>CM051645.1:2500-1278653 GCA_028020825.1 Podargus strigoides | reverse complement strand
AGCAAAACCCCAAACAGAATCCAAATATAAATCAATGCAAATGCAATTACTGTGACCGACCCTCCTCTGTGCCTGAGGGTCTAAAAAAATCCATTGACTCTCTGCTGTAATTTAACTGGGACGTAAGAACACCCAGTGTCACTTCCCAGTACCAGCCCCAAGTCAAAATGCCCCACAGTGCTGGCTCCTGGAGGCAGCAGGAGGGCATCATGAGCTCAGCAGGGTGGTACCTGTGTGTGACTGGGGGATCTGGAACATTCCACTGATGCTCTGTGCCAGCGGCCACTGGCAGGGACAGCAGCTGGACCAGTGCTGGACACTGGTGGCGGTGTCACCATCGCAGTCCCTGTCTACAAAGGCCATTACCTGCCACATGGTGTTACCAGGCTGGATTTTGCAGGCAGAGGTGTAACCAAGTACTTGGCTAGGTTCCTCTTGGAGACTGGGCACTCCTTCGTAAGCACAGCAGCGAGAGAAATTGTCAGGGCTATGAAGGAGAAGTGCTATATTGCTTCAGACCCTAGCCAAAATACGCAGGAAAAGCCTGAAAAACTTATACATGAGTACATTTTCCCTGATGGAAGGGCTGTCAGGGCAGGAGACCAGCTATTCCGAGCTCCTGAAGTGCTTTTTGTGTCCACAGAGGCAGAAATCCCACAGCCAGGGGCTGGGAGATGCTCCTCCAGAGCATCGCCATGAGCATACCCAGTCCAGCATCCCAGGGAGCGTGCTCTAATTGGACTCTCCCCTGAGGTCTCAAGGAGAGGCTTCTGAAGGAGTGCCAGACAGGAGTTCCCAGCACAGCTCATGTCAAGATCATCTCACCACAGGATCAGGAGTACTCTGAGTGGATTGGTGCTTCCATCCTTGCCAGCTTCAGAGCGTTCAGGAATGTGTGGGTTAGAGGGAAGGCTATAGAGGGGTTGGACCAACAGTACTCTAGAGAAAACACTTCAGAAAATTTCAGGAGGACCATCCAGGAATTTTTTTTTTAAGTGCCAATCTGAACAGCTGGAGAGCAGTTAATAAATCAGTACAAAAATAATTGATTTATAGTAAGTGATTTTATAGCTTACTAAAGAAAGGTCCCTTGTGCATTGGGTTGAAGAAAGAGTCCTTGTTCAGAGCATTTTTGCCATCCAAAATGTTGGGTTTAATTCTAGAAATGTGTTGATCCCTGCTAGAACTGCAAACAGTTTGTCAGACTTTTAAACACTTGAGAACAAGCCACCTCCATCCCATGCCCGTGGGGGCTGGCTCCCTGCCCTTCGCCATAAACCTCCACGGAGTGGAAAGAGAGCTCTGCTGGAGAACCTGAGGGTACTGCTGACCCTTCCCTGCCGCGCCGGGGATCTCCGCTGGCAGCCCTGCAGGGGCTCACAGGTGACTCAACTTCTGAATTATTTTTTTTTTGGCTCATGAAATGAAAAAAAAAGTTGGTCTGGCTGTTAAAGCAGAGCTCTAGAACATCTCCGTGCTATCAGCGGCCTCACCGTGGGATTTGCTACGTCACGTCACGTAAAATTGAGTTTAATTACTTGAATTACTTGAATTACTGAGCAAATCTGCCTTGCCAAGCTCGATTCTTGCAAAGAACTCCACCAAATAATCCTCATTAGAGTAAATATCGTGGCTAGCTGACTGGGTCCCCAAAGTGAACGATGAAATTCATAACAAAGGCAGGAATTTTCAGCAGTTTGCATTCAAATAAACAACTTGAAAATCATGCATTTACAGCGATTGTCTTTACCCACACCTGCAAATGCATCCAGCCAGGCAGTAGAAATCGTGTCAGAATTTGTGAAACTAATTAGCACTGTGATTTATATATTGTTAAGAAATTATTTGGAAAAAACTCTCAAGGTATGCCTGAGAACTTCCTGAATTTGTTTAAGACCAAGGTGAAAATAGGAAAAGAGCTGAACTCTGCCTTGTTAATTATTCACTACAGTGTCTGGCTGTTTTCATTCAGCTCTGCAGATGAATCTTCAAACTCATGGATGCCCTCTGCTGCCTTGGGACTGATTAGTCATCTGTCACCTCCTCTTGCTGCCCTTTGAAGAATCACAACACCCTTTTCCTTTTCCATGAGCCATTTCCCCGTGCTCTGAGCAGAGGCACGTCCCAGCCTGGGTTCAGTTGTCCTGGAGCACTCAGCAGGGCAAGTGCAAAAATAAGAAGGGCTGAAAGACCCAGGAGTGGAGGACGATTCGTGGATGACTCCAGCAGCAACCACAGCAAGACCCACCTGACCCCATTTTCCCCAGTGATCACAGCAGAAGCACAAAGCCAAGAGCCTGGAGTAAAGCACATCCCTCTCCTGCTCCGTTTGGGCCCTAGGGCTGCAGAAAGTTGAGGTGATTCTGTGATTCTGTGTATCTGTTACTCCATCAAGTTAACGCAAGTACTCCGGGCACTTCCAGAGCTGTTATGAAATCAGCATCAGCAGTCTCAGACCTTTCCTCTATTGCAGTGTTACCTTTTAGCAGCCCACTGGAAATGTGTAAACAAACGAGGTACAACTGCAGACAGTTTAAATATTTTACAGCTCACTGACTTCCATATGAGGAGGGATTTGCAGGGACTTAAGTGTTTAGACTCCTGCTCCAATAATCTAATGCAAATAAAAATGCGAAAAACGGTGTGCTGGGAAGCAGAGGGGACCTGAGCAAAGAGTGCAACTCAGGGGAGGAGGAGAGAAAAGCAAAGAGCACGAGAGCACTGCAGAGCAGCTGCAGGCACAGTGTTTGGAGAGTGACACCCAGCAGAGCTCTGGGGGTGCTTCTAATGAGGTTTCACCCTCGCAGAACAAGGTAGTGCCTGATGGAACCCAGGGTGGATTCACTGATACCAAACTTGTTCTGCACCAAGGGACCTCCTCCAGCTCCTCCCAGCTGACAATCACTCACCAACCCATGATTACAGGTATGCAGCACCCACAGCACTGGTCTGGCCCGGCTGTTTCCCTTCACCTCCCAGCCACGACTTTGCCCAAGGACACACAGTGAGACAGCAGAAGCTGGCACGTGTTCCGTGACTCTAGACTTGATATCAGCTTTTTGGTCACCTTGTGCTTCCATCACTGCACAGGGCACTGGAAATTCATTGCACCATTTGTATTTCCTTTTGGTTTTGAAGAGATCTGGGGGTCTCAGTCATTCAGGACCTTGTTGCTTTGCCCCTCGTGCTGTAGGAAACGGACTGAGGAATCCTTTCTCTGCTCTATTTCCACCTGTGCTCTACCTGTCCTCAGGATGCACAGAGGATTTCACTGTAAACGCCTGGGATCTCCCTAGGAAAGCAACCCCAGCCTGGTGAATATGGGACTGATGCAGGAACTAAAGAGGCCTGAGTTCATTCCTAAATTCATTGTGGAATGACAAGTTTAATCTTGGGCACATCAGGTGTCGGTTCCCACTTACACACACCCCTCTTTTGTTCCCTCCTGCACTTCTCCTGCCAGCTACCTGGGGTAAGCGCTGCCTCTTGCTTTAAGAGCGTGTATCAGCGCAAGGATCTGGGGCTTTGGGACCACACCATCAGAAACACAAAATCATTTGTGAAGTTTGCACTGGAGTCACAGAAAAAATCTCAGCCTGCTCCTGGTAGTTTTTCCCCTCCCTCCTCAAGTCTCATTTAAGTTTCAATCCAGCAGCAGCTCTTTATTTTCTTTTAAATGTCAAACAATTCATCATCATTTTGCACTTTCCCCACTCCCTGTGAATTTAAAGGTTTTATTGGTATGCAGTAATGTCAGCCTGGGACAATGCTCACTGATTACCAAAAACAATGTGGCTCTTGTCACCCTGCCCATTTTCGGTGGCGAGCTCTCAAGAACTGTACAAGAGCTCTTGCTTTCTCCCTCTCCTCCCTGTTATCACATGCACAATAAAAAGGCTGGGTTCAAATACAACACTAGACAAATAATGATTATCTTTATTATTCAAATCTCCCGTCCCCTGCCCCCAGCCACGCTGAGCCAAAGGTGCCCTCAGCCCTGCTGCCACATGGAGGGCTGGAGGAGGGTGGTGATGGGCAGCTTGTTCTGGAAGCAGCCGGAGGCAGAGGGCCATCTCTTCAGACAGGGCACAGAGGAGGGTGCAGTGCTGTGGCCATGGGGAGCAGCGGCCGTTCCAAAGCCCAGCAGAGACCTGGCACAGCCAGGAATGCCCAGGGAGGAGCAGTAAGGCTGAGGTTTGCAGGGGATGTCCTGCAGACGTGGGTGTGAAAACCTCTGTGGGCACATAGAAGCAACCAGAAAGGGTAATGGCATTGCCAAAGGCAGAGAGGTACCAGCCTGGGCAGCTCCATCAGCTCCTGCACCGAGCTCCATTGCTCCGCCCTGGGAGCCATCCAGGTGAGCACCTGAACACGAGGGATTTGATGTGAAGGAGGTAAGAACATTCTGGAGCTTTTCCCAGTGGAGCTGTCATGACATGGAGTGGGCTGCAGCTCTGCTGAGAGACGCTCTGTGGTCATTACACACAGACCCACACAAACACGTGCACTCACGTGCACACTCACATGCACACACACACACTGATTTTATTAAGCCTTTCCATACAACAATTTTATATATGTATATATATATATATATATATATTTTATTTGGAAAACTTCAGAGTGCTTTTTTCACACACAGTAAAGTTAGCTTTGCTGAGATTCATTAGCCCCCTTCCCCCCTGTGTGTAAATGGATCTCTCTCAGTTATGCAATGCAAGGGTACACAACCATGAAAAGTGCAGAGGCAGCCAAAAAAAGCATTGTTCCGAACTCGGACGTGTAAAATATTCATATTCAATAATAAAAAATAAAAAAACAGCCCTTAATAAAAAATTCACAGCGTAAAATATGCATTGTCGTTGCCTCCCCAGGGCCGTGGCAGTTTCCAGACCAACATGTTACGTGGGTTTTCACTGCCTTGTTTGACTCGATTAATTCAAAACCAATTCCCTCGCAGACATCCCGGTATTAGGTGCCGAAATTGATTCTGATTTCTCTACGGGCAGTGTATCTATGACTGCAGGAATGGCTGGCAGAAGCTGGGGCTGTTCAAGGCATCCAACAACGAGAGCCAAGGGCAGGGCTGGCCCTGGCCCTGGTGGCACCTCTGTGCAGCACAGTGCCACGCTGGGCACAGACACAGAAGCAGGCTCTGGCCAAGCACTTGCAGGTGCTCCCTTGGCCTGGTCAAATACCTGCTGTTTTATCCTTGAGCAAAGAACAGTGCATCACAGCCATAAACAGAAGTAGCTCAGCCCCAAATTACCAGTGTTTTACACCAAAATAACCAGTCTCACATCTCGGGCTGCCTCAGTCGTTTCACAGCAGTCCCACTGGTTTGACTGATGTCCAGCTGCTTTTGTTTGTGTTTACGGGGAAGCAGCCGTGTCACGAGCAACTGAACGTGTGAGGATTTTCTTTCAGAAGCCGCAGAAGGGATTAAACCCAACAATAATCCATGAAATTACTCCAGAATTTTTTTCTCCTCGAATGTCCGAAGGAATTCCCCAACTCCTAACCTGTTCCAGTTGGCACCATCCTGCACTCCAGCTCTAATATCAGTGCAGTTTGTAATGTTTCCAATTTTTCTGGTGAGGGATTACATGAAACCGAAATAATTCTTTCCATGGGGGATTACATAGCCACTTTTGTTTCTCATATTCCAGCCCATGAGTGAGGAACTTTTTCTTGGGTACCTGTTTCTTCTTTGACTGTGAGAACTGGTGTCATGGAGAATATCTAGGCATAAATCCATTTCATTAATTTCATTCCTAATCAGTGAATTCCTAAAGGAACCTGATTACATAGCCTATCGTGAGTCCAGTCTTTATATTTTGGCTGACTGCTCCTGCACTACTAATTTCACATCACTTGCATGGCACAGTGATCCTGATTCTAGCGATGGAAATGCATCTGTGTACTTAATTAGATAGAAACTCACCTTGAGGAACTGTCAGCCACTGATGAAAATAACTCATATTTGAGGGGAAAATTGCTACTGATTCACAAGAGTCTGGATCGAATGTCTATTCTCAAATGTTGGTTTTTTTCTGTTCAAGTACCAGAGTGCGCTTCAGGGATTTTTTTGGCAGGGGTTTTACAGCAGGAAAATAGGAAATGAGCTGGAAAATTTGAAGACTGCAGCAAACAAGAAAATCCTGGAAGGAACACACTCTGTAGATCCACCCTAGCCATTAATAATATGGAAAGAGTTCATTAGAAAAAGAGAAGGGGAAGAGAAGAAAGAATGTACAAGGAGGCAGTGTTAGCATCAGCGTGCAGAGCATCTCCTCGCCGCTCAGACTCCCAGCTGGGGATTTTGCAGTGCACTCCTGCCATGGGGGGCGACAGATGCTGCGCTGAGAGCCACGCTTGAGTCCAGAGCCCTGTGGCAGTGCTGCAGAGGGCAGCTCGCTGGGGGCTGTGCAGAGGTGGAGGTGCATGGGTGAGATGCTTTCAATGCAAACCATCACACAGGCATCTCCTTGCCAATGCATGGGGAATAAAGTATCAGTACACTGCTGGCACCGTGGCCACCTGAGAACAGCGTTTGCCAGGATGGAGAGGACCTCCCCAGGCTGAGGAGCACCTTGCAGGTGAGCAGCCCCCCAAAACACACTGCCTTATCAAGGGGGACTGCAGGAGGGCATTGCCCACACACCAATCCCACCCTCATCCACCACCTCCCCGTGCAGTCAGTCCCTGTCGAAGGAGCTGACCCATCAAACACCCCGTCTGTGCAGGGGGTGCAGGGACCTGGCCCCCTTCCCCTCCCAGAGCCATGTCCAGTCCGCTGTCAGCTCCTCCACTCTGACAGGGAAATACACAGAGCCCGGCAAACTGTGCTGTAAAAAGGGAAATCAAGTTGTGTCCCCTTTCACCCCTCTGCAGCACGTACCTGCCACCTCATCACGGCCACCCCCTCCTGCGTGGGGGCCCTTGAAAGGTTCCCGAGTAGCCAGGAAGCATCCATTACATCAAATGCCTCTGCTGACTGTAACCTATACACAGCCCACTGAACTCAGTGTATTCCTGCCCGGAAAATGGTTTTGTTCTTCCCTGCCCCACACTGGAGGTGATTGTCTGTTCTTTTGTGTCAGTCCTAGGCAAAGTGCACTGCATGAAAACTCCCACCACAGCAAAATAGAGCAGAGCAATTTAAACCCCCTGTTTTTGCCAAAAGTTTTTGCACCATTATGTCACATCCTATACATCAGAATTTGCTGGGAAAGACTTGGGGTTTGGGGTTTTTTTTTCAGTGTTCCTGCTCTCTTCTGGAAATAGAAATATCAGCAGGTCGAATGACATTGAGTTATGTTTTACGTATTTCCACACTGTGTATGAGGAAGTTCAGTCTTTATACACATGAAACAAACAGTTACTGAGAAGAAAAGAAGCTAAGCATTGGAAATGTCATGAGTATTAAAGGTAATCGTAAATATATGAAAATTTGGGGTTGTGGTGCTTGGATGACGCAATGATGAGCTTCAGGTGTCACTGGGAATTATTGACAACCCACCTAAAATTCATTAATTGCCTGCTTTAGACTTGGTGAGCAGAGTTGTTTCAACGTGTGTGTTTTATCTCTCTTCATAACGTAATAAATCTCCGTTCCATGGAAGGTGCAATAGGAATCCATCCAGTTGGTCAGGATGCTTGGAGAACACATCCACGGCAGCAATTCTGTCTCGTTCTTCTCAGCCACTGGCACATCCAGGAAGAAATGCACTGTGTGCAAAGGTGCACAGGGCTCTCCATCCCCAGCTGGCTGCTTGGATGCTATCGACCTCAGCAAGACCCAGCCCAGCACCTGATGAGCTCAATCCAGCTGGCCACACTCACTTTAATTAGAGCAGCCTCATCAAGTCAATTAATTCTATATAAGCATCTCTGAGCTACTTCCTGGAAGGGTCACTTTTCTGCCAGAGGAATGTTTGCTATATGTGGAGCCCTCTCTGCACCGACCTGTGAGCCAGGAGGCTCCACTTTGAGGTCTGTATGTTCTTCAGCTATTTTTGGGTAGTGAACTGAAGGCCAGTTCACAGTTATAGGAAAGAGAATCACAGCTGCAACAGCAAAATGCAAGCTGGGATATGTTCTTGGTTTGTGCATCTATATTGTGTTTGTATCAGTAAAGTTTACGCTGAAAAAATTGCTCATGGGTGATGCACATCAGCAAAGGCTTGGATAACCTGCAGGAACCTTTGCAATGTTTGTGGAAAAAGAAAACTCTGCTGCCTCGGGAGTTTTTGAGTCCCCACCCTGCTGCCACAGGGATCAGGCTGCAATGGGATCTGGGGGAAGCAGCTCTGCTACAGGGAAATAAGGCGTTTCCTTCCAATTAACAGTGTGACTTTTCCTCCAGGTCTGGTGGGCTCTGATGGTGTCAGTGCAGATGCCCAACTCCTACGTGTCAAGAGAAATCTCTTTGCTGCAGAGGAAGGAGAAAACAGCAGATGCAGAGACTGTAAGTAGGAGAAAACCATTTTCCTTTCTTGAAAACCTAAAGGGTGGGAAGCTTCGAGGCTGAAAACAAATTAGAGGAGAAGTGGAAGCAAGTGGAACTTAGGAGCTGAGATGGACAGTGATGGGGGAAGGCTGAGTTACTGCAAGGGCCTCTGCTCTGATTGCAATGCTGCTGCTTCAGGGGTGGAACGTGGTGCATGCTCAGCAGTTCTAACAGCTTTGGTCAGAATGTTATGGAGTGAGTGTCTATTTGCAATGTTAAATTAAAATAATTAGTGGCTGTTGCTAGGCTAATGGGCAAATGCTGCTGTTCTTGCAAAGCACCGTGGGCTTTCCTGCCCTGCTGCCACACCTGCTGGGCTTGCTGCAGGCACAGGGCTTTGGATACGTCCAGGTGAGCTGCTGGAGGCTGTTGGTGTCCCCCTGAATCGGTTGTTTTGAAAGTTCTGGTTCCTAGTAGGATGCTGTGAGATTTTTTTTGAGGAGGAGAGAGAGAGCTTGGTGATTTCTGGACTGAGTAATTACAGAAGACCTTGGGGTTTATCTCCAAAGGGAAGATGTTGACTAAGGCAAGTAGTTAGGCTCTGATTGCTGTATTGTGATGATGGACCTGACCTGACTCCACCAGGGAGAGCCACACGTATCCCTCCTCCCCTTCCCCTGCGTAACCTGTGGGTAACATGCAGGAGAGAGCAGAATAATTTGGTACTGTGTATGCAAAGGCATTTGGAGTTTCTGCCTAATGGTCACTGGAGCTAACCGTGAAGCTTTGTGATGCCAGAGGGCAAATGGTGCCTGAGCCGAGGCCCTGGAGCACAGGGGGGAGGAAAACTGGTGTTGCAATGTGGGTGAGAACTGTCAGGAATTGTCCTTTTCCCTCGGAGAACACAGCCATGTTTGAGCTGCACAGTCATCTGCTTCTATTAAAGAAAAATACAGCTGCTTTCTTACTGCATTTATTGTTTAATTCATTCATGCTGCTTGTTGGAAACACCATCGTTAAAGTCCTTCTGGGGCATAGTTTGTCTTAAAGAAAACTCTCCATGGAAAAGACTTTCCTTTAAATTTAGTACAAAAGAAAATCCCAACTAGTTTTATTTATAGATCGGGGCATGAGAGATTTTCAGTTTCAAGCTAGCTCTGTATCTCTGCTTCTCCCATAAAAACATGTTCATGTTTAACATTTTTTCTCATCCTTCCAGAATAAAATTCTTTTATTGTGGGGTTTTTTTTTATTTGTCTAAAACACAGCCACTTGAGTGACAAAACTGTTGTGTTTACCTTTTGAATAGGCAGTTCTGAGAGTTGTGGTTCTGCTCTTGGATGGTGTATTCTGGTTGTTCTTTAGTAGATCATCTCTTGCTTCTATGAGCTGGTGACAGTTTATATGCCTAAAGTTGTCTATTTTCCTGATCTGGACCATTTTGAGGTGTTAGTAATACAGAAGCATCCAGAATTGTGTAATATATGCTTGTATGAACAGTGAGAAAGTGGCTAAATGATTAAATGGTCAGAAATGTGACTTTCCAACAACCTGAATGGTGAGAAAATAATGCTAGTATTAGTCTGTGTGTGTTTAATGGAGGGGGGAAATACTAAACTGAGGTTTGCTTGGAAAACCAGCAGTGTCTAGGTGAATGGCAACACTGAGAATGGCAATCTTGGATTTTATGACTTACAGTAAGATGCAGAGTTTTGAAGGGCTTTGTTTAAAGTGATATTTTTTCTCTCTCTAGTGGAAGCTTGGCTGTGATAAACAGATCCAGCTGTACAAATTAAAGGCTGAGGTGACCACAGAGCAGAAATGCTGACCTGCTCTGTTGGCAGAGCTGTTGCAAAGCTGAGTGTCAGGCTCAAAAAGAGCAGCAATCCTTCACTGCTCTGAAAAGAAGCCATGGGACACTGGTCACTTTTTCTCCTCTGGTGACTTCAGTGGGTTTTACTGTTTCACAGTTCTTCCAGCCCAGGTGTAGTGGTCAATATACTCAGGAATGAAGTGTTTCACTGTTAGATTGCAAAGCTCAGCTGGATGAACAACAAAATAATTTAAGACTCAAATTCCCTTGGAAATATCAAGTTATTTTGTGATCTTTAATTGATTAATGTTCTGGGCTGCTTAAGAGTGGGGTTAAAAAGCTGTTAGTAATAATGTTATAGAAAATATGTTCCCTGTAAGGATGAGCAGCCCCCCTTGCAATGCACCCACGTGGCTGGAAGTGAGAGAGCCTCCAGCTCCTCAGGATGTGCTTGCTAAATGCAAGTCCTGCTCTTATTTAAGCCATTTAAAATCTCTGTATGGGTGATCTCACCCCATTATTTTTAAAGAAACTTCTCAGCTCGCTCTATTTAACTTTATACTTCAGAGAAATGAAACTATTTCCCCATCTCATTTGTGCTGAAGGAACAAAACTGCAGCTGAATGCTAGTCAAGCAACTCGTGATCTATCAGTTTCGGGGTCCTAAAAGAATCTGGGGTGAAAATATGAGAGGGTCTGGAGGTTTATATAGGGGAACAGTGTTGTGAGATTGTAGCTAACTGCTGAGAACCACACGAGTGTTTCTCAAGCGAAGGGCAGCAGGGCTGTGCAGAGCTGCTCTGCAGGGCCTGTGATTTTTGAGAATACCCTGTGTAACATCAGACAGCACGGTCTGACCGCAGCTCTCGGAGCCAGAATATTTGCATCGCTGCCGAATTTGTCTCGGTGCAGTGTGCTTGCCTGCTTGGCTGGCTCTTTGCTGCTGTTTACATGGCAACTTTCAAGATGATTTGTTCTGAAAACAGGGAGCTTTTTGAGTGTCCTGCATGGCTCTGTTATTAAATAGAGAATTTAAGTATTGTACTGTAATACTGTTTTCCTCCTGTATGCTTTCATGAGTGAGTCTGAAAGTACCCTTCCAGCAGTAAAGTGGGCAACTTCAGTACAGTAAGTGAATGAAACATGATTCTAAGGGAAAGACCTACAAAAATGAGATGTCCCTTCCTATTGAAGGATTCAAGTTTGCAGCTTGCTGTGCTGCTTTCATATAAAGAAACACTTCATCCTTTTTGGGGGACTTTTTGTGAGATAGTATTTCCTTCTCGTCATGGTGACAGTTTCAGGAGAGAGCTCTGCCTTCACTCGAAGGTTTAATCTGCCACCAAAAAGTAGGAAATGGGACTCCCTTAGTAAATGAATCGTGACAGTGGGCCTTCATACCACAAGAAAATGTGAATGGCCAGGATCCGTTCAGGTCCTTGTTCTGGTTTTACAGTCCGTGCCTGTGGGATGTCCTACCCACATCAGCCTCGGGAGCAGCTTTGCCTTTCTGGCAGCAGCAGAGTGTTGGCTTTGCCTGGTAGGGCAGGTGATGTGGGACAGCTGAGCAGGGTGGGACACAGGGCAGACGATGCCTCCTTGGGCAGCTGCTCTGCTCAGGTGTTCAGTAACACGTGCCCTGGCTGGGAGGTACCTTGCTTACCTGTGATGGGAAGTGTCACAGTTTGTGTTTTGCCTTTTGTTGTATAGAAAAGATGAGGTAGAGTCAGAACCAGTCCTCAGAACAGAGCCCTTTTGGATCCTTGTCAGACCACCTATTACCTGGAAAGTTCCTTGTCTTTATTTTTCACCCCTACTATAAAGAGAGCCACTAAATACTAACCTTAACACTCACAGACCGTGCTGGAGGTGATTGATTTCTGAATGCCTTTATAATGCAGGTGGAGTTGTACCTGCAGGACTCTGCCTTTCCAGACGTTCTGTAGCTGTCAGGTGATGTGTGCTAGAGCTGAAATCCCACAGGCAGTGCCCATAGAGCGAGAGGCTTGAATACACATCCCTTGCCCACCCCGGATTGCCCAGTGGGTGTGGGGCACGGTGAGCTGTGGCAGTTTGGGCTTTGGGACAGCTGGCACATGCTGCTGTTGACTGTGGAGCAGGGAAGATGTTCCCCTGCAGGACCTGGGCACCTGCAGCAGGCAGAGCAGGTACATGTTTTGCTTGTAGTGTTACTTGGGAGCTACCACTTGGAGATCAAGTGGTAGGAGCTTAATTTCTTCTTGAATTCAGCATGTGCTACCAGCAAGCAGTGGTAGGAAGCTTTTTACAGGGGAGTTTGATTGGAGGGGCTTCAGGAGATCAATAGAATGAAAGTAAAGTTAATCTGCCATGCCTTAGCTGGGTAATTTATGAGTGTTTCCTCTCTGAGTGTATTCCTCTAGGAAGACTATTTTTTAGGCATTGAGTAAACACTATTATTCAGCAGGACTTTTGTTTGACCCAGGTACCAAATTAAATTTTTACTTTTAATGCTCTACCGACTGTAAAAGCCTTTTTCCTACACAGGATGTAAATCAGTGCTTCCATTTTTTGACAGGGAATAGCGAGTGTGCCTGGTGCTTTCCAGAGTGTAGTGTTCCTTCCCCAAAGGTTCTGCTCTTTCCTCTGTTTGAACACAAGTCTTCACAGGAATAAACCCAGCGGAACATGAGTCACCGTAGGAACAGGCGTATGGGCAAGGTGGGCTCCTGGCTTATAAATGGCACAATTGTAGATACCGGAGCGCAAAGGCTGCGCTGGCTGGAAAGCTGGCTGGAAAACAGCAGTCATGAGGGAGGCAGGCATTTATATTCATAGAAACCAGGGGATATTTTGTATATATTTGCATTTCGTTTTTCTATGCACTCTTTAAAAATGGAGCTTGGTTTTTAACTGTTCGCCAATTAGCTTATCTCTGGACTTCTGTGGGTTTGTGTAGCCAATTTGTGGGCTAAAAACCTAACAGTAAGGCTGCAAAGCCTGAGGAACTTGCTCCTCGATGTGTGGTGGGCTCTGTGCACTCATAGGAGTACGGGAGGGTCTGTGTGAAACTCTGGGCTTCTGAATGCAAAGACAAACCGCTGACAGTGCATTAATCTCTCTCCATTGCTCCCATCACCATATTCGGAGATTTCAACCCAAATCTCTTAAAGTAATAAGCAGTTTATTCTTCCACCTGTAAAATAAAACACTTCCACAGTGAATGTGCGCGTGTGATTGGAGAAAGATTTCTCCATCCGGTCCTTAAACACGCTGCTTTTCCTCTGCTGTGAACAGCATCCCTCTGTTGTGCAATAACAGCGCTGAGTAGGAAACATAGCTGTGGCTTCAAGAGTTTTCATCTCCTCTATAGAAATTAAACCAAAACCTTGCCAAGTTTAACATTAAATGTGTGGGTAAAGGAGAAACAAGGCTGAGCAGCAGGAACTCGGGCATCTCTGCTCTACGCAGCGATCTTTTCCCCCTCCCTATGCCCTGACCACTGCGCTGCTCCTTCCTGCACTGCGCCGTGTTGTCCTGTGTGTGTGGCTCTGAATAATTACTGAATAATTACTTGTAGCTGATGTGATATTGGAGGGGAAAAAAAACATTTGTCAAACCATTATTTTCCAGTGATGAAAAGCATTTTAGAAAAATTCCCATCCAGCTCTAACCCGTCACGGCACTGAGGAGATAATTAGCTGGACGGCAATACATAAAATGGGGGGGTGAGCTGATCCAAACCCATTCCTGGTGTAATTCTCTGCAGCTCAGTGAGTTTTACTCAAGGAATGAAGTTGACTCATTCTTCCTGGATACAATCCACCCCTCATGGAAATCGATGGAATTCTTTCTGTTGCGTTTTAACACATGTTCTTACAGTTACTTTTCTGCAGTAAGTCTTCATTAATTTGTAAATCTAAATGAACTTCTTGGTTAAAAAAAAAAAACACCTGGGTTTGGATGGGATGGATGGAGGGGACAGCGGTGGGTTAAAGAGTGCTGTGAAATACTTTCCCATCTCTGGTTGTGATCTCCAGACCCGAGGACAGGAGCTCTTTGTACACCAGACACACTTTTATGATTCCACGGGAGCATTTCTACCCCTTTTCGTGTTCGCGGGTCCCTGGGGATGGAGGGGCTGCCCCCCCGCCCCACGCTGCGGGATGCGCGGTCCTCCGGTGAGCGAGGGACCGCGGCACCATCACCTCACACCCCATCAGTTCTGTTCCTCTCCCCCGGCCCTGGAGTTATGCTCCGCTTTTTAAAGGGTAAAAAAAAAAAAAAAAAAAAAAAGCCGCTTTGTATTAAATGAATAAAATCTGTTCCCGTCCCGTCGGGTCCCTGTTCGCGGCCGTTATGCACCTTTATAAAAACGAGTCCATCATCAATGGGTTGCCACTGGCTTTTTGCAGTTTATGGCGTTCCCATAAGGAGCCCCTTCATCCTCGGCTCGTTGGAGCATCTTTTAATCTAGAAAACAAAAATGCGGGGGTCTGGGGAGGGGATTGCAGGCTGTCACCCTTTAAACGGCTTTCGAAAACGCAGTGAGAATTGTGTTGCGTTTATTTTAGAGATGCTGTGAGCGCCGCACTGCTCGAATCCGTTCTGCTGCGGGCCAACAACATCTCCGCAGCACCAGGGATATTTTCAGGTGTATTTGTAGCAGATAACTGTTTCCGAAGCGCAGAACTCCGTTAGTGTTTAATGAAACAACAAAAAGGAGCGTTTGGAAAAGTGATTCTTTACTTTTCCTGTTTGCTGGGCAGGGGGGGAAAGTGTTCTTAATTATGACATGGGGGGCGGGGAAAGGATGCTTGGAAAGCTCTTCCAGAAAAGTAATTCTAAACAGTGAAAAAAAAAAAGGAAAGGAGGGGAAAAAAAGAAATCTCTATGATGTTTTATTTTAATAATCCTTTGCAGGCATGTGAGCCGTTCTCTGGGAAAAAAAAAAAAGTTTCAGGGGAAAGGCAGGAACAATACAGCCTTTAAACCCAAATCTGCAAACTTCTGAGAATATGCCCTCTGCTTGAATACACCGGATTTCTCTCCCCAGCGAAGGGGGAGGTTTTGTTCGTTTGGACAGTCTTTGAATACTGTTCTAAAACTGCTTTCAAGTGGGAACTGAAGAGAGAAATGTTAAGTTCTGAGAGGAGACAATAAGTTAGCATCTTTGAGCCGAGCCCCTTGCATGCAAATCAGCCTTTTTGGCAATTTGGGGGAGTTTAATTGGAAGGTGGGAGCGTGTAAAGATAAGGCTATATGGAAACTGAAGCGGTAAGAAGAACCCCACTGACGGATGGGGGTCTAGACGGGGGTGGGTGAAGGCTTTGGAGCCCCCGGGGCCGCCGAGCAGGCCGACCCCCCGCACCTCGGCTGGGGAGCGGGGTACGGGGCGAGGGGGACCCCCGTGTGTGTCCCCCCCCAGCCCCACCCGCGGGGCTCGGGCACCTCGGACCCCTTCTTACAGGGGGGGTAAGCTCCCGAGTGGCCGCCCCCAAAGGGATGTCCCGAGGAACCCCACCGCTTTAAAGTTTCTGTAATTTCCACCTAACGCAGTTTTTTGGCTGGCGCTCCCCCCCACACCCCCAACCCGGCCCGGGGGGGTTTCTCCTGTGAGCAGACCCGGCGTGGGATTAGTGGTCGGGCTCCTCATTTCCCATAGCCGTAAAAGGTCTTGAACTCAATTAATAGCTAATAATTATCCAGGCGGCTCTGCCGCAGCCGCCGGTAGCGGGGGAAGCGCAAGCAAAGCAGGCGCGTAACGCAGGGGGGGAAACTCCGCACTTTAATTTCGGTTAATAAATATTTGCTCGAAAATGAGTCGCCTGAGACCCTGAGGGACCGGGCACTCGGTTGGGCTCCTTCCATGGCAGAGCTCTTTGCCGGATTCCAGCGCCCATCACTCACTCCCAGGTCGCTTTCCTTTGGCAAAGCGTTCTCTGGGCACAAATATTTTCATCAAACATTTTTAAAAAAAAAATAACCAACCAAAATTGCTCTATCTCCTCAATTTCCCTTCGCCCCCACAGACCGTGGCGGTCACACTGCGGTGTTTGCACCCCCGAACCCCGGCTGCAGAGGCAGAACTGCGCGGTCCTTCGCGGCTGTGATGATAATGCCCTTCCGAGGGAGAGATTGAAATGGAAATGGGGATTTTTTTTTTTTTTCTCTCTCTTTTTGCCGTTCCGTGTTTTCGGACGTGCATTTTGTACTGCGTCGCCTCGCACGGTGCGGTGTAACGAATTCCCAGGAATTCTGAGAGCTCAACACGTTTTTGGAACGACCCGGAATGGGAATGGCCACGGTGTGTTTTTCTGGCCGGGGGAGCCCGTGGTTGCTTCTAGAAATAAGGAAAATAAACGCGTTTGGATGCAAAGAACGATTCCAGTGCAGCTTCAGCCTGAGGAAAGGGAGCTGCGGGACAGGAACACGCGTGCAGGGTGTTTGCAATGACAGTAAACCCCCCCCGCCCCCCTGTATTTAACTGCTAGGAGGAGCAGCAAGAGTGACTTGATTTTATTATTTTTTCTGTACAAAATGCAGGCATTTCTGTCTTTCTCAGAACGGTGTTTCTTACGAAGCTTCTCAAAGATTTTTCGGGTTAAAAAAAAATATTTTCAACCAATATGAGGTTTCTTTAGGGGAAGGAGCTGCTCGGGTGTGTCGGGAAGGTGATGCGCTCTCCTGGTCCCAAGGTAAATCACTGTGTACCTGCGTGCACAGCGCCTTGGAGCCCCGAACTGCTCCTTCGGGAGGTGCCGCCAGGTCCTGGGCTCTGCAGCCCGTCTCTGCCTGCCCCCGGATCTCCTCATCCTGCACAGCCTGCAGCCAGCCGCTCACATTCAGGAGTATTTTTATTATTTTTATTATTTTTATTATTTTTATTATTTTTATTATTTTTATTATTTTTATTATTTTTATTATTTTTATTATTTTTATTATTTTTATTATTTTTATTATTTTTATTATTTTTATTATTTATTTTAAATTTTTTTTTCCTCCCTCACGCCCCGCGGAGGGATGCAGCAGAGCTGCTGCTGGGAAAGCAAACCAACCTTCCCCCGCTGTCCGCACCGCTGTCCCCGAGCTGTGGCCCGGGGGCTGTCCTTAACTGCCCCCTTGCGCCGGCACCACGCAGGGAAGCGGGGCTGGAAACCGCCTCCCAAAGGTGTTGAAATTCCTTGGCAGCGGCGGGGATGAAAGGCGAAGTGCTCTTTGATTGCGTGGGTTTGAGGCAGAGCCTAATTACAGCGCGGCGGCGGTGTGTGCGCTCCCTCCGCTTATTAATGGCAGATTAGGAAGGGAAAATCCCTAGGGAAGCGTGTGACATTCCTGTCGCCCGATCTCCGCTGGCCCCGGCGGGGAGCGGTCCCTTCGGATGCCACCGGCATCTCCCGGAGTTCCAAATATTAATTCTCCCTCTAATCTCCCCGCAGAAACAATACAGAATTGATGCGAAAATCCTCGGGAAGGGAAAGGGCTGACTCTGTCCCGCACTGTCCCGACCATTCTAATCTTCTTTTCCTGCTTAAAAATATTTGTGCGTAATAACTCGTGCCCTCCGCCGACCCCAGTGCCCACCCGGGACACGGGGTGGGGGGACACGGGGGGACAGATCTGGCTGCAGACAGAATCGGGCAGGGGGGGCTCGCACACAACGCTTCACCTGGAGCGTGTTTTCAAAGCGAGCTCCATAAAATACCTGGGAACAGGGGGGTGGGAGGGGTGCTGTGATGGGAATGCCAGGCGGGCCCCCCCAGGTAAATTCCAGCCCATGTGGCACGGAGCGAGGGTCGTGCGTGGAAACGCGCGTTCGGTGGGCGAGGAAGAGGAGGTGAAGGTGCGAACAGGAGCCAGGGCAGATGGTGTAACCCCCCCGCAGGAGGATTTCACCGCCTGTCCCCCCAGAGCTGCCCAGCCATCCCCCACGGACAGCCCGGCGGGTCCCGCTCCCCTGCCACGCGTGGGTGGGAAGGGGAAAAGCTGCTCTTTCCCTGGGGGAGACAATTATTGAGGCTCGGTGGAAAAGCAGCCGTCTCCGGGGAAGTTCTTTTCCTCCCAAACGGCTCTAGGGATGCTCCCGCAAAACGGCGGAGCACGCGTGTCGGGGCCGCTTGCGTGGGCACGGGGGACCCTTCCTGGCCCCTCTCCCTCCCTGCCCGCTAATTAATTTCCCGCACTCCGTGGAAGCGACACGCACTCAAACAGGTGTAAGCGGCGGCTGCCGTGGGAGCCGCGGGGATGGCTGCGGGGATGCGCTGTGCCTCAGCCCCCGGTGCCCTCCGCCTTCCCCAGTCCTTTTCCTCCCTTTTTCCCCCCTCTGCCCCCCGAGGCGGCAGGGGGAGCCCCGCTCCGGCCCGCTGAGCCCTTTCCCCGGGCCGGGAGGAGCGCGGCCGGAGCCACTCGCGAAAACAAAACCGATTTCGGAGGCAAACCGAGGGCGAACCCTGACCCGTGGCCACTTTTCGATCGCTTCTTTTGCAGAAGCATCAGCTAAAGCATGGGGGAACCCCCCCGCGCACCCCCTAAAGCGTTCTGCGCCTCCCCAGATATCAGCGAGCGGGTCCGGTAGTGCGTCCCCAAGTACCGTGGGGGTGTTCCGGGGGGGTCTGCACGCCGTGGGGGTACGGGGGGCTCGGCAGGAGAACACACGCCCGGCGGGTGCGGGTGCCCGGGCCCTCCGAGCCCGTGGCTGTGCCGGTGCGGGGAGGATGAGGCGCCCACCGGGGCACCCCCTCCTCGGTCCCCGCGGGTGTCGGGCTGGGATAATCGAGGGGGAATAACCCGGGACGAGGTTTTCTGTCCCGTGAGCAGCTCAGCGGGGGGATGCGGGAGCGTCCGAGGTGGTCGGCAGAAATATTTCACTGAAAGGGGAGCATCAGAGCCCCTGTTTGCACGGGGAGCCTCCCGGGGACACCCCCGCGTTGTTCCAGCCGGGGTGCCCGCCGTGCCGTGGAGGGAATTCCAGGCGGCACTGCCACATTTCAGGCGACACGTGGCTTTATTTTATTCGGAGTCCCGCTCCAGCACCCATCCCGCAGCGCTGCTCCGAAAGGGCCCTGCTCCAGTTCGCAATTAAAGGGTTTATTGAGGAGGGGGGAAGGGGAATATTAACCACCCCTTCCCCCCCGCCCCCGGTTCCACCTGCAGGGCAGGGGTGCAGCTGCGGAGCGGCTTCCAGCACCCGCAGAGCTGAGCCGTGGTGCTTGCGGTGCGCTCAGGGAGGGAGTTCGGGGTTTTTCTGCCGGGGTGGGACCGCACCGACCCCATTATTTTATGGAATGTTTAGGAAGGCGCGCGCTTTCCCCCCCACACCCCCCACCCCCACCCCTCTCTCCATATTAATCTCATTAAATCCTACCTTTCAACCTTCTTCCGTGACCATCTGACCTGGCCACTTGAATTAAAATAGTGCTTTCTCCGCGCTCAAAGGCAGCACATCAATCACGGGGCTATTTACACTTCGCTCCCTTCTTCAAAGCGGCTCTGCCCCGGGGCTCTCCCTACCTTCGCTCCGGGGCTCCGGGCACCTCCTGCGGGCATCGCCAACAGCGCTCCGGGGGGGGGGTTTTCCTTCCTCTCCCCCCTTTCCACGGGTGTCCGCGCATCTCCCGGCTTCCCCCATCCCTCGGGAGCGCTTCCCTCCACCTGAAACGCAGGAGAAAGCGGCACCGGGTACCCGCTGCCCCCCGCATCCCGGCCCTGAGCATCCCGGCCCTGCGCAGCGGGCAGAGCGCGGAGCAGCCCCGGGAGCGGCGGAGGGTCCCCGCACCGCCGGTGTCCCCGCCTCGGGAAGGGGAGTGAGAGCGTGTGGGGTTCGCGTTTTGGGTGAAAACATTCTCAAATAGGGATAAATCAAACGCGGCCGAAGCTCCCGAGCAGGAATATTCAGTTAGAAACGCGAGGAAGGACGGCAGAACGCGCAGCGCAAATTCTGTTACTGTGGAAGTTCCGCGACCCGCTGAGCCGGAGGGGGCAGGGGGGGGAAAAAGGGTAAAAAGAAAGAAAATACAGACACTGATGGAAAAGTTGCTGGAAATGAGTATTTTTCAGACGAAAAATAAAAGCACGGCTAAACCAAGATGTCACCCATTAACAAACTCTCTCTCCAGCATTGCGATTTAGTAGTAGTAATAATAATTAATAATAAGAAGAATATAACGATAATCACCTCTTTCAGGGCTGGCACCTCGATCCTTAAATATTGTCCAGTGTGTGCGGGCAGTGTGCGGAGGGGCAGGAGAGGAGAGGGCTGATTTTTCTTAAAGGGGCAGAGCAGGGGAAGGCTGCGGTGGTGCGGGGAGGGGAGGCGGGGGGGAGATAAGTGGTGTGAGGAAGAGGATAGGACAAAAAAAAAAAAAAAAAAAAAGGAGGAAAAAAAAGAAAAGAAAAAAAAAAAAACCCACGCCAAGCTGAGAGCCCGCTGCTGGGGATGATGAATACATTGGAAAGTTTTTTTGGCCCTGGTGAGGGTGTCAGATTGAATGCTCTGTGCGCATGTGCGAAGGTGTCCAAACTGACAATGCTGGGGAGATGAAGATAGTGTGTAGCTGCTTCTGGGCTCAAGGAGGAGGAGAGGGATCCGCCAGCCGGCACCATGCGATCCAAGGCCAGGGCGAGGAAACTGCCCAAAAGTAGGTCCTTCCTCCGCCTTCATCCGCGCAGCGCCTCCGCGCCGGCGGGGCAAGGGATGGGGGGTGGGGGGTGGGGGAGCGCGGAGCCGGGCCGGGGCTACGCGGGGTTGTGCGGGGCTGTAGCCCCCTCTCCTTCCCCGCGGCGGCGGCCGACAGCGCTACCGCCCTGTCTGCGCGGAGAGCGGATGGCTCCGCGCCTCCCCGCGCTCCTCCGCGCCCGGGCGCGCTATAGCGGGGCTCTGCGGGCGGCGCGGGGCCGGGGGGGGGGAAGCGAAAGTTAGCTGGAAGTTGACGAAAGGGGATAGCAACTTTTTTTTTTTTTTTTTTTTTTTTTTAATCGAGCGGTTCCAAGTCTTGTGAAATAATATTCCCCTCTTCTGGAATAGTGGGCGCTAGAGGTCCGCGTTTGGCACCCGCCTGCCAGAGCCGGAGGGACTGAGCGCGGGGGGGGCCGGCAGAGGCAGACGGGGGGAAAGGAGCGCTCCTGGAATGGGGAACAATTATCCGGGAGAGAATTTGTAGGGAAAAATGGATGGGCTCTGAGTGCGGGGCTGTGGATCCGCGGTCCGGAGGCGGCGGGGGTGTCCCCGCGGGGGGGTGCGGGAGCTCTGGGGGAGGGGAGTGTGTGTGGGGGGAGTGTCTTTAATTTTTAATTTTTTAGCATTTACTTGGGGGTGGAATTGCAGCCCATAACTCGCGCGGCTCTTCCCTCCGCCTTCCCCCGGACCCTTTCCCTTTCCTTCTCTCCGAGCCCGGGTTTTCGGAGGAGGCGAGCGCGGTTCTGCGGGGAGGAGCGGGGCCGTGTCCCCCCCGCCGGGCCCGGCTGTGACCGCCCGGGCTGTCCCCGCGCCGCCACCCGCGGGGCGCAGCGCAGCATCCCGCCGCCCGCCCAGCCCCTCCGCACCGCTCTGCTATTACTGTAATTATTATTATTTATTATTATTTAGTTTCTGTTTCGCTCTGGCTCGCTGGCGAAATATCCGGAGGCTGCAGAAGTTCCCGCGTAGTTTGCGCCCCGCTCCAAACTCCGCGGGGCTGAAAGGTGCGGAGAGGAGCGCTCTGCGCAGGCCGGGGAGCGATCCGGGGGGATGGGGGGGCGGTGAGGAGGAGGTGCGGTGATGGGGGACACCGCCGGGTGAGGGGACAGCCGGTGTCCCCCGCCCCGACCCCGCCGTGACAAACAGCGGTGCGGTTCGGCCGCGGGCAGCGCTCCCGCACATGGGCTCCGAGGTTGGTTTTGTAGGTCAAGTTCATTCTCCGGGGGCCCTTTCAGCCCCCCAAGGACAGCGGGTCCCTGGGACCCGGAGCGGGTCTTCATCCCGCTCTGCGCAACCGCATCGCTCTGGTACCCGGTGCGCTGCATCCCGCACCCGCGGCCGCCCCGCGCTTCTGTCCGCAAAACGACCCAAAGCCCCAGCGCGGATTTACCTTTCCCGCGGCCGCGTTTTACAACGCGCTGCCTGAGGGTTCCCCCCGCCCGGCACAGCCCCGCACCTGCGGGACATCCGCGCCTCTTCCGCGCCCCGGCACACGCGGCTGTGTCCGCGGACACGCGGCTCGGGGGAGCGGGGGGGCACGGTTTGTGGGACCACCATTGTCAGCACAGCGCGGCGACGTTATTTCGGAAGTTCTCCTTCAATTAATCCTAGGATATATATATATACATATTTTTTTTTAATAAACACACGCTTTAAATTCCCCTGTTAAAATAATAACTTTTGAAAAAGTCATCACTGATTGTTTTAGGGTTAAGAAGAGTAATTTTCAGGGCGCTCTCGGCTTTGCAACCCAGGTTGAATAGAGTGGAACATTTATATTTTTTTCCCTTTATTTTTTTCCCCCTTTCTCTTTCTTTTTGCTCCTGCGAACGGCCGCGGGTTTTTGCAGCTCTGCCGCGGTTCGGGAGCCGTGAGCAGCTCCCGCAGCCCGAGGACCGGGAGGTTTTCCCGTGCCCGGGATGCGCTCCTGCCCTCGGCAGCCGGGAGAGCTGCCGCTCCCCCCGGGAAGCGTCTCTGGAAGTCTGGGCTCTGATTAAAATCAGGTGTTTGATACGAGACAAGGCCCGACGGTTTATGGGGTTGCAGCGGAGGGGTTTTGAGGGATCGCAGCACAGAACAGTAGCCCCGAGCTAAGGTTTCAATATCCCAGGAGTATTTATTTGCGAAACAGATGAAACACGCACGCGGGTGTGTGGGTCTCGCTGTGTTCACACCGGTGAGGACGCGGGTTCCCGCACGGAATCCCGCACGCCCGGGGCTCTCAGCGTCCCCCAGCCCGTGCCGGTACTGATCAGTGCCCGCAGACACCGCGGGGCACACGCACGGCCGCGCTGTGCGGTGGATCCATCACGCAATGTGTCGCAGAATTTCCTTCCACTGGGCAATATTTTAAGCAGATGTGGGGGCTCCGCGGGGAATTGGGCTACGTTACCTGAGCGGGAAAGGGGATGGAGGCGTGCGTGCGGCTGCGGTGGGGGCGAGAGCGAAATTCCCGGGAATTTGGAGCCTCCTCCTCGCCGGGAGCTGACCCGGGACTGGGGGTCGGCGCCGCTCGCTTTACCGCTCCCCCCGGGGGTGGGAGCCCCCAGCAGCGGCCGTGCAGTAAAGGATGCTGCGGGGCGAAGGATGCGGGGGTCTCTGCTGGGGGGGGGTCACGCCGGGCCCCGCGGTCAAGGCCGCGTCCTCCAGCGAGGGAATGAGCTCCGGGTGAGACGGGAGAAGCCGCCGGTCCCTTTCCCCCCGAAGAGGAGGCGGAGAGGCGGTAAATAAATGAGCTGGGCGCTCCACGTTTCAAACAAATCCGTTCCCTTTCGAACCCCCCGAACTCCGTTTGCAAAGCAGAAATATAATTCCCGGGGACCGGGAATTTGTTGGAGCTCGGGGCCGAAACAAGCGGCCGGCCGGCGGTGGGTATCTCTGCGGTCCCGTTTGCTGCTCGCTCGCAGCAACACGAAAAAGCCAAAGTTTGTAGTCTGAGTTTTCAACCAGAGCCGCTGCACCCCCCGGGATGGAGGGAGAGGGATGGATGGATGAGGGGGAGAGGGTCGGGAATCCCCCTGCCCTCCCCGGGCGGTGGAGTGCGGTCCCCGTGCCCGGTTCTGCGCTCGGGACTTCGCCTTCGGAGGGGACAGGCTTCCCCTTTATTATTATTATTATTATTATTATTATTATTGCTATTTTTTATTAAGGCTGATGAGGTGGTGGCGGGGAAAGGGAGGGAGGGAGCAGTGAGTGCGGGGTGCTCGGGGTGCGGGTGCAGCCCTGCCCGAGCGGAGGGCTCTGCTGTTGGAACACGCGGAGGACGAACATTTACGGCGGTTTCGGGCGTTTTGGCTTTTTTTACATCAAATCCGCCGCGTCCTCCCCCCCGAGACCCGAGATAGGAACGGGCTGCATCCCCTCCCTTGGGCTTGCACAGCCCGGACAAGCCCCGGGGCCCCCGGCGGTGCGCGGCGCTCCGCGGGGCCGGCGCAGGTGCGGTGCGGGGTCCCCACCACCGCGGCGACTTCACTCGCACCCCCCTTCCCTGCCCCGGATCTGTTCAATTAGGCAATTAGGGATGCGGGGCAGGGAAGGGGGGGGAAGGGGGGTTTGATCCGCTAATTAAAGTGATGTGTAATTAGCGCTTCAACAAAAATTACCGAGGATTTAAGATCAGTTTAGTCTTTTAAAAAAAAAAAAAAAAAATCAAATTCGCAAATATAATTTCTCGGTTCACCCGCCCCCCCCGCCTGGTTTATTTGCGAAGCCGCGGAGGGACGAACTGCCTCCCCCGGGGAGGAGCGGGACGAGCGGCCGGCGGTGTGCCGGGGCAGGCGGCCGCAGCTCCCCGCAGGCGAGCGGGGTTGCAGTGCCAAAGCTGCACAAGACACAGAAATGGTGATTTTTGGCCCGCAATAAAGCCAACGTTTGCAGGTGTGCGTGTAGCCTGTGCGGGAAGCGCGGGTGATGGTTCACCACGTGTGTTCCCATCACCGGGCGGTCGTTATAAATATAACTTTATAAAGTGCACCAGAGAACGGCAGGTTATTCCCATTTCACCAAATTCCCGTGTGCTGTAAAACCCCTGCGCGGGTGCAAAACGTGTCTGTGCGGATGCACTGGTGTGAACCGGGAATGCACGCGCAAAGATTGTGTGACCAGGGGCTGCGTGACCAGGGGCTGCGTGACCAGGGGCTGCGTGACCAGGGGCTGTGCAGAAATGGGGAGCTGTGCTTTGAAAGCGTTGTTTAACAATTAAAAAAGCTGCCTTATTTGTAGGGTTTGTATGGGAACTGCAGTGTAAGTTCACGTTCGGTGGTAGCAAATTAGGGCTTTAATGAGCTATGGGGAGAAAATTGAAACAAACGTGTTTTTAAAGCATATTTTTACTGTCAATCACAAATACCTGATGAGGACGCTGAGGTCAGAGAGAGCAAAGAACCCCTCTGCTGTTCCCTGCGCAGACACCATCCGCTGTCCGGCCCCACGTTACCGGGACGGTCAGGCTGCGGGAGGGGGAGGTTCGGGAGCGAGCCCCGAGCCCCTGGAGCGCACCCACAGCCCGCGCTCCTCCGGGGCCGTGCGGGGCGATAGGATCCACATCGCTGCTGCTGCTCCCCGGCTCCTCCGCGGGCCGCGAGGCTCGGGCACGGTGCTGCCCGGCCGGCGTGCGGGGACACCTGCCCGCGTGGGGTGCGCGGCCACCCCGCCACTGGGGCGTGGGTACCCCAGGTGAACGGTGAGAGCATCCTCTGCTGCAGCGGGAAATGCCCTCCTGCGCTTATGGATGTTTGCAGAGCACCCGGAGGCTCTCGGAAGGAAGGGCCCTATTGAGCGAGGAGCGTTATTATTGTTATTAGGGCTATGATTATTATGGGTTATATATTTGAGACGAGCTCTGTGCTGTTTAACGCAGTGCTTCAGAGACAAAGGCCTGGGGAAGTTTGCAAACACCGGGGCGGCAGGCGCAGCAGCCAGCCCGGCGGTGGGGCGCGTCCTGGGGACATTGGGGTACATCCTGGGGACTTTGGGGTACATCCTGGGGACATTAGGGTACGTCCTGGGGGCAGTGGGGTGCGTCCTGGGGGCAGTGGGGTACAACTGGCTGGGGATCCCGTCCGTTCCCAGGGATGGGACCAGGGAGAGCACCCACACTTTTCAGGCTCACTTTCGCCCTTCTAACTGCACAGTTCACATTCTCTGTTTGTTTGGTGGTTTCTTTCCCCCCCCCCCACCCCCCTTTCCTGTTGCAGTAAACTTCTGGTGCGAGGGATTGTTTATTGAAAGAACAATCTGCGTTTCCAGCGTTCTCTGCAGCGCGGGGCCGACGGCGCGGAGGGCTCTGTGTGCTCTCGGTGGGCCAGGGCCAGCTCCTGCTTTGTTTCCACAACTCCATGGCTCTCCCACTATTACAGAACACGCTTAATTTTTTATTTTGCCAGTTAGAGGTTATTTGAATGATAAACTCGTGCAATTCTGAACGCGAGCAGAAAGGATCAGAATCGGAGCTGGAGAATGATTTTTCTCATGCCTGGTTCCCCAAGGTATTTTTAATCCCGTAGGGGTAAGCAGCCAGCACACCCCTAGACACGAACACGAACAGCGTCCATCCGCAGGCGGGAATGAAGAGGTCTGAGGGATCTGTGCACACTTTTGTTCCCACTCTTTGGGTAACAGCCTGTTGATCTGTCAGTGCTCCACAGCGTTCCGCACCAAAATTACTGCTGTGTTTTCGGATCTTAAATATGCCCCCCCCCCCCCTTTTTTTTTTTTTCTGGAGGAATTTCAGGTCAGGGATGTCGTAGTGGAAAAGATCTATGACCTTATTATTTCTTTTATTTTCTTAATGGATTTTCATGCATCACCGCTACCTCCTCACGGGCTGTTTATTTTTATTTTTATTGCAGTAGGTTGTGCGTTCTGTAGCGTCCAAATCAGTAACAGAGTGTCCCTGTCCTGAAGAGTTTTTTTTTCCCTTCTCTTCATTCAGTGAGTGATGTGACCCTCTTTGCTAATAAAAATAAAATATGACTTTCATCCCTGGAATAAGTGTGCTTCTTCGTGCTTCTGAATGCGCGTGCACTGAATAAGCAGCTTGCTTTTTTTTTTGTGATGGGGAAGAAATGTCCCTGCGGTGAGGGTCATGGTGTGTGCTTCACGTGGGAAGGTAGGATCAGAACCTGAACTCCTTTTCCACGGAGTAAAGCGCTCCTCTGTGCACAGGTACCAAGTGGCAGCTGCTCTGGTGAGCAGTGCTCCCTGGGCAGGACAGCGGGAGAAAGGCAAGTTTCTGTTCAGAGGGTGGGCCAGCTTTCATCACATCCCCCCAGAGATGTCCTGCACCCAAATTCGTGACACAAAGTTAGTAAGGCATTTTTTTTTTGTACCACTTGACTCACTTTTGCACTGCAAACAAGGCCACTGGTCCTCTTGGGGAGACATTTTCCAGCTGAAAATGGACTGAGACAGCCAAATTATTTCCAGTAGGCCACCGGATAATGCTGCTGTCGCGGGAAATGGTGGTCTCTGGGAGAGAAATGGGTCTCTGGTGGGGAAAGGCTTCCCCATCCCTTAACCATTCGCTTTTCACAATGCTGGGGGGAGGCTGGACCGCGGCTCTCCGAAACCAAGCGGCTGCACGAGCACTCGGGGTGAAACGCCAGGCCGACAGAACCCGGGCGGTGATTTATTTTTGTCTTGATAGTTTTACATCTTTCAGGTGTTTTGCTTTAAGGTAGTAATATTCTGATGGGGTAGGTTTTTGCTGGCTCTGTTTTTTTTGGCTGAGGGACCCTCTCACCAAAGCTATGAGACACAATGCACCGGCGTCAGTTCTGGGGCCCAATTTAGCCATCATTACCAGATAACGCTGTCAGCCCGTTGGAGATACATGTTTGTTTAATAGTTAATGTTCTGTACAAAATGGAGAGGGTGGGGAGAAGTCAAACTGGAGTGAATGCTCTGCTTATTTTATATCCACTATAACTATTTTTGTCCATGAAAATTGGCTTAATTATATCAATGGAATGTTTCTTTTTCAATTCTGTATGCAATTAGTCCATCTTGCTGGCTGCAATTTATTTTAATAAAAAAATAAACCAGTGGCGTGTTCAGTTCCTCATCCCCTGGGGACAAATGCGATTGGTGTGTTTAATTTCATTAACTACAATGCGGCCTACTGGAAAAATGTATAAAATCAGCTTTATACAGCTTAAACACTGGCATTTGAAACAAATCATTACTGCATTAGCTGTCACACTGGTAATTCTAGAATCCAAGACAAAAATATTATAGCTGTTTTTATAACCCTCTGCAAATACACTGTTAAAATAATTTGTAATAATTTTTTTTAAACACGCCCTGATGTTTTTAGTTAAAATATCCCCACCAAAGGAGGGTGGCTATCCGTTATCACACGTGTGCTTTATTGAATGATTCATAGGTTGCTTCCCTGGTAGAAACTCCCCGCCTGTCTGCCTGAAGCTCCCCACCTGGGAGCCCTTCCCTGGGTATGTTGGCAGGCGAAGGTGCTTGCAGGGGTTTGCGGGCGCAGGGAGCGGTGTTCCCAGCAGCGCTGCCTACGGACATCGGGAAAATCGGCATCGCTGCAAATGCACCTCCCCTTTCTGCCAGCTTTTATGTGCTACCTGGTGTGTGACATCTTCTTAAAGCAGCTCTGAGTGTTTCTTTGCTCTTCTGAGGGTGGGAGGGAAAGGGGAGGGTGTGGGCATCCCTCCCCGGCGTGTTCCTGAGCACAGATCCCGGCTGTGGTTCCGGGAGGGACAAACAGCCCGGGCTCGGCAGGACTGTGACCCAACTGGGGGGGCACAACTGGGCACTGGTCTCGTTCTCATTCCTAGTTCCTGCCCCTCGTTAGACAAGGCGTTGTTCAGGGACTCTGATGTAGCCACACGACTGCTCTGGACTGTGTTTGTGACCACGTGTGTTGGTTCCAGACACGTGTGGGCAGGGATGGGGACTGAGCACAACACGCGTGCCCAGTTCTGTGCAAACGGGGGGCAAACTGACAGTATTCAGGATTTTTTTAAAAAACTGAGAGGCCAGAACTCATGTAAATCAGTATCAACGTCAATGAAACTAATTTTCAGCAGCTGAGGATGTGACCCGAGAGATTTCTCGTGTCTGTGTGTGTAATACACAAACATTGGTGTGGGGCTGGTTTGCTGGGACTCACACTCAGCATCTGCAGGTCGATACTTGGTGGAGGAATGGAGCTTGTGTTTCTCCCTTCACTTCTGGAATGATCAGTTGTATACCCTCAGCAGATTTCAGACAGATTTTCTGCAGAGGCACGGACTGCCTTTCCAGAGCAGCCATACACAGAAGATGGGCCATACTGGACAGCAGCCATCTGGTCCCTCGCACGCATTGTGCTTTTATTTTTTAATTTTTTTGGCCTTCCACTGCTGCCATAAACAGTAGTTCGTTTTCTTTTCCGTATCTGTAACTTTATAGCAGCGGTGTTTTCAGAGAAGTGATACCAAGTTATTGTTTTATTGGTATTACAAGGCAAAAAAAATAATCTACTTTATTTCCTACTTGATACCCAATCACTTCGGGAGGAGTGGAGAAGGTGAACACGGCTTCCCTCGCCAGGCTGAGGGAGCAGCTGGGTCGGGAGGGAGAGCTGGTGACCCCGCAGCAGGGTGGCGATGGGCCATGGCCAGCTTCATCCCTGCCCTGGGCTCGGTGGGATGGAGGGGGATGCTGCAGAGTGGGGGGACAAAGGCTGTGGCAGCGTGCAGCACGGGACTGGGGGCGGGGGGCTGCGCTGCTGGTGCTGAGACGAACCCCACCACGCTCTGGGTGTACTGAAACAAGGTCAGCTGGGCAGAGATGGTGTGGGATGCAGAAAAAAGCAGGGATTCTGGGGTTTGTGAGGCTGATGAGCAAACTTCACCAGCTTGAGCAAAGAGTGTGCCCAGGGCTGCTCTGTCTGCAGGGCAGGAGGGGTGTGTGTACCTGCCAGGGCCCTTCCTGCATCCACGTCTCCTCCACGATCCCCCTGTTTGTCCCAGCTCCCACTGAGGCCACTGGGACATTTCTGCTGAATTTACTGGACCCGAGTTTTTTCTTTCTTTTTTTCCCCTTTTTTTTTTTAAAGTTTCAGATTGGGCTAAAAATCTTTTATTCTCTCTCAGATGCTTACAAAAACCCCACTTTTGTTTACACGCAGTCTGGCATTCTCTTTCATTTCAGGACAGTATTTAGTGTTTTTTATTTCACAGTGAATGGACCTTTTGGGCTCAATCATGTAAATTAATTTTTAAATGGCTGTGCTTGGAGTGCTTGTAGTATAAAATTGCTTTACCATTTTTTTCCCCCTTGTTTATAGAAAAGGACTGGTTTCACTTTATATTTTATTACATAAATGTGAAATAAAGAACAGGCACAACTTGCAAGTGATCATATATTTTATTTTAGAATTATCACATAGGAATAAAATAAATTTAAATCCCTACATGGCACAATAGCCATATATAAAAAGCAGTTGATGTCTCCTGGAGAACTTTGAAAAGCCCTCTGCTCACAAACAGTTCTGCTCATATATCCCCTCTATAATGAATAAAAAACAGATCTTTGTTACTTTGGGAGTTCTTCAATTTTTCCTGCTAGAATACTCTTCAAGTGTTTATCCAGATAAAGCTCAGAATTTAGTTCTTCACCTCCTGTTCATGACAGTATCTACTGAGGAGTGATTTTAGCAGCTGCTCAGTACCCATGGCTGAAGGTGAGGCTTTGGGAAAGCCCAGGGAATTTCATGGATGTGTCCGTAAGGAGATGCCTGAAGAGCTACTGATGCTTCCTCAGACCATAGGAGGTGCAAGCTCTTCCAGACATGCAGAATTCCCCTGTTAGGTAAATTCTGATGCTTCCTCAAACTGTTTATTGTGGGAGGTTCATCATTATTTACTTCTACATCAAAAAAGTGTGAAGTGAAATGGACATCAGCCCATTGAACATGCCCCAGAGCCTCACTTCTGGGTTCCCTGCAGCCCTCAGACAGGCAGAGGGGTGCATGAGCCAGGCATTGAAGGCCTATGTGTTTCTAGGGGCCTATTTAATTTCCTCTTTAAACTGATGTATTGCTTTTTACCTCCTGTTTCAGACAAAAGAGCGTTTCTGTGTGTCCTGAGAGCGCAGAGGCTGGGTGCATGGTCAGGTGCGTCGCCTCTGGCCACAATCAGGGAGTTCCTTGTATGATCCAGGAGTCAATACCCTGGCTAAATATTGATTCATGTAGCAGAGCTGTCTGTTCCAGTAGATCAGGAAAAGGAGCCTGCCTTTAACACCCATCTATAAATCTATTCTTTTCCCAATGGACAGTTACTGTTTGGGTTTTTTTTCGAAGTTTAATTGTTTAGCAGTTTGTGAAATAAGTCTTGAGGCGTTAAGCAACGTCCTGCCACAGAATCAATTCCATTAAGCATCTCTTCTGTACACCTATGGCCGTGCTGTTTGGGTGATGTTGGTGCATTTTGCTTCTTGGCAGGACAGTGGTGGAAGGAAGCACCCGCTCAGCTCGTCTGGGGAAGCTGAGGTCCTCGAGGGTCAGTAATTCAGGCTCCAAACCAAAAACAGCTCAGAGCGATGGTCCTCCCCACCCTCCCCATCCCTGGAGACTTCCCCCATCCTTTCCCTTTAACCTGGTACAGCTGATCGCTGCCTTAAGGGACCCTTCACCTTACCTGGACCTCCACTCGTATGAGCAGCGCTGCAGCCTCGCTGCTCAGAACCTGCAGCCTGCTGGAGTTCATGGCAGTCCTCCCATTGACTGCACTGGACTTTGGAGCACACCCTCAAGGCACTGAGCTCCTGGGGACATCAGTGCTACTTGCATATAAAGATTTTTTCTTATATCTGAGTTTGGATGTAATGCTCGTTAATGATTAGCTACCAAGGGTCTGGTGTACGACACAGCTATTTCCAGGGGTAAAATCAGCTGTGCCTTTGTCTTTACTTCTAAAGTCCTTCTGATGTGACCTGGCTTTTAAAATACAGATAAACAAATGTTTGGATTTTCTTTTCACCTGTAATTTGTAGAGCGATGTATCTGATTCTCCCCAAACAGCTGGGAGGAAGGTGTATTTCCTACCCCTTCAGAGCCCTGGTGTGAGTGGGATAATCCCATTCCATAGTCACACTCCAGTAATTGAAGACTGAAGAGACAGCTTTGAGGACTTCCCTCCATATATCTATGTGCATCCTGCTCACAGCCACAAGCTGTAACTGTGCAAGGGGCATTCTTCTTGTTGATAACGACAGATTCTTAATCTTCCTTTTTAGTTCTTCCAGGGAAATTTCACCATACATGTTAGAAATGAGAAGAATCCCCGAAAACACAGATATTTACCTGCTGATCCATCTGTCTAGAGACTAAATATGAGAAGAGTGATCATTCAGATCAATCTTGTGCCTCAGTGCTTGCATTAGAACAAAAAAAAGCACTCTTGAAAAATTACGGAATTCTCCTTGCAGTGTCAGGTTCCGAGATAATGATGTGTCTGTGTGTGAAAATATTAAATTGCAATAACATGCAGAGTGAGTGGCTTTCTGAATGGGGTATTCAGTTCACAGCTTGGACTATACATAACGCTAGTGAGTGACAGAATACAAATGGTGTCATAAAACATCGGGGGAATTTACAGCCAGCCTCAGTCTTTTTGATCTATATTCTATCTGTGGAGCTCTCTCAATCTATCTATCTTTAGTTAATGAAACAGTTAACCATGTTTAATTATTTATCACTGTTTAATGTCACAAATTATCAAAACAGATTGTTTCCCCCCCCCATTTATGAGTATTAGAAGAACTCTAAGTTTTATGTACTAAATTCAGGGATGTTCCCTGTGCAAAGATGATGCTTTAAAATGTGTCTCTGCACGTACACGTGTTTAAATCGCAGTTGTTTGCTGAAAGCAGACCCTGTCATTCCTTTGCATGCTTTATTTCTACAACTCTGCTTGTTTCTTACACAAACTGTTGTTATTCTTCACAGAAAATATAAGGAAATGAGAATTCAGTTTTACTTAAGAAATGAGGCTGAACGGTGCTATTCTCAGAGGGTTTAAGTTGACCCACCTCTCTGCTAGGGCCAAAAACCAAAGAGCCAAACTGAAAAATCATTCCAAAAGTAAGACTGGAATGCCTTGAAAGTCTTTGTGCCTAGAAACCAGCCCTGGCAGGGTTTGTGATCACCTCTAGGCGTGCCACGGCTTCTTGTGCCTTCCTGCTGGCTGGGTCTGCCCACACCTTGTGATGCCCCTGAGGGAGGGTCTCTGGGCAGAGCCTGGGTGCAGGTGGCACAGGTGACCTGCAGCCCTCTCCTTCCACGTGGGGAAATGTCAGCCTCGCACACCTCCCAGGAGGTCAGGGTCTCGCTTTCCTCCTCTCGCCCCCGCAGAGGTGTTAATCGTCACCCTCGCAGGGGTGTGTCGAGCTGCTAAAAGCCACTGTTTGTCACTGAATCTCATCTGGTAATTCCGAGCTGGAGGTCGGGGCTGGGGATCCCCCTCCGCTGCACCACCTGGGTCTTCTCCAGTGGCAGCTCTGATAAGAAATCATTCTTTCTTCTCCACCTCAGCTCTCTCTTTACCAGTGGTTTTAAATTGCTTTCCACCCCTGACAGACTACCCTCGTTCAAAGAGAAACGGGGAGGAGGTCGGTGGTTCCAGTAAGTATTAGGAGTCCATTACCAGAGGCCTGAATCCTGTTGGGGTCCCTGGGGAGACAGCCCTCCTTGGCCCCCCAAACAGAGTGCGGCATTGTGAGCCGAAAGGGCAGGGGAGAAAGGAATCCAGCCTCGCTTTTCCCTGACAAAGAAACCTCAATACTTTTATTCAGCGGAAAATGGAATAATACTTCTGGGGTTGCTTTGAAAGCCGCGGCCACTGGCTGCTTCACGCACCGCCGATGGCTTCTGTCCGACGAGGAGCTTTTTTTCAAGGGGAGAGGACTTTACACGTGAAATGAGATTAAAGGCATCCCCGTGCCAACATGTTAAACATTTGGGGGGTTACAAGAAGTATCAGTGTTCCCGTGCAGTCATGTGCCAGGCAGGGTGAAGAGCTCACCACGCCGCTGCAGAGCACTGCACCGCACAGATGTGCGTGAAGCAACACATCTGAATGAGGGGAAAGCTCTGCCAGATGCTGCGTCCCCTCAAAAATGCACCCCGGAGTAATGTTTGTTTGGGAAAGGTGGGTTAGGGCCACTCCAGATATCACAGCATTCTTAGAAGGGTCACTAAAAATAGCTAAGATTGCGGCTGATGGAGAGCAAAATTTTTAATGCAAGGTGTCAGAGCCAAAGGAAATGATTTTAGTCTCAGAAACAGACAATGAGGTGCTTCAGGGAAGGTTTCCTGCCCTCAGTGCCTGGCAGGTGGTTTGATGATGGTAAATATGGGGTGCTGGCAATAAGTGGACTTGAGTTTAAAATGAGGGATCCCCATTTTCCTGCGGGATGGGAGATCCTGGGACAATGTCTCTCGTGAAATACCCACACTGGATGAGCTAGGAAGAATGTTTTGATGACTGCAGTCTTAATTCTGGTCCTGAACTCTTCAGCAAATCTGTAATTCAGAGCAAGTGGCATTTTTACAAGGGTCAAGTGATGCTTGTAGTGAAACCTCTGTGTAACAGAGCCCGAGGTGATGGTCCCTGTTCTCTCACCTGCCTACTTCTCGCAGTAGGTAGCATAAAGATAATGGAGGGAATGGGGGAAAAGGCACCGTTCTCAAAACAGCTATTTTATGTACACATTTTTCTCTGCGTTATATCAGCTCTTTTTTGCCAAATCTTCCTCACTGCCCTTTCTTATCTGACTTCCCAAATCCCTTGCTGGTGTACGTTTTAAAGAGTGTAAAGTTGTGTTGGGAAGTCCTGGCCACTTTAAACACAACTGGAATTGCTGTCACCTTACACCCTCCCAAACTGGGCCCAGGAGATTCAGGACTCTGTGTTCTTGCTGCCAGCTGCAGCCTTAAAACTAAATCAATATACATCTCAAAACCCAACTTGATTTTTGAAATGCGTGCGGTGGGTCGCTCCCATCAAAGCGAAACCATTTTTTTCTCTCCTCTAGAACTGGTATTTTCATTTCTCATCCGTTCAAATTTGCAGCAATTTTGGTTGTCATACTCCAGTTTGCACGTGGGAACACGTGGTGAAAGTAAGTGCTGATCTCACAGTTTGTGCTGGGCTGTGGGAGGAACTCCTCTGCTTGCACTCAGAATTTTGTGTGTCTGGAGGAGAGGTTTTGGATCCCCTCCAGGCTACAGCCATCGCTTCAGTGGGTCAGGCTTCCTTTTAGTTCTGTCCCTTGAAACTGAGAGCTGGTACTTGTTAAGATAAACACATCAAGAATATTGTTATTCCTCTTCATCTTTCTCTCCTGTGGCAAAATAGAAGCGCTGGGGTCCTTTGCTGCAAGCTTTGTAGCCCCTGAAATGTTGTGAGATTGGGACAGTTGCTGTTCGAGGCACCCACCTGCAGGATCGAGTCCTTTCTGATGCTGTCTGAGTTGAAACAGGGTATTTTTTTCCTTGCTGAGCCGTGATGTCTGGAGAAGGCAGCTCTCAACTGGAAGAGAAGTCAGAGTCCACGATGTCATATTAAAAATATTGATAAACTATTGATTATTGTTATTTTGCTCAGGTTCCAGGAACCACGTGACTCCTCCAGGGAGAGCAGTGTCACTGTGCTGGCAGGTTTCCCTTAGGGAGGGAATGCCTGGCCGTGGGTCAGAACGCGATGAGTGAGGCTGATGTTCAATGCCAACTGCCAGGGCTGACACAGGCACAGAATCCAGATGCTCCTATTGCTCAGCTGCTGCTTCCCTGCCAAGACAGGTGACAATTTCCGAACGGATTTCATGTTTGAGTAAAAGGTTGCTCAAAATAGGATCTTTCAGCAAACATATTTTTAAGTCTTAACCACACGGCGCTCCCTCCCCGGGCAGAGCAGCTGTGCCAGTGATGATGCCATCCCCCTGGGGATGACAAGTCACTGCTCCTTATGCGTGGAGAGATGTGACACACCGACAGAATCACCCCTGGTGTGAGCAGAGGTTCTGGTGGTGTCCAACCTCCTGCCCCGTGCCTCCGTCCCCCACAGCCACACCTCCCTTCTGGAGCAGCCACGTGGCTGCGCAGGGACTCGGTTCAGCTGGATGTGCCTTGGGGTGGGTGATTCCTAGCACTATTTTTTGTAGACTGACCAGGTTTGGGGCGTTTGGAGGAATCCCTCATCCCCGGCAGTTACCGGAAGCAGACGCCGAAGCTTTTGACGTTTCCTCATTTACATGCAGCATGAGTTTCCCATTTGATTAAACAAATGATGCTTTGCTTAATTTGTCTATGTTGGCTATTTTTATGAAATATGCACTTAATTAAGTAAGAGAAATACAGAAACATGTTTATTCTCAAGATTTATGCGAAAAATGAGAACCCCACTGAAATTTCCAGTAGTGAAGCAATTAAGTAATGGAATTCCACAGTATAAACATAGTATAATTCAACTATAAAAATGAGGTCTAAGTAATGTTAATGAGCTGACTTGAAGCTACAAAAGCTAGGAAAGTTCACAGTGACAGATGAAAGTTGAATTTGTTCTGAATTATAACTGAAATAAATTAATTTGCATGAGGAATAATCTGTGGTCCCAGTGCAGGCTCTGTCCGTGTGTCCAACATGTCAAGGTGAACATCAGCTAAAGGTCAGGGCAGCGAAACTGCTCAGGCTCATCCCCAGGTTTTGTATGTGTAGCTCTTGTCCATAACAGCATTAGCATACAAATTATAATTTGCTCAACAGGTAATCTGTGTTTGCTGAGGGAGCAGGAGTCCTGTGAAGAAAAGGTTTGACAGTTTCACAGGACTTCCTATCCATTACCAGTTCCAAGGAGCAAACAGGTCGGGGGCTTACTGAATTCTTGTTGCACGTTTGCATGTGCAACCATCTGCTGAAAAAAAAGGGAAAGGGAAAAAGGGCAGCTCTTGAACCTGATCTGTGATATTCTTTTCCTTTGCCACCAATGCTGACTTGACTTTTCTTCCCTCTTCTAAATTCATCTCTCTTTTGGTAGGTTTCCTTAAAACCCTTTTTCCAGAGTACCAACCAAGCAGTTTGGTGTGGAGGTGTGTGCTTACCCGGGAAGGTTCCACCAGCCATGGCTCAGAGCTGAGGCCAACGCTGCTCTCAGTTCCCAGGGGATTTCACCACCTCCATCCTGCATTTTCCTTTCTTTTCTCCTTCCACTTCAGACTGTTGTTTCTATCACCTTCTCAGCCTAGTAAATAGCACGCTGAAGATTTATGATGTTGAAACTCTTAATGCCATAACAGATTTTATATATTTTTCACAGCATTATTCAGACGTGTTATGTTATGGTTAGTTCAAGTTCTAGTGCCACTGCTCTAAGGAACTCTTTCCTTGTGGGTAGTTCCTTGTTGCCAAATGGCATTTGCACTTGCTTCAGAGGAGGAGGAAAGGAATGTTCCATAAATGTTGCACAGGATTAAAACTGTAGATGGCCAAACCGTTATGGACAGAGCCTAAACACCTGAACCTGCAGCCAGAGGAGCTCCAAAGCAGAGTTGGCTTTTGTGGTGTGATCTGTTCTTGCTGCTTTTAGGTCTGAATGATTCTGATCAGTGTTGAGGGAGGGTGGTCAAGGGAAATACCATGCAGAGGTCCTGCAGAGGAGCTGCTGGGTCAGTTCAGGTGGATGTGTGAGCTTCCATCTCAGTTGTTTTCCCGTGGAACTTTTCTAAAACCCTCACTTTCACTTTGTCTGCTGCTGAGGTGGTGAAGGGTTTGCATCATGAGAAGAAAATAGAGAGGCAGAGGTGAATAAGCAGCATGCAGTGCTGAGAAGGGCTGTATTCAGTGTTCTTTTTGGGAGAAGTCCTGGTCTTTTCTCTTACGTTGTCCCTGTTGAATATATGACTATTGAAAAGAAAACAAAAAACCCACCTAGAATGAATGAATTGTGGGGCACATCTGCCTGCCCCGAGTCACCTTCACAGGGACAGTAATTCTTCTGCAAAGTTTCATGAGTTTATTAAACATTAAGTGCTTCTACCAGAACAACAAACATTGTTCTCTCCTCACCCAGCTCCTCCAAGCCAGGTACCAGATGGAGCAAAGCCTGCACCTAGCAAGGGAATATTCCTTTTGGTGGAGAGAGACTTACTGCTCTGGGCATTAAATTATACGCCTCGGGAAAGGCAGCACAGTAGATGTGTGTTTGTACTGAGTAGCGTCTTTGTCCTTCATATATAAAAACACTAATTAAAATATAATGTAAAAAACTGAAGTATGCTGGTTGCATTTTAATGTGCTGCTAAGGTAAATAAAAATGAAACAAAAGATATATATATATATAGGGTCATTAAAAGTGCATTGTTAAATCGCTTTATGCCACAAAATTTCCAAATTAAAAGCTGAGCAGGACTACATCTGGAATCAGACACAAAAGCAGATTACTGTTACTTTACCCAGAGCTCTGCATTTGGTCTCTGGTTCATTTGTGCTGCCGGTAACCGCTGTGCAGAGAAACACAAGCAAGCAGCTCCTGGAACTGTACCTTGCAAAATTCCCTTTTTACAGCATCTCCAGTGGTCCGGCATCACCCCCCAGCAGTTGTGCCCCGAGGCTGGGGGAGCTGAGCTCCATATGCTGGCTGGTGCTTGGGATGTAAGGTCCCTTTTAATATGTTCAAACCAGAAACAGCTTGGAATATTAACTTAGCTGTACCTTACAGCTTACAGTGTGTAATGAGGAAAGTAGACAAGCTGTCAAAGTTAGCAATTAAGACCGCTCCTTCACGATGTAAAATGTGGGATAGCACATATAAAACTGAACTATTTGATGTTGTTTAATCAAAGCATGTTACTGATGGCAAACCAGCACGGGCTTACAATGGCAAATCAGCACTAGCTTCCTTTGATTCTATCTGCTGTGTAAGCAAGTGTATGATGTCCCTTATGCTTTTTGGAAGCGATGCCAAAGCAGGTGGCTGGGGTGGAGGGGGATCTGTCCCTTCCAGAGCTGCAGAAGATGCTCCAGGTCTCTAGCAGATGGTGGTGGTGCCCTCTCCGGGTCGGAGCATGTGCCTAGGATGGATCCTGCACGCTTGGTGCAGCCTCCTGGCACTGAACTCTCAACCCTTTGCAAGAACAAGTACTCTGCACAGGGGCTGGACTGGTGTCTAGGGGGTACCATCCACCTTAGGCATTGGGCATCCTTCTTCTGAGCTTCCAAATGGAAGGCTTCTCGCAGAACTGATGGAGACAGACTGGAGCCTGGAGCAAAGCAAAGGACCCTTCCTTGAACAGCAACCTAGCAAGCTCGTGAAGTCTTAGGATGGCCACGGGGTTCTGAGTATTTCTCTTCATACATTTAGGGTACTGTGGAGCAGCTGTCCAGTGCAGGGTGGTCATCTGGAACAGATCTTTAGGGTCCCTCCCAACCCAAACCAGCCTATGATTCCTTTCCACTGGAGTAATCCAGTTTGGGATTTGTTCTTCAGTCTGTGGATGTAATAACTCCTCCTTGGTACTTGTAGTACTGGCTTCCTTATTCATAAATGTCTTTCTGGGCAGCAATCCAAGGCTGAAGGCCTAGGGTACAGTAAAGGTTACAAAAGGTCACTTTATCACCCCTGTATTGCTTTAGCAGTGTTTATTTAAGTCCCCTCCAGAATCTTCTCCTGGTCGTCCTGGCAGAGGATATGGCCACCTTGGTAAGGAGAGAGGGGAAAAAACCATAGAATCTTTCTTTGTGCCACCATCCCCCTGAAGAAAACGCTTAACATCTGATTTCAGTTTACTGAAATAACAACAGATGTTTATCTTGTATTGTATGGCACATGGCACTACATCTCATAAACCCCCTCCTGGAGCTTAAAGCAGAGTTGCTGGGCCCTCATTTGGACACTTGCAGGCTTTGTGCTCTTTTTTAAATGTTTTCATTTCTCTGGAGCTTAATCTGCTACCAAAGTATTTATAAGTATCACGTTATAAACCGTGAAACGAGGAATAGCAAAGGAGATTTTCAGGACTTCCTTGCACTAAGCACAGGACTCTGCAGCTGCTTACCTGCAGCCTCAAAGAATGAAAAAATTGTGCAAACTTGCCATAGTTTTTCATGAAGAAAAATCCACTTGGGGTACGGGATTGGGGACAGATCAATAGGGGAAAAAAGCATGCCTTGGGACAGCAAAAACTGGGGTGGAAAAATGGAGAAAACCTAGTTTTCTGGGACTTGTGAAAAGTGGAACACTTTATCTTCTAAAATCTGTGTATTTTACAGCGAAAATAGGGAATGCCTGCAGTTGGAGTAGTGTTTTTGTGTTCATACACACAGATACTTTATTCTGCTCATTGCAGCTGTAGAAAACAACGACAGCTTTCTTCCAGCACTCACCTGTGCTGTGGGAATGTCGATTTTCTCGTGGAAACAGCAGTGAAATTCAGACTGGTGATTTCACACAGTTCCCCTCGGTGCGACAGAGGATTAATGCTGGGTAAATCGGAGACACCAAACGTGTCGGGGGAGGCTGCCGGTGTTTCAGATGGCAAAGTAAGCAGAGATTGAGAAGATGGAGCTGGAGAAGCCAGTGCCTTGGGCAGGGGAACACGCTCTCTGAAGGCACAGCTCATTTTATGTCTGAATAAACGCAGTCCTCCTTTGTTTCCCCCGCCGAATTCTTTATTTATTATTTCCTAAAATGATTCGATTTGCCCCCCTCCTTCACAACACACATGACTGCAATAAGCAGATACAAAATGGAACCAAGAAACAAAAAGCTGAACATGCTGATAATGTACATTTGGTTTGTATTTATCGTTTTAAGATGTGTTTTAATCGGTTCACTACCAACATCCTGTAACTTTCAGTCAGTCAGAGGAGAAACCTGTTTCATTTTAGAGCCAGTTCATTTCTTCCCTCTCTCAGCCCAGAGCAGTGGGTAAGACCCTACTGTAGTGCCTTCAAATGTAATTTCATTAAAACATTGAAATAAAGAGGATTAGGATACATCTTGTTTTGCTATTCCCCGCCGATGATTAGGGGCTGGATTTCATTGTGAAATGGGTTTTTAAAAGAACAACAACATGAAACACATTTTGTTGCTCTGTAACATAAACCTTCATGCGTAATTTCTAACAAAAACGTGCAGCTATAAGCCCAGAAATAAACAGCTTGCCTGTTACTGCAGAAGCTTTATCTGGTTAGGTTAACGAAGAGACAGTGAAAAGGTGACGTGAACGCCATCGTAAAGTACTCACCTGACAACAGAATTTGATTCAAGAGACTAAAACTGTGGCAACACCCACTTTAATACAAGCTTTTATTTATTTATTTTTTTTAAAAGTGGGAATCAAAGAAAATGGGATTGGAAGAGTGATCTGTATGGCAAGGACAGCCTTTCCCTGTCTGTCTCTGCCAGATGTTTGCTGAGCCTGTCCTTGAAAGCTGCCCAGGACAGAGTTTCTTCTCCTGGACAATTTGCCAGAGACTTGAAGTTTATTGCTGACAATTTCAACACTGAGGTGTGATGCCTCCTGAAAGGTCTCTACCAAACAGGAATGAATTTGAGGAAGTCTTGTTGTACAGGAGGTCAGCCCTGAAAACCACAGCATGGTCCCTCCTGACCTTCCTTTTCTGAGGTTAGTGTCACTGTTATTTTGGACTGCCAGCTTCTACCTTCACGCTATAATTTTGAATTAGCACTTTTCATAGATATTTTGTATTTTAAAGAGTGAAAGTGTCCTTTTGCCTTGCTAAAATCAGAGCTCAATGAAAAAAAAAGCTGAAAGAGGCCAGTTCCATCTCATCACAACACCCTTTAGTGAAAGTCTTGACTTTGTTTCGTTAACGATTGTTCCCAAAGCTGTACTTAAACACAAGATTTTGGGGTTTAGTCAACTCCAAAAGAGTGGCTGTGTCTGGCAGGGTTTGCAGGGTGCTTTTAAATGAGAACTGATGACCTCAACCGAGGTCAGAGTGAGAACCACATGGATGCTGAGGGTCCTCTCAGGTGGTTTTGGTCTGTGCCCTGGCAGCTTTCAGCTGGTTCATGACCACTGCTGCTCCTCTCAGGGAACTGAACCAGAGATGACCAGAGTTTCCAACCTGCTCCTCCATGGGAAAAAAGGTGTCTCCAAGCAGCCCTTCTCCTGTGTGATAATGAATGTTTCTGCTGCTGTGGTACAACTGTGTCATGTGGCTTGTCCAAATCAAGAAGTTAATGAACAGAAGTGGTGAGGTGTGGAATTACCTGGAAGTTTTCCTCGGCTGGTGTCACCCAGGGTTGAGGGGACCTTGCAGGAGCTGGGGGATCTCGGGGGGGAGCCCTCAAAGGTCTGTGCCTGAAAGCCAGCAGCTCTGAAGGTTTCAGAACTGAGGTCTTGAGAAGGAGTTCCCGTGTCTTTGGGGAGGGTGAGAAGCTGGACACTATTCAGAAAAACATGGAAACTTTTGTTTTAATAAACGTTACGGAGTTTCCCTTTTCCATTTGGCTACTGCGAACGTGGGGAGGGGGAGAGGCGGAAAAAGAGTCCGTTTGTTTGCCGGCCAGTTTGGTCAAAAAGGGAAAAAACTGGGAAGTGTCTTTTTCCATAGGAATTCTTGCTGCAAGGCTCTGTCCAGCCCCGTGTGACCGAGCCCTGGCTCTGTGGGGAGGGGGACCGGGGGGCCCTGTCTCGCCCTGGAGCTCTGTGGTGTTTCTGTGGCTCTGCTGCAGGGGCAGCGAACGCGCGGGGTCTGAGCCATGGCTTCGAGGGCTGGGTTGGAAATGCAGGGCCAGTGTGGCACTGCTGTGGTGTGCAGAGCTGCACCAGGAAAGAGTTATCCCCCAGGCACTGTGATGACTGTATAAATAGTTCTCTATGCTATAAAACAACTACAGATTCATTCATTTAGTTCAGCGTGCTGGCAGTTTGCCTAGTCCGCATTAATTATGTTGTATCTTGGGTTTATCATATATATTATGAATGATTTGTTATGCCAAAATGGCTGGACTCTTTTTTCCCTCAGCATCCTATCACTAGTTTAGGTTTCAGACCATCTTCACACTTGCATTGAGTTTTCCTGTAGTTTCTGGAGGAGTTTTGTTCGTTACCTACTACCACAGCAGTGCTGCTGCCTCGAGTTCTCTAGAAGTGGGTAAGAAAAAAACAGGCTGAAGCACATCATGAGACAAACACCCCTTGCAGTGCATCACTCTGTGCCTTCCCTGCTGGCTCTGTGAACCTGCAGGATGTATTTTCCCTTTTGGAATTATTGTAGTATTATGCAAACTTTTCTGTTTGTGAGCATTTTGCAAAGAGCAGCAGCGCAGAGCAGCTGCACAACGAAGGAAATAGCTTTTCTCTTGTAATATCCAGTGAGGAGGCAGATAAATGCCTTTGAAAGTGGAAGGCAAAGGCAGAGGGGGAGTTTGGGCCAGAGCACTGCAGAACTTGGAGAGAGAAGAGCTGAAGCGATGGAAGATAAGAATAAAGAGGATGCAGAATATGATCAGATGCAAAAGGAGAATAAGGGGAAAAAAGGTGGTTTAGATAAATGAGGTCAAAAGGGCACAGAAAATCAGAAGTGGAGCAGAGGGGGAGCATTTCTATGCCACAGTTTTTGTGAGAATGTAAAAAATAGTCCTCAGTTTAGAACATTAGCAGGAAGAACCTCAAAAGTGATTAAATTTTGTCATTTCAAGGCCAATCAGATTTAGATTAATTTTTTTTCTTAGTGAAACCTTTCACCTTGAAAGCTCCAACAGGAAAAGAGGTGATCTGATCCTCCCTGCAGACGACACATGGTGCTGTGCTGGGGTCAGGTGCCTCTCCTGGACCACCCAACCCCTCTGCAGAGTCCGTGCTGCTGCGCAGGGACCCCTCACCCTCGGCAGTGCTCGGGGTGGTGTGACCCAGCCCGGCACCGCTCCCAGGACAGCAGCTCTGCGGGGCAGCGCGGGGAGAAGGATCCTGCTGTACCTCCCCATCAGTGCATATCCAGTTCATGGGAGAAGTCAGTCGCCCAAAGACGACAAAGGGGTCCTTACTCTTGAGGCCCGAGATGCTGATGAAACGCTCTTTGAACTCTTTGAGGTTTCTTTGGTTTCTTTCTTTTTCTCCTTTTTTTTTTTTTTCTTTTTTTTTTTTTTTCTTGTGGGTTTTTGCTTTCTTCCGAAGAACAAAAAAGTAACTTCCCATGCAGATCTGGTCTGTACAGGACAAGGACTCTTTTGAACTATTTTACATACAGTCCCTATTCAAAAGAATCCTCTTGCAGCTTCCTAAGGCGCCCTGACAGTATTGCAGTGGGGAAGGGAGAGCGGGCGCCCCTCCTGTGAGGGGAGCAGGGATTAAACCCACGCAGTGACACCGGGGGGATTCCCCAGGAAAGGGGCAAGCGTGCTCTGCCCTGCTCCAGAGAGCCTGACTTGCTCTTGCCCAGCGGCGAAATGGATCTGAATGCTGAAATGCTCATGAGTTTTAGTTTCCTCACTGGAACATGGGATGGAATTCTTCGTTAGTATTCTCGTTATGCTTTCTGTTACAGCAGTGCGTGCGAGTTCCTGCTGACTGAGGGCTCTGATGCCCAGAGTCATGGCCAGGCTGGAAGGGATTCCAAATCAAAGCTGGTCAAAAAACCTCTGGCACGTTTTCCACGCACACATATAGTTTCTTTAGAGAAGAGATTAAATCCGCTCTGTGGATAGAAGTAAAAATAAAACATACTGGTATTTCTTTCCCATAGGACCTGAGCATCTGGGTGGTTTTGCTTTGCCAGTTCTCTGAAAAAGTTTGTATTCAGGAGGAAATTGCCTCCGTGCAAACTTATTTAGCTCAGATAACTTGGGGGTGTGTGTGTGTGAAGCCAGTTCACTGCTGATTTTACACTGCAGGGTGGTTGGTGTCCTTCAGGAAGTTTGCCAGTTGATTTACAAATGTTGATTTACAACATGTGAGCATGTCCCCTGGGAGGGGTGGGCATTGTCCCTTCTGCAGTGCTTCGGCCACCTCCAGCAGGTCCATGGATGCTCGGCAGAAGTTTGGTTTGATAAGAAGCTGCCTAAATTAGGCTAATGATGGGTTCTCCTGGGTAATGCAGGGGAGAAAAAGTTCAAAGCCTGGTATTTCTGTGCACAAAATCCAAATACCTGCCAAGTCTCTTTGATGAAGTGTCTTTGTCAGAACGATTAAATGAAGGTTAAAAAGGCCAGACCTTTTCTCAACATATTTGACTTGCTCTTTCTTTCCTCTCTTCAAGGTGTCTTCATGTTACATTTATTTGCTTCATGAATTCTTTATTACATTAATCAGTCCTGATGTACAAACTCATTAGAAAATGAGCTGGAAATGTAAGATCTGTCAAATTTCAGAGGCTTCTGACATTGTTAGACTCAAGGGCCTTTCTGCAAAGAAAGGAAAGAAGCTAATGAGGAAATGCCAGATAATGTAGAAGTCAATCCGTTTGGGGATGAAGTTTTACAAAGTTCACTGTTGGGAGGGTAAACACCTAATTTTTTTTATTTTAATGTACATTTTGGCACAGAGGAATTTATTTTTACTGGTGTTTCTGAACATTTCTGGTTTGGTTTTGTGATCGACATCTTCAGTTTACTGTGTTGCTCTTTAACGATGACACAGAAATGAAGGGAAATAATTATTTGAATGGGATTTCCTAATGGTGTGGCTGCTTTTGCACTGGGAGATCAAAATGTGTGTGGCTTATTTCATTTTTTTATTAAAAAGCTCAGGACACTGCTGGAAAATACGGTTAGATATGCCCTGGGCTCTCCGAGAAGGGAGTGGGTGTTACTCCATCCATAGAGAGCACAGGAGGTGTGTTAGACTTAGCTGTCAAATCCTTTTTCCTTGTCAACTGGAACATGGAAACATCTACAGTTTCCATCGTCCTCCTTATGAATATCAGGCTGCCAAGTGCTGGGAGCGCATCAGTGCCGGTGAGTGCCTCTGTTCTGCGCCGCTGAAACTTGATCATCTACAAGAGTTACTAAGGAAGAAAATGAAGACTATCACGTCTGACAAGGTGGACGGGGATGCAGGACATCTGGGATCTGCTCTTGGTCTTGCTCTGAACTCCCTGCGTGACCTTGGGCACGGCTCTTCATCTCTCTCCCTTGACACAGACTGCATTATGTGGCACAGCACTGTCTCAATTATAGCTGGGTCTCTCAGTGATTACAATACACTGCAGCACAAATAGACTGTTCTTGCTTTGAGGTTATTTTTTTTTTCCAGAGGTGCCTATAAAAGCAGTCCCCTGTTGGAGGAAGGGAGAGGCTCAGTTTGCTGAGTACAGCTGCTGGGATCACCACTGGAGAATGTCTGTAGCCCTCAAATTACGTTGTATTACCACGTAGATTTTGGAGCAGGCAACTCATCTGTTCACATAAAGTAGGACAGAGCTGCATGCCAAGAGAAACCTTTCTCCAAACCTTGTTCTTTCCCTCTTTCATTGGTAAAGAGCCAGGCAGCCACTCAAACGTGCAGGTCTGGAGGGCTCCCTGCTGCGCAGGTGAAGCTGAGGGTCCCACTTATGGGTCCCCAGATGCTCAGCCAGTCTGTGTGCTCCTCGAGGATGTGCACAGCATCCCTCCTCAGGGTCTGCTTCTCGGAGGTGCTGAGCTGAGCATCCCTGCCCTCCCTCCTCCAACCGCAGGGCAAGGGAACAGGAGCTGTGGTTGCTCAGCACCTCATAAAAATGAAGCCCCCGTGGGTTCTGGGGGGATAAATGAGAGAAACTGGGCTCAACAAATAAGATAAGTTTGCTGGCAAATTGTTAGTTGCAGTGAAAGCAAAACCTGAGGCATTTACATACCCATTAGAGGGGGATTTCAGCCCTGGAGGCTGGCCTGCTCTGCACTCATTGGTCTCCAGGGGACAGCTCGCCACATCCTGCAAACGCTGCCATTTGAGTCCATCCTTTTGATGGCACTTTAAGCACCTCCATCCCAGCCTTGCCTGGGGTTTATGGCCACGACTGCTCCGTTAAGCCCTGCACAGCACTGCGGGGGTGTATGTAGAGTGCAGTGCAGAGGTGAGCACGCAGAACCCTCGGAGGCAAAACTACTGCAGCACATGTGGTGGAGGGGGATGATTCATTGCAGGGAGCTCTTTTAAAATCAGATTAGACAGGGTGGGCTCGTGAAAGGGAAGGGGGTATGTTCTGCTTTGCAAATCTAACTCCATCAAAAAGGTGTGAAAGAACTGGTACTTCCTTCTTAGCTCTTCCCTCTCTTTCCTTCCTCTTTCTGTCTCTAGCTGTTGTCTTGCCTTTTCTGCAGCCAAAACCCACATCTCAAATTCCTCCTCTGTGAAGGCTGTGGCAGGTCAGGTGGAGCAGATTCAGGAGTCCCTTAGGAAAGAGTCCTGGGTGTTTTCTTTACCCAAGGGATGTGGATGTGACTTCTGAGGAGCAGTCTAGGTTCCTCTACTGCAGCAGACTCGTACACACTCTTTCCTGAGTGAAGAGCACTGGATCAGACTGGCTGCTAGCAGAACTCTGGTATGTGTTTCTATTTCTCTACTGATGACTTTGTTTTAAAAGTCCCTTTATTCAGAAAAAAAAAACCAAAAAACAGGTGTTTTTGCATGCGAGTGCTTAAAATCATCCTAAACTTTTCCCTGAGTGTATCCCATCACTCTGGTGTCACCAGCTGCATCTTTAAGATTTCTTACAGTTTCCTTTTGTCTCTGGTGTTCTGATCAGTACTGGCTTATTTGTCTTTGAGTGTATCTGCCTGAAAGCCTTTCACACCCTACTGCTCCAGGTGCTTCTCTCGCCAAATAGAAACCACTGCTCTGCAGGTATGAGCCCGAAACGCACACCAATTTGTTGTTGTTGGCTGTGCTGTTTTACAGCTGCTGGCAAGCCTTCGTTTTGCCTTTAGTCTCAGAGTTTCAACCTACAGCAACCCATTTTGGCCTTTGGATCTGATCTCCTGGGTCTGGCCATCGTGCTCTCCAGGTGAGCCACTGGCCTGGGAGCCACGGCCGTTCACCTCCTTTTTCATCCTTTTTCCACTGTCGCCCACTGAACAGTCCCCAGATCCCTCAGCAGTTGTTCTGCTGTTCCACAGTGGTCACAGTTTGCTCCAGGGCAAGGCTGGCTGCAGAAACAGGGAAGAAAGGAATACCCAAAGTACACCATGAAAGAACTGATGTGTTTTCTTTCACCAGAACCCACAAATTTTTTTTTTATGTTACAAGAAAACTTCAAAATCAAACTTTTGGGAAAATTTCCCTTTAGAAAACATCTTGTAAAAGCTGCAGAAGCTTGTGAGGCCCAGAGCTCTCCTCTCCAGGCTCTGGTTAGCTCTCACTGATCGACACGAGAGGTGTCTGGCACAGTTGGCTGCCTGTCTTGTTGCTCATCATTCCTTCCAATTTGTGTTTATTTCTTGCCTGTCCTCTGCTCACCTGCCTTCTGCAACTGGGACAGCCAGCGTGGGGCGTTGATCAGATGCTGCAAAACCTTTTCACTTGGGTTGGCACCAGCTGATTCTTTCTGTAAATAAATGAGCAGTTCACTATCAAATCAATGATGTTTATGTGAAAAAAAATCTTTTGATACTTTATTTTACTTTTTCCTCTCTGTTGTTACGGGAAGGTACCTGACATGCTATTCTTAACACAGTTCTCCTCTGAAAGCTCAAAAACAGTAGATGGAAGAAAAAACTTACTTCCACAGTATCAGGTACCTGGGCTGCCTGCCTTATTCAGAATCTGAGGCTGAAAGGGCCAGGGAGTTTTCACTCCTTGAGACATCTTTAGCTGTTTTTTCAGTAAGTTCAAACAAATTTATGAAGCCATATATGGGGAAGTTTACATTTCTGCCGAGTGCGTGTTGATAAAGGGGAGACTTTGATCCCTTGGCCTGTCAGTTGTACCTCCTATGTGCCGGGTCAGGACAAAAGTCTAAGTATATTTCCCTTCACAACTGGATTATGCTGCCTCAAAAGTCTTGCATCTGTGAGACAATCAGTAGTGAGTTGGCATGATTACGTTTCGGGAGATTGATGTGGGGAAAATGCTCTGTGTAAGAACTGATCCCTAACATCTCACGTTAACCAGGGCAATGTGAATTGTCAAACAGCTGGCAATGGGAAACAATCTCTCTATTTATGGAGGCTCTGCAGATATTTGGAGGCAAATGCACACACCTGCATGTTTGACTGAGAGGCCCTATAAATAGAACACCTGACACTGCCTTGATTAGGAGTTGTGTTATTGCAGTGACTGCAGCTTATACAGACATGTGTTTGTGTTTTTTTTTTTTCTATATACATTTAAGTGGATTATTTGAGGAAAAGGAGTGACTTCATGAAGAGTTAGTGCTGCTGCCAAAATGCAGCAATTTTAAGGCAAAGAAGCTTCCTGAATACTTGTGCTTTTCTGTCAGCCTGACCTGGGGCTTGGGAAGTTAAGGATGCTTGAAACAAAAACCTATTAGAAAAACAAGGTGAGCTTCTATGTCTAATAGTTATTGTGTGGCTTTGGGCAAAGACTGGTGAAGGGCGAAGGGGTTTCCACTTCTTGTTGAAGTGCTTTGTGCTGCTAAACTCCATGGCAGCAAACAAACTGCTACATCAGTTTAATATTAAAAGTAACCCACAGTGCAAGTGGTGGATGCTGAGGTTTTATTGAATTCTGTGTAACACTGTGTTGTTTGCACTCGGGGCAGATGTGTGTGGTTTGGAGTAATCTGTTCTCGGCGAGGCGAGCTCTGTGGACACAGGACTTGGGTTCAGGAAGGCTCTGCCACTGTGCTGCAGGATAACCTTTGCCTGGTTGTTTCTCCTCTTTGTTCTGCGCCCTCGACGAGCAACGTAAGGGTTTGTCAGTTCTTCAGGGTACCGTGTCAGAGCTGCTCCGAGGCCCCTGGGGGGTTGTGCAGCACAAATAACCTCACATGGGCTAAGGGAACGTCAGCCTGGCTGAGCAGTGATGTGTTAATTTGCTTGTGGGCAGTGCTCCACTGGATCAGAAATCCAAGCCAAAAATACCTGCAAGCACGTAAGGAGTTTTTTTTCCCTTCAGGTCCTGTACCCCACCTGGATCCCTGGCTTGCTTTTGACTTTGTAGCTCTGCAACTGCTCCATGTGAGCATGCTAACAATAACCTGGGGACCAAAGAGAAATGTGGTGTCCCAGGGTGCTGAGTGAGTCCCACAGACTCATCTCAGGGTGTGCAGAGCCTGGGGACAGCAGACCTCCGCAAAGTGCGAGCAATTGCTGGAAAAGTGGGTCTGATGTGTTCCTGATCTCCTCTCTCAGCAGCTTCTCACAAAGCAGCCAGCCTGAACGAGCTGAAAGCAGCCATTAGGAAGACTTTTTATAAAGTCAAGAGGGTGAAGGGACGCTGGTTATTGCAGAAAAGTGATGCTTTCATCCTTAGAGGAGCACCTGAGCTCCAGAGGGCTCCTCTGAAGCCGTGCTCAGCCCATTATCACAGGACATTCTGGCACATACGTGTGGAAAGCCGCCCGAGCTGGCCATTTCAGGGGCAGTGACCAGAAACACGTGCCTTGCCAGCCTGTGCCACACTGCCAGCTTGGCTCAGTGCTCCTATAATGCCACTTGTTACTGTTCAGCAGCCTTGGCCTTCTAGGGTTCAGCCACAGTTCAACCCTGGCAAGTGGCAACCAGCGTTTGGGCTCCCCGGGGAACAGAGAAGGGAGCACCAGGGCAGGGCTGGTGTGACACTGAACGGGCAATCAAAAGATGTGGCACTGACCAGCAGTCCCTCTGCAGCCTGCAGTGCTGGGAGCTGCCCGGCTCCTGTCTGGGGTGGGAGGTGCTGCACTGTCTGACCTTGTTGCTTGGACTGTAAATGCCAGAGAGAGGAGGTGAAAGGATGCAGAAGCCCTTGGTTTTGATTCCAGGACGTACTGGAAAGTTCTCTCTGACAGAAAATGGGGCTCTCTGCAGGGTGAAGGAGCTCCTAGGACCTCTGTTAGCCTCTGACACCTCCCTTCCCCACAGCAGAGGGAGTACAGTGATGGTGCTGGCCTGGGTGTGGGGGTTTTGATTTTTAGGGTGGGTTTCTCCTGAATGCAGATCTGTCTTACCCTACTGCTGCTACCACAAAAGTCCCTCCCAGTTTTCAGGAAGCCTGTACAGAATAATTTTCCTTCTACTTTCCCCACTTCCTCTAAATGCTGGGCCAGACAAAGGTGCTGTAAAAATGACAAGCCACAGTTTGATCTGTGTGAGCGAAACGGAGTGACTCCGGGTGCACAGTGGTTGAGACAACATGGGAATTGTGCCTTGCCATTTGTTTTTCTGCGGGCTCCCTATATGGTCTTTTATTTTAATCTTATTTTTGTTCCCCTCATGTTCTTTCCTCCCTCCCCTCCCTCCTCCCCACATTCACCGTTTAAAATAGAACAGAAAAACACTGTGTGAAGTAGCTTGGAAGGCAAGGGCTCGCGTAGCCCCCACTGGCACTTTGCAGTGGGCTGCTGGAGGGCCCTGGTGCTGTGCAGGGGAGGAGAAGGGGTGGGGGGTTGCCCAGCATTAGCCACTCACTAGAAGCCACTGGTCTCATATGTGCCCAGTTTGCACAGAGTGATGTGGGGGACAAGGCAGAGGTGCAGCAAAAGCAAAGCCAAGCCTGTCTGCGCCTGGAGCGCGCTGGGGGATGGCTCAGCCTGTCAGAGGCACATGGCAGTCAGCACTGAGGTGTTGAAAAGGTTCCCAGGAACTATAGCGAGCCCTCAAAGGAGTCTTCAATGAGCTCTGAAGAGCCAAAGACAAAAAGAAGAGCGCAAAGAGTGCAGGCAGGGAGCCCCTGGTATGAGATACTGGTCTGTACTGGCTGTTTAAACACCTCTGGATGGCATTTGCTTTATAGGCTTTTGATTCCACACACTCGTGGTTCCTGGCGGTGTGTTCACAGACACACGGGCAGGTGAGCAGGGGTGGGCAGGTGAGCAGTGGTGGGCTTGCAGTCCCCAGTGTGTCCCACAATGCAGTTTGACTGTGGTTTTATTAAAAAAAACCCCAACAACCAAACAAAAAAACCCCACAAAAACCCCAAACAGACCCAAACCAAACAAAATCCCCAAAACACCAAATGAAAAATAAAACCAAACCCACAAAATATCCTGTAAAGCCTTTTCTTTTCAACCCATTTACATTTAAAGGCCACTCAAAAACACCCCACCCCATTCACTCAGCTGATCCCATTAAAGAGACTGAGGACCTTCAGTGACTCCTCAGGGACTTGAACTTGTGGTTGAAGGGACTGAGAAGTCCTAAATATGATGTTGATGAAATCTTAAACTCTGCCCTCTGACGAGCCCATATTAATGTGTGTTGGGGCTTAAAGGCTCTGATCATTTTCCATGTTAATTTTCTTAATGCAGAAATAAAAACAATGTAGTGAGAAACAACCTGCCAGGAAGGTACATTTAATGGCAATGAAAAGTGTCATCATGTGTAATTAACACACGGGCTTCAGTCATTTGTGTGGCTCTGACTGCTCATCTGCTGCCTGAGTGATCCTGCAGACGACTTTGCTTTTCTGGTTGGTCCCTGAACCCTGGAAATTCAGGAATTTGGAGATTCAAAAGGTGGAAAAAAGGAGATAAATTAATTGTGATAGTTGAGGCCATGTCAGGCAGTAGTTTATATGTGACTCTGCAGAGGATGCTGAGCATCTCTGCTTGTGATGTGGGCTGTTTGTGGCACAGGAGCCTGGGACCACCCCCTGGGACCAGGCAGGCACCCTGCCCTCTCCTCAGCAGCAGCCCACGCCTGCTGTGTGGTTTCCAGGGTTTGTGCCAAATATTATTCCAACTGGAGAGAACACGGTACAAAATATTTCTCCTTGCTGTTTGCAGCAGCCCCCCAAAAGCAGCCACTGCAGTGGGAAGGGGAGCACCTGCAGGACCTGGCACCCTCTAGTGATGGTCTAATAGTCTAATGGTTAGGCATACGATGGGATAAAGGTTGGACTTGATGGCCCTGGAGGTCCCTTCCAACCATTATGATTCTATGATGTCCCCCACAGCCCACCCCTGCTTTGCTCTGCTGCAAAGCAATAAACACTGGGTCACTTACGAGTTGCAGGTTAAAGTTTCTAATTGAAATAGCAGCCACCTTTCTCTTAGTGGCCTGAGGGAGTATTCTCTCGGGGGAAGGACCTGTGCCACCCTTTGGGCACCCCACGTACCAGCACATCAGTCTGTTGGTGGCCCTGCCTCAGCTGTGTCGATTGGATTACACACCCCAGCCCAGCGCAGGGAGAACATATGCTTCTGCTTCTTGGCTCAGCTGCTCCCAAACATCCACATCAACAAAAGAGAACACTGCAACACATTTTTTTTTTTTTTAGCTGATTGAGTCATCCAAATATGCAGTTGTAGGATCAGAGAATGAAAGATGTGTGATAGCTGAAACAAAGCATCTTTGAGCCGGTCCGCTGGCCGCGGGGAAGAAGCTCCGCGTCCCCACGCCGGTGCCAGGCAGTGTTCAGAGCTCAGCCTGGGCTGGCTGTGCAAGTGCAGCCCCTGGTGCTGTTGTGCTGTGGCTGTAGGTGATGCCTGTGAGTACCACAGCAGGCGTGGTGTGATCTGTGTTGGGAGCAGGAAGCCTGGAGAAGAGCCCTCTGTCCCTGGATACCTCACTCCCCTCTGGTGTTGTGAGACATCTCCAGTGGGCAGGTCTCAAGAGTGAAGAAAATGATTTCTCTTTCAAAAGTAAACTCGTTAATTCTTTTTATTTACGTATTTAATTTACAGCCATTTGTGTGCAGTGGTTCTTCTCCACTTGCTGCTTTCAGGTGGCCCAAGCAGTAGACATCAAATTAGGATTGCTGGCTGTCTTCTTCAGCAAAGGGAAACAATCCCTAACACTGTGCAGTGCAGGTGTGGCAGTGTGGCGAGGTGATGACAGTTCCTGCTGTATTTTGCAGATGTTTCTGATGTACCAGCTCTCTGTGTGCTTGTCCTCTGCTCTGGCACCGGAGTATCTTTGCTGGGGAAGCGCAGAATGCACTGTGAGCACGCTGGCTGCTGACTTAAGAGCTGCTGTCAGAGAGCACCTCCATTCCCTCGTCCCCAGAGCAGCACTTACGCCGAGGTTCAGGCAGCACGTACCTAAGGACCAGTGGATTTCAGTCTGTGACAAGTGCTTTTCTGAACACAGACCCTAATGAAGGCAGTGAGGAGCTTCTGTTTGTTGAAGTCAGTCCAGGGGCCCTGCCCACCGCTCCCCCAGAGGTGACAGTGCCGGGGTCCCTCTGCTTTCTGCCCGGCCCTGCCCGCAGCAGACAGCGCTGGCATCTCCCCGCGCCCCGGCCGCAGCCTCCCAGCATTTCTCCTAGATGAGTTCAACTTTTCCCCCCTCCCCTTCCTTTCTCTCCATCCCACCTCCCTCCCTCTCTCCCTGGTCCTTGACAGAGGCGCAAACACTCTTAAATGAGAGATAGTGGCTTCCATCCAATGGAGCCCCGGTTAATCACCGACCATCGTGGGAAAAGCACAAGATGAGGGCCGAGAAACAGCCCATTGTCTGGGCAAGATTAAAGCCCCAAAAGCCGTATTGTCTACTGAGGGGATAAATCTTCCTGCTGTCACTCAAGCACTGAATTAAATTCCCCTTCATTTCTAAAGGGGCTTATCTGTCCTGAATAGGCTGTTGCGCCACAAGCGTAAGGGAACGTATTAAGTGAGCTCCTGTCTTGGGCACCTTCACAAATAGACGAAAAACAGGAGCAAATCTGGAAGGGGCGGGTGGGAGGGGGAAGAGCAGAAGTGCTTTGGGCTATGGAAAAGAGGAGGGATGTTAATTGTTGTTGCAGGTCGTTATTACTGAAGGAGGTAAATGAAATGGCCATTTGGCTTGGCTCTCCGGCTTCCGCCAGCCACGGAAATAAATCCGAGGTGGGGCACTGGGAACGAGCATCCTTCAGGGCAAGGGGCAAGGGGATGTCCCCGGATGACAGCATGGTCCTCTGGTGGTGTCCCTAAGGGAGGCAGCAGCCCGTGGTGATGCCGAGGCCGGGCTGTAGGTGTCTGCCAGGGGCTCTCTGCCACCCAGGTTGTCTTGGGAGGGATGGCTGCCGCGGACTTGAGACAAATATTTTTGCACGGGCTTTGTAACACATTTGCTCAGCTGCTGGAGCTGCGCAGCCGAGGGGCTGGGCAGTGGTGGGAGCTGGAGAAAGGAGGAATATTTTGAGCAGATGGAATGTCTCAAGGAGCCCACAGGCAACACCACCACTGCTTCTTCTCTAAATGCTTCCTCTGGTCCTTGGCAAGGGCCCAGCCCTGCGAGGACACACACAGGCGCTGCTCGTCCCCCTGTGATCCTCCTCCCTTCCACTCACCCTTACAGAACTCCTCACTGCCAGCAGGCTCTGGCATCCCACCTGTAGGCACCTCAGTGGGAATGAACGGTGTCCCATTGCTTGTGGTGGTTCACAGAAGTAGTTGTGAAAGGCAGCACAGGGACGTGGATGCTCGGATGCTGGACTGAGCGTGAGACAACTGAGACGTGGTCAAAACCAAGGCATTGCGTGGGGGCTGCTGGCTGTGGGCCCCTCGGGGTGAAGGTTTGGTCCACCTCCCTCAGCACTGCAGGGGAGGAGCTGTCCTCCTTCTCCAGCATGCTTTCAACCCAGAGAAAAGGCACCCAAACCTTTACACAGAAATCAGGCACTGCTCATATGAGCTGCTCTTCCTTAGTGCCAAATTATCAAAATTGCACCAAACCAAGTTTTAATATTTGCAAATTGAGGGTGATCAGTTATAACTACGTAAGCAAGACTGAATTCTGGCTCTTTGTTGATATTATTATTATTTTTTTTTAATCTGATTGGAATTTATTTGTTTTTATGAAACCCTGCTTTGCCTTTGGTGATGATTAGGGGGCTTGATGTTGTCCTTGTCCGCAGTCTTTATTGGCAGCCTGGTCAGTTTGTATTTGTGTAAATGAAGTGCACATGGAAAAAGTTCTCCACAGCAATTAAAGGTGGGATAGTAACTGTTCTGCAGCCAAAACTGAGCACACTGCTGATTTTATGTACAGTGCAAATGTCAAAGGCCAGCGACGTTTATGTGTTTCTATTTACCATATAAAATATCAACAAGGCAAACCATACTCAACACAGCAATCAGCCTTTGCAGTGTAAGAGAAGAGATGATTGTACTTCACTTGGTGTTGGTATACTGGATTAGGAGCAGAGGGCATTTCGCCTTTGGTCCGATTTGGTAAGTGCTGAACAGGATTTTCTGCATCCTGAGTGGAGTTTCCCCTTCTTGATAGGGTTTAATGCTCCCTTGGACAAATCTCTTACTGTGCAAATATCTCTAATCTCTCCTTTTAGCAACCCAAACCATTGCTTGAACAAGTGGGTTTACACCTGCTTACCAGATTACTTTAATTAGCCAAAAATAGAGTGAAAGAACTGGCTCGAGAACAATGGTTTGCAAAGATCACTTTTTTCTATTTCTTGTTGAATCTGGTAATCTAGGGGAAGCTGGATTGAAATATTATTCTTCTTAGTTCCCTGGCTTCTTGTTTTTATAGACTAACTTGAGAAAATAAATGATCAAAACAACGTTCTGAGGATTTTGCATTTGAAATAATACAAAGAAAACTTTTTCTACTTTTTCCAGCCATCATAGGATAGAGCTGCTCTAGTCCTTTGCCATTTCAGGAAACCCCATGTATTATTTGCTGTCTAAAATTGTCTCAGTTCTAGAGCTCTGACCAAGGAAAACCTAGAGCTGTTCTCTCACACAACTTGTGTTATTTCAGGAAGGCTGCATGAATGCAACCCAAAAAGGGCTGCAGTGACATTGCTGGAGCTGTGACCTGTATTGTGGTGTCACTTGGTACTCACTGCTCTCTCCTGCAATGCTGGTGGAGGGAAATGCAGTGCTGGGGCAAAGCCACCACCCCAGAGCCAGTGCCTGCGTGGTGGCAATCGGTCAGGGGTGGCCTTGGCCACAGCCAGGAGGGCTCAGCGCCCTCAGAACTGCCACACTCTGAATTGGGCTCCAGCAGTTTTTTAAAACTGCAAGTTGTTAATTATTTGGGGAAAAAAAATGGATTGGGTCAATACAAGCATTTTATTTCAGTAACCTTAGACATTCAGTTCAATCTCACCCTTACTTCTAAGACTCTTTACAAATCAGAGCTCTTTTTAAGCAGACAGCGTTCTGCAGGAAAAAAAAGGAGCTGTATGGTAAATACCAAATTGTCTTTTCACACTGATCTTCCTTTATCTTTTTAATTTTTCCTAAAAAGACACCAGTCAAATTTCTGATTTAATAAGTCCACATTTTCTAATAAATACAGTTATTTAGAGGTACACTGGATTGGACAATTGTAAACCCACTGAATTATATAAGCTGATTTGGTTAGAAACCAGCTGGTATTTTCCTATTGAATTGAGATCACGGACTGTTCCATGCTTCTTTCTTCATATTCTACAATCTTTTGGAAGAGGCACAAGATTTAAGTAAAGCACCTTCAGAGTAGTACATAATGCTACTTTCAAAGTAATTTGTATTTAAAAAATACTAATAACAAGCAAACAAACTTGTTAGCCCATAGGATGCTTCTGCCCTGTGGCTTAATGGCACAAGTCTTTATACATCCAAATCCAGCAGCTTTCAATAACAAAGGCTGAAATTCATGAAACAAATTGCTTCTCTCTTCATAAGTCACACACTCGTATGCCAGGGTAAAGATGTGTTGATAACATTAAAATAGTGTGGTCGCCGATGAATTGTAAATTCCCACCGAGACCCGGGCCTGGCGAGTGAGCTGCTAACAGCATGAGGCTGGACACAGAATGCATTCAGATTGGGGTATTCACTGCTGCATTTTTTATAATATTTTTAGGATAAGAGCTAAGGAACACCACTGGGAGATTTTGGTAGGCAGCCTCGAGGAGAAAAAAAGAGCAAAATATGCAGAGGCGATTTAATGAACATCCGCGGCTCTTTCGAGCTGTACTGGTGTAAATGTGATCTCTGCTGACTGTGGCTTTGGGGGGCAGGGGAACAAAGGACAAATTTACATGAATTTCCTCGCTGAGAAAAGGTAGCACAGTTCCCCTCCTGAAGCAGAGAGCTGCTCTCCACGCACAGCAGAGTTATGTGCAGCAGGTAGCGCCCACGGCCGCGCCGCTCCCAGCGCTCCACGCAGCATCTGCTCTGGGAGGAGCGATTTGGAGCATGGGGCAAGGTTGTGTCTTGGGCATCTTGGCACCCTTCTGCTGGTGTGGTTAAAGGAACACAGAGGTGCCTGAGTGCCAGTTTTGGTGAACACCTCCCTAATTCCAGCAGGTTTGGAGGACAGCATTCAGCCTGAGCTCTGCAATTAGAGCCCTGAGCTCTGCAGCAGGATGCTGTGGCTCCAAACCCAAGGCAAGGAGGGGGACCTGGGAGCACGGAGTTCTCCACACAGGTCAGGACACTTTGGCAGGACCCAAAAGGGTTAACAAAAAAACTGCCTGGATTGCTTTGTTCACTGGAAATCTAATCAGATGTTAACCTACAGTCTATATCCAAGCAATCCTTTCCTTATGATAGTGATTAGTATTACACTCAGAATGAATAGACCAAGGAAAGATTCCTATGGTAACCTTCAAAATGCATTCCATCGGCAGGCTCTGCCTACTCACAATAATTACATTCTTAACTCGTCTAACAAACGGCATGCTAATTAGCTGCTTAACCAGCCTCAGCTCATTATTACCAAGGTTGGGCAGGCTTGAGTAAAGTGACCCAGAGAGAACAAGCCCACTTAAAAAAAATAATAGTAATAATAAGACATTTGTCAGATTTGCCATGAAGATGGACCTCCTCTGCAGCGACAGGACGCTCTTTGTGTGCGGATTGGCCTTTTGGCAAACGGCAGCGTGTTCCCACTTCCCCTGAGCCACGCTGCCTCGGCGCTGGGCTGGCGCCTGCGGGGCCTCGCACGCACCGCAGGAGTGTCACGGGGCACTGTCCCAGGTCTGCCGGTGGCTGAGCAATGCTCTGGCTCCGGACCAGGGCTGATGCTTGCACCACCAAGGTGTCTCAAACAGGACTGAGGCAGTCTTCACCCCGAGCCAGAGTGCAGACCCGGGCTGTGCTCGCTGGGTCGCAGCAGCTTTGGTGGGAAGGGATCTCTGGAGCTCACCTTGCTGCCTGAATGGCGTTACTGCCCATGGAGTGCATCTCTAGTACTCACACGTACAGAAACCATCTTCTCAGGGCTTGTTTCACACCAGCGTTTGCACTGAGCTGCTCTAATCAAAGTGTTTTTTTCTGAGGATCTGTTTAAACTGAGCTAAAACATTTCATGGACATCACTATCTCAGGTTAACCCAAGCCTGGCTTGATTTAGTTCGGTTTGGCGTAGGTTAGCTCAGTTGAGGTTGGACTAGTGAATGATGTCATAGCCCAAAGGCCATGTGCTGAAGGAAACTGAGCTTCCTGCGTTCCTGAAACACAGCAAAAGCACGAGGATGCTGGTCCCGTTGTCACTGTGGATGTCTCTGTGGATGGGAAGCTGGCTGGGTGGGTTTTATCCTGGGATAAGATGTTCAGGGTCTTTCCCTGGATGCCATCTTTTGCTCCTGAGCACCACACTCCATCCAGCTCCTCTGTCCTGTCTAGTCTAGTCTCTAGTCTAGTCTCTCTAGTTAGGAAGAAGCTAACCTGAACCTCACCTTGTGTTTCACCAGCTGCCTTTGCTTTGTTTGCTTTCATTGTTTTCTCACAAAACGTTTAATTTCCTGCTGCTCCGCTGCAGTGATAAACTTCCAACATAAGCAGAATGAGGAGAACGGTGCTTTCATTGCTTCTTTGGGAAAGGTGTGCGGTGGGGTTTGGGCGTTTGGAATGTTAACACCTGAGATGGGGGAAAATCCCAACTGGCTCCGTTTCAACAGCCCTGGCACAGGCAGTTTCCAAACAGGAGCGCGCTCGGGAGGCTCCTGCTTAAAAAAGCACTCGAAATCCAGTTGTCTTTATTGCTGGTCAGGTTAGCTTACAGTAGCTAGTGTGGTTAAGAAAAGATCACAAAAGTGAGAGGTTTTAAAACTCCTTTTACAGTTCTTCAGTGTCAATCCACAAAGTTAATCCTAATGCAAACAAAGAATAACACGATTTATATGCCACTAAACGCGAGGTTGTGATATTGCAGAACACTGCAATGGTGAGGTTTGCTCTAAATACAATCTGTTCAGCTTTTATGTCCTTACACCAGCTGGAATTGCAGGCTCTCTTACCATGATTTCAAATATTGATCTGGTTAGCATACATCAAAACATTACATTAATATATTAAGCAGAATGTTTATTTTTGGGTTTCACACTTCCAACCCTTTTAACACTTTAATGTGCTCTTGCATTTTGTTGCACTCCTCATTATTTTTTTCCCCTCCTCACCTCTGCAGTTTGTTCTTACATTGTTGAAATCTAACCGGATGAATAATGAAACGAAGCTAAGCACGCTGTCTCCAACAGAATCCCCTTTCCTTCTTGTATCTGCTTACAGAGAGCCACAGAGCACAAAATTCCAGTAACAAAAGTAGCTGTGTTTACAATTTGAGCGATGTGTTTGAATGATGATGAGCTTAAGGTGAATGAGAGGTGATTTTACGCTCAAGTATAGGTACATACGGTCTTCACTTCTTAAAATGTGTGTTTCTCTTATTAACAACAGTGACTTTCTTCATCTTTACCTAACTGTGTTTACCAGTAGAATGGAAATGCACGTGTCTTAGAGCAAAATATATTGTTATCTCTCTTCCTCTTTGTAAAGTGTTGGGAAACTTCAGGTCAGTAAAACCTGGAAATGGTTTTTGTCCCCATATGTACAAGTGTTGACTTTTCCCAATTGCTAATTCATGCCCTGCTTTGTAAAGATGAGGTTGGAAAAGAGGTGTGTACGACTCTGGGCAGATGTTAAAAGGTTTAGGATTTGCGGAGTTTCGAGATGTTGGACATCTTTTAATAGCCCTGGGGGTGCCCAGTGATTTTACTGCTCCCATAAGCAATGGCCATTCATGAACCAGAACATACCAGTACCAGAATGGTGCCAGACAGTTGGACGAAGAATGATTAAGGGATGAATATCTTTCTTGGTTATCAACTTTTCTCCAGTGTAGTGCTTAATTGTATGTATCATGCTATGTACAGCTTCACCTTGGCTGGATGGGAAACATCCACCAGTGGTGATTTTCACAGATACCTACTTGGATCCTGGTGGTGTTTCACCCTTTGTTTTCATTGCTAATGACTCTCCTACTAGCTGGTCTTCCCTGCAGGTGGAGCAGTGTTTGGAATAGTGTGTGTCTGTGGGAACAGAACTTCAATTTCTATTTGAGCATTAAAGAAATGCCCAGGAATTAGCGTCCGAGTTCCTGTATGTTCACCAATTGCAGACCAGAAACGATGCCATGTGAATGGTGCATCCAACCAAAGGGGAATAACGGAGCTCAGATTTCAGCTCTTGTTCAGAAGCTGCTTATTGCTGCAAGTCGAGGGCTAGACCAGTGAAACGATTCAAGAAAATGACACATTGCTTTCAGGCCAGCTCACATGTAGAATTGTTATTGCATGCGACTGGGTCAGCTTTCACAGCTGCAGCTATGCACTGTGGTACAAAGGGGAGAGAAGCCTGATTTTTATTTTATTTTTTTGAAATACAAAGCACACTATTTTAACCCAAGTTCTATGTTGAATGGTGAATATGGCTCTAACTATTGCGAACGGAATGAGAAATAACCAAAGGTTTCCCCTTTGTAAAGGATCCCTGTGGGTCAGTCAGGAGTTTGACAGTTGTGGTGGCTTGTCAGAGGATTGCAGCTCGCTGAATTCCCTTCCTTCCACTGGAACGTAACACAAGCTCAAGTAACGTGGTCACTGGAGAAAAGTATTTGAAAATTCATGCAGGGAAATATAAGCTTTCTTAAATATTCGGGAGGGGGCTGCGTGCATTCTGCATGGGTGACGAGTCGGGCAGATGAGAGCGCTTGCTTTTTGGGAGGCTGAGCAGGGCGGTGTGGAAGCAGTTCCGAGTATTGCATTCAGGTTACATTTGCAGTGGACCTTCCAGAATGTCACTGGTCTCTGCAAAGCAGTGTCACCCTCCCCCACAACTCAAAAAACTAACTAAAAGAACCGTGCACCTTTCCACAGAGCCATGGGAGCAGTAAAAGGTAGCACACAGGGAGACAATAAATCCTGCCTGGTTAAAAGAGAGGTGCAGAGCAGTGCCTGGCTTGGCCAGACGATCAGGACAGCCCCCCATCAGAGGAAGATTACATCTGTTCTCATCTCAGCTTTGTGTGGTGCAGTGATGTGGCGTGAAAGCCTCTTTGGAGAAAGGATCTATGTTCTGGCAGCTACCAGAAACATTATCATTTCTCCATTTCCCACCCCCTGGAGGCAGAGAGCTGTCCCCTCAGTGGATTAGTGCCTTTCTTGTGGCTACGGTTGCTCCTCCGTCACTTAGACTTGACAGTGATGTTCCATTCACACTGCAGGCGGGGTGGTCTGGGTTGTGCTGACAGAACCAGTGTGGCACGGCGGGTTGGTGTCCCCAGTGCTGGTCCCCAGCGCTGGCAGGGCTGGCGCAGGCACCTCGCCAAGGGGAGGAGGACCGGAGTGGACGTACCAACGGGAACATGAAGGGCTTTTATTTCTCCCAAGTCCACATGAAGCGTTGGAATTGTGTAGTGTACCATGCAGGATAGCCCAGGGAGCAGGAACACAAACAGTGGAGGGCATCCAGAGACTTCAAGTCATCTGGCCCCAGGTTTTCCAACAGCATCAAGCGATTGTTGTGTTGAAGAACTGTCCTTTCACCGCTCCCTCGGGCAGTGATACGTGTTAAGAGCCAGCTGAAACTCAGGCACTACACCCTGCAGAGTGTCCCATTATGTTGGAGATATTCTCCCCCTCAGACAAGCCACGACTTCTGAATTTACCACCCCTGTTGGTAGGGAAAGTGGAATTATCAGCAAGGAGACGGCTAGTTTTCTATGAGTAAACCAGAAAGTGCTGGAAACCTCCCTTGCTGCTGGAAAATCGGTGGGGTTTCAGGTTGTTTAGCTGCTGGTAGCCAGGACCCTGCAGATTTCAGGGTGCTTGTTTGAACGGCACCTCCAAAGCTGCCAGAGCTCTCCCCTCCTAACACAGTTGGAGCTTGTGGTTCTGGACGAGCTGTGAACTCTAAACTGGAGCATATTCATAACCCACCCCCATCTGTATAAGGCAGTGAAGGAACAAGGACTATGAAAACACAGCTTCTGAGATCTCTGTGAAAGATTCTTATTCTCCTGCCCCAGATGGCACCAGCTGTACTCCTGGACCAACACTAAATGACTGTGGCTTGTGCCAAATATGTACTTGAGTGGGTTGTACATGCCCTTTACAAATACAAGTTGAATGTTAATAGATACTGAATGAAACCCACTGCCAAACCAAACAGAGCCCCTGGATGTATACAGGGCATGCAGGGAAATTATACATTTCAGCAGCGCTTGCTGCAGAATGCCTGCAAAGGATTTCAGAGTGTTGGTGGATTTAATGCGCTCGCTGCTAATTCTCCGTATGCTAATAGCCGTGCGAAGGTGCGGGAAGGAGGATGAGGAGAGGTTAAAAGACCACTGCACTGATATCATGTAAATTCAGGAGAGGGTCAGCGTCCGGTGTTGTAAACAACATCACATCCCGGCGTACATGGAGTCCTGATCCTGTCAGGTATTCGAGCCTTTGTCTGCTGATATAACGCTTGCCTGTCAGCCCCACGGTCAGAGGCCCAATCTTTTTTTCTTCAGTTGCTGAAAAGGTCCCAGCGCCACATCGGGGCAACATACTGGCTGCCTATTCTCCTTCCCTATGGAACGCAATCACTGGACAACTCTGCTATAATTCACTCCCTGGCCAGCCCTTTGAAAAGGTGGGCTGCCTCAGTGCTGTTAGCCCAGCAAGATAAATCATGTACTCGAAATTAACTTCCATTGAAAGGAAGGGGTGGAAGAAAAGCTGACTGGTCAGGCGGAGCATGCTAAAGAAAAGATGACTAGAGTTGATAAATGTCATTGCGGATAATTTGGGGGCTGTGATTAAGATCTTATCTAGGTAGGAAGTAAATAGAAAAGACTTAATAAAAGTCCTACCCAGGGATCCGTCCTTATGAACTTGCAAAGTTTTAATTTTTTTTTAAGTGAATATGGGAGAGAGCACCAGAAAGGTCTTCATTAAAGGGGAAGTTGTTTCAGGGTGCTGCCTGAGGAGACTGAAAAAGCGCCTGGGTGAGACTGTACCTCTTCCCCCCTGCTCCCTTTTCTTTTCCAGAGGAGAAAGAAAGCATCTTTGTCTAAAAATTCCTGTAAAAAATTAAAGGCTAAACAACTGGGGGAGAGCTGATGAGGATTTCTGGGTAACAATCATCTGTTTTTTCTCTTCTCTTTTTCTTTCTCTAATGAATGGGCTTTACTGCCATAAAATCCCCTACAAATAAAACGTAACCTTGTCCCCAGTATGTGTAAGGGAGAGAACGCAGAGGCCTGTTTGTCCATAAATTCACATTCTGTTCGCTCAGAAAGCATAAACTGCCTTCTATTTTTATTGTACTGGCTTGAATTTGCTTTTATTATATTATTAGCAGTAGTTTGCCTTTTTTTTTTTTTTTTTTTTTTTTGGCTCAACCAATTACTCCAGCAACCTGCAAGCAGTGAGCAGAAAGCAGCAGTAAACTCGGTTCACATCTGTGAGTGACAGGGATCCAGACCCAGTGTGAGTCCCCTGGCCAGGCAGGGAGCCCTCCCTCCCCTCTCCTCCCCTGCTCTGGGTCCGGGCTGGCAGCACCACATGCGCTGCGTTTACAGCACGGGGTGAGCACAGACAATCCGTAACAGCTGTACAGCTGTTTTCTGGGTAGAGACTTCTGTTAGCTAATGAGAATGTTTAAAATTTTATTGAAGAGTGTATCCTGTGATCTATAACCTACCTAATCCGAATCTCTGAGGGATACTGAACTGCCAGAGGTTTCCAGAACCCTTGAAATGCCACCTCCTAAATTACACAGGCTGCTTATTTACTTCTTCCGTACCTTTTTACTACTTTCCCCAACATATAGAACATATTTTGATATGAAAACTGGGTAATGGAAAAAAATAAGTGACCAAGGACAGCTAAGGGCACAGAGAAGGAGCTGTGAAGAGCCAGGGGCAGTGTATCGTTACCCAGACTGGAGCAAATCAAACGTGGAGAACCTGGGAGACAGCAAAAGGTATCGGTGTGTCTCTGATCCCTTTGTATCCCAAAGCACTCTTCCTGCTGTTCCAAAACCAAATGGGGAAAGGCAAGAAGAGCGAGCAGTTGCAAGTGGTTTGTCTTGCAGGAGGACCCTGACGCCGAGTCAGTTGTTACAGAGCAGTGAAGGACAAAAGCAGAACGTGAAGCTCCTGTGCTCGCAGACCAGCAGCTGCATCGTGAAGGGAGCTCTGGTGCCATCTCCAGAGCTGGGCTGGAGCTGGTCTTCAATGCAGATGAATTTTCCTGCACAGAGGTGCAGCTCCAACTGGCTCTGACAGAAACCCACCTGGGTGCAGGTGAGGGATGAGGAGGGCCCGATCCCCTCCCACAGAGGGCAGTGGGAAGCCCCCTGCCAGCCCTTGGGAGCAGACAGGGATAACCAATATTGTCAGGCTTTTACGAGCGCTGTGCCAGCTTTACGAGCCGTGCTGGCCAGAAGGGAACTGCAGTTCCAGCTCCTGGGCGCCTGCAGCTCGCTTGGTAATTAAACACTTACTTAAGTGTGTGACTGCGCTGCTGCTTTCTTACCCTGGGGAGAGGTGTCTTGCTTGTATTTATTTTAAGATCCTGCAGTAACAAAACTTGTGAAGTTCCAATGGAAACTGCAAATTTAAAAAGTGCATATTCCAGTCAACAAAAACACTGATTATTTGGTAGGAGGAAGAGCTGAAAAATTAAGTCTTTTCTTCCTGTTTGTAAATTCCCCACCGTACAGGTAGTCACTGTTTACAAGTATGAACCAAAGTGCAGAGCTTAGTGCTTCATTAAAAGAAATGACCACCTCGGGGAACTGGTTAGGTGCTACTTGCCATCAGTGTTGTTGGGCAGTTGAGCCACGAGAGACTCTGCTGCACCAATATGGGTTATCTGCATTAAAGAAGCAAAAAAATCCTAAAAAGGCTATAAATGTTGGCTATCAGGTGACAAAAGATGCTGCTTTTGTGGTGCTTTCATGCCTGTAAGTGTAGAAAAACCAATGGTTATGAGAACAGACATTCCTGGGCAAGCTGACTGCCATTTATACAGCTAGTAGTGAGTGGTAAGGTGGGTGAAAATGATTCAGTGGAACTTTCATCAGATGTTGGAGATGTTTGTGAGCTGTGCTATGAGATGCAAACATCTCTTCAGTATGAAAATTAAAAAATAAAACTGCAGGATTGCAATGCAGCGAGCACACAACATGCGTTGGTGTTTTATATCTGAGCCATTGCTGCAAGCTGGCTGCTCCGAACTGCAGGGGCAGGTATTGCCATTCCTTAAAGAAATTTTGGAGGTAGTCACTGAGCCAACTGTTTATCTCAGCTGTTCTTACTGAACCACATCACCTGCTGCTCTTCTGCTGCCCTTTGTCATGTGTTTGCTGCAGAAAATCAAATGTTCTTTAGAAATTTCTCCACTGAAATCTAGTTTCAAAGGCCAAAAGGTATTTTGAGTCTAATTCAGGAACGCTTTCTAAGCTCCCGACATCGTCACTTTCCAGCAACCTCATCAGCATGTCAAAATCTCCCTTGTTAATGACTCTGAGAAACCTGTGGACCCAATAAACTCCATGTCAGGTAAAGAATACAGGGAGGATTGGAAAGTGACAGATAAAGCAAATATCCTGCTCCTAAACAAACACAGCAGGACAGGAGAAGATGACAAATGATGGGATTGTGTCAGCTTGAAAACAGATTGGACTAATGGCATGCTGGACTTTGCACTCCGGGGGATCAATACTCTATCAGGCACGAGAGCCTGAGACCTTGTGAACAGCATTTGTAGGGAGGGAGGGAAGATGTGTGCTGATAGCTCAGCGCCGTGGCCAGAGCACGGTGACACTCGAACGTAAGGCTGAGAGGGGGACTCTGTGCGCTGGGACCTCTGCAGATGGAGGGGAACCTCTTCTGGGAGCCCGTCCTCCAGGGCTGGGCACAGAGACGTGGAGAAGTTGGCGTCTTTGCGGGGTCCTGGCACTGCGCGGGGGCTGCAGCCTTTGGGCTCCCTTCTCGTCTGCCTTTCAAACCTTCTCTGTATTTATTTTTCTTTTTTCTTGGGGGCAGGGATGTGGAACTGAGTACTTATGAAGAGGGGGGGAAAAAAGCCTTATTTCTTGGACTTTAAGGGAGGCTGTGCACATAAAAAGAATCCTTTTTTTTTCCTAGTCTTTATCTACTTCTGTTCCCAAAACCTCCCGTTGGTACAAACAGGGTTCACTCCACGTGCAGCTCAGGAAAACTGATGGGATGTGATTGCTCTGTGCTATTTAGCTGCACGATGCAGAAATATGCCCCTTCTTCACTTCTCAGGGGATGAGGTGATGCAGAAGAGAACCCTCCAGGAACCTCGATGGCTCCTGCAGGCCTGGGCAAGGGTAGATATGGTCTGTTCTGCCCTGCCTCCTCTGGGGGAAAGGAGAAAAGCAGTTCAGGTCTTTTATTTTTTGGCAGTGAGGAAGAGAAGTAAGAATGTGTGCGTGTTCATGTGCCACTGTAATGAAAGGAAGGGAGGAGTCTGAGAAATGCCTTGAGGTGTGGGACGTGGAAGCCACCCACTGCCCCCAAGCAGGGAGTGCTTCTCCATCCCCTCCTGGGGCAGGCAGGAGAGCTCAGGCTCCCTCTCGGAGGAGCAGCCTGAACCTGGGTATGTCAGTCCCTGGTCCTCAAACGCCTCTGGTGTAACTCTGCCAAGCTTTCCAGTTTCTGTCTGCCACCCCACAGGTTTTTCAGGCGCCAGTTTGGTCGTTCTGTGTTTTGTTCTCCAGTGAGGCTCTGGAGACTCCTCCCCGCTGATGAGCGAGTCCAGAGTCTGCATCGCCACCCCAGGCTGCACCCACCCTGCCTTTCCTTCCTTTTGCAGGCACTGCCAGCCAGCCCCTTCCCGGTGCCCGATAAGGAGCCTGCCCCAAGCCTCGCTCGGGCAACTGCATGCATCACGCAAGCAGGGAGGAGATTTAACCCAAAGCTGAAGTTTCCTGATGGGTCTCTCCTGGGCTGGGTTGGGTGGCCCTGGAGCCCTCCTGGCTCCGAGCTGTGCCCTGCCCGGGGGGTGAGTGCTGGGACCCCAGCCCTGGCCTCAGGCACCTGCCTGGAAAACGCACCCCACTCCAGTATGCTTTATTAAAAACCCCTATTCTGGTCCTTTTGAGAGTTTGCCCCTTTCATCTGGCACGCTCGAAAGAGTTAAGTACTCTCTGATAAATTGCACTCCTTCTAATAGCTGTTAGTTGTTTACCTGAGCTAATAAGATTAACGTCGTAGTGAATATGGAAAAAAAATATCCCTTGGACAGACGCACACATGCTTTTAGATTTATATGCTAATCATCACAGGCATGAAATTCATGCTAAGGAGACATTGCAGGAATGCTTTTGCTTGATCAAGAAACTAGAAAGAATTACCAAACTCCAGCATGACCTTATATATCCCATCCTGGAGACCCCGTGGAGGGGCGCAGAGGGATGAAATCGGTCGGACTGCTCCTGTGAGCGCGGGTTTGTAGGATCAGCCTTGAAAATGTGTATTTTTAACTTGGAAAGGTCAGGTTCAGAGCCCAGGAGATCCCTATATTGCTTGTGCTTTTCCAAGGTGTTTATTCAGCTTTCAAGTCTCTTCAGAAAGAGAAGGAAAGCAAGCCTCTCATGTGCCTATCAGTTTCTCTGTTGATATTTCTCTCTACCCATTTGATATTTTAGATAAATAGGCATTATCTCATCTGAAGGAACTCTTTGGATGGCAGCAAGTATTTTTTAGTAGAGTCTAACAAGCTGCTACTTTAGAAATTATATATATAACTATGCTATTGAAAGGTGGGGTTTGTACGAAAGCCATTTCACTAAAAAGCAAACAAAATTCCAAGCAAAATATATAGAAATAAATCATGGGGAAATTTAGCCACGAACAACATAAATGTTTTTAATAGTGTAGTATTTAATTAAAAAGCAAGTATTCTCAGTTTGGGCAGAGGTGCTAGAACGCACAGGAGTTGCAATAACCTATATGGACACTTTGTAAAAACCTGGAATTTGCTGCTTAAATACTTTTTTGGACTGACATCCTCTCCTCTCTTTCCAAGACTACTGGAGAAGAGGGAATGCTGATATACCTTGCTTTCATTGCTGGGGATGAGGAGGTTAGAGGAGAGCGTTGCCAGTGAAGGGTCTCTGCTCGGTGGGAGCTGACCTGGCTTAAAATCCCATTTTGGGAGGGGGGGGGCAGGCAGAGGGAAGTTTGGTCCCAGTGTTGTCTGGCTGGCTTGGTTACTGACATGATCTCACTGCTTCTGGTTGTCAGACAGTACTACAATAATAGACATGATATGCTGAGAATGAGACACTGAAGCCATTTTACATAGATTGCAAATTTTGCCTCTGTTTTTCTGAATTTTCTTGAACACCAGCAATTTAAACCAACCACCAAGCAGAAACCCCCTCTCTTATTATCTTTTCTCTTTTTTTTTTGCTGTAATTTATGCATAACGTGTGCTCAAAGAAGCTAGAGGAAAAAGGAGTGGTTTGCATTTGTTTTGGCTCGGCTCCCCTTGCAACGCGGTCGCTTGGGCCAGAGAAACCGCGCGTCGCATGGGTGCTGGGTGGGGGCAGGCTTTGAGAATCCCAAGAAATGCTCACACCTCTTTTTCTGCTTAGCTTTAATAACAAATGCATTGCTTCACTGAGGCATTCATTGGAGCCAGCTGATGTATATAATAAATCAAAGCTAATTCCCCACTCAAAGGAATCTGCTAATTTTCTTTCATTTAAGAAAATCAGAAAGCTTGGACGTGCCAGTGGCCAAAGGATTCCTCACCTGCACAGCACAGGGGCTTTGCACACCCATAGATGTACTGCACAAAATAAGGACAGATTTTCAGCAGCATTTGGCCTAAACCAGGCCCCCTGTGACGAGCCTGGGTGCACACGATGCGTTACCGGCGGCGTGTCACGCTACCGCAGCTCGTTACCTTACCGGCGGCGTGTCACGCTACCGCAGCTCGTTACCTTACCGGCCAGCCGCACACCAAGGGAAGTACGTGCCTTGTGCCCGACAGGGAAATGCACCCAGCCTGCCACAGTCATTTGTCTTTATTGGAGCCCTCATTTGAATGAAAGCAAGCGCTAATCGAGGACGCGGGTTAAGAAAACCCTGCACATTGGCATGAATATCTGGGAGAGGCAGAAAGTTGTGGTGGGATTTGACAGCCTGGTGTATCTTTGCTCCTGGCAAGGTTTGCTAGCGCGGTGCTGCAGGTTCCTGCGGCAGTTTTGATCGGTGCACGACGCTCCCCGTTCCCCCGCGCCGGTGAATCCATCTAGGACCATATCGATGCCATGCTGCGCCCGAGCGGGACGGGCACTGCTCTGCAGAGAGCTCTCGCTGTTTCCCTTTCAGGAACGCTGCCAGGCTGTGTGTGTCAGCACTGCTGGTCCTGTGCTACGTCCTCCTCCTGGTTCACAATAGGAGCTGCTCGTCAAGGCGAGACAGACGCCTTAAATAAAGTGCCATCAGGCCGGCTCGCCTGCACAGTGGTAGCCCATTGTGCTGCCGTACGGCTGAGCTGGGGATGGGTTTGTCCCTTTGGAATCCTTTTTAATTATCTCTAACGTGATTCCAGCTTGAAATGATATTTCAATTGCAAAGAACTCGGGGGACAATTACCTTCTTCCGCGTCTTTGTAAATATTCATGTGCTGATTTGTGCAGATGGGGAGTGGGGGTGGGACGCGGGGACGGGAAGAAATGGGAAGAATCTGACAGTTTTAGGTGTAAACTTTAGGCCCTTGGATGGAGTAGCACTTGAACTGAAAGCTACCTACTTCCAAAGCTGCGTCTTAGGGTTGGTTGTTTTTATTTAACTTCCTTTTAACTATTTTTAATGCAACATAAAGTGCAGTGCAACTATTCTTTGCCCAAATCCAACAAGTGGAAGGGCTGTAAAGGTGTGTGGTGCTGCTGGGGAAGGCAGCCAAATGATAAAAACTTGCTTGTGAACAAGAATTAGCTGTTCCATTTCCCCCCTTTTTTTCTTCCTCCCTCCTTTTTCTTCCTATCTTCCAACACAGATTCTAATGTCCTGAAGAACGTGACACATGACTCCTTAAGGTCTTCAGATTGGTTTGAGCACTCTAGTTTTGGTGACCAAGTGGAGGTACCTGAATCAGGCTGCAGGTTTTGCCTCTCAAATTCTGTTTAACCCTTCTTCTTCTCTCTCCCAGTTCACTCACCTCCTGCATGAAACCGGGTGGTCCTTTTCACATACAGACCTATGGTGGCCCTGGGGGCACTCTGAGTTGTGGGCTTCCCTCCAAGACGTGCTGCTGACTAGATGTTAAACTCCCTTGTGATGGTAACTTGGCGAGTTTGTGCTGGGTAGTACCCCAAGACCGGGCAGTAATTTGAATTCAGCTCTCTAGAGAAAGATACTCTGTGCAATCATACCCCTCCCAACTCAGTTAGAGCAATGTTAAGGCTTTTAACATCATGCTTGCTGAGTCCCACAGGAGGCTGGGGAAAACAGAAATACTTTTAACAGTCAAGTTCTAGTTTAAAAAACCACCCCAAAACACCAAACCCCAAACAATTAAAAAGATGGATACAGCCTGTTTTAGACCTCTTGTTTATTCAGTATTATTTAATTTCACATATATTAAGTTTCCCTTTTCCATCATCAACACCCTTCCCATGGGATGCAAGTTACCACCAATTTCATTCTTCTGAAGCCTCATTAATGTCACCAGTTGTTCACTTTGACTTACGAGCTTAAATTACCAGAGACTGGAACAAGTGTAAATATAGTTGGGCTGCCCTTGAAAAGCCCATCCACACTCACAAATTCTGCAGTAAAGAGCTGAGACAGTCAGGAGGCTACAAATGTGGCTGGGGTATTAAGATAAATCCCTCCAAACCTCCTTTGCAGTGGACAGAACCTAAACCAAACAGCGTAACGACACCAGTTGTGACAACACAGTGAGACCATACTGAGCACAGAACAAATAGCTAAGCAAAAGCAAGGCAGAGGGGTCATTGTTGACTGTCCACTCCTCACTTGTGCTTGCAGCACGAGGACTGTTGGTGCTGACAAGGGACACAGGTGTCTGCTCTGACTGACACAAAGCACTCGTGGCAAAGGCCAGAGGGGTAGTGAGGATGTATGGATCGCATTAATGACAGATGAAATCATGGATTCAATGGGAATGGTGAGGGATGGGAGACAGCCCTCGCCCTGTATTTCTGCAGTTGTTTCCCCTGGAAGGGAAAGCATCATTGGAGCCCACCTGAGGGTCAGGGCGTAGCACCCCTGGTTTCTCACAGGGTTTTCTCTATTGGCTCAAAGAACATTTACTGAAATGCTAGGGAGGTGCACTGAACTAACACCCAGAGAAAACTTGCTGTTGTTCTTTACTTTCTCCTTAGATATAGTAGTTATAAAAGCACGTGTTGTTGACTTGTGTGCCTTTTAAAGCTTCAAGCTGTAAAATAGAATGTAATTACTAATGAAACACATGCAAGGACCCAGGGGTACTCCAGACTGTAGCATCAGATGAGCTTCAAATAGGAGGAGGCTGAGTGCTTTGCAGCAAGGGGGAAGAATGGTTGCATACAGAGACAGTCGATAATCTTAGGCTGAGCAACACACGCTTAGAAATATTTCCTGGACCTCAGAGTTTTACAAGAGGGTTTATAACACTGGCACCATAGTGGGATGATGATTTAGTAAGAAAAAAATATGGTTTTGACTCATGTGCTTGTGGCATAATGAACGCAGCCACAAGAGTTAAATAATTTCAAGCTGCCAGTACAACAGTTCAGTGTTAGAAGTTTCATCCTTGCTATTTCTTCTCCGAAGAAGAGCTCTTTGGTATTTAGACTAGCAAGAGGATATAATAAACTTGTTAGCATGTCAAAAATCTTGTGCTGGGAAAACCTACGTGGCCGTGGCCGGTCTCCTCTTCAGTTTTGCTGTGCAGTAAAACGCAGCGACGAGTGCTGTGCCTGGAGGACAGGCTGGGGGGAAGAACCCAGACGCAGCCAGGGATGACTTGGCCAGGCACTGCCGGGAGGTTTCCAACCTAACGGAGTTTCCAATGTAACGTGGACTGAGCCAGCGAGACATGAAAATGTGTGTTAAGAGAGTGCTTACATAAAGAAACCAGGATCTCAGGAGTACAAACGCACTGTATTTGCAGACACAGCCAAGTCCTGTGGATGTAAAAGGATGAAGGACAAATGGGATTTTCTAGTACAAAGTTTTTTGGGTAACAGATAATACAGATTTTTGCTGCATCTATTTTTTATTTGTTTCCAAGGTTTGAAATCGCATGCTGTTTGGGCAATTACAAACGACAAATGTTAATTAAAACCAAAACAAACCAACGACAAGCAATAGGGAAAAGTTCCTTGATAGGGAACAAAAACATTTTTGTTGAGGCCTAATAGAAGTTTGAGCTTTGTCCTAAAGCTCTCTCTAGTCTGCAGTGCCTCTCGCTTATTGAATAAGTGAAATGAAGCCCTTGGCGAGAGCTAGTAAGTGTGGGACAAAGGGCAGCAGTGAAAAATGAACACAGTTTCAAAATGCAGAGAAACAGATGTGAATCTGCAGCAGAGAGAAGGAGGAAGGGAAGCCCATTACAGAGACCATACCAAGGGCAGAATTTAAAGCTGCAAAACATTTTGCTTACTGTGTTGCTCGCACCACCCAGTATTTTACAGCCTCGTCCTCTTCATTATCTCTGATACCAGGGCACAGGGAGGCCACTTTTCAAACAGTGTGGAACATCTGAAGATTCTTGAGGAATATGCATCAAAAGACCTCAGGCGGGGCGGGGGGAAGGAGAAGGTGGGTGCTTATTAAGTCCTGCTAATGTTAGTGATGTATTGAGTGCAACATCATGAAAAATGAAAGCAAATCCTGCTATAATCTTGACAGAACAAAAGGCTTTCAGTTAAAATAGAAAAATGCTAAGGCGGTATATATCAAACATAACTTCTATATTAAATGTGCATGTGGCAGAGTATGGATCACATTATAAGAAATGTTGTTTGGCTTTTTCTCGTCAACAAGCACCTAAAGCTCTTGCTTGGGAAACCTTTGGACAGTGCACTGCTTTCTCTTGGTAAAATTAGGTTTTCTTGTGTTTTGTAATTAGGAAGGATTTGCCCATCTGCACTTGGAAGAGAAAAAATTTTGCTCATCAGTCATTAAGTACAAGGTTTACATGGCTAGCCAGAGTGAAAGTAGCTGTACTTCTCATTCATCTTTTCCTGACAGGATAAAACCAATATATTGAAGCAGTTATTCTTCTTTTTTAAAAATCCCACCTTTTATAACCACTTAATGGTATCAAATTTATCTGATGACTCGGTTTCTTTGAGCACAAGTTCCCCAATTCTAATTACTGCAACCTTTTGTTCTAAGAATAATAAAATATAAGCCAGAGTTGGCACAGGAGCAAAGTGCCCCCTAGCAAAAGTCAAGTGCTTGCAAAGAAAATAAAACTCTCCCAGTTCCTTCTTGAAGTCCAGTAGCTCCCGCAACAGCAGTTGTTTCCTTTGATGCATTTCATTTATCACAACTGGAAAAAAAAGTCTTTAAAAATACCTCTCTCCTTAAAAGTGAACGTAGCTCTCTGGCTCATCCAGCCCGGTGCCGAAGTCATCATCTTGGCAGTGAGGAGAATTCATGTATTAGTTTAGGGCTCAAGCAACATAAACAAAACTCAAGTGGCTGGAGGGAAAAAAGGATCATTATGTGAGCGAAAAAAATTAAACATCTTGACTCAACAAATGCTACAGTCCTGTCTTATACCAGACTGTCTGTACGCCAAGTTACAAAAGAGCCAACTGACTTCGGGGGGGAGGGAGAAAGGGAAACAGGGGATACGTTTCAGTGTGCAGAAACGTAATACAGTCAAAAAGGGGAAAGGATTTTTCTATATTTTCAGCTCTTTTTTTTTTTTTTTTCCTTTTATGTCTTTAGAACTGTTTCACTTTAAATATAGTTGTGCCAAATGCAAGTAAGGGTTGGAAAGGAAGTTTATATTCCTTACGGTAGCAGGGAGAAACAAAACAAAATTGAAGCTGGTTTCTTTCTGACTGTCCAAGGAGGGCATTGCCACATGTTGGGCCGTCTTCTCGAAAGAAACCATGACAGATTGGAGGGAAAAGATTTCTCTATCCATCTTGTTATGTCACCTCTTATAAATCAACATATCTTAATTAATTACATTCTTTTCATACCAAGACTTTAAAATTGATGAGGGTGTGCCAGTGTGTATTTATTGCTCATTAGCTGCATGACTCTACAGAGTTTCTCTGCTCTATTCCCACATGTTTAAAAACTCTGCAGCATACTGCGGACATCTCATTTTACTTACTGTAGGGATAATTGTCTCAGTCACGGTGACTTAATTGTGCTGCTATCCTGCAGCAGGCATAGGAGATGCATAAAATTATTCTCTGTGTGTGTATATGCATTTTTACCTGCCACATCTGTACCTAAGTGGGCATATGTAGACACTCAGATTAATTCCATTTAAGAACAGCAGCATCTTTGGGAGATCACAGATTTTCACAAAATCATGGAATTTGCAGAGTTGGAAGGGACCTCCAGAGATAATAATTTTGATTGCTTTTCTCATTTATAAATTAGATATGAAGTCAGAAGCCAAAGGGTTAATTCTGTATGATACCAGCAGTAGCAGTTCCTTAGACAACCCCACCACACAGAAGGTCACATACTAAATATTTCTGTCTTTCATTCTGATGTGCCAAAATTTGCTTGAAAGAGAAATCGAAATGAAGCTGAAATGGGTCTTTCAGATTAGCAAAATTCGAGTAAATAAAACGAGGCAAAGTTTTAAGAGAAGCAGTCTGAAATAAGTTCTGCTGGTGACACTGGGAGAGAAGTATTTCAGGCTGTGGGTAGGGATCAGTGCTGATATCTGGGCAGCCCATGCTCGTCCTGTGTCATTATTTCGCCGGTGGTTTGAAGAGCACTAGCCATTCCTGCCAGAGCCGCAGAGGAAATGGTGAGGGGAAGAGGACAACATGGAGAGTTTCCCAGACTACAGCGAGCATGGGGAGATAGCAACCAGATGGAAACTGTCAGTAATAGCGAGGATATTGCTACTGCTGCTTGAAAGTGGACAGAGAAAGGAATGAAGGAAAAGAGAGGCTGAGTGAAAGATGGATTATACTGAAGAGCAGAAGAGGAGATAATGGAAAGGAAGTGGGGAAGGGGTGCGTGAGCAGATCCGGGTGGGGGAAGCCTGGCTCCACAGTGTGCTAACAAACTGGAACATTGTTACTGAAAAAATAACCGAGTTTATACAATTTGTTTTAAATTTTCCCAGGGACAAAACGGAGATCTTTCTGCATTAAAATCCAAACAGATTCAGTCTCCACGATACTTAGTAAATAGGGCAATTGCTTGGGATGAAGGCGCAGGTTCAGATTTCTGTCTGCTTAATCTGGAGCTGAAATTTAAACCTGGGTCTCCCTCAGCCTGTCACCTGCCTGGAAGCAACCCCATGTAGGCAGATGGAACACCTCTGGGGCAATAAACACCAGTTCCCCGGCACTGGGGAGAACACCTCACTTTCCAGCCTGGCAATGTGGCTGTTACCTGCAATGAGAGGGGTCACAGCTTCAAATTCCCACCCTCTACCAGGCAAAGTTCCCTAACCATCACATTTTTAACCATTTTGAGGTGTGGAGCTGATAAAACTTAGACAAAAGTTCCTGTCAGGTGTACCCAAGACTTTCTATTCTTGGAGCTCAGAAATGAAGTGGCCCCAAGCAGGCACCTACTAAGCCAAGTCAGTTTGTCAAAACCAGCAGTGCTTCCTTTGTTAAGTGATCCTCACTTAGGGAGGAGGAGGAGAGGAGAGCCAGGTCACTTCCTAGTCAATGCTGAATTCAGATCTCAAAGTCCAGCTCACTTGCCTGCTCATTCCCTATGAGAGTTCCCCATGTGCTGCTTTTTTGTGTGCTGAAAGATGGCTTCTGTCACTCTGCTCTCAGCTCCGAGACCCTCGGAGCAGCGCGGGTGCTGCAAGGCCCCGTGTGCCTTCCTGATGTGTTTGTGCACTTCTCTTGCCAGTGCTGGGCACCCCTCCCAAATTTCTGGACTTTGCAGTCAGCGATGAAGCTCTATTTCTACCAAAGATGCATCTCTTGGATGCTATAAAGCATTATTTAAGATACAAGAGTTTTGCAAACTGCTAAAGCACCTTGGCATCTCCTATCTCTGCTGCAAAATACAAAAACATCCTTTAATAATTGGTTTAAAAGAGCTTTTATTTCTTATATTGTGTTCTTGGATCCATGCACTTTGAGTTGTTGTACCTGTGGTTTAATAATGTGCTTAACTTTGTCAATATGAGGAGTTCCCCCTAAATCATATCTATGGGGATACAAACTGGGGAAAAATTTGGGAGATGCATAAGCACTTTCAAGATTGGGACCTCAGTTTTCTTAAGAAACAAGTGCTGGTAAGAGATGGTTTGTACTCACACCCGTTCTTTTTAGGATATGAGCTATTTTTATGGTGCTACTAGATTTTTTGATACATGTTTGTATGCAGAATTCTCCTCTCAAGTTAGTGGGATTTTCTTTAAAGTATGTCAAAATAAAGACTGAAATAAGAACAGTTGAGTTTGGGTGTATCCAGTACAACTCAGGCTTTGGTTTAATTACTTTGTTTTGACTCTGCTTCAGTGGAGGTCTCAGTCTGGTCTCACAACTTCACAGTTTTTAACTTACCCAAGCTTGTCCTTTCCAGCAACATGATACAATTTATGTATTCTTAGCATAACTGAAAATATTTTCCATGCGTTGTAACAGTGACTCTTCCACTACAGTACAGGTCATTCAGATACTGACATGCTAAGGATGCCAGATCTCTGTGCTGTCTGTAAATGTTCTTGTTGAGAGGCAGAGAAATTGATGCTATTTTCTATCTTTACTTCCTCTCTTGTTTGTTGACATGAATGATGGCTCTTTGGTAAGAGGGGAGATCGGTGCGTATTTAGGAGATCTTGCATTAAGAGTGAGATTCCTAACGGCAGCTCTCAGGGTCTGGAAGTTCTTGTAAAGCAGTTTTAACTCGACCTTTCATAACTGATGATCACGCTTTGCTCTCAGGGCTTAACGCAGCAGCCCCTCTGCAGCGTGACCCCTGGCTGGTACCCGCACCCAGGGCTGCGCAGCTCTGTGATTCTGTAGCAAAGACAAGGTGGTGACGCTGAGAAGGGATGTGCTGGGCTGGAGCAGTGTGTTTATTTTGAAAATAAAGAGCAAAGCAGCGCATGAGGAGACGGGCTGAGGTAGAGGTGTGCAGCCGGAGTGCCCCGAGCGAGGGGCTGCAGTGCCCGCTGGCTGAGGCCGGCAGCAGGACAGGGCTGCAGGGTGTTTGCAGTGCTGGCTCTCGGCGGTGGAAAGCCCCACACAGCCCGGACCCTCGTGTGCTGCATCCCCCGGCGTGGATGCGCGTGTGCTGCGGGCCGGGCCTGCCCTGCCTCGTGGGCACCCCGGGCATGGCCCCTGGAAGGGCCCCGTGTGTTTCATGGTGCTTTCCCTCCCCGGGAGCCTTGAAAAACCGTGTGGCTTCGTATCTGTCCTGCGTGGCTGCTGAGACAGAAGTGATGGCGAGAGCCCCGTGGCGTGCGAGCTGCCCTCCCGCACCGAGCCGTGGCAGGCGGGCACGGCCCTCGCTCAGCGGCTCTCCGGTGGAATTTCTCCCGGACTAATGGAGTGCGGAAACCGGAGTCCCTCAGCTGGAGCCACATGTTGTGCTGAGCCCCCGGCCGGGGGATGGGGCCCTGCCCAGCGCCGCTGCCTGCCCTCCGTGGGCCGGCTCTGCTGACCCGCTCCCGTGAGCCGCGGGGCCGGGTGAGCGGGCCGGGCCGGGCCGGTGCCCGCCGGGGCGGTGCGGGTGAGCGGGCCGGGCCGGGCCGGGCCGGTGCCCGCCGGGGCGGTGCGGGTGAGCGGGCCGGGCCGGGCCGGTGCCCGCCGGGGCGGTGTGGGTGAGCGGGCCGGGCCGGGCCGGTGCCCGCCGGGGCGGTGCAGGTGAGCGGGCGAGGCGGCGGCGGGGAGCGCTGCCTTTCTCCTCCGGTTCAGCACTTTTTGCTGCCCGCTCTGGTAAGTGTTGAACATTTGTAACTTGCTTTTTTTTTTTTTTTTCTCTTCTTTTTTTTTTTTTCCCCCGGTGAGGGCTGATGAAATGATAATGAAATGCCGCCCGCTGGAGGCGACGTGCCAGTGCCCGGCTCCAATGCCGGCATTAGCCTAATTCAGTAAGTGCTAGATGCCCGCTTTGTTTGTGTGGAGCTTGCAGCCCTATTGATGTCAAGCAGGCTGTTAAAAAGCATAATGACATGGCATTAGAGACCCCGAGAGCAATTAACAGGCTGCTTAATTAGCAAAAGGAATTAGAATTTGAGTGGCTGATCTTTGCTTAAAGACTTGTAAAAAAGCTGGAGCAGTTATCTGATTATGCATTGATCAAACAGGCTAACCCTGTCCTTAGGTAATTCTCTTCCCTCCATTGTGGTCTTTGAATATACAACTGTTTAAATATTCTGACCTGCCCCAAGGAACCAGAGGGGAGCTGCGCCCCGGGGCTGGGAGGCAGCAGGGCACGGCGGGGCTGGGGCTGGCCCGGGGGCTGCAGCCCGGCCCGGGGGTCGAGGCCTGGCCCGGGGGCTGCAGCCCGGCCCGGGGGTCGAGGCCTGGCCCGGGGGCTGCAGCCCGGCCCGGGGGTCGAGGCCTGGCCCGGGGGCTCCAGCCCGGCCCGGGGGTCGAGGCCTGGCCCTGGGGCTCCAGCCCGGCCCGGGGGTCGAGGCCTGGCCCTGGGGCTCCAGCCTTACGCTGGCCCTGGGGTCCAGGCCCTACCCTTGCCCACGCACCTGGCTGCCCGTACTGCCCGTGGGCCAGGCTGGCGGCCCCGGGGGCACACAGGGTCCCTTTGGCGTGGAAAGATGGCTGTCCCGGGGCAAGGGCAGAGGGGAGGCTGTGCCTCATCGCTGGCTGCAGCCGGGGGAGGCACGTGGGCTGCACAGGGAGCTGGGGGGTGAAATCGGCAGGGCTGAGCTGGGCGACGCGGTGGCTGGGGGTGGCAGGTCCCCCTGTGCAGACACATGCACGCTCTCAGCGTCCCCACTCAGCCCTTGGCAGCCGAAAGCCAGAGAAACCCCCGAGTGATTGATTTTTACACAAACACGCGCACACACGCTGCATTGTTTGTTCTGCCTGCCTTTGGGTTTGATTCACTCCAAGTGTGTTATGACACTCTCCTTCATCAAATAATCGTGGAATCGCAGTTGGGGCGGGAGCAGAGAGGGGAAGGGGAGAAGTGTGGGCATCGTAAAATGTTTGTGTTTATTTTAGGTGGTATTTGCAACAAAGTAAGTATGTTGAAATAAAGAAAGAGAGCAGACAAAACAGCAAGCTAGAAACGTCCTGTGCTGCTATACGAGACTGTTTCAGTGGTGGTTGCTGGGGAAGGTCAGGGTAGATGATCACAGAATTTCTTTGGCTGTAACATGTATGTGAGACTTGCTTGACCTTGCTGTGCTTTTGGCAGGTGGTTCCCTATTACTGTGTGGCACAGAGTTATTAAAAAATCCATTAACGGTTGTGTTTGTACTTGCCAGAAGCCCACCTTCCCCAAATTTTTTTTTACATGTTTTTTCTTGAATATTGTTCTTCTCTTCCTTTACTGCACATGATTTTGGCTTATTGGGAAGATATGATTTAACACTTCACGGTGCAGCAAATACAACATTTTTTTTTTCTGGATTTCTGAGAGTGAGGAAAGGGAATTAACCTTTCCAAAGCCGGGGAATTCTGCTGTACCCAGTATAGTTTTCATTGTTTTACTTGCGAAAGTTTTGTTTGACCCGAGCTTGATTGTGTTTAGTTCCTGACAATTTTATTTTGGAAATGTTACTTCTAAACATAACCACCCAGTCTCTAAAAAGCCTCCATTGTTTATTGTTTTCCTTTTAATAATCTTATTTTTTTTCCTGTCTTCTAGCTGGCTAGAAAGGGAACAAAAATCACACTCCTCACTCAACTTAGTGTATGAAAAACATCTCTAACAATTTTCTTGCTGTGTATATTGTTTGGGAGTGTGATTGTACTGTGGAATCCTCTCCAGTCATCTAAGTTCTAGTGACAGTCTGATTAGTTTTTAATGCTCTGAAATGAGTGAATTGCGCTTTGGGTTACAGTAAATCTCTGCTTACAGGAAAATTATTCTGTAGGGAAATATTTATTACTTCACTATGAGTTCGTGTGAGAGACATCAAATGCGTATTGTATTTCATGACGTAGAATTCACTGAAATATTCTAGAATGTTATCAGGCTGAACTTAATCAGCAAACCCTTAGCTCACTGGCACTACAACTCACATTCTCTCCTTTCGCTTTCCTATACTGAATGCAGCATTTAAAGCTTTTCGTTATTGGAGTTTTGTTGTGTTTTTTTTTTCCCCTTAGAGGTACAAGTCACTGAAATAGGAAGAGGAGGGAGATCCTGCCTGCACTATAGCTTTTTCATATCAGAAAGCTGCATGATGCGATTGCCAGGGAAATTTCGAAGCTGACATTCCAAGGTCTTGATCTAGACATCAGCTCTATGTAGGCAGAGCTCTGTGCTCATGATTTAATTGGGATTGCTTATGTCTTCAGGGATCTGTCCAGACGGGCACCAGTCTGCTATCAGAGAAAAGCCTATGTTCCGTACAAGCATTTCCCTCATCTTTCTACTTTAATGACATATTTCTCCAAGAAAAATGCTGAATCTTTTCCAATAGCTGCGAAAGTGTATTTGAAATAAAAATCTCATTCCTCGGGAGACTTTCCTCACTGATAAATGGGCTATTATGCTGTTCAGCCAAAGAAGATATTCATATCTTCCAAAAATTGAAAGAACATATTAATAACTGATCCCGTGTCTTAAATAAATTCCATATTAAGTTGGATAAAACATGTTTTTAAGAAAAAGGAAATGACAACAAACTCACATTTGATACGCATCACTGGGTAAATAAGTGTGTAAAGTTACGCTTATGTTTAAATGTTTGTAGGATGAAAAATGAATTGCCTTAGGCCTACTCTGCTGAAATTCTGTGCAACTTCTGACTTTCTCAAAGCCTTTTCCCTGGAGCTAACTAGAAATTGTGGTCAAGCCTTTCCTAAAGGATGTTTCTAGTCATCAGGATCGAATTGATTGCGATAGGGAGAAGCAGACACCCAGCCCATGATATCTGACTCAAACCAGAGACTCGTGCCTTCTTCTCCCATGACTGTTTATCATGGAGTTATTCTGGGGTGTCTCAGTCATTTCAACAGAATGTCAAAAGGTTCAAAATATTAGAAATAGTATCTAGAGAAAAGAGAACTTGAGATTATGAGCAGGATGGGTAAATCACCTTCGTCCTGATTCTCCTTCATTTTGCACTGCTTGTTCAGTGAGCGGATGCGTTAGATCTTGGTGTAAGCTTCAGCAGACGTGATTGAATTGGTGTTGCATTGCCTCTCTGAGGCAGTGCTGTGCCCCTGTCCCCCTTTTGCGGAGGGGAAGCAGAATTCCGTTAGGAAACTTTTAAAGTAAGCCATTGCAGCTTCTAATTTTCTTGAAACGCGGTAAAGTGCAGCGGTTCAGGAGCTGATGCGCAGCATCTCGGACATCTGTGCTGCAGGGGCAGGGCTGGTGAGTGTGGGGCAGTAACCCCATCAGCCCTCTGTGCTCATCTGTCACAAGGGTGAGGGCACCCGGTCAGCAGGACTCACCCAGTGCTGCTCCTGTCCTCACCTGCTGTCCTCGCTCCCTGCCAGATGTGCCTGACCCTTGGAATCTGGCAGTGTAACTGTTCATCTTCTGTCTTTGCAATCAGAGTCTGTAAGGTTACAAGTGAGTCCTTTTAATCGGTTATTTTTATGTGGATAATTTGATAGAACCAGTAAAAGCAACAGCTAATGGGGCAGTACGCTGGCCGGAGAGGTGATGGAGAGTGGTTGGTGTTAACACTTGGTCGGGTTCAGCAGCACTTGGGTCAGTTGATCTCACTGGTGAATTAACAAAGGTCACAAGAGAAGTCTGTGGCAGAGCTGGGACCTCGCTGCCATAAGGTAGTGCCTTAACAGTTTCATGGTCTGTCACTGTGCACGCACTCTTACAGTCCTGAGCTATTCCTTCCTCTGACTTTAACATCCATTTAAAATTGGTCTGTATTATAATACATTTAAAAAAACAAAGTGAAGCAAACCCCAAACAGTTTGAAAATGGGACAGGTTTTCAACTATTTCAACCCCGAATCAGTAAAAATAGCTGTCATGTCTAGGAAAATCAAATGTAGATGAAACTGTTAGCATGAAAAATGGGTAAAATAAATACATCACAAAATATAGGCAAGCTTCTCCAGAGCTGCAAAGAAAAGTGTAGTAGCACTTAATTTATAGGAAACCAGGAAGTCTTTATAAGAAATTTGTAGGAAACCAGGCATATGTTTGTAAACAATTTAATTTGCAAGTAAGTCTTTCAGTCACTTGTCTGCATAAACACATTTTTTTTTTTTAATATTTCGTACTGTGGCCAGTGATGAGGATGGAATTGGTCATGTGCATACATTTTACCATGTTTTTAAGTAATACCAGTTCACTGATGTAAGCTTAGCAGTTCACATTGGTGACATTTTGCTTAGTCCGTGCAACACCAAATGCCATTTTCATTCTGCTTAGTTTCTTGTACCACTTCATCGTTCCAGTTTCAGTAGCATAATGCGATGCCGTTTCAGGGCATGTTAGTGAAGTTTGGTCAGGTTTGGACTGATGCTGCAGACCAGAAGAATCCCTGAGATTTCACTGCAGTGTTCAGTCAGGTTTAGTTTTGGTTTGTTTGCTTGTTGTTTGTTTAATAATAGTTGCCCACACACTTTGTGCTCTCTGGGGAAGTAGAGGGAAAAAGGGAATAAAATTGCAAACTGTGCAACTTTAGGGACAGGAGGGAGGGAATTTAAATTGAGTTGGTGGAGTCATACCGTTTTAGGTAATCTTGACCTAATTAGTCTAATGGAACATAGTCCAGCACTAAGCATCTGTGCTCAGATTTTCAAAAAGTAAAGATTAAATTTAAAGAGATTAGACAACTTTTTTCTTTTTTTTTTTTTTTTTTCCCCTCTGCAAGATATTAGCTGTTCAAAAATGACAAAAATGTTCTTAAGCCTCTCTGAAGGAAGGGTGACCAAACAGACTGCCTTTTGTTTAGCGATGGAGCTTGCTTGTGAGCCACTGAGAGGTGGTGTCCGGTCACTGTGTGCGGGACCCAGCAACATGACTTATCTATCGCCAGTAAAGCGAATCAGGCTGGGGTATTAGCAGGGGGATTAAAAGTCGAAGTTGCTAGTGCAGCAGTGAAAACACTGGCCACCCACAAGGTCTGCTGGAGAGACAAGTTTGTAAAAGCTTTCTCTAAACGAGAGGAAAAATTGGGGTAGTGATCTGCTCAGTGCTGATGTAAATGAGCCTTGGATTCATTATATTAATACTGACCTGGTGTTAAGGTATGGATAACAGATGCCACTGACTTTAAAGAGCACTTAGGCTTCTGCACGTTCATGTGACCTTCAAAATGAACACAGGTTCCTAAACCTTTCCCTTAGGTAGTTTTGAGACCTTCATGATATGCACATGCAGATGGTAAATGTTTTAAGCAGCTCTATCAGGAGGAAGGGAAGGTACTGATATTGCATGAAGTCCTAGCTGTCCGTTGCCTAGTTTGTCATCAGGTCTTATTCAGGTGGCCAGTTGTTAATTTTTTAATGTTTCATTTAAGGGGATAAAAGCTACTCATGAGTGTGCAGTGCTGTGGGGATTTCAAATGGTGATCGTAGTTCTGGAGTCCGTGGAGGTCATATACAGGGCACTGTCCAAAAACTTTTCCTCCTGTCCTTGGCTGGTGGTCTATGTGAAATGAGTTGGTGACTTTAAAGCAGTTCTTGATAACTGTCCATATTTTAGCGACTGCACTGGCCATGAAGGAGAAATTGTATTGTCATTTTATCTTGCCTTTCATTTTCTGCCTTTCTTTCGGTAAGGGTATTGCAAGGCTTTGTGTTCATAGTCTTAATGGACTTTCAGACGAGTGCAGGGTCAGTCTAGCCTGTTGTATGTATGCACACATACATCATATGTCTAGCAGTAAACTCCCAGTTTTTGGGAAACTACAAATGTCTGTAGTTGAAAAGGACTTCTTCAAAATTACGATGTAAGATCTTGGAGGATCTTATGGTGTAAGTTGTTGGAGGTATTGGTCGTAAACTGACCAAGGGCAAGCTGGGTCCTGTGGTGCAAGAGCAAAGCAGGATGCAGTCAAACCTGATTTAAAGTGGTGGATGGATTTTACCATTTAAACTGGGAGCAACAATCACATTTTCTAATACTGTTCCTGAACAAATTCTTACATTGAGTGTCTGTGTAAAGAGGTGAGAGCCTCAAATCATCTCAGCCAGTGCCAGTGCCAAACTGACCTGTACTTCAGCTTTGCCAGGAGAATGCTGATACTTGCAAGCTGGATGACTATGTGAATAAGATATCGTGACAGGCTGTGTTGGGTAGTTAATGAAAGAGGGGTACGTTACGTGGCGTGTATTTCAAAGTAACTGGACACTGGCAGCCTCCATGGAGTTACTGGTGCACTCTATATTTTTATACTCAGTTGATGGCCTGGGAGAGTCTTAGTGACAGAGCCATACCCTGAGCATGAATCCAGCCTCTCGGGAATTAGCAAACACAGCAGACCTGGCTACAAACTTATTTCTATTTGTTAGCAAATTTTGTTGGACTTGGAAGGATTTTAATTATCCCAGATTGTTTTAAGGCTCTAAGGTGGGAAGGTTGTGAGACCCTTAATGCTCCCACAAATAAAACCTCACCCTTGCACCTGTGCCTCTTGTGGTCCTTAAATATACCTACACCAAAGCACGAGGGATGTTCACAGTATCTCTATGAAGTCCTGATACTCTCAGTAGGATTTTTTTTATTAGCAAACCCTTTGACTTTGAAGCCTCAGCTGAAATACTTCTTGACCTTTACAAGTGAATCGGCGAGACACTAACCATGTGAGGTGGGTCATATGGAACAGATTTAGATAGAAACTCATATCATCCTACCAGAGGAATGCAAAGTCTCTCCCGATCCCTTCCACAAAGCTGCATCATGTGTGTGAGATAATTCCAAGGGACATAAGGGGTTGCCAGACAGTGCAAAGGACAATAACTTCGCTATCTCAAACAAAACAGACCACGCTGCTTTGAGATTTCACTCTTAAAGGTGTAGTAACCTTCTCCCATGGCCATTGTGAATTACTAAGTGAGGGTGTTGAGGAGTGGAATGAAGAGGGATTTATAACTGTTTGACTGTGGGGTGGCCTGACAAAATGTATAAGGGGCAGCGTGAGCGTGGAGGTGCCTTTGCAAAGCTGCATCAGATTTTAAGAAGTTGGAAGCAATAAAGAGTTCAACTTTCTTCTGAACCCCAGAGCATCCTGAGAGAGGGTTCTGTCGGTTCTTGCTTTACACACACCAAATAATTTCTTCCTGCAACAAATCTACGAGGGTGACAAGGCCTTTCCTGAGAGCTTGGAGGTGAATTTTCTCCCCCTTCCCCATGTCATCACTTGTCAAAATGCTAAAATGCAAACTGTTTGGATACTCATAGAGGAGAGGTTACACGGCAGGTGTACCGTGCTGGGCAATACAGCTTACAGGCCTAAGTGAAGTGTAAACCCAAGAAAACTGCTTGGGTGTGAGGGATGTGGAGCAGAGGGAGCAAGCCACAGTGGGAGCTACGGGGATTAGGAAGTAGCATCCAGCTCAGTGTTCCAGGTGTGAGCTGGTGATGTGGATCCTCAGAACGTCCACTGTGCATCCAACCTTGTTCTATTTTGAGATGTGCTGCTTGTGTAAATCTTTGTTCAATAACCCTCATAGGTACTCAACTAAGACCTGAGGCATCTTGCTCTCCTTGTTTGCTTTGATGATACTGAATAAAGGTTCTTTGGATTTCAGAGCATATTTTAGAAGGTACTTGCACAAAGTCTGTTAATGGAAAGAGCATCTTTAAACCCTTAGGAATAGTTCAGCTGCTTGGGACATTTTCTTCTTGTGTTGCTTTCTGCAGGAGGAACTGCTTCAGCAGGAGAGGCTGACAGTATGCAGGCCCTAGTGATTAAGACATTTTTTCCCCAGTGAAAAAAGGAAATTACGTCTTCCCTTGGGAACAGGAGGAGTTACACAACAGAAGATCATTATGATCATCTGCTGCTGCTCATTTTGATGGAACCCACAAATCCAGCTGATAGAGATTATGCTTAAACTTTTGACAGAGACAAAGCTTAGGGCAGACCCATTCTGTAGCTTTTTATTGTGACAAATTATAAGTAGCTAACTATGGAAGCACTTCCCTGCTCTGTGTCATGTTTCTTTAGGAATGCCCGTGTAGCTTTCCCATTGGTTTCTAAAGGGACAGTCGATGCCTAATGCCAGTAGCATGTCTGAGAGCTGGATGTGGTGATGTGTTGTGGTGCCCAGATTCCATTTAGGCACTGAGCAACAGCTCAGGTTTTGTGGAGGTTTGGGTGTGTGGTGGGTGCTGGGTTCTGTTGGAAAGCTCAGTGTGTCACAGTGGGAACTACCGAGGCACGGCGCGTTGGGCTCCTGTTGGGACTTCTGAACCCTGGGTGACCTGCTTTTTTGCTGGTGAAAGGTAGGAAAATGTGAGCATCAGGCCTGCTGAGACAAACCTTTGCAATTCTAGTTAGAGAGGTGTCAGACTCTTGACCAACATCATTCTTCATTCCCTTATTTCAGAGCTTTTTCTTTCAAAGTGCTTTTGCCTTAGGACTCTACAACTCTGACCTCTAGCACCAATATTATACCTTTAATTATGTCTGCTAGACAAATATGTCACCTTCAACTTACTTGAGGCATGGCACGCTATGAATCTCCCTTGGCCGAGGTACTCTAAGGCTCTGGGCTTTGACAGTGCTATTAGCAGGGAAGCGTTTTAAGCTGTTCATTGTATAATCGTCCCTGTAAGGTGGTGTTTTTCTCTAAATTAATCAGCAGGGCTTGTATTTAATCAACAACGATACATGTATATTTCTTTCCTAAGATTACAGGCCTGTTTCATGGTAAACTGGATTCTGCAGTTTATCTGATTTGTGGGGTTTTAATAAGTTTGGCCTGCACATAAGTAAACGTGAGCTTGACCTTGAACAGAATAGTCGAAGAGGAGCTGTAGCCCCCGTTGGTGGTGCTGACAAAGCAAACGGTTTAAACACAGACATTAAAATTTTATTTTCTTGCAGTATTTATCCTTTTTTAGTTAACTTATGGCAGAAGAAAAATACAGCTCGGGCTACATCTGCACCAATCCTCAGATTATTAATATTCCTATTAAAGAGCAATGAGGATAAAGAGCAAATGGGAAAGAATAGGATTTTCGTTTGCTTGCTGGCACTACAGCGTAAAACATTATTAAGATGATTTGTTAAATAATAGAAAGGGTTTTTCATTTCCTAATTTTCCAGCTGCAGCTAAAGCTATCTCCCGGCAGCCTGCTTCTCATTCCTTAATATTTAGACTTATGGACCAATTTGAGAGTATTTTCTTTCCCGCTATGATTAATGCTTCTATGAAACAATGTCATCGCAAGCCATCTACCTACCTTGTCAGCTTGGCATCAGTCTGGCTGTGCTGTGCTGTAATTTATGGCTTCAGCCAGTAATTTGCAAATCTAATGTTGGGGAGGCTATGAGGATGTGAAATTTGAATGCTTTTTACTGATTTGGTAAATATCTCCCCCATTAGTAAAACAAATGGCACAGGGATCAGACATCATCTCCAAGGCTCAATAAATATTTTATCAGCCATAATGGAAATTGTCAAATTGATCTAATTGTACAATACGTTATCAACAAGATATCAAAGTTGGACATGGCCTCTGCCCTTGTCTATCATTTCAGGCTTTTGTCTTCGATTGCGACTTCCTGGGAGAAAAGTAGGGAAGTGCAGAGTTCATTACAAAGTACTGTGAATAACACACCGAGTGAATATCCATTCGGAAGATAAATTCTGGAGAAATAATTAACTCTCCCCTGCTTGCCTATAAAGCAGGACTGCAGAAGGCTCATGTAAATCTCCCAAATGGCAACTGGTATTTTTATGTTGAACCTATACAGATTGGTCTCATACATAAAGGCAAATTATCCATCTCTGATACTGCTTTTGAGGTAACGTTCATGGCTTTGCTCCTTTTAGAAGGGGCTGAGTGAATTCAAAAGCAAATTTTATTACTCTGGCAGCAACTGTGGGGATTAATTAATTTATTTTAAAAAGTTTACCAGAAAAATTATCTAACTTGAGCTAAAATTGAATGTAATTATTGCTCTGCTTGAATCCAGTGCACATGGTCAGTCACAGGAAATCCAAACTTGAAATAATTAAAGACTTATTTGGGTGCCTGATTTTAACAAGATAAAATTAGAAGACTTTGCCATGTGAACATTCACGCTTGCGGAGTTGCTTTCTTAAATGGGAAGATACAGGGCTGTGCACGGAACCACTGCCTTAACCTGGTCACCCAGTACACAGCTTTGTGTTGATTTTCCCCCCAAGTGCCCGTTGTCTTGGGGTGACAGGGTGCCATCTCGGGTCTGTTTTCTCTGTGCCTAGGGCTGCTGAAAATGAGAATGTCAGGGCTTCACTGCTTCAGTGAGGTCGTAGACGTTGGCCTGAGTGCTTGGGATCTTTGAATAAAAGGTGCAGGAGAGATGGAAGAGCCTTTTTCCCTTGAAATTCAAGTCTGGGTGTCAGAATAACCGGACTTGGTAGTGTCTCACGCTGGTGGTTGGCTGAAGAATGTCAGTAGCCTTGTCGTAGTTAGAGAATCTTCCACATGTTCTTGGATGCAGCCCCTAGTTATGGTTTTCATTAGATCTCTTAGAGGCTTAAATAGAAGGTCTACACTTGATGTTTTTGGTTTCCTGTCATTTTGAATAAAAATAAGGATAGGGAATGTGGTATCTTAATAGGATCCTTGAGGAAAAGTAGCTTTAGGTAGCGCTGTCTTTGAGGAAGTGCTTCAAATTTAAGCTAACAAGCTGCAAACATCCTGTAATGCATTTTTACTGTTAGTGCGGCTACTTTCTGCATTGTAAATCGGGAACAGAAGTAAATGGAAGTGTGTGTGGAATTAGAATCAATTTCAGGATGTTAATAACTGAGCACAAGTAAGATCATAATATTCATTAGCTCAATGGAGGGTAAAGGGGCTGTTTTAACAAAACACAGCAGACAGACAACTAAGAGCAAGTTCAGCTTGGGCTTCAATGTGGCCTGTAGCCTCGGGGCTGGTGAGTCAAGAGAGGTTTCTAAACATAAGCCATATGCTTGTTCTCTCTTTCAAATGTTCTTTTAAAGTATATGTTCAGCTTTCCACCCCTGTGCTTGGTCATTCCATGCTATGCACAGTGAGCATGTGAGTTGTTTAGTGTGGTTTTCTCCAAAGCAGTTCTGGATGTGATTTTTCTTTTTATTTTTTTTTAATGGCAGGATCTGAGCATGATGGAGCGATAGCTCAAGAGATAATCTCAAGATCTTGACATTATTTAAAAATGCTTTAAAATACTGAATTCCAATAGCTTTAGACTCTGTTCTGTAGAAGCACAGTGAGAAGGGGATGTAATTCAGTTTTTGCTTCAGAGGTGTTATGTGTAAATATTTGGTTGACTCGGTTGCAACATAGGCCCATGTTTAGAGAAGTGTTTTCCTAGGTCTGTTTTCAGACTGGCACTGTGGAGGAAAAATCAGTGCCTGCCTTGCCTGGCAATGCAGGCAGATGTGAAGTGCTTTTTGTTAATAATTCTTTCCTGTTGCAAATGGAGAGGCTGGTGAAAGTGAAGAGCGTTTGTGTTATTGGGGAGCTAGAGAGAGAACGGGGCATTGCAGCACGGGCCGTGCATACCTGTGCTGGAGAAGAGGCAGATGTCCATACCAGCCAGTTAAGAATTTTTCCTCCCCTCTCCCAGTGCTGACTTCCATGAAGATGCACACTTCTGTGAAGATTTGAGCCATAAAATCTCAATTATGGGTTCCTTTTTGGCCTGTCTGGGGAGTAATTGATTCCCCATCTCTTGCCTCCTGACCACTGTGTTCTCTGTAGCATCTTAGCAGCACTGCAGTGTTTTGTCTGTCTCCAGCACACACGCACAGGGGACACAACCATTTTGTTTGAGCGGTTCAAGCGATGACAGACTCGTGGGTGTGAGCAACCCCAGACTTTCGCGCCGATGATCCGCTGCACATCAGTTAACTTCGGTGAGAGTGCTGTTCATTTCTAATGCAAGGTTTGTGCAGTCCTCCTTTTCTTTGCATCCCGTGCACACTCCCACCTCCAAATCAGCAGACCTAGATTTTTATCTGTAATGGCTTCTGGTGAGAGAGGAAAAAAAGAAAGTTGTTCTTAAGCATTCATTTTCTAGGCCAACAATAACCCTAGCCTAGACGAATAACTCCCTCCTAGTTCCTACAGAGAGAAGTGTTAGACTACACAGACAGTGAGGTCATTCATAGTCACTATTGTTTCTTGATAACCCAATTAAGAAAGTGCAATTTATCTAGCCTGTTTCCATTTAATTATCTAATTTGTCTGACCGAGTCGGACTAGCTATCTCCTCTGCACTCCGGGGCTGCCATCACACTGAGGACTTGTTCCCGCAGCGTGCTCCCCAGGTGCTTTTCATTCGTTTGACCTATAGTCATAGACAGTTATAAATCAGGGAGGTAGAGCGAGCCATCACACTGCCTTCCCTTACTTCATCATGAGGGGGAAATGTGTGCACGAGATGGAGAGTCACACTGCTATTGCCCTCTTGCTAATCTAAGACCAAACTTTAATAAAGATATTTTATAGTCTTCTGTTTAGAACTAAAGATGGCTTGACAAAAAGGGCTGTGCGTGGGGAGGAAGATTTGTCAGTGCGGGTCAAACCCACAAAATTAATGTCCAGGGGAGAAATCAGTAATATCACTGTTACTGACACACTGTAATGAGTGTTGTTTGTAAATACTGTCTTTGCTGCGATTGTCACTTACTCAGGTAATACGGTGTTTGAGAGGTGCTGGTGTCCTGACTCCTGGGAGGAGTGGAATGATGTCATCAGTTTGTCCACTGGGTGAACTGGTGTTGATGCTTGGGAACTGATGGTGTGGATCAGACCCGTGGTGCAGCTCATCTGTGACCTGTGTCTAATGGCAGTAGGTGTTCTAGAGATAAAGAGGGAGGGAGCCTGTGAAGGAGTTACCTTTCAAAATGGGGCTTTCATAAATTCAGAGAGTGTTTTCGTGACATAATCCACATTTCAAGTGTGAAAGACACAACAGCAGCAGGAGTACCACCACCGTGCCCTGCTCTGACACACTGTGGGTGCTGTTGTGCCTGCTCTTATTTGTGGTTCAGTCCTCGTTGTAACACCCACCCATAGGTGTGCTGGATGTGCTGCAAACACTCACCAGAGAGAACCACCAGAGAGCTGCAGGCTGGCTGGAGAGCAGGTCTGCAGGACAGAAAGAGCTTCTGGGCTTGGTGTAGTGAAAATGAGCCACCTGAAAAATCCTGCTTTGTGGGGTTTAGGGAATATTTCAGGTTGTGTGTACAGCAGCAGTGTCTCATTTACAGTGGGTTTTGGTTTGGGGACCTCAGGGCCATCCACCCTTCCTAGCGTTGTGGGTGTGTGGGTTTGCTTTTTTCTCTGAAGTTGTTTGAGCTGCTGCTGTTTCTGAAGAGGTGTGTTCTGTGCTACTTGAAGTTAACCATGAACTGTGCTATCTGCTGATAGCGTGGAGGTTTTGTTTGCTTTGCTGCAGTCCTGTGCAGTCCAAGCAGGTGGACAAATACCTGAGGAGGGTTTGGCTTTGTTTGTGTTGTGTTGTGCGTGGGTTTCTTCCTCTCTCCTCTCCGCCCCTGTAGCCGAAGCCCTCTTGCACTTCCAGGTCTGCATGTTTTGTCTTGCTGAATCATGTTTAGAGAAGACTTTAACAGTGTAATCAGAAACTGGGCGCTCTGCATGTGTTTCCAGAAAATCACTGAACACCAGGGCTAGCAAGTTAGCCAAAGGATGGAGGAGGAGCTCTTTGAATTTATCTGATACATCGACAAATAAGTGTCTCATGCCGTGTTTGTAGCATGTCATGATTCGACGTAATCGTATGGCATGAGTTCATGTAATCTGCTCTCTGTTCAACAGGGATTATCAGATCACATGTTGATACAACGTGTTGGGAAATAGCTTTCGAATATGCCAGTTCTGTGTTATATATTCCCAGACCCTTGGGTATTTGGTACATTATGTCACGGGGCAATACTGGTGTGATATCTAACCGTCCTTCCTGAAGGTGTAGTCAGAAGTTTCAAGCTCCACAAAACCCAATCCCATCTGTTGGCTCTGTCAAAATATGCTGTATAGTAATAGTTCATCTTTCATATTCTTCCAGTTACTAAGTGTGCAAAATTATTGCAGTCAGTGTGCTCAGGGCTCTGTTTTCTTATTCTTGAGTGTAAATGCTGGGTTATGAGATTACAAGTGCTGTTTTATCTTGAGTTGTATTTTGAGCTTTCTTTAAATAGTCTTTTATGGCTGAAAAAAGATTTGCATTATGTTTACTTGGTATTTCTCTCTTAAAAGTCTGTCAGGTTAGTCAATAAATGAGGGCTTTGTGACAATGTAGAGTGGTTTTAAAATTAAGATCTACTTTGTTATTCTCTTAAAAAAACTTGCATATTTTTTCTTGGAACATGGCCTTTTTCAAAATGCCAATTGAGAGGAGATTGCTTTCCATGGAATGACACGTGTGTCTGTAGTTCTGCAAATGCATCTCAAGTCTTAGAACCCCTTTGGCTATTTCCTAGACCTTCAGGGGTGTGTGTGTGCACTTTTCTGGTTTGGAGGTATCTCCAAGCATCAAGTAAGAGGGCAGAGCTTCCTCTTCTACTCCTGACCTCATATCTGAGGCAGGTTTCCATCTGTAAGGTATTTTAATACAGAGAATGCTAATTTCTTGTACACCCTGTGTGCACAGTGGAGGAGTGGGATGGTGGTGTGACTGCAGGTTAATGTGACATCCCTAGGATCCTGTTGTCATTGTGGGAACGCTCCAGGCTGCCCCGAGGATGAGTTGTCTGCCTGCTCTTTGAATATCACTGCTGCTAACGGTGCTGCTAACGATTCAGCTGCATTCCTTCTGTGAGCTGCGAAGGATGTTGTGTCTGTACCTATTCCTGTACCTATTTGTCTTTTCCAAGAGCAATATCCGTTAGTTTACTGTAAAATGCAGAGAATTGAAGGCAAGACAAAGCACTGCAGTGGGAATCACTCCAGTAATATTGGCTAAGAGATTTTTATTCACCTGTGAAGAATGGGGTTAGGTGATTTGATCCTGACACGCATTTTGTCCAGCAGGACAAAACCTTCTTGTCGCGTTCATAATCCCTCGCTGTTGGTGCCAGAAATCATGAATTTGCCTAGTGTGTGTTAGTGGAAGCAGGCTTACTAGTCACAAGTAGTCATACATCTTCCACTCCTCAGGATTTGCTTCATCCTTTCATCCCTTCGGTGTGATATTTCTTGGAACCTTTAATCTGGCTGAACAGGAGGATGGCTTGTTGTCTTTTTTGTGTTCGATGAAGTCCAAGTCTCTTCTCCCAGGCAGAAGTACCTTCGCCACCTGAATCTGGTGCCCTGGTGCCTAGTGTACCATTCCACACTGATCTGTGACCTCCAGCCAGCCTGGAAACCGTGCTGTCCAAAACCTGTTAGCAGTGTTAGTACCAGAGTGTACCTCAAGTGAAAAAAATGAAATGGTTGTGGGGTTTGTTGGGTTTGGTTTTTTTTTTTTTTGCACCTGTGGTTTGGTTTGTGCTTGGTAGTGTAATATTCTCTGAAGTGCCTGGCTGAACGCCAGGAATGCGGGGAAAAAAAAAATGTTTGTAAATCCTGAAAGCTTCGCATATTTCTCCTGAATGGTTATTAGTTCAAATATTTACACTGCGAAAAGACAACAGTCATTATTTGTTATTCTCTTGTTGGAAGAGGTGGGCTGTCCAGCCTGGGCACGGTTTGGCACCGGTGCCCGCCGTGTCCCGCCTCGGTGCAGGGAGCTCCCAGCGCTGTCCTGGGCTTGCAGGCAGGAACGGTGACAGCAGCAAGCTGAAGTGAGCTGTCCTGGAAAGCAACGAGCTGAGTGGGATTGCTCCGACCGCTTAGCAGGTCCTGAAAACACCAAACACGTTCAGAGAAAACACAGTCTGTTAGCAGAGTTAGGGCTGGGTCTCTAAGGAATATGATCTCTGCCCGTTTGAATCCACGGTGGATTTCACATCCAAAAGCAGAGGACCTGCTCATCAGGTCACTCACTGGCATCCTCGTCTCCATGAAACGGCTCTTACAGATTATTGGGTGAGGACACCTCACAGGTGATGTGTAACACTTAGGCAAATGTTAATTCAGAGTCCAAGAGCAGGTTTTTGGGCCCTGCCAGCCGTGCAGAAGTTGCTGTGTTACCCTCAGTGAGCATCTTACTTAATGCTTCTCCCCCTGCTCTCCCTCCCCCATCGTTCTGAGGAACCACAAGAGTAAAGTCTGCATCCTTTTATATGGCAGAAAGCCTGAGAAGGATCCTGTGCTCGTTTCCATTACGATAAAAGACAAAACAACTAAATTAAATTGGAAGCAATCTCTGCATTACACAAGTCTGCATACTCCAAAATTCTCAAAACAAAAGAGGTGCAGGGGAAGCCAATCACCATCGGAAAGGAGGAAAAAAAGTGTCTCTGGACTAGAACATTTACTGTTCCTTAACTCAGAAATGAAATATTTTAACTCCTGCACAGCCAGAGCTGATGAAGTTGCAGAAAGAAGTTGCCAAGAAAGTTGCCCTGACTCGGGACGTTACCTGCATTTTGTGCTGTTAAGAAAGGACAGGATTTCAGAGCCTGCAGTCAGTGACGTTGCTGCGATGGGATTGTCTGAGGCTGCAGTTTGCACGTGTTCAGCAGGGAGATGAGTTAGCCAGCTTGAGGGAAAATCTGCTAGTGACTTGGCAGGGTAAAAATGCAGAGGAAATCCAAACTGTCTTCTAGCGCTCGGATTCTTTTTTTCCCCTTAAAAAAAAATAGTTGAAACTTTGAAAGACTAGACTATTATTTGTTATGGTTAAATTGGCCACTGCCCCACTGGCATAGAACACAAGCTTTTGCAAAAAGATGTTGCTAGATTTTATTTCATTGGAAGTGGAGGAATGGAAAAGTTAACTGATCAGGTATCTTGCCTCATCCAATTTAATTATTTTAAGCAAAAAAAAAAAAAAAAGGTGGTTGGGTTGGGGGTGGGGGGAATTCCTTGGAGCTCAAGTCACAATGTTATTATCAATTCAAATTCAGTGAGCTTTTCTGTCCCTTGACTCTGAATGGAACCTGATCTTACGAAACGGAGATGCTTTACCTGATTCTCTGTGTGTGTGTGTGCACATCTGTGCACTGAAAATGGGTGCTAATATTTTTAGCCTTCTTTAATCTTTGTTAGAAATAAATGGAATAACCTACATTGTAGATTGTAGTAAAAGGGAGTAAAAGCAAAGGCAGTTTCCTAGCCCTCGCTCTGTCACCTTGGCCAAATCACTTCAGATCTCTAGGGTTTAGTTTTTCATCTGTACCACTGGGATAAAAATTCTGTGATTTTCTGTTTGTTCAAGTCTGAAGTTTTTTGGGCACAAATCTCGTGTAGTTGTGGTCTTTGTGGCATCTAGCACACGTTGGTCTTAATCTTAGTTGTAGCCTGTGTGAATGGCATTACTACACACACACGCTGTAGTTTGAATCCAGGCTAGGTGCAGGCACTTGAGGAGAAAACCTGGCCCCTAAAATGTGTGTGCAAATATGTGCAGGGTACCCAGAAAATCTCCTGAGCCTGCAGGTCACAGGTCTGGGTTGTCCTCCCCGGCTACAGCTGACAGTGTCACCCAAAAGCAGCACAGAGTGAGGAACGTGGCTTCTTCTTCTGTTTCAGCTGTCAGTGATAGCAGCAACTCTTGGTGGAAAAATACAGAATTTCCAGTTTGAGGGTCGGCAGGTAATTCACCTGTATAGGTTTCTCAAGAAGCATTTTCTGCAGTGGATCCTTCAGCAATGGGCCAGCCTGGCATTGTGTTTAACAGATCTTGAATTATCCAGGATGGGATCAGAGGTAAATGGTGCAGGGATTGCAAACCAAATTGAGCAAAACCTGTGTTATTTCTGCAGACTTTGCTGTTTGAGATCACTGTGATCTGCAGAAATGATGTAATCCCGTACTGAGTTTGTGATGAAAGTCAAATTTGCCTTTTCAGAAGAAAAAGGGGTAATATTTGCATTTGGAAAAATAAGTCTTGTTTTTTAAAAGCGTTTCAAACAAACTGTGAGAATTCCAAGTTGTGTTGGTGGACACTGTGGTTACCTGGCCGTGTGTCCCTCGTGACTGATAAGTTACAGCTTTATTTTGATAATGTGTGGTGCTGAGATAACGGAGACAAAGGAGGGGCTTTCTCATCTTACAGAAGTGGGTACCCTCAGGTGAAGCAGCTCAGTTGTTCATAAGTTGACCCACTGACCTTCTAATCACTGACAAATTATCCACTGCTTTATTCTACAGTCTTCATTATGCACTGTTATTAAACAGACTAATTTCTTTTTTATTAGGACAGGACCACTGAGGTGCAATAATGACCCTTTTCATCAGCTTCAGTGAGGGGTTATGGAAGTGTCCCTGTGATTTTTGCATAAGTGTTAGTATATTGCACAGCTCCTGTGGCAGTTTTTCAGACATTTGTGTTGCGGAGAGTGACACCGTGGGCTTTCAGGTGGTAAATTTTATAAAATGTTCATGTTTTAAAGGCTTTAGAGGAAAAGTTGTCATACAAAGCATCCCCTGTCGCAGAAATAAGCAAATCACACATGTTACTTCTGCAGCCCTTCCTCCTCCTGCACGCACTGGAGCCACAAACCTGCCCAGACCCTCCTGGCAGTGCGTGGCCTTGCCAGCACTGCTGGTGTGTGCAGCTGGTGGTGTGTGCTGCTGGACTGGGTTAAACTCTTCCCACGCTGACCTGCTGCACCACCCTACCTGGAGCTGCTGCCGTGGCTCCTGTGCCCACGCCAGGGCTTTGTGCAGGTGAAGGTGCTTCTACGGAGGGAGGTTCGTACACGAGTAAAACCCCACTCTGAGTGACCTCTCTCACTGCTGATTGACAGAATTGTCTGAAGCCAGAGCTCTGCAGCAGACTTTAGGTAAGTCTGAAGGGAAAAAAGCAGGAAATGTGTTTTGCCTAAAATAACAGAGATAACTTGATGTTGCTTGCATGATATTTTTTAACATTTCCCATCAGTCTTTTCACTAAAGTGTTGCCACTTTTTCAAAGGATTTATTGTGAAGGAATAGGGGGAGGGCAAACAAATTAGGGGTTTAAAATTACTATTAAGTATCTTATTTTCAGCCCCCTTGACTGAGATCCTCAGTTCAGAAGGAAAGAAGTCAATGAACCATAGTCTACATTTTGAAAGAGAACGAGTGAGCTTAAGTTTCCAATACTGAACATCTTAAAGAAACACAATTTTTCAGGGAGCTGTAAGCACCCACCTTCTACAGACATTTCCTTCTTGATGTTTCTTATAGGTCAGCAAATGCTGGGACATCTAAAATCAGTCTTGAAAGCTTAAAACAGTTTGAGAAGTGTTTGTTTCCCAGTGTCCTTTCAGCTATGAAGGGATGGGATTTTTTGTATTTCATAATGTATAAGCTAAAAAAAATCCAAATCTCACTACTTGCCCAAAATTTATTTTAAAATCATGGGAGAAGTTGCCAACACTGCTGAGTGAATAAGGAGATCAAGTCAGAATTTAGCTCAAGAAGCTTAGTGTTCGCTCTTCTCCCTCCTCCTTTGTGTTTATTTGGATTCTTTAGGCTCTGAGCTGTGTCGTCAGGAGCAGAAGCAGAACTATTGTGTGCTCAGATGGGGTACATTCAGTGCGTCCTGTGTGTAAATCAAAGAATTTCACAAATGACCATGCAAACCTTATCTGACCTTTCAGAACAAGATTTTCACTGTTCTGGGATCTGCTTTTCCCCAACTGTGTTGCTCCTTCTTTAGTCCCTTTTATTATTGGTGTTAGGAAGCCTGAATTTATGATGTAGGACCTCGTTGGAACACCCTGGCAGCGGGCAGAGAAATGGGAACAGGGCTCAGGTGACAATATGTGGTGCAGATACTGTGATAAAGTGTTCCTCTTTTGAAGGACAAAGGCCTGAAGTGCAAGAACCATTCAGTTGATGAGTTTGTGGCTAATCCCCTTAAAACTGGGAGGTGAACTTGTTGTCAATGGGAGCAGGAGTAGGTGCTTAATCTCTCTTGTTCTAATGCTTCAGTGGCTGTATGTTTAAACCCTCGACTTTCAAATGCAGAGTCTCAAGTGCCTAAAGCCCTGGTGATGCAGAAAACAGTCCAGAAAGCTCTCGTTTTCAGACAGTCCAGTTGTGTGCTCCTTGCAGCACTGCTCATCCTTAGTGTCTGTTGAGGGGCTCATGCTTTCCTGTAAGCACGTGGAGGGAGAATCCCAGTGAGATCTTTGCCATCCTGTGTTTCATCAGTGTTTGCAGGACTGAGCTGCATCAGAGCAACATGTCAGCTCTCAGAAAACACCCAGTGAAAAAGCACAAAACGAGACTAATTTGTTGAGTAGAACAACTCCAAATAATTCAGTCAGTTGCAGCATCAGAAACGAGCTGGTGATAAATTCTCGCAGAAGGGTGGGTATTTTTTAATGGTAGGTGTAAGCTATGGGTATTTTAGGCTGAAGTCTTTTGTTGCAAGATTTAAAAATAAATAAATAAATCAGATGAAATCAAAGGCTTGGGTTTGCATGAGGGGAGCTATATGGAGATTGTGCCTGGCGATTAGCGTCTCCCACAAAAAGTACTCTGGGTTCAGGTTCACAGAATTATTTCCCTGTTATCTTTGTTGTCGATGGCATGATTGTATATAGATTTCCACAGAAGTGTTCTGTTATTTTGGAGTAAAAGGGACCTTTTGTATTGTTTAAAACGCACTTGTTCCAATTCTGAGTCCTTTCCATCTGTTTTCCTATTTCCTTCCTCTTGATAGGAGCAGCATTTCCTCCCCTTCTTACTCTGTTGGAGGGGTGGAGAGGGAGATTCTGCGCAGAGCCCTGCTTAGCTCTGTGTTATAGGATATTGCCCAAGATTTAAGCCTTGTCTTTGGGAAAAGAAAAAGGGAAAGAGGGGACAAGGAATAATTATTGTTCGTGTCTTTCAAAGGCTGTTGGAGAAAGCATACATGGAAGGTTTTACAAAGAGGGATCCTGGCTAGAGTAGAATCACCATTTTTGCTACCTAAGAGCTTGTGGGTGGCCTCTGTGATATAAGTTTGGCCCTGGTCTGGGTCACAGTGAATTGAGAGTCCACAACAGAAGAACTCTTCTTCAGGAAGTGCTGATTTCTCCCTCCTTCCTCTCCCATCCCCACATCCCCATCTTTCTGCCCATGCTGTGTCCAGCCTGAGATAGGCAGAACTCATCCAGGCTGTCAGCCACCTCTTCCCTGTGTTAAATAAAAGCAAAGAAAGAAATTAAGAGGAGAAGAATACGAAGGAAACAGAGATTTCCTTGAAAGGCACCCAGGAGCCTGAGCATCTTCCCGGGGTGGTGGCAGCGGGGCTCTGTCTTCAGCTGACCCCCAGCTGCCTATAACAGTTCGTATGTAACCTTGTCTTCCCCTCCGAGCTGGATGGTGTAATGGATTTCTTTAAATTAATAATGCGTAAAAGGAGATTTACACCGCAGTGCTAAAATATTGTCTTTGCCTTTTATTCATGCATTTGTCACTGTAATCTCTAATAGAGGTGTTCAGTGGGGGGATAAATAATGAAGGGTAAAAAACTCTGTCATAATCCAGAACCATTTGCAAATTCATCACCAATATTCTTTTGGAAGCAGAGACAGAGGGAAATGAAAAATATATCCTGGTGCTAATATATCTCACTGATTTCCATCTCCCATTTATTCAGAGAACCTGCTTTGAGCTATGATAGAATGTGAATCCTAGAAATTGCCATTCCTTTTTAAAGATGAGTCTAAGGCTGCTACCGAGCCTCTCAAGCAACAGATTAAATATAGTCCATGAATACTAAGTTAATGTGCTTTATAGTCAGGCATAATACACTTACCTTGTGTTTTTTGATTAATTAGGGTTTAAGTTACCATGTACAAAATAGCAAGGAAGTTGTAGCAGTTCTTTAGCATGCTGTTAAAGCTTTTTAAGACATGTTTTAAAAGGCAAGAAAATAACAGCAAATATTTTAAAGCAGAAATCCTGTACAGAATTTTTTATTGAAAGTAAGAGTGACTGGAAGAAGTTCAAGCGCCATCCTGAAGGAGATGCAATGTCTCATGAAGTTCAGATTCCTATAACCTTCATAAAAAATGTTGCAACTCCAGAATTTTGAAATCGCGGTCTTGGGACAAGAGCAAATGTGTTTATTGCAAAAGAGCTTCCCCTGTTGTATTCTCTGGGCGTCGAAGCCCATGGGTTGTTTGGAAATTTCGAGGGTAAAGACTCTTTTTCGCGGATGATGCCTGGCATTAGGCGGGGGTTCTCTGGGGAAGGTCAGGATATAGCGTAGTATGCTTATGTATTCAGTTAAAACTAAACACAGCCCATTTTACACCTTTTACTGGAGCCTTTGATTGCCCAGGTACCAAACTGGGTACTTTGAGTGCACCCAAGTCGGTTCCTGCAGCGCTGGGGCAAAGACCACTCTGTGTTTTCACTGACAGGTTATACAGCAGCAACGCTGCAACTGGTGTGTAGCAGTGGAAGATGTTTCAGGGCGTGAAAACCTTGGGCCTAATATATCTAGGAAGGTAGTGACATTGTGCTTTGTAGCCTGTGAGCTTGAAAGTGCCGGGGTTTAATGGAATCTCTGTTCTCTGTGCATTGCTCCCTGCTGCCAAGCCAGGGCTCGGTTAGAACCAGCGAGCAGAGTGAAAACAGAATGTAGTAGCACTCTGAAAAGGGGGAGAAGATGAAATATATCACAAGATAATAAGAAAATAAACCATTAAAAGGCTCTGTTTCCTATTATCATGTGGTTTTATGTTAATGAAGTTGTTCCAGGCCTGTTTGAGTTTAACTCAAGCAGGGGAATATGAGTAATATGAAAAATATGTGGGGATGAAGACCCTAAGTTAAAAAGTCTGTGAAACATTTAATGTTTTCATTCACCATGCATTTCAGAAGAAGATATAAAGCAGCCAGAAAGTGGTACGGAAAAAACATTAAGCGCCAGATTTTCCCTTTTGTGCTCTCTGGGTCTCCGAGGCTGTGTTTACAAAAGCAGGACAAACTTGACACGGATGCTGGTGGCGTCGGCAGCGGGGACGATCAAGTTCACATTCGTTGCTCAGTTTCCCCATGTTTGTGTAAATGCCTCGATGAACCTTAGAATTCCAGAGAAGATGATACGAGTGATAAATTGGTGTCTCTGTGTGGAGGGTCTGTCCAAATTGAAATAGTGTTGGGTTTGTTTTTTTAAAACAGCTAATTGATTTAAAAAAGAAGAAAAAAGTATTGGAGGTAGAATTTGGAAAGCAGCTTCGATCAGAAAAATGGAAAATCATGAAAATGTCCAAACAGAGACTTGAATATTTTTATAGTGTTTTATTTCAGAAAAGCTAAAAAATGTAGCTCTGACCTGAAATGACCTAAATTTAAAAAAGGAAAAGAGAAGGCATGAAAGGACTAAGATGTCCCAGACTGAGAAAAACAGATCCCAGTGTGACTTGAGTTGACCTAAAATTATTTTTTTTCCAGTTAATTGAAAACCTTGGAAAAAAATCTACTGTCATTTAATATTCATTGAGCTCTTGAAATGAATTTTTGCTTTGGGAATGAACTTAAAAAACAATCATGATCTGGGATAGCGAGGATCATACCCAGGAACTGGTTGGCAAAGGTTTCCTAAGTTACCCTCTGGGGCAGCAGCAGCATCACACTGTCACAGCTTTTATCACTCACTGTACATGGACATCCTAATTTCCTCTCTTTTTAAGATGAGTGGGGTCCAGGGCAGAGCTGTAAGGAACAAAGTGGTGCTGCAGTTACCACAGTGAGCTGAGTTCAGTTGGAAGAGCTCTTGGGAATGGCTGAGAGCTGGCAGAAGTAAGCACAGAGAAGCTCCTTTCATTGTTCCTGTCTCAGAGCTGTGCTGGCTGCAAGCTGTGCATCACACCTTGCAGTTCTCAGCCAGAAGAGGTTGGGGGGGGGGGGGTTTGTGTGTGTGTTTTGGCCTTGGTTTGATTTGTTTGGGTTTTTTTTAAAGTAACTTTGCTTTCTGTCTTCCCACTGGATATAAGAGCAGTGAAGCTACGGCCTCTGAATGTACACCTTGCCCAGGCAGGTGAAAGATGGTCTTTTTCTCTTTCAAAGCCAAACATCTGCTTTTTCAAAGAAAAATCTCTTAAAAATGAAAACAGAGATAAAGAGCCTCTCAGTGATTTAAGCAACGTAGTTTTTAAAAATGTTATTTCAAAAAGAGAACTTTCTGTAATAACTTCCATACCTACAGTACTCTAAATCGACTGCAGAATTAAACAATGGGTAACATAGGAAGAGAGGCACCGAGCACAAAGGCAGGTGAGAAAATAGATTTTCAGGTGAGATGCAAAATGACCTCTGGAAAGGGAGACAGAATGGGAATGGCCATGAGGGACAGGAGAAGGAGAGGCATAGCACAAACTAGGGGCAGAGGTGGGGTTTGAGGAAGTTTGGTGCTGCACAACCTAAGTTTAAACACCCAAAAGATACAAAAAATGGAATTTATTTATTTAGTTATGTTTAAAAAGTATTCTTTACAGGGTACAGCACCTTCTTGAGCATCTGGGAAGGGGGTGTTTATTTTTCTGTTGTGTTGTTCTGGGTGGATGATGTCATTAATAGGCAATGTTAGAAGCCGGTAGCTGTATTTAATTCTAAATAAAAGTCAAATGCTAATTTTGATTGGTGTATTTTCTGCATTTTTTCCTGATAAATAAACAGTGAAGAATAACAGTCATTTAGGTACCTGGTTAAGAGCGTAAGAATTTTTCCTGTTAAAGCTTTAAGTTCCCTTTGCTAACAGTTAATATTTCAAACAATGTGGGACTACTGCTGGCCAGTCAGAAGCAAAATGTAAAAATATTTTTATCTTAAATATTTTTCTTAATAATGGCTTCAAAGGCAGAAAAATTGCTTGTTGGACTGCAGCTGAGTGCTGTGTGCTGTGGGCTGGCGAAGGCCGAGCTGTGGGGAAGGGAAGACCTTGCATTTTGGTGGTGTTACTGGAATGTCATCATGTTCCCATGGTGTATGGCCCAACAAAAGTGTTGCTAGCAGGAGTAATGCAGGAGGAAGAAATGTGTCGTTTAGCTCTACACATAGATGTGTTATTAGTGTTAATGCTATTTTTGCATCAAAACTGAGTGCTTAAGAAACGTGAGGTAGTCGATTGTGTTGCCGTAAGGCCATAGGAGCCTTTGCCAACGGGCGAGTGGTTTGCACCTAGGCTGGGTCGTGTTCCTGCTTTGATGTTCAAATTCTTAGGAGTTGCAAGTGGGAGAAAACGAGCATAAATTGGCACAAGGTGGGTACTTGGTGCTGTGAGTGGCGCAGAGAAAGTGGCAGCAGACGGGAGCCGGTGCAGCCCCTGGGTATGACTGCATCTCAGTTGCAGCATTAAGCAGGAATATCACCTTGCCTTGTGTTTTGCTGAGATGAATTAACCGGCAGGAAATCATGGATTTCCGAGCCCAGCTTTCCTGACGGCATTCCTCGCTGCAAAGGGAGAATTAAACCGGTGAGAGTGAGTAACAAGAAACAGGTTCTGAAATTAGTCTGTATGGGAGGAGTGAAACAGCATCAACCTGTTTAGTGGCAGTTCTGCTGCCTTTAGAAAAGGGTTTTAGAGAAAGATAAACTGTGGCTGAGGGAGTGGAGAGTGCAGAGAATTGATCAGTAGCTGGTGGGTGGCAGTGGAGGTGCAGTGTCGACTGGAGGTGGTGATGCCCTGCCAGCACCCCAAGCCCTGCTGCACCACTGCTCCTCACAGCTCGCTGCAGCATGCCGAGGCGCAGGGCTTTGCTGGGTGTGCTTTCATAACGGGGGGGGGGAAGAATCCACGGAGCACTTCTGAAAATTCTCTGTTAAAACCCTTATTAGGTCATGACTGGAAAAAAAAAAGCAGTAAAAAAAACTTTCAAAAGAGATTTTTGGAATTCTCACCATGGTTTTATTATCTTCCTAACTTTGAATGCTCTCACTGTTGGGGCTGCGTTAGTGGGAGTTACGAGCTGATGGTCCAGGGCAAGGCTGAAAGAATGCAGTTCCTTTGCCACTGCTTGTACAATACAGCAGGAACATTCACAACTCCTGCACAGATTAATTCTTTTCCCCGTTCTTCCCCTACCGCAGAGCAGCGTGAGGCTCCTTCCTCGCGCGCTCGGACGGGAGCTCTGTTTCTTCACGTTGCTCTTTCTGGCCATTTCTGCTGACGCCGTTTTTTGGTTTAAAAATGGCAAATACACGTATTGTTTTCGATTGCTGCAGCCCTGCCATGAAGAGCACAAAGGCTGTGCCATTGAAAAAAAAAAATAAATCGAGGAATTGTAGCGGTTGGGTTTGGTGTGTGTCTTTTCTGGGTGTTTTGCACAGTGTTCAGAAACTTGAAATGAGAAGTGATGTTAAAGCAAAAAAACTGAGGCTGTAAGCCAGAGAGCGCCGTGTGTTCCACTGGCAGTTTCTTCCAAAGAATTTCCAGGCAGAAGTGGCTGGTGCTCTGTGATCTGCAGTCCAGCAGCTCCCAGGGCCCGTGATTTTGGAAGGAGGATAGGAGGATTCATTCAGTTCTCATGAAATGTGGTTACTTGAAATGCTCCAGGGGAGAGGAGAGGCCTTTGGGAGTAAGCTTTGATCAAAGCCACTGTGTTTCCAAGGGTTTCCAAATGGGCCCCTCTTTCTGGGAAGTGGCAGGAGGATGGAGGAGCCGGGGAGAGGTGTTCTCCGCCCCAGCATTACCTCGTGTACCACCAGTGCTTCCACAAAGGTGGGGACAGCGGGGACGGTGCGGAGGGGAGGGCAGCGTGAGGGAAACTTGAACTCAGATTGCTGCGAGTCACCCCAGCTCCTCTGGAGGCTTCACCCCAGCTCCTCTGGAGGCTCGCAGTGCCTGGGGAGAGTCAGGGGGACGGGCTGCCTGGACCACCTAGACAATTAAAGAGAAATTGGTGCTTGATGGGAGTGCTTTGGAGTTACAGCTGGTGACTCGATGTTTCTCCTTTCCTCCTTCTCTTAGCACCTTTGTGCCTTCCCCAGTTTTCACGTGTAGCTTGCTCTGCTGTTACTGTCTAATTTCTCTTTCTCCATCCCTTTTTTCCCTGCCTCAGCAGCTTAAAAAAAAAAATAAAAATCCTTTCTTTCCTAGCCCTGTGGCTGTGCTCTCCTTTCCTCTGCTCGTGTCCCAGAGCCGTGCTCGGGTCAGCAGCAAGCTAACGCTTTTGTCAGCGTGATTAATAGCGCTGTGGATTGTCGTTAATTCACTGGCTAATGACTGCAACTCTGGCCGCTCCTGGAGTAATCGGGTGATGTATGTGGGGAGCGCGCACCTCATGGCAGAGGTGAAAATCATTTCGACAAGTCAAATATTGTCACAGGGAACAAATGGCTCTCCCTGTTAATAAAAATTAATGAATTTTTTTTACCACTGGCCTGCTAAATGAAGCTGTGGAGTGACTGAGTGGAGGGGACAAGCTCGGTGGAATTAAGCACTTTATTTGATGGTTAAAACTATAAACATCTTTATTACGGTTGTGATAGGATGTGGCAAGTGTTGTTGGGGGTTTTGTTTGTGTTCCAGAGAGGTTTGTTTAGATGCACAGAGGCTTTTTGAAAGTTTGTGTCTGTGTTTGCCCTGGGAGGGAGAAGAGAGAGAAAACAAAAGAGGTTTGAGCTGGTACAGTGAGGATGGATGTTTAATATTGGCGAGGAGTGGGTCCCTCCCTCCTTTCAAGGCTCTGTCCAGAGCACCCTGGCCACTCCTTGCCGTGTGCTGCTGGTAGCTTCTTCCTTCCTGCTGGTTCCTTCCCCATCAAGCCTCCAATGACACTGATACTCAAATAGCTGCTGGCACTGTGACCAAGCCTAGGCATGGCGTGGTCCTCTTAGGAGAGGCTCTTGTTCTCCTTGGGGGTTTCCAGACTGGGCTGGGGAGTGGGGCGAGCGAGGAAGAAGTGACATGGCAAAGGCAGCATCCTGGAGGAAGTCTGCAGAATTTTTGGATGCTGCAGCAGGGACTGGTACTCAGTTACCTGTTAACTAGTGAGCTGTGTCTCATAGGCCATGATAGAAGAGTTTGCCTTGGTTTCATGAGGGCTTTGGGTTCTGTCTGTGTGGATGAGAAATGTTGGGTCCTGTTGGTGAGATCGTTGCTTTACAGATGCAGTTTGGAGAGCATGTGACCGTCTCCCAGTATGCAAGGTGCAGCCCAGCACCCCTCAGGTTCCAGGGATACTGGTGGGAACACTGATGGAGTCCTTCTGGGGCTGCGTTTGGAACTCATCGAGATAGATGCTCTCTTATGGAAATGATTGGGGAGCTTGGACCAATTCCTTTTTGCTTGCATTAGCTGCAGTTTTTATACTCTTGCCAGGCTGACCTAATAGTAAGTGAACAAATGTCAATAACCCTGCTCTAAGGCCTTGTTTGTTTTATCAAATACGTGTGGGAAATCTTCTTCAAGCAATTTCACCATTTTAAAGTCATGTATATGAACAAAAATAGCACTTGACCTGATACCTGGCTATTTAGGGAGCAGCAAAACAGAAGGATTAGAGCAGGAAGACAAGAGGAAGGTTTACAATAACCAAACAAACAGAAGAGCCCTGTGCTCTGCTGGGATGGATGTGAAGTGAGCAGGTCTGCTTTGGCACGGTCCCGCGGGTCTGTGTGTGCTCTGCAGAAAGGCCACCTCCCATGCAACGTGTCTTCTGTTTCCTGCAGAGATGCTCTGACAGAGGCTGTCTCGCTGAACCCAGGGAGGAATATTTGTACTGCTTAAAAATGCATTGCTTTGCACGAGGTGTGGATACCGTCTTGGGAGGAGGGAAAGGCTTTTGAACACTTTCGGGTTGTGTTTCCCTTAGTGAACTCTTTTCCCTGTCTGAATTTAATTTTAATGCAAAGATGTTGGCTGCATCTAGGAGAACGCTCCCAAAAGTGGCACCACGAGAAAGCGGAATGCCGCTTTTGTGATTTTATTCCGTTTTCTGTGGATACAATTTTATGGGCAGCAAAGTTTAGAGAAGTGTTTAAATCACTGCACAGCACAAAAGCTCCTTGCATGGGGGACTGCTCATTGCCAGGTAATGCTGGGTGGGGATGCTCTCTCTCTGACTCAACACTAAGCCAGTTTGTAATTCATACACTGTATTAGAGACCCTGAGGATTGTATAAATGCAGGAGAACAGCAAAAGCCATCTTGCTGCAGCTTCTGCTTTCGAAGTCTGTTTGTCGGTGTAGTTGAGCCCCGGGTTTGGCGTGTGCCTCGTAGGGAAATCTGCCCTGGTTGTCAATGGGAGACAGAGTAAATTAAAACTTGATGAAGCAATCCCAGATCTGGGTGAAGCGTTACTGTGTTTAAAAACAAATGCTTTGTGGTACATGAGAAACAAAGAGCCTGTCCTTTGGAAGGACTTTGAAAAGCATAATTTGAACTTAGTAACTTATGTGACAGTCCACTGGTACTCCTTACATAAACCAGTGCTGTATTCAGTACAATACATTTTGTTGTGGCCCTGTCTGGGACGCTGTAGATCCATTCATATTTTTAATAACATATCTGTGAGCTTATGCCCAGGGACCTGGTGCAAGGAAATTAGGCCAAGAGCTGTGTGTGTTCAGTTGTAAAAAGTTTTCTGATGGGGGCTGGACGATATTTGTTGAATAAATCCTGATTGCTCTGTGGGAGTTTATCAGTATTATTTAACTTCCAACAGGAAAGGGAGGTTTTTTAACAAGGCTAACATGTTGGTTGTTCCATAAAGTTGTGCTGAAATATCTCAAAGTGATTTGGCAATGTTGAACTGCAATATTTTGGAGTATGTTATTAAAAACAAATCTGAACTTATACCTTTTTTCCCCAATGAAATAGCAGTTTGAAGTTGTATCATTTTTTATGGGATTGCTGTGAGGAGTCTTGAAAGAATAATATTTCTCCAAGCACTTCCATACTGGTTCCTTTTCTGCAGATACTGCTGCAGAAGGGAGAAGCCCCAGCTGCCCAGCAAAATGTCACTGGTTCATCTGCATTTAAGGCACATTTAAGTCATGTAAGTTAAGCTTTGGATCCCATTTCCAAACTCCGTTCCGTGGCTGCCTTGCCTGTGTGAAGGCTCACTGCTTTGGTCACCTTGTGCTGCTGCAGCCCAGGATTCCACGCTGCTCCAGTTCTCTTGCTGCTGTTGGACTCCAGGAGGGTCCCAGATCAGGGCTCGTGGCAGGGTTTGTCTTATTTCCAGAAGAGGAGGCTGGAAGTGTGATGTCACTGGGGGAAAGGTCTGAGCCCTCCTGCTGCACATGCTCTTGTGGTGGATCTCCTTAAAAGAATGGTGAAGCTGTCAAGACTCAGGTTGCTTTTCTCTGTTGTCTTGTGGTTTTTTGTTTTAATTGTAATTATAATGGTGCCTTTTACTTTAGGGAGCCCCATTTCTTTACTTAGGATTATGGGTCTCTGGCAGCCAGAATCTGCTTCTCCATTGTATTTGAGCCCTTTAGCTATCTGTACCCTTTTTTTTTTTTTTTTTTTTTTTTTCTGTTTTTCTTTTGTGTATTTTTGTTAGCCTGGACATTTTATTTGAAGAGATCAATTATAGTGTTTTTTTTTAAAAGCATCCATGCCATTTTTAACTTACATCAAGCTGTTGTAATACATCTCTCTCAGGGAATTCTTTTCAGTGTGGATTTGGAGCTTCTACAATGTCACAGCTAAATTCTGGTATACTTCATTATGATTTTTTTTTCCATTTATATTATATTCTAATATATTCTTCTGCAGTTATCCTTGAAAAGTGTTTTTTTAAACTCTGTGAATAAGATTAAAAGTTGTCAGCTGGGCAGAAGATATTTAATTTCAAATTTACAGTAAATGAATACATGGCTGCATATACCTCTTTCAGAGATGGCTGAATTTGCCTGCGATGGTCGATAATATCAGCCAGGGCTTCTCCTGCCCATCTTGCTCTCAATCACTGCTGGTCTCCTTTGGCATAACAGACTGACCAGTCCTGACATGCATCTCTTTAACGTAGCCATGTGACTCTTAAAATCCAGGAGCTGAAGAGTTAAGGCACAAATAAAACCTCAAGTTCAGACTGTCAGCTTAGATAGTGCTTAGCAAGGGTCGAGGAAAAAAAGCCAGTTGTGATTTAGAAGAAAAACAGTGAGATTTGACCAATTCCATGGAATACCTTTCTTAGCCTCAGGGCAAGTGGAAGTGGTATATTAACCAAGGAATAGAGCAGAGGAGGAAAAAGGCCAAATCACATTTCTTTGAAACAAAGAGGCTTTTTACCAGGAACAAGCCTTGATAAAAATTACAGTGGCATCGCAAGTCATTTCACCCGCTCTGCCTCAGGCTATATTAAAGCAGTGAGGAAATAGGGGATGCAGCAGCCCTGAAATACAAATACAGTAGTCCCGGGAGTGTTTTTAGTATAAATAATCCTTTTTAGAATAATGCAGTGGCTTTAAATAGGGCCAGGTGGTGGGTGCAACACCCAAGATTGCTTTGGAAAAGCGCAGAGGGAAGCAGGATAGTGAACCTCTGTCTGGATGTGGGTATGTGCCCTGCAAACATCAGCCTCGTGCTTCCACAGCTTCCCAGATCCTGACTGAAAACAGAATTGAATTAAATCAGCTTAAAAATAATGTGAATGGATCTGTCGAGCTGAGCCATAAGGATACTGTGGTGCGATTGTGAATTGAATGGGTCTAAAACTGCCGCAGAGTTCCCTGGCATGGGGCGCGTTTCCAGTGGAGATCACGAGATGCCTATGAATGTATCTGCTGTTGCCTGACATTTATTCACTGCTCTGTGGGCAGGTCCTGTAACCCATCTGCAAAACCCTCAAGAAACCTACCTGTTTAACGGGATTTGTTCCCAAAGTGTTAGGGAAGGGTTGTGTGGAGCGCTGTGTCCCACTGTCACTAGTTGAACTGGCGGTCATTCCTGTCCTACGTCTTGCAGAAATAGTCTAGGAGCACTTTCTCAGAAGTGACTTGTAAATAGACTGCAGTGGAAAAAAAGCTTGAGGATTAAACATATGCTCAGTTCTTTGTCAGGTACTTTTGTTGTTCTTATAGAGAGGAAAGCCTGGCTTTAAAGAGCACTTGAGTGATCAGGAAGAAAATGCCCCCAGCAGTCATCTCTGCGGAGGTGCTCACAGTGCAAACATTTATTGGAACGAGGATCTGGAATGTTTAGAGGAGAAACACAGAGAGATCTCTGCAGAGAATGGGATTTAAAAAAACAGTTGTGTTTCTTACTATCATCACTTGCCCCAGTAAAATTCCATTTTTTTATAGGAGTTAAACATTCCTGTAATCCATCAGGACACTGGTAGCTGGAGGAACGGTGCCTGGCCCAGGGAAGAGGTTCCATTTGTGTTCTGGTGATGTCAGTCACCTGACCTCTCAGCCTGATGTGGGAAATGTTTGGTAGACCTCTGAGTGTCTTTGCTGCATTTTCTTTCTTTGCATGTTCAAAATCTCACAGATTAAACACGAGTTGGAAGTTGAGTGGATCTGGTTAGAGGTGTGTCTCAGCCACGAAGGTCAGATGCAAATTTGAGATTCAGTTGCTGTCGTAGTGCTCGATTGTCACGGTGTTTTTCCCTCCATAAAGCTGCATCATCAATTTAGGGGCAATTACTGTTAAGAAAAATCAGTTGGTAATTCCTGCTTTTCATGGATGTGAAAAAAGGCCTGGCAGTATGATCACAAGGCTCTCTGGGTGCCTAGAAGATGCCAGGGACACAGAGAAAACACAATTGCATGTGACTGTCCTTACAGCCACCATTAGGCTTGGTGGGCTCTCCAGGAAGTCAAGGGCGTGTGGGAGGACTGTCCTGCTGTCACACAGTGTGCTGTCTGTGCACAGGGACCGTGTTCTTTCAGCCTGCCACTTAATGCACTTGTATAAAACCTCCAGAGATAAAAGCTTCAGCTTAATGTTTGACAGCCCTTGGTGTATCCTCTTTGGGCAGGAACTCAGGCAGCCTCTTCTGCACAAAGAGGAGTTTTTGCACAGATCTTCACTTGACTTTCAGGTCTGGAAAAACATGATTCTTGGGTCAGACTGGAGTTTGAAGCTGCTGCAAAGATGTGTCCCTGAGTTTTGTGAATAAAAACTCCATCGGTTGTACACAGCTCTGGGAGGACTCAGCTCGGTGACCGAGTGGGATTTATGTTCTGCTAAGAGATCCTGACCTGGAATGGTTTGATTTGTTTTAACCAGTGCAGATGTTGGGGGGTGGATAACTGGGGAACCTCTTTGGCTGTAGGACTGTGCATTCTGCTTCTGCTGCTCAGAATTAAAAAATATGTGAGATAACGAGAGACTTTCAAAGGATGAGTTTTAAAAACTTGACTGGGCTAATCCATTAGAAAAAAATGCAACAAGTTTTAGAGATTTGTTGGCTTTAAAATAGAAGGAGGTAGAAAATAGCTTGAAATACAAATCTAGAAAGTTGCTATATTTGTGCATATCCCAGTTTTTAAAATATCTGTGTAGTGTTATGAGTGTTGAGGAAAATACAGTTTACAGAGTGCAGCGGATGGTAAAAATAGTCTGGGGCGATTTTTCACTGGTTTTTGCAGAGCTCTGCTGTTCATTGTGTGACACAAAATTGGTGAGCTTCACTGGAATCTTTTGGGCCAGGGATGGAAAATCCAACTGATATTGTGGCGTTAAAATGTGTGCCTCTGTGCCTCTGAAAACAGAGCTCTGCTTTTGACACCCACCTCACGGCTCAGGGCTCTGTCCTGCATTGATTCACTCCTTCCCTTTCATTCTCTGCAGTCTGTTGACACTGTCCCTTCCCTTGCTCTGCCCTCCCTCCTCCCCTCCGTGCCTGGGGTATGTTTGTCTGGCTCACGTTAGGAAATATAAATTGTTATCGATTAATATTAATATTTAGCATGTTTGTGAAAATGTCTTTTCCCACTGCTATTAATCTGCTATGTTAATAATGCCAGGACTCCTGTTCTGGACCCTGGGGAACCCACAGTGAGTTGAATGACAATGAGACGGTGACAACAGCCGAAAAGCTTTCGCTTGGCAAAGATGTGAATTCCAATTGCAAGGTCTCCTTTTGGAGGCTCACAAATGCTTTATTCTTGTTCTATGGGTTGACATCCAGGACTGAGAGAAATATCCAGCATCATTTGTTGGGTTTTGGAGAGCTAGTCTAACTGCATTTATTTATTTATTCTAAGTAGGTAACATTTCTCTTAGGGGAGGATTTATCTGGCTGTCATTTTTAAAGTTCCACTTTACTGCATTTCCAGCAAAGAAATTTCTGTAGCATTGGGGCATTTCTATAGTTTTATAGATTTTTTTAAAGGGGAGGTATTTTGTAGCAAAAATAAGCAAGCCACTGAAAAGCAATTATGATTTTTCTTCAGGAAGCGGAGCGTTTTCTTTAGGCTTTCATCTCTTCCTTTGCAGATTTCCTTTCTGTTCCATTATTTCTAGAGATTCCTCACCAGGGTTTGGTACGACTGTACGTGTGACACACTGTCCATTTCTTGTGACGCTTCGTTGGAGCTATTATGTTGTAAATAGTTTAGAGACACAAATCCCAAAGGCTAATATTTTTGCCAGTGGCTTTAATAATAAGATAGTAGAGCTTTTTTTTTTTTTTCTCCTTAACAGAACCTATTTTATCTACTGCATCCAAATATGCCTTGAATTACTGCTTTAACATAGAACAATTTGACACAGAAATGCCATCTTGAATTCAAATATAAACCAAAATACTGAACACAGAGAGATGAGGTGAAGTGTAGTTATGGACAACAACATTCTCTGAGGAGTTTGGTTCTAAAAAGATCTTATGTGGAAATATTTTTGAAGCCTGGTTGAACTAGACTTTTACTGGAAATATAATACTGGCATTTAGTGGAGAGTAATTTGGACACTTTCCCTGCTGGTTTTACTAGAGGAAAATGCATATTAAGGAACACGTTGAAATACTGTTTCAAGATTTATTCTTCATTTCTGCCAGCAGAAATCCCTTAATAAAAGAAACCATGTAATTTTTTAACTTAAAACCAAAGGCACTTTAAATCCTTAATACCTGTCTTCTTACAGCCAAGTTCTCAAGCAACTATTTTTTTAGAACGTTTATCGAAAAGTACATTCAATTAACTCTTCTGCTCTGTACTCAGTCACTGTCTGTTCCTACAGCTCACTTCTGATGTGTTTTCTGTTGCTTTCTAATAAAAGGACTTGAATCTGCTTTGATAGGTATAATTACAGGCCAGACAAAACAGACCCTAAATGTGAAACCTGAAAAATGAATATACAAATTAAACATGGTTTTTACCTTAGTTCTTTTCCTTTTCCTTCTCCTGTCTCCTCCTGCCTCATCCCTCACTGTCTCCCTCTCTGAATAACTCTGCAGTTCTTAGTATTCTCCAGGACTAAATTGCTTTTTAATGTGTTCTACATTAGACAGAGGTTCAGGGAAGTTTCAAGCATTGTGTCCTTAGACACCAATTGCAAAGATGGAGTAATGGGAGTGAGAGACTCAAATACAGCTGCAACTGGAAGTTTCCTGATGTGAGACCAGTGCACATCGCTTGCTCTTGTCTGAAATTTTACACAGGAGATGTGCTAAAACTTGTGTCTCCTTTGGAATTAATTTCCATGACGTGTATAAACAAACATTTCCATGAGTAGTCCTGCAAATGTGAGTGTTTTGGGTGTTCCCTGGCCACTGCCATCCAGGATCCCTTCTACAAAATCAGCATCTTCCTGCTTCTGGAGCATCCCTGAAGTACTGTGCTTTGCAGTGCCTGAGTAAAATATAATTATCATGTTTTAAGGGAAAATACAGAGCAAGAAGCTAGGAGAGCTGGAGCTGGATGTCTGCTGGAGGTGGGTAGGAAGGGTTTGGTATTGTAGCATTTTGGGTGCTTTTTGATAATAAAGTCAGTGAGCCTGTGAAAACCTACGGGTATGTTCTGAAGAAGAAAGAGGCTTACTTGACTGAGAAATACATCTAGTGTGCTTTATGTGTTAGTGTTGTCTGGTATTGAAGGCTGTGGATTTAGGGGTGGGAAAAAAATCAGACACAACCAGAGGGAAGGAAATACCATTTCAAGCTGAGTATTCCTAGAGGTGTTCAGCATCTGTGGAGGGAAAAACAGGCAAAATCACAGCAAGTTCTAGCAGAGGTGCCCATTAAACTAAAGAATTAAATAGAGGGTTGCATTAGCAGTGTAATTTCTCAAAGGTCAAAGCGGATCGTGTGTCACTCCTTTGGCACCGTGGCACGTCGGCAAAACCACTTCCCACTTGTGACCACTTCCCTCCCTGTACTTTTATTGCCCAAGTCTTTTTGCAACTGTAAAACTTGTGAAGGTGAAGGGTTTTCATGAATGAATGAAAGAAAAAGAAAAAGGTATTTCTAAATGTTTATTTAAAGCAGAATTTGCTTTTCCTCCTCCAGCAGTTCGAGTTGTGTGGCAAAGCTTTCAGAGCATCACTCTGACCCCTGGCCCCTGCCTGTGTGCTGGGGGTGCTCTTTGGCAGTTCCTGGTTTGGTTGCTGAACGTGTTGCTTTCAGAGCAGCATCCCCCAACGAATGGGGTACTGGTACTGGTACAGCTTAGGTGGAGGAGAAGGGTTCTTGCAATGAATGAATAGAAGGAAGAAATTGTGTGGCAGGCTCAAGAATCTTAAGCAACTTATTCTTCATTGTCCTTTCTTTACAGCCATTGAAATTAAATGGATGTTGTCTGTGGATGGAGGAAAAGCCATTTTTGTACGGCCACGAAGCATTTAGTGCTTCAGTCCCATCCTTAATGAAAGTGGAATCATTCTTGTCACCGTGGTTTTGGCACTAATTTGGATCCTTTCTGGCAGAAGGAAGCCCAGATATTTTAGATCAGCTTCCAGAGATGGTCTCCCACTGAATTTGAGGTCTTTGGCTTACTCTTTGAAGTGTTGCTAATATCAGCTGTTCTTCTGTCAGCCTGCAGGCTCGTGGGTGTTGGGGGAGCTGTGCCTTTGGAGGTGAACTGTCTCACCAGCAGCTGGGACATGGTTACCTTCACCAGTAGGGTGACTGGGAGACCATTCCTAGATGAACTGAATGATGGAGCCTTACTGAGAAGTGTGTTGGACACCTTGACTTTTTCATTGTGATGCTGCCGTTTGCAGAGCCTGCTGCAGAAGATCTGCATCCCACAGAACGTGAGCCCGTGTGAGACAGTGTGCCACTTCCTGATGCTGGAAAGTGCTTGGAATGTGTGGAACTGAGGCTTTGTAAGCAAGGCTAGACAGATTCAGTCCAGGGAGGGACCAGGTTTCTGCTTTTCTATTGTATTTCAGCTGTGGCCATCAGGTGGCAATCTGATCACTAAGATCAGTCACTGGTTGGAAGTCACTGTTGGGGTGGGTGCTGTTTGGTGCTTTCCAGTGCCCTTTGTGATTTATAGATGTGTCTTCTAAGTTTTGGTCTGTCAGCTTTCTGCCCAGTTCAGGATGAAGGGAGCAGGGGGAGCGAGGTTCCTGCAGAATTCCGAGTGGAGTAGGGTAGGTGCTTGTTATAATTCACCTGCAGTGAATTCGAGATGGGCAGCACAATATTCAGAGGTGATGAACCCTGTCAGTTGTTGGCAGTGGTTAAGCACATACTTGGTTAATAGAAGTATTTGCACTCTTGGCTGAATCATGCTGTCGTGTCGGTGATTCGTTCCAGTGCTGCAGGTCCACAGACCGGTCAGAAAAAGGACTTTATTTGTGCTGAGTGTGCAGCAAAGAGAGGCTGAATCCCGTCACCCCAGGGTTAAAAGTGTCGGCGGTCTGGTGTGCTGGAGGTGGGAAATATTCCATGCCTTCTTTCTAACGTAGCACTAGAGCTGGATTTCCATCAGAGAAATGGAAACGGATCCCAGGAAAGTCCTGGCCTGGTGGATGTTTTTCTGGTGCTGCCTTTTGTACGCTGACAGCCCAATCACAAACAGTTCTGGACAATACTGCACTTCTAATACCTGTGTGTGTTTCTGAACTTACAGCTGGGAATGAGCTGCAAAGTTTGAGTAAGTAAAAAACCTTTCAACAGCCAATTAATCCCTAAGGAAAAAGAGCCTGCCACCAGTCCATGCCGGTGGTGTTCCAGTCACAATTCTCTGTGTATGTTTGTGTTTTCTACTCTTTTGCTGAAATTCTTTTCTTGGGCCTGAGATTCCCAGTTTGCTTCTGAGGCAGAGTATGAGTTCAGTGGGTGCCTGTAATTCTCCTTGTTCTTTAGAAAATGAAATACCCGTTTTTTACACAAATGTTGAATTAATACAGACCAGTTTGAGCGGAGCATCCTCTGACCCTGCAGCACTGTGGACTTCAGCCTGTTGCTGTTTTATGCACAAGTCAAAATGAGCTGTTTTCTGTGACCATCCCCTTCTGGAGCTGTCTGCCAAACTGGAGCTCAGAAAGTCACCCCGTGTCAGCCAGCAGCACGTGGAGGATGACAGAAGGGTTGTGGGCTCAGTCCTGTGTTCTCTTTGCTCTTGGTATTCCCGTTGCTCTCGGTGGGAGTTCTGAGTACAGAGGGGCTGCAGGATCAGGCCCAGTTTTGTGGTTGTTTCAAGGTCAGTGATGTTGGAGGCAGGTTGTGTGGATGGATCAGACACTGTGGAAGTGTCCCTGGCGAAGGAGGTGGAGATGTTCTTTGCAATGTCTGTGAATGCAGGAGATGCTCAGTCACTTCAGATAAGTAGGCATTGCCATAGCAGATTTTTATATTATAATAGTAATAAATATATTAAAAAACAAATACAAAACCTACAACCCTCTCCCCCCCCCCAAATCTAACACATTCTTTCTTTTACCATTTCCTTTAACATCAGACTTTCTTTCATTACAGCTGCTAAATAGATTATTCATGAGGTCTCTCACCAGCACTAAAGCATCACTCTCATTGTTGTAAGAACCTCATTGGTGTCACACAGATTTTAAGCCTATGTCCATATCTGATTATCTGTGGAAACAACCTTTCAATGGGTCTTTTTATTGGGTAATTTTGCTAGTGAGCTTTGAAGGACTAATTTTAGTTTCATGACAATAACAGTAAGGTCAAGTTGTATTTCTGTACTGCTTTTCACATAACCAGACATTCCGGAGCACTGAAATCCTTGCTGTTGGAAGAGGGGCAGATGTAGGACAGCATGGTTGTCACCAGTGAATGGCCACATCCCACGTCCGGCTCTCGAACGGCAGCTGGCTCGTTTGTGATGAAACTCGGGAGCACTGAAGATTGTTCCCAAACGACAAGATGTTCTCTGCTTTATTTTATTTAGGTTTTTTTACCCAGTTGTATTGCACCTAGAGTGATGCTGTAGTGCTGGTACAATATGCACTGAGGGCAAGCTAGAAGAGTCTGCAGTGCAATGATGATAGGGCTACCCAAAAGGTGGTAACGAGGAATTAAGGAGGATTATTACCAAAGAAGTAGTGTGAGTAGGTGGATGCTTCAGCTCTCATCAAAACTATAGCCCAGCTGCTGAATTTGCCTAAAATCCCTGGAATAAACTCGAGCTGTGGAGAAGATCTGCTAGCACATCTGTATTTCTTGAAATATGGCTTCAGTCAGATGTGGGTTCAACTTCAGAATGAATTAAAATTTAATCAGAACTGGCCTGATTGTCCCAAGAAATTAAATTGACAGTGTTCAGTAGCAAGGTGTCTCTGTGCTTTACTTGTACCATTTGAAAATTTTCACAGGTCGTGCTCCAATAAACCTAGTTTTGCTTTTCAACTCGGTTGGAATTCCTGTTTCTTAAGTGCAAAAGAGGCTAATCATAGAGCAGAAAATAATTTGACTTGCTAATACGAGGAGAGAAAACATTTACAGCAACCACAAGTATTTTCAGGATTATGGAGTATGTCGTGCTTATGAAAGCTTGTTTCTGGCGACATGTTTGGGTAAGGAGGGTTGCACTTTTTAGCAGAGGAAACATTTGTGAGCTGTAGCAGGCAGTTCTCTGTATTTCTCAAAAGCTGGAGCAAAAAAATGTTGGCAAAGGAATCAAAATCCTCTTCTTTAGTAAAGTCTGCCATCGGGTTTCTTAGGCATGAACTCAGGAAAATCTTTATTAGGCATAAAGCAAAACAGAGGAGGAGATGTGTCTTCCACACAGAAGGTGTATTCTGAGGCTGCAGAAGAGATGCAGTATGTACACCTTCCGTCGAGCCCTGCCTTTTCAGCTATTCTTCCCTCATGGTTTCTGTTTGGCAGCAAGAACTGTCTTCCATGCTGCAGTAAAAACTGTAATTTTTGTTGGGTGCTGCTTCCCCCCCGATGACATCAGAGGTCAGTCATTAATATGCACTGTGGGAGTCCCTCTCATTTCTGCATCGTCCACAATGAGGCGGTTGTTGGACTTGTTATCATAGTGGAAACTACTGTGCAATGAAAGCACAGTCATGCTGCCTCATGTTTAATTGAGAGATGGCAAATCTGTTCCCAAAATACTTCAACTACTTGTATTGTATGACAAATGTGTTTTTCTTTTCCCCTTCATCTGTTTCCCTCCTCCCCCTTTTTTTCCTTTTTGGATGAAATAAAAGCTCCGTTTTCGTTACATGTGAGTGTTGTAGCTTAGCAATGGACTCCTCTTGGAAAAATCCCCGAGCGTTGTTGCCCTCTGAGTCCACAGTTCTCACTCTGAAGCTTCCTATCTCGTATGTATTTCAGGCTCCCTGGGACTTGCTGGTTTTATTTTTCTTTAATTTTTTTTTTTTCCTGTAGCACGTTCAGAACTGCTTGTGTAACTTGCTTCTCGTGTTCATACGGATGTGTGGCATCATCGTGGCTGTGCTTTTGTAGGATCTGGTCAGCAGGGATGCCTTTATGCCTCTGGAGGCTGAGACAAGCCACATCCAGAGAATTGCCCTTGGATACTATGTACTTCTGTATATAACCATATTTTGAGTGTATATATGTGTATATATATATATATATAAGGCCCAGTTCCCAGCTGACTTACCCTGAATCTTTCTTTACCTACCAGTTTCATTCCTATCAGGTAGAATTTCCAGAACTGGCACTGGAAAGCTCAGCTGGTTGTGTGGGCAGTGCTGGTCACCTGCTCAAAGCTCACCTCTTCCCAGGTCAGCTCATTTGTCCATCTCAGTTGCTTGCCACCTCTTTGCACCATCTCAGCTGCACTTCAGTATGCCCCTCTTAGAGCTTCTGCTCGGAGACTTCCCTGTTAGAATAGTATTTTGGTGCTTAAGTAAGCACTGTTTGCAGTTCTTTGAGGTGCTTCCCCCTTCCACAGAGAGGGTACCTTTTGTTTACTGTTGAAAAAGTTGGGGACAAATGTCCCTTTCTGCTCTGTGACCTTACAGACTTGGAAGGAAATAATAATCCATGCTGAGTTTCAATTCATGGCTGAAATGGTATGCTCCAGCTGTGTGTCCAGGCTCCTGGTGTGGAAACGTGGCCGAGCCTCTGTTGGAAGCACAGGTCTGGGGTCCAGGAGCCCATTGGTGCGGCAGGGGGCAGCTGGGGAGCCCCGAGAGCCCTCAGGGCAAAGCTGCTGTGGGAGGTTGCCCTCTCTGGTTGATCCATGGATGGATTTGGAGGAAATGGGGCAGTTTCTTGGCAGAACTGCACCCAGCGAGCAGAATTCTGCCGTGAAATCACAGAAATGCGTGTCTGAATGAAGCGTTTTGGATTCAGCAGGCTGTGATTTCCTGGTTAAAAGTGTTTTTCTGAAAACTTCTCAGTCAACTCCTGTGCTTACTGACTTCTTTCTCATTTAGCTGTCTTCCAGTGCATTCTGGTGAATATGTCTCAGATTATTTGTTTGTGGCAAGTGATGGAAGAGGAAGGGGTGTTTGAAGGATATTTTTAGCTTGTACAAGCCAATATCAAACCAGGAAATGGATGCATCTTGCAGCTTTAATAATGGAATTAACTTTTAATTCGCTGAAGTGTAATGATGTGGTGCTACAAAATGAAGCTTAAAAATCCTTGCAGGATTGAGGGTGTTTATTTGGGAGGTGTTTGTTTCCCCCAAACACACACACATGCTTCCTTCCTATCCTCTGGACTAATTTGGTTCCCAGTGTTCTGTAGGCACTGAGCTAAACAGTGCTGTAATTATACTGAAGATGCTAAGCGTGAGTGATTTGACATGGTATTTCCAACTGGATGCAGTTATCAATTCTGGCTAGTAATGTTAACTCCTACTACTTACAATTTTGCTTTTATTTTATGTATGTCCTGTTCAAATCATCTATGTGTGGTTTTTGTTTGTTTTTTCCTGCTACCTTCTACAACTGAAGAAGTTGAGGCATAGAAAAAACAGCTGCAGTTCTGCTGATGCTTTTGTGGAAAAATCACACAAATCATGATTTAAAAAAAGGAAAAAAGAAATAGTGACTCACCTCCAAAATTCTTACATCCTGAATAGAATGAAATTAAATAAGCATTTTAGGCCTGTGTTTTTAAGTGCTTGGGTTTCTTTTTAAAGAATAATGTTATAATCCTGCCTGGGTCAATCTGTTTCTGTCTGGTTCATGAGATGTTGTGTGGAATAGAAGGAAGTGTGCAGCTTTTCCTGAGCTTTCCCTTTGACCATCGTAGCCTGACTGCAGATCAGATCCTCGTCCTGTGGAGCTCAGTGCCACCATACCTGTACTGAGGCTGAGTGCAGCTGGAGATGCTCACTGCTGCAGCACGCAGGACACGTCCGTCTCAAAGCAGCGTTACAGACTGGTGATGCTTTGGTTACCTGGAAAGGTCCATTGCTGAGGTGCAGCTGGGAGGTCACATCAGCCACGATGTCTGTTGTGTGACACCTTGAACCCAAGAAACCCAAATAGCAGGCAGACACTTCTTGCCAAACTTAGCTGGATTTTACCTTAATTTGTCATTTGTTTCCTCTACAAAATATACCGAGCCAGCTGAACCAGTAAATGGTTACAGGGAACCTTGATCACTTCTGTGTTGTTTTCCCTCTTTCCACTGTTGAAAGACAACCACTACAGCCACCCCAACATGCCAGGCCTGCAGTTACCTTCCATCTCATCCTCCAGTAGCACTCAGTGGTGTGCAGCCAGTATGAATATTCTTACCTGAGTTCTGTAGGTGAGGATCACCTTTTTTTTCTGTCACTACTTCTATCCTTAGAGCATGAGAACTAGGCTTTGTGAAGCTTTGTCCCAGGAAGAGATTAACTAATGTTCACATGAGGATTTCAGTGTGTTTTGTTCTGCTGTTTCCCCTTTTAGGTGACAGCGAGGTTGTAAATAATATGTACGAGACCGACCCCGATCTCCTTGCTGGCGAAAGCGCAGAGGAGGAAACAGAGGACAGCATTATGTCCCCCATTCCTGTCGGACCTCCATCACCCTTTCCCACCAGTGAGGACTTCACTCCCAAGGAGGGCTCACCTTACGAAGCTCCCGTCTACATTCCTGATGACATTCCAATCCCACCAGATTTTGAACTCAGAGAATCTTCGATTCCAGGGGCAGGGCTAGGGATTTGGGCCAAAAAGAAGATTGAAGCTGGGGAAAGATTTGGACCCTATATGGCAGTACAGAGGAGCACATTAAAGGAAACAAACTTTGGATGGGAGGTAAGCGTGTTGAATGTGACAATCACATTCATTTGTCTTCTGTGCAAACTGTTCATAAAGCCAGACTGGGTCCTGGCTGGCCTGGGGACAGAAGCAGTGACTTTGCTGGTGCCCTGTTTCCCTGTGTTATTTTGCATCTGTGATTACAGCATTTAAAAAGCAGCAGAAATCCTTTTTAAGATAGCTTCTTGGGCTGCAAATACTGGTCTGGCACCATTTTAGCAGGTTGGTTTTAAATGATGTTGGGTCACTTCTTAAAGTGCTTGTCATTTTCAAATTGTGTTCAGAACTTGTCGCAATGGAAGAAATGTGATGAGTCGCATCATGTTTTGTAGTTGGGTGTGTTACCTTTGACTTCCAGCCCATGTTAGCTGTGCAGGCATTATTAACTGGTCATAGAAAAATAGCATGTACCCATTAACACCCTAGATGTTCTTGTTCTGCAGCAAAGATAAAGAAATATGAAAGTCATTTTTCCCTAAGAGCTGAACAAACCCCAGTGTTCAATAGGAAAACCACTGCTATCCCAGAATTCTTTCTCCCTGCTTTTCTGGGATTGTCCTAGAAATCATCTTAGCCTGTTCTGCTCCAATATTCTTGATTTGGAAATATCCCCACCCCTAAGAAATATCATAAATTATGGCAGATTTTGTGAGCAGTGAAACGTAGCCTGGGATTTCTGCTCTGTGTCCACAGTCCTACCCCACTGTATATGGTATAATTGCTTCTCTACCATAGCCCTAATGCCCACCCTGACACCACAACACCCCTGCTCCACTAAAGACCTGCTGTCTTTTGCCTCGAGGAAGAGGCAGCAGCTGGTGCAGGGAGGTTTGGCTGCCGAGGACCCACATGCTGTTGGATAGACTGAGCCCTGTCCCCCAAAATAGGTGGGAACTGGGTTTTACCTCCCTTTTCCCTGGGCAAAGCAGTGTCTTGGTGTGTTGTCTCCATCAGCCACTGATGGAAGCCGTGGTTTGACTGTTGGAGTGCTGAGGTGGGAGGCAGCTGAGGGGTGGAACGCTAAGACAGCAAGTGGGTGAGCCAACAGGGCAGTGACAGAAGCCCTCGTTTCTTAGAAAATGAGGTCAAAAAGGCCAAACTTGAGCCATTAACATTTTAAATTGTATCTGATTGCATTTACACTCTTGATTGTGAAGCCTGAAAAATCAGTGAGCAGTTAGATTCTGGGTGTCCACATGCTTTTGTTTACTTTTTTAATGTACTGAAAATGCAGGAAAAAGCAAAAAAACACTTGCTATAAAACCAGAACTCGGTTTTGTTGCAGGAAGTGTCTGAAGAGCTAAAATGAGAGTTTGGTTGAATGAGAGGAGAGTTTCCTTCTCTCTCTCCCCTCATGCAGGGAAAGAAGGGAAATTCAGCTGTGAGTTTTGCTTCCCTCTCCCCCCCGCCGGTGGCATTCCTCAGAAGTTCATCTTTGTGCTAGCTGCTGTTCTTGTGAATATCATTACAGAGGGCTTGATTAGGATTACTGTATTAGCTTTGAAACGTGGGGGTTTTTGGGAAAAAAATAATCTCTGTGAATATCCTGGGAATAGCTGTGGGTTTCTGGGAGGCTGTAGGCACGAGGCAGCTCGAGGTCTCTAATGCACTGTGCACACTGAGGTCTGCCCGAAACAAAGCACAGTTTTCTCCTAAGAATATGCAATATTGATTATTCGTAGGCTGCAGTGTGGAAGTGGCTCCTACAGAAAGGTGATTTCTCTTTCTCTGAGCCTCCTATTCCTAGGTGGCATTTGGGGGTTTGTTTTTTCTTGAAGACAGTGATGTTTTTGGACCAAAGCGCTGTCCTCCTTGGCTGCTGGAAGTCAGAGCAGATTTGAGTAATGCCAATCTTTTTTTTTCTCTGACCTTGGCAAAACTTTGTCCTTGTGTTTTATATTTCTGATAAAAGTTGGTGTGTACATTCATGTTTTTAAGAACTGCTCCCTGGATCCATTCTGCCCTGATACAAGCCCTATCTGTTAGCTCCAGCCCGCGTTGACTTTGCGATACTGTTTATTTTTGTAGCGTAATTGAACAAACTTTCTCTCTCTGTGGCACTTCTCACATTGCAGCGGCGTTCTTTTGTTCTCTGATTTGGCAGGTACCTTTCATACCTGAAAGGAAGGACTATTTGTCCTCCCTCAGATGTCCTCAAACACTGTCTCAGACCCACCCTGGCACTATCTCTTTTGCCCTTGCTTGTACTTGGAGATACCTCTCGAAGTTTTCCACTTCCCAGTGTGTTTAAAGAAAGCTCAGAAATCCGGTTTTAGTCACTCAGTACCTTCATCATCTCACCTGGGAACAGCACACACAAACACCTTCATGTGCTAAACAGGACTTCCTGCAATAAATACCATGGCTGCCCGTGTGCTGGTTTCTGAGCCGTTTCCTTTGAGTGTGAGGTTGGGAAAGCCCTGAAGAGATGTTCCTGGCAGCTTTATGTGATGTCACTTGTGCTGGGGTATTGTAATAAGGGTATGTTTCCACCCTCTGTTAATAAAATCCAGTGGGGAGACGATTGGCAGCAAGAGAAAAGAAAAGGGGGGAGCTGTTTGCCACCCTGTAACTTGCTGACTGGACTTCTGCCTCTGTGTTGTTTCTCAGGGCAGTGCTGAATCGGTTTCGTAGGGTGCTGTGAGAACTGTCCCCTCTGCAGTCTGACATTAGGTTTGGGCAATACTTTTCTGTAACTTGTAGTTTTGACTTGCAGTGACTTCGAAGTTTAATGCTGTTGTAAGACTTCTGCCACATATCTCCTTGTGCTGGTTAGTTGGGATCCCACTGTTACACTTGAATTGCCCATTCCATTAGATACAGTCGTAGTTTTACTTCAGAAATGTACCTGTTCTTCACACACACCCTTCTTTGCTATTTCTATTTCTCAGTGCATTTCCTGCAGTTTATACTCTTGATAATGCCACTTCTGTGGACATTCCCCCCCCAGATCCTGAAAACCTGGTCTTTTTGTGTTTGTTTTCAGTAGTCATCAGTTCCTTAATTTCAATAGTGCTTCTGCCTTTTGCACAGACCGTTCCTGCCCTTCAGCACAGGAGGTTTGTTGTCAGACTTTGACTAAATGAGTGCCACTCGAAGTGGTAATATCCAAGGGTGCATTTTGGAGTGGGCACTCATTGGCAGTGTCTCAGTTTTGCTGGAAACTCCTGTTTATGTGGTTCTACAGGACACATCCCTTGGTGACAAGTGGGTGTCTGATCATGGTCAGTGTTCTTACTGCCTTTGGGCTTGTGCCCATGTGTACTGGGCCCCAGTCGCTGCAGATGCTGTCAAGGGTGGAGTGGTGCTGGGGGATGCTGAAGCAGATGCTTTATGTGTAGGTGTGGAGGAGGGCCTGTGTTTATTGCTGATCTGTGGATGGTTTTAGTTAAAATTTAAGCATGCTAATTCAGCATATTAAAATACAATGCAAATCTGAAAATGCTTCAGTTTGTACTTCACAATTAAGATGTTTCTTCTGATTTCTGTAATTAAAAAAATCCGTTTTGAGGGGCTGGAAAATGTGCTATCAAGGGCTTTGATTTGCAAATGGAGCTCTCTCTTCTACCCAAGGCATTAACACTGCAGAAATAGCTTTCTCTTTTCAAGCTCAATGAGACCAGGTCTGTGAAAATTAAAATGAAACAAAACAGTTAACTGTGTTTCCTCGAAGTCCTCAGGAAGCACAGGCTCCTGTTTGGAGGTAGGGGCCAGCTCTTTTTTCATCTCAGCTGTGGGATCCAGACCTGGCTCTGCTGTAAAACATCTAGCTCCAGGAGGTAAAAGAAGAATGCTATTTGCTGAAACTTTCAGCTTTCCTCATTATTTCCCCTAATAGCCTAAAACATCACAGGGAATACAGAATGCTGTGTCTTGCTTTGCCCTATCCTAAAAAGAAGATATGTAATTTTTTTTGTTACAGATGTTTTTTCTTGTAGCCAGGCAGGAGGGGCTGGGTTAAGACTGGGTGAATGTGTCCTACTTTATCTGCAAGCAAGTCTTCACTATCTTATTTCTTTACATGTTTATCCTCCAACGTTTGCTTTGTGGAATAGGTTTTTAAAAATATTCTTTAAATTAAACCACGCCCATTATTCAAGGGCTTTTTTAACGTGGACTGGCAGTGAGTGATTCATGCTCGTTTCATAAAATAAATGAGATGTGTGGCTCTTCCGGCCCCCCACCCCTCCCAGAGGTGATTCAGTCAGTGCTGGTATAGGATGGTGTGCCTGTGTTCTCCCTCTGTGCCTCATTCCCTGACACTGCTGTGCTGGCCATGTTTATCTACCTTTTTTTTTTCCTTAGAAGACACCACCCAAACTAAAAGCCTTGTGATTATTTAGTGTGACGTGATTGCATTTCAGCTCTGCTCTCCTGATCCTATTACTGCCTTGCCTGCTGACACAGAACAGCTCATTCAGAGCACCCCAAATAAATCACGGCGTCTTTTCACTTTATTGCCTCTGGGACCTAACCAAAAATATAATAATCGCATAATGATTTTGATCACTTTGTTGAGTAAATAATGCTATTTATCATAGCACTGTTTATTGTGCTAATTGAGAGAAGAAGGGGAATCACATCCTGGAGGGAAATTGAGCAACTGAATTCCAGGGAGTTTGGAAGCAATCAGATCAGCTTTTAGCTCTGTTTGCTTCACAGGGTAAATACCATCAACAAAATAAGGTTATTGCTTCCTTTGTTTTAATTTATATTTTAAGAGAGATTACTTGCTGAAACACAAGAGACTTCTCTTACACCCAAGTGTAAGAATCACGCTTCTCCTTTACTTATGGAAAACAAGTGCTTTCCTTTAGGGTGAAGATAGAAGCTGTCCCAGGGAAGACAAATAACTGTGGACAAATAAGAGCCGGCAGCTAAGGATGCAGCAGGCATTCCTGGCTCCACATCTGTGCCACTGGAAAGCTGCCCTGGTTTTTGAACATGATTTATAGTGTCAGTGATTCAGAGCAGTTCAAGCTCCCTCTTCCCACAAAATAGAATATTTAAATTGTGGGGTGGGGGTCTTTTTTGTTTGTATTTTAGAAATACTCATAAGTGCCCAGGAAAATTTACTTCACACGACTGACTGACCTCGACTGCTGAGAGGAGAATTATATTGTATTTCCTTCAGTCTTAAAAATATTAAAATAGGAAGGAGACTCCAAGGATTCTTTTAAGTGTGATGGTTTTGTCATGCTTCCCAGTTGAAAGAACATACAGCCCAGATTCCCTCGTTTCATTTTAAAAGCTGATACAGTTAAAGAAGCATGTTCTTGTCTGCCCTGTTTCTTAACAAAAGATACTAAAAGCAGTGTGAGTCCTCTAAATGAGCAAAGAAATCCCCAGACCTGTTTGCACTCATCTCTTGCTAACGTTCTTTCAACTTTTAGACTCAAAGGATGTGATGACATTTCCTTGTAGTTTTTCTTCATGTGTCCTCTGATTCATTCATTTTCTCTGGCCTCTGCCTTTCCCTTTGGCTTGAGAATAATGTTACTATAACAGCATCTCTTGCTCAGGGGAAAAGAGCTTATGGATTGCTTTTTTCCAAACCACATCCAATGCTCTTGCAGGGGGTGAGCAGCCCTGGATGCTGCTGCAGAATGGTGTGCGTGGCTGTTCCCGAGATGGAGCGCGTCATCTGCGCAGAAAATATCTCCCATGCAAGGGTACTTCACAATGTCTCAAAGTTTTGTTTGGGTAGAATAGTTCTGAAAAAGAAAGAATCTACAGGTCCATAAGGTAAACAGAACATAAGAGCACTCTGGGACTTCCCAGCTATGCCCTTAGCCACTAGTAGTTGCTGACAGGCATCCCTAGTTGGAATGTATGTATACAGGCACTATAAACTGCAGATAAAATTTGGCATTAGACTGGAACCTGGCACTTCAGTGAAAAAAAATTAATCTCAAGGAGGAAAAAGAACTTACTGAACACTAAATATTCCAAATACTGTGCGATTTTTGGTCAATAAAGGTGCTCAACTGTCTACGTGCTAGATACTGTCCCCCTTCCAGAGAACAGCTGTGGTGAGAACATCAACACTTGAGTTTTCTCCATGGTATATGGCCTTTGTTCTGGTGTTCAGAGACCATCATGAGGAAGGGGAAGAGGCAGCTTTCAGGCCCTGTCAATTGTTAGACTGTTTCCTATGCCTGGTATGAAAACATGCCAGTAGGCACATGCTGCTGGCACTGGATTCAGAAAAAGCAGCAATAAAAAAGAAGTGGGTTGGGGTGTGGGAGAACTGCTTATTGTAGCAAAGGCAAAATCCCATTCTCTACACTAAATATGTTGGGGGGAAGTCTGTGCATTAGTTTATTAATTTCAATCCTGGATAAAAATGAAAAATGCACCTTATGACATCCAAGTGAAATGACTGAAATTTGTACCATTTTTTGATGTTTCACCAAATGCTTCAATGCCAGGGTTAAAAGAGTAAGTCTTTTTTAGTCCCAAGAATGCCAAGACATCTCGCTCTATCTTAGGCATGTCTCTAAAACATGGGTATATAAGGAATTAAGGAAAAAAGAAGAGACAGGGAAAGGGAATGACTAAGAATACCTCCTGATATTTCTCCTTTATTTCCATAAGGGGTAATAACTCATGAGCAATCCGGCAGAGGGCACTTTCTTTAAATAGAACATTCTGATTCACAAGCAGAAAAAGGAAATAAATATTTTCTTTTCGTCTTCGAGAGACATCCATGAATACCAGCTTCTGAAACAGTATTTTATCATCCACACTTTAAAAAAAAAGAAAAAGAAAAAGAAAAAAAAAGGAGGAAAATAAAATCCCACGAATAGCTCAGTGGTGACCACAGGGTTTGGAAAATAGCTCTTCTCGTTGTCAAAAGACTTGCAGGATACAGGGCAGTGCTTCTTCCTCTGGAATGTTAACCTTCGTAGAAATCCAACCTTTATTTTTTCCCTTCCCAGAAAAGGCTGGCTGATGGAGCACTGGAACACAGGAGGCTTTTGTAGAGGAAATGATCAATAAGTTAGAGTTAAACATAAATATACATGGGGCTTTGAAGGAGGGATGCTCTGTGGACTCTCAGTTGCAGTGGAAGAAGGTGGAAGCAATGCAAAGGAACCTGCTTTGCAGTTCTGAGGCTGCTTCTGCATGGGAACCAGGGCTGTGTTTGCTGTTTGAGAAGACAGTCCCTGTGCTGCTCACTCGTGGGTGATGGACGTGTGACAGTATGGCATGGAGGACTCCAGCATAGGCTACCAGTACAGCAACATGCCCAAGTCCTCTAGTGAACTTGGCTCTGGAAATGCAAAACAGTTGTGTTGTATCTAGAGGTGGAAATGAAAAGTTGGGTCTGTTGCTTTTTCTGAAGTAGCGGGACATAGGTGGGTCTTCATTCTTCACTTCTTAACATATCATTTAATTATTCATCCTTTCCTCTTTTAGTGTATTTCATCACAGCAAAGTGCTGGGCCCTGTACAAAATGAGACAGGCCTTGTGCTGGAAGGTTACAGCACTGAAAAACAGGGGCTGTTTGTCCAAGGAAGGTGTGAAGCGAAGTTTGAGTCACATTTAGAAGCATTAACGGAAGAAGCACGTCTGCAGGAGGAGGTCTGGTGGTCAGAGAAGGTGGTGAATTGGCCAGTGGGAGTGGGAGGAGGGTTCCTTTCTTTGGAAATCGTGTTACTAACCGTGTGCTTGGTTTCTCCAGTTGAGTAATTCCAGCTGCTTGGGAGCTGTCCCTGTGACATACCCACCTCGACTCATTCCTGCTTCTCTCTTCGTCCCCTGGTTCTCCCTGTCCCCTCGGAGAGCACATGGCTAAGGAGATACCTGAGGCACAGGCCTGAGTGGCAGCTGGTCAGGGTAGTTGGGTTCCAGACTGGTAGCAGTGTGTGGTGCCCATTTAATGTGTTTGCACTGATGGGAGACGTGCAGGTTCAAGTGGGATGTGTCAATAAAGGAGAGGCACCTCCCTCACCCGGACACTCGCTCTGCGTACACCGCGGGAAGAGTGGGTCGTCAGAACTTGCCATCACTTCCTCTCTCTGCCCCAGAAATGTGCTTAAAAAAACTGAAGTGCTTTTCACTGCAGAGTGTTCTCACCCAGCCATCCTGCTCGTGCACGCTTCTTGGTGGGGCGTGTCGGAGCTGCCCCCGGCAGCGATGGGAGCCTCCAGTGGAAGCAGTGGAACGTGTGCTCAGTGGGGCAGTAGCTCAGGAGCCCTGGTCTGTAGGAATCACCTCTGTGTTTAGTGTATCTCACAGTCCCTCTGCTGTGGGGGACTCGTGGCTGTGCTCACCCTGGGGCCGTTTGTCAGCACGCAGCAGTGGCTCTGTCCCCCCTTCGGGTCTGGTTAGCGAGCAGTATGTTCCTTCCCTTTCAGATAATGCCTGGGCAAGTCGCTGCTTTAATTGTACATCTTATTGTGTCATCCCTGTTCAATCATGTTCAAAAATACCTACATTTCACCCTTGTCCCCCACCTCCCTTTCCCATTTAGATCTCACTGAAGTCCATTCTGCCTTATCAGCGCAGTAATTTCAGGAGCAGAGCTAGGATTTCTGCCGTTTAGGCCCCGGCCATTGTCTGTCGCAGCTGCAGTCAAGATAAACCCTCACCCAGAACAAAGTTGGAATGACCTTTTACAAGCAGAATCTGCCTTGTTTCCCTCCAGACTAATTTATCAGCCTTCATTTCAGCCGAGTCTCTCAGCAGAGGCCTGAAAGAACATTACAGAGAGCATGAATGAACAGGGGGATTAAGATGCTTGGCTAGTCCCTCTTTTTCATCAGACACCTTCTGGATTTACTGAGATGTAAGCTGTAAATGACCGTAAGTGGTGAACTGCCTTAAACTTGGAGTAAGGGGAAGGGAAAGGGCGGGGGGGAAACAGCCACAGCCAAATGTTGGGAAAAGAAGAGTGATGTGGGGAAGTGTCTTGAAGTCAGAAAGTGGTAGGTCTGAGCAGGACCTGAGCTCCCCCCGGCTCTGCTGGCCCTGCCACCGAGGGCTCGGTGTTGGTGGGTCAGTGTGTCCCCAGGAGGTGCTGGGAGGGGGACAGGCTGTGCAGCAAACACAGCGAGGCCGGCTCCAGCTTTTTCACAGCTCTTAACGAGGGGTTCTTGCAAAGGAAAATCCAGTTTGTTGATTTAAAGCAAATTTTAAAAACTGGATTACGTATGTATGCAATAAAAGTCCTTTCGTGCAGCAGACCCACAAAAACTGCGTCGGGAGCATGATTTCAGTGCTGCAGAGCTGGAGGTTTTCTAACATGAACTTGACAAGTGTCAAAGAGCCTGATAGAAAATAAAAGATCCACTTTTAGCTGACAACAGCCAGAGTCCAAAGGACTTGTTGTGAGGAGGGGAATAAATATTTGTCTCTTGAAGGAGAGAGTTGTCAGCTCCAGTTTGGGTGAATATCCTGCCCGTCCAGGACAGGCAGCTGTCGGTAGCGTTAGTGGAGTTGGATAATTCACCCCTAATACTGTAGGACATCAGATATCTTTTTAGTGCCTATACCTTTTCGCTTTCTTCATCTTTTATGTAATGAAAGAAAGGGTTGTTTAACAACTTTGAAACATTACTGTTAAATCACAAGCTGCTCAGTTGAGGGGGGGGAAATCCTTGTCTGTAAAACTGGAATCATTGTGGTGGATTACTTTAATTGAGTTGACTTGAAAGCTTTTGCAAGGGAAGAATTAAATACAGCTCCAGTGACTTAGCCTTTGATATTGGTAGAGGTGGTTATTACTGGTGCTGTAGTACTGCTTGTGTATCTTCTGCTGTCCGTCGAGGAACACGGCTGAGGCACAGAGGGAGGTTGGGAACCTGCCCACCAGTGCTTCCATCTGACCTTCTGGGGCCGTGATGGGGCTGCTGGGGCCAGCTGGGCAGCAGAAATGTCTGCATGAAAAAATCCATCGCAAGCGGATTTTACACCTTCAGTAGATTCTTTGAACTTTTGGTATATTTGAACGTGTTTGAATATTCCTGCTTTTGGTGAAAAAGGAGGAAGAGGCACAGAATGGAGTCACAGGTGGGGGTGTGTGGAAGCAGTCAAGTGAGCAGCAGGTAAAAACGTGCAGGAGAAGCAGCTCGTGGAATTCATACTGCAGTGTCAGGCGATGGTGAACATCAACCACAAGATGTTCAGAAACTGGATGCAGATAAAAGACCAATGTTTTGAAATAATTTTAAGGTTATGAGGAGTTCAGCCTGTTCTCTGGCCAAGCCTGGCATTTTGGCTACGAGACCTTCGTGTCTTCCTGTGGCCGTACACACCAAAAAACCCGACGGCCATAATCGATGTTGTCCTTCCTGAGCAGTAAAATCCCTCGAAATGCAGTGGCTTGTGATTATAACAGAAAAACCTAGACTTTTCTAAACCTTTGGAAGAATTCTGGTTTAATTTAGATACTAGGGTGAAAGTTCAGGCTGTGTTGCTAACCCATATTGGTGCCTGTGCAGCCTGCAGCCAGTAATATGGAAGTTGTAGGATTTTTAGAATGGATGCAGTATTTTTTGCTCTCAGCAATGGTTGTGTTTAGAGAGCTTAATAATGCAAAAGTGCTGTGGTGTGATGAAGCTGGCACCTTGTTGGGTATTCACTTGCATTCAAACATAAGGTGTGTGCATCTCATCTCTTCCATACTCGACTGTTGTTCCAAGTCCCAATTTACAGACACTACTCAAAAGTATCTTTTGCTGGTCCTAAGTGCTTACATCATCTCCAGAATGAGTTTCAGCAGCGTGGAAGGGAGATAAAAAGGCTGCCTTTCTGCAGAGTTGTAGAGGCAAAATGCAGACACTTCCTATAAACAGGAACAGATTATTTTGGGCTCCTGTCCAGTTTCCTGGGAAATGGACAGAAGGAAGCTTAATTTCTTATAGTCCACTGCAGCTGTGCTTGGGTTTTAGTAAGCAAACAAACTTGATGAGGGGGGAAAAAAAAAAGCCAAGAAGTTCAGATTCTTGTGGAGCTGTCTATGTTCTCTGGAGCAGGAGCTGGGTTTTCTGCTGAGTGGCCTGGTAGTACTTCAGGGACATAAGTGAGGCATCAAGGATGGTGCTGACCGAAATGTCATAACCTGGCCAAAGCTGTCTTTGGGAGAAGGGGGCATCAGGGGTGAAGAAACCAACCCAGGGAGAAATTAAATGTTCTGAGTGACAACAAATGGCATAAAGGGAGGAGGGGTGGGCTCAGGGCAGTTCGTACCCCTGAGGAGGGTGGAGGTCCTCCATCCCTGCTCGCTGCAGGCAGTGCTGCACTGGTGGGGCACCAGTGTCTCTGTTACCAATCACATCTTCAACTCCTTATTTTTGTGGATTTTTGATCCAAGCCAACATTAACCATGTAAATTCTCATCTTGCTTGCAGTTTATTACAAGATTTCGTAGTAATCTGCTGGAAATTTCTGATTTAGAAATTTGAGCTGAAATAACTTATTTCCTTTCTTTTCCTGTTTTTCAAAGTTGGTTCATTTTGTAAAGGGCTTCTCTGTGTGTGTGTGTGTGTGTGTGTGTGTGTGTGAGATATGTCAGTAAATGCATGTGCAAATTTTCTGCTTACTATAAACTGTAATTGGCAAGTGTAGGAATATATCACATTCAGAATGTGAATGATAAAATACTGATACCACATCCTTTAATTTATTACCTGTATTATCCACACTCTACGTTTTCCACTCTGTTCTCTCTCCTTCACGAGTTGTGTTTTCACTAGACTGGCATTTTCCTACTCTGATGAATTAACTGTCAATTGAAGTTAGTGAGATAAATCAAAACAAATGGACACACTGCTCCATATTGACTTTCTCCCTGCCTGATTCTGAAAACCACTTTCTGAGTGCTGTGCTGCTATTATGCTCACTTGGTTCTAAGCAAATGTACAAGAAAAGAGGAATTGGGGGAGGTAGGTGTTTAATAGCCATCAATTACATTTTCACTATCTTTGTTTTATCTGGGATCTTGTCAGCAATGAGATCTGTGCCATTTACCTAGAAGGAAGACGCTTGGCTTTGTGTCAGGAGTTGAAATGTTAAATGGCTCTCAGGGAGCACGCGCTGAAGTTTAGGGCTTTTAAAATGGGGTCTTAATCTACACTAGAAAAGAGGTTTTGGAATAACTGCAGGAGTTTAAGTAAAAAGGAGGACGCTTTTTGATCAGCAGGGGCTGTGTGCAGACACCCACCCTAACCAGGCTCTAGTCTGAATTACGTGAGGTTTATGAACGTTCCCTGTGGGAGTTTCCTGTATATAGGTACATAGTTGTTGGGTAGGGGACTTCAAGATGTTGGAGTCTTGGCTTTCATCCCAAGGTAGCAGAACTGTTTCTGGCCTGGTTTATTCTATTTGTGCAAGCAGGTGGGTGATGGTTGGGCACCCAGTAACTGGGATCATCTGTGTCCTGACCAGACAAAACACCGTACTAAAGTACTGGTAAAATAGGTCTGGCATACAAATGTATTTAAGACTGTTACCTCGTGCAGACATGGTAAAACTTTCACAGTAAAGAACATGTGGTTGTGTCGGTACAGGCATTCCTGTTATTGTCCTCAAAGTTAAATTGGATGATAGAAAAGTGATTGATTGTTTTTACATAACGAGAATAGAAAATCCATCTACGTGTCTTAGGCAGTGCCACTGCAGGCTGTGTAGATGAAATACCAGCCATACCTCTGGCTGACCTTAGCTACTCTGCATGGTTTCAGGAATAAGAACAAGCATATGCCTGTCATACAGCAAGTGGTGAAATTCTTTTGTTATTTGTTTACTTGTATCTTAAATATCTGCACCTTAATACTTGGCTTTGAAATGCATTCTAGATCAACCAGATTATTTTTTTTCATAGCTGTCGCCTGATGGTGTGTTATGTCTTCCTGTGTAACCAGCACCACATTTAGCAAATAAATTTAACACCTTCTCACCTGGAAGAGACCTTATAAACTTTAATTCAAGAAGTAAAAGGTTAAAAAAATGTATGTGCAGGGGAATGGATGGTGGAAAGGGGTAAAGCCTCTCAGCAGTAGGTTAATTGGAGAGTGGAATACCAGTGTAGATGGGAGCACATAGTTTCCTTGGACAATGTGCTAAAGAACTGGGAGCTGGGAAGGACCAGCTGGGATTGTTAGTGAATTAGCTGAAGTCAGAAACTGCTGAATGGAGCAAAGAAGTAAAGGGGAAATGAAGGTTAGGGTATAATTCAGTCTAAATTAGGTGGGCCATTCACAATGCATAAAAGGGCTCTGAGCTTCCTTTCTTGGGGAAAATGGGTAGGAAAGCTCACTTTTATTTGGATGCGTGTTGAGTGGTTGATTTTAAGAATGTGCATACCTAGAGCCTACTTTTTGGAAGTGCATTATCCCACATGAGTTTGGAGGAGGCATTGAAAATGCCATGAGCCTGAAAGACAACAGATTTAGTAAGAAAGACTCAGAACCACTATGCTGCAAAAGCACGTCCTTTTAATCTCCTAGGAACTGAAACAAATTCTCTTCATTTATTCTATCTTCGCTTGCTTGTTATTAATGATGAAAGCTCTGTGTCTGATCACCTCGGAATCCTGGGCTTGAAATCCACTCTGGCTTTGCCCCATCTCCACTTGTTGTCTTTAAAGAGATTTATTACAGCATTTGTGTACTTTTACTAATTTCTAAGTTTGGTTTCGAAGTGGTTATACCATTGATAGTGGTGTGGCAGACAGCAAATGTTCTTGGAGACTGTGTTTGTTCTACCTTAAATGATGAAATGACAGGGAAGCCCCTCTCCTGCATGAACTTAATGTTCTATCAGGCACTGAACGTGCACGGGGAGCTGTTGGGTGGTTCTGTAAAGCTCTGTAAGATCCTGTGAACTTAAGCAAAATTAGGAACAAAGGCAATAAACATTTATTTGTTACGAGGAAACGCCAAGTCTGAAAGCCTCCATGGTATTCACTGATAGCAATCTGTCGAGGTTAACGCGTGGCCTGACCACAAGCAGAGCAGTGTGTGTGGCTCGGAGCGGCGGGCAGTGCCATGGCTATGTTCGTGGCCATTTACAATCAACATGCCCATCTTCTTCACCAAAATCCTGAAGGAAGGAATGGGTTTGCAGCGTCCTTGGAGATCAACAAATGGTGACTACTGCAAAGAAAGTGGATAATAACATTTCAGAGCTGAGGGTTCCTGAGAGCAGCCTGCTGAAAGAACCTTCTCCTTGTCAGAGCTGACTCGTGCCTCTCTGGACCAGAAGTGTTTCATAAATAATTGGGTACAGGATCACTTGAGTCACCTCTGATGGCTCCAGGTGATTCATCCATGGAACTGTATCCCTGGAGCGGGGGTAAATGCACACACCATGCAAAAACGGGTGCACAGGCTGTGCAGGATCGCTGGGGTAAATGCAGAGGAAGTTTGTGGTCACAGATGGTTTTTCCCGTTAGAAAGGTGTCTTCCCATGGTACTTGTCTGTGGTGCACTGCTTGCTAATCTGGTGGGAAGAGTTTTGCTTCCTCCCTTCTGATGTGCCATTAGGTTTCTGTGTAGACCTTCAAACTCATTTGCCCTCCGTTTGCTTCGTGTCCCTCAGAAGTGCATCATCCATTTGATGACAGAAATTTACTATTTTTCATCTTTGCAGATATTTCAAAGCTCCTCAGAGATCAGTGTTCCTCTGATCTGTGTGTTGTCTGCGAGTGCAAAGTGATGCTAACTTCTGCTTGGGTAATGTGGTCTTTGTGGTGGTGCAGAACGTGCCAAAGTTCTGGACTCTTTAGCTCCACGGACAGATAACAGGAAGTTTTTGCTTTAGAAACCTGAGTGATGCTCTGTGTATCCTGCAGAGACACTCTGCTGGATCATTGATAAGATAAAACTTGTCTGGCTGTTGGCATTCTGGTTTTATCAGACATAAAGTGCTTAATAAGCAATATATGACATGGCTGATTTTATCAGTGTGCAGTTCCAGAAATGCCGTGGCTGGGGGTGGAAGTGTTCTCCCCTCCTGCCGTACCTGGCACAGCCTGGACTCATTTCTGTGTTGGCTCTAAAGGCTTATGTCAAGCCCAGTCAATTTAAATGAGATTCAGAACTGGAACAGCAATAAGTGTTCAATCAAAGTATTTGATAAATCACTTAAACAATCTTGCAGATTGCAAATTCTGTAAACGCAAGTTCTGCACTTATTCAAAACTAGTGAATGTGACAAGACCAAGAGACAGCAAAGTCAAAACAGCAGGAAGAAAAACTCAGATTCTTTGATGAGATTAAAATACCAGCAATTGAAGTGGCAAGCAGGTAGGACTGTGCTGCTCGTGCAGCTCTCTAACCAGCACTTGGGCATTTACAAGGAGAATATACAGATGGGATAAAGAAGAGAAGGCTGATTTGATGATTGCAGCATAATTTCACCTTTCCTTTGGGGTCTGTGTGTTTGCCTTAATGTCTTGAATGGCATAATTTAGATGGTCAGGAAAGTTTTCCCTCTTATTAAATGGAATGACAAGTGACTGTAAAAGTAGGAGAAGGGAAATCTCAACAAACCCCAGATTGCTTTGGATGCTAAACAATTTTTCTTTGGTTAGTCAGATTGTAGTGTCAGCCTCCTCGGGGGGAATTTACTCTGATGAGTGTCTGCATAGGAAAGGTGAAAACAAAGTGTTGAAACAAATGCTTTGGCTTGCCTTTAAACGGGATTGGTACCCACTGCAGCCACAACCATGCCCAACGAGGTATTTAATGATTTATTTTTTCTTTTGCTGTAGTTTTGATTATCTCAAAGAAATATGGAAGAAACTAAAGCACATTTTTTTTTGAGTACCTTCCAGACTGAAGCCTTGCGTTTCCCTCTTTGACCTTTTTCCTTCTTATTAATGAAAGAAGCTGTGCAGCTTATGATGGAAGAGGAATACACTTGTCAGGACCAACACAAAGGCAAGAAGCAGGATTTGAAATAACACTTTTCATGGTTACTGGAAGGAAGATGAAAAATTGCATCACTTTAGCCTGTAGCTAGTGTTGGTGTTCAGCATTTCAGTCTGAAAAAGAGCTGGTGGTTCTGTATGTGACCAGGTCAGTGCTCTCCTGCCATCTTTGTCCTTATGTGTAGTACCAGGGGTGGTTTTGTTAGGTCCTGGTGCCAAGCTTTTGTTTGTGGTGTATTTCCAAGCCTCAGAAATCAGGAGTTTGGTCACTTTTTGTTGAGATTACAGTAGGAGCCAGTTGACCTGAAATTTGTGCTGGTCTCCTCCCAGGCGTTTCTTTCCAAGGACATTTGCAAGTGACTGATCTCTTTGTCTCCTTTTCCCCACCTGTTTTACGGCAGATGTGAAATGTCTTAATTGGCGCTTAAAACATGCGTTCTGGAAACATCCACATCTATTTTCAGACAGCATGAGGCCTGATTCATGGAAGTTTTTAAGGACTTTGAGATTCTTGAATGAAAACTACTGTACTAACCACAGTGTATTACAGATTATATGGGAGAACATTTTGTCCAGCTGTGAAGCAGGACTTAGATACAAACATATCTGTGTGTAGACAGACACATACTGACACCTCCCAACAAAAAGTGCTCCATGGTTCCTAGAGGTCTTTTGCATCACTGCTGTGATAGGCTTGGTGTGACCTCCTGGTCCCTGAGAGTGTTTTCAGGCAATTCTCTCTTAGTTAAGCTAGTTTTCCAAAAGCTGCCCAAATACAAATGATTTTAATACATTAGTAAAGATTTGCATTCTAGAGCAGTAGCTACTGAACTGCCTTATTCTATTAAAGAAAAAAAATAACGAAACTACACTAAAATCCACTTCACACATGTGGATATAATAGTTAAAAAGAATTTCCCCTTAACTTGAAACCAATTTTTCGCTCTTGGAAAAAAAGGTAATTTTTAAGACTAGCTAGCAGTCATTATTCTTCCTCCCATAAAATATATACGTTTAACACATTGAACACATATTAGTTAATGGAAACCAGCAGCTGTAGGAATTCATAAAAAGCTCTACAGTACGTGCAAGGTAGAATTATTTTAAAATCTTGATTTGCTTGCGTGGTGCCAGTGCCTTTATTTCCTGGTCTGTCTGTGGCTGCGTGGAGCAGCCTTGCAGAGGTTAAGCTCTGTGTGTGCGTGCAAGCGTGTGTGTGCGTGCGTCTGTTGTTTCTTTCTTCTTGAAATGCTTCACCACAGTAGGCAAAATGGATGAAACATAGAAAAAGAGAGACAATAAATAGTTTCCTAACCTGGCTTGGATAATAGAGAAAGTTCGTTAGATTTATTAATCCTCATTTTCCTTTGGACTGTCAGGCTTAGAGTGACAGTAAAAAAGCTTGTGACGACTTTGGCTAATTTGCACTCCATTCACTTTCTCATGAAAACCCATCAGGATGACTGAAGAACTGCTCTGCAATTGACCTTATTCAATGGCAGAGTGATATACTGGGAAACAGGCCAGTTTTTACAATGCCGAAAAGAGCAAATTGGACGGAATCTTTGTTCCTCTCTTTTTTTCCCTTTCCTTTTTATGCCAGTCTTGCTCTAGTTAAGCTCTCTCATTTGTTCCAGCAGTAGCTCTAGGGCTCAGGTCACCCTCTGTGGCTGCCATTGCAGGTGATCACTGGACTGCTTGTCTTGGATGCAGAGAGGAGGGAGAAAGGGAAAGGCTGGAAGAAGTGAGAAAGTCTGAGGCACCGCGCTCAGCCAGATGTTCAGGGGCAGGAGCCTGGCTTTGTCTGCACACTGGTGCTCAGCCAGATGTTCAGGGGCAGGAGCCTGGCTTTGTCTGCACACTGCTGCTCACCCAGGTTGTGTGCATCCAACAGCCCGGAGGCAGCTGACGGCCACATGTCGTGTTTTCACGTGGCTCTTTGGGTGAGGCAGTAAAGCTGCTGGTGGTGGTCACAGCAGAGGGGAGGCAGGGGAGGTTCTGTGCTCATCTGTGACACTTCTGCATTCCTTTTCCGTTCCCACCGGGCTCTGTCCCCGTCCCCGTGCGCGGGCAGAACGAGGCAGCCGTGGGGTGGCCCAGTGGGGACAGCTCTCGCGCAGGGTGGAGGGACACCTGTCCCCTTAAAGGAACGTTTAATGTTTTATGCAAAAGAGAACAGCCCTGAATGAGGGTCTGAGTCAGATTAGCACATGAACAGTCAGCAGTCTGGCAGACACCGAATTTATCTGGGGCGGTGGAGGAAGGCACAGCAATTTGAATTGGAGTCTGAGGACCAGGCTGGGGCTGTTTTGGGGTGGGTTCTCTGACTGAAGTTACTGAAGCTGCAGCTTTCTTCCCTGGTTTCATCAGGAGTGGTTTCTGTGAAGATCTCTGACTAGTGAGGTACTGCTGTTGGTGTTTGTAATAGTTCCAAGGTGCACTGTAGGTCCTGTCTCTGCGGTACAGAACGTGCTGTATTTCACTCCCAAAGCAGCAGGTTTGTTAAACCTGAACCACCCTGCAAGACTCAAGGAACATGCTGTTCTTCTCCTACAGCTTCACCAACTGCTTGGGCATGCTGCAGGCCTGTACTTCTGAAGGGGAAGGTGGGTTTCTTAAAACCAAAAAAATAAGGCACACCACATCCCCCAGCCTTTCAGCCAACCAAGAGCATCCCTGGCTTTTCAGTGTATGAATGTTTCTGTTTTCTGACCAGCATCGCTGCTTCTGATTTATCTGCCTGAGAAAATAAAAGACATCCTACTGAAATAATAGGATTTGGAAAACTCTCTTTTCTCCCCAAAGTGGTACCAAGCTCCAGAAAGCCTTGATCTGAATGCTCTTTTTAAGCCCACGTGTTTTAGACTGCTCAGAAAAAGTTACAAGCCCCAGTATCTCAGGTCTGAGGGTGATCCAGCAGGCTGGAGACTGAGGTGTGTGTGGAGGAGCAGAGGAAGCAACAAAGCTTTTCCTACTGATGTTTTTGGGGACAAATGTTGACTCGAAGAAAAGGGTTATATTGACACAGAGGGTCTTGATGTGCAGGATAAACCTGGAGAGAGGTGTGATGCTCTCTGAAGTGCCCCGCAGTCACTTCCCCTGGTAGCAGAAGTCTCTCTGGCTCTTTGGGATCTGTCACGGTGGATGGCCCGGGGTGGTGTGACTTCCGCCGCTCGCCGTTTCCCCACTGGCATCGTTCTAGTCTTCTCTCTGTCATCTCCTTGCCCTCCTCCTTCTGGTGCCCTCAGGTCCTCCAATTTCCCCTTCTCTCTCTATCAAATTCTGCCCATGTCCGCACCCTCATTAATCAATGTCAAGTCACAGAGTGTACAACAAGGGCTGTATTCTTCAACTGCCCCCTCAGCCCTCATACATCCCATTGTTCCAAAAAACTGATTCAGATGGCAAGAAAACAGCCGATGCAGCACATAAAAGAGATGAGACAGAAATGAAAAGAATCAAGGAGGGGAAAAAAAAAGAGGAGGCATTTTTTTCCCCTGAAACACTCGAATAAATACTCGGCAATGATAATTTAAATTATTCATACATTTATGAAAACATCCATTGAAAAGTGAAGTGTATGATGCTCTTTGTCTACTTTACTTGTCTCTTGTTTGTGATTAACCTTTACTGTAACTTGGGCTGGCAGTGCCACGCTCACAAAGACCAGACTTTTCCTTCCATGGGAAAAAATGTTTCATCGTATCCAAATGAAAAATTAAGTGGAGATATTTAGTGCTGATGTGGCAATTTGTTGCAGAGCATTAAAGATGCAGTATTATCCATGTCTGTAGTCCAAACACTGCCTGTGAAAAAAGAAATATTAAAAAATGGACAAAGCCAGCTTTTAACAGCGTGTTCCCTTCCAGCGTGGTTTCCATCGGTTCTGCTCCCAGTGCACGAGGTCCTTCAGGAGCTGGGGAGCTCCACACCACGCAGGGCAGGGGATCTGCTGCTGTCATGGGGAGCAGGGGGATACGTGAACACATACAAACACAGGCTCAGAAAGTGGACAGCTAAAAAGCAGCTCAATTACTTTAGTTACAGCTCCTAAGATGTGCAAACTGTGTAAGACTTACTCATAGAGTAGCATTAATAATTTCATCAGCAAACGTGAGATGTTTGAGAGCTGACTGTGAGAGTCCAGACACATTTCTTTGGCCTTTTGAGGCTTTTTTGCCCGGACTTTGTTGTCAGTGCCGTACTTCAGAAAACCTCGGTCTGCAGCAAGCTGAGCAGGAGAATGTGAAATGCCAATAGTGATAAACAATCCAATATCAGGAATAATAATAATAATTTCAGAGGTTCTGAAAACTCAGATCTGCAGGGATTGTGTTCTTTTGGTCTATCTCCACAATTCTTACTTTTTTTTTTGCAGAGACCAAGAGAAATAGTCAAAGCAAAGCTTCTCTTATAACATTTGTGTCTTGCTTGTGATTCATCAAATTTCTATCCAACTTCCAAACCAGAGAGGTCTGGATAATGTCATATAATTTATAGATAATCATCCAAACGTTTTTATTCTCAAGTGAACATATTTAGTCCTGCAAATATGCATTTATGCCTTTCCATAACTGGTTGATTACGTGGGAGGGGGAGCCATTGTCTAGCAGTCAAAGCCAAGGGATTTTGAGCAAAGATCTGGTTACTCTTCTGTTGACTCTGCAGTTGACTCTGTGTGTGACCTTGGACATGTCACTTATACTCTGAATGCTCCACTTCCTTCTGTAAATGGATGGAACAGTTTTGGGTACACGTGGAAAAGTGTGTGTGGAGCTTGGTGAAGCGTTTTGAGATCTCCCTTGTGATGAGTGCTGCTGGGTCTCAGCGATGGGAGCTGGCAGTGCCCTTGGGGCGGGTTTGTGCGAGGTGCTGATATTGTGCCGCTCGTCCTGGGGAAAGTTGTAGAGTTTTTTGGTGCCTTTTTCAGTCACTTTCCACTTTTGCATTTTCTCTTGTCGTTTTTTAGGTTTTCTACCTAGCAATTTCTGGACACAATGACTCTGAAAGTGTTTCTTTTCATCTATCTCGTCTAGGATTTACTGGGTTTGTGTTTTAATCCTGTCTCTGGATTTGGCTTTCAGGGAGGTGAAGCCTGTGCCCTTGTTTCAACAGAAAACATTTTTAGTAAATCCACTAACGGATAAATCTACTAAGAGAGGCTGTCAGCCATAGGATGCAGTATTTATATAGAAAGTGTGGTGGAAAACTGTGTATTAAAAGAGGAAAGGAGCTGGAGCAAAAGTCCTAAATCAAACTGCTGGCACTGGGCTGTCTTGGTGTGTATTTCTTGCTAGGCTGCGATTCCTTTTTCTTGGACATGCTCCAGAACTTCCTGGCTGAGCGATCTGGGATCCTTTTCAATACACTGGATATATGGAGCAGTGGGCAGACTTCAAACGGTTCTGAGATGTTTTGGGGTATGGAGAGACATCCAAAATCCTGGTTCCTTTTCTCAGCTGATTTGTATAAATCCTCCTTCGCTGCTTCCAAGCCGTTCTGGAGTTTCTGAGCAAGAAGCAGGCATCAGATCCCTCCCTCCCGTTCACACAGCAAACCAGACTGCCTTTGGGATCGGCCAGCCACTGGTCCTGCAGCACAGAGCTCTGCACCTCAGCCCCCCTCGCTCCCTCGGTGCTGAAGGTACGGCCGTGCCGAGATGCTGAGCTGGTACCAGGAGCTGTGGGAAGGGCAATCTGCGTTTGCACCCACGAGAACTCCCCCAGGCTTCTCAGTTTTAAGTTGGGATGGAGATGGCTTAGTTGGGTCTGGTTCTTCCAGCACAAAGTCATCCCATTCCTCAGTTGCCAGTGCCTGCAGGTTACAGGTAACCACTGCACCTCTCTTTTCCTGCCAGGCCTTTCTAGGCTGAGGAATTCAGAATACTTGCTTTAATTCCTTGCTTGAGTGTGGCTTAGAAAGAATGGCTGTGTGATCCCTTGCTTGTGGCTCAGGGCAAGGCCGAGTCCCGCGGGCAGGTCCGGGCTGGCTGGCTCCCCCCGCAGCCCCCAGCGCGCTTTGCCCATAGAAGGTCTGGAGATGCCTTGTGCAGAGCTCCCTCCTCCCACCCGGCCACCAATACTGGGGTCTGGGAAGGTAGCCAAATGCCACTGAGGACACTGGAGCAATAAATCATCCTCCTTCCAACATCTGCAGGCCCCAAAGGCTAGCCCCTTGCCGATGATGATCTCGCCTCCCACCCCCTGCTTTTTATCCTGTCCCTCTCTGACAAAACACCTATTGTCACAGCCTGAGTGAAGAAGAGTCCTTTTTCCCTGACAAAGGCCCTCTGAAGCCAAGTTGTGAGCTGCCAGAGAAGATGCCTATGTCTCGGCAGGGAGTCTATATCTCACTCTTTTTCTCTGTAGTTCATACTTCTTCTCTCTCACGGGGGTCACCCACAGCCTTTCACTCTGGCTTCATATTCACATAAAGACATCAAGAAAAAGAAAAACCACACCAGAAAGAATTATTAGGCATGGCTGTCAAATGCTTTATGGGGGGGTGCGGGGGGAAAGAACAGTAACTCTTTATGTGCTGGCATTGTTATCAGAGCTAATGTACGCCTGCCGCAGCGCGGTCTGCAGGAGGACACGGCGTGCCTGAAGGACTGCACAGCCACGTTGAGCTAAAATGCTGCATTTTGGCAAAAGGGCCTTTTGTCTTCCTTTCTGGTTTCTTAGCGGATTTTTCTAGATTACAGGAGGCTCTCCTGACCCCGCTTTCTTCACGAACTTTTTTTATTCAAGAAGTCTTTATGGGCTGCCATTTGCATGCCATTTCTTACCCGCAGTGATTTTTAGGATCAAATAGATCAAACTGTCCCCAGCCCGCTCTTGCATGCAAAGGGGTTTACACACCCAGCCACCGTCACCGACAGTGCCTCGCGGAACGGGCAAGGCTGCAGGAGTGCAAACAAACTGGGCAAATGGCAGAGCAGAGCCTCCCTGCCCTCCTCCCGAGCCAGCGAGTGGTCCTGACACTTGGTGCTTGCTCAGGGTGCAGCTACTGCGAGGATACGTGGGCTGGGAATTCGGCAGGGCAGCACTGACAAGCATTCCCCAGTCTGCTCCCATCTCCCTCCGCCATGCTCACGGGGAACTTTGCAGCGCTGCGAACCGAAGGCTTCGCAAACCAACTGCCCGTGGTTCACCCAGGTGCCACGTAGCCATGTGTATTTTTAACCCTTCGAAGCTGTGTTCCTTTCCTCTGCTTGCTGAGAGGTGGGCAGGCTGTGCCAGGCACTGCTGGAGGAAGACCCTGCTGCCTCGGAGAGGAAGGTAAATTAAAAACTTCATTTAATCCTCTGGAAGGCTGCGACTGTAAAGTTAACAGTCGAGTAACCTATTAAAATTTACAGTGCAAGGCATCAAAACAGCAGAAAAGTGCACATGTGTAAAGTTTAAAGCATCCTTGTAAAAAGCCGGAAACCTAACACTGCATTCCTACAAATTATTCCCTTAGCAAACATTTTTATTTCCAATTAGTAAAAGAAAAATTGCTAATTTGCTGCAGTTGGACAGGCCTGACGTCTCAATCTGCAAAGTGTCAGTGCTGTGAAAGGAAATGTTTCACACTGTGCTGGAGAGAGAGAGCGGCTCTAAAGAGGGTCAGGGCATTGGGCCCAGAAAGCAGATTGACTGGCCATAGTGCTAAATTACTCACACAAGACACACATTGTCTGCAGTGCCAGCTCCAGAGTACTCACTTTCTCATTCTTTCCCTTTTTTAGTTGGTGCCTGTGGGGGAGGCGAGGGGCTGGTCGGGCACGGCAGAGGAGAGGGAGGAGGGCTGCACTCTGCAGCAGCGTGGTCTCATCCTCTGCTGCGGGTGAGGACAGAGCCCCAGATAGCTGCAGGGAGCTGGGACACCCCTCTGATCCACCTGCAGCGCGCTGGGCAGCCGATGGCACACCCTTTGTTGCAGCACAGGTACCGGTGAGGCTGACGTTGTGCTGGAGATGAACAGCCCCTCCACACCCGTAACAGCACACAGGGTCACTCTCAGCAGCAGTTGGTTTCAGTGATAGCAGTAGTGTTCCTGGGTGTTGCTTGTGCAAGAGGAGCAGGTTTGTACGACACGTCTCACCACGTGGAGAGCACAGTCCTTGTGAGCTGCTGGAGGGTGCCAGCGACAGGAGAAGGGACTGGGGGGAGAGCAGTGCGAGTCTGCGGGGACGTGGAGGGCACATCAGGAACTGTCTGTTCTGCAGCTCTGTGGTGGTTCTGTGTTTAAAATACCCAGGCTGTATTTATTTCATGGTCTCATCAAGAGCCCTTGAGTCCAAACGCTCTTTTGGGGGTATTGTGGTACCTCAGCCAGGGTGTGAACCAGATTTTGTGGAACTCCGTGGTGGTCCGAACCATCCACGCTGACTCCAGAGTGATCGCTCAATCTCTCCTGAGAGGTTCAGAAGGCACCAGCTTTGATTTTTACTGCTTCACCTTGATGTTTTCCTGTTATACAGCTGCCCTGGGCAGAGCTGAGGCAAACAGATTGACATGACTCATTTTTATGTCATACAGGCTGGTATTTGAATTTAAATAATTATTATAATTGTTTTATTAATCATGTATTGAAAAAAAAAGTGAGACAAGGGGTCAAGCTCACCAATAATTACTACTTTCTAAATGGCAATCTTATTATCTGCCTGTGAAAAAGTTCCATATACTTTTGGTTCCTGTTTCCCCCTTGCTGCTCCCACCCCACCTCTGGCTCTGTGTATTGTGAGCACTAATTAGCTGAGAACAGTGATGCTGAAGGTGTGAAGTGCTGGTGAGCTTTAGGCATTTATTAGGTTCATCATGATGGGCAGCACTGTGCAGCACTGCAGTGTCTAGCAGGGATGAACTTTGTATGTGTCTTCCTAAGCCACTGGCAAGTAAATTTTATTTTGCTGAGGTGCTGGTACCTCTCGTGGAGCAGTAGCAGACATCTCAGTTCCTCTTTCATTTCTACAAGGAATCAGCATGAGACAAGCACCAGTTTATTTGTGCTGAAAATCTTTGATGCAGACAGAGAATTCCAGTTAATTTGGTGGGGGAGACTAATTTGCAGAAGTAGCTTTTAGTTTTGCCTGAAGGAAGCTGTCGCACCTCGACACAACAATCTGCACAGCCCCTTCCCAACCAGACAGGTTCTGGGTTTCTTTCTACTGATAATCCCACCAGGACCTTTGTTTTCTGATAAAACTGGATTCCGCTGGAGAAACCTAAACACATTAGAGGCTCCTGACATCCTCTGCATGCTCCTTAAAACCTGCCCTGTGCTTCCTGTGCCTTAGAGCAGATGCCTGCTCAGTTCCCCCCCGGCCCATAGCTGGGGGCAGCTGCTGTGGTAAGGCAGGAACACTTGCAATGCACCCCGATTTAAAATAAAACTTAAAAAAGGACCTTGGCTTTACTCAGATAACTCTGGAGGGACAAATGTGATGGTTTCTTTTGTCAGGAGTGAAGATGCTGTTCTTGCGAGTCGTTCACAGCTGCTCCATTCGTGTGAATCCCAGCAGGCAGTTAGTTATCCCCATAGAACAGTACTGCTTAGCTGAGGTGCAGAAAGGGAGAGGGAAGAAGCAGTTTATTTGGGGTTCCAGGTTGAAAGGTGCAGAATGGGAAGCCTTTCTGAGCCCGGCCTCTCCCAGCCTCGCTGCCGGAGCAGGGAGCTCCAGCGCTGTCTGCCTGAGTCTGCCCCGCCAGGGCACCCAGGAGCTGGTTCCCTTCAGCACATGGCAGTGTCTATATGGGAAGGGAAGGCATGGAGAGAGATTCCAGCTTCTGGGAGGATGTAGGAAGTTTTTGTTGGGGCTGGGTGGAGAGATCTGTGACCCCAGTGTGTACTCGGATGAGTAACCACAGTTCCCCCCATCGCAGTTTGCATTTTCTTTGCCTTTTCTGGGGCAGAACTTTGCCCCATACAGTTTGAAAAATAATGTTAAGAAGAAACTCCTATGGGAAGCAGCAATAAATGCTCCGGAAGTTCTTCCTTGTTTGTTTGCTGTTTTTTATCATTATCTGCTATCCAGAGAATGCAGGGGGTGAGCAGTGGTGGGCTGAGCTCCTCGGGCTCAGCTCGCTGGCCGCGACCTCGTGCGTGCGGTGCTTCAGCGAGGGCAGCGCTTGTGGGCAGCCAGTGCTGAAGGGAGAGGTACTCAGGGGTCACAGAGCTTCCAGGGTGAGGGGAGCATGCCCCAAGCAGGAGCCAGGAGTGACACGGGGCACGCTCTCTCCGCAGGGGCGCAGGTGTGGATGTGCGCCCCATGCCAGGAGCCAGCCCGGACACCCTGTTCCTCTGTGTTCCTCTGTCCCAGTGCACACACTTCTGCCCAGTTCTGTAGGGCTGGAAGTGGTCCAGGGGTTTTACATGTGCATGTCCCCCTCATCTTATTTTTTTTTCTCTTCTAGGCCTTCAGTGTCATCCTTCAAGCCAAAAAAATGCATGCGTATTCTGTACAAATTGATGCTGTAATTACGGCTGTGCGTGGCCACACAGAGATCCTTTGGAAACCAGATGTCACATTTTCTAACCCTGCTGCCGGGGTAGTGGCTGGCCACAGAGCTTCCCAGTGCATATATTTATGTTTTTGTGGCAATTGCCTTGATGTTCAGAAAGAGCTGACCAAATTGGCCTCGATCTGTAGTTTTAAGAAGAATTTCTCCTCATTCCTTGTTGCTTGCAGTCTTTCTCATACTCTTATTTTTCTCAGCGAGCTTCACAGTTCGGTGACCCAGCAGTGACCACCCCGATGTGTGGGGGTAGTTGTGGGGACCCATACATCCCATGCTGGGAACATCCTTCAGCCCAAGGAGCCTCCAGGTGACCCTTCGGAAGGCAGCAGAGCAGTGAGCAGGACTTTTCTTACCAGCCAACACTGTCACATGGACACACTACTTTAACATCTGCCTTCACCTCTTCTGCAGGTTTGCTTTGGGTTGTACGATACTTGCTGTGGTTCCTCACTGGGGTTGGTCACTTGATGATCTTAGAAGTCTTTTCCAACCAAGGCTGTTCTATGATTCCACATTTCAGTTTGTGTTTAATGGATTCCGAATACATGCAGAAACTATAAAGCACTTTGGGCTTTGCCAGGATGGAGACAGAACACAGCAAATGTGAAATAGTTAATTCTGACCTGAGCTGTCTGGCTTTTGTTGTTCTTTTTTTCTTCCTTGGTTGTTTGTTTTTTCCTCAGATAGCTCTGTTAGTTATAGTGGAGGGGACAGTTACACTACTGAGAGATAAGCCAGGCTTCAAAGTCTGAATTGATGTGTGTATAATTCTGAGCTTACTGGGGTCAAAGGTGTTTGCATCTGAGGAGGAATGACAGCCTTATTGTTAAGATTAGGCCTAAGGAGCTTGAAACTCAGTTTCTAAATGCAAGAGGCTGTGTGACTTGGGCACATCACCTCATTTCTTGTCTCAGTCTTGTCTGTAAAACTGGGATGGTAATCCTTCTCCTTTTCCCTTCTCACTGGTCATCTGTTGCATTTACTGCTTTCACAAGGTCTTTTAGGCAGACTCATCTTTGTATTTTGTCTGTCAGCACAGTTGGCCTTCAGCCTTTTCCTGGGTGCTCCTGATAATAAATGGTGGGAAACTTGGCCAGGTGTAGTGTCACACCAGGAAGGCCAGTCACAAGGTTATCAGACATGGTGCTTCCCCATCACCTGCAAAGAGCAGGTGTGGTGAATAATGGAGAAAAATTTGTCCCTGTCTCAGACTTAAAGTCAGTGCTTTATCAGCACTGATGTTCTTCCCCATGGAAATGTTTTACACATTTTTCTTCATAGCTTGCCAGAGCAGCACATTAAGAGAATTACAGTTTAACATGGTTAACACAAGTTAACTCTCACAGTTTCCTCATGCTAATCTTCTGCATTTCACACAACAGGCACAGCTGAGGAGACTACACGTGGTTTGAAGCCAAATTTGCTTTTTGAAACAGACTGAAACTGTACTGTGCTTTGGAGAGACACCAGCAGTGGAAGCTGGTAGGAGGTTGTCCAGCCACATAAGGCATTTCTTCAAGTAAATTATCAGATAAAGGTCAACCTGTGTCACCTTCACCATGACGCAGCTAACAAAAGCCCTGTTTGTGAAGCAGCTGCTGATTATCATTGGTGAGCAAATGTCTTTGAATTTTATAGCTCCTGTTATCTGAAACTAATAAAAACACAATGCCAGTGACGAGTCGAAGGTCATCTCATCTCTCTGTTGAGGTGGGTAGTACTCAGCAAAGCTCAAGGTTATACACACTTTGTCTAATGTAGTCTGTAAATAAAAGTTTTTGAGTGGGGGATGTAAGTCAAAGATGTATTTTGTCCTTCCAGTAGCACTTAAGCAAAAGTTTTCATTTTCTGTTATCACTTATTGCTTCCTAACCTCCATGCTCCAGAAGCCAACAGAAAACAGGTCGTGCATCTCAGCCTCCACCAGGTGCCCTTTCAGTTAACCAAGCACTGGGATGGTTGTGAGCCACTTCTGCAAAATCAGATTTAATAGAAAATCTATTGAAACCATCAAAACGCTCACCTTTCAGGGAAGCCATTGTGCCAAGTGCAACGTAAAGAGACAGCAATAAATCACCATGCTCTGCACCTCAAATAGATAATCAATTTAATTGAAAGCATCAATAATCATAGTTTGACATTTATTGCCCTGTGGATGTTTTATCTTTTAGGCGAGGGGACAGCAGGGCAATGATGAATACCAGTTCTGCCATACACAATTATATGGTGCAAGGAAAAGGAGTTTATATTCTGGAAAAAAAAAAAAAAAAAGCAGTCAAATTCATAATTGAACCAGATTGCACTAAATCTGTGATAAATAAATGCACGTAGCTCAGACACATATAACTTGAATTCTAGTGTTACTGCTCGTGAGGTAGTGCTGCAAATGCTGCTTCATGTGTGCTTTGTAAGTGGCTTAGGGCAGCAGTTCTGCAGGACCAAATCGCCCTCTACAGAATATCCTCTTGTTTCATGAAACAAGCACGAGTGAGAGCAGGACGTGAGGCTGAGGTGTTCCTTCTTTTCTGTATTGGGCTGTTTGTGCTCACCTGATCATTGCAGTGTGCATCCTCAAAGGTGAAAAACGGTGTGAAAGTTGCACTGGTGGTGCAGACAGAAGGCTCTGAGAGCAAAAGAGGGATCAAGTGTTCTCTCATGCTTGTTTTCCAATGAAGGAGGGATGTTCCTCTTCACCTGAAGAACTGTTTCCGTGGAGAATGCCCACAGGAGCAGGACTTGCTTTACACTTTCTCGATCCCAGGCTGTTTGGGGTGTGGAGGAAGACAAGAACCAAGTTTAGGAGAATGTTAAACTGCTGTTCTGTTACTCCCACAAAGCAGCAGCTTCCTTGATGGCACGCTCAGATTATTTGGTGGGTAAAACAGGATCTCAGCTATACTCAGATCAGTGATTATTTACTTTGGGCTGGCAGTTAAGAAAATGCTTTACTTCATCAACCCCTCTCCCAATGACTCAAATATATTTCACTTCCAGCATCTGGATCCATTATGGACATTTTGCCCATGATCTATTGGTGGCAGTTTTTAAGACATAAACAGAAATGCTATTTGGCAAGATCGTGTATGGAGCCATCTTTTAACCTCAATGTTCCTTTTGGCACAAGATTAAAAAACTCTTTGTAATCAATACTCAGAGCTGGATCTCCCAAGATTTTCTTCAGAACTTTCCTCAGCGTGTTCAGTAACAATAAGGGCTGTGTGTGCTTTTAATGAAGAGAGAAAAAAAAAAAAGGTCCTTTTTTTCCCCCCGTACTGTTCTGAAAGAAGCTCCAAATGTAGAATCTGTTTTAATTCTGATAGCAAACAACTGGAGTTACCAGGGATAAGATTTTCTGGAGTGCATGACAGGCTTTCCCTTGCTGGGGGTGCGTTGCCCTCACACCTCTGCAGCTCCTCTGGAAACGCTGGTAAAGAGGATGCAGTCAGAAAATGGAAGAAGTGTAGCCTCATGTTCAGGAGGAGCTTTTTGATAATCAGAGGTGCCTCGAAGCACTATGGAAAACATCCTTCCATTTCTAACAGGGAGATTCTCTCCCAGGAACTGCTTAAAGAGCCTTTGAGAGATTTAAAGTTCCATCCTTACGAGAAGCTTACTTGGGACAAATGCCAAATATCTACATAGGGAAAAGTTTTCACTCTTGTATTCTTTTTCCTACCTTTGTTTAGGAAGTTTTGGAAGTGGGACCAAACCAGCTAGCTTTCTTGTAGCCAGGAAGTGTTGTGTCTCCCCACGTGCTCCCTGCCAAGCTCCTGTAGCATGGCACATGATACGCTGTCATAGATGTATTTGGAGAAGGGATTCATAGTTACTGTTCACACAGATGCTCTGAAGATTAAAGATTATCTTAGGGGTTTGGGTTTTTTAGCTTGCAGTTGTAATTCTCTGCGTTGTCAGTCCCTGAAACGTGGCTGGGTTACAGAGGAGATGCACAGCTACGGACCCTCGGGATGGCATTGCCCCCAGAGCAGCACCAGAGCTACCCCAGCCCTGTTACATCATGCCCTTGAACCCTCTACACAAAATTCCTACCTGTGGCAGACAACAGCAGCCCCAGGAAAAAACCCAGGAACTTATTTCCGTTTGGACTCCCTGAATTCCTGTCTCAAGAAAATGCACTGAAATTGCCACCCACTCTCTGTCTGGCTGATTAAATAAAATATTGACCTTTTCCAAACACAATATTATCATTCCAAGCATAATATTATCCCGTTCTGTCTGAGATTGTTTCTACAGCTCTTAAAAGGGAGCTCACCTGGCACCCCCTATCAATTCAGATAAAACCACACTGTGTGCTTTTTAAATAAGAACCTGATTGTGCCGATGTCTGAAGTTAGTCCACGGAGTAATTCCATATTAACTTTTCTTTATAGAGAGTACCATTTGCTTAATGTTACTGCCAGATAAAGGAAGACAAAGTGCCCTTTTCTGTCTTGTTCTCTTTCCTTGCACAGAACATCACTACAGGGAATTCCTCTCCAAGTTAACTTACCAGCTCGGAGTAAGTGCCTGTTCCGTGTGTGAGCAGCAGTGACTCTCGAGGACAAGTGGCAAAAGAGTGGCGTATACAACAGCAGAAACTGTTCCTTGTGGTTAACACAGATCATACCACGAAAGAAACGCGCTAGGAAAAAAAATTCCCCTCCTGTTTGGAGCCTGTGCAAGGCTCTTCCATCTTCAGTGCATGGAAGACCTGCTTGGCTAAATTAAGTGAAAGTACAAGTGGTGTAAAGTTCCTGTGAGCTCTCTGTGGCAGTCACCACCTTCTTGATTTTCTTTCAGAAAAGATCATCCCTGCAAAGCAGCACTGAATATCTGCATCTCCCACTAAAACAAACAGGACTCTCACCTCTCATAACCAGCCTTATGTTTCTCTTCTGTTCCTCTCTGCCTTTAATGGGCCATTTTTCTTACTGCAGCACACTGCCTGACGGTGACCTTGTCATGCTAAAGTGACAGTTAGGTTATCCTGCTGATGGGTGTCAAAGTGACATATCCCATCCTCGCTGTCCGAGTGCCAGGCAGGGATGCATTCCCAGACAGCCCCGCTCCCCTGGGCCGTACCAGCCATTAGGAAGGCTGCTGTTCCCAGCCCTTCCTTTCACAGGGCGAGCAGCAAAGCTAAGCTGCTAAATGAGACAGTGCATTTCCCACTTTAGACTTTTGAAATTGGTGGGAACGTTGCATATTGTCTTTATTTCCCTTCAAGTGTGATTAATGATCAAAAATCTACGTGTCACAGCTTAGCTATTTAGCTTTGGTGCACTACTGTGGTTACACTGAAGGCCATTATTTTGATGGAACTGGGGATAAGCTCTAGATATAGCTGCACTTTATTGAGCTGGATTTTTGGCAGGTTCTGTATGCAGTGAGTTGCGAGTTGGCTTTTATGTTTGTGCTTGTGATTTGACATGCTTGTATGCGGGGAGCTCGAACAGTTCTGGTGAGCTCAGCAGAGCTGTGTGCTGCTTGGGCAGAGAAAAGACTTGGCTTTTGGACCAAGGCAGGCAAGCATGCCTAGGAACAAATACATTCCTTATAAACATGGTAAAACAATTCATAATTCTTGTCAGTGTCTTTTTAGGCTGTAAGGAAGAGAAAGAAGTTAGGTCATTTCCAGATGGTGCATTTGTTGAATCCATTTCAATGCACTTCTTCCCTTTGAGGGTATTTTCTAAGATAGCGTAGTCATAACAGGTGTGATCAGATACTAAGGTTTGAGTGCAGTGCCTTGTATAGATTTATGTGTCACTGTGTGTCCTGCACAGAAAGGCTGCAGCTGAGTATGAAGTATGAGCTCTTCAGCTCGGCCCAGAGGTCCCCACACGTCAGCACTGCGGTTACACGAGGATGTATGGGCTCTGTTTACTTATGATTATTACTGATCATCTTAACAAACAGGTTATCAATATATGAAGTGCAGAGGAAGTTCATTTATATTATTCTGTCAATATCAAGGTCATTTTTATAGCTAAAAAGGGTCGAGAACAGAAGAGAGATGGATGATATCTGACTGCAGCTAACCGCCCGGTCCACTGCCGTCGCTGCGGACAGCAGAGCTTTGTCTGCTAACCACAACACGACACTTCACTCCTCAGGATGGTTTTTTGCTCCAGTAATGAACAGCTCCAGGTACATTAACTGATTGTGTTGTGGGCACCCTGAGCTCCTGTTCTGCTGCTGTTGTCTCGAGGGCTGGGGTGAGGGTGTGACTGGGCTGCAGTTCAGCACGTTGTGCCAGTGCATCTCGTGTTTTGTTTAGCACAGTCTGCTAGGCGTGTTCCTGGGTGTGAAGATGAACAAACTGAGTAAATACAGAGAGAATTCAATACTTAGAGCTTCTGGTTCAGTCCTTAGACTGCACACACTGCTCAGCACGAGACATGGAGAGAAGTGTCCCTTTCATCTTTTCAGAATTCAGTTTTATAATGGAATTTCCCATGAGGAAAAAAGGGAGTTCGAGATAGTACTTCTACAGGTATTTTTAAAAGAAAATAATAATTAATTTAAACTTTTTTTTCCCTCATGTGTACTGTTGCATATTTCTTTTCTGGGAAGTGTTTCAAGAAGTGAGCAAAATACTAGAGAAAAGACTTACAGGCTCACATTATTAACTGGGACTTACTCTGCTTTCAGGAATCACCGTGTGTTGCAAAAGGGGCTGCAGTGGATGTGCATTTACTGTGTTAAAGGTGTTGTAAATGGGTAAAACCCATTTCTTTGAATAGCACTTGTAAATAGATGGCTGCTAAAGGTGATGTTGGATTGCTGGAACGGGGAAATAGAATAGTGAGAGGTCAGAGGTGGTGCCCTGTGAAAGGGAAATGCAGCTCTGACGTGGATCCAAGGAACACGTGCAATGAATGGAACACGTTCTCTCTGAGCAAAACTGCCAGGCTCTCAAGTGAGTTTCTCCTGCTCGTTAACGCTGGGCCTGAAGAACCCGATAAGAACGCAATATAAAATGAAAGAGCCCCTAAAGACTGCGAGATTATATTTAATGCTCTCCTATCACCAGTCCCCGAGTGCTTGGCAAGAGAGACGGTGACATTTGCTAATCAGTACCCTCTCGTATTTGTCTTGGCTGCACGTCTCAGCCCTCAGCTTATTGAAGTTATTACAAATGCTCTCCATTAGATTCTGTTTAACTTCCCCGTGTTTGCTGTTGAACTCGAGCTCGGTGTCGTGGAGCAGTTGCGGCTTTAAGGAGCGATACCGAGGTTGCGATACCCAGTATGTAAACTGCACGGTTATTTTCTTGCTTTCACTCTTTGTTCCTAAACACATCCTTAATGTTTGACTTTCATTCTTCTTAACCTGAACTGCCCCTGCTGTTTTCCCTTTCGGGATGCACAGCAGCTGGCTCGTGGGGTGGGAAGGGGCTGTTTCTCACTGCAAGGTGACTGGGGATGCTCCTTTCTTCTGAACACCCCTGGGATAACCTGTAACCATTCACCCCTGCAAGCAGCATCTTGTTCTCCTGGAAATGGCAAACAGGAAGAATTCCCCAGTAGAGGCACGCAGGCCATGGCTTTACAGGAGCAAGTGCAGAGGTGTTCCCGTGGCGGATCACTGGGAGTCCTGGGCCACGGATCCCTCCCAGTATCGAGCACTTCTCACGCAGCGCCGCGCCACCTTTTTGTTCAGACTTTCAACTGCAAACGAAATGGTTATAAACCGGTCTGTGGAGTGCATACCGCAGCTTTGCAGCCTGTTACTGGTCCGCAAACCACAGCTTGGCTGCTCGACAGTGTTCCCAATTGTGCTGGGGTTGCCCTTAGCAGTGAATGGTTGGTTTATTCTTTATGCTCTTTTCAGCCCTTGGCTTGTTTCTCACCAGTCAGAGCAGAGCTGTTCATCCTCCTTCACTCACCGGCCAGGAAAGGAAAGTCTTCCGCTCAGACAAGAGCTTTCCTCCCTTTCCTCTGAATTCCAGGCACATTCATTTCACATTCCCAAGGCAGGATATTGAAAATTTCCTCAAGTTAATAGGGCTTCACAAATTTACCTATTATAGAAAATATGAAATTTTGGTAAATTGTTGGAGAGAAAGTGCCATACATTCCCTATATTTTAAAAATACAGCTAGCAGAATAAATTCTGAAGTGCTGAATGGTTTTCTGTGGGTTCCTCCTCCCTCGGGCTTTGCTGTGAAAGAGCATCATGGCTCTGGCTTGGCTATTGTGGGGCTGTTAGCTGGGGTGCTGTTCCAGCTCCTGCACACAGAGCTGAATGACATCCTCGCAGGCATCACCAGGGTGAGCCCGTGCTGTGTGCACTTTCCAGACCCTTGTCTTGCTCATCCCCCTCCCTCGGAACCACGGAGGAGGCCGAAGGGTTTAATGGGTTTGTTCCATGGCAGTTTGTGCAGCGATGGCACAGCTTCCCCCTGGAAAACCAAATGGCAGTGCAGAAACACAGCACGAACCTGCCCGTCCCAGATGGGCTCTGTGTGCATTCTGTATGCATTTTCTGTAATACCATGCTCATGTGGCTCTTCTGTCCTCCTGATCCCACATTCCTTCGAGGTCTGTTACCAGCAGAGTTCATCTTGTACACACAAATGGCATTACAGTGCTTTTTAATCAACTCATTTGGCCTGCATCAGCCTAGGTGATTTCTGACCTTTGCCATAGCTCCACCTTGGGGGGGTCTTGGGGTGATCGTGCTTTGGGCAAGGCTTTCCTGGCTGGGTGATGTTACAGCTCAGTCTTTGGACCTCAATTTACTGCCTTTTCAAGTAGATACTTGTCTTGCATGGAGAGTTCAGAGCTCCTGCAATTTACTGTTTAATTTTTTATATTTATGTAATGACTGTTTGCAGATGAGTTGAATAGATTTGTGTTGGCTCTGTGTGGTGTTTTGAAGTTCGGTGTATCCGGGGTAATGGTGGTGTTTGGTTACTGATGCATCTGGGCTGTGTGAGGAGGAGCTGCTGCGCAGTTCTGTGTGAGTTTTGGATAACCTGGCTGTATGCCTGTATGCCATAGGAGACTTTTATGCACCACGCCAAAATTCTTGGAAGAACTCGAAAAGCAACAGCTGTTGTGACGGAGTTACATTTTGCACAAATCAGCTTTTTGGTTTCACTTCAAAATTGGCAAATTGTTAATAAATAAACCAGCCCTTTCCTGCTCGTGTGTTTGCTGTTTGCAGTCTGCAGGGCTGGTGAGGGCAGAGTTGATGAGCTCTTTGCTGCTGCAGCATTGTCACTAGGGTGAGCAATGGCTTTTCATGTCCTGGGCAAACAGTAACAATGGAAAATGCTTCACCTGCCTTTTTTTTTATTGTAGAACTGTCCTTGGGCCCCAGGAGTGAGAATGTTATTCTGGTATTTGCCAAAGCCAGACAGAGACAGGCATAAAGTGGTAAAGAACCTCTGTAGGTGTCAGAGCCAAGTGAGCCAATACGTGTGAGCAGCCAGTTGAAAGAAGATTCATTTTTCCACCCCAAACCCCCATATCCCAGCTCTGACCTCTGCTGGGACGCCCGAGGGGACTGCCCTGAGCACTGCCAGTCCTGCTGCGGGCGCTGGGGTGGGAGCACCCACCGACCCCTGGCGAGGGCCCTGTCCCGTGAGGTGCTCTGTGCTCCTGGCCCCCGTCCAGAGAAGCACTTAGGTGTGTGAGCACTGCTGGTTCTGTTCATTTCACTGACAGGACTCACTCCAGTACCTGACTGGGGGCGGGCCAGCGCGCTCCGGGCGCTGCAGGATGGAACTGTCCCAGGAATGATTCCTGTCCTGGTGGTGGGTGCTGCTCAGGATGAGGATGTGCAGTGTCAGATGATATTGAAGGAGAAATTATTGAGAAAAGGTGCTGTAATCTGCATACTGACTCTGTGGAATCACGGGCATTCTCTTCTGTTCCCAGCTTGGAGCAGACGTGCAAATACTTCTTAAAAATCAAGATGCCCAGTGCCAGAGCAGGGGAGGTTCCAGTCGGTCATCTCCCTCACCCTGGGAGTCTGCTGGCTGCATCAGGCCATGCCTATTGAAGTTTGGGGAGGTTTTTTTATTTTTTTTAATTTTTTTTTTAATGACAGTTTATCTGAGCTCACGGAATGAATGGATAACGTTACTATTTACATAAGCTCATTGTGATCTGTCTTGGTAATGTAATCAAATTAGGGTTAACTGCAGCTGGAGAATGCCAGCTTGTAAACTGTTTTTCAAAAAGAATCACATGGTGTTACTTGACATGTTTAGTATACATTCAGGAGGCTTTGCAAAAATTCTAGCACATCCCTAACTAATGTAAGGAAGAGAGGATTGGGTTGCCACCAGTTCCTGAGTCCAGGACGTGAAATGCAGTGAAATCCCTCAGCAGCTGGGGGAGATGCACCTCCAGCCCCAGCCCCCAAACTGGAGTTTCTCTGACGTGGCTGCTGCTGACATGTTGTCTTTCTTTTGGCTAAAATCAACGTATCAGTTGATAGAAAAAGCATATGGTGTAAATTCTGAGTACGTTTAAGAACATCTGTGTTAACTGCAGAAGTGCAGCCCACTGTACACGCCAAGCCCTATATTTAGTCTTATGGCATTCGCCTAAGATGAAGTCCAGCCTGAGCTAAAATTACCCAATGAGTCGATTTTCAAAGTCTCTTTTGTTATTCTTACTACTAAACATCGCATCTGGTACTTACTTTCCCTCTTTCTCCCCTTCTCATTTAATTGGGAGGTACTATTTACACCAGTTCTCCTTTTGCTGCTCCCAGGGCAGTCTCAGCCCCTGGAGCCTGCAGTGTGTGGTGTACCTGATCTGCCTGTGGCATTCCCATCTCCCTAGGAAGGTGCTGTCAGACAGCTGGCGTTCCACACCGGGAATGCAGAGGAATTCTGCATTTCCTGCACAGCCCGGGTGGTTCCTGCAGGCTCTGTCCGAGCCCTGGCGATGCTTTGGCAGCAGTTCTGGGCTCTGTCCTCTGCCCCAACACCTGCACAATGCAAGTACCAAAATGATGCTTTCAGCATCAAACTGTCAGCATCCTCTACTGACATGGGCAGCCAGGAAGCTTTGGAGGTTCAGGCTGTGAGCTGTGTCCAAGCCAAGGCACAGAGTCTGTGCAGAACTCAGTCCCACGCCGTCGTGTTTTGGACACAATCACGGCTGGGGTAAAGGAGGGATGGAAAACAGAATCTAAAGAGTTCCTCATCTCCCACTCCTGCTAAAAGACCTTTTCCCACCCGTAACTGTTCTGATAGCTTGAGTGTGGAGGTGGTTCCGCTGAAACTTAAATTCTTCGTGAAACTGGGAGCTGTTTCCCCAGAAATTCTGTAATAGAAGGAAACAAAAGAAATATTTCCCCTTGTCCAAGATGAGCCATTTGAAACGTTCTGAACAAACAGCTGGGTGCTCACAGCCACTGATGGGGAAGTACTGGTTTTGAATGGGTGTGAAAGACTTTTTACAGAAATTCTGTTCTCTGAAAATTTTGAAATTTGGGATCTGCTATGAATTGAAGGGGAAAAAATAAATATGGTTTGAAAAACAGAACTTACGCCTTGAGCACAGATCTGTCCAACAAAAGGAAGCTTGTGTTGGCATTTAGGTTCAGACTCAGGAATTCCTGACTCTTAAGCCTGTTTATACAGGACTATACCACAGCCCAATTTGCACTTCATTTTGATTTTTTTTCCCCCTCTACGTTTATGGTCATGGTGAATGGTGGATTATGCACTCTGAATGCACATACTTAACCAATTGTATTTAAACATTTTTTGCATATAATAATTACAGTTAAGTGTCTTCATTTGGAAGCAGCAGTGTTCCGTGAAGGCTTTTAAGTCATTTAGCACGGGCATATTTATATTAGAGCTCTGCAAGTTTCATGGCCTAATTCTGACAAGGCTTTTGTGGTTTGCTCGTGAAGGGATGGGGAGCTGTGAGTGCTCTGCACTTGACAACAGTCACAATTCCCCAGCAGCTCGGGGACACACACAGTTATTATCCAGTATTCCAGGGTGAGATCTCAGCGTAGGTGCACACACAAGTGCAGGAACACACAGATTTTTATTGCTCTGGTGTTCACCTCTTGGTCCTGTTTGCCTTCAGCTGCTTTGTAAACTGCAATTTCAGTATCTGTTTCAATTTACTATTTAAAACATGACACGCTGTTATTACAGCTGAGCCTGGGGATGTTTGCCCATTTGTAAATTGGTCAGTCTCACCTGGGCATGGTCGAAGGGGTCCAAGAACTTTGTGCCAAATTCTCAGCTGCTGAAACACGACTGAGCCTCCTTGGCCCTTGCTTTTGCTTTGCAGTAAGGTCCCTTTGCAGTGTACAACTCATTTTATCTTGGGTTTCCTTGCATTTTGATCCCTGTCCCTTGGAGCTTTTTTCCCACTCTTTGGTAACCAAACCCCATTGCCTGGACCTGGGAGTCCTGAGTCCTTTGACCCCACCCTGGCACTTCAGCCCATGTTTAACCTTGGACAGCTGAGTTCCCCGCTGAGGTCAGTGGCACTGATAAACACGTGGGGTCTGGCTGCTCCATCACGTCCTTGTGGAGGTTTATCCTGGTGGGGCTGTCCCGTGTGATACGAAGTTGTGGTACTTGACCTCCCTGGGTGCCTGCTGACCTGGATCTAATCTGAGGTAGAACACAGCAGCGATGTAATGACTTGTGTCACCACACCTCTGGTGGAGGAAGAATTAAAGGCCTTCCTGCACAGTGGCTGGAAGCACCGAGGTACCACAGCATCCCAGCCCCATGGTCCATCACAGCCCTGTGGTCCGTCCCAGCCCCGCGGTCCTTCCCAGCCCCGTGGTCCGTCCCAGCCCCATGGTCCGTCCCAGCCCCGTGGTCCGTCCCAGCCCCATGGTCCGTCCCAGCCCCGTGGTCCGTCCCTGCTGCTGGGATGCAGCTCCTGGTGGGTGGTGAAGTTCTTGGGCTACAGGAGGGCAGAGCATTCGTGTTTGTGGGGTGAATGATGCCTCTGGTGTCACAGAGGGATGCTGGGAGTGTGGCTGTCACCAGACTGTCCCATCACCATTCCTCCAACTCGGCGTGCTGGTGAGGGAGATGTGTGCTGGCGCTGGCTTTGGCCCTGCGTGCCAGCCATGAGCAGCCCTGAGCCAGCTGAGGGAGATCCAATCAAGTCAGTGACCCACAGGTGTGTCCCACAACACCTCATCATGCTCCTTATAAAAGGAGGGAGCTCACTGAGGCTGGGGTTTCTCTTCCTGGGGCTCCTCTCTCTTGACCTTCTGCTGCTGACCCCAAGGACCAGGCTGAGCAGAACCTTGTGTATTTTATGTAAGTGATTGTATTAGCTTTGTTATTTCATTCAATCTGTTCCTATTTCAGCCCATGGGGCTTTTCCCTTTTTTCCCTGATTCCCTTTCTCAGCTGGGGAGGGGGCACTGGGTGGTAGAACAACTGCTGTAGCTTAGCCCTGGGTGCAGCTAAACATAGCCATGTGCTTTTGGAGAGCCCACAGGTCTCTGTCCTCTTAGTGCCCATGTTCTACATCACCTGCTGCTTGGGAAACACACGCGTGTTCTCGTCAGCCAAATCTAAAGAAATTATTCATAGAAGCTACAGAAAACCTTAAAATGGGTGGGAGAATAGACTTGTACTTCTGGTATAAGCCTTCCATCTAACTTCCACAACATCTGCGTTGTTCTGTTGCAGCTGAGAGTTTTGGCCTTTCTTAATAATAATAATAATAATCTTTATTGTTCTGTAACATTCTTAGTTGCAATTCAACTTATTTTTTTTCTCTGTTTTGTTTTTTCTTAGCAAATACTGACTGATCCCGAGGTGACCTCCCAAGAGGGCAACATAAAAAAGGTAGGATACGGATCAATTTTATGTGGCTTGGTTTACTGTCTGGCTCTGAAACACACCTAGGTGCTTGTTCCTGCTCTGGCTGTGGAGCAGAGGTGTGTATCGCAGTGGTGGTGTGAAAGTGTTCCCGTATTTGCTGTTGCTTTTTTGGATTACGTTTTGTGGTTCTGTTGGTGTATTTCTCTGTCTTTTTGTGATTCCAGTATTTATGAAAAAGAAAATAATAGTTTGAAGTGTTCCTTGATTCAGCTACAACATAAACAGCTACTGGTCCAAATGGAAAAACCTCATTTACCTCTTTTCCAGTAAAAGAAAATGTTGGTCCTTTTGTTAAAAGTGCTAAATTTTTAGAGGTCTCTTCACTGTGTAAATGTGGCTTATGAGAAGTCCAAGGGAAAAGGAATAGCTCTATGAAAGGATAAAATTTAACTCGTATGATGTATTCCTGGTGCTTTTCATCACATTGTGATGCTTAAACTATAATACTGACCAGAGAAAAATGTGTTCCAAATACAGCCCAGCTGTATAAATCTCTCCATAGTAGCTGTGAGGCAGCCTCAACACTGCATATTTCAGTAGCCAATCTACTATTTTGGTTGGGGTTAGGCTCAGTAACACTGGAATGGCATTTTTTCCATGGCTATCTTCTGGTTAACAGCTTTACTAAAGTGTTACAAGTCAGATTTGCTCATAACCTCTTCAGAGGTGGTGTGTCCTTGTTGAAGTAATGAGCTAGCTGTAATTCTTTTCATATGCAATTGTCTTATAATGGGTATTCACACTCCTATTCATCAAATATGAGGTTTTGAAAGTGGAAAAATATTTTAAATTGGAACTTGCAACAACTGCCATTTTTATTCATCCATTTAGGCGAGCTTCAATAGTGTTTCTTAACTCTGAGAGCTAAAAGGAAACACTTGTTTCGCTCGGCCAAAGGAAGTGAAATGTAATGTGTGTCAGGCTCCAAAGTTAGTTTGGGAAAAGATGCTTAGACACACGTCCGGTGTGCACCGTTCTGTTCTTACTGCGTGGGGAAAGAGGCTTTTCTGTTAGAGGGCGACCAACATGGAACGTCCTGTGACCATGCAGTGACCTTGCCCAGGACCTAGCGCAGTCCTGCTGAACTTTTTACCTTGTTCATCCCCATAACTCACTGGCTGTTTGTCTCTGCCTCTGTGGGATCCTTTTGTCTGAACAGACGTGGTGACAAGGTGGCAGGTTCTTATTATCACACTGCACTTACCACGAGGATGGAGTAAATCCTCCATGGCTCGGGTCTGCTCAGCGATTTCTTTCTCAGTCTTTAATTACAATATCACAACTAAATTGTGCATCCCTACCTCGCAGAGTCTGCATCGCCCTGAAGAGAGCAGGCTCTGCATGAACCCAGGGTAGAAGGAGATGTTGGGCTGGCAGCTTTATGTGTTCAGTACGTGGGTTTGTATTTCAGTGTCATTACTTTGGTTTCAAAGGAGAACATTGGAAAAACTACAGGTCTTTGAAAAATAACTTGTCCTTAAATACTTTCCTGTACAGCAGGTATAACACTGGACAATTATGATATTTGACAAGGGGGGAAGGACTGGCCTTCCACTTCTGTCTTTTAAATGCATTGTAGAGAAGCACTAGTGGGAGTTTATGAGGTGATAAATTTATTGAAGGATGGGCAGTAGGGTTTTACAGCTCGGGTAAAAAAGGTCAAAGCAGTAAGGTAAAGAGTTCAAGTCTAAACTTTATGGCTTGTGAAAAGACTACTGCTAGACAGCTTTTCAGGCAGAAGAAAATGAAAAATAAAGAATGGAAAATCATCCGGTACAATTTTTGTAGTATCTTAAAATTGTTTGTAAGTAGTACTCTGGCATTTTGCTCCCGTGGTACAAAACCCTCTTGGGAGAAGATTTCTTTTTCCACCCTCTGGGAATCATTCAGTTGTCACATCCCCAAAGACACAATAGTGGAGATTTGACTTCAATTTATTCCTGTTCCTTCAGAGATAAGTTGGTGGCGAGAAGGTGACTGCAGACAAATGTATCTGTAGTGGGTGGGCTGATGTCAAGGAGGAGAAAAGGAGCCAAAGAGGGACTGCAGCGCTCAGTGGCTTGTGCAGCTGTTGCACAGCTTCAGAACTGGGCAGTGACAAGGACTGGAAAGAGGAGAAAAACCTCCAGAATGCAGAGGAAATCTGTAAAACCAGTAAAGAAATAGGGCAGGGTGCTAGCGAGAGGCAGTGGAAGATGCAGAGGGAGCAATCCCTGCTGGAAAATGGACCCCAGGAGTGTTTCTGCTGCTCAGCTGCCAGAAAACAAATGCTCTGCTGCGTGGCTGGGGCTGAAAGGCAGTGCTGGGGCTGAAGGTGTGGCAGAGCAGACACTGACTGTGTAACAAGGCAGGGCCTTTTGTGGCTTGGAGCAAAATACGTATCTTCCCACTCTGTCCAGTATTTTCCAGTCTGTATTTCTGCTGGAACCACTAACACCAGAATGCTGATTTGTTTGTTAGTGGCTGCTCACAAGAAGGAAGATTTTTAGCAATATTATTAAAGGACCTGTGTGCAGGGCTGTATTTCCCTGTCTGGAGATGTGCTGTGCTCCAGGCTCACACATGGTACACTCCTAACAACTTTTCCTGTGATCTGCTCTGCTTGCTGGTACTTAGTTTAACTTGCAGAAATACACACAGCTCCTCACCCTGTTTGTTTAACTTTAATCCATTGTGAGATTAATGCTAAAGTAGGAGAGTCACTTTTTTTAGTGGCCAGAGGTGTGTGTGAGTTAAACCCTGGCTATATTGTCCTGTATTCCCAAGTGTCTTTTTTCCCAAGCCATCTCCTGCAGTCTGTTTATTGTGCTTGGAGAGCAGCTCACGTGTTCCTAAGCTCCTCCGCTGCATTCGATACGCTGGAAAATGGCTTGTTACCGTTATCTTCATTGTCATTTTGATTTAACTTTGAGAGGGAGATGAAAGCTCTCGACTTCCTCCGGCAGGAAACAAGGCCAGTGTCCATTCCGAGACGCCTCCTTCCCGAGGAGCAGTGCTAGGTGTGTTTCTCTCTCCTCTAAAAGTCACTTTGGATGACGGGTTGAGAATCACGTTGAAGGGGGCTCTGTGTGCAGGGCTCCTCGCCAGCCTGCCCTGTTTTCCTGGCTGTGGTGACAAGAGACCTCAGGGACTTCTCTCTTCAGTAGACTCTCTATTTAGTTTCTGTTTACTTAGAGGGAATAGCCTGAGGGGCTACTGGAGAGAAAACATCTGTGGGAGATAATCTATAGAGTTATCTATCTATCACTCTTGTCGACCCTGTCTCCCTCGAGAGCAAGCTGAGAGACTTGTAATAAAAAGGCATCGCTGAAGAGGCTTTAGGGACAAATAAAGAGACATGTTAAGGGCCAGCTGAAAAAGGATAGAAGACATTATTAAAGCTCAATAGCCATCTTATCAAAATCCAATAGGATAGGCATTTGGCAAAAGGCTTTAAATTTATTCTTTGACTTTCTGGAGAGCTTGAATTTATCCATTAACGAGAATGTAGTACACAGGGAGCGGGAGATGCTATCAGCTTCAAAAGAGTTGGATTCAATCTGGTATTGTGCAAAACACAACAAAAACTGAAGACAAAACCAATTTTTTTCCCTGCTGTGGCTGTCTTCATACTTACATTGCGAAGTACTAGAAGCTGGTAATACAATGCTGCTGACACCATAAAAGTAATTTATGCAGCAGAGTAATTTATTCTCTACTCCCAAATCACATGGATTTTATAAAAATAAAGTGACTGTTGGAAACCTGGGTGAGATTAGAAATCCTGACCTCTCAGAAAGCATCAAGTAGTAAACAAGAAACCCAGGTAGATGGAAAGCTTTTATTCCTAAACCAGAAGTGAAGTCCAACTCCTGTTTTGTTGCTGCAGATGCAGAGCGAGATAGCTCCATAAATCTCCCTGGGTTTATTATTATATACAAAATGCTACAGGTCACAGGAACCATCTGATACTTCAGAAACACATTGTTCACACAGGATGATTGATTGATAATTATGATAATTTGCGAAATGATTATTTGGGTATTATAACCATAGTTTGTCCCACTGGGTTGCTGTGAAGACATTTTCTATATCATGGGCCGTCAGAAACGGCCTCTGGCTACGAGGGCTGTGGAAAGGTCTGCTCGGTCTCTCCCGGTGGGATCTGTAGGGCTGATGAATGATGACCCAGAGGAGTAAGAAATCAGACTTCAATAAGCAGTCAGGAAGGTAGTTAGAGAAGAGCAAGGGAACTGTTAACTGTCTTTTGTGGAGCAATTACGAGCTGGGCCCTACACCCTCCGGCCTGAGCAGTCTCTCATGACATTATCCATGCAGAGATTGGCTCCAGGTTTTAACTTGGGCTCTGCAGAGTGCCTGGATTTGCAGCACTCGGCACAAAACACGGTTGGGTTTCTGCATTTAGTGTATATGATGAATGTATTTATTATCTATAGCTAATAAAAGGTGTTTGAAAACTGTTAGTAAAGATGTAAAAATCCAAATTTCAGGGATATTTCATCTTCCTGTTCTGTATATTGAAGAAGCAAACCCCCAGCTGTGGGTTTAAAACCACTTCATACTTACTGAGGATTTACACTGCTAACCAGTATTATTTGTAAAATATCACCTGCTTTTGTGGGCTCAAATTTAGCTTAGAGGAGAGCATGATGTTCTCAACTGTCCCAGGCTATGGAGAGCTGGGAGGCAGCACTGCATGGCCACAAACCTGGAGGTTAGTGATGCTGCACAGACCCTCTGAGACGGGGCAGCAGTACCCAGTTATCACAGCTCTACTCCAGGTCCCACATGATCACTGCCTCGCAGTTACTATTTCAGAAAGAGCCCTAATTTGCTTGTTTTATAGGTTGTATCTTGATGAAATAAAGGTATGTTTAGCTGCCACAAACAGAGGCAGCTTTGAGTTGATTTTTATAATCTTTTCTTGAATGGACTTGCGTCATTCCAATAAGCCCTGGACAAAAGAGTGGACAGTTGTCTGAGAGTCTTTTTTATAACATTTCTCTCTTTCCATTGTTAGGGAGCTGCTAATAAAAGAACCAGGAGTCCATTAATTCAGTGAATGAACATATAGTAAAGTCAGTTCCCTCTTGAGAACAATAATGTTGCGGTCAGCTTAGGTTTCCATGGAAACTAAGTACTTCTAAGAAGTTTGCATCCTTGATTTTGCTGAAATGAAGCATGTAAAGTGAAAAAAGGTGTAAGGCTGGCACAGAAAAGTCGGGGAAGAAAGTGATGGGTGCGTTATTCTGCAGGATTAACACTGTACGTTTCATCTCTGATACAGATGTTTGGGCCTGGTTGTACAGTGTGTGTGTGACAAATGATTGTGTAAGGAGGTCTCTGGGGGTTGGAACCCGTAAATCAGGCCAAGTTAAGGTGACTAGCTGTGGTTAACTGTGCTCTCTGTATCTCCAGTACCTTTGAGTTAACCACAGGCACACGCATCCCGCCGAGGTGTGAACAGCACGGGTGCTGTGTGCATGGGGGGGTGGTTAATGGCAGCTCACCAGCTTCTCGTTGGCAAGCTCATGCAGAGCGCGGGTACGGCGTGAGCTTCGCCTCACGCAATTTTAAATATATAAATTCTTACAAATTAAGTTGATTCTTTTCCTCCCACCCGCTCTAGGCGGGTTCATACTCACAGCACTGCAGCCACCAACGAGCAGGGACGGTGATTTGTTCTTTTAGCACTAATTTCTAACTGCTGTCTTTTGTTGAACAAATGGTTTGCCACAGCTGAGGGAAGTGTCCAAAACGTGCTGCTGAGCTATTTATGCCCGCTGTCCCCAACGCCACGCGTCGCTGTGGGCAGTATCTCTGCAGATAAAAGTGTCCGCGTAACTTGGGGCACAGACAGTTACGAGGGGTCACCTTGTCCTCGAGTGATGCATCTCACACCACACACTCAGCCTGGAGGGTTGCCTCAAGTTATTAACACAGCCAGCTACGCTTCTGGGGGTGAGAAGCAGGATGCTGTTCCCTGGGCAGGATAAAGGGGCCGTCGGGTTTGCGTCGGTCATCGGCTGTGTCCGAGTGGGAGGTGAGAGCAGTGCAGTCCAAATTGCTGGCTTGTGTGACCTCAGAGCCTGACAGGGCTCTGCTTGAGGGGGGAAAGCCCACACCACTCCACTGGTAATTTATAATCTGTGTCAGAGTTGTGTTTCAGCATCAGCACAACTCGCCTCGTTAGGGTAAGGGTGGTAATTCATTAGCTAGCTGCTCGAGTAATTCCTTCGACTCCTCTTCTGCAAGTGGCTCAGAATCCCCCACGTTCCAGCTTTGGCTCCGCCATGGTGGGGTGGGATGGGGTGGGATGGGATGGGATAACCCACCCAGAGCTGTGCGCCCCCGGGCAGGCGCTGCACAGAGCAGGGTGATGGGTTGGGTGCAGATTTGTGCGCATCCCGGATTTGTGCGCATCCCGGATTTGTGCGCATCCCGGATTTGTGCGCATCCCGGATTTGTGCGCATCCCGGATTTGTGCGCATCCCGGATTTGTGCGCATCCCGGATTTGTGCGCATCCCGGATTTGTGCGCATCCCGGATTTGTGCGCATCTCGGATTTGTGCACTGCTTTGCAGCCAGGAGCTTCCGCAGCAGCGTGAAACCCACGTGTCCTGGTGAGCAGACTGTGCCTGGTGTTTGTGCAGACCTTTGCAGCACACATGGACAGCTTTAATGCTTTGCTCACAGTCCTGCTTCTCTCTGTGTGTGTCTGTAATTAATTGCAGCGATTCCTTGTTGAAAAAACATGGAATCTTGTGTGTGAAATGACAGATACTCTGTGTCCGGGTTTGTTCGTTTGAGTTGGGAGAGGTTTTTAATTGTTTGCATGCCTTTGAGCACATGCTCCCTTTTTTCTGCTAAGGAAAGGAACTGCGGACTGAAAGGCTGGCATTTAGGCACCGCCGGCGCGGCGATTACTGGTGAAATAATATTCTGGATGATTAGGAGGTATTACAGCCCCTACTCAGTTTGGAAATGCCAGAATGCCCCAGAGATCCCCATGAATCTGCTGCCAGCCGGCCCCTGTCAGAGCTGAAGGCAGCACTGTCTGGAGCCCAAAATCAACTTCAGGAAGGTCATGTGAAAGAAAATCCTCAGTCATCAGGAAGCCCTTGGCCTCGTGGCCTCTCTGACATTTTCTGACAAACCTTAAATCACTGGAGTAGACAAAACATCACAAATTTTGGAATGATAGCCTCTGGGATTTCAGAGCTGTGTTGGCTGGGAAGGTACCACCTCCCCCCCCCGCTCTGCAGTCCCCCCCTGGATGCCAGCAGGGATTCCCGGGATGTGGGAGGGAATCACACACCTCTGTGCCTGCCTGTGTTGCCACCAGTTGTTTCCCCAGGATGGGGAGCATCCATCAGCCGTGCAGGAGCAGATTGCACGGAGCAGGACAGGTTTCTGTTCCAGAGTGAAATTTGGGATCGGATTTATTGTATGCATTACATCTGGTACAGAAGGCAGATGGTTCTGTTGATGTAATCTGTGATGTTGAGGTGTGCAGGGCTGGGTTAATCACACTGTGCAGCTATTAAAGGGAATGTATTTCAGGTAGGAGGCCTATTTCTAAAAAGAAAAAGCAGGACAGTGACTGGGGAGGAAAGAAAGGGGGGGACAGCAGGGAGAGCAACTCCAAGTGGCTCCTAGTACCTATGGTGCTGCTGTAAAAAAGAAAAGCCAAAAAGCAGGGAACTGGATGCCAGTGACCTATAATTAAATATATCTATCTATCTATCTATCTCATAGCAAAACCAAAAAATGTGCCCCCCCCTTTTTAATACGTTTTGCTCTAGCATTATCTGGAGGGTTTACAAAGCAGTGAAGATCTGGCTGTTGTCCCACGCACGCTCCAGGGGTGCAGTGTGTTTTGGTGATGCCAGTTACACGGGGGTTTGAATTATGAGATTATAAAATTTGGGCTTTTTTTTTCAGAACACATTTATTTTTCATAGAGCAGTTTTGAGAGACAAATAATTACTAGGAGTGAACTACTCAGTGATGTGCAGCAGCACCTCTGGTCTTTACCCATGGAAATTCCAGCGTGCCATAGCAGCAAATTAAGTTCACTTTGCTCTTTGTAGTAGATACAGCAGTTGCATTAGTGAGGAATTCATTAGCTAAAACTGATTAAATTAGCAGTTAAACTAATAATAAACTGTTAATATAAATTCATTAGCCAAAACTGCAATACAGAACCAGATTGGTTTGAGGGGAATGAGTTTTGGTTCCATGTCTTAATGGTTGTCCTCAATTTTTTGTACTCAATACAGATATTTCTTCTCACAACATCACCAGGTTTCAAACTTTATTTCATTTTGAGTAGGGACAAAAATACTTCACTGAAACCTAATTGAGTTATTCTTTCAGATTATTTCCTTTAACTTCAGATAAGTTTTAGTTTCTGTGAATACTTTGATTTAATCAAATTGTAACTTTTCAGCAAAGTACTTCTGGCTCGGGAAATGCCCAATGAATGTGAATCTTAGCCCCTCATCCTGCTAAAATGGGCAGATCTGAGTGTCCTTTTGTGTGGGGGTATTTCTCAGATAACAGTGAGAAGAGGTACAAAGTCTGAAACAAACTGCAAGCTGCTGAGGGCGACCTACGAGTTGGTTACTGCATTGCAACCTGGCAGTCCGATATGTGCTTTATTTTTCTGCTCCCTGCTCACCCGTTTCTAAATGCAGCAGCTCACTGCAGGGTTTGTGAGCAGCCAGAAGCCAGTGCCACCCAACTGCTGGGGTCCCCCTGGGCTGTGCCCATGCCTGGGTGGGTGCTGAGCCACCGCCGGCAAAGCTCCGCAGCCCCGCTCTGCAGGGTGGCATTCCTGAGCTTGCTGCCTTTGCTGTTACCTGCAGTGCAGTGGCAGTAACAGACAGCCCTGACCATGATGGAGAAAAGGGTGTGCAATGTGAACTTCATCCTTCCAGCCTTGGTATGGCTTGAGTAATTTTCCCCGAATTTCCAGCTTTACCTTGATGGCAAGTGTTGAAAACCCTCTGGTGAAATTCCTGAGCTGAGGAGGATGGACATTGTCTCTCTCAGTGCTGCAGAGGGGTTTTTGGGACAGTTTCTGTCCAGTGGAGCACCTGTAGGGATTTGAAGTCTGGTTACTTTGCTTTGAATTGTTCTACAATACTACATGTACTGCGTGCCCAGCTGTCAGTGCACACAGAAAGGTTCCACATAAAAAAATATAATAGTAGTAGTAGTAGAAGAATCTAAATTAAGTGCTTAAATCCTTAGTTGCCTACCCAAGTGATTTTTTTAAAATATTTTTTCTTCCTTACTTTAAAATAGAGGTATAGCAAAGAAGCACAGAAAGTTGTGGAACAGACTATAAACTAGTTTATAAACTTTAGAGTAAATGTTTCTCATGCTTCTATTGGGGCATTGTGTGCTGTAAGGAACTGAAATTAAGAAATGTTCTGTCACATCAAGGGTTCGTATCTCCTGATCCTCCTGAGGCAGCGGGTGCTGTCAGGGTGGGCTGCCACGGCCTCAGAAGAGGGAGCTGAACTCGCTCCTGAGCATTTTCCAGATCATTAATAATTACTGGAGAGATAGTTACACATGTCTGCTGTCAGAACATCTTAGACCCTGGTTGGTGCAGTAATTCCTTCTATTCCAGAAGAATAAATCACAAGTCCTAAAGGAATTGTTTCTCTTAATTTCCACTGGAATTTCAGTCTCAGGCTTTGCCTTGTGTGACACAGGACAGCTCGTTGTTCCTTACTCACACTCTGGTGGAGATGCTGGAAATTCACATGAATGCTGTTGCATCAAGGTAGTTTGTATGGTAGGGCTGAAGAGGTACCACTCTGACACAGTTCCTTTCCTGTTAGCTCATATGCTTTATATGGGTGGTTGTTTCTTTTCCACCTTAACTCCTGCTAGAACAGAGGTCTGGAGTGACCCTGCCTGGTTGTTTTGTCCCATTTCCTACAATCACATGCAGTAAGGAGGTACAATCTTTCATAAGTGGATTGTGCCCCCCCTTAAGATAATTTATTTCAGGCTTTTTGTCTTCTGATGACTAGAACATATCTTCTTAGTTCCAGTGTAAATGTATTCCTGGCAGTTTATATTTGCTGGTCCTTTTGCCAATAAAAACTTCTAATTTGAATGGTGTCCCATCTTCCATTCCACTTCTGATGCTCACCAGATGCTTGTTTGTCCTCTGCTTTGATAGCCCTAGTGCAGACAGCATCGTGCCTCCTGCTGAGCAAACCTCCCTCAGGGCAGCCCTGGTGGATGCAAGTGTTGGGCTTTGAGGTCATACACATTTTTCCAGGGCGTTGCTGCTCTGGTAGATGTCTGATGCCTGGAGTAGTGGCATCCACCAAAACCCATCCTCATCCTGAAGCTGGGATGGCTTCAGGCAAAGCCCTTCCCTCCTTTCTGCCCAGACTGCTGTTCACACAGCTGTATGATGAACTCTGCTTTGTAAAGTTATTTAAGTCCAAGAAAAGAAGTCATAATATTCAGAAGGAGACATATTAATTATTAATATCAGGATAACAAGGTTTTCAAGGAGTAATGAAGTCAGAAAAACAAGGTTTATTATTTAATGCTGGTATATGTCTGTGTTATTTCTGAACCTAGACCAAGGCTTTCGCCATTTGCTACATGAATGTGTGTGTTCTTGTGACTTAAAAGTGTCACACAGACAGGGGCTGGTAAAATGACCATGACTGTGAAAGCAGATTATTCTGAGATGATTTTAAAGGGCCTTTTTTGCTGTGTGATAGGAAGGCTGGCAAAGAAGTCACTGATGAATGTCAGAGTTTTGCAGTCTTGTTTGGTTTGGAAACTTGCTCTGAAGTTTGGATGCATCTCTGAAATTCATCAGAACCCCTTTGGTCTGAAAAACATTAATGAAAGCCATGCACATGACATTTTTTAAAAATTAATTTCTTCTAATTCCTCACACTAACTGGGCTGGAAATACCCAAGAAATAGGTTTCCTTGTTGTATTCTCTGGTGGGTTTGTAATGCCAGCCAAAGTCTTAACATGTTAGAAGCTTATGGACATAAATAATGAGAAAAGAAGCTAATGGATTTTTTCCTTTTCTCTGAAAGTTCAGCAATGCTTTAGAGCTGGACAAGGCTGTGAGTATGTGTTTTCCTTCTTGCAGAGATTTACTAGAATTAAAGAGGAAGTACTTTTTCTTTTCGTGTATCTAAATGAGCTGTTCCACAACACAGCAGAACCACAAACCTAGATATGGTTGGCATAACACATTTTAGAGGAGGACTGGGTAGTAAGTGAGTGGTAAGTTTATGAATAACAAACTCGTATGCCAGTGATTTATTCTGAGAAGGGATGGATAACAAAAAAACGTCTGATTGCAGCACTGGTAGATTGGGCCCCTGGCTCCAACTGCCTGCAGAGGGGTGCAGTCCTGTGCAGATCTGTTTGACTGGAAACAATTGCTTTTACTGTGATAGAACTAAGCCAGAGGAAAACCCTCAGCATTTTTTGGCATTGAAGAGGGAGAATCTATTGTCAGATATGTGGTTAAATTAATATTTGGTGTCAATCAGAAAGTGTCTTGGACTCTGGGAAGGAAAAAAAATCCTGTTGATATCATTCACTGTATCATCCTGCATCTCTGCTTGTTCTTCTAGTCTTGTGTTTTTTGTACTCCTCTGCTATGATGCTGAAATATGTCAAACATTGCCTTATAATAGCTGTGTGTTTGGTAACTGTCTGTCCCCTCTGTGAATAACCAGACCTCTCTCTTTGTATTGACACAGCCATGATTTACCTTTGTTAGTGGCCCTTCTTCCCCCGTTTGTTCTCCCTCACTTAAAACAGTTCACCTGCATTTGCTGTGCTTACACAGTGCTCCCCCTTTTCATGCTCGCACAGCACATCAAATATTTGTTTGATTTTTCTTTAAATATCTACCTAAATGAATAACCAAAAAAAAACAACCCTGCTGAGCATCTTAATTCGTGGGTCACAACTGCAAAGCCAATATGGTGGTAGAGGGAATGCCTCTTTCAAAGAAACAAATGCTTTAAATAAATTCAATCTGATTGTGCTTCTGCTGAAGATTTCTTTAAGATGAGCAGATGTCACTCTGTAAAATAAGCAGCTGAAGATAAACTTCATATCCTGCCTCCACCTAAAGGGTCATCATCTGTATCACACCTCCATCAGGAGGGGAGGAGCAGCCAGCCTTGTAGCTAGAAAGGTTTGGGTTAGATGTTCAGAAAATGAGATCCTGGCGTAGCTCAGTGCACGAGCAGACTCTAGGGAGGAGATGAAGTTCCTGCCACCAACGGCTCCTGAGAGGCTTAGACAAATACCTGCCAGGCTGGACTAGAAATACCCAATCCTGCAGAAGAGTAAGGGAGATGACTTCCTGAGATCCTTTACTGCCCTGATAAGTTTACCTGGTTAACCAGTGTGGCAGCAAGCCGTGGCGTGAGCCAGGCAGAAGCCAACCCCGTCCCTTCGGTCTCTGCCGCATGTGCAGGCTGAGGCATGCTCAAGAGATGGGGCAGTGGATGCTTTTCTCCTTATTTTACACTCTTTTGCTTTCTGTAAGGGTGCCTGGTAAGCTCTGTGCTCTTTGTTTTCAATATTCCCTATGAGCCAAACTTTTTTGTCCCTTTTCAAGCGGATTGGGTGCTCGGGAGAGCTGACAGGTTAAGAGAAAACTCATCTGAAGGGCAGAAAGCTACCTCCTGAGCTCCTGTGTAGCTGGGTTTTAGTGTGGAAAGGAATTGATTCTAAAACATGTGTGTGTACACACTGGAATAAGAGAAAACCAGAGAAAAAGAAAAGAAAGAAGAAAAAAAAGAAAGAAAAAAAAAAAAAGCCTTAGTTTCTGTAACTGTAAGGCAGAGTTCTGAATGAGTGTAACAGGGAAAACAAGGGTGGCAGAATATGGAATGACAGATGCAGTAAAGGATAGCAAATTAATGCTGAAATGCATTATGCTTTTATAAAGAAGACTTAAGGTGTCAAAAAATCTCTCAGTTCCAAGGTGGAAGTTCTTTGTCCTTGTGGGTGACATTGCTCAGTTTCTATGTATCGTTGCAAGGGGTGGAAACATCCTTTAACTGCCAGACAGCACTTACCGATAAGCCAGCCAATTAATAATGTTGATTTGAAAAGCCCAAGAATAGGTGAGAAAGCAAAGTCCTTTGGTAAGTCATATTTGCACAGTATTAAGAGTCCCCTTTTACCTGATCTAGTAAACATGGTATTAGGAACTCTGTGCTATTGAAAAGTTGAGAGACTATAATGATATGTGTAACTGATAATTGCCACTCCTAACTATTCAGCACCCACTTATCATGCCTTTTGTACATACATACCTTTGAAATAGACAGCTTATGGCATATGTATTTCTCTTTCCTATATACTGATGGGGTGATTTTCTTTCTGATACATTGACCTATTTTATCAACCAAGTGAATGTGGAAGAAGAATCAGCATTTCCTTCAAAGTCAGTGGCCCTCGGACTGTAGACTTTGCGTTAGGTCTGGATAGGCAAACAACAACCACACTGTTTGCTCAGCTGATGCCACAGTCCTCTCTTTCTGCACTGTTGTGTGCACGCAAAAGATGAGATGAATGCAGTTTCTGGGGTAAACAAAAAGTGATCGAAATCTATAAGCAAATGCAAAAGCAATGGACTGAGGTAATTGTGTAACTAATATCACACAGCCACCGGTTGTTACCTTTGGTCTTTGGCATGAATCCCCCGAGCAGCAGAAATACCAAAGATGTAAGATAGTGACACACAGAACTGGGCTTAATCACGAGGGAGGCTGGAGCAGAGCAGACGTTGTCAGCTGGCAGCAGAACATACTCCATCATCTGTATCGCTGTATGTTCCGGTGCTCTCAAAAAGGCACAGAAATTGAATTAATTAGAAGTAGATGAAGCTGTTTGATTAAAGGGCTTATTTGTTGCTGAGACGTATGCATAGGTATAGAAATGCAATTAGTTTGAGAGTGCCATTAGCAGTGTCAGAGACCAGAAGTAATAGAGCTTAACCCTCCCAAGAGCTGCGCGGGGAGGCCGTGTGTAGTCCCTGCTCCCCGAGCGCAGGGTGTGCTGCACCATGAGAGCCATTCCTGCCTCTGAACTCTTTCTGTGGGGTGATTTGCAGCAGGAGTCGTCCTGTTCTGGGCAAGTACACACAGCACCAGTGCTTTCCTTCCTGCAATAGTCAGGGCTGGAAACAAGAAGTACGTCAAAGGCTTTCCTTATAATATGCAAAATACAGGAATCCATCAGCTTTCAAAAATCCCTTAAAGGGCAGCTCTGAGGATCACCGAGGGAAAGGACTGGCTGAAGTGTCTGCTCCTGTCACTGCCCTGGGGGTCCTGGGTGTCAGAGTCCCACCCATTCCCAGGGTGGTGATATTGGGGGGCCGGGCAGTGCTGCTGCCCTCAGGGGTTTAACTTGGTCAGGTGCTGCCCAGGTTCCCGGGGATGGCACTACACTTACCTGCGTTTCTGCTCAGGGAGGGGACTTTGAGTGTCTCTGCGGTGTGTTTAGTGTCACGGAGTCTTTGTGCTGTCAATCCATTGTCCCCCTGGACCTGCAGAGTACGGAGCTGGGTGTAACCAGTGCCACTGTTCTACTTCTGCTTGAGGGACTTTGCAGGTTCAGTATTTCTGCCCAGTGCATTGTGTTGCTGCTCCTAATGAAAACTCTATGGGCTTGAGTGCTGCAGTGTAAGTATTCAGCCCCACGGTTTGCCGTGCTCACTTACTGCTATGTGTGATGACCCACATTGTGCAATATTCGAGCGCTTTCCCGGGCAGAAACACCGATGTTTGTGGTACCCATTGTGTGAGAAAGTGCTCACCAGCATCAGCCAAGGTTGGGACAAACCCACCCTTAATCATCATAAACATATATTCTATATCTGCTCTTTCCCTTGAGAAAGTGCCTTACTTTAGATGAAAAGAAATGCACTTCATATTTCAGCTGATAATGAGAAGTTAATAAAATTGGGATTTTGTGCAATGCAGGACCTCTGACATCTTAATCTTTATTAAAGAGACTTAAACTACCAGGAACTGCTGGTGCTGACTGGCACAGCCAGACTCACGGAACACCAGGAGAGACTGGTCAAATGAACTGTTAAACAACTCTTCCTAATCCATCAGGAAGAAACAATAAGTGCTGGAAACATCTATTTACCATGCATCAATCACGCTTACCTAAGCAATTTCTAAGTAATTATACTTGTGTTGTATAGTTCCTCAGATGACTAGTCTGAATGAGACATTTGCTTTATTAAAACAAAAAAATTTACTTTAGTTGACATATCAAATGTTGTTTCACATTCTGACACAGCAGTGATTTTTCTGGACATAACCTCTACTAATTGTTGTGTAAAAATCCTACCTGGAATTCAAGTAGCTCCTGTTCCCTTTTAACAGCTCAACTAAAGGAGGAGTTTCAACATTTTAAGTGGTAGAGGTTTTGTCTGTTGAATTTTGTGAAGTCAGTAACAGAAGTATTTGGACCATCTTGCCAAGAGGTGACCGATGGGCACCTGACAATATTTTGGGATGGGGAAATAATAACTGATCTTTGCTGTAGTAAAAGCTTATTGCCTTTCTTTTTCTTTTTTTGTTCCCTGCTTGTTTTTACCCAAAGGGACCCAGACAGGTGCAGGGAGAGGGGCACTCCTGGTACCGATGGTCCCCAGGACAGAACAAGCTGTACACACCTAGCTGCCCTAGTTCCTAGTGCTGAGGGTTTAAAAGTTTTCCTGACCAGTATAACATTCTAGACTAACAGATAAACTCCTGAAGAGCAATTTGTACCTACATTTTGTATAGCTACACAAATGCAATATCTTGTGTCGGGTTGACCTTTGATGTTTGAACACTGTGGAGTTATAAAAACATATATACATACGTGTTTTACAAACCCATCATTGTGTGGGGCTTTGAAATGTCGTTTTCTAATCCACGTGGAGAAAGGGGAGGGATAGAGTCTTTGTCAGTATCCAAGCAATTAGGATAATTAAAAAAGAAAGCTTATTGGGTAAACATGCTCTTAGATTGTGACCTCTTAATTAATGGACTACAGGGAGAAATTACAGCAGTGGCAAGATAATTAACACATGCATTTAAAAAGAACTGTTAGACAAGGGTATTATAGGATAGTAAGACAGAGATTTGAATCACCGAAGGACTATGGAGGTGAACAAACACAGTTGAACAAGACAAGATTTGCATGTGTGAGTGCCCCGGCACACAAGAGGGAACAGATTAGGTTAACGTCGTTATCATGGGCAGGCGGCTCTTTCCGTAGGACATTCCCTTCAGGGATGTGTTTTAGAAGTCCGTGCTGGTTTTTGTAAGGTCTCCACGGAGGAGAATTGTCCCACAGAATGAGTGGCCATTTCTACTCATTCTGAGCTGTTATTTCCCTGCCCAAGGTAAAATTCACTGCTGGGTTCTGCCGAGTTGTCACTGCTGGAGGGGACGTGCAGCCACCTTTGTCGCATGGCCCCACCTGATCAATACAGGTGGTGGGTCTGACTGCCCCTCCTGTCTGCCTGGCACCCAGGCAGGGCCCTCTGTGGTGGTCTGTGTGGGCACAGCGCAGAGGGAACTGGGCTGTGCATGACACCCACCAGTTTGCAGCCCCCAAGAGAAGCCTTGAGTGTGACGAGCAGAGCAGGAGCTGATCCCTAGCTGTCACCCCGTGTGATTGCTGGGAGACCTCTGCCATCAGGGGTTAAAGCCTGGGAAGGACAGGTGAGCAATGAACAGTCTGCTTTCCTTTCGCAGCTCTGGGGAGCTCGAGAGCAGGGCAGTGTTTGCCTCCTTGCAAACCAAAAGTGTGCAGGGATTTGCAAACTTCTGGTGACAAAGCTGAGCCGTAGGACTGTGCATCTTGCTCACCAGGGATGGCTTTTTCCTCCCTTGGGACTTATGTCTATTTTTTGAAAAAGGGCATGATTCCCTGTAAAGACCCAAGTGTTTGGTCATGGAAGTGCCTCCAGAGTATGGATCTGTCCCTGCAGAGCGTTTCTGAGCTGGCTGTCAGGATGTTGGTGTTTGAACAGTCTAGAGAAGAAGTGCTCACACTGTCAGAGCTCAGGTCTGTCTCATGGAGCAGTGTTGTGCACTGACCAGCAGCCAAGGTCTCGAGGAGTATAGAAACCCAACAGATTTGTGCTGAGAGCACACAGAACTGTCTCAGCATCAGGCTGGGGTGTGCCCAGGCTGCAGCCCCTCCGAACTTCACACGGGCCACGGGGGTGGTTTGGCTGTGCAGAATGGCTCTCTGTACACAGGCTGCACAGCAGAGCAGTTTTCTGTGCTCTCCAGTCACTAAATCTGCAACAAACTGCAGCAAAACCGAGACTGGTTTGTGTGGGGAGATCAAACCTCGTGCTGGAAATGCGCAGAGCAGCCAAAGCCGACCGGTGATGTCGAGTTTCAGAACATGTGATCTGTGTAAGTCCCCGCTCCTCGCCGCGTGGCGGGGAACAAAGAGATGCTCTGCCAAGCCAGCACTTCGCCCACCCCACGGCGCACTTATCCCAAAGCCCACCCACTCCTTGGTAAGTCTTAGTGCTGCTGCTTTGTCTGTGCCTAAATGTCCCTGTTCAGTGCCGTGTTCATCCTACCTGGAACATTACAGATGCATGTGGACAAAAAAAGACTAAAGAAAAGCTTTCTGAATGTTTGATTAGTGACTTGGGCCCCAAATTTTTAACTAATTGAGTACATTAAATAGTATGTCTCTGAAAGACTAATGCAAGACACTTTTCAAAGCGTCTTTAATAAAAATTCTATTTGGGATTTGACCATAATGGCTATCCTTGCTTGCCAAAACATGACTTCTTAGCAGGTGACTTTCATCAAGTACATCTGAAAGAGTACCTAAATGAATTAGCAATAAAATGGACTTAGGCCTAGCAGTAGGAGCCTCCATTAATCTTGGGTTAATCACTAAAGAGATGCCATTCACTTTTCTTAAGAAGTCACATTTTTCTCCCCTTGCTGGCGACCAGATTTCATAAAGTAACATATTTCTAATGAAAGGGCTCTGCTTGAATTAAAACCCTGAAGGTTTATGCAGATTTTAGTTTTGATTACTGCTGGCATGGGCTCTTAGCAGACTCCGGAAGGTAGGTCCGCAGTGAAAGAGTCCCAGCATGCAGTTCATAATATTCTTTGAAATAAAATAGTGCACTTGTACTTAGTGGCTTTAATCAGCTCTGACTTTTGATAGTCAAACAATAGCTAATTACAGTAACACCTGCCTTCTAAGTCATGTCATGTAGGTTATTGCCAACAAGAGACCTTGTATCTTAGCTGCATGATTATTACAGAGTCTAAAACCTATCTGTTAAAAAAAGAGGAGGGGGAAGAACCGAGTTTGGTAGCCATTACACGTATTTGGATTGTCTGATGCTTTTCTGTGTGCAGTTTGCTGTGCTTGAAAGGCAAAGAGTTGGTGCTTACGGCCAGATTAGAGACCTGAGTTTTAAGGAAAAGGATATGGTTTTGCAGCTCTCTTTTCTCTCAAGGAACAGCAGATCGTGCTGAGCGTCGATGTTTCTGAACGTATTTGAGTGTCTCGATTTTCAGTGTAGCACAAAATTTAAGATATGTTGTGAGTTGTTTGTATCATCTGATCTCTGGCCTGTGGCCATAGAGCAGGATTTTATTTCAGTGTCATTAAATGCAGTGGTATGGTGAGGGGGACAAAGGCCCATTTATTTCAACCTTCATCAAATTTGGAAGGATTTCATAAAATAGAATACCCAGCTAAGAACCTGATTTTGAAGTAACAGACACTGTTTCTGACAAGAAATCCACATATTTTTTCCCTATTATTTGCCTTTACTGTGAAGAACAGAGTGAGATGAATTTCACTGCACGCACTGCTGTGGAAGTCGTAAATTATTGTCTCATTGAAGACTCTCGTTAATTTTGCTAGCAAATAAGGCTTCATTTTCACAAACTCAGTCAAGTGAATAATATCAGATGTTCGCCAGAGGCTCGACAGCCGCTGTAACAAGGCTCCAGCAGTCAGCAGTAGAGCTGTGTGTGCTGGTGCTGTGAGGGATGCTCCCTCTTCCAGGCCCCAGGAGATAAAGGGTCCCATTCTCCACCCAGTTCTGCCAGGCTTCACCCCAGACCTGTGTCCCCACTGAAGTGAGGAGGGCAGGTAACCTGGCCAGCCAGAGAAAGCCTGCTGATGGAAAAGGGACAAAACCCAGCCAGAGCTGGATTTTGCCATTTTATTGAAGGGTCCATACAGCACTTTGATGCAAAGCTGTGTGTTGGACACTTTGGGGAACTGAGTCCCAGCCTCACCTGACGCACTGCCACACGTGGGCGAACACGAGGTGTGGAACAGTGCACTACCTGCCCTGGGAACCATCATACCCGAGTCCTGGAGATGTGCACAGGTGGTTTAAATGTCTCTTTACCATCAGACTGTATGTTTTAAAAAACATTCCTTCTGGATTATACACGGAGTTTGCAAGGGAATGCCCTTGGGGTTACCTTACCGAGCAGGGAAGGGGAGCACATGGTAAAGGGAATTGGGGCCAACTGCTGCCCAAAGCCACTTCTAAGTTCAGCCTTTAATGGGCTGTTTTTCCACCCTCTAAGTTATCCTTCCTCACTCCATCATTTGTCACGTTAACCTCAGACTGTGTAGCAAAAAATCTTCTTTATATCAGTTACCACGTTTGCCATATCTGATCAGTTTGATTGATCATTGCCTCAGCCACAGGTTGGTAATAAGCTGTTTTGAGAGAGACACACATTTCTCAGAGGACAAAATTGGCATGACAGCGATATAAACCGGCCATTTATCACCCCCTCCCTGGCGTGGTGATGGGAGCAGGCGGGCACCACGGCTGCGGCCACACTGCAGGGACAGAACCGGGGCGCTGGGCACTGGGGGCACCTCGTGCAGCAGACAGTAATAAATGACCCCGTATCTGAATCAGAATTGTTCGTGCAAATGTCACGCTGCAAATCCACCCGCTTCCTCTGCGAAAAGCTGCTCCTTCGGCTGTGTCAGCCCGGGCTGCGGCTGGAGGGTCCTGCTGGAAATGGAGCAGGTCAGCACTGCAAGGAAAGAGCTGCTTTCCTGGGCCACAGGGTGACCATGCTCTCTCTGCCAGCTCCTCTTAGTTAAGGCTTTGCCTGCCTCAAGATTTTATAGACTGTGTTTGCGAGTGTGTAGAAAAACAAATGAAAGAAACACTGCCTTAAAACTGTCACGCAGATACTCACCCCTGGCATTTCTAGTTACTTAAAATCCAGGGATGGAAGGAGGTGCACTTGTGTATCCCACACCTGTACACTCCTGCTGTGGGTCCCAAGGGTCCTGGGCTGTGTAACAGCTCTTGGAACTCGTACTGCAGGTGCTGTAACCAGCCTGGCATGAACTTCAGGCAGCTGAAACGATGACACAAGTGACAAAGGATGAGTAGAAGCTCTTTCCCTGTCCCACAAACCCTGCCCAGAGCTGGTTTGTTCCCTGTTACGTGGAAATGAAGCTAGAATAAACTAGAAACAAAACATACCAAAGTAGCACCCTCACTATAAATCTCTGGAGAAAAGTGTCTGTAGTGTCTCCTCAGCACAGGCGGTGAAGCACACGACTTCACCTTGCAGCGGGCACTGCTGCAATCTTGAATCATACTTTTTTTAATTGCAAAGAACTTAGCTATATTAAAATATTGCAGATTCCTCACTTCTTGCCTTGCTCTGCGGTACACGGACCAAGTGATATTCCTGTCAACTAGAAACTCCTGCATCTTGCAAGAGAACGTCTGCATTGTGGGAATAACACCAGGGGGAGCTGCCTTTGTGCTAAAATGTGTATTTTGTGAGATGGTTCTTGATCTAGAAAGGTGTTTAATTTGACTCCAGTGGGACTGCTTATGTGCTTAGAGGTACCACATAGTAAGTCCTGGGCTGGTTCAGACCCTCAGGCTGGGCTGTAGTGATGCTCGGATCCCAGGACCCTGCAGCACCCAGGGCTCCCAAGGGCTTTAAGAAAGTCTTTCCATGTGTCTTGCTTTTCTCAGCGACTTTGGCTCAGCGGTGTGTGATGCACATTAGAGGAAGGAGTCCATCTTCTGAACAGAACTGAATAAGGTGTAACACAACTTCTCTTCTTTTAACCTGCTCTGTGTGTTGTGGTTTATTCCCACAGAATTTTTGGTAAAGTGACTTTTATTTTACAGCTTGAGTGTGAAGTTATTCCCAGACTGCACGAAATGCAATTTTTAATCTTAACGATAGATTTAGTGACCACTGAAGTGTAAAATAAACTACTGTGGCCTAATCAATCAAATCTGCATAGTTCAGAGAAAGCACCTGTATGAGGCTTTTATATCAGGACGTCTGTAATGGTAATAGATGTTTATTAGCAACCATAAAGCTGTTTGAATTTAATATCTCTCTAAATAACACCAACAGCATTAAAACAAATCTCTAAAGCAAATGCAACTGCGCCATAAACAGCCCACGATGTAAGGTTTAAAAGCCATTACAAGAATCCTGTGAGATTCATGGTTTGTTCTGTGGCTTTGGACACTCGCCTGCGAGTGAAAAACCCCGCAGTTCTCGTCAGGAGCCCCAGGAACAAAGCACTGCCCAGACAGCAATGAGCGGATGGGGTTTGTTTTTGGCACAAAACGTGTACAGCCCTCTCGTTAAGTGGAAGGGACAGCGGAGGCTTCCAGCAAGGCAGTGGTCACAGTTCAGCTCCATCTGAAATGTCTTCCAAAATCAGGTGGTGAGTCGGGTCCCAGCAGCTTTTAACCCAAGGACTCCTGCAAGCACGGGGGGCTGAGGTGGTTCTGAAATGCCAGCGAGGTTGCAGACACTCCCGACGTGTTGGGTTACTCATCCTTCGTTGTTAGAGTGAACACCAAGTACTTCATGACCAGGTTTTTGGGCTTTCTTGGCACTTTTATGTCTGTAGAGAATGTATGTCTGGCTATAAGAAACCAGCACAAAAGCAAACCTGTCAATAAACCACTGAGCCCCTGTTAATGTGCTTCTGAGGATTTAAAAATATTCAGGGTTTTGGGAATTAAAGGTCAGGTTTTCTTCTGTTTAATCAAGAGTTCTTCTTTGGTCCCTTGTTTTACTGGGATTTTTGAAGCACCACTGGAGAGGGCAGTAAGCCCTTGGTTCTGTCCAGACCTTCTCTGCAGATCAATATTCTAAATTTCATCTGGGCCCGTTTTTAAAATCTTACCACAATGCAACGTTTTTCCCCTGAAAATACAATTTTGCCTGAGTGAGGCTGCTTGCAGACTGGGATCCGAGGGGCTTTAAGAAGCAGCTAGCCACGCTGGGAATTCAGAGCATGGCTCCTGATAAAGGATCCAGGGTAAGAGGGAAGCTTTCTGCATGACCCACGGGCAGTGGCTGGCTGAAGCGGTCGTGGGGATCGTCCTGGGGGGTGCAAAGCTCTTCTCCTGGAGCGGGGAAGGCAGCTGCTGATCTCCCCCACGTTTACAGGAGCGAATAAATCGTCGGTCTGTGATCCTGACGCAGTCTGAGGTCGGGGCCCCCGGGAAGCAGTTGTTTTTTCGGGTAAATGTGGTCAGATCAAAGCGTTGGAAAAGAGCAGGACATTCAGATGACAGGAGGGCACGGCCACGCTGGCGAATAAGGGGCGATAGTGTTGGGGCCCTGGCTGTGGTTGGCGGCCGTGGCTCTCCTGCCCGCGCCGGGGGGACACTGAGGCGCTGTGTGCCGGGGGCTCAGGCCCTGCAGAGCAGCACACAGGCTGCCAGCCCCTTCTGCAGCATCCCCCAAAGGGGATTTCTCCCAGCACAGGGCAAGAGAAAAGAAAACAAAACCAGCAGCCTTTTACTGGGAGTCAGCAGTGGTGGGGCACCTGATGCTTCGGGAGCGTGGCTGAGACCTCCCCTCTTCCCGGGAGGGACCCGAGGAGGAAAGACTCTTTTGCAAACAGGGAAATGACATTTCAGGACAAATTTTTTAGTCCCAAGTGAGCCTCGGGAGTGGTGTGAGCTGGTGCAAAGGTGCTCACCACCGCCTGGTGACCTGCCTGCTGTAGATGTCCCATCCGAGCACTTGAACTTGGTCTGCAGGGGGTCTGGCAGCAGCTGTGTGTAACACCCGGCGGCGGTGACCGAGCGCGTGGAACAGGGCAGCTTTAGTGTGTGCAAAGGCACCGTCTGCAGCGAACAGAAATCCCAGTCCTGGGGATGGGACAGGCTGGGGAGGAGGAGAGAGGCTGCGGGGGAAGCCTATCGCGTATGAACGCCCAAAACAACTGCCATAATCAAGTTGAGTGTTTCTTATCATTTGTGGGAAGTTAAGGATTGATATGTGGCATGTGGAGGGTGTTAAGAAGAAGCTGTAAGGTCAGAGCTGCTGTCCTCCTCTTCCTGCACGTGAGCACCCAACAGCTTTTCCTCAGCTTTTTACATGCTAAGTAAGAACTCCGTGTTGTAACAGAATGGTTTCTGTTATAAGAAATCATTCGTATTTTGCTATAAATTACAAAACACCACCACTATCCCCCAGAAAAATCACCCCTGTGTCGCTGGTTTTCATCCTCGCTGCGGGATGAGAGTTGAGTGAACTGAGCTCAGCAGGTACCAGGCTCACCTTGCAGTGGGGAGGGAGAACTGGAGAGGCGAGTGTCCAGCCATCCCTTAGGTGTGGAGAGATGGTTCACTCCTGTTTCGTTTAGCCCTGCCTCGTGAACTCACCTGTTAGAACAATTACCATGGCTTTAAATGGAGAGCGAGGCTTGGAGGAGGTGGAGGACGGGCACCTCCCTCGCCAGCGTGGGGGGACAGCGCCTGGCACCGAGCTCTGGAGCACCGAGCCCTTTGTTGCAATATAACAGTAAACATTATCCCCTGACATGCCCAAGCGATGCCTTTGTGAGGGAAGCTCTGGTGAAGAGGTGGGAGCGTGCCCCAGAATTCTGCTGCCGTGGAGTGGCAGTGCCCCTGCCACACCGTGCCGTTACAGCTCTGTAACTGCAATCTACAAGGCTTTGTATGAGTTTTGTGAAAAAATAAGTGTACTGTCCAACCACAGCACTCATTTTTCCAAATGAAATAATTTGTCTTTAAAATGCATTTTTTTTCTGCTTCTCCAAGTGGAGCCAAAGGCCCGAGTCTGCCTGCGGGATTAGCAGCCAGTACAATTCCAATTTATAAATGAAGCCCTTTTTGATTCACAAATAAAAAGCATCTGAAACCACTAACCAACTTGGCTTTCCTTTTTATGCCTATAAAAATGTCTGAACCATTTGTTTTTTAAATTTTCTAACTGTAAAATATGCTCCTATGAGCAAATATGTCCAAGTTTCAATTGGAAGCGAAGTCTTTTTTTTTTTTTTGATGAGAGGAGTTAAAAACTCACGTTTGCAAGGGAACTTGGAGCAATTGGTCCACTAGGAGGTGAACAAAGAATTTGTGTTAAAAACCCACCCTTAACGCTGCTGCTGCCCCTGTGTCAGTGGCAGGAAGGGCTGGAGAGCTGCTGGTGGTGTGAGCGCTGCCCGTGGGTCGGGTGCCGTGCGGGTACGCACCGTGCCAGGCAGGATTTCAGCTGGCACAGCTGTGTCAGCCCACCTTCTCTGCCCTCGTCTCTGCAGGGATGTTAGGAATACTTTTGTGACCTTGGTTTCATATCAAGACAGGAAAAGAAAAGGTGCAAAAATCAGTTCAGATCACAAGATGGTAACTTCTTTGTCAATGCTAAGAAGTTGGTCTGGGCCAACGGGAGGAATTTGGGACGACTCCTTTGCTGGTTTCTATGGTTTTTCTGGTTTCTGCTGGTTTTTCTGTGTTCGAGTTTGAAGATTTGAGGAGTTCCCCCTTTTCCCAGGTCCAATTTAATAATTTCTTACCAGTGTAGAAGCTATTTGTGCTGCGGAAAGGTGAACCCCGTGGGACGCCCCGGCCTGGGAGCTGGGCTGGAGCCGTGACCCGCGGGAGGGGGGCACTGTCCGCTTTGTTTCACTTGTTTGTTTGCGAACCAATTTGAAAGGAAACAAAAATACAAACAAAGAGTTTCCTCCCGGTTTGTTTGGGTTTGGTTTGGGGCAGTTGATCTCACTCTCGCTGCAGCTCAGAGGTCTCTTCCAGCCCAGGCGATGCTGGGTGCATGGGGTGTGTGTGTGCCAGGGGGTGTCACCGCGCACCCCCAGAGTTATCGGGGGGCTCCAAGTGTGTGCAGCCCCCCCAGGCCGCTTCATTTCTTCTGAAACAGCTCAGCTTTCATTAACACTGTTTTAAGATGGGTTGGTTTGGTCTGGACTGCGCTCCTGAAGGATTCCTTACAAAATGTTTATTTTCACCCCCTTTTGAAGCGGTGTGGGGGTTCGCTGGGACCCCCCTGTCCCCCCACCCTCGGTGAACTCACCCCGGTTTGGGGGTCACGGAGGAACACCTCGGGTCACTCCGGCCTGGGAGAAAGCTAAAAAATTCTTAAAACAAATCAACGTGCGCTTGAGCTGGATGGCATTAAAAACCAGACGGGGTTTCGGTGGGGGCTGAGGATGTACAGGGGCCGTTTTCGCGGTCCCCCTCCTCTAACAGGCCCCGGCCCGGGGGCGCTGCCCGGCTCCCCTCAGCCCTGCCCGCCCCCGGCAGCGAGCGGAGCCCCCGGCCTGTGCGAGGCCGCCCCCTGTGGGCGGGAGGCGGGCGCTGCGCCGGGAGGTGCGTGAGACCTTCGGGTAAAAACTGCTGTTCTTCCCGTCCCGCGCTGCCCGGCGGGGCCTGGGACGTGTGGCCCTGCCGGGGACGGGCAGCGGGGCCGGGGGTCGCTGCGCTCGGGGGGTCCCCTCAGGAACATGGCGGAGGGGCCGGGGGTGGCGGGAGCGGCAGCGCCGCCCTCGCTCCGCGCTCCTGCCCGGCCGGGCCGGGCTGCCCGGTGCCTCCCGGCTCTGCCCGCTGTTAGGAGGGCGCCCCCCGGTCCCGTTCCTGCCTGGGGTGACACGGGGACGCTCACGGGCTCGCAGCGCCCCGGGACTTCCCCCCCTTGTGTCCCTGCGGGTGCCGCTGCCATCACCTCCACACGGGGACACTGAGGCAGGGCCCGGTGCCGGCCGTGGGGAGCGGCCATCGAGGGACGGAGCCTCACTCCGGAGCCAGTCTCCTGTCAGGCAAAACACGCTTTGTTCCAGATGTGAACTGCGAGGTTTGGGGGTTTTTAAACCGCCAGCCCCTGGGTTTAGGCAGAGCCATGCTGGAAGGTGCCCCTGGCGCAGGGGGACGCTGGGGTTCCCCGCGCTGTGCTCACTGTCACTGCTTTTCTAAGTTCTCCTTTGGAAAAGAGAAAATCCCCTGGTTTTTGCTTGCTTCGGCCGGTCTGCTCAGGGGTGCTGTTGTTAAAGGCTGCCGTGGCAAATGCTGGCCTTGGTGCGCAGGTGTTTCTTTTACTGGAAGAGTTTTCCCTCTTACGTCGGTCTAAGCAGAAGAATTTACTCCAAATCCCCTCTTTTGTTCGCAGTGTCACCCTCGAGGAGGGTTTGGTTCCAGAGGAACCGTGTAGGAGTTCGTGTCTCTATCAGGCCCTGAAGGACTGCGGGTCTGTTCTCACGGCGGGTCTGCGAACGCTGCGTCGGGAACGGCAGCGCTTCTCTGGGCGTTTTATTGCAATAAAATCAAATGTTCTGGGGACGGGACTTCCAGGGCACGGGGGGCTGGGAATGGGATACAGCCCAGGGGTCATCTGTCCACATTGAGGAACAAACACGCAAAAAAAGCCCTGCGATGCTTTTAGTACTGAAATACTTCCATTTTGTGTCAGAATGGGGATTCTCAGTTTTGCCAAAAGATCAGAAGACCCAACTGGGGGGGTTATCTGGAAGTAGCTGCATGTTGCCTTGTAGCTCCGTTTATTAAATTATTCCAAACACTGTTGAAAAAAATACCGCTTTTTGCATACCAACGGGAAGAATTTGGCGTCCTCAGCAACTTGGTGGAGTTTTTGGCTTTGTGGTTTGATCATCTGTTCCTTATTGCATTGGGGGTGTCCCCCGAGAGGAGCGGTGACGTGAGTCTGTGTCCCCGCTCCGTCCCCGCTCCGTCCCCGCTCCGTCCCCGCTCCGTCCCCGCTCCATCCCCGCTGTCCCCCCAGTGCAACTGGGAGCGCCCAGGGAAAAGGCTCTGATACAGATATCAAGTGCCTTGGGTAGCAACGAAACTGCTCTGCAATTCTAGATTGATTTCTCGAGATATCAGAGCCCTGCCGTATTTTGGGAAAAGCTCCAGGTTTTGAGAATGTTGAAATGTTGTTAGACATGTTCTGAATTTGTGGTTAACTTGGAGCTGCCTGAGCCTTGTTTGAATGCTGTGCGGATCCCTTTAACCCCTGAACCAGAGCAGAGTAAGGCCCTAAGCTAACAAAACAACTGTGAATAGCCTGTTCCAAATTGCTCAGATTTATAACAGCAGGGGAAATATTTCTGTGGCATGTGTGTGTGACGTTTGCTAAAATTTTTAGACCTACACTTGAAATGAATTCAGAAAGGGCAGAGGCAGGGAAATCTGACGAACCGTTAACCGGCCCCTTCTTCACAGCAAACCGGCCACGTTTGTGTAACAAGTTGAATCTATTCAGTGGCAATTTGCTTTATCTGGAAGTACTCTTTCCCTTTCAGGGTGATGGTGAATGCAATTCACTTGTTATTGCTACTTACAAAAATAGGCTTGTTGAGTCTCTTAGTTTTTATAACTCCTACTGCCTGGAAATACAAGGCTTTAGCTTCTGACTCTCTGATATGTCTCTATACATAGGCAAACGCACAGGTATGTGTAGGTATTTTTAATACTTCCAAGTCATAAGTTCAGCCTTTCTCCTAAGGTTCACGATCTCCTATTTTCATGAACCAAAGTTAATCTTGTTTAACATGAGGGACATTTCAGCTTTTAGCTGTGGGAGCAGGGAAAGCTCAATGTCCAAGCCCAAATATCAATGCTCTTCTATCCAAAAACCTCTGTGGATCCATTTGAACCCCCCTGTGAGCTCCTGGGCAGCAGTCTGAGCACTGCCTGCCCTCTGCACTTTGCTCTGCTGGCCCCAGTTCCCCAAACTGGGAGAGTAACTGGTACGCTGGCATCACAGGGCAGCAGCCACAGGTGGATCTGGCGCCTGATTTCTGCTGAAGCAGAAGGTGGCAGATCACAACGTGGCAATCCTGTGGGTTACTGTTAACCCTTCAGATCCATGCAACTGATGGGGAAGTTGTTAATGGTTAACGTATATTGCCAGTAGGTATTCCCAAAACAGGGATTTGTGACTGGGTAACATCATAAGCCCCGGGATGGTTCAACAGAGGGGTGTGGGGAGTGAAGGGATTCTGAGCCTGCCCAGCAGACCTGGGTGAGGAACCCCTTGGTCACTGCGTGTTGTGTGCGAAAGAGCCGCGTCTGGTTTGATCACAGGAACCTGAATGGTTCATTATGGGCCAGTGTGGACTGAGGAACTGCACAATATTGGTCTTTGTCCAAGTTTGCTCCCAACTAAAAGTCCCTCTTCAGATGTTGTATACATGTTTGTTCTGGTTTGGGTTTCTTTGGTTGTTCTAAACACCATTTGTGTACCCCATGCCTTACACACGGTTACAGATAACAGACTGCCAGGGGGAGAGGCTACACTGGCTTCAGTGGGAATGCAATGCAGTCTGTTGCAGTAGAGCACACCAGGAGGAACATAATCTCATTTTCTTGCATTTTCAGCTTGCTTTCCATTAATTTATGAGACATTCTTAGGCTATTTTTACTTCACTACCCCTGTAACAGTTGGTTTGAGAGGTGACCAGCCTCTGGGTGCAGTTACCTGATTTATCTGAGGGTGTTCAGTTTAGGACTGTACCCAAAACCTGCTGAGGAGGGGCTGCCCTGGGGAGTTCTACTGTGTCCATTTCACCCTCTCATGAAATCACAGTCCTAACATTTCTCTCCATGTGACTTTCCAGCTTCAGTTAGGCTGGGAGAAGAGGCGCAGAAGTGAGTCTGAACCTGAACAGTGTTTATTTTCTGATCCCGTGAACCAGTTTGATAAGATTTTGAAAAAAATCATGTGTTATGGAAGTGATTTTACTTGGAAATAAGGAGGGAGAATGAGAGGTAAAGGATCTCGGCTGTCTCAAGGCAGATTTCAAGCAGTTTTTCTCAGTGAAATTAGCAGAGTTTGTAAAGACAATTTCAGGTCACTTAATCACCAAAGGGTTAATTCTAATTTTGAACTTCCCAAATGTCAATGCTCTTCTATCCAAAAACACAGCAACTGGCTTTATCAACATATGCTTTTCATTACCTACAAGACTTACAATATTTTTGGTGTCTATATCAACTTGATTCAATTACTGGTACCACTGCGAGGGAACATTACCTCCAGGGAAAAGGGGGTGAATGCATCAGTGCCCATGGATACAGTGTACAGAGCAGATTAATATAACAGATTTACATCGAGACTGCTGACTCCATTACTTTAAAACTCCTGTAATTGACTTTTTTAAAAATGACATTAGCATTTAAATGGTACTATCGTTACAAGGGTGAAGGTTCAGCAGAATATGATCAATTTATTGAGCTCTTCAAATGTTCTTTTGATATTTATTTTTTGTTGTCATGCTGGAGGGGTTTTTTAGTGTTTTGTCAGACACAAGAAAAAGTCTATACCATTGAGATCTTGGTCTGCACAGCTACTGGGGGGAAATGCATGGAAAGCTCGCCTAAACCAGCTCGTGACCTGCTCACTCAAGAGTTCTTTCTCACCTTCATTCCCCACACGCCGCAGCTTTTTCTGGTATGTAAAATTCCAGCATGACAGAAAGAAATAATTTACAGAAGCTGTCTTTGGTGTGTGAGAAGGGACGGGGGTTCGTGCTTCTTACACAGAAAGCAGCCAGGGAGATGATCCACCATGAAGTCACTTTTCAGCACTGCACATCAAAACTATTCCAGTTGCATTCAGAGCTCATACAGCTTCCAGTTCAGCCAGTACAGCTACCACATCAGGGCAGTTTCACACTGGCTTGGGAGAATGATGTTCTCTGGATCCCATTAACTTGTGGTCGGAGCTGGGTGCCTGGTCACTGTGTACCTTTTCCAAATCTCCACACAGTCCAGATTGTCTTCTGGGACATCTGTTCAGTAGAAGGTCAGTCACAAGCTCGTCTGCAGGCTCCTCATCAGGCTTGCACGTTGTGAACAATCCCTCTTACACAAACATAGCAGGACAGAGCCTGTTCCCATAGGATTTCTGACCCAGCAGACTGGGATGGCCACAGCTGATACCTGCCTGCAAGGTGAATCCCCAGTGGTCAGCACCCATGTACCTGTTTCCCTTGATGTATACGTATCTATACCCGAGAGCAGCAGCATCTTCAAGCCTGCAGCCTCAGCTTTGATGAATCCACTTTGTTTTCTCCCGTTTTAAAAAGCAGAAGGTGAAGAAAAGCACAACTGCAGTGATGTTTTGTGGGTTCAGTCGGTGGCTCTTTGGCTGCTACTGATACAATTGATGGGTCCCAGTCCCATTCAGTGTGGAAAAGCAGGGCTGGGATGCAGAGCCAGAGTTCAGGCTGCAGTGGCAATAGGTAGCTCAGTATCCCTCCTGCTTGCCTCGCTATAAAAATGCTTGGTAATGACCCGGTTCGACCCTGCCAGTTCTCCCTGACCTTCTCCTCTTCAGGATGCTGCTTAATTTGCGCTAATTACATTCCGTTCTGACAGGAACTTGGACATTGTCTCAAGCTTTCAGGTATTTTCACTGCCATATTCCAATACAGAGTGCTCTTGAGGCTGGGTATGAAAATGGCAATAAGTCATTTATGAAAATGTGCTTTGTTTAATATAATACATAAGTGGTTTGCATGTAGTGTAATCTATGTGCATAAATACCCCTTCAAGTTTGACTTTGTGCTTTAATCTTGAATTCTTACTAGGATTCAGGAGGGTTGGTTAAACCCAGCAGTAGCAGTTTTCAATAATAAATACATTTGTTGGCTTTGGGGTGGTCTGTGGGTTTTTTTGTTTGCCTCCAGAATCCCAGGTTAAATTCCTCGTCATAATGGTGGGGCTGATGACCACTACAGAAAACGCTGCCTCAAAGAGGTCAGTAGCACAGGAAAGATCTTCTGCAAAAGGGAAAACTTATGGGACTGATTCAGCTTTGCTGCTTCTAAAACCAAAGTGGAGTGAGGTGTCTGTACGTGTGGACGTGCTTTGCACTGACACAGAGGCTCTGTTCCCTGCGTGGCGTTTGGCATCCCCAGTCCCTCTGCATTGTAGAGAGTTCTGTTAGCAGGAGGGTGCAGATGTCCTTGTTCGGGTGCATGCCTGGGGACAGTGGGTGGCTCAGCACCCTTGGGTGCCCGTAGCAGAGACCACGGGCTGCCCTGTCCCTTTGGAGAGGGGGGGTGGGAGCTGTTTGGTGTTTACAGTGGCCTGAGGACAGAGGAGCCTGCTGCTCCGAGCCCCCGTAAGAGCCCGATCCCTGGTGGAAGCGGATCTCCACACGGACCTCGGAGCGATGGATAAAATACAGCACATGCCGAGGCTTTGTGTTACTTCCAGGAGAATGAGATAGGAGCCATTGTTGGAGCTGCACTAGGGCTTTTAGGCACAGACAGTATCAGTAAAGTAGTTGCATGTTTCAAAATATTGTATCATTTTAAAGTGCAGCGCACATTAGGTCAGTGAAAGGGGATACGCCAATTTGAACCGTGCCGGATAATGCGGCTCTGTGTCTGGAGAGACAGAGGCACCCCGGGCCCGAAATCCCTCGAGCTGTCTTTCAAAGAGTGATAGTTACGGAAATTAGCAGTGCAGAAATCCATACTAATCATTCATCGGGAGCCTTATTAACTGCCTCGCCAGTGTTATTAGGAGAGGGCTGCCCTCCCCAACGGCCCCACCAGCTCCCCTCCCGGGACAGCCCTCCCGGCACTGGGACCTGCTTTGGAACGGCCGTGGTGCGAGGGAGGAGCGCTCTGATCCGCACCTCAACTTATGCAGTGCCTTCTCGTGCCCGAGAACCCCATACAGAGCCAAGGAGGGGAGACTTCATCCTGAGGATGAGCTCCCTGCGCTCCTCTGGGAGCACCTCAGGGCCTCTGTGTGTCCTTCCGTCCCAAGGGGGTTGGCACGGGGCTGGCTGGAAGGGTGGCAGCTGGAGAGGACCCTCGTAGTGGCACTGGGTTTAGTGCCTGGTGCTCATGGTTCTGCGAGGCTGGTGCTTGCCTCGAGTAGTGGTGGCTGTAAAATGGGCAGATGTCTCTGTGAGTGCAGTGTTTAATACACCTGGAGTTGTCATAATTCCTCTTCACTTGTTGACAAACTTTACCTAACCGGGAAAAAAACAATAATATTTGGCCCAGCTGAGCTTCCCACAGGGAATTTTGCTTTAAGCTTTGCCCTGAGTGCTATCAGACAGTTTTTTGACTCTCAATTTGAGACCTATTGTGTAGGCAGAAGAACACCTTAGCGTTTCAGAAGGGCAAGTTTCAGGTTTGGCCCTCGGTATTCCCATCTGATGGGAGTTGCAAATGAAAGAAAATTAAATTACACACTTGGGTTCAAGGATTTACGCCTGTGAATCTCACTCTGGCTCATATCTCCACCGTGGGGGAAACAAAGAACGTAGAGGAGATAAATAATACTTGAAAAAGACAGAATCTTTTTTGTCCGTGTCTTTATCTGTGGTTCGACTGTGTTCCTTAAGTGTTGAAAGGGGCACTTTCTTGGCAAGTATGACACAAATAACCTTCACCCTTGGCTGCGCTGTCTGAGACAGTTATAAATTCGAGGATAAAGGACACGAACAAGAGTTACTTTATATGACATTTTCTCATGATAGCGGAGGAGGGGAACATGAATGGGTGTTCCTGTCACACTTGTCCCGTGATTGTTTTGTCAAACAATCGGATTTATGGCCGGGCACTTCGCCTGTCTTGAGCTGCCTCTCTCGGTGGTAGGTGCTGTCCTGCAGCGAGGAGCCTCTGCGGGCTGGGTCTGCACTGGGCAGTTCTGCCCGGGGTCTCTCGTGTGATGGATGCCTGCACCCATAGGTGATCCTCCTCCACAGGGGGCAGCCCCAACCCTCCGTGGAGTGGTGCACCCGGGGAAAGGAGTTGGAGATCTGATGGCTCAGTGGTGTTGGGTAGTAAGAACTCCCCAGTGCTGGCATCACTGCAGTATTCCTGGGAGTGAGCGGGGGTGTGGTTAGGGTAGTCCCATGAAGGTTTGGTTGGAGCACAGGTGGAGGTTTGGGAGGAAGGAACACAGGTGGAGGTTTGGGAGGAAGGAACACAGGTGGAGGTTTGGGAGGAAGGAACACAGGTGGAGGTTTGGGAGGAAGGAACACAGGTGGAGGTTTGGGATGAAGATGAAGGACCTGTGTGCCTGGTTGGGGGTGAGCTGGTGGGAAGGGGTGCCTGAATCCTCTAGAGCCGTTTGGCAATCTCAGCCTTCGTATTTAAACTGGGAGTGGAGGGAGAGGTTCCTTGTCAGGAGAGGGCTTAAAAGAATCACTTTTTGAAAGTGTAATTTTTGAAATTAAGCCCTTTCTGTTCGGGTGAATGTACCATTAGAGTTTGAGCGCCCCACTTGAGGAAGGTTCTGCACGCCGGTGTGCTGAAAGAGTTGTAAGCAAACACAAACACAAAGGTGGTCGTTAAATGTCCCAGAGTCACAGCACAGCCTCGGTTGGAAGAGACCTCTACGATCCAGGTCTGACCATTAACCCAGCACTGCCCCATGTCCCTCAGCACTCAGATATTCGTAGGAACGATTTCATGATCCTTTCAGATGCGTTTGAAAGCATTTCTCAAGATTTTTTGCTGTTCTGAACATTTTTGTTTAAGTTACAGCAATCCCCAGCGTATGGTTGTGTTTATGCCGTAAGCTGAGGGTATTTTCTTTCCCTGTATTCCTATTGTAGAGCTTTTTAGGGAATTTTAAAGAGTTTTCTAAATACTTTTTAAAGTTTGTAAAAATCATATTTTTGAAGGATGATCTGTAGAGAACTACAGAAGTCGGCACTAAAGAAGCACCCGTAACATCGGAGGCGCTGAACTTTGAACAGAATTCCATTATTGCTCCATAAATGAGGAGGTGGGGGTCCGTAGGCCACAAGCTGGTGACTGTGTGGGAATCCAGCCTAGGTAAATTCCCGAAGGGTCTTTGGTTTGTCTCAAGTGATATTAGGGTCTGGTTTTCAGGGTTTGTCGAATGGGTTTTGGAGCAGTTCTGTGCCCACGGAGCGTGGTGACACAGAGCACCGATTGCTTTGTTCCCTGTCCATCTTTCTCATCTGTTTCCTTTCCCTGAAGAGTTGTGATTATTCCTCACGGGCCTTTTTTTTTTTTACTGTGAAATCTTAACTGTTAACCCAAACTAAAACCCAACCAGAGGCCATCCCACTTTCAGCTGTGGTTTCTGACTTGTGGTTACTCGAATAATAAAATCTATTCCCACAATGCAGAAAACTTCCCAAGCATTTGCTCCTTAGCCGTGGGCTCTGCTCCACGTGTGTGTTACTCCTCCATAATGCACACGAGTACTTGTGGAAACAGACACAGATATGTGTGTTCCATCAGGGTGGCTTCCTGGCCAGCCCCTCCATGAGCAGAGAACTTTTCCAGACGTGTAAACAATCAGTGCTCTGCCAGCTTTGCTCAGGTACATGTATTGTTAAGGTGTCACTGCACTGAGAGGTGCAAAGGAGTGACCTAATCTCCTCTTCTCCATTTTATTATGTCCCTAGGTGATTGTTTCTTAGTATTTTGTCCTCTCTAGTTTTATAAGACAAAAAATATGGTCCTCTTCTGTTTCCATCAGTTGTATGGGATCTCGTGGGATGCCCTTCAGAGCCCCATCTCTGAGGGCACAGTGGGACCCTTGGGGTTAATTCTTCTCTCTGCTGGGAATGACTCCTGGAGCTGCGCTCCCATCAGCTGGCTGGAATGGTGTCCTGGGCCTTTTGGCCCATGACTGGTCAGCAGTGCAGCCTACAGCCAGGGAGCTTAGCTTAGCCTCTATGTTCACTAAGAATCAGCTTGCCAGCAGGTGTTAATACATCTCTTAACACATTTCATGTACAGTAATTCAACCATGAGCTCACACACACACATTCTGTTTTCCAAATAGCCCCAAGAAATGGGACTCTCTTCCCAAAATGCAGCAGGACAAAGCCCTGGAGTGTTTGTCTGTTGCAAGGACTGTGCAAAGTAAGTCTATTTTGTGTATAGACTTTTGTATAAATATTTATTTAAAGTATAGATTCATTTTCATACCGTAACACACTTCAGTCTCAGCATTGCAAACGAGAGCCTCATTTTAAGTGCAGATGTCTTTGCAGTGTGGGGAGCAATGTAGGACTCAGCTCCGAAGTATCAGGGAGCTCGTTCCTAGCTGTGCTTTGTAACTCTCCCCAGGAGGGTCTCTGGGACTGGGAGCAGCCTGGGATGCCGGAACAGCTTACGGTGTTTTGTTAGGAATTGGTTTAAAATAATTCCTGGGGGTAATGGTGTGAGTGTCTCACTTTACAAGTGTTGTGGAATTGATGCGTTTACATTTACCCTGTTCATAGTGGAAAAAATAACTTCTGCTTTCAAACGTATTTCCATTCCAAAATGTAAGTCAGCATTTTGATACAAAGATTGATCTCACTTTATATCATCCCCAGCTCCTGTCAGGGGAAATCTCTAAAGCATGCTATGGCTGCTCAGTGTAGGTAGGGATTTCTTGCTGTGCAGCACAGGGCAGGGTTTTGTGGGGCTGGGAGCCCTACACCGAAGTGAAGAATGGAGGAAACATTAGAGGGCTTCCTGGATCAAGCAGAGATGTTGTCCAAGTTTAGTTCTGACTTTGGGAGTCCCTGAACAGCTGCCTGAATTCGACTGACCACATTCAGGCCTGATCTGTTAGATTGCTTTCCTGCTGTGGGATTATTTTAATAAATTGCAGTTTTAATAATATTACAGCTACTGCTGTAGCAAACTTTAGAAATAACTGTGGTAATGTAAAGCTATGAAAACATTGAACGGGAAAGGAATTCCTTAGTATGGGGTCTTCTGGTACGTATTGCAGTCTGCTTAACCTTCCAAGCTGGGTGATGAAGGAGGTCCTCTGTTTGTTCCTGATGAACTTCATTTTTTGTAGGATTATCCTTCATTAGTGAGGCCCGAAATTTCTGAAGACTCGAATTAGGCAGTTAGAGCACAGGACTGTAGGTGGGGACTCTTGGGTTTCCTGATGGGCTGTGGTCCTTCTCTGCAGAAGGGGTGCTGTAGCTGGCTGGCTGTCGGCAGCAGACCCAGGTTTGATTCCTTCCTCTGAGCGTTTGGTTCCCTTTAAGCATCGAGCATTTGCCTTTCTTCCCTAGGGTTCCTGCTGGTCGTTACTGGCCGCTGTTGGGAAATGTGGCTGTTGATGGGGCAGTGTGTCCCCGAGCACCACGGTGTGTGAGTGTCTCAGTGTCAGGGAGCTCTCTCATAGCTCCCACATCCTTTCCTTTCCTGGGCAGAATCAGTGAGCTCTCACTCCTACTTTGCCACTGAAAAAGGTCCTTTGCACACACGCTGCAGGGAATCCATGGTTTTGATGTGCACGAGGATGTTCATCATCTTCCCTAAGTGTGGAAAAAAAAAAGAGACCATTTAATCTTTGATGGGTGTAATCCTTTTTTATTAACTCCACACTTCTGCACACTCATAAATTAGAGCAATATTCCATTGGTTTGGTTTTTAGAAAAATCCCCCTTTTTTCCTGGTGATTAATTAAAGCTATGTTTTGATCTGTGGGGGGTGTGTGTATGTATGTATGGGGGGGGTATGTATGTATGGCTGTATGGGGGGGTGTATGTATGTGTGGCTGTATGGGGGGGTGTATGTATGTATGGCTGTATGGGAGGGTTGTATGTATGTATGGCTGTATATAGGACTGTATTTTGGTACCAAATAGATGCTGCAGTTGCGATTGCAATGAGAAAGCAGATACACAACAGGCATTGCTGAGACTGTAGCGGTGATTAGGAGTGCAAATTAGATTTAGATTTCCTGAATATCTAACAGCAGCTAAGCAGTTTTTTGCCCTTTGTGTATGAACATTTCCATTAGAACTTACAAAGGGTTTGAACTGGATTAGACTCCCACAGTCACTTTCAAACAACAAAATACAACTTGGCTGACAGGGGCTGTTTAGAAACCTTTTGCAAAAAATTATCTTCAGAAACGCTAGCACTTAGCAATTACAAAATGTCTACTTTTGTCTTGCCCCCTCTGCCAAGTTCCCTTTTTGTCTTGCCGTGAGGAGGATAAATTACCCGACTTGCAGAGATAAACCACAGAGAGGTGAGATTGCTGCAGCTGAACGCTGGAAACTCCCAGCGCTCGGTCCTCCTCTGCAGCCTGAATTTAAACCCCTGTTTCTGGCTGTGTCAATCAGGCACTTAATGAATACATTACAAAATGTAGTTGGGTTTTTTTGCCTTTCTAGAAGATGCAATTAATGTTTTGGCTTAAGACACCTCATTTATAATAAATGTATGGAGCGCAGCACAAGATCCTTGAAGTAATTCAGGGAGTTGTGTGAACAGAGGAAGGCGTACAATGCCTTGCTTTGAGGAGTCAGAAGCGCGTTGGCACAGGGTGGAGAGGGGAACTACTGCCTTTGCTGCTCAGAAATCCTTCACGACCTGACATAGGGTGGCGGTGCTGAACATCAGCAGGGACGGGGCTGAGGGCAGGAGCTCCAGCGAAAGCCACGGCAGTGGTGGTGCTCTTCTGTGTCTGCACGAGTGTGTTCCCTGCAGAGGGGGGTGTCTGAGAGGTCTCCCTCCAAGAAAAGGAGGAGCAGGATTTTCCTTCCAAGGTAACTTCTTCCACAGAACCAGTGCAGTGCAGACTGGGTGCAACAGGAGGGTACAAAACGATTTCAGCAATAGGTGGTGACAGTTTCTTTTAATCTTCTTCACCTTCAGCATGTTCTAGTTCAGTGGCTGACTAACAATATCTCCAGATTTATCTAACCAAGAAGCCTTTTGACAGAGTCATTTTTTTCCCCTTATTTATTTAAGATTTGTGCTGTGAGGATGTGATGGTGGTGACATTGGAGGGGTCAGAGGCTTAGGGGGGGTTCTCTGTTTTTCACAGACAGGAGTGGAGCTAAGGGCAATGCAAGAGGGCAGATCTGTTCAGATGAAAGGTTGAAGAGGAGTGGAGGTGGTGTTGAACTGGGTGAGACTATCATATTTAAAATGTAGTCTGTGAGTAGTTCTGTGAATGATGCCCTCTTGGTTCAGGGTGTGGCACTGGTGGGGGAGATGCCTGGGCGAGAAGAGAGCAGAGGTTGGGAAATCTCATTCCAAGCCAATGCTCTACCCCAGTGTGCTCTGGCTAGCTTTCCATCCCCTGTAACCTGGAGATGAATCAGACCCAATAAAGAAAGCTTGGACATTATGCCCATGTTGTGTCTAATTGTGATATTTAGGGCAGGCACTGACTGCAGTTTTGGCTCTCTTGCACGTGAGCACGAAGCCCGTAGGATCAGGTCACTGTGTTGATAATCTCACCCTCTTCCCTTGTTTGCTCCCTGCGTCTCACCCACATTTTTTCTCATCTTGAAAATACTTGTGTTGCAGTGGGATGCTGTGTGGGTGTGCATTGAATTTACTGCAGAATAAGGGGCTTTGAGTATAAATTCTTCTTGGCAGAGCCTGTGCTTGCTGGGTCTGTGAAGAGCACCCAGAACAATGGGACCAACTCTGACTCAGAGCTTTCCAAGTGATGAGACAAACGATAAGCCACAAGAATTAACTCTGAGATCGACAGGGCAGCTTTCACGAGTGCCTTGCTGGAGCTCTCAGACTTTTCAGCCGATTTGCAGTGGATTCAGGGTCCGTGAAGGAAACGAAACCCTGAGTTTCATGTTTCACAACAGGGTTTTGCACTGGCCTGGTTGGGAGCATACAGTGTGAACAGTGCTGTGTAAAGGTAGGATGTTAGTTATAAAGCTACCACGAGGAAAGTGTTAGGGCTTTGTAAGCAGCTGCAGGTGACCTGATTTGCTTACATTGCCCTGAAATCTGAAAAACATCCGAAACGTCAGCACCTACACCGGCCTTCCTCTGGTCACTGCAACATGGAGGTGGTGTGCAAATCCTCACGTTCAGAGTGTGCTGGTACCCAGCTACCATTTTTTAATGAGATTGTGTCCCTCCCTTCAGGGCCTGATGGGCACTGCACCTCCTTGGCCTCCTCGGGATGAGTTTTGCTGACCTTGCTGTGTGGTCCCTGGGCTGCCTCACTGTTAATGCCGTAAAAGCAGCAGCAGAACGCTTGGGTGTGCGTCTTGTGAAGCGACCCCCAGCACTCCATCCTCTGGTGTGGTGAGATCCAAGGCCAAGCCAGTCCCTCTGAGTAGTGAACACATTACAAAGTCACCAGTTAATTCATAGAAACTTGTGAATAAAGAGAGAAGTGAAATTAATCCAGTAGTTCATTACCATTGTGTAACTGTGGGGTTTTATTGTAACTGGAGAATGTGACACTTGGATGGAATACAGCAAAACAATTCGCTGGTGAAATTATTATATGCTAATACATTAATGTGCTAGGATGAAATTAGTAAATATATCATTTAAATGAGGGTATTAAAATAGAAGTTAGCAGTTCAGAAGTTTTCAGTGCTGGCTCTGAGTTGATGTCTCCCTCGTGGTGAGTTCATTGCTCTGTGGTGTTTCCCAGGGTGTGGAGGTGGCGTGGAGGAGGATGTCCCTTCTGTCCTCTCCTGGCAGGGGACAGGGGATCTGTGGCTGTGGTGGTTCCAGCCCTGCTTGGTGAGCCCTTCGTGGCAGCTGTCACAAGTGCCACATTCACCTGGACGGCCGGACGGTTGTGCAGGAGTCGCCCTGGTCCCAGTTTGTGTGCGGGCACCTTCCCCAATTTATAGAGAGGTGTGTATGTGTAGGTGGTTTTTTCTTTTTGTGTAAAACAGACTCTCCAGCCCATAACTGATTTCCAAATCCCTTCCAACTTGAGACCAAAGACAAAAGCTTCCCTGTGGCTGAGCTTGGCTGCAGATGTTCCCTGGAGTGGTTTCACACTGCCCTGCCCCGCCGGGAGCCCCTTGTCCCCGTGCGGGCAGGACCTGGGTGGCAGGCTGCACTGCTCATCGATTAAAGGGTTAACTGCCAACGCAGAACACAAACAAGAGATGCAAGCAAACAGTCCCCAGCAGAAATTGGACCCATCACTTCCCTCTAATGAAAACCAGATTCACTCCTACAACAATCATTCCACTGTTCCTAGGTACCGTTCCTAGCTGGAGAGAAGCGCGATTGTTGTTCCTATTAAAAAAGAACCCTGAACCCATACGTTACATTTCTAGAGCTGATCTGTGTTATCATCTGGTTTTCCTTCTGGAAAGGGAAAAAATAAAGTGAAAAGGTTTGCCTGGTCTGAGTGCTGAGACTCAAAGGAAGAGATAAAGGGAAGGTGTCTGCTGTCGGTCCTCGTGTGAATTAGCTCAGGCAAAATAACTGGAGGTTCAGTAGTTGGGGTCTGAAATCTGTCTCGTGGCCCTTTTTTGGGGAGAGAACACACGTAAGGGCTGTTCGTGGAGGGGGTGTATTTCACTTGGGTGAGCAAACCTCGTGCTCCTGCTCCCTGCCCCGTTCCCAGACCGTGCTCCGAGGGACGCTTCCTTCAGAGCGCCTGCTCGGCCTCGGTTTGGGTGAAAGATGGGGGTTTCTGGAGTGGATCTCACTGGCCCTCGCACGGACCAGGACACTTCTTTCTGATCTCATTAGGCAGATGTGACAGAGATTGATTTATTTTTTTTTCTGTAGGAAAAAAGCAAGCTTAAACCCAATGTGGTTTTAGTGGAACCTTGAAAACCCAGTTTTCTCACACTCTTTCTTGAATCGTGGATGTTTCTGCAGACCCGTGTTGGGATCTCACATCTCCCGTGCCTCTGTTTCCTGGCTGACACAGGAAGCATTTGTGTCCTTGCAGCTCGCTGACCTGGGGAGCGACGTAAACTCGGTCTTTAGCAAACTGATCAACATACACAGGGCTGAGGCTTTTTTCCAGCTGTTGGTTTAGATTTCGTGCTTTGTAAGCGAGTTGGTGGAGGGTGGAACAGGAGTCTGATCTGACTGCAAAAGAACCAGAAGTCAGACTTTTATCTTACTGAGATTTCCTTTGAGTAGACAAACCAGCCATGAGGTGTTCATAACCGTATCCTGCCCTGGTATCTCTCACCACTCAAGCTGCTCCTCCGTGGAGGCCAGTGTTTCAGACTTACGCAGATATTCCGATGCTTTTTAAACAGGTTCCAAATAGACATTTATTTTGGCTACAACAATATTTTCCTTTTATTGCTGTGATGAGATTCAGCATTTCCAGAAATAACTTCTGAAAGGTGCTCGAGGGCCTTGGACGTAGGTGTTGTCAGATACAGAGGAGAACAGCCTACAACACACACCATCTTCCAACCTGTACTTTGAAAAATAAGGTGTACATGCAGGAAACAATTTTTTCAAGCAAGTTCTCGTGAGTTGTTCTGAAACAATCTCCTTCTCTGCACCCCCCAGTGCTGTGCCATAACTTCACTGCTGAGTTAACCTGGTGCATCTGATGATCCTCCAGCGTTTGTGGTTCCTTGGGCTCAGGAAGAATGAAATCCCAGTCTGTCCCATTTCAAATCCATCCTCCTGTCTGTGCTGAACATCTCTCGGATGCTGCACCGCTGGTTTGGGGACATCTTGCTTAGGTTTGGCAGCAGTGTGTTACTTCGAGCTGTAGAGTGGTACTGCTGTAGGACTGCAAGATTTGTAGTGCTGTGTTTCTGTACATTAATTTCAGGGGGTTTTAAAGCATTACAGAGGTGTGCAGATGTGCACACCTCTATCTGAGTGTATCAGGTGCTCGTGAGGAGCTCTCTCTGTTAGAGCCTGGCGTTGGAGGAGGGCTGCATCACTTCCCATTCATTCCTGCCACACTCCTCAATCTGCTGACCCAAGCCAAAACCTCTCCGCTCTCTCCTGCTCTTGGGGAGGAGTTAGGGATTTGTGAATGTGTGAAAGTATTAGCTGCCAGTTATAACTGGAATCAAGCCTAGAGGAACCCAGATCCTTCAGCGGGAAAGTTTGTAATACATTATCTCTGGAACTGGCCCAGCTTTCAAAACCAGGAAGCATTAATAGGAATAAATGTGAGCACCATTAGCACTTCCAAAGGCATGATTTATTATCCAGTTTGGATGCAAAATGTTGTTTAGTTGCATAACCTTGCTCACTTCAATAGGAAATGTCATTAATGGATTAGTTTATGAAATGCACAGTCCTGAAAGCGAGGGAATTCCTCTGCACACCCAGCCTGAGCTCTGCAGCAGTGGCGTTCCCGGCCGTGCTGTACCTGCCCGGAGAGGCAGAAAGCTCCAGTTCTTCTGCTCAGGAGAAATTTCAGAGCTTGTTAAAAGGAATGGAAGTCGAAGAGGGTTTGGACTGGGGGTGGTGGGGACAGTCCTCTGGCTGTGCTGCGTGGGGATGCTGCTGGGGTGGGGGTGCCAGCACTGGCTGTCACGACTTACAGAGAATTTACTGAAATCAGACGTCACCGTGTTCCACTCTAAGAGGAGTAACGGCTTGGCCAGTGATCACTGCAGCTATCTGCTGAGCTTTACTGGCTATCTGGCTGATTCAGGGAGGCAATGCTAATTATTCTGGCTTTTTTCCCTTCCAAGGTATTTTCCCCCTGATGTTTTGGCCCTGTAGTCAGTCTGTTCCCTGTAAAACCCTCGCCTTCCCTCTCCTCCTTTGATGTGCCGCTTAGGGGTTCACCTCCTCCATTTCTCGCAATTACCAGTCTGGAGTGAGGATGCCCCTGACCTTTTACCAGCAGTCTGGCAGACACATGGGACAGGAAGCTTGGGTTTTATTTCAGGCTTTTCTACTATTCATCTTGGATGGATTACAACAGTAGCAGCTCCAACTGTCTGGGAGCCCTGTGAGTGACCAGGCAAAGGTAAACTCCCAGGCATGGAAAATGTGCGGGCGACGGCGCTCTGATTTGGGGTGGGCTGAAGGGGTGCACAGCTTTGCTGGGTGCTCACATGAACAGCCCCTCACGTGCTCTATGTTGCTATACTGGGAAGAATTCCTTTTCTGTCAAGTTCACCAGCAGTTGCCCCAGAGCACAGCCTGTTCTGGAGAAGAATCTCTGTGGATGTCAATACAGCAAATGAGTCATTTGCTCCAAAAAAAAAAAAAAGAGCCTTCCTTCTCTTCTGCTGCCACTGCTTTGGTGCATTCTTTGCTTTTAAAGTTCTGAATCTGCAGCAGAACAGGCAGAATAAATCAAACTGCCATAAATGCTGTGCAAAAGATTCAGCTTGGGGTCTGTGTCTGAGTTGCAGGAGGGTGGGTGGGTTTGTCACCTTGCAGCAGTGCCCGGGAGCGCTGCCACCATGCCTGCAGTAACTCTTACTTTCCCTTCTTTGCTTACAGAGCTGAAAACCAACACAGAAATCAGTTTTTCAGAGCTAGTTTTAGTGGACGGGTGGCGATGGAGCTGTGTGTGTGAGCTGGGTTTTCCATCCTGCCGTGTCAGCAGAGCGCACAGTCCCAGGCAGAAAACGGGGCAATTCCTCCTGGGGTGCTGTGCTTTGTGACAGGGAAAAGGGAAAACGGGGCAATTCCTCCTGGGGTGCTGGGCTTTGTGACAGGGAAAAGGGAAAACGGGGCAATTCCTCCTGGGATGCTGGGCTTTGTGACAGGGAAAAGGGAAGAGAGGCTGGCATGGGAGGGAAGGAGGTGGGAGCCAGGAGATGAGCCTGTGGAGTGACAGTATAACTTTACCTGCCTGCTGAAGGTATCTGTGGCTTTAAATGACATCTCAGGGGACGGTATCAAGCTCCTGAATTCCATTCATCCATCAGATGGGAGAACAAGACCTGGCTTTCAGTCGGCCAGGAGCTGGCGGCTTCTCCCGGGGTAAATGAGCTCAGACCACACAGATAAAGAACGTCTTCTGTTCCGTTTTAAAACATTTCAGGGGAGAATCATCTGTCAGTCGGCTCCGGGCTGGAGGCCCTGCAGCTCCCCCCGAGGTGCTGAGCCCAGCACAACTGCTTCGTGAATTTTGTGTCAGGTCCCTTTTCCCCACCAGCAGTATCTTCCACCCTGGGCAAAACCAAAAAGGAACGAAACCAACCAACAAATGGAGTAGGTTCCATGTGGGGAGTCAGTTTTCTGGGTGGGTCCTCAGCCTGCCTGCGTTGTCCTGAGTTTTATCCAGATTCCAATGTAATTTGTGTTATTAGAGTAAATCTGCCAGTTAATGGTAGATGGTGACCAGTACTCTTACTGCAGAACAGTGCCTGGGGGGCTGGAGCTTCACGTTGGCCTAATGAGGGGGGGGGTGTACGTTTTGGGAAGGTTTCACGCATTTTGCTGTGCTGCATGTGCTCACCTACTCCAGACAGACCTGCTGGTGCTCCAGACTGACACAACTCTTTTCAGTGTTAAAGACTTCATTCACCAGAAAGCTCTGTTTCAGGAGCCTGAAACCAGTCACAGATTCAGTCAGTTTTCATGGGTGTTTTTAACTGAGAGAAGGATGAATTTAAAAATGCCAGCAATCCACAGATGGTTCTGGAGAAGGGTCTTAAACAACATCTTCCCCGTGTCCTTTTCCTTGCCAGTGGCTTTAGGACATTCCCACTCGGGGCTCTCTGACCCCCTCGTTTAATACCTCAGCCTGCCCAAATAACAGCGGAGTGTTTGGCTGAAGGGAGGGTGACAGCTTTTACGTAGTGTGGAGGAGAAGCCACTGACCTTCTGCTGCTCGTACCTAGAACTCACCCCTTGGGGGGTGTGGGGTGGCAGACACTGGTGTTCAGACCGCCCTTTCCCTCGGGAAAAGTCCTTTGAGATGGCTGATCTCAAGGTGAGGTTGGGTGACACCTCAGTGACACCGTGGTCCTGTGGGGTGGGTGCTCCTGCTCAGTGGATGGGGCAGCAAAGGGACCCCTGCTGCGTGGGGACACAGACTGGGGAGGTCTGTCCTGCTGGGGCATGGTGTTGGGAAGGGGGTGGTGGGAGCTCTGCAGCTCCTTGAACTGCCCTGGAGAGAAAACATGAGCGTAGAGGTGGAAGAGAAGTTCTTCCAAGACAAACAAAAGTACCTAAAGATCAAACCCGGTCTCTCCGCCTTCGTCGTTAAAGAGAAGCAAACCCACCAAGGTGTACTGAGTGCCCTCACAGTCCCAGCCTGTCAGACCAAGCATCACGGCAAAACTCTGTGTCTGGGGGTTTTTTGGTTAAATATTTCATCTTGATTTCCAGAACAAATGAGTTTGGGTAAACTGGAGATAAGGATCTGAAATGTGAAGCACTGGCTCATTTCATTGAGAGCTGCCATGGAAACATATCCCCAGTTAACTTGGCTATCTACAAAGGCTCAATCAGTACATACGATCCTAATGATTTCCACCCAATTCACAGCTCTCTGGGTCAGACACAATTTCTGTGCTAGCACAAAAGAATGTGTGCCTCGTGGATTTATAGTATGTTTTTCCACGCAGAATGGGAAAAATACACTGCGGGGAAAGGAAAAGGGAGGATGCCTTTAAAGCAAAATTTCATTTTAATTAAAATAAAAGGCAACTTTTCAAATATGAAATGTCAGGCTGGTTAACCTTGCATCCTGAGTCTGGAAAGATACATTTTCATCTTTGCAGTGCCTTAGTTAGTGGTTCCTGGCACATTACATTAACTAATTTGAGATCGAATTATCAAATTTGCTCATTGCTGCTAGCACTAATTTGAAACCTTACAATAAAGAACAGTTTGAGAGGCAGATGAAAGGTTGCCACCCACAGAGGCTCCAAGACCTGTCCCTGGTGTATCACAGCAAGGTTCGGAAAGATTTGGGGTAATTGCAGTCATGAGCTGGAGTTGATTGAAGAAAATTATACCCCAGTTTTTTACTACAAGCCTTTTTTTTCTTTTTTTCCCCCTTTTTCTTCCTTTATTGTGTGTGGCTTTTCTTAAATTATGCTGTGAAACACTGTTGCAAGGAAGACAAAGTATCAAATTTTTAATAACTTTATTAAAACTTTGCTTACAACTCTCCCAGCTTTAAGGTGAGGTTTCTGAAGAATGATCTAAATGTTACTTGTATTTTCCGAGAGTTTTTAAGTTGTATCTTGTTTTTGCCTTTGCTAAACTTTTAAACTTTTAGCCAAAAATCTGCTAATGGCTTTCCAAGTGATTTACATCCTCCTTAGCAAAGGTCTAGTGGCCCTTCTGAGTCGTGCAGTTTTGGGAGGAAAGTTTCTGAGTCGCTGGGTTTAAGGCTGACAATTGGGAGCTGAAAGCAATTTTCTGAACATCAGTGTTCCCTAATTGTTCCCGAAGTGATGCGTCCCTTCCGTCGCTGGCGTGCCTCAAGGAACTTGCGTTTTAACAGCTTCTGCAGGCTGGAGCGGTCGGGGTCCTGAGAGAGGCATTTTCTTCCTGACCTTCCTGAGATAAATAATTAAGATGGAGTCTAGATAAAGATCACTGTCAGAGGTGAGGGGTCAACCTGGCGAGCTGACCTGAGAGGTAAAATTGCCCTGCTTGCTGTGGCAGCAACTGGCAGGCAGCTGTGTGTCAGCAGGGAACTGAAGGGGTTTGCCCTGTTGAATAGGCAGAGCCCTGGAAAAGAAGGGATGGGGGAGTAAAGGTCTTCTATTTACAGTCTGTGTCCAGCAAATGGTGTTTGTAAAAAAAAATGCTCCTTCTCTGGTCAAGGTTAAGGGAGCAGATTAGGGGCTGGTAACAAGGCTTGAAATCTGGTGAGTGCAAAGGTTAAAATGTTCTTCTAATTTGGAGCCCGTAGGCATCCCTGCTGTCGGGGCAGGCTGGGGGGCCGTGCAGACTTTGTTCCGTGGAGTAAGTCATTATCCAACACATGCTTCTGCATTAAAGCCTCCCCCGGGCTCTGGGGCAGCGCGCGTGGTTCCACACCCGGTGTGGCACTGCGGGGGCTCCTCGGGGCGGGTCCCTGCCGTGTGCCCACCTGCGGGGCCCTCGAGTCACCTTGTCACCTGAGAGCGTCCTACAGACATCGCAGCGGGGCCTCAGAGGGGAGTCACCCCTCTGAGCTGCTCGGCAGGGAGCGTGTCCTGGAAGGACAGAGCTGGCCCCGTGGCCCTTGGCGAGTGGCTGCGCTGGCACGTGGTGGCTGTGCCAAGCGGCTCCCGGGCTTGGAGGGCACTGGCTGGCTGGGCAGGAAGAAATGTTACCCAGATTGAGGTGCCTTGGCAGGAAAACCATCCCGTCCTGTCCTGCTCCCAAAGCTGTGTGGCTGTGCAGGGGACACCACTTCGTGAGCCGGTGGTCACTGAGCAGCAGTGAAACTCAGCTGCAGGTTTAGGAGCAGCCTGGTAATTGTTTATAATGAACAAATCCATTATCATTAGAGAACCACAACGGGAGAGGGGGAAATTCCAGCTCCCCCACCTGCGAGCTCCTGAGCTCATCCCCATGTGGGGATGTGTCCCACTGCGCTGGGACACGTTCTCATCAGACACCTCAAACCGCTGGGGTTCAGCCCTGCGAGGGCTGCAGACGTGTGTGCGCCTCTGTCCCGGACGGGGCAGACCTCCCGTGCTCACCCACCCTGGGGACACGGCTCGTGTGGGGACACGGCCACGTGGGGACACGGCCGGCGTGGGGCTGTGCTGGCACAGGGGGTGTTACAGCTGCAGGGCGAGGGCTGCCCCCCTTCAGCCCCCGCACGGAAAAAGGAGCTGTGCCTTTAAGTGTCCCTGCAAGATCTCTGCAGCTTGGGTGGAAGAGGGAGTGCTTGGGGGTGAGTTCCAGAGCTCAGTGACAGAGAGGAAACAGGGCCAGGAATAAATGGCCTGTTGATTTACTCAAGTTACATCATTTTCTTCCCCTCAAGAGCCTATAAATCTCACGCTCCTTGTAAAAACAGAATTTAAAAACAATTGAGAGCTTCTGAGACGACCCCATAGCTTCCAGCCGCTGTGGCCTCTGAATATAGAGCTGCCTTTCACAGGCTGGACCACTTGTTTCATATTAGATACTCGGGGAGCCCTGCTTCCAGCTAAGCAGCAGAAGCTGTTAGGATATTTTATAGTCGTCCTAGTGCTTTAGATAACACTCTCCCCATACATATCAGGGGCTTTAGCTAAATAGCAGGCTTCCTGAGTGGGCTCCGCGAGTCGTTAATTCACACGTGCGGGTCTCTGCTCCCCTCGGTACCATCTCTGATCAAAGACACCCGGGCTGGCAGAGGTGCCTCTCTTAAAAAGGGGATTCTTCTGCTTATTGTGCAATTTATGGCCTCTCTGCTCCAAGGGTTTGCGTTGTAAGAAGGCTCAGTGGTTGAGCTCGCTGCAGCGCTCGTTAGTTTTGCCTCCAGTCTCACATCTGAAGAGATTTTTTAATTCAGCAGGGATTGGGGTTTTATTATTTTTTCATCACTAGTGGGATACAGTGGGCTGCAGCCCTTCCCACAGCTGGGGTAATCCTTGGGGTGGTCAGCAGGGCTCTGGAGGATGAAAGCAGGGCTGGAACAGAGCAGGGCAGGTTTCAATGTTGGGGTGCCCGGAGGAGTGGCACTTTGCCACTTCTCACCTCGGAGCTCGATGCTGCCCAGGAAGAGTTGGCATTTGTCTGTCTTCATGTTAGAAGCCGAGTCTCAATGATGGGTGTTATAATGGTTCTGTGGGGATGTGGAGCTGATGGAGAAAGACCTGGAGTTCCTAAAGCTGAGCAGGTCCTCGCTCCTTAATCCCTGGCAGTAAAAGCTCCGGGTCAGAAGTCTCTAGGAACCTTGAGGAAACAGAAGGGGCTTTTCTCAGTCTATTTGCAGCCTTTTGCCACTGTCTGTAACAACGTGATATCTCATGTAATGATGTCAAAGAGGCATTTCTCAGCCTGACCCAAGCTTTCTAATGGCTAACATCCAAGTTTTAGCACCACAGCCCTAAAGTTCTGCTCTCTTTATTGTAGCTCTTGAGCTCTAAAGTGGCTCCGGTACTATTAGGTGCATAAACATAAAAATCTGTAATTTAAACTGCTTTCTTAGGCGTACACTGTGAGTGGAGATTGTTCTTCCCATTCAGTGAAGGGGAGAGTAGTGGTTGCTACACTTGGCCGTGCTGTTACTGGCTAAACGTACAGATGGAAGAGTTTGTGTTGTACTTATGGAGGGATGCTTTGATAATGATATTGTGGTTAAGTGCAGGAAAAGCAGAACTAAATAATGAAACCAGCAATTCCTTCTAGACTGGTTCCCCCCCCCCCCAAAGAAGAGAAATAAACATACAAGTTGACATAATTCAGAAATGCCAGTGTTTGCTCGCGCCTGGCTCGCTGCCACCCCGGAGCCAGCGCAGGGTGAGGAGGAGGGAGTCCCTGCAGGCACAATCCATATAAACTGACTGGATTTACTTATCATTTGTGAAAACAAAAAGAAGGTATCTGACGAATCTGTGGGCTGAGGTCTGCGTTGCAGTTGTCGTGTGCCGTGTCCCCGCCACATTCCGGTCTCAATTTGCGCTTTCTCGTTACAAGTTTCCAATGGCTCCGTGGCTGGGTTAAAACATCTGCTGAACGCCTTCCTCCCCAGACCTCTCAGCCTGGTGGAACTCTGTTAGTGAAAGGGGATGCCTGTAGATATTAAGACATAAGTGCTTATATAGGCATAAGTTTAAGGTAAAATTTACATGCACACACCCACAAACCTGTGCTTACGAGTGTGAGGACACTTGGACGCCTGTGTGACCCTGCAGGTTTGAACTGATGTCTGGTCAGAGCTCTCACTCCACAAATCCCCACAAGGAGGCAGTGGGCTGTGAGTAGCCAGGCCCTTTTGTAACACCCAGGTGAAGCCCTAAGGGAGCAGGAGGCATTACTGCAGATGTTACTCTTGGTTGTGTGTCTGTCTTCCACATTGTACCTGCACATCATCCGTTTTAGAGGCGTTATAGCTGAATCAGTTAATGCTCTTTGATGTAATGGGCCCACGATTTACCCCAGAGAACTCATAATGTAAAACTGATTTTTCTGTAAACCTTTTTTAATGAAATACTTGCCTGCTGCGCTGTGGTGCTCTGGAATTTGGCACAGACATGCCTTTCTCCTTTGCCCCATGGAGTGGCATCAACAAGAGGTGACAGGAAGGGCAGGACCACCCCAGCTGGGGACAGTCTGTCTAGGACAGTGGTGCTCACGTAGTGAGATGCTTCATGAGCTTGTAGTGAGAGCTTCATGAGAAGCTGAGGACAAAACACTCCCAGTGGAGAATAAAAAGTTAGAGTAAACTTCCGAGGGTAATTTGAGAATCTGGAGTCTGTGCAAATCCCCCCATTCAGAAAAAAAAGACTGTCTTTCATAAGAGGAGTGTTCCTAACTCTGGTGAGCTCCCTGTCATAAGCTGCCTAAGACAGCCAAAAGCTTTTTGGAGCAAAGAGGGTGTTTTGGAGCAAAAAAAGGCTCTTGGGAGCAAAAACTCTCTGGTGACTAATAATTTTGCTCTTGACTTTGCATTACCCTAATGGCACGGATTCTGCATGGGGATTTGTAGCAGAGTAACGTAACCAAACCTGGGCTCATTCACCTTGCTCTTCTGTTCAGTAGTTTAAGGGACAGGACATTACAGTCCTTATTTCTCTTCATTCTCAAATACTGTATAAAAAAGAGAAACATTCTCCATCTATTTTATTTAACAGTTACCTCTCAGTGCTGTGAAAGGGAGTTTAACTGGAGTAGGGGTGGGTTTTTGCTTGTTTTCTCTTGCCTGCTGGTGCTAACATCCTTGTTTGTGCCATGTATCGTTTTAGATCTTCCAAAGTAGTTCATGTGCAGAGGGGGTTTGAGATGTGGTACTGAGTAAACACCTTGCTTGACCAGCTGCAGGCTCCACACCAGAGATGTGGGTTGTGTCAGAGTGCTTAGCTCCTGGTGGCACTTGAAGATGCTTTGGGATCCCACCCTAACAAACATCTGCCCCGGGAGGTGCCATTACGTAGGATAACATGGGCACTGGGTCCTGTGGCTTTCAGCTTGTGCCAGGGAGGAGGACATTACCTGTTCCTGGTGTATAATTACAAACAGTAGTACCCTGTTTTCATCCATATTTGTATTTGATTTTTTTCTTAAATACTTCTGTAATTTTTGTGTCTGCCTTGCTTACAGTCTGTTCTGAACTCAGTGCAGGCTGCTTTGTGCATGGTTCTGTGTGTAACTACAGTGGCAAAAGCCTTTGGTAACAAACACAACTTCTCAGCAAGGCAGGGTGGTGTTCTGGTGACTCCAGGCCACGTTTGCAGCTCTCTTTGGGTCCGTTTCCCGTCCCAGTGAGCCCAGCACTGTGAACCACGCTGACAGCCTCGTCCACATTCCCTCTGCGCTGCGGGACCTGCCTGCTTCCCTCCCCTGCCCCGAGAACAATGCCTGTGTGCACATCTCCAGGAGCCACCAGCTCCCGCAGCCTTTGGGGAGGAGAAGCAGGTTCTGAATCCCACTGGTGCACACAGTATTTTCTTTCACCAGGGTATTAAAAAGCAACTAAGAAAGAGACCTCACAGATGCCAAGAGCTGTTGAGCATTGAGTTGTAGCCTCCATGGGCTTCAGTCCCTCCGCTCAGTAGATAGGCAGCGTTTTTCATGCTGTTTGACAGTTATCTCCTCAGCAGCATTACTGGGCTTATACATCTCCTTTCAGCAGCTCCAGATAGAGCTGACAGCAGGGGGATTCTGTTTTGTCTCAGCAAAGAAAAAAAAAAAAAGGTGGTCTTTTGGCAGTAGCCAAGGCCACACTCAAGCACCAAGGGGCACAATGTCTCCTCTGTCTCGGAGAGAAAATAGCTTCTGACAGGAATCAGCTTTCAGTCAACTGCCAGGCATCTCTCATTATGGGAGGCCCGACCTGCAGGCTGCTGTGTAGATAACCTGTTATCGGAGGAGATTGGATGCGGAGGTAAATTGCCTCGCGCTGCTCTTTCTGCAGGTTCCGGGGCAAAAAAACCCAAAAAACGGTAAAATATTATCCTAAGGAAAACTTGTCAAAGTTGGAAACGTGGCAGTTGAAGGCAGGCAGTGCCCCTCCGTGGGCGTGCAGCCCGCCAGAGCCCGCCGGTGCCTCCGCGTGGAGCAGGGTGCTGGTCCAGTGCGCTGGACACAGCAGCTGCTGGTGTGCAAATCCGGTTTGGTGTGAGAGGCAGCACTGGAACGAGCGTGTGCAGTGTGAGGCTGATATTTGGGCTTTGAAATCAGTCTGGTTATTACATGAAAAGTCTCAGTGACTCTGTGTTCTCTAAAAATCAGTGAGCTGGCCCCTGCATGGCTCTCCTGAAGTGAGTATGGCTGCTGGGCTGAGCAGAGAGAGGAGGAGGAAGGATGTCTTAGTTCTGGTCTGTCCAGTTCCTCCCTGTGCACTGCAGTTCTGTGCTCCTGAGGCTTTGCTCAGAGCATCTCCTCCCTGTTCCTTAGGTGTGGGGCACGCAGCCCCACTGATAACCACAGCCTTCGTGTTTCATCTCAGGCATCCAAAATATCCAGGCACTCTGAGCAAAACCAAACCCAAACCGAAACACAAGCAAAGCTTACTGTGGCTTCTGCCACATCAGTGGTGAGCGCAGCAGCACCTTCCCGTGGCAGCTCTAGGGCAGCCCCTGGTGAACGTGCACGAGTTGCAGTCCGAGTGTTCTCTGGTCCGTGTGTCTCTGGTGTGAAAGGCATCGGCTGCTGTGCCCGTTTCCTTGAGCCCTGCCTGCACCCTGCTGCACACTGGGAGTCGTTTTTCGGTGAGCCCATACACAGTTAGGGCCAAGGAAGTTAGATGGGCCTGTTATAGCAATTCTGTTTATGCTGACAATAAGTTATTTGACCTTCAGGCTGATCATGTTTCGATACGGAATGTATCAGCTCCCTGACTTACCTGCTGGTGATGTGGAATCCATTCGACATCCGGGGTGCTGCAGGCGGACTGTGTTTGGAGGCAGGGAAGGAGCATCAGGGAAGACTATCTCACCTTAAAAAAGCTTTTACATCCTCTAGTAAAAATGTCTTGAAATGAGGACATTTTTCTTTCTCCAGGCTGGGGAGAAAGGTCTTCTGAATAATTCATTCCAGATTAGCTGTAGTAGCTGTTTGTTCAGGCTGCCTGGAAAGGTGATAAACCAATTAAGAGGGGATGAAAGTGAAGCTGAAGGCTTCTGCTAATCACCTGTAGATGCAGTTGAACATTCATAAGTCAAACTGGGATGCTTTAATTACAGCAGCATTTCAAACACTGTGTGCTGTATTAACCTCCCCAGAAACATCCTTTGCTGTGCTGGCAAAGAAGTTCCTTTCTCCTCCCAAAGGCTCCTTTGCATCCCGAAGGACCTGTCTGAACCCTTGTGCCGTGGGATCACCCTTGTGTCACTTGCACTAGCAGCTGTCTCTTCGTCCCTTGCTCCTCAGACCGAGCACCTCTTGCTCCTTGCAACCCTGTCTTGATTTTTTTTTGCACCACCTGCCTCGGGGTCTGGAGCAGTTACAAAAATAAAGAGGAGAAATCACACAAAGCTCATCATGAGTTCAAAGGACCACAGACACTTTGTTAAATGCAGGCTCTTCGTGCTATCTTGTACATGACATAGTCTGCTGAACAATTTGGTGACTACTGTACACTGTCAGCTCTCACTGTCCCGCCGTGGGACACAGGGCAGCTCTGAATGCAGGAAAGAGAAATGCTTTCATGTCACTTTTATCTGACACTGGACGCCTGGGACCAGTTTACAGAGGTAGCGCTGAATTCTTTGTAATAAGCAGTGGGGATCCTGCAGGGCTTCACTGGGGTGCAGACGTACTGTCCTGTTTCACCAGTCACTCCTCTGAGCAGGGACTGCACCTCCTGTGAGGGCACAGAGTCACGGAGTGGTTTGGGTTGGAAGGGACCTTGAGGATCATCTCATTGCAGCCAGACAGGGACATCTCCCACGTGAGGAGCTGTGTCCTCCTGCTGGCCAGGTGATGCTGGCTGGCACGGGGAACTCGCTGTGTGACCCTTGGTCAGTGCCTGCAGCAGATGCTCTCTGCTTGTCTGTGGCAGCACAGGGAGCAGGGCTTGGCTTTGCTCTCCTGGAACTGCTGGAGCAATGGTTATCTGACCAGGGCATCCTTCTGTCCGGGATCCAAGCTGCGTCTGCCTCCTGCACAACCACAGCCCAAAGCAGAGCAGCGATGCAGGCGGTGGCACCGCTCGGCTGCTCCCTCCTGGGGCAGCCAGGCTGGACCTGGGTGCCCTCCCACAGGCAGTCCTGCTCCCGCTGGCAGTGCTGCTGGGCGAGGGTCCCGTGGCTGCTGCCCGCTGCAGAGCAGGAGCACCCGCCGCTGCGGGCAGGGCTGCGGTGGCATGGAGCTGGGGACAGAAGGCTGGCATGGGGAGGGCTGTCCCAGTAGCTCCCAGGGACGACTCCTTGCCAGCTGGAAGCCCTCTGAAGGCTGACACGGTTAGCTTTGAAGGGTAGAAGTTGAACTGTTGGCTCAAGTAAATGTTTTTTCTCCCAAATCACGAACACAAAACTTTTATTTCTGCCACTTTAAGTTTTCCTGGGCGCTCCTGCTGTGGTTACCTTCCTGGTCCCACGTCCTTTCCCCACCAAAGTTCTCAGCTCAAGTGGAGTGGCTGTGAGGCGTGATAACCCTCGTTCAAAGCCGGGCTAAGTATGGCTGTGGGTTGTGATAAGGGCTGTTGTGAAGAAGCTCATCACCTGATGAGCACTTTGCATTTTGAGCTTCAGGGAGAGGGAAAATTCCCTGAAACCAGCTGTTTTTATGGCTGAAAACACTCAATGTGAGGTGATTCTGATTGTAATGCAAGCGCCCTCCTCATTTCCAAGCTCTGTTTCTAAAGGGTCGATTGTTTCAGAGGGGTTTTGCAGATGGAGATTGGCTGTATTCAACACAACAAAAGCAGATTGGAAGATGGTGTTCCTTTTATTCTCTGAGACACAGAGCCGAAGGACTTTGTCACCTGTCCGCTGCCCGGCAGAAATAAAATCCTGTGTTTGCAGCCATGATTCAGGGTCAGGAGGTAAGGAGATAAGGCCCCTCTTTTGTGAACAGGAGCTTGACTTTCAGCGAGCAGGAAGTGGGAATGAATGCGGGGAGAAGGCAGGAGTCGGGAGGGTGAAACTCCAGCCTGCTCTCATCTGATAAGGAACAGCCACTAAACTTACCCCTGGGGGGGTGATGCTGCTGGGAGGCGCAGGGCAGAGGTGGGTGCTGCCCTGCCTGCCTCTGGTTTGTGCGTTTCCAAGGGGAGCAGCGGTACGGATGCTGGCCACGGCCTCTCGCTCTCCTCTGGCTGCAAACTGGTGCTTAAGCAGAAACTGGTCTGATGAAAACAACACAATGCTACTTCAAAATCTATAGCGTGGTCTCAGTTTTCTCCCAGACTGTGTAAATGTAATTAGAATTTGCCTGCATCAAGCAGCAGTTCCCCAGAAAATCATCAATTAATTGATTCCAATTACTCGTAATTGTTTCTCATACATTTCAATTAGTCTGCTGTGTTGTTACCAGCAGTACTAGTCAATTATACAAGTAATCAACATGCCTTTAATAACTGTCATGAAAAGAAGTGGTGAAAAAAGAGTTGATGGAGGAAGGACAACATTCTGGATGTCAAAAAGTGCCTATTACACTGATTTATCGTTCGGCTGCAGTGATTTGGAGAGACAGAAAATAACCAAGCTGGAGCGAGGTGTTCTGAGTGGGCAGGGGACTCGGAGCCACCACGTCCCTGCTGCTCCCCCAGTGATGGAAGAGGTTAAGGCTGAAAAAATTACCAGTAATTAACACAGACTGCGTTATCTCACCACCCGTGAAGGGCGATTGTGTTTGTTCGTGGCACAAGGAGTGGGGTTTGCAGGAGGGGCGTGGGGGCTGGTGTTTGGAAGGTGCTGGAAGTGCTGTGTTCCCCCTGTGCTGTGGCCCATCAGAGAAGTCACAGTGATCTATCAGAGATGTAAAAACGTGTGGCTGCAGGGTCTGCAGGCCCCCCAGGAAGTTAGAAAGATGACACACAGACCTATTTGAATAGAAAAGGTTTCTGAAGGTTTTCTTTACCCAGCAGCTTTTAGCATGGTCTGTCCCAGTTTCATGTTGTGAGTGGATGCAGTGGGTTCACACAGACTCCTCTGCTCAGCCCCCTCTCACGTGAAGCACCACTGCAGCCTGCCAGCAAACCCACCCTGGTCCACCCCACAAGTGTCGGGGTTCTGTGCCACTGCCCCCCGCTCTGCACCCCTGGAGGATGCTGCTGCCTGATGTGTGCGTGGGAGCAAGCCAGGATTCCCAGGTTCTGCAGGGGATTCTGTGCTGCCTCGCAGCGCTCGTCCGAGTCCCTTGCCTCATGGACACCCTGTTCTGTCTGTCACAGGGTAAATGTCAGGACTGAATGTTTATGGAATGCTGAGGTATCCCTAAAAAAAAGTGACACTGATCCCAGGTAATGCTGTTATTCCCATTATATGTACCTATAAACCCCAAATTCTGTTACTTTGAGCCCATTGTGCCAGATTTTACCGCAATATCCACGTTCCTGGCGTGTCTCATTGCCAAAATACCCAGTTTGCAGCAGACTGCTGATATTTACGGATTTAATAATTAGGATAGAAAAAGAATCACATAGAATCTAAGTGTCTGTCTGTAGAGTGTTGTGCTGTGCATAGGTGGGTTTTTACCAGGTTTCTGCCTGTTGTAATGTAATAACCACTGACTCAGATCGGTTATGGGTGAGATGGAGGTATTGGAGAGCTAATATTTTGACTGCTGTCGGGAGAGGAGCATTGCTGAGGCTCCTCAGTGTGGCTTGGAAAAGCCCATTATTCGATAAAGTGATAACAGGATCTGGGGTTTAATTAATGCTGGTGATTTTTTGATGTGCACAAACCCCATTCTCAACAGAGTAGAGATGTAGCACCAAACAAAGCCTGGGGTCCCGAGGTCAGGGACTGTCACTATGGAGCTGGTATCAGTTACAGAACAGACAGGACCAGATTTGGTTTATCTGACACTGAGCATTGTGTTGGAGAAGTTGGCAGTGCTAATAATTACAGATGTGAGTGCTCGCTAAAGAAACCCTGCTTAGCATGTAATCAATCTTTATGGGGAAAAAAACAGAAGAAAAAGAGAAAAAAATGAATCAACCCACACCTGCGAGGTTACAGGGAACTTAAAGGGAAGGGAGAAAGTGAGATCCCATCTTATGCAAACATGGGAGGCTCTCTGGTCACTCAGAGAAAATCCACTCCATTTCCCACTGCTCTGTGCTGCCCTTACTGGGCAGGACTGGTTCTGGAGCTGTCTGCCTCCCCAGCAGGATGTTTGCTAACTCAGTTTTTCATATTCTGCCTTCCAGCCACACCCCTTTCATACAGGTAATATAAAAATGCAAAGTTGGCTCCTGGAGCATAGACATTTATTTGCAAACCCTGAGTTGCTAAGAAAGCATCAGCCCGGGAGGAATCTTTGCACTTCCCCGGCTCAGCTGAGAGAGGTCGGTGGGTCAGGGAGGGTCTCGAACATTCCCTGGGAGGGTAATTATTTTTGGCAAACTCGCATCGATCCAGTCTAACTTTGCACAGCAGGTATCCTCTGCACTCTCTGCCCTGTCTTCAGGAAGCAAAACTGACAGAAGACTCAATAAACCAACTGTTTTCCCATTGATCAGATTTTGATTCAGGAAATTCAGCAGGCGGCGCAGTGCTCAGTTATGAACTGAACGGCATCGCTCGCCGGGCACGGGTTCTTCTGGGGTCCTGCAGAACAACAACACGGTCCTTTCCATTTAACAGAGAGAGGAACTTCATCAGCTAATGTAACGAGCTCCTACCGTGGACACAGACGGGGACGTGTGTTTGAGGTCTTTGCACGGGAAAGGAAGGCTGCCCAGGGCAGGGGGGGCTGCATGGAGATGAGGTGCTGAGGGACATGGGGCAGTGCTGGGTTACTGGTTGGACTGGGGGAGCTCAGAGGTGTTTCCCAGCCAAGGCTGTTCTGTGTTTCTGTGACAAGCAGTTGGTGTCCTGTGGGTGGGACAGCCTGTGCAGCTTCAGTCAGTCTCCCTGGGACGCTGCCCTGCCCACACCACGCTCAGCACATGTGTGTTCACGCGTGTCTGTGCACCACACACGTGGGCTGGAGGGGCAGGGGCAGTCAGGCGTGTTCGTGTGGGCCGGGGCTGGCACACCAGGGTGGTGTCTGTGGAATTTGGGGCTGGGAAGCTGCTGAGCTGTCCTGCGGCCCTGACTGGCCGTGCCTGGCGCTCGGGGAGCTCAGTCCGTAGTTTGACTTCTCGTAAAGGCTGCACTGGGCCCTGGGGACATTGGACATCATTTCTGAAATATGGCATAAAAAAATTCCACAGCTGCTCTGGTGCCAGAGGCACACACAGCTCCAGTGGTCCTGCAGGTGAGAAGAAAACAGAATGCTTCCCCATTGAGGTAATATCCATAATGGTTCACCTTCCTGGCCACACAGAGGTAACCATCAGGTATTCACATTTTGGTCTTGTTTGGTTTTCTTACTGGGAAGAAAATAAAAGTTTAAAGAAGGAGGACTCAGAACAGCACCCTGTGTTTGTCACAAAGTGAAATGTCGTTTGGGGATCGGGATTTTGTAACAGACGTGGCCAAAGAGGAGGTGTATTCCGTGCTGGTGGGCCAGGCCTGGTGTGACCTGCGCTGACAGCAGGTAAATCCACAAAGCTGTGGTGGCTCAGCGTGACAGACGTGTGACATCAGTGTCCTCGAGTGTGTCACATCAGGGGTGCGTTGGAGACCTTCACGTGCATTGGGATCATCCCTTGGAGGTCCCAGAGCACTTCCCGAATGTGGGCAGGGAATGATGCCACCACCCGAAGGAGATGGGTGATGACTGATTTAATTAATGGCAGAAGGGTGGAGCGATGGCCCTGAGCTGCTGGGGACACTGGGTGCCTGGTCCCCGTCGCTGTGCTCCATCCGTTAGACACTGCTGCCTCTAGAGCACACAGAGGTGCACTGACTGCACGGGGGTTGGGAACAGTATGGGCTTTGTGACACTGCTGTTTCTGCTGAAGTGGAACCTTCGTCCAGCAGTGTGATTTGACTGTATTTTTCAAAAAATGGCTTTTCCTGGCACGCTGAGTATGGAAAATGTTTATCGGTTTTGCTTTTGTTTATCTCATTTGAGAAAAGTCATTCTGATGTTCCTGGTCAGTTTAATCCACACAGAATATGTCAGCCCGAGGTGTTCAGTTCGCTGGTCTGGGCGCTGAGTCAGCCTCTGGTACAGCTTTCAGCAGGACCCTGGGTTTGTGTGGCAGCCCGTGTTCTGACACGGTGTTACCCGGCAGGGGACACATGAAGGGAGGATGTTTGGGTTAATGTGGTTTAATAAAAGATCTGGGTTTAAGTCTGGAAAAGGCGTAGAGTCTTTATCCCAGTGTTGATTGTAAAGGGATCTGTTAGTCTCCAGACTCAGTAACAGGTTTTGGGATACGTACAGAAGATGGAGTTATTTTTTGTAGTTGAGCTGTTGGGACCCAAGCTGTCAGAGGTGACGCAGTTGTCACACACTGTATTCCCAGTTTGCAGCCTGCAGAATGGAATTTCAGGTTTTCCCCACCTCTGGTAGTTATTCCAGAACGACTGCTGCTACAGCTGCAGGTCGAAATCCCAGCAGAGAAAAGATTCCTGGCACAATTCTTTAGGGAAAACACGCGGGCAGTTCCTCGAAGTCGCGCAGGGCGAGTGGCACATCAGGGCACGTGCCCCGGCGGTGTGTCCTCCCAGTGCAGCACCCTGAGCAGCACATCATCTTCCCACTCACTGCCCGAACTGGGATGGGCTTCCAGCTGCGAGCCCCGAGCCCAGGGGCTGTTCCTGGCCAGGCTGGGCTGGGTGCACTGTCCTGTCCGTGCCCGTTGCCTCTTTCGGTCTGCAGAGCTCTCCTGGTTCCGTCAGCAGTGACCGACACACAGTGAGAACTATTTATGTTTGCTTTGATTTAAGTCCGAGGAATTTTTCCGTGCTGTCTGGGCTTGGTGTTTTTAATTTATTGTTTGAAACACCGTTTTACAGGCCCATGTGAGTTACTTGAAGATATGTGTGCCCGCTGTATTTTGTTTTAACACCACCAGGGAGTGTGCAGGGTTCCCTGTGACTCTGAAAAGATGTCTGGTGGTGGCTGGACACCACCCTGTTGTTCCTGCGTGTCCCTCCCTGCCGTGCTGGGGACTGCTTGGACATCCAGAGTAGAATACACTGCTTCTGCCTCTTAAATGTGCTGTTTTCCTAGCAAAACACACCTTTTTCAAACCATCCTTAGAAAGGTAATACTACATACAGCAAGGTAAGGCACTCTGGCATGATTTTAGTCTGCCCTCCAGCTGGCTGGGAGCTGTGGTCTGTTGGGTGTGCTGCTTTTCCTTCCAGCATCCAGTTTGTGGATGCAAAAGGATTTTTATGTGAAGAAATGAGGAGAGAATACTGTTGTGATTCTGAGACATGGGAAGGGAATTCCGGTGCCCAGCAGCAGGGAGAAGTCTGTGGTGTCACTGAGAGCTCCTGGACCTTGCTCACGTGGCGGTGCTGATGGAGAGAGAAGCAGCTGTACTCTGGATGCAGAGTGATGGAAGTGTCCCAGTAGCTTTGGTCTGAAATTACAGTAATAATTCTTAAATTATAGCAGTCAGAAGCTAATGTGTTTCTGCTCGGTATTGTCAGTGGCAAAGCAAAGCCCATTAATTTCCCACTCAGTGTTTGTTTGAGAAATCATCCCCTGTCAGCTGCTGCTGGTGAACTTGTCTCCGAGCTGCATTCCTAGACATGCTCTCTGTCTCCCAGCGAGGGCCCTATCCCCAGGAGATAAGATACAAGCATTCACTGTGAGGTGTCAGCGGGCTGCTCTATGACACATGATGAGTGATAAAGGCTGGGGAGAGGTGCTGATGTGGCCACATTAGTTAATGAGGTCATAGCTGAAGTTGCTGCCCCACTGATAACCTGCAAATCCAAGTAATGTGGAGATATCAGGAGGGTGTTCAGAAGTCCTGTCCCTGTGTTCTCTTGCTGTCCATCACATTCAAGCACCCAATCCAGAAAATACAACGACAGCGCTTCCAAATGGGTGGCGCTCGTTCTCTCTGAGCTCCCGGGGCTGGTCCAAGCCGTGGGCACGCGGTGGGGTGCAGATCTGTGCTCAGGTCGAGAGCCCTGCGTGCTGTGTGTGTCTCAGGGGAGAGTTCTTCTGTGGGACTGGTGGGTCTGGACACGAGGTTGTGGAGGGCGGTGAGTTCGGTTTGAATGTCTGAAGGCGCAGGGAAATCACAACGATCTTTTTCACTGAGGGTTCTAAATACACGAAGGGAGCGTTCCTCGTGTCTCACCACAAAGCACTGCATTTCAGTAACTGTTTTTAGCAGGGAGCAGACGGAGTCTCCCTGCAGGTCCCACGGGGGTGGCGTTGTGGGGCATGGACAGCGTGGTGCGGGAGCATCCTCCTCCTCGGGTACCGGCAGCATCCCGGTCGGCACGAGAGCGCTGGGTGGGCGTGGGAGACCCTGGGGTGCTGAGGGAGGGAGAAAAGCCTCTTGTGAGGACACGTGGAAACGGGAGCTCCACGGTGGGTTTGGCCATTCGGGTCTCCTCCGCGTGGAGGATGCGTGGTCGGTCCCTTGTCCCCCTCGGCAGCTGAGCCCTGTCAGAGGACGTCCTTGCTCTGCTCAGAAATCACATCTGATCTCATAGATTTGAAAATCATATTGTCACTGAATGATAAAAAATGCCTGGAATTTGGAAATCTGTTAAAATGTGCTGTTTTTTTCCCCTTTTCCTCTTCATAAACAAGTCAAGACCGGGCAACGTCTTGTTGTGCTGGTAGTGAACTCCCTGTCCTTCCCTTCTTAGCAGCTCAGGTCTAATTTATTTAATCATCGGAGCGAGCGTTCAAAGTGCTCCGTGCCTCCTCTTTTGTTTCTAAGGTTCAGATGTATTTTTAGCGCTTGTTACCGAACTGGGTCTGTGCACTGGAGAAGAATTAATTATTGTTTTGGGTTTGTTGTTATTCAGGGGGGGATTTGCAGACTTTGAACACCTCAGGGGCTTTGTTACATGCCGTTTGCATGTTGGTGGGGGTTTAACGATGATTTGGGTTTTCATATCAATCCAGCACTGCTGAAAGGTGACAGCCCTACCGAGAGAGTCCTGGGTGACCCAGGGAGCAGCTTTAACTGTGGCAGCAGGGCTGCCTTCCCCAGGAGGCCCCAGCACTCTGCTGCGGAACGTGGGAGGAAAGCAGCTCAGTTCAGGAACTAAGCTTTCACCAAACGCTGTAAAAGTAGCTGAAATTCTCCCTTTTTATCCTAAAGAAAAGCAAGCAATTCCATCCAGCCCTTCTTCCATGTTGGCAGCCCCCAGCGTTCCTAAACAGAGTCTCTACCAGTTATCAACACACCATCGAGTCTGTTTATCAAATCTTCTGGTCATACTTCTGTGGATGGGTTCATGGATCCAGTTGAGAGGACCTGTATGTGATCTCAGCTGTGGTTTTGATCGCAAATTGATTTTTTTGTTGTTCCCCAATGAGGTAATGGTAGAAAAAATGCTCCCTTTGGCTGTCACGTGTGAACGCCGCGGGCTTTCCCCAGCGTTTGAATGCAGCTTCGTGCAAAGTTCTTGTGAACAAATACTGGCTTTCTGACAACTTGTGGAGACTGGAGACTGACGGGGTACAAAAATGCACTGGGAGAGTTCGTTAGAATGACTGGAAGTTAAATATCAAAGTATTCACCAAGCTGTAGTTTAATTTTGTTTCATACGTGTGCCAAACACTGAATAGTGACTGCATCTCTAAAATACAGCGGAGAGAATCGAGTTGTGAGATAAATCTGGAGAGGTTTCAGGCAGAGAGGTGGACTTGTGGCTGCTTGTTCCTCGCCAGACTCTGGGAGCCCCCAGGAGCCCCCAGACCCGGTGTGCCCTGGCAGTGCCAATGTGGTGATTCAGGTGACTGCTTTTCGGTGGCACAGGGATCGTTACCTCTGAGGTCAACATAAAAACTGTCAAAATAAAAATAAAAAAGCCCTAACTCCGTGCTCACCTCGATCACTGCTCTGTGTGTTCCTGAATGTACAGACCTCTCCTTGCTCCAGTTCTTTCCTTTGAGCTCTGTGAAAGATCAGGGCTGGAGTGAGCATGTTGTTAAGCCTTTCCTTTTTTCTTGGTCACTTTCTTGCAGTCCCTGGCTTGTGTTAGTGCCAGGAGTGCTCAGAAAGGATGAGGTCTTGATCTTATTACTTTTATTTAAATTCTGTATGTGTGGAAGAAAATCAGTAGGTATAACTTGAAGCTTCTCTGCCAAAATTACAAAAGAAGATGAAGAGCAGTTGCAGTATCTCGCTGGTGCTTTGGCTCAGGCTGGAGATGAAGTGCTGCCGGGGCACAGGGGATGCTCCTCTGGCTGTTTGTGCTCCCACCCACCGGGCAGTCCCTCCCAGGCTGCTGCAGCCGCTCCTGGCGGGGATGGTTCAGCTCTGCAGGTTCAGGAGAGCCTCAAGGTTTCCTGCCTGTAAGGGCAGCTCAGAAACTCCCATCCTGGATGCTTACCGAGCGGCCCTGAGTCGGCCCAGGCTGTGGAGAGCTGTGTTCTGAAAGTCTCTCTGCTCTCACTGAGAGAAATGGCCAAAAATCCCCTCTGCTTTTGCTAAGCACACTGTCCTGAGCTCTGCACACACCCACGAGTCCCTTCCACCCTCAGCATCCTTGTGTGCCCCAGGTCGGTTCAGACGGGGGATGCTGGATGTTTAATTAACAGCTGATGACAGTAGCTGGCCCGGGAGGTCACCCGCGGCGGGTCGGTGGTGGCAGGGCTGAGAAGGGCTGTCCTGCCGTGCCAGGGTCAGGAGGCCACGCGGGACGCAGCCTGGCTACGCTTGCAGCTCTCAACCTTCCTGCCGAGCTCCTGGGCACCTCCGTTGGGTCTGGGCTTTGTAATGAGGTCTCCAGCCATCCAGGGATGACTGTGACTCCATGAACTAACAGCAAGCCACCAAAAACCAGGCATGACTTACGATGCCTTTCTCAGAGTGCCTTATTTTCTCCCATTTCTCTCCTGGAAACTGGTTTGATGTGGGTTTTGGGGCCTAATGCCATACTGAGGAGTGGTGTTACCTGTTCTGCTTTGGGTCTCCTTTTGTCTTTCGAAAATTTTTGCTGTTGGACCATAAGTAATCCTCACCTTCAGCTCTTTGCTGCTGCCTCGGACACCCTTCCGACCTCACCTGCGCTGGCTTTGGAGGGGGTTCACATTTGGGTTGGTTTTGGACACAGATCCTGGAGAAGCAAACCTGGTGGGTTGTGTCGGTGGTTTGCACGTGGTTAAACCATGCTCTCAGTTCCTCTGCCCTGTCCTTCTCTTCATTCTCTCCATTTTTAATTCGTGCTCTTCCTCCCTCCATGTGCCCAGCCTCTGTGATTAAGTCTGCAGCTCTCCTGCTGTTTTTAATAGGCCTGTAGACCTGACCATCTGATGAGAACCAAACTGCACAGCGTGCTCCTGAATACTTTCACTGGAATCTCCTAATGCAGGGTATTAATCATTACTGTCAAACCATTCAGGCCCTAAATATGTCCACCCAGTATAAAATTATAGTAACCAGGAGGGGAACAGGACTTGGCCCGTATTAAAACCAGACATTAGACAGTGCCCTGACTTCTGGGGCGCGATGGCCGAGGGCGCTGTCCAGGTTAACAAACAATAGCTCATTCAGCATGGGCTGTTTGTGATGGATGTTCATAAAAGTTTCAGAAAATAAGCATAATGAGTTAAAGGAAATGGAGAAAGGCGTGGCTTCCTCTGGCCTTGGCTAACACAGATCCCTGGGAAACAGTGGGCTCGTGTGTGGAGTTCAGATGCATCTGCCTTGGTGATCTTAATAAAGATTTGGTGCAGTTGGGTCTTCTCGGGCTGCGATTAGGAAGCAGTAATTGCTGAATGAGTTGCTGTCACACTGAGTCACTGAACACCCAGAGCGGGGGGGCGCTGGCCCCGGTGTGCCACTCGGAGGGGACGTCAGCAGAGCATGGGGCTCCTTGGCAAGCCTCGGGAGAGGTAAGGCTCTTTCTCTCCTAGCTGGGCATTAGGCGTGTATGTTTTAAGCTGTATTTGTTCTGGATATTTCTAAGCTGTCAGGGAATGCAGCCCCTAATATTAGAATGCTTTTTTTTTCCCCCCAAAAGGCTGTTTCTAATTCTCTGCAGTAAGAATGCTTTTATTCTTTGGAGTTGGTAATAAAAGTTAATCAAGTGTAAAATAAAAGTTACATGAGGTGAGTGGTAAAGTTTTATGATTGCTGATGTTGGGTTTACTGATGACCCCGTTGGGTGACAGGAGCCGGCGGGGAGGATGCTGCCAGGGGAGGATGCTGGCATGGGGAGGATGCTGCCAGGGGAGGATGCTGCCAGGGGAGGATGCTGGCACACTCTGGTGGGCCTGGCACGGCCCTGGGGACTCACAGGGAAAGCTCTCCCACTACCACTGGCAGCATCCTTAGGTGCATGCAGGAAATCTTCCTGGCCAGTGAGAGGAGCTGCTCTGTATCCCAGGAAGGCCACTGGGCGCTCAGTGCTGTGACTGGCAGGGCAGGCAGCTGCCAGGGTCAGTAGTTTCTCCCTCCTCCATGCAGATTTTTTCCAAGCCACCCAACATAAATAACTAGCCCATAGTGTGCTGATCAAGAATCCTTTTGCTGAGGCTGAGTGGGAGGGCTGAGGTGGTGAGAGCACCCAGGTCTGCTGACAGGCAGGAGGTTCCCACTGCTCGGTGTAGTTTTTTCACTTGCTTTTCACAGTGTGTTTAGGTCTTCACTGACCTTCCTTTTGTTTTACTCTGTGCCTATCAGAAGAATATATAAACCCAGTAAAAATAAAATAAAACCTCTGTATATAGTGCTGTGTGCAAGCTGAGAAAGTTACCTTCCTTTTTTGCCTGTCAGCAGCTGTATTCGTTGCTTTGAGTGGCTCATACGGTAACGTGATCATTGCTGGTTTCATTTAGTTCAGTGTACTACTGGTTTGGTGGTGTTCTTTTCCATTTGGTTGTGTCTCTGATAAAGGTGGCTTAAGGTGTCGTGGGTATTTGGCACTTCTGCAAACCTTGTGAAGTTTCTTTCTTTAATAGCTTTTGCATTTGTTCCTCTAAAAGCAGCGATGACAAATAAATGAGCCAGCTGATAGTGGCAGGCACAGTGACAGTGCAGTGTTCCCTACCCTGACTTGCATTTCATATTTACTGTGCTGTGAAAAAAACCCAAATCCTCCTGGAGCTGTGGGGCAGTAGGTTAGTTGTGATGAGCTGTGGGGCAGTAGGGTGGCTGTGATGAGCTGTGGGGCAGTAGGGTGGCTGTGATGAGCTGTGGGGCAGTAGGGTGGCTGTGATGAGCTGTGGGGCAGTAGGGTGGTTGTGATGAGCTGTGGGGCAGTAGGGTGGTTGTGATGAGCTGTGGGGCAGTAGGGTGGTTGTGATGAGCTGTGGGGCAGTAGGGTGGCTGTGATGAGCTGTGGGGCAGTAGGGTGGCTGTGATGAGCTGTGGGGCAGTAGGGTGGCTGTGATGAGCTGTGGGGCAGTAGGGTGGCTGTGATGAGCTGTGGGGCAGTAGGTTAGTTGTCATTGATCTCAGCAAGAACCCTTAAACCTGCCAAGTGTGTGATGTGCTTGAGGTCTAGACGGAGATGTAGCAACCCAGCGTGTTTCAGCTTTGGAAATTAAGGAGAGATTCCAGAAACTGGGGTGGAGGTCAGTGCTCAGAAATAAGAACTTCACAACTCTCCCTAAGAAGATCCTCCACAAACTCTGCAGCATGCACGGTGATTCATTCTCAGAGAGCAGCAAGGATGTCACACAATTCAAACCCTTGGGGAGGAGACGGACTCTCAGTGCCCTGAATAAAACAGAGAATTGTTAATAGCTGAAAAATGGCCAAGTGTTCCCTTCTGAAAAGTCCCTGGGAAACAATTACAGCCACTGGTGCAGATATCCTCAGCTCACGCTCCCTGTTAGCAAAAGTGAAGGGGGAAAAATCACCCATTGGTCTTCAGAAAACAGAGAATTATTATTCTCCGAGATGAAAAGCTCCGTGGCACAAATGGACCGCATGCCAAGGCTGGGCACTGCCATCACCCCCCCACGTGTGGAGCCAGGTACACTCACGGCTGTGCCGGGACATGGGCTGATGTGATTTTACCTCTGTAGAACACCTTGGTGCTGGTGCCAGCCCTGTCTGTGTCAGCGTTTGGTCCTGTCCAGCTCTCTCGAGGTGTCCTGGGTTGCAATGTATTCTATTACCATGAGCCGTTGAGGCCTGGCGCCGGTGTTCCTTGCCTCGCCCCTCGGGACTATTCTTCTGTTAATGCGCCCATCAGTGCCTTGCCCCAGGACTCACCATCCCTTTGTGAGATGCTCCGGCCAGAGGGGGAGGGGTGGAGCCAAGCATATTCCCGCGGGAGATAACTTTGGGGTTTGGAGCAGCGCGAGCAGCCTTACCCGCTGGGACCCCAGAGGACAGGGACTGCACCGCGGCCGGATTTTCGGAGGAGGACCAGTTTTCTTTTCTACAAGATCACCGCTTCAACGGGATCATTTAAAAGAGAACTGCAGCTGCCACCGAAATCGGATTGCTCAGACTTTTCTTTTTCTTTTCCTACGGACCACCGCTTTAACCGGACCATTTCGGAGAGAGCTGCAGCTGCCACTGGATCGGACTGGTACCAGCACCCTGCCCGGCAGGGGGCCAGGTTGTATCCCTGACTCTGTCAGACCTGTAACCAGTTTCTCTGTATTATAGTTTTGTTGTATATATTAGTAAAAACTGTTATTCTCATTTTCCTCATATCTTTGCCTGAAAGCCCCTTAATTTCAATTCTATAACAATTCGGAGGGGAGGGGGTTGTATTTCTCTGTTCCAAGGGGGGCTCCTGCCTTCCTTAGCACACACCTGTCTTTCAAACCGGGACAGATTTTGGCGCCCAACGTGGGGCTCGAGGGCATTGAGGAAAAAGGGTGAAAAGGGAATAACAGTTCCCGGCTAACCTGATTTTTTGTGCACTGAACGTGGGATCTTTGTTAGGCAGCACCATGTGGTCTAGTTTACCTTGCTTCGGGTGGCACGTGGTCGTGGCTATGCTTTTCCCCTTTGCAGCCCCTTGTCTAAACATGGGTCCTCTGACTAAGGCTACTGCGGCTGTTATCCAGCTTGCACTGTGGGTTGGTAAGGTGAGGAGTTCATGGTTTTTCGATTTCCTGTGGAATGTGGGCACATGGATAAAGGGCTATCACACGCTCAGCGTATGTTTCTGGGATTACATTAAAAATGATACCTTCTGTGAGGAAATAACACCAGGGGAAGTTTTCTCCCAACCATTCAACCAGTTCTTTGGGTCTGCTCCATCAGCTTTCGAAGGGTTTAGTTTTCCCCTAGATATTATCCATGTGTTGCTGCTAATAGGCCTACTGCTAACAGGCTGCTTGGCCTTCAGAGATAAAGTGAGACTGGCTTGGATAACTACTTGGATAACCACCCCAGAGACTAGGAATGCTGCCCCAGAACCTGACACGGCCCCAGAGGCTAGAGATCCTGCTCCGCAGCCTGACCCTGTCCCACGACCTGGCATTGCCCATCAGCCCACCTCACAAATGGACCAGCCTAATTGGGTGGGGGTGCTGATAAAGGAAATACGCGAGATGGGCCAGAAGCTGACGGAATACACCTCCCAAACTAGTGGGAAACCTTGTCCTAAAGAGGGAAAGTCTGATGGTGCAGCAGTGGGACCCACAGATGTTACAACTGTGCAGGGTCCAGCTGAACCACAAGGACAGCCACAGCCAGCGGCAGTCGCCCCTGTGCAGAGGAGGAAGTGCAAGGCCAAATCAGTACGCCCAGTTAATGATGGTGATGAGCCAGAGCCCTCACAGTCTGCAGGGGAGTCAGAGCCTGAAATTATCACCGAATCCCTGTCGTTCGACAGTCTCCGTAATATGCGAAAAGACATTGCGCGACGGGGGCGTGAGCCTTTTACAACTTGGTTACTTCGGGTTTGGGACCTTATGGGTAAAGGCGTACAACTGGATAGTGGCGAAGCCAGGTATTTGGGATCCTTGGCCCAAGACTCGGGGGTGGACCAGGTATTTGTAAGGGAGCCGGGGCCCCTTTCTCTCTGGGAGCGGCTTTTAATGAGTGTGAGGGAAAGGTTTGTCCACAGAGAGAGAATGCAGGAGTACCATCATAGAATGCAATGGAAGACCCTTGAGGAAGCGATCCAACAGCTGAGGGAAGTGGCAGTGTTAGAGGTACTCTTTGGGAGGGACGGACAGCATGATAATGACCCCGACAAGGTCAAGTGTACAGGGCAGATGCTGTGGAACCTGGCAAAGCTGGGGCCACAGCAGTATGCCACATTCATTGCAACAATTAATGCTGATGACAACCAAGAGACAGTGGGTTCTGTTGCCAACAGGTTCAGATATTATGAGAGTTTAGTCAATGGCCCAATGAAAGCTCATGTCGCTGCGGTGGCTAGGGACCTCAAGGAAGAGATTAGGGAGGAGGTGATGAAAGAGGTGAGGAGGAGCAGCTCTCATGTGGCACCAGTGCAGGTCATAAACCCCAGAGCCAGAGCCCGACGTCCCCCAGCTAGAGAGAGAGGGTACACCCCACGATCTGAGCTGTGGTTCTTCCTGTGTGACTGTGGGGAAGACATGAGAAGGTGGGATGGGAAACCCACTTCTGTCCTGGCAGCACGGGTTCGTGAGCTCAAAAGAGAAAACGCTAACCGAGGGGGTTCCACTAAAGCGAAAGTAGCCTCAGCCTCCCGTGACCGAGCTGCCAGGTATTACAGAAGGGAGGATGATATGTCAGATCCCCTTGAAGAAACATCTTGCAGGTATGCCCAGGGAATGGATGATAACCAGGCCTAGAGGGGCCCTGCCTCTAGCCAGGAAGAGGCACGGGAGAATCGGGTCTTTTGGACAGTGTGGATCCGATGGCCTGGCACATCAGAGCCACAGAGATATGAAGCATTAGTTGATACTGGAGCACAATGTACCCTAATGCCATCGGGACATGTGGGGGCAGAATCTGTGTCTATTGCTGGGGTGACAGGGGGGTCGCAGCAGTTGACCCTGTTGGAAGCTGAGGTGAGCCTGACTGGGAAGGAGTGGCAGAAACATCCGATTGTGACTGGCCCGGAGGCCCCATGTATACTGGGGATAGACTTTCTCCGCAATGGTTATTACAAAGACCCAAAAGGATTTAAGTGGGCTTTTGGGATAGCTGCTGTGGAAGCAGAAGGCATTAGGCAGTTGAACACCTTGCCTGGGCTATCAGAAAACCCTTTTGCAGTTGGGCTCCTGAAGGTGGAAGAGCAACGGGTGCCAATTGCCACTTCGACGGTGCACCGCCGGCAGTATCGGACGAATCGAGATGCCGTGATCCCCATCCACAAGATGATCCGTGAGCTGGAGAGCCAAGGGGTGATCAGCAAGACCCACTCACCCTTCAACAGCCCCATCTGGCCTGTGCGCAAGCCTGACGGAGAATGGAGATTGACTGTGGACTATCGTGCTTTGAATGAAGTGACTCCACCATTGAGTGCTGCTGTGCCGGACATGCTGGAGCTCCAGTACGAGCTGGAGTCCAAAGCAGCAAAGTGGTATGCCATTATTGACATTGCTAATGCATTCTTCTCCATTCCTCTGTCACCAGAGTGCAGGCCTCAGTTTGCCTTCACCTGGAGGGGCGTGCAATACACCTGGAACCGACTGCCCCAGGGGTGGAAGCACAGTTCCACCATCTGCCATGGGCTGATCCAGACTGCGCTGGAAAAGGGTGAGGCTCCAGAACATTTGCAGTTCATCGATGATATCATTGTATGGGGGAACACGGCAGTGGAAGTATTTGAGAAAGGAGAGAAAATCATCCAAATTCTCCTGGAGGCCGGCTTCGCCATCAAGAAACGCAAAGTCAAGGGACCTGCCCGAGAGATCCAGTTCCTGGGGGTAAAGTGGCAAGACGGACGGCGCCAGATTCCCACCGAGGTCATCAATAAGATCACTGCGATGTCTCCACCGACCACCAAGAAGGAAACACAAGAATTCCTAGGTGTCATAGGCTTTTGGAGAATGCACATTCCCGAGTACAGCCAGATCGTGAGCCCTCTCTACCTGGTTACCCGCAAGAAGAACGATTTCCACTGGGGCCCTGAACAACAACAAGCCTTCACTCAGATCAAGCAGGAAATCGCTCATGCGGTAGCCCTTGGCCCAGTCAGGACAGGACCAGAGGTGAAAAATGTGCTCTACTCTGCAGCCGGGAACAAGGGTCTGTCCTGGAGCCTTTGGCAGAAGGTGCCTGATGAGACTCGGGGCCGACCACTGGGATTCTGGAGCCGAAGCTACAAAGGGTCCGAAGCCAACTACACTGCGACAGAGAAAGAAATCTTGGCCGCCTATGAAGGAGTTCGAGCTGCCTCAGAAGTAATCGGCACAGAGGCACAACTCCTCCTGGCACCCCGACTACCGGTGCTGGGGTGGATGTTCAAGGGAAAGGCTCCCTCCACGCATCATGCCACCGACGCTACGTGGAGCAAATGGATTGCCCTCATCACACAGCGCGCCCGTATTGGAAACCAAAATCGCCCTGGGATCTTGGAAATAAGTACCAACTGGCCAGAAGGTGAGGCTTTTGGATTGTCTTCTGAAGAAGAGGAAGAGGAAGTGACACGTGCTGAGGAAGCCCCTCCATATAACGAGCTACCAGAGAGTGAAAGACGATATGCCCTCTTCACCGATGGTTCCTGCCGAATTGTAGGTGCTAGCCGGAAATGGAAAGCTGTTGTATGGAGCCCCACACGACAAGTTGTACAAGCTATCGAGGGAGAGGGTGGATCAAGCCAATTTGCTGAACTCAAAGCCGTCCAATTAGCCCTGGACATTGCTGGGAGAGAGAAGTGGCAAAAACTCTACCTCTACATTGACTCATGGATGGTAGTCAATGCCCTGTGGGGTTGGCTGGAGAGGTGGAAAAAGGCCAACTGGCAGCGTAGGGGAAAACCAATCTGGGCTGCTGATGAGTGGAAGGACATTGCCACTCGGGTAAAGGAGCTACCTGTGAAAGTCCGTCATGTAGACGCTCATGTCCCCAAGAGTCGGGCTAATGAAGAACATCGCAACAACGAGAAGGCAGATCAGGCTGCAAAAATAGAGGTGTTCCAGATAGATTTGGATTGGCAGCATAAAGGAGAGTTGTTCTTGGCTCGGTGGGCCCATGATGCCTCAGGCCATCAAGGCAGAGATGCCACCTATAAGTGGGCACGAGACCGAGGGGTGGATCTAACCATGGACAGTATCTCCCAGGCTATCCATGACTGTGAGACGTGCGCTGCGATCAAACAGGCCAAGCGGGTGAAGCCCCTGTGGTATGGTGGGCGGTGGTCCAAATACAAGTATGGGGAGGCCTGGCAGATCGACTACATCACACTGCCTCAAACCCGCCAAGGCAAGCGCTACGTGCTCACAATGGTGGAAGCCACCACTGGATGGCTGGAGACCTACCCTGTGCCTCACGCTACTGCCCGGAACACCATCCTGGGCCTTGAAAAGCAAGTCCTTTGGAGGCATGGCACCCCTGAGAGAATTGAGTCCGACAACGGGACTCATTTCAAGAACAGCCTTGTCAACACCTGGGCTAGGGAGCATGGCATTGAGTGGGTGTACCACATCCCTTACCATGCACCAGCAGCTGGGAAAGTTGAACGGTGCAACGGACTGCTTAAAACCACCTTGAAGGCACTGGGTGGAGGAACTTTCAAAAACTGGGAGATGCATTTAGCAAAAGCCACCTGGTTAGTTAACACCCGAGGCTCCACGAACCGAGCAGGCCCCGCTCAGTCTGAATCCTTACAAACAACAGACGGGGATAAGGTTCCAGTAGTGCACATGAGAGGTATGCTGGGGAAAACTGTTTGGGTTAATTCTGCCTCGGGCAAAGACAAACCCATCCGTGGGGTTGTCTTTGCTCAGGGACCAGGTTGTACTTGGTGGGTAATGCAGAAAGATGGGGAAACCCGGTGTGTACCACAAGGGGACCTTATTTTAAGTGGGAACTGAGTGTAGAGTTTCATTGTATATGTATGTATATATATATATGTGTGTGTGGGTGTAGAGTTTAAGAAAGGTATTGATTTGGGATGATGCAAATGGTAATAGAATAAGGGGTGGATAATGTCCTGGGTTGCAATGTATTCTATTACCATGAGCCGTTGAGGCCTGGCGCCAGTGTTCCTTGCCTCGCCCCTCGGGACTATTCTTCTGTTAATGCGCCCATCAGTGCCTTGCCCCAGGACTCACCATCCCTTTGTGAGATGCTCCGGCCAGAGGGGGAGGGGTGGAGCCAAGCATATTCCCGCGGGAGATAACTTTGGGGTTTGGAGCAGCGCGAGCAGCCTTACCCGCTGGGACCCCAGAGGACAGGGACTGCACCGCGGCCGGATTTTCGGAGGAGGACCAGTTTTCTTTTCTACAAGATCACCGCTTCAACGGGATCATTTAAAAGAGAACTGCAGCTGCCACCGAAATCGGATTGCTCAGACTTTTCTTTTTCTTTTCCTACGGACCACCGCTTTAACCGGACCATTTCGGAGAGAGCTGCAGCTGCCACTGGATCGGACTGGTACCAGCACCCTGCCCGGCAGGGGGCCAGGTTGTATCCCTGACTCTGTCAGACCTGTAACCAGTTTCTCTGTATTATAGTTTTGTTGTATATATTAGTAAAAACTGTTATTCTCATTTTCCTCATATCTTTGCCTGAAAGCCCCTTAATTTCAATTCTATAACAATTCGGAGGGGAGGGGGTTGTATTTCTCTGTTCCAAGGGGGGCTCCTGCCTTCCTTAGCACACACCTGTCTTTCAAACCGGGACACGAGGGTAACCTCTGTGTGCTGAAGCCGTTGCCTCCCGAGGTGTCTGTGCTCGTGTAGCATGTTTCCATAACTCTGGTATTAGTTTTGTCCAGCCTACAGGAAAAAGTGATACTGTACCTGGCATCCCCGTGTTAGGTCATATTAAAACCATCTGTAACAAATCTTTATTCGCAGTTACTTTGGAGTTCAGATTTCAGCTTCCACTCCACCTGTCATCAGTGTTTATCCTCATAAACTTTCACAGCTTCTTTTATTCGGTTCCTTTTTTTTTTTTTTTCCTTTCTGCTTCTGAGAGACTTTTTCAGGATTTTTGGCAATCTCACGCTCGCTTTGCCTAGCAAAACTTCACCCTCCTCGCTTTAGAAAAGACACAGGTTTAATGCATTTACAGTATCTTTAGGAAAATAGAGCATTTTTAATGTGATTTCCAAGAAAAAACAGCACTGTTGCTGGCTATGATTTCTGTGGCATAGGAAAATAAAATCTTGCAGGGAGTTGTCTGCAGGCTGTGAGAGCAGAGACATGCTTTGTTTTGGTGTGGGTACAGAACTCTGCTCACGCTCTGTAAAGGGGATTCTGACAGGTTCAGAGGTGGGTTCCTTTGGCTCTGTTTGGCTGGTGGGGACTGTGGCCAGTTGGTTTTAGTAGTGTCTAACAAAAGGGAATGGCAAATCGAATGAAGAGCATCACCAATTAAGAATGCAGCGTGTGTTTCAGCATCCTGTTTAAAAAATCTTTACTTGGCGTCATCTAAGACACATTATTGTAGGAATATCCTTACTGAAAATTAGAAACTTGGATTTCAGGTTCATCTCTGACCTCTGCAGTGGATGCTGACGGTGTCCTGGGAGGACCCAGATGCTTCCTGCTGTGTCAGTATCCGTGCTGACTGGGAAGTCCTGCCTTTTTATTGATGCTGTTGGCTGAGTTGGTGCACTGGAAGAGTTGTGGTTTCAATAATTCCCACCAAAGTGTGTTTCCACCACAGTATCTGCTGGTGTTCTTTCAGGTGAGGTCTAGGTTCCTGTTAATTGCTACATGTTTTCTCTCAGAGTTTCCAGAGCTGCCCAGAGAAGTAAAACCAGTCCTCTATCAAAGCATGGTCCAACCTGGGAGGAAATGGGACACTCTCACAACCCTTGGGGTTTCCCATCTCAACAGTCTTGTAACCACGCTGAATGGAGGGACTGGTTTGAGCATCGCGTTAAATGAATGAGCCCTTGGAGAGAAAGCAAAACAAAAGCCACTTCTTCGAGAGCAAATTGCACTTGAAATGGCTGGTGATCACAGTCACTGAGGTTGTTCTGGTACACACTTGTGTCAGTAATGTGTCAGTTGACACATTGCAGCCAGAGGAGGAGGATGCAGCTCCCCACCAGTCGGGGCTGGAGGCACTGTCCTCCTGCTGTTCTTCCCCTCCCTCGTCCCTTGCTGCTGCAGTGCAAGGAACGTGGGGATCTCGGGGCGACAGGGGAGTGTGTCAGGATGTCTGAACCTGTCACAGGAGCTCTTGTTTTCCACCTTGAGACATGCTTTCTGTTCTCACACATTGCTACATTTGATCTTTTCATTATTTTTTTGTGATGCTTTCTGCCTCTCACCCCACAAATCAGGTTTCTAAGCACTCAGGGTGTCTGAATTCAGCTGACAGTGAATCTCTTCACCTTTGCAGCTGGCTGGCATAGCAGTACCTCATCCTCAGGCCACACAGAAACCTGGTTTTGTTGGACTTGCAGTGCAGTCTGGGACAAAGGATACCTGTACAATAGTTCTGACGATGCAGATGGCATTTCTGTTACCAAAGCACGGTGCGCTGAGCAGTGTGAGCGACCTGGGTGCTCTGTGTTTAACCTCACTGCTCTCCCATCACATTTTTGGAAGGTTCTCTCTGCAAATAGCTCTGTGCTGTTTACCCAGTGGCTTCTTTAGCAACGTGGTCTCCTGCTTCATTCTGCTTTTTGATATATGGGTAACTGCATGCAGACATATCTATATATTTATATAAAATTGCTGTTGGTTGTCCTTAGTGATTTGTTTTCTTGTTTAATGATTGCATTTGGGGTGCTGGGGGAGCTGGCTGCAGCCATAACATGGACAAAGCAAACAGCCTTCATCTCTGTACCCTTATGGGTGTGTTTAATCTCTTTGACCTCACGGCAGAGAAGGAGGGAAGTGAAGAAATTGTGACAAACAGCAGCTCTTTAATGCCAGGTTTGTTACTGCTGGGAGTGCCCTAAGGGTTAATGTAACAGTTCTAAGTCCTTCAATCACACCCACCCCCAACTACAGAACACTTCCAAATAATCCCTTTATAACAGACCCTTTTCCCCAGATTGTGTCTAAGCCGTGCATTAGTGGGGCCCGCTGGTGTCGAGCATTTCAGCAAATACGGGCAGCCGAGGGCTTGGGAGCGCCTCTGCCTCCAGCCCTTAATGATCTTTTGCCCCTCTGACTTAGCTCCCCTGCTGCAGGGACAAAATTAAACTCCTGTGGATGGCAAAACAGTTATTTGCTGCCCAGGCAATTACATACCTCCAAACCTCTGCGCCGCGGACGGCCAGATGGACTTTATAGAAACCAGACCCGGGCCCCAGGTTTAATTATCATAGTCCTGTCAGAAATGAGTGAAATTCTGAATGAGCGCATGAAACGAACCAAAAGCCTTACACATGGATTTTTTCCTCAATAAAGTTTTATGGCTTCTTAAAGAAACAGCATTCGGATGTTTTACGAGGCCCGATCACTCAGTGATGCCGGTGTTGGTGCACCTGTGGCACTCGGCCCCGTGGAAATTGCAGCCCCGCTCCCGTGCCTGTTCCTGCAGGCCCTTGTGAGCACGTGTTCCAGGGTAAGCCAGGTTCCTTTGCCTCAGCCAGCACTCGTCGTAATAAGGTAAAGAGATTTATGGACCTTTATCTGCCAAAAGTTTTGTTTCACTGTCTGGGTAAGACTTGCATAAATAAAACGACCCTTCATAGTGTGAGTATTTGTAAGAGTTACCCAGGGCAGTGTGCTTAGTTGAAGGGGGGGGGATGCGTTGTGTTCCTGTGCTAATTCAGCTCAGGTCCCAAGATGACCAATACATGTGCAACAAACTGGATTTCTTCAGAGTTTCCCCCATTGACAGTGGTTCTGGTTCTGTGAAAGCCCCAGGTTAACCTGTTTGTTAGCAGGTGGCCCAACTGTCTTATCCTCCTGCAACACATTTAATCATGCAGAAGCTGCAGAAGCCACCTCGTCCTGCTCCCTGACCCCCACAGGATCCCCAGGACATTTGGGGCAGGTCTCTGTCCAAGCTGTTCTTTACAAACAGAGGCTCCACGGTCTCTCCAGGCGATCGTCCTGTTCTGCATCACCCTCAGTCTGCGTGGGCTGTTGATCTGCGTCGCCTCTCCGGAGGGCTGTGGTCCCGTTGTGCACCCCACTGTGTTGCTGTTCCACAGAGGAGTTTCAGTTCCAGCCAGCAGAGGTGTTTGGTTTGTTGTGGGGGGCTGGCTGTGACAGAGCTGACCTGGTCAGTGTGTTGTGCCCAGCCACTGCTGTCCCGGGCTGTGTCCCCCGCTGCCGAGCAGAGCCTGCACACTTCAGGTGAGCTGTTTGCACCCTGCCTTTTCGCTCTTCCCTCGCATCCCTGGCAGGGATCCCCAGGCTCTGTCTGTGAGCAGCATCTCCAGCTGCCCCTCACGCTGGGGACAGCGGGGAGACAGCGCTTTGGCAGGAACTTCTTGGCTGCTTTCTGGCCGCGTAAGCCAGGTGGGGCTGAGCAGGTCGGACCTGGCTGGCAGCAGGAGGATGGTGGCACCAAGGAGTGCATCTCCTCCGGTCGTTAAAGTCAGATTTGCTAATGAGGTCCACTGCAGCGACGTGCTGACAGGCACAGAACACACTGGGTGTGTTAGCTCCAGCGCCGGCCGAGTCAAGTCAGCTTTCTGTCCCTGCCCTTTCTCATTACTTCATGCCTTTGGCAGCTGCTCACAGACCGGACAGGCTCAGCCAAAATCAGAACTGATGGGGAAACGTGGAAAAGGCTCCTTAGCATTTCCAAACACTCTTCCCGGGGAGGAGGAACCGCTCCGTGCCCGTGCTGGAGGTGCTGGCGGGGAGGAGGATGGTGTGGGCTGGCGTCTCTGCCGGGCGCGTGCCCAGTTCCCCCAGCGCCGCGGACACAGCGTGCGCTTGTCTGGCGCTATCGGCTCCAGAAGGGGCTAGTGGTAAACTGAGAATATTTGGATAAACTTGCCGGCCCTCCGGACTAGAAAAGGACTTTTGTTCGTGTAGAGCAGAAAGCCTGTTGCATTACCATGGGATGACTGGATCCAGTCCAGTACAAACTTGAACTCGAGGTATAAAAAACGATTAGGAGTGTCAAGCGAAGGATCTTTTACTTGAGGTCAGATATTTATTTTTGTTTATTAGAATGTGAGATCGACATCTGGGGCTGAGCGTTGGTCTGGAGCGAGGTCTCTCTCGGGAGCATTGTCCCTCGATGAGGAGCGTGCTGTGCCATGGGGGGTGCGGGCAGTGCCATCCTCTGCCCCGCTCCCCCCACCTCGTTTTCTGCCTGCCTGATTTCAGGGGACAGGGGCAAAAAGACCTGCTCAGGTCCCTTTTTTATCATACGCTTCAGTGTAAAATGTGAAAGACATATTTGGTGCAAATGTTTCCCTAAGATTTATTTTTATCTAATCACTTATGAAAGCTTTACTGACTTTAAAGCACAGATCTGCTAACCACCCATAAACCACGTTTTTCTGCTTTAATTGAACCATCTTTGTCCATGAGGTTTTGTTCACACACTGACAGCATCAATATAAATATATCTCTGCCAGAGTAATTAATAAAAGCAGGCAGCTCCAGGGGGAAAGCAGACGTGTCGCATCATCTTTGCAGACTGATGTTGCACAGCTCTTCCAAAAAAAGGGACGAGTTGCCCCGATTAAAATGTTGTGGCTTATGTGTGTTCAGATTTAATTTGGTATAATTGAATTTGTGTTCATCCTTGGAGAACTCGTGGGGCCGCCAGATACGGACAGGAATCACTTATAGCATGGAGCTCCTGTGCTGTGGCTGGGTTCAGGGCGGTGGGATTGGGTGGCCAGGAACTGTTCCAGCAGCGTTCCCAGGCCCGCGTGGTCGTGTCGGCTCGCCGCGGGGCTGGCGGAGGGAGTGGAGGCAGGACTGCTGCTTCACCACGTGTTTCACTTTGCCTGCTAAAGAGCTGCTAAAATGGGAGATGGTGCTTCCTACTTAGCATTAAATGCACAATTTGTGGAGTCTATGATTTGTAACTTCAAACTAAGGGCAGCAGAAAGCTGTCCCCAGAACAGTGTCTCCCTCTGTTAACGAAGGACATTTTCAGGTTATTGTCAGGCAGACCTTCAGGGTACCTGTAGTCCTTCAACTTTTTTCCAACAGTGTTTCAATGGTGGAAGAGTGTTCAGCTTGAAGAGGCACAACACAGTTAGTGTGACCAAGAGTTTGCTTGAGAAAATAATGTCATTTTCTGTGCCTCTCAGACATTAAAAAAATCCTCGAGCCTCTTTTTCCAGGCACTTGGTCCCATGTCCTAAGTTTGGCTGGCACAGGTGGGTGGCAGCAAATACTTGTCATCCTCAGCTCCATCCCTCCCTCCATTTGGCTTCAAAACAGCTCCCCTTAAAGAGAGCAGAGTCTGCTGCTGCTGGATTGGAAGGTGGCTGGAAATGCAAACCGTTGGCTTTGCGTTCAGCCGTGTCTCTAAGGCTTGAGACAAGTGTCCACGGGATAAGAAGTTCTGGGTGGAGGTTATCAGGATCCCCTTAACTGGAACCTGCCGTGCTCAGGCTCTGCAGATATGTGGTGTGTCAGGCTGTGTTGTTTTGAGACCCGCTGTCGGAGAACCAGATGTGCTGGAGTTGCCTAAGTGAAATAACCTGAGCAGAGGCACCGGGGCACCCTTCGTGTGACACTTGGGGGCTGTGTGTCCGAGCAGTTACCGTAACAACGTCGTCGTGCTGAGCTGGCTTGTGACCCAGAGATGGTCTAAGATCTGAGCTGGAGATTTCGAAATGTTGTTTCTCAGTGTATTCAAAGGGCAGATTTATCATCAGAATCAATTCCCTGGAATATAGCATTTCATAAGTAGGTGAATTGGCTTGGGGTAAAGTTCATCCGGGCGGCACTTGGGACTGTGCAGTTTACCCTTGTCCTGCCTTAGAACTCACATTTCAGTTGATGTCAGACAAGATACTCGTTCAGTTTCAGCTGCAGAGGGGTCAGATCACCAGGCTTTAGAAGGAAGTGATTGAATCAGGTCTTCATTGCTTGTAGTTTTGAAAAGATCAACAAGTTTTGGCTTGAAGGATTCTAGAGCTTTTAAAAACCAAGAGATTTCTGCATATTTGAGTGAGAGAGGGTGGCAGTCAAATTTCTTTGGAGGTTGCAAATGCCAGGAAAGGACAGTAAGGAGTATGGAAGCGAAAGGTCTGTAGATGAGCTGCTCCCTGAGCCAGGAACTGTGCATGTCCCTTCTTTTAGCACACAGGTGACAGGACGTTGCCCTGTGGCAGGGCTCCCTGTGGCTGGTGCGAGTGTATTGCAGGGAACAGTCCTCTGCTGGCAGAGGGACGGACCAGGTGACGCAGGCTCTCCAGAAGCTGGAGATGCTCTGAGGATCTGCTTTCCTCACCTCGCTCTCACCGTTCAGCAAACCTCCCTGTGCTGCAGGGCAAAGGGATGGCACGAGCCGGGATGTTCCACCGCTCACTTCTCTAAGCCCTGACCCCCAGTGTCCCCCCGGTCCCTCTGACAGCCCAGGGCAGGGTCAGCAGTTGATTGATTCCCAGCCCCGGCAGGTCTGTGCCATCACTGCATCCCTGCTACCCCAGCATCCCTGAGGGAGCCAGTACCAGCCCTGCCGAGAGGACCAGTTCTGCCTGTGCTGGGAAGGGCTCCTGCAGCCCTGTCTGTGTCCGTGGTTGGAAGAAACGGGCAGCATTTGCCCAGGATGTCGCTCGGCGGGGTGGGAGCTGCCGGTGCCGCTGTGGAACGGGGTGCACAGGCGTCGCCTCTTTCTTTGCACCTTCTTTGGGTGACGTTTGTGTGAATACAAACTGAAGAAGTCACACGTTTGAGCTCTGTGCGAGGCGAGCGGTGCGTTGGTACCCTGCGGCTCCGGGGGAGATGTTCTCAGAGCTCTGAGCGGGCTCTGCTCTTCCTGCTTTGGTCAGTGCCTTGTTCAGGGGAACCCGTAATATCCTTTCCTTTTTCTCAGTGCCAGCCCACTTCACAAACTCCTCTCTCACACCTTGTGGAGAGCAGGGAACAGCCTGCAGAGCAGCTGCCTTACTCATCTCTGCCCCGAGAGGTGACTGGGACGGTGCTTCCCGGCACGGCTGTGGCACCTCCGGGGGTTTCCTGTGTGGGTGAAGCTTTGGTGCAGCTGCACGCGTGGTGCGGTGGGCTGGGGGGGAAGAGCTTGCTTTGCTTCAGCATTTCTGCGTTTGGGTTTTTTTTTTCTTTTTTTAAATCTCTGTTCTGAAAGCGTGAGGTCGTGGCTGAAGCTGTGGCAGTGTGTGCCCTTTTGGCCTGAACATTCAAGCCATCAGAGCTAATACGTGGAAAAGTACACACTTCCAGGGGAATATTCCTAGGCCACTGGATTCCCACTGTATGTGTGCTACAGGAAAAGGAAGGGGGGATGATAACCCTCTGCGTTAGGCACATCCTTACTGGTAAATGTTGTGATAGAAGAGTGTGATGCCTGTCTGATGTCTGCTGCTCCTTGGGCAGCTGTTTGATGGACATCAGTTATCTGCATCTTCCTGTTACTTGGGCCATGTATCCCCAAATCTATTAATTACATGCAAAATACATGCTGTTCCAAGAACCTCAGCTCTCCAAGTTCATTCACCTTCCCCTGGAGTACCTGGGTAATTGGTGCTATAATTTATTTCATATATTATGAATTATCAAGTACAATGTGAGGGCGAGGGGTGTGGAGGGGAAGGGAGCCAGGGCTGTTGGACAGCAATCCCAATTCTTCCCCAGGAAGAGGCTTGTAAGGGACCACGAGGCCGTGTTATTTACAGGGATCTGCTCGTGCTAGGTCCTCTGGTGGACTTCGCTCGGGCCGAGAACAGGCTGGTGTTCTGTAGTTGGTATTAGTGGTATGAATGGGCAGTTGAAGTCTCTGCTGCTTTTTTGGCCAGCGTGTGAAATGTGGCAAATGGTTTTGGCACTCTGTGCTTTCAATAAATCACTCTGAAGAGCTCTCCATGTTAGTGGTGTTCCACAGCTCCGTTCCCAAAACGTTATTAAAATAAAGTTGTAGCAATAAGAAATGATTTAAAACAAGCAGCAGTAGCTTACCTCCTTAGATACTGATCTAGTGAAATGCCCAAAGCACACCTAAACAAGCACAGGACCTCAGGACTCAATTCCTGGGCACGGGGGAACCCCAAGGTGAATCAGTTACAGACAGCAGGCTCAGAAACTAACAAAAAGCAAAAAGAATCCATCAGCTTTTTTATCATCTTATGGCTTTTCAGACACCCATGGGATTTCGGGGCCCTAATTTGCAGAATTTCCAAAATTAACTGCGTACATTGCCCTGTACCTGAGAGCGTGGTATGTTTGCTTTAGCTCAGGGAAAAATTCTGCAGAGAATTGTTCATTTGCAGTGCTCAGCAGCACAGACATGCCTATTTCTAGCAAGCAGACCTGTGTGGGACTCACATCACCATGCCACATGACTCAGCCTGCCAGGGGCCACCAACCCTGGGCAGGCAGGGGGGAACAGTGATCAGACAGAGTGGGCAGGCTTCCCTGGGCACCTTCCTATTCCTTTGGCACTTCTGCACCAGGAGTCAGTGTTTGCAGGAGAACATCTGCCCGTTCCAGGAGGCACACGTGGCTGCTGAGGTGGCAGAATCGATCCCCCAAGGCTGGGCACTGTGGAGATGCTCGGAGGCTGGAGAGCTGCTCTGGGCTAATTGGCACTCCTGCATTCCAGAGCACCGTTTTAGCACCACATCTTCCACGTCAAACAGCCCCCTAAAGCAGTCTGTATCTCCCCAGAGGCTGTCAGACCAGCACATGGTGTCTGGTGTAACCCCGTGGGGCAGCACTGAGGTTTGCGCTGCTGTGCTTCGTGCTTCTGCTCCCTCTTCTTAATTAAGTGAAATGAAATCTCCTACAACTCTGAATCCTCATCTGCCTGCAAGAACTCTCTGTCTTTTCTTCACCATATCAAGACTTCTCTCCAGTTCCCATTTATTTACTGTCTATTAAGCTTTTAGAACTTTGCTAATTACTGTTTTTTGAGGCAAAATGAAGCTGGATACAAAAGCGTGATGTCTTGAACTCTTTTGGGGGGGAGGAAAACTTCAAAGTTTTTCTATGTGTATATTACCAAGAGCTGGAAATCCCTTTCTTGACTTGTGTGTACAATTTCTGAGGCAACCCTGTGATTTGATTCAAGCATCATTTTTTACGGTTTACTGTTTAATTTAAGTCAGTGTGGTATGAATTACGTTACTGGTGAAAAATGAGCTTTTGTTGAGATAAATGCCTGCCATCATCTTGAAAGTCATCTTCTGTTTTGACATTTTTACTTTGTGTTTTTCTGCGTGGTGATTACACGTTGCTGTGTGAGCTCAGCTGATTGCCCTCAAAGAGGACGAGGGTGGGAGAGAAATGCAAGGGGGGGGAATTGGTTTCATGCATCAGCAGGACTTGGCGTTGGTAGCACCTTCTTGGACACGCTGTGTTATGTGGGGTTGTCTTCTGGGCAGCAAAAGTACAGCTCCGAAGCCAGAGTAGAGGAGTGGGGTGTGTGGGAAAGCAGAGCTGGTGCTGGCTCTTGTCCTCAGCGACTCCGCTTTGCCCCTTTGCACAGAACCTGCCCTGCCCTGTGCTCAGCACGGTGTCCGGAGCACCGTGGTGCCTGTTGCACGCAGCTGCTTTGTGGAGCAGGAGATGCTCTCATGGAGGTCACCTCTGACGAGCTCTGTGAGCAGTGTGCGAACTCGGAACCGCTGCCGGGGTTGCTCCGGCGAGGCGTTGCGTTGCAGTCAGGTCTGGTGGACGTTCAGCTGGAAGGACTCTGCGGTGCTGAGAGACACATCAGTGACACTGCACTTCTGCAGCCTTGCTCTCCCCGCGCAGCGCCGGCCGACGCGTAGGAAATGCTGGCTGGCTGCTGCGGGCTGGGGCAGCTCACAGTGGGCAGAGCTTCAAAAGGCTCCGCTCGAGGAACTCGGTGTGGCTCACGGAGCTTGTGTGGGCTCTGCAGGCTCCTCTGCTGTGGTGCTTGGGTAGAGAACAGCCCTGTTTCATGTGAGTCCTCGTGTTCCTTAGATGTGGTGGGAGAAAGGAATGAGAAGGTTATTTTTCCGTGACAAAAGTATGTCTCAGCCTTCCCTGCAGCCTGCTGATATTTTTCCTTCGGACCCTTCCCGAAGCCAGACAATGCAGGAGCACACCAGCAGGCGCAGAAACTCTTACACCAGTGGAAAATCTCCACTCCAGGCGCGTGGTTTGAGTGGGAGTGAGAGTTCAGAAACTGGAGGAACTTAGGCTTGGACAAGAAATGTACTGTGTGCAACACAAAGTGGTTCTCGCTGGATGTGCTCAGAGCTGTTCTGTGGCCCGAAGCTGGGGCAGCAAACAGGTTGGGCTCGGCTCAGCCGCTCTTCCCGTCGCTTTTCAGAGCTGTGACCTGTTTTTGTCTGACACGTTTCTCATTAACTCTTTGTCAAATCACCAGGAAGCCTGCTTAATTGCAGGCAGAGTGCTGGATTTATGAGTTCATCTAGGCTTCATGTCTACACATTGACAGAGGTGTTGCTCTGGATGAAGTCTTTTTTCTCTCCGTTTTGTGGCAAGAATGGACTTTCTGTTTCAGTTACTTCTGAAAGTCATAAATTGTAGCAGTCCCTCCCTCCCCTTTATTTAAAAGAAACACAACAAAACTTCATGGCAACAGTTTATTGCTCTAAATCAGCTTGTGGGTCATTAAAGCAAAAAGGGAAAGAAGGAAAAAAAAAAGAAAAAAATCTCCCTCTAACTCCTGCCAAATAAAATGCGTACATCAGCCAAGCTGTCAAAGGCAGATCCTGCAACTATGGGATGAGAAGGTTTATTACACTTTCAGCTTCTGGGGAGGGATGTTATAGCAACAGGACGCTGGGTCAGTGATGGCAAACTCCTGGTTGCTCCGTCTCTCCGTGCGCACTCGGAATCCATTAGGCGAACTGTCGACAGATCCCTCGGCATCCCGGTCCCGCGGCACACCTCTGCCGAGGCCAGATGTTGGCCGCTGCCCATCGAAACGTGAAAGAAACAACCCAGCAGAGAGCCCACAAATTAGAGGAGCAGGAAACCTCAAATGATGTGCAAAAAAAATTGTAAACGTTCAAGAGAATTTTTCCATAACTTTTGCTTCATAACTCAGCATTTCTGATGTTAATAAATTATGAAACGGAGCCTCTGCGAGATCAATGAGCCTCTTGGCTTCCAACCCCGAGTGCCGTCCAGCAGACAGCAGATGAAGCTGCAAAATGAGTCCTGGAACATGACAACGATTTCCTTTTGGCTGGGTAGGATGAGTCTGAACCACAGCCGGCGGTGGGGCTCTGTGTCCCCAGCCCCGGTCCCTGCAGGGGGCTGGGTCAGACCCCCCGGGCGGGAGGGGGCAGCTCTGACCAGGTAGGCTGAGGAGGAGGAGGATGGGGACTCGGATGGCAGACATCTCAGCAAGAGAGAATCGGTGAGAAGGGGGAGTGGGGTTGGGAACGCTTGGGTTTGAAGCCAGAAGCGAAGGCGGTGCCCTGGGTCCGTACGCACAACGCGTGTGCTGAGCTCGCCGCTGCAGCACCAGGGGAAGAGGTGACCTCGGGTTTTGGTGTGTTCAGTAAAAAGGACAAAACCAGTGAGAACCCCCTGAGAAGGTACTGGGTGAGCGGGGTGGACTGGAGGGCTGAGCCAAGGGATGAGGTGTGTGGCAGCGCCCCAGGGGCAGCGTGGATGGACGCTCGCTGTCCTGCAGCACACGTCCAGCCCAGCCCCTGGTGACACCTGGGCAGGGTCCAGCAGATGTGTCCTGGCACTGAAGCCAGCGCCGTGGGGCGGCGGTGCTGCGGCTCACGTCTTGGGTAATTGAGAGGGTGAAGTGTGCTGTCCTGAAACCCGCCGGGATGTCAGTGTGCCTCAGGTTTAGACTGGCAGAATTGGTACCAATTACTCATTATACATTTCTTTTCCTCCCCTCTGTTATATTCCCCCTTGTTTTCCCCTCTCATCTCGTAACTCCTCTTCATGCCTAAGCCAGATTATCCACCTGAGATACCCCTCTGCTGCCCCACTGACTCCAGGGGTGGCCTAAGCACAGAGAGCAAGCAGAAGTACAACTATTAACCTTCCACTCCCCCAAGTCTGATTCCTGCTAATTACACCTGATTTTCTGTTGGGTTTTTTGCTGTTGGTGCTAAATATGTGATGTCATCCTTCACCTGTCAGGAAATTGGGGATGTCTGTGGATCTTATGATTAAAGCTAGAGATTAGTCCTTGATAGAGATGAACTTAGTGCTGGTCTTCACTGTGAGTAAGCAGTTGGTTTGGTAGAGCTGTTGTGAGGAGTACATCCCAGCCCGGTGAGCTGAGCCTTCCAGCAGCCTGCTGCAGGAGGAATCCCTCTGAGCTTCCATTTCCTTTCTTTAATTCACCCATAGATAATAATATTGGCCTCCCTTTTCTTCCTCCAGAGCCTCGGGTGTCTCCTAGTGCTGGTCACGCTGCTCCTAAAAACCATCCCCAAAGGGATGAATTTTCTGTGCTCCAAAGCAAGCCTTCAGACAGATCTCTGTTGCTGACAGTGACTTGTAAGCAGTTGGTTTGAAGAATTTCAGCAGAGGAAATTTCTGATTTCCTTCTGGTCTGAACTGGAAGGAGATGTGGTAACAGGTTTCAGTTTGTTTTTCCGGAGTTTTTCGAGGTGGGGAAGAGGGACTGAGGCGGTGATCCTGTGTGTGCACGTCTGACAGAGGGAAAAATGCACACTGCAGAGAGGGATTTGTGATTGCTGCTGGATTTCTCAGTATTTTTAAAACTGTGATATGACTTCGATAGGGAACATCGGAGAAGAGCGTGAGTGTGTGAACTTGAACTTTAATTGGAGGTGTCAACCGCAGAGCGGGACTCGCTCAAGAGTGCCCGGGCTCTGTAGCCAGCCCTGCAGCACCCTGCTGCTCAGTTGAGTTTGTGCATCCTTCCCAGACAGTTTGACACCTTGTTAGACAAATATTGAAGCATCCTAGTAAATTCACTTCTAGAGTATTTGCCAGCCTGGGAGATACCTTCTGTACTACTTACTTCAGCTGCAGGGGAAAGGCTTACACTACGTGCTTGCAAGTACTGGTATTGTTGTGGAACAATGCTCGTTCGAAGGCAGGGGTTATAAGCCTGGCCTGTGTTTCTGTAGATAATTATCTCTTATTTTTGTACCTGCAATAAATTACAAGTATCTAATGAATACCTGACTGCTAGGGACTACATAACTAGTGGTTAAACCTCCACCTGCCTTCGCTTGCTGCTGGATCGCAGGCACACAGAAAGAAATGCTGTTATTAACCAGGCAGATAATGCTCCTTGAAGAAAGCTAGATGGATCTGGACTTACAGGGGTTTGCACCATCAGAGCTGTAGGCCAGTTGTTCTGAACAACGCTGCTGATAATCTTCCAGATCATTATATCCTATTGTGATGGACTTCACTCCTTCCTGATGGATGTTCCTTCCTCAGAAGTAGTGAGCGAGTGGAACTGCAGCACATGGAAGGAGTGAAAGGTTCCTTATGGATGACAGCAAGGGACAGTACCATGCGAAACATCGCTCAGTGATGCTGCTGGGCCTCAGTTTGTGATGCCTTGTTCTATTTATGGCATAGAGTGAATGTGTGTGAAAAACAGGGGCTGAAGTTCTCAGGGTTTCATGCAACCTCTTTCCTCATTTTGAGGTGTGAGATTTCACACCCTGTTTGGGTTTGAGAGCCCCACTCCGATCAAACCACAGAGTTTCGGGTGATTTCTAGCTCAGACCTCGTTCTGAAGCAGAGCTGCGAGCCTTGTGCAGGAGCCTCGCAAAGCACTTGGTGAATCTGAGCTGATTTCTGGGTTTTCCCAGAGCGAAGTGAGTGTGCTCAGCCACACAAGTGGGGCACAGGACAGCGGGTGTCTGTAGGGTACAGCTATGGGATAGGTGATGAGCACGGAGCCGGTGCCACTGTGGTCCAGGTGCCCACGGGAGCTGGGGAGCAGGAGTCTCCACTGCCAACATCACTCCCAGAGTGCTCAGCCTGACCTTATACTCGTTGCTGTCATTCCTGTTTTAATTCTTCCTTTCCTTTGTTCCTACATTTTCTTTTTTCTCTGTCTTGAAATAGATGGGAAAGTATTATCGTATCCCATGGGATTTAGAGAGAATTAATTGCTAGTAAAAGCACGTTAAGAGCTTTTGATGACTGAAGTAATTCACAATGACACAGGGTCTAGCAGGGGTAGAGGGAAATCCAAGTGTAAGGATAAAAGGAGCTGCTGTAACAAGGAGGCTCACCTATGAGCAGAACACAGCCTTGCCATGCTTGGGGCTCAGAGGGCTTTCCTTGGTTTGGTGGTGTCCTGTGTGGGCTTTAAATTGTGCTTTTTTTGAGTGAGTTGTGAAAATGGATCATCACAAACCCTGGTGTGGAACACTGAGCATCTCTTCTCTTTCTGTCATCGAACAAACTTTGCTGGTTTAGGAAAGAAAAAGTGCTGAGTCTCTTCCTGGTAGGCCGGCAGCTTTCCTTAGAGCACAGCCCTTCTGTTAACCCATTTTTCCCCACACCTGGACTTTTAAGGATTTGAGGGTTTTTATTTGGAAGGATTCCTCTTCTGCACACGAGCCCAGTGTTATCTCCCCTTCAATCACACAGATCCCCCAGTGTCAGGGAATTTCTAGTGCTGTACTTACAGAAATTAAGGCATCATTTGTTGTAGCATTTAACTGCACAGCACTGTGGAAAGTGACCTGTTCTGAAAGTTTACTCAAAAAGGAATGTAATTTTTTATTTATAATAAAAATTGATCGTGCATGAGAGGATAAAATAGATAATGTGAAGATGGAGCAGTGGAAGGGCCTTGTCACTGAGATGAATACTGTTTGGAGACGTCGTCTGCTTTGATTACTGAAGCTGGTGTGGATGGTGGAACCCCGTGTTTGTCCGCAGAGCAGTTACAGTCCTGAGCCTGTTGCTCATGGACAGCTCTGATGTGTGTCCTTGGAGGTTCTGCTAACCAAGATTATGCCAAAGAGCTCATTTTAGTCGTGTCTCTTTATTAATTATATATACTGCCCAGCTTTCTCCTTTCTGTTTCTTGTTTGGAATCCTGCATTGCAAATAATTCTCCTTTCGGTCTCCTCTCTGTAGCTGTCATTTGGTATCAGGTGGCCCATGTATTTCTTCTTCTGTCCTCCTACAGATTGCTGATGTCCTGGGAAATGAGAAATTCGGCCTTGATGGCAGCCAGAGCGGAGCTGGGAACTGGCTGAAGTACATCCGCGTGGCCTGCTCCTGCGAGGAACAGAACCTAGCCCTGTGCCACCTCAACGACCAGGTAACGGCTTGGGCACTTCCTGGGCTGCTGTGCTCGCGCCCCGCTTCCAGCCAGCACCGGGGTGGGGTGGCCATGGGACAGTGTGCTGCCACAGCCCTGAGCAGAAGCGACTGAGGGGTTCTTCTGTTCAGCAGCTCTGCTGCAGCAGCAGTAGAAAAGCACACATAATAAAGGAAGAGAAAAACCAAATATTTTGAATTTGGGTTTCTTAAAAAAAAAAAAAAAAAGTCTTAGGTTGGGGAAAGCTGAGTCCTTACAGGATTTTTTTACATGAATGCACTTCTCTTCTTAAAATGTTAAGTTGTTCACTGCTGGCCTTTCCCAGGTTCCTATAAATGCTCAGGTTAAGCACTGGGTAGGTACCCAGTTTGTTCCTGGGGTGCCCTGCGGGGTGGGCAGCTCTGTGTGTGTGGCTGGACTGCAGTCTGTGGCAGCGAGCTGGGTCCCCACAGAGGGTCTGTCTGTGGGGGTGCTGTGGAAGTGAATCCCCTCCTTTCCCCTGGGGGATTTATTTAGAAAACTAAATTTGTGTTGGCTTCAAACTTTTTCTTGTGCACGAAACCCCACGCACAGTTTGTTCAAGGGGAGCTTGTGCTGAGTGCTGGTGCCCTGAGCATCCCACGGCTGAGAGGGGAGAGGAGATCTCCAGACCCTTACGAGAGTGGCTCCTATTGCTGGGGACGTGTTCTAAATTCTCAGAGTGCCTGAGCATTGCTGGGTTGTACCTAGAGCTGTCTCTGTAACACTGCTGGGTTTAACTTCCCTTAATTTCCCATTGCTGGCAGGTTACCTTTTTCTCCATAACAGGGACTGGAAGAACAGGGAGAAAGGCTCTCTCCTTCCTGTGGAGCAGTCGTGCAAAGGTTTGGGGTTTGTTTGGAAGTACAGGAAGAAAAAGCTTTTGCAGTGAAAGATTACCCACACAATACCTAAGCAGCATTGTGATGATAAGAGCCAGGACAAGCTTTTAATCAAAACCATTTGCTTTTCAGGGGAAAAAACAAACATGTTCACATGGGGAGATGGTCCTTCATGCCGCCCCCTCCCCAGCCCCTGTTCTGTTCCTCTGTGCACTCTGTAGTTTGGGAACATACCTGGGGAGGTACAGAGCATTTTCCTGGATTTTTAGTGAAGTAATTGACAGCAGAATCTGGACCTCTGGACATTTGTTGTTGGGTTGTTGGTTTTTTTCCAATTTACAGATTAAAATGCTGCTATTTAGAAAGAGATTGAGACATTTCATGAACTATTTTTCAGTTGTGAAACCAATTTTCAAATGTAAAATAATGTTAGCCAGTTTTCTTTATATTTATTAGTGCTTGATATGTATTTCAAAGAACAGAAGATCCCTGATAGCCTGAGACAATTGTGTTTCTGAAGGAGGACTGGAAAGGGATGGCAGAAAAATGATAGGATTTGCTAAATGTGTCTGGAAAATGATACGTGACTTCTGTTTTATTTTTTCATGTTGCTGCTGCTGCCTTCACGGGGCAAAGACTCCAGCAGTTCAGCTGCTTTGATTCAGGAGGCTGCAATATTGATCAGGGTGTGTGTAATAAATAGAATAGCCATGAGCTTCCTTTCGTTTGTGTTAGGGACATTGGAAAAAGGAAGGACTGCAATGAGGCCTCTGCTGGATGAGCCGATGTTCTGTGTGTGATGGAGGTGGTTTGTGTGGGTTTACCCACGTGTGCGGTGGCTGTCCGGGCTGCTCGCTATGCACTGCAGTGCCTTAAAAAGAGGAAATAAAAAGCAGTGTGGCTCCGTTGTGACAAAGGGAAGGGGATTCCAAAGGAGGAAAACATCTGAACAAAAGGAAAGCGTGCGGCCCCGCTCCTGGGGGCAGGGGCAGAGGGGCAGGCAGGGCTCGGTGCCTCGTTGGTCCCTGCGCTGCAGAGCAGTTAACTCTGTGCAGACAGGCGGCACAGGAACCATTTCCCCTTTGGAACTGGCTGTGGTGGGGTTGGGTCTGCAGGGAAACGCTGCTGCTGTGGGCTCAGGTCGTGGTGCTGCGGTGACGCTGAGATAATACTGGCTGTAACTCCCACAGTGGGCAGACAGAGCCGTCCCCTCCGAGAGGCACCTGCAGAGCGAGGGCATCCTCGGCCGTACGTGTCTCACGGGACATCTCATCCCCACCTCTCCCCTGACACTGGGGACAGTGACCACGCTGTCCCCAAGCCGCTGTCCTTGCGAAGGTGCACGGCTCTGGTGACTCCGTGCTGCGCTCCGAGGCCGGCCAGCCTCGAGTGCCGCGGTGTGCTGTGGTTCTGCAGCATCGATGCTTTCAGTCACTGGACCAAACCACTCGGGTCTGTGCTGCAGAATGCTCCAGCCAGAGCCAGGAGCATCTCTTACCCCACGTTTACATCCGCCGGGGCAGTTCCAGAGCAGATCCAAGCTCAGGATTGAAAAGGATTCCTCTGGGTTTTTTACTTTGCTTTTTCCCTTCTTTCTTAGTGCCCCATGCCTAGAGTAATTTCGATAAAAATCCAGAAATGCAGTATTTTCAGTCATCTGTGAGAGCACTACCCAAGCCCTAATGGACTGTGAACTGTTTTGTGTTAAATAAAACTGAGGGGTGATGAGGAGAGGCGCCCCTTTTGTTGTGAGCAGTAAGAAACGATAACGTGTGGGATTTTTACAGAGCTGGTGAACATAAACGACTGACGAATGTAAACGTTCTGACGGATTAGTAAATCTGATCTTTTCCGTGCACAACAAATAAGGAAGGAAAGGAAACACAGCAGTAGCTTTAATTAATTCAGACCATCGGTAGCGTGATTGCAAGATGAAGTTAATTATTATAATGAAATGTTTGATGAAATTAATGTGACTCCAGCAGAATCCAACTCTCCCTAAGCAGTGATGCAGCTTGTGCTGCGTTCCTGGGAAGGCTCTGCCAGAGTGTTCGTGTCCGCAGGGAGCGAGCAGGAGGCGCAGGAGCTGGGTGAGGGTGCGGTGGCACTGCCAGCCGTCAGGATTGGAATCCTGAAGGATTTTCCCAATGCAGCATTTGTGAGTGTGCCTGGGAGCCACGTGCACCTCGTGGGTCGTGGTGTGGGGTTTGGAGCAGCAGCTGAGGGAGAGCTGCCCGTGAGCTGGGCCTGGCTCGTCCCTCCCGGGTGATGGCACCTGATGAGCTCTGGTTCACCCAGTCCAGCCCCAAGCTCAGCCCCAGTTTTTCACTTTTCAGGCAGGTTTGCCGTTAAGCTCAGAGTGGTTTGGTCCTGGAGAGGCTTCTCCTGCGGAACAAGGCGGAGAGAGAGGGAGTTAAGTGCACGTGAAAAATAATGAGAGAAAGGAGGAATACTTGCAGTCTGCAGTGGAATCCGCAGACGTGAGCGATGTGATCCCTGGGGATCACAGTGCCACTGTTGGAAGGAGGTTCACCCGCCCAGCGCGGTGCTGCACCAGTGCCCTGGCTGGGAGCACTGGTCACAAACCAGTGTGATGGTGGAGACCATTCTCAGGGCTCTGGCGGGCAGGGACGGGTTCCTGTGCAGGCTGGGGCACTCTGTCTGTGTGTGCTGATGCCGGGGTTCCTCGGCCGTTCCGGCGGGTACCGGCGGTCCGAGTTCCCGTGCGGGTGCAGCCGGGGGGTTCGAGCACGCCCGGGAGCGGAGCACCGGGGCCGGGTCACCTCCCTCGGGCGATGCCGGCTGTCCCCCCCGGCCCGAGCCGCCTCCCCGACCTCCCCTTCCGTCCGTGCCCCGCGGGACGGGCTCTGCCGCCGGAGCCAGCAGGTCAGGCGGCCCCGTCCTGCCCGGGCTCGGACCGCCCGGCACGGCACGGCTCGGCACGGCCCGGCCCGCAGCGGCGGGGAACCCCCGGGCGCGGGGCCGTCGGCGGGCGGAGTGTGCCCCCTGCTGGGGCGGGCGGGGGCCGCGGGGCCGCTCCCGGCCCCGGTGGCTCCGTCCCGGGGGAGCCGAGCGGGGGCAGCGCCCGGCGGTCCCGGCCGCAGCGCTCCCCGTGCTGTGTGCGCTGCGCCGGGGCTGAGTTCGGAGCAGTGAGGGGGGTCCTCTGGGCCCCGCACGGAGCCGGGCTGCTCCGGGGAGCGGTCCCGCGTCGGCTGTCGGGAAGGAGGGGGCGAGTCGGGGAGCACGGGCACCCCCGGGGACACGCGTGGCGTGAGGATGCTCGTGGCGTGAGGACAGCATCTCGTGAGGATGCACATGGTGTGAGGATGCACGTCGTGTGAGGATGCACATTGTGTGAGGACAGCATCTTCCGAGGCCCCGCACTTCCCTGTGCCCAGGGAAGGAAAGCACATCGCAGTGACACCATTAAGGGGCTGTCAGGAGTTCCGTGTCTTCATTTCCCATAATGAAATTTCCCAGCTCGTTGACAGAGACTGGGCAACAGCTAACGTAGGGAATCGTCCTGGGGGAATCGTGGGTGATGTTCTGGTAAGGAATTTCATGCCGTGCTGTTGAAGGCAGTGCTCACGCAGTCAGTAACTGTTACCTGCTGGATTCTCACAGCGTTGCTGCTAGGACAGGGTCCTGCAGGCTGCAGACGTTTGGGAAGCACGTGGAGGACAGCGAGGCTTTGGGATTCCCTGCAGTGCTGATCCCCTCTGTCCCTCACACAAGCTCCCATCCCACTGTTGGTTTCCCTCTCCTGCTGTTTCCCGGTGTTTTCCTGGCAGAGGTTTTCCTCAGGAGCTCTCCCAGCAGAAGGACCTGCCCAGCCGGCGTGTCACGGCAGTGCCCGGAGCGAGGATGGGGACGGGTTTTGTACCCAGCGAGCTCTGCCTGCTGGCACACATCACATCATATATCACATCACACATCATGAACTGGGCCATTTTGGAGTGAGGCTGCTGGGGACTGCTCACGCATATCCCAGTTGTCACTGGATGTGGTGCCATGGTTTCTGACTGGTTTGGGGGCAGAACAGCAGAGAAGACTGTGTGGTGTGTGAAAACATACACTCACCTGTCGATGCCTTGCAGTGGTGCACCTCAGTGCACCTGGGATCAAGGGGATCGCTCTCCCGTTGTAATATGTTCTGGGAAATGCATCCCTGGGAGAGCTCACTGGTTCAGGAGGGCTGTGTGAGGCCGAGGTGCCTCAAATGGCAGTGTGAGGGGGGGTGGTCTCTGCCCCGCTCTGAAGTCTGTCTGGGTTTGGTCTGGGTTTGGTGTGATGACGAGGGTGCAGTGGGTGCACAGCGCTGGACTCGGGGCACGTCAGCAGCTCCAGGTTCTGTGGGTAGGCAGGAGCTCCGAACGGGATGAAGGGCTCATCTGGGGTGAGCCAGATCTTGTCCTTAGGGGCCAGGTCCTGGGACTTGAGGTGAGAGTAACCTACAGAATAATTCTGTGGGGATATGCTAATTCAGCTCTCCCCTCGCCAGGTCAGTTTTGGCTTAGAGCAGCAGAGATTTAAATGCTTCAGTCCCATCAGTTTAATCTTCCCTTTGCTGTAACAAACACACAAAGCTTACAGGAGGCAGGGGAAACAATGGGAAGATTTTGTGTGATTTGAAGGAGTGAGGCTGAAACGCTGACACACACAGAGTAAAATAAAGGCAGGAAAAAAGAGCTCTCACTAGCAATTATCACACAAATCAAGTGACAGCCTCCCCTATTAGCTGCAATAATTTGAGTTATTGGTTAAAATGTAAAATGCAAGTCTTTGCATATTTAACATGTCTCTCAATTTTTGTTTCTGATTCCCAGATCTATTATAAAGTTATTAAAGAAATTGAGCCAGGAGAAGAGCTCTTGGTGTATTTGAAGGAAGGTGGTTATTCACTTGGGAACATGGCGCCCAGCATGGAAGGTAAGGCCTCGTTCTGCTAGACAGGACCTTTCTGCACCTCTCACCAGCAAACTAGGAATGTTGAGAACCTCAGTTAGTGCTGAACGGGGACAGAAACCTGATCCTGGACCTGCCCCTTCTGGAACTGTTCACATTTTATGCTTATTTTCACTCTTTCTCTGGTGAGAGTGGCTGTCGTAGTCAATGACAGCAAGCAAATTTTTATGAACCTCAGGGCATGCAATAGGTTAATTTGCTGCTTCTCTTTGAGGAACATTGTGGGTCTGAATATGATTGGAGGTGCCTTTTTAATCCCCGAGGTCACCATGTTTCTTGGGTGTAATAAAAATGGGCCAGACCATTCCAAGGCTTGCAGAACACTGATCTCTGGAGCTGTAGGTGACTCGGGAAAGAGGGGTCCAGGCAGAGAATGGCAGAGTCATGGCTAGAATTATTATTGCTAGAATATAGACACCTCTGAATCCCTGAAATGATGCAGTGAAGGCCAAAAGAATGGTTATTTTTAAAAGAAGGGTCACATTTTTATTACTGCTGTGCCTCCCCTGCCTTGGTTTTGCTGGGCAAGGAACACACATTCAAAGAGGCTCCCAGAGGGAGAAGTTTCTCTCACTGCCTCTGCGTGTGGAGCAGCCTGGAGGAGTGAGCCTTAGCCCCTACTGTGTGTTAGCATGGGAATTCAAAACACCTCGTGGAGAGGGATGGGAGAAGAGAGAGAAAACACTTGGAGTCCTTCCTCCTTTTTGGTGGTGCACAAAGCTGGCTCTGAAGTGCTTCTCCCTTTTCAGTGAGAAGCAGCACGGAGCTCTCTGCCTGCACTGTCACACTGCCCAAAGCTTTGGGTTCAGTCTGAGATCTGCAAAGATCTGGAACCACGTGGTATGGAAGAGGGAGAACAGCCAGAATTCCTGCAATAAGATTGCAAATGTAATGGAGGGGTTGGGGCAGGCTCAGGGAAGGGGCTGTTGCTGACACCCTGGGGACACCTTTCCGCTCCCCTGCTCTGCTCAGGGTCCCCCCTTGCCAGCACCAGCGGGACAGGTTAGCAGGACACGTGGCCTGAAGCATTCTGACATTCTGAGAGTGTCCCCAGGGTTTTTTTCCTTTTCTCCACGTTCATCTGTGACTCTGACTGATGTTTGGTGTCCCACCTCTTTCCCTGCGAGTGATGGAGCCTGTCAGAGCAAACACTGCGGTGGAAGTGATCTCTTAGGGTCTAGGAAAGGTGTGCTGCACCATTCCCCAAGTATCCTAAAGGCAAGGCAACAGCACAGACGTATCTAGAGTAGTCAAAAATGGTACAGATTCTTCCTCTGAAATGCTTGGTGGCAAGTCCAGGTCTTTTCCTGAGATGAGTACAAACTCTGTCAACACGGAGCCTTGCAGAGGCCCAGCCCCAGTGGAGGACACTGTGATCCTGGGCTGGAAGGAGTGTCAGCCTGGGCTTGCAAAGTCCTGCTCCATTTTCTCATTTCCTTGACATTTGGTGACAGTGAAAGTTAGAGAACAACACAAAAAGTGCCTGAATTTTCTCAAGTGAGGAGATTATTAGGGCATATTTTGTCGTTCTGTGTTCGTTATTGAAGGTAGTGCTTGTTGCAGGTTTCACATGGTTATTTGATGACTAATTTCTATAAATATATCCTCATCCCCCAGTCGTTTTTAACCTGTGAGCTGGAAATGCTGCTCTAGGTACGAACCGCTGCAGTTCGAGTTGTCTCACCCAGGTACCCTACAACACAGTCCTTTACCTGTGTGTGAATATGGTTTTCAGTGAAAAATTGCAGTGAAGCTCTGTAAGAGCATACACAGGGTATGCACGATTCATTTGAGATCTTTATGTGGAGTGTGGGCAGTTGGAGGGCGAGTGCTGCTGGAGGCTCTTTGCTGCAGGTCCGGGGTGAAGTGAACGACCAGGCTGGGCTGGAGCTGCTCTCTCACTGGGATGTCAGGTTTGGGATTATTTTTTCAGTGTTCTCCCCCCAAAAAAAGTTAATATTTTTCTTGAGAGCAACAGAGAGAGGTGAATAATTTCTGTGTTTGCAGTGCTGGAGTACCACAGACCTTTTCTTTTGATGTCAGGGAGAAATCAGAAAGAAAACTCACCACTGTTTTGCATTTCTGTTTCGAACAGGCTTTGATTTGCCAGAAGTGCTCCTTGTTTTCCATCTTCGCCATCCTGTCACATTTATCTGTGTCTTCCTGGTAACGCTCTTGCCACGTAATTGCTTTCAAATTATAATAGGCCAACATTAAATATTTGACTTGTTAGTACTTTTACTTTCAGAAATGCTGTCTTCCTGCTGCCTCGCACCCCCATTCCGATTCTGAATTAGCGAGAAAGAAAATGCAAAATTGCTCCACACAAAGATAATTATCATAAAAATCTTTTATCCAAACCCCAGCCAAACACAGCAGACCCCTTATCACTGCAGGAATTTTGAGTAGGGCACTTGAACTCCTTTGAGAGTCGAGTCTGGTAGATTAGCATGTAGATGCCACATAATTGTGTTCCCCTTGGTTTCTCTGAAAGCTATTAGGCACTGATTTATTTTTCTGTTACATTCCTGCTTTGTCCTGAGTGTTACTGATGGAACTTAAGATAGACACATATAACCATAGATTTGACAAACAAGACATAGAGAACAGGCAGCAATTTTTTTTGTAGCTGGGTTTTTATTTTCTTTTTGTCCCCTTCTCCCTGTAAGATACTGAAGTACTCACCTTCTGTGAAGGGCAGGGGTTTCATTTGTGGTGCTTAGAGGAGAAGAAAACTTTAATGAGAACTTGTTTTGAAGGGCAGTATTTTTATTTTTGCTGCTTAAAGAAGGAAAAAACCCCTTTAATGAACCTGAAGCCTACAAGACATAATACAGATGCGAGGTTCAGCCCTGAGCCTCCTTTGCTGCGTGGGTTTCAGTTTTGCAGGGCGAGGGTCTGGCCCTCAGTGTGCAGGTCAGCTCCTTTCCCTGCAGTGGTGTTGGCTGGGGGGTCTGATCTCTGATCTTCTGAGGTTCAGAAAGGGGAATGCCATGGGAATGGGTGCTGGATCCTGGTAGGATGCAGTCAGCTGCTCCGCCAGCCACTGGGTTCTTCCTCTCTTTAACCTCCCTGAGCATCAGAACAGTGCTGCAGCCAGTGGTGATGTGTGTGACCTGTGACTGCGGGGCTGTTAGTGGGGTCCTGTCAGGTCTCTGACTCTTCAATGGAATTTCTTCTTCCAAACCCAAATATTCCGAAGCACGTGCACTTCTTATCATCCATCTTTTCTGCCTGTGAAGAAAGCTGCTGTGTTTGGTGCTGGAAGGGCACCGTTGTTGGTACTGAAGCACGAGCCTGTACCAAACAGACGTGCAAGGGGTAGAGCTGTAAAATCTGTGTAGCCCTGGAAGTATGCAAACGCCGAAGCAAAAAATGCACATGCCTCAGCTGAGCTGTCTGGTTTCTTACATTTCTTAGTGCAAGTCTGATGGGGCAGCTCCTCAGCTTGTGCAAACGTGGTGACACCAGCTTCTGCCCCCGAGGGTCACGCTGTGGGTGGGAGCTGCAGTGCTGCTGGCAGGGGACAAGGACAATTAGAAGCAAAATCTCAAACAGTTATTGCTGAGGCTATTAATGCATTTCATGTGTCTGTAATCTCATAAAAAGGACAGCAGTGATGTTATTCTCACTGGTAACCACAGGTGGTGGTGTGCTGGGTTGTATCCTTGGGGGTGTGCTGCTGTTGTCCATCCGTAGCCAGGTGTATGAGATGTTATTTGCCATGGGTAGTTTTCTAAATGTGAAGTGGATTTCTGGTTCCTAGAGGATAGTTTGGGTGACATAAGATACACTTAATCACATAAATCTCAGACTGAAGTAGGAGGAATTTAGTATGGATTTGCAGAAGGTATTTTAATATATTTTCTCTGAAGTAAAAAAAAAAAAAAAAAAATAAAAAGAAAATCAGTGTCCTCCATTCCAAGTTTTCAGGTGTGGGGAATTGCCAGTTTGAGCTGGAGAGATGCTGGGAGGTTCGTAGGAGCTTCTCAAGAGGTGAAGGTACCTGGGGTTCCAGCCCCGAGGGCTTTCAGCCCCCCTACAGAAACTGAACCTGCACCCCTGGTTACAGAAGGGCGGTGAGGAGGGTGGGGGATTGCAGGGTGATCTGAGGGGGGGAGGAACACCTTGCCAGGGCAGCTCCACGTCACCCGCAGCTCCTGCGGGGTTTATCCTGTTACTCCACAGTTCAGTGGGCTGCGTGGGTCAGTCAGCTTCCAGCCCGCGTGCGTCCCGAGGAGCTGAAACCAGAGCAGCAGTGAGGTCCTGTGTGCTGGTGCCAGCGGCTGTGGGGTGCAGCCTGACGTCGGGGACTGTCGAAACCAGTGATGTAACAGAGGAACCCTTGTCTCTGTGTGCGTGAGAGCTAAGGTGAGCTCGTTGGTAACGGGAGAGGTGTGAGGAGGAGGAGGCGACTGCCTCAGCCCCTGCAGTGCCTGCGTTCGGGAGCCGTCATGCTGTCAGGTCTGTCTCTCTTCACCCGGGTGAGGGACGTGCAGGGGTGCCTGAAGTTACACCAAAGCACAGCCCTCATCCCCTCACTGCTTTCACACTCAGAACATGTTTGGCCCCATAAACGTGCAGATGAGATGTTAAATTTTGCCAGGTATTGTGTGCTGCTGTTAAAGGAAAATGCAGTTACAAGATGTAGCAGGATACTACAATTGTTATTTTTTTTTTTTGCTTTTCTCCACGCTCCCCCCCCCCCCCCCCCCAAGTAGTTTGGATTATTTTGGTGGTCAGTTGTACACAGCCCCTCCATACTGCTAGGTGGTGTTTCGTAGCCTGATTTCCAGGGTTCCCTCCCCAGGGCCATAAAACACATGAGCTGATGCATGTTGGTACTGTTGTGCAAAGCACTGGTGAAGAGAACTTCCCCAAGGAGCAGAGCAGGACCTGATCCGCTTCATTATGAGGCTGCTGACAGCAATTTCAGAGTATACAGACTTCAAAACTAGTTGAAATGGGAAAGAATATGGGTATTTTCTTCCCTTAGGTCTTCTTTTTTTGGTCAAAATCCCATTTCCCCCCAAAGGAAAATGTTATCCCAATGGATTTTATTTCTTTTAGCATCCCTCTCTTCTGGAGGTCGGGAGGTCCTGCAGCAGGACCTCTGTGCTCTGTCCATGCCTTGTGCAGACGGGGTGCAGCACCCCTCGCCGCGCTGCTTGGCTAACCAGCAGTGCTTCGCTGACTGTCCGCGTGGTGTTTTCTCTTTGAGCTGTTTGACTTTTCCCAGGGTGTGGGCAGGGCGACACTTTCCGTGTAGGTGTGGACCGCTTTGGGTTCCACCTGCCTACGTGGTGGCCGTGGCAGCTGGTGGGATCTTGTCTCTCTCAGTCACCGCAGAGTCCCCGGCACGGGTCGAAAACCACAGCCCAAGTTCAAACGGGCTGCGCCGAGGGGAGCGGGCAGAGGAGAGCATTGCCCGGGGGCAGGCGGTCGCTGGTGTGACACTGCCTGGGTTTGTGCTGGGGTCACACTCCTGACATCAGCTCTGGTTCACAGAAAACACAAGTTCAGCCTTGAAGCACAGCCCAGCTGGCTGGGTGTGCAAAGCTTGGGGCAGAGAAGCGCAGGGGGGGTTTTAAACCAAGGGGCTGCTGAGAGGCTGCAGGTCTGGGCAGAGAAATGACCCCGAGGATGTGAGTGCTGCCCGTGTCTTCCCCCATGGTGGGGTTGGGTCAGCTTTGGGAGAACAGGGAGAACACTTCCACCCTTCCCACTGAACTGCTGCATCCTACCACGAGCTGTCCTTCGGACGTGAAGTTACCAGGAAAAGAGAAGGAAACCGAGCAGGAGCCCCCGAGCCTGGGGGAGGAGGGGGACAGGGAAGTGTGGCCCCAGTGAGGAGGTGGCAGCTGGGAAGCTGCTGTTCCAGGCTGCTGCTGGGCGGGGAACCCGGGGCCATCCCTGCTCCCTCGCAGAGGTCGTTCTGGAAAATTTACAGCTCGGGGCTGATTGTTTGGCTTGGCACTGTGGTCAGGATGCTGCCTTGTAAACTTCATAATAGCTGCCCTCTTTTTAATTTGTTTGACCTTGACTACAATAATTTATTATGTGCATTAGTTCTTTTTTTTTTAAAACGAAAAAAACCCCAAGAGCACAACAAGAAAGGATGTGAGTGCCTTTGCTCTGGTTTGGACGCCGGGCTCTGACGGCGCGCTGTGCTCCCGCAGCCGCGCGGGGCGAGGTCAGAGCCTGGCATTGGAAAACTGTGTTCTTAGAAAGGAGCTCCTCCAGGTTTGTGCCAGGGTGATTTGCTTTTCCCAGCATCTGTCTCTGCATGAGTAGGGTTTGTTCCTTTTTCCCTGGCAGCCCCTTTTGAGGAAAAGCTCGTTTGTGCTTTCAGAAACCCTCATTGCAAACAAGCGCAGTCCTCCAGAACAGCCCTGGGTTTTGTCTACCTGGGAATTCTTGTAGGTCTCTACGTGTCAGCAGAGGCCAGGACAGACAGAAAGCAAAGTCTCTCCTGGTTGTGTGATTTATTTTTTTTTTCTTAATGCTTAAAGTGAAAGCAATCTGCTGGCCCAGCCTGCCTTGGTTTCTCTCTGCTGTCACTTGCAAGTTTTCTCTTTCTCTGGTAGATCCTCCCAGAACATTACATTTTCTTTACAAGCCCAGTGGTGTTGGGTAAAATAATTAAACTTGCTTGACCTTCCCAGTCCACGAGTGAAAATGGCCCTGTCTGTCTGTTGCAGAAGAGCACACGTTCCGCTGCGAGGACTGCGATGAGCTTTTCCAGTCCAAGCTGGACCTGCGGCGGCACAAGAAATACGCCTGCAGCGCTGTGGGCGCCCTCTACGAGACCCTGAGCGACGAGATCAAGCAGGAGGGGCTCGGGGATGGCCAGGTCTACGAGTGCAAGGACTGCGAGAGGATGTTCCCCAACAAATACAGGTACAGCCCGCTGCCAGAGCCTCCGCTGGCCGCCCCTCTCCCCCAGTCCTGCCAGTCCTCTCCAGGGATGGGAAACATGGGACCGCGGAGGAGCTGGGCAGCTCGGGGTGGCCATGGGGATGAACCCTCCCTTTCTCCATAGGGTTCAGGAAAGTCATTTTTAGGCTCCTTCAATGTCATTACCTACTGGGCAGCGTTTCATTTCTCCATCATTTCATGGACCGTGGTGCTGTCCATGGCCCGTTGGTAGAAGCATCCACAGATGGTTGGCAGTACAGAGTTTGAGTGGTTGCTTTCTGGGTTCCCTGTGCCTTTCCCAGGGCTGTGGCAAACAGGTTGGTAGAGCTGGGTCTTGTCCTTGCAGCAGCAGCTCCCAGGTGACGTGGGGTTATGTTCTGCCAGGAGCTGCAGGAAGACTTTTTTAAAATGTAATTCTTGGTGGTTTGAGATGAGTGGGTATTAAGAGGCGTTGTTACACTCAGAACTCTTAACATGGTCTTGAGCTCCCATTTGATCTCACAGAAGCACTTAAAACAATTCTATTCCAGTCACATTTTTGGGTTTAGTTCTTTTATTGAAGGAAATGTTCATGAAACAATTTTGTGTTCACCAAGCATTTTTGCAATAGAATTGTAAAAAGGAAAAAGAGAAGATAGGACATCCTCCCTCTTATACGTTTATTTGCAATAATTACTCAATTATTATTACAAGACAACTCTAAACAAGAGTTAAATTCTTTTTAAAAGAAATATTCTTTGTCTCAGTAAGTTTTAACTGGAAATTTCCCTCTTTCAAGCACAATGTGATAGTAACCAAATGCAGCGATAAAGCAGAGACCTTGGAGATTTCTGGTTCATTTGCAATGTGACACTCAAATGGTTAACTACCAGGAGCCAGTTTTTAGAAGTGGAGGGGTTTTTAAATCATTTTAGGACTGTGTTTATTTGCATCCTGGGCTGTGTTTTCAAGGTTTTCTCCCCAGCACACGGGACAGAGTTGTGTCTGTTCACCAGAGGCTGCAGTTCTCACACACTCAGTTCAGTTGTCTTAGAGGAACAAACACCACGTGCAGCAAGATTTGTTACGAACCCGTGAGAACTGGCAGTCCTCTGTCGTGTGCTGTAAAAGTGGAGCAGAAACATTGAGTTAAAGCCCATTTCATTTCAGCCAAAAACTTAAAAATATGTTGTTCAGCAGTAGTATTTTTCAACTTGATTGTACTGTTACTCAGGTGAGTAAGGGAAGGAAAAAGTCTGTATTAAAAATGTAGGGAAAGGTGAAATGAAAAGCAGATTGCAGCAGTTTATCTGCATTGAGAAGCCCTTGGCTCGTGGCTGTGGTAGGGACAGGGGCTCCTCAGCTCCGTGCCTCTGCTGCCTTTAGACCGCTCGTTCCAAGGGGTTGGGTGGGGTTTTTTAAAGCAGATAATATGAAGTCATTTTTTCAACAAAGGAAAGGCAGAGCCAGCAGTGTCACCATCCAGCATGTGACACGCTGAGGGGGTTAGCAGAGCTGGGAGAGAGCATCCACCTCTGTCCCTCCCCATCAGTCTGCTCCGTGTTAGGTGCTGAGAAAGGCACTGAACCTCTGCCTCGATCCCGTCCGTGTACCTCGACGGTCTTACAGTTTTTGAGAAGTTAATACAGATCAAATCAGGAGTGCCACTGGGGAACTGGAACTGAGCATTTAGCAGCTGACTAAATAAATAAATGCTTTGCTAATCCCAGTAGGTACTTGCCTCTAAACAGCATATTAGTTCGTCCATATTTGCCCTAAATAAACTCATAAATCACAGTTAACAGGAAGGTGGGTTTGTATGTGTGTGTGAAGGGTATGTATTTCTTGGTGCGTGTAAAAAAATTTTGTAGTGTTAAGAACACCATTTCTTTAGCAAAATGAACATCGTGGCTTTAAAATTAGTGGATTGGCAGTTTACGAGGCATGCTCATGAATATTAATTACCTGCCTTGGAGGAGGAGCAGGGTGTTCAGGGCAGCAGCAGGCTGGTGGCTGCCGAGGTGGCAGGTGGCAGTCCCACCGAGCCCGCTTGCGATGGGGCCACGTCCTGTGTGGTTACCCACGTCACAGTGCCAGCAGACACCCCCAGGGCACAGAGATCGTGGTGCAGGGCAGCTGTGAGGGCAGTCCCTGGACAGGACCCCGCTGCCAGCTCCAATCTGCTCCCGTGCTGCACCCCCCTGGGGATGGGGGTCCTGGCAGGGGAGAGAGAGCACAGTGGCCCTGGAGGCTGAGTCACTTCCGAGGCTGCCGAACCCCTCGGGCTCCGTGGGAATGCCCAGGAGTTATCTGCTGTGAAGTTGTCCTGTAGCATTTAATGAAGACTGGCAGGATTTTCCAGTAGTGCTTCGTTTTAATGTTCCTATAAAAAATATAGCCTTACTTTAAAGTTCCATAGCAGTGGTTTAATACTGACCCGCAGGGGATTTCAGGCAGTAGTAAGTTTGTCCTTCTCAGAAGTTGCAGTGAGGAGTGTTTGTCACTCCCATTAAGGTGCACTGGAGGCAGCGCAGGGCACACACGTTCTCCCTTTGTTTCCCAGGGCTGACCCGGGTGGTGCAGGGTTTCCAGCCTGCTGAGGACTGCCCCACTGCCACCAACAGTGGCTCCCCTGGACTGTCACACCTGGTTTGGTGGCGCAGAGGGGCGGGGACAGTGCCCTGGCATAGGGACAGTGCGTTCCTCTGCAGAGCCACCCCTGCTGTGGCCCTCCTCCAGCAGCCACTCGGGTTTGCCATCTTCCCCCTGGTTGGGGAGAGGCTGCCAGTTGGCAGAAGCTGAAATTGCCGAGTTAAGTAATAAAAGATGTCTGACATTTAGAAGTGCAATGTGTTTGCACCTTATCATGTTTCTTTCCAACGGTGAGTCGCTGTGTTCTGGGAAGCTGCGGGCTCTGTGCCCGTGAAAACGGCAACGCGATAGTCTCAGCAGCAGCAGCTCGTATCTTGTCTGTCCCTCTGGGGATGCCGTGGACCTCTTGGTCACAAAGTGCTCTTTTTTCCCTTCAGGAACCTGCAGGGTCAGGTCTGGTCTTACCTTCCTTTTCCCCCTTGTAAATGGATGCAGGCATTTAATAAGAAGTATCATAAAACACAGTGACATTTTGAGGCAGAGTAGGGCAGCTTCCATGTGTAAAATAAATGCCAAAAAAATGGGGAATGGTGTTTGTGTGTTGCTGCACCTCTCCCAGTCGAGGTGCTGCTCACCTCCTCTGCGCTCCATCGCAGCAGCTGGGTCTGGAACCCCCCAGCCCATTTCTCTGCCACCATCTCTGGTCTCCCCGCTGGGTTTCGCAGCTCCCTGGCGTGGGCAGAGCTCTGGAGCAGCGTTTGCCCTGGCAGGGGGTGCCCGGTCGAGGTGGGTGCAGGGAGCTGGGCTCCATTCTCAGCCTGTCTCTCTTCCCCAGCCTGGAGCAGCACATGGTGATCCACACCGAGGAGAGGGAGTACAAGTGTGACCAGTGTCCCAAGGCTTTCAACTGGAAATCCAACCTGATCCGTCACCAGATGTCTCACGACAGTGGGAAACGGTTTGAATGTGAAAACTGTGTTAAGGTACGGGGCAGGACGTGGTGACAGGGGTGCTCAGCCTGGGAGAGGGTGCTGGGACCTGGGGGTAGGGGTCCAGAGGGTGGGTGTCCCATGCCAGCGTGGCTCGGTGGCCCAGCCATGGTGTGGAGCGTGTGACCCCTTGTCTGCGGCGGGAGGTGGATGTCCCGCGCTGCCAGGAGCTGTGGTGACAGAACCCAGAACTAACAGCCACGCTTTCACCTGCACACTGCTCTCCCCACTGCTTTGTTTCCTCCTTCAAGGCATTTCTCTTCCAGGTGTTTACCGACCCCAGCAACCTCCAGCGGCACATCCGTTCCCAGCACGTGGGCGCGCGGGCCCACGCCTGCCCGGACTGCGGCAAAACCTTCGCCACCTCCTCGGGCCTCAAGCAGCACAAGCACATTCACAGCACTGTCAAACCTTTCATATGTAAGTTGTCACGGCCATCACGGAGCCCTGCCTCCCCCTGTAATTGCACGTATCCTGCGGGGCCCCCCAGCCCGAGCTGTCCCTCTCTGAGCAGCCGCCGTAATTTTATAGGTCAGAGCACAGGATGAAATTCCGCTGCGATTTTTTTTGCTCCCTGTTTTTTCAGTAAACATTCGTGGCAGTTTTTGACTTTCTTGACAAGTTAAAAGCTGAGTCTCTCAGCAGTCCTAGCGATGCCATTTTCTCATATCTTTTCTCTCTCTCTTCTTTTTTTCCTTAATAATTTTTGAGTGTTCACATTGGTGACATAAATAAATAGCTGGCACAGCCTGATCGAAGTGTTTTTCAGGGGTGCCTCAAAGCCCGTGGCCCTTGTAAAGAGTTGGGAATAGTCACAGAGATGAGGAAAAGGTGCTTTTTAAAAAGAGGTTTTTCCTTCATTTACTGCGTGTTTCACCTAGATAATGTTTGGGAGCCAAATAAGTAGCAGATTATCAGTGTCCTTAGTGCTCTCCTCAGTGGAATGTGTCCAAAAGGGCATTTTCCCTTGGGAGCCATTCATCTCATGTCGTGTCATTCCCAGGTTGTAGATTTTTTTAATTGACATGGCAGCTATTGGATTTTGATAACTGTGCAGAGAAGTGGCTTGTGTCACAACAAAGCCATGGAACTTTAGGGACCACTTCCTGAGGCTCTTCAGCGAGCGCAGTTCAAGCACGGAGCGGGGTCTGTGTTTGATTCCAGGCTTTGATGTTACGGTGGGGAAGCCACAGAACCCACTTCTGCCTTTTCCCCCGTTGGTATAATGGGAACAGCATGCAGGAGTGTCCTGGGAGAGTCGTTTCATTAATGTGTGCTGAGATAATCAGATGGGTGTCAGTGGAGGAAGAAAAAATACTCTTACGGCTCATTTTGATGCAATCTTTCATTTGGTGACGGGCACATGAAAGAGAGAATTTGAATCTCATAGCATTGCTGCAGTGAGATGAATGATTTCTTCTCATAATCTCCTCACTCTCACCTCATAAGAATTAGGGAGTTGTCAGTCTGAATCGCCGTGTAAAACAACTGGAGACTGCTTCTGCCTGGCTCAGATGTGCCAGGTGGAGTCCCAGGCGTGAGTATGGAACCCATTAGTGACTTCAGGGGAGCCCTGGGGCCAGAGCTGCTTTTCCTTCCTTGGGGGGCAGCACTTTGCACCCCCTGTGGCTGCCGGGTGCCCAGCATCAACCCTGCGAGGGCAAAGCACGGCACAGCCCGGACAGGCAGCACTGGGGGGTTAGGAGGGTGCTGACACATCCCACTGCTTGAATTTCTATAGAAACAGAGGCTGTTGGATCTAACAGACCGTGAGCTTTATGGAAAATAAATTGAGTAGTGTTGCCTTTAAGAGATCTGTTTAGATATTTTTTAAGAAAACATTTTAAAATGAAATGAAAAAACTAAATAAACCCTTTCTTTGAAAGTCTAAGGTAGCTAAAATAATACATGCAGCAGCTATAAAACTATAGATGTATATACAATAATAGTAGTTCAGAGGAACAGACACAAGTCTTTAAGGTGTGATTGCCAAAAACGAGGGCTGGCTTGAGCATGCTCATCTGGGAGAGCTGCTGCTGCTGCAGCGCTGAACCTCTTGTGATGCCTTTCTGGTTCTGCTTTGCCTGGGGTGCCCTTCACAGCCCCTCCCGGGCTCTGGCTCCAAACAGAACGGCTGAAATGCTCCCAGGAAAGGCAGTTTGTGTTCAGTGGGAGAGCAGGCAGGGCAGAGCCTTCAGTGCCAGCCCACCGACCTTGGGCATGCTGCTGTGAACCGAAGGTCACCTTTGTTACAGTTTAATGATCTTTGAGTTGCAGCAGAAGGGGCTCCCCCTTATATTTGCAGAGCTGCCAGTGAAATACCTAGCTGAGTTTGATTTGATAATCGAGCACTGATGTAAATCCTGAAGGTTTAGAAGAAGGTACAGGAGCAGTCAGGTTTGTGTGTGCCAGCCAGTAACTGTGGGAGGGGGGCAGGACCACTCGTGTCAGGAGGATTTGGATGCGGGTCCTTGCCTGCCCAACTCCAAACAATGTCCTTTCCCTCTCTTTGTCTCAGTTTCCATGTTTACAAAGTGGTGATAACAACAGTTCTCCTGTGACAGGAGCGTGTTAATTCACTAAGAAGTGGAGTTTATTCCTATGTTGAAAGAGGCATCAGATGATAGAAAGTTGCAGTGTTTTGATACACAGAAAAGGTGGTGGGATTTTTTCTTGCTTTGCCCTGTTCCTTCCCTGCCAGCAAAGTCTGTAGGTGAAAGAGGGCATAAAAATTCACATTTTGAAAGCTCGTTCCAGAAAGCCCTGACTTGGGTTAACTCAGCATTGCTGGGTGTCTTGTATTAACAAGATCTCACCCCGCTTCCAGCCGAACCGAGCCCTGGCTGGCAGAGCATCCACAGGCCATCCCTGTGGAGCTGTCACCTGCCCCTGGTGGCACTGAAGAGAGGGTGGGTTGGGTTAAATGAGGCAAGGTTCTTCACCCCTCAGTGCCCCCTGCCGTGCCAGGACTGCCCAGCAAGCAGACACACTGACAGCAGTGGGTGTGTGTCATGCAATGGATGTGTGTGTCTTACAGCCCGCTCCGTACCTCCGTTGTCCTGTCTTCAGGGAGGGGGGACAGGGGCAGGGGGGTGACGGGCTGCTGAAGCTCCTGACGAATCCCCTGCCACTTCCTGTTAATTTCATATTGCTTTTGTTGTTGGCTTCTGTTGATGCTTTAGGTGAGGTCTGTCACAAGTCCTACACGCAGTTCTCCAACCTCTGCCGCCACAAGCGGATGCACGCGGACTGCCGCACGCAGATCAAGTGCAAGGACTGCGGGCAGATGTTCAGCACTACCTCCTCCCTCAACAAACACCGGCGCTTCTGCGAGGGCAAGAACCATTACAGCCCGGGGGGGATCTTCGCCCCCGGCCTGCCCCTCACGCCCACTTCCATGATGGACAAAGCCAAGCCCTCTCCCAACCTCAATCACGCCAGCCTGGGATTTAACGATTATTTTCCATCCCGCCCACACCCGGGGGGTCTTCCCTTCTCACCTGCCCCCCCTGCCTTCCCCGCCCTCACCCCGGGCTTCCCGGGGATTTTCCCACCGTCTCTGTACCCCAGGCCCCCCTTGTTACCACCCACACAACTGCTCAAAAGTCCCCTCAACCACACTCAAGACGCAAAGCTTCCGAGCCCCCTCGGGAACCCGGCACTTCCTCTGATCTCTGCGGTGAGCAACAGCAACCAGGCCACTGCAGGAGAGGAGAAATGTGAAAGCAGCCTGGAAAACTCCTACCTGGAGAAGCTAAAAGCCAGGAACAGCGACATGTCCGACGGCAGTGACTTTGAGGATGTCAATACAACCACAGGCACGGATCTGGACACCACCACTGGCACCGGCTCTGACCTGGACAGCGATGCAGAGAGCGACAGGGACAAAACGAAAGATAAGAGCAAACAAACTGAGAGCAAGCCGGATTTTGTCAGCAGCTCTGTGTCTGCCAGCTCCACCAACAACACGAGTGAGATCCCGCTCTTCTATTCTCAGCATTCCTTCTTCCCTCCCCCCGAAGAGCACCTGCTGCCCACCACGGGGGCAGCCAATGACTCTATTAAAGCCATCGCCTCCATCGCAGAGAAGTATTTTGGGCCTGGCTTTATGGGGATGCAGGAGAAAAAGATGGGTTCGCTGCCCTATCATTCCATGTTCCCTTTTCAGTTCCTCCCCAATTTCCCCCACTCACTCTATCCGTTTACGGAGCGGACCCTCAATCACAACTTGCTGGTCAAGGCAGAACCAAAGTCACCCAGGGACCTGCACAAAGTAGGCAGCACCAGCTCAGAGTCACCCTTCGATCTCACCACAAAGCCAAAAGAGATTAAGCCAATCTTGCCGCCACCTAAGGTCCTGCCAGCCCCGTCCTCAGGGGAGGAACAGCCACTGGATCTGAGCATTGGCAACCGCATCCGAGCCAGTCAGAACGGAGGAAGAGAGCCACGGAAAAACCACATCTATGGGGAAAGGAAGCTAATGGCAAGCGACGTCTTACCCAAGATCTCCCAGTCTCAACTGCCTCAGCAGCCGTCCCTGCATTATGCTAAGCCATCACCCTTTTTCATGGACCCCATATACAGGTATTAACATACCCTGCCTTAAGCATTTCTTCTAACGAGCTCATTTTCTATCTGCCCCTGCCAGGTGAGGCAGGTGGGACGTAGGCTGCTTAGGAGGAGTCTGTTGCAGTTGGTTGTGCTTCTCTCCTTTGTCACAGCATGCTGAATTTTCTGAGTCGAAAGGGCCGAGTCGTTGAGAGGAGTACTCGTAATCAATATGTATAAAGAACACATCCTTATTTTGATAAAGAAGAAACTTGACCTATTTAAGGACTCTCCCACGAGCCAACACTAAGATGGCACTTCTGCTGGGGAAATTCCAGAGGTTTGATTCGATAAGAATGCAGAGTTCAGATGCCTCGGAGCCCGGGCTCTCATGGCTTGGGAATGAGTCAGGAGCCCTGGGAGCCTGGAAATGCAGCTCTCCCACTGACTGACTCAATGGCCTTTTGTGGCCACTTCACCTTTCTTCCTCCTCACCCCCCTTTTTCTTTTTAATTCCTCTTAGAGTTTTTCAGTTGACAGGAATTGCTGTTGTGCACCCAGCCCTTGGAGACACTCTGAAGTCAGGGGCAGCAGGCACTGTGTCACCGGAGGGTGTCACTGGCCAGAGCTCTCCTTGCAGACTTATCTTTCGTGGGAGTTAGCACGGGTTTTCTGGTTTCCCTTGAAACGGTTCTTGAGGAAGGCTGGGTTTGTTATGTCATGCCTAGAATAAGCTGGACATGGAAGGAGTGTGTAAAGCAGACAGGATGAAGTTATCCAAATGCCAGTTAAACTTCCAGAAGGAATGAATTCAGATGTATAGGGGAGACCTGAGTATTCTGGTGTTTCAGAGCTTTTTATAGCTGTTTCTACAGGAAAACTATTTTCAGGTTAGGGTGAGGGTACCAGTGAGTTTGCGTGCCTCCCACCTGGGCACTGGCACTGCCTTTGTTATCCTCCTGCTGCGAATGAGACACATTGGTCATGGAACCCCTCGCTTGTTCCTAGTCTGGTGAGCAGAGACATCCTGGACCAGTTTGATTAAGCCATGCACCCGGTGACTGCTTCCCCCTTGGGACAGGATGCTCCCTGCAGCCGCTGGGGTACGGGGTTTGGCCCAGAGGGCTCCTGAGGGTGCCCAACAGAGCAGCCAGCCCCCGGCAGCGGTTTGCTGGTGCATTTCTGAGCTCGGGTGCGTGATGTGGCGCAGGGCCGCCGTGCTCCCACCCGAGGGGTGTGCTGCAGGAGCTGGTGAGCGCTGGGAAGGCTCAGAGCCACCGCCAGGCGATGATGTCAGCACGGGGGTGGTTCGCCCCAGCGTTCCAAGGCTCGTGGACAGCACCGGGTGGCCAGGAGAACAGCACCTGTGTCACCGCCGTGCTGCCATTGTACGGCTGATAACTGTGGGAACAAGTGATGTCAGTGTCTGGGCAGGCCAAAGAACTGTCAGCTGGGATGAGGATTAGTGAGCCCTCCGTGCTGGCTATTACAGCGTCTCTCGCTTTGCCAGCGCTCTCGGGGCTGGTGCCGCGTTGCTTGCTTACACACCACCATCTGTGATGGCAACGGCTGCGTCCCCCCGGGACGTGTCGTGCGCTCTGTCTGCAACCCACCGTGGTCATCTCCTCCTGAAAAACCACTGATGATGTCAGTAGCCCAGCATTTATTTTTGTAGAAAAGTACTGCTGGGAAATAAATAAATAAATGGGCTGGAGAGGCCAGAGCTGAGCGTTGGCTGAGGGTCCTGCCACCTCTGGGCATTCTCAGCAGGAATGTTAAAATAACACGGGTCGAAAAAGCCGCTGCCAATTAAAACAGCGGCCTCGGGAAAAGCGTAAAGGTCCAGAAGACAGATGGAAGTGAAGGATGGGGCCATCGTTTATTGCATTCCATGGGATGCACGGAGTCTCAGTAATGCATTAAAATAGAAAGGCAGCGGTGGAGTTGCTCGCGAATCAGACTTGTGATGTAATGAGCTCAACAGCAGAGCGTCCAGCTCCCAGCTTCAAAATGATGGAAATATTTTGTTTCTAAACTTCTCTTTATCAGACTCTCTCACATCATTTGGCTCCTTCATTTTTCTCCCAAAGGCCACTTAAATCCTTGACATTTTCTCCCGGTGATATAATTTAATGCAGCCAGACAGCCTGAAATCAGTGCAGTTTTTAGCTCAGCCTCGTTAAGGTGCCGTTCTCAGGCACTGGGCTGAGGAGATCAGCCTAATCCTCTGGGCACTGCGGAATCCGGCTCTGACGGGGGAGTCTGTGTGCTTGGGGTGTTCTCAGTGCCCAGCCCCGGGGATGGGGGAGCTGTGTGAGGGGTCTGGGGCAGCCCCCGGGCACCCGCGTCACTGCGGGCGAAGCGTCACCCATCGGGGCGCTGCTCGCTGCGCCTGCCGCCTCCCTGCTCACGTCCTGGTTCACAGGTGGTTGTTTTCCTGAGAGCTCGTGCCCCTGGGAACACGCACCTTCCCAGGCACAGTAATCCTGACTGCCTCCCAAACCCAGCTCTTCCCTGTTCTTCTACCTCAGAAAAATTAAATGCAGATTAAATACAGTTCGCTAAATAGCACTCTGCATGACTCTTCTTCTAAACTCGTTGGTAATTGGATCCACACACCAATCAGCTGAAATGCAGCAAAATAATTTGCTCTCATTTATGCTGGACTAATGTAGTTAAAATTACTCTTACTATTGGATTTCTGCTGGCTGAGCTGAGATGGACTCGATTCCAGTAATTTAAAGATGCAGCTGCCTTTATTGGAGTTACTTTCATAACACTTCTTTCCCATGGAGGACATTTCAGTTTCTCTTTTTGGTGATTCCATGCCACAGTTCCCCTGCAAACAGAATATTTCTTGAAAGCAAAGCCAATATTTTCAGTAATAGGAGCTGAACTCCAGGATCGTTTCTGCATGATAAGGTGCTTAAGTGTGGGATATTTGAATGGACCAAAGTGACATCAGAAGAACTTCCTAAGGCACTTCAGAAATCTCCCACCAGTTCCTAATTTTTGAATTGCTGTCTGCATATGCTTGCCAAAGAAACTCCGTGCAAATTGTATATCTCAGCTGCAAGGGAGGAAATAAATATGAAACACCTAATGATTTCAGCACGCCTGGGGCTGCACGGCCTGGCCCAGTGTTGACTCTTAAGATAAAGACAGACTCTCAAAGGTACATTTTTTCCATGGAGAGGCTCTGTGGACTCTAGAACTTCTCCCACTTAAACAGTTGCTGTAATTGTAGGTTTTTTCATGACATCTCACAGCAGCAGAGGCTTATAAACCACTATAAGAGAGGCATTAGTTCTCACATAGAAAGATCAAAATGTTTTCTTAGTCCTCAGTCTGATGGGTAAAAAACTATTGCCCAAAGGAGGGGATCCATTTTCATACTGTGCCCAGTGCCTTTTGCAGGGTAACTTGTGGGTTGTGATTTGTGGTATCCAGTAGAAGGGGAAGAAAGATGTTTGTGTCAAGAGGAGAATAACCATATAGATATATAAATTGCAGCACCTCTGCAGAGGGTTTGGCTGTGTCTTTGCTGCCCGTGGCCCTGTGAGGTATGTAACCCTCTGTGGTGTTGTCCAGCAGGGTGGAGAAGCGGAAGGTGACGGACCCTGTGGGTGCCCTAAAGGAGAAGTACCTGCGACCCTCCCCGCTGCTTTTTCACCCCCAGGTAAGAGCAGTGACCTTGTGGTGCGGTGCTGGTTGAGTGCCAGGAACTTGGAGCTGGAGCTGGTGCAGACAGGTCCCTTGGCTCAGGCTCTTTCTCATCCAAGGGCCCAACTGGAAACTCCAGTTACTTTCAGATAGTTTTAATTTCACCCCTGGTTTGAGGACGATGGTGGTTGTGCCTTGCTGTTTCTTTTGCATTAGCAGAAGAATGGGGCTGAGGTCTGGACAACCCCTGTGCTCTGCCAAACTCCCCTTTGACATGCCACTACGCCTGCATGGCTTTGCCACTGGGGACACCTGGTGCAGTCCTTGGCAGCAGTGCAGTGGAGAAGGACCATCCAGGGTCCAAGCAGCAGCACTTCACACCTGCAGGGAAAGGGAGTCAGGGTTCAGTTCTGCCTGCTCCAGAAGGTGTTGGGTCACTTGATGGAGGACTTGTATGCTCTCTGTCCTGCTCAGCTGCTCTAGTCTCTGTTCTTCTGATAGCTGATGAGTGTTTGCTCCCTGTGCAGCTCCTTCAGGCCCGAGGCAGTGCAGAGCTCTGGGGACATTGCTGGAGCCAGCGCTCCTCCGTCCCCCGCTGCGAGCACACGCTGGGAGCTGAGCTCCGTGGCCACCATTGTACTCTCCTTTATATTCACAGGCATTGTTCCCCTCCATAATGTTTCCCACCTTAGATAAATAACTTGCAGGTTTGTGAAAGCTGGATCCTGGTTGCTTTCTCAGCTAAACTTAGTTCCCTCATTGTTTCACATCAGCCTCAGAGTTTGGTTAATAACTTCCCCCGATTTTTCCTTCATACAGGCTGGATAATGGTGACAGGCTGGCCAGGAACATCCTGTGTTTGTGTGAGTTAGAATGGTGGGGATATCTGCCTGTAAAGAATCTGATAGCAGGGAGGAGCTAGTGTGGCAAAGCAGCCCAGGGAGACGATGAGAAGCGTACGGCCCCGGAGTCGGAGCAGGCAGTGGGTGGAAGGTTGTTAACATTGTTCCTGAAATCCTGACCACGTCCTCTTCCCATGGGCACTGAAACCATGGGGAAGGTCTGGTTATCTCTAACAGCTTATCACACAGAATAGCCTAAAATTCACAATCACTCGAGCCTGGGACTTCCCAAGGACTGCCTGCCAGTGGAGCGGGTTGCTGTGTGAAGATCACTTGGTGCAGAGAGCTGCTCTGTGTGGTCCATCAGGTGTCTCACACACAGTGAACGAGGGCAGGGCATTTGTTCAAGAATCTGAGATTTTTACTGCCACATCCCCATCCCATATTGTCCTGGATTTTTTCCTAAGAAATCATATTTTCAGGGCCTCCTGCTTCTGCCTTTTTCAGCAGGACCAGCGTTCGCACACGGTCAGTCAGAGGCACGCTGCCTGTCTTGCTCCAGGTCTGCTCTCAGCCTGTTCTTCTGTGAGTGATTCCCAGCTCTCACAGCAGGCCCTGGCTGGGGTGTCATTAAGCCAAAGATGTGCTAAAACCTGCACATTCAGATGCTCTCTCTCTCAAAATGAATTTCAGGCAACTTTTCTTCCTTAGCCAGTTGTTGACAGTACTTTCTCTGATGGGAGTTACTCTTACATTGTCTATTTTAAATGAAACTCTGGACAACATAAATAAACGGTGTAACTTTTTGATAACTTAATGGAAAGCCTTTTCTCACCTGTTAAGTTTCTTTTCTTCTCCCCTTCTTTTCTGTTCTAACCAGGCAGTTGTTCCCTAAATAGCAAAGTGCCTTTACCACTGGAGAGGCTATGGCCGGTGTTTAGAATTTTAAAGCAAGCCTACGGCTATCAAGCCAGCAAACATCTCTGACTAAGTGCCTAAAGAACAGGGCACAACAAAAGATATCTCCAGGTACTCCAGCAAAGGGCTGAGTGGCACAGCTCTGAAAGATCCGGATAGCATTTTAACGTGATGGTTTTGTTACATGACTGGCAGCTGGGGCAGAGCTTTTGCTGTAAATGATCGAGTAACCTTTTCAAGTGGCTGGCGCTAAGTATTACTTACTATTTATCATGGGCTGGGAGCCTCCAACTAAGGGGCCGTGGATCTATTATTGGGAAATGGGTTTTACTACTCCTCTTTTTTACAGCTTATGAATGGTTGTCAGCCTTCCACAATGTATTCTTTGGTGATTAAGACAACTTTTTTTTTATAGTCATACATTTTAAACAATATCTTGGCTCTCTTCCCCCCCCCCCACCCCCCTGAGCCCAGTTTAATAAAGTGTAAACGTGCAAAAGGTCAGCCCTTCCTGTACAATAGAGCATCGAGGTTTGATGTATGGCTTCCTACCGCCTTCCGCTCGCTCGCTGTCCCCAGCTCTGGGGCTGGCTCTGTCCCGGCCCCCGCTCCCCCCGTGCTCCCTTCGCTCCCGGTGATGTCATCTGCAGCGAGGAGGCAGCTTTATTGCTGCCTTGTTTGGTTTATCCCTGTTTTCTGCTGGGTGGCTGGGAAGTGCTCTCAAGGGGGCATAAAATGGAACGCTGGAGATGCCGGCGTGGTTGCATTGCTCTCTTGGAGCTGGATTTCCTGTTTGGCTCTAAAGAAAGTTAAAGTGGTTTGCTTTAGGTAGGATTTTTGTGCATATCTCTTTTTTTTTTTTCCACACACAGGCCGAGTTTTTTCTTTCTTTTTTTGCTTTCCCCTTCTCCTGGATCTCCAGGTTTTTCCCTTTCTCCCTCTTTCTGGTGTGGTGCTTAGTGCAGTGTTTGGGTGAGAACATGGCCATGGCTGAGTCATACAAACTGAGGCTGATCAAGGCACACAGAACCCTTTGGTTTGAGTTTGAGAGGAGGCTTTGGGTGGTGAGTCCTACATCCAGCAGTTGACCATGGTGTCTATTTTCACTGTCATCCCTGGAAAAAGGGGAGCCAAGCATATTCTGAGATAATTTGTAACGTGAAGTGCTGAAAGTATGCACATGCACATTGCAGAAGGCAAATCGGAGCCTCATTTCTGAGATCTGATGCTTCCTGCGTGGCTTTGCCAATTGTATCACTTCTGATTGCTTTTCTCTCCGTCCTGCCTGGCTTCAGTGCTGTTTCATGGTATGCAGCTTCTGAGAGGAAGAGCAAACATCAGCAACAGGCTCTGACCAACCTACTCGTGCTAAAAGACATGTTTTATGCATCAGATATTGTTCTTCCTCTGGATTTTTGTGACCTGAGGTCTTGCCTTGTACTTGCAGATGTCAGCCATAGAAACCATGACGGAGAAACTGGAGAGCTTTGCAGCCATGAAGGCAGACACTGGCACGTCCCTGCAGCCCCTTCCCCATCATCCCTTCAACTTCCGCTCTCCGCCCCCCACGCTCTCCGATCCCATCCTGCGCAAGGGCAAGGAGCGCTACACCTGCAGGTGAGGGCTGGGGGGTGAGGCTGTACCCCCAGCCTGCTGGGGCAGCCCTGGGACAATGCCACCCTGACTGGGAAGCTGCTTCGGGCACCAGCAGGCGAGCGAGCAGCTTCACGTGGACACCTTCACCGTCTCGGCAGGGGTGGGAGGGAAAACAAGAAGCAGCAGAATTAGAACAAAGCATTCTGATGACTAATTCACTCTGAAATAGCTTGTTTTGTCTGGTAGAAAATCAGCATCTTCTATTTTCTTTGCCATTTTTAAGAACCTTGAGAGCAGATCTGGAGATTCTCAAGCAAACAGAATTTTCCAAGCCAAGTCTCTCACGTGTGGCAGCAAATGCCACGGTTTCCAATGGGAGCGCAGTCCCAGCTGTGTCCAGTCTCAGCTGCGCAAAGCGATGCAATTTAGAAAAGGGCAAACCACTTCTTCCCAGTATGCACAGAAACACTGACCTGTCCATTGCAGCTCTAAAAGCTCGTGTCAGAGCAGGTCACTGGGGAATGAAAACCTGCAGCTGCTCGTGCAGCTTCACCTGCAGCTCCTAGAGGTTCTTGTGGTGGCTCCCACTGCATTTTTCCTGGGTGCAGTAGGTGGGGATGTATTCTGTCTGATGGATCTCTCATGTTCAGCTTTGCCACAAAAGCTGGGGGCTCAAATTTCAGTTCAGTATTTAGAAATTTGAGGTTTCTACCTACAACAGGGACTGAGCTTCTATTTGGATATACACTACCCAGCCAACATTTACATTTTCGTTGTTGATTAACACTTGCATTAACCATTCATCTTCAGGACATCTGAAGGTGCTCATTGTCCCTTAAATTAAGAAAGTTGTCTCATACATCCCTTCCACAACATGAAGCATCAGGTTGCATAGTCACAGAACATAACCATTCATCCTTAGTATTTTATTTCCCAATTAATGCTTTTATTTATACCTCCCTTCCTTTTGGGTTCACCATGAATCAGATTTATTGTGGAACTCAGTTCCTCCTCTTGTTTCATTTCCTATTGCTGCGTTCCCTTATCCTAAGCAGCTGTCAGGCTCACAGCAGTGTATCCCCATAACACCAATGCAGTGCTGCAGCATTTATGGAGGAAAAACCCCTGTGAATTCCGAGAAGGATGATCAAGTATGATTGAGGTTCTGTATGATAAGCAATTAGAAAGGGCTATAAAAGAGATCTGTAAAAATCAGTGTGAGCAGGCAGTGGTTGAGCACTGTGGCACTGCAGGAGCGAGGTCGTGTGGAGTGAGTGGCGCAGTGGGGGGCTGGTGGCTGACCTGCTGGGGCTGGGTGCCACGCACTGATGGTTCCTTTGGCTCTCACTGTCCAGGTACTGTGGGAAGATCTTCCCGCGCTCGGCAAATCTGACAAGGCACCTGCGGACACACACTGGAGAGCAGCCCTACAGGTGATGTTGTCCCCTGGGTAAAACCCCTGTCCCCACACACTCCTCGTTCCCCACCGTGTTGTTTTTTCTCCTCTCTGTAAAGCCGTGCCAACATAATCCCGCGGTCCTGTGGCATTACATGATTCATAGGACTGTATATTATGTGTACCAGCCAAAAATAATCAGCCTTGGCAGCCTGAAGATAGACACTTAACTTATATTTAGATGTATGCTGGCAAATGAGCGGTCTGATTTGCAGTGTTGTTGAACACTCACGTTAACCATTCATCTCAAGGACAGCTGAAGGTGCTGAATGTCTCTGAAATTCGGGCTGGTTTGAAGGGCTTGCCGGTGAGTTAACTGCTGGGTCTGGCTAGATTATTTTTTTTTCCCTTTTTCTGATGCATATCAGAGGTGCCTGGAGTAGTGGATCAAAAACCAAAAGCAAATAAAAGCCCTGTAGTGTATCAGCTTTAAAATGTAAGTTAGGGAGTGTCCTACCTTAAATCACCAAGTTTGAAAGGAGTGATCAGGAGGGAAGGTCACACAGTGCTTCCCATGTGCAGTGGGTGCCTGCTGCTGCTGTTCTCTGCTCGCTGTGGGCACGGTGGTCTGGCTCTTGTGCTCTGGTTTGTGCTGTGTCTGTGCCAGAGGGCACACTGCAGGACTGCCCATCTCTTCCCATGGACAGGACCTGCGTGCAGGCACCCTGTTTGAGCCAGCGTGGCAAACCTGAGTAAAACCCAGAGGAAAACACAGTGTCTGTGTGTGTGTGCAGGTATGTGAAGCAGCATCTCTCACCGAAGACCAAATGGAAATTTTTTTTCTCCCCAATATTTTCTCCGAGTGTTTTGCAGTCAGTTTCAAAAGACTTTGACAAAAACAAGCTTTGGTTGATTTTTTGTTAGAGCAGGTAGGTAAATGAGCAGAACTGAAGGAGTGAGAGCTCACTGCAGACCCAGCCTCGTGTTCTCCATAACGTGAGGAGTGTCCTGCACGTTGTCAAACAATGGTAACGATTCAGACGGTTTCATTTTGGTTCTGACATTACGGTGTTTCCAGACCCAGTCATGAGTTCACCACGAAGCTAATGGAATCGTTATTATATAAAGAGAAACACAAACAAGTGTGTGAGCAGCCAAAGGCTCTGTGGTCAGAGACATCAGATTTTTCTGCTAGTTTCGCTTTAGAAGCTGCTCCTTCCCACGTTGTAATCCCTGGGACACACGGAGTCAGATTTTTTTTTTCCATACAGAGTCATACAGAATTTTGAGTGTAGACATTAGGTAAATTAAAAATGAAAAAAAAAAAAGCAGACATATATTTTGGACCCCTTCCCCGTTGTGATGTTGTCGGTTGCGTTATGTGATATGCCCTGAATGAACGCTGTGTATTCACGCTGCGGCTCTGTCTGACTGCAGCGCTCGCTCCCGAGCGCTCAGGGGTTCTGAGTTCAGTTTTCTTCCAAAAAAGGAGACTTGCAACTTCACAAAGGTTAGGAAAATACAGATTTATTTGATCTGGTCTTCTCCCAGAAAATGGCCCGTGTGTTGTTTTTGTAACAGAGGTTGGGCTCCTGGACAATGTTCCCTTATAACCGCACTCCGGGGACTTGGTGCTGCCTTTGCAGAAGAGCTGAGTTATCACTGGTTTTCTTTTGCTCTCAGAGAACTGACATTTCCAACTTTGACAGCAATGGTTGTTATGAAAGCTTGGTTTTGAAGTGCCAGCTTTATGCAGGTAAAAGGAGGTTGCTGACTTTTCAGTGGTCTAGTGGTGTCTTTCTTAGGACTTTTCTTTGGATTGTTTCAGTGGTTTTCCTTTTGACTCCATCAGTGGGATATATTCATCCAAACCTGAATTAAGATGTTCCTAAAGGTGTCCAAGTGGGGATCGAGAGACAGGCAGGCCAGAAAATGAGGTGCTTTGGTTTTGACTCCTGATTGTCATTGATAAGTGATGTGTTTCTTACCAGGTCACTTAAACCTCCAGGGTGGCAGTTCAGTTGTGTATAGAGCAGGAATTGGTAATGCAGGAGCAGGCAAATGAGTTCTTTTTGTAAGGGGAAAGAGTTGGATGTTTTCTGGAGAGTGGGAAACACCTGGTAATGCACTTCCTAAAAATCCAGTGGTTTGAAGAGAGTCGAGGACAGAAAGCTGTGGTGAAATTTGACATGCTGCTTCTCACTCCTTCAGCCCAGATCTGTGTCAGTCGTCCTGATGTGACTGCCTCTGTCTGCGTCACCCCTGCCCGCAATGTCACACCGGCTGCCTGCGTTCCCTCCAGCTCTGGGCATCTCCTGCTGCTCCTCACAGCTCCCCGCTTCCCACGTTGCCTCCTGCTTAGCTATCAGGCACTCCCACTTGATATTTTTTTAGCCCATTGGTGTGTTACTTTAAACTGATAAGGAAGAAACTTTGCCAGCATTTTGTCCGTCTGTTTACAAAGCAAATACTGCTTCTTTGGAGTTTTATTCTTCTCCTGCCTCTGTGTTCACCTCTTGCCTGAATTCGAGCTGGTTCCTCTGTCTGGGTCATTTATTTAGATTAAAACCAGCAGAGATCCGAGCAGTGACCCCTCTGGGACCACAAATAACACAGCACGGCTCCCTCATCCCTTTGCTTCCAGACGTTACTGATTGCTCCTTTCCAATGCCCCTCTGGTTTCTATTTTTTTAACAAGCTCTTTATCCTTTCTCCCTACCCTAACCTGGATCCACATAGCTCATAGTTAGAGCAAGGACCTGTCAAAGGAAACTTTTCAAAGACTTCCTGAACATCTAAATAAATGGACATGCCAGAGGCTGGGTTGCTCCTGCCCCGCGCTGCCAGCGCTGCCTTTGAAGTGACCAGAGCTGCCCGTGTGAGGGATGCGGGGTGGGTACCCAGGACAGCTGGGGGGGCCCCGATGCCCTGTAGAGCCCCGGTGCCCCAGCAGTGCCAGGCTCCAGGCAGACACCAGTGGAGGAGAGCTTGGCTTAGAAGGGCATCGAGCTGGTGGGGACAGGCAGGGAGTGAAAACCTGGGGCATTGGGCTATGGATGCAAGACCAGTAGAACTAAGCTGGGCAAAACTGCTTCTGGAAGTCCTGTGGAATTCAGGGGTTTGGCTGTTTGGGACATTTCTGACGTGCTGACCAGCAGAGGCTGCTGAAGCCCTGCAGCTCCAGCCAGCAGGTTCATTGCTAACAGACAGGAGCAGAATGAGAGCTGGAAATCCATGCATGTGTAACTCCCCATATATAAACTGTGCCTGTTCATGCTGGTGGTCAAATAATGCCTTGTTTTCTTTAGTTGTTCAATTCGTGGGTTTTGAAAAAATGAAAAACTTTTGAAGTCTGAGAAAACTGTGGTTTAAAAAGAGATTTTTCTTTCTTCCTAGGTTAATCATAGTAAAGGTTCATTATTTGAAATACCTTTATTCTTTCTGGTGATTTAACAGTAGGAAATCCGGAGGTGGACATGGAATCCATAAACATTCAGTGAGAGAGAGTGTTTCATAAATGTATCTCTGCTCTTTCCAAAAATATTATCAATTTATTTTTAGAGGGCAAATACAAATCACAGCTGTAGCACATCTGGAAACTGTGGGTGAGTTTCACAGCATAGATGTTTCACACTCACACCTCCTTCCTGTGTGTGAACCTGTGGTGTTTGCAGGAGATGATACCGTGTCCTCAGTGTGGAGGCAAATCCAGTTTCACACGTGACTGGCAGAGGCACACGGTGAGTTCTGGGTGTCCTCTTCATGTGAGGAGGGGGTGGCATTCCTGAGCCACACACAGACCCCCACCACCTCCCTGCCTGCTCACACAGGAGCTCAGCGTGGTGGGACACGCGTTGCTCCCCGAGGAGCTCAGGACAGTTCTGCCAGAGCAGGCAGGTTTGTTCTGGAATTACCAGGGTTTAGGAACAGTTTTGGGGTTGTCCCACAAGTGTGTGGGATTTGCAGAGGTCTGCAGCAGAGAAAGGACTCTCCTGCTCGTGGGGTTTGGGAGTAGAGCTGTGAGGAAAGCTTTGCTGAGGTACAAGTGACGTATTTAAAGGGAGATCTAATGAGGGATTCGGGAGGATGCAAAGAGGAATGAGGTTTTGGTGCTGGAAGTCTTCACTGTGGCTCAAAGCTGCCCTCTTGAGTACAGGGACGGCACTGGGAGGGGAGGAGAGGGCTGAGCTCCCAAAGCACCGCGGCTCAGCACAGCCTTGGTTTTGTTAGGAGGGAGTCTGAGCCCAGAGAGGGGCTGGCAGCTTTGAACAAGCTCCCAGGACATCGCCCGTGGGTCCTGCAGAGGTTTGTGTCAAAGAGGGAACATTTCTTCACTCAGCAGTTTCCCTGAACACTCTGGCTTGGCTCCTTGCATTCCACATTTTTCCATCATAAACCAGATACTCACTGCAGAGGAGTAAATCTTATCCTCTTTGGAAACTGTGGTGTATTTCCTGGGAGCTATTGTACTATAATAATGACCATAATTACCTTTAAAGGCATGCTGTGCTGACTACCTCTTGTGTACCACAAGGAATTTCACAGGGAAGGCTGGAGGTTTCTGTGTGTCCGGGTAACTCTGTCATGTAGGGCTCTGCTAGCTGATAACTGTTTCATACATTTAACCTCCCTTCTTTCTTCTCCTTCTGTCCTTTTCCCCCCTCCACAGCCATATTTCACCTCCTTCCCCTGCAAAATGAGAAAGGTGGAAGGAATAAATTCACCTTTCTTATTTTTACATTCACGTGTGGAAAAGTAATTATTTTGTTTAAAATTCGTATTTGTTTGGCCGACTCACTTCTTAATTAATCCTAATCCCTTCTTTGTGCTCCTTGAGTAACAATAATATCAGATTTGTCTGGAATGATTAATGCCTCGTGCTTCCCAGGTCCTCAGCTGAGTAAAGATTTATAGACCAACATTTTCTGGTTTTCTGATAGTCAGATTTTTCTTTTTCTTTTCTTTTTTTTTTTGACTCACGTTGCACTCCTTGGCATTTGCTTCTATTTTTCAGGTGTAAATACTGTGACAGGTCATTCAGCATTTCCTCCAACCTCCAGCGGCACGTTCGGAACATCCATAACAAGGAGAAGCCATTCAAATGTCACCTGTGTAACCGCTGCTTCGGGCAGCAGACCAACCTGGACCGACACCTGAAGAAACACGAACACGAGAACGTTCCAGGTAGGAAGGGGCATGGCTGGGAGGTTCTGCTGGGGCACTGAGGGGAGAAGACACCACGGCCTGGTGTCTCTGGTCTGTGGAAAGCACTGTTGCAGAAAACAGGCGCCAGCTCCTCATGCAGCCAGAGCTGTGTTTATCCACAGTCGCACCCGGGCGCAGCACTGGGCTCTGCTGAGCCCACACGTGCCCTTTTCCCACCCATCAAAGAGCTGTGGTGACACTGACTTCCAGAGGGCTCTGGCCAGGGAGCACAACCTCATGTTGTGAGTGCTGATGTGGATATGCCAAGCTCTACCAAGGGTTTTCAACCTGACATGCACTTGTAGGCACGTGTGAAGTTCAACAAGGTAAATAGACTTTGCCTTAAGATAAAAAGCAAAGGAAGGAATTCCTGTGCTGATGCCAACTAAGTGATATCCCAGCCTGGGGGAAAAAAAGTATGGAAAAGTTATAGGCAAACAGCTCTGCAATGGATAGTGGTTCTTAAATTGTATATACCATCCATGAATGCTAAATATCACCTGTACTTCTCTCTGCAGTTCAAGTCTGGCAAACATCATCTTCCTTTGGCAGCTTTGGTCCACGAGATTTCAATGTTAAATCATTAATATATAGCAAGAGGAGTGCTGCATAACATTCCTCCTGCATTTTTCCTCTGAACAGCTTTGACAGTGTCTGATTGTTTCTCCTGTTCTCTTTCCCTGTTTCTCTCCCCAGTGAGCCAGCACTCCGGAGTCATTACGAACCACCTCGGGACCAGTGCCTCTTCCCCAAACTCGGAATCAGACAACCATGCACTTTTAGATGAAAAAGAGGATTCGTATTTCTCTGAAATCAGAAATTTTATTGCAAATAGTGAGATGAATCAAGCATCAACTTTAGCAGATAAAAGGTAGACAAGCAAAGTTACCTGGTGACGTGTGTAGTTAATGTGGCTGAAGGAGGAGGCAGCCTCTGTCCTGCAGTACTCGATTTAAAACACTCTAAAGAGAGAAATGTAACAGTTTGCAAGGAAAATGCATTCAGCTTCAAGTATACACCTGACATGCTTATTAGCCCTTAAGACACTGTGAAGGCTGATTTTCAAATGCCTGAAACATGTCAGTTTTCCTTTTCCTTGCAGTTTAAATAATACATATATGTACATAAACATGTCTCTGTATTCATCCCTGTGTATAAAATACCAAAGTCTTGCATCACAGTGAAAATACATACCTTACACATTTGGCATCTTCTTTTCTTTCTTTTTTTTCCCCCTTGACCAAATATTTCAGGCCAGAAATCCAGGATATTGATGGCAATTCCCAGTGTCACGGATTAGCAAGTGAGAAAACAGAAGATGTGGATGATGAAGATGAAGAACTGGAAGAGGAGGATGATGACAGCCTGACGGGGAAGTCGCAGGACGAGACGGTATCGCCCACCGCAGAGCCCCGAGGGCCGTTTGAGGATGAAGAAGATGAAGAGCCCACATCTCTCACCATGAGCTTTGACCACAGCCGAAGGTGAGGTGGGCCGTGCCCTTTGAGGAGCCAAACGGGGCTCAGACTTCGGAGCCTCTGTCAGTGGTAGATTGCAAGTGCAGTTGTTTTATTTTTCAAGCCATGTATCATGCCCCTGGTTTGATTTGAGCGTTCACTTGAGAGATTCCATTTTCACCATGGTGGGGAACACAAAACAAGTGGACTGCAAGGAGAATCTGTGATGAGGTGTGTATCCAAGGCTTGAGAAGGTCCCATCAGGAGAACAGTTAGCCCAAGAGAGAGAGCAGCATTTTCAGGGTACCACAGCTCAGCAGATAATGTCTCTCTGCCACACTGGTCAGGGCAAAGGATGAGGCATAGGTACACCACCCCTTTTGTGCTGCTCTGCCCATCTCAGCTGTAGCAAAATGTTGACTCCAAGTGGAGTTCTTAGAGCTCTGGGAAAAAGCAAAGCTTTTTTATTGCCTCAAGGTCAAGCCATGCCTAGACACCTTAAAATTCAAGTTTGTTGCACGTAGCGTAGGGTTAGCTTTCTCTATGCCTCAGTTTCCAACTGGTGTTCATACCAGATGTCCCGTGATGCAAAGTAGTATCTTACTTACATCACTGATTCCACTGCAGCTCAAAGAAAAAGCTGCTGTGTTCCATAGACACCCAGGGCAGACGTCTGAGGGAGCAGACAGCGATTGGACATCCCCACACAGACCCCAGTGAGCCGTAGCCACGCTGAGTCACAAATACCTGTAGCACTAACGCTTGTTTGTGCACGGTCGTGCTCTCCACTTTTTCTTTGCTCCTTGCACTGTGTGTCGTTGCCGTGTCTGTCTGTCTGTCCCTTCACGCATGTGGCTTGTGAGACCCCGTGGTTCGTGCATGCAGGCACTGGGGCAGCGGCGCTCGCTTTGGCTGGATGTGGACGGTGGGACGAGCTAACAACAGGTCAACCCCTTCCCCTGGTCATTGGTACAGGTGTATTGAGGAGGACGAAGCCGGCTTGTTAGATTTGGAGCAGATGCCGAATTTTGGGAAGGGGCTGGATCTTCGCAAAGCAGCCGAGGAAGCATTTGAAGTTAAAGATGTGTTTAATTCCACCTTAGACTCTGAGACAATAAAACAGACTCTGTACAGGCAGGCTAAAAACCAGGTAGGTATATGACAGACCGTTCTACCTCGCTTGCTGCCAGCAGACGATAGCACTAGCGAGCAGCTGGCCTCCTTTGGCTGAGGTTTATTTCCCCCTCGCAGTGAGCAGGAATTCTAACTGTAATGCATGAACCATATGTGAACTGTGTCTTGTTGCACCTGTACTAAACCAGAGAAGAAACGGAGTGGGCAGCAGTTTGGGGTCCCCAGATCAATTTGTTGTTTAGCCTGTGCTGTGAGAACATGCTTATATAGCGAGAGAGAGGCATCTGTCTGTTTTTATCTGTCTGTATAAATGTTTTTATGACATTTATTTATACTTTGGGATGGGTCTTCAGTTGGTACACGCTAAGAAACTCGAGGTTTGGTCTGCAGAGACAGTGACCAAGTGTCCTTGGGTCTGATTACAAAAGGTGCCACGGACAAGAGCATTGCCAGGGCCCACAGACCAGCAAGTCCAGGGGATTTCCTTGTTTATCTCCCTGATTTCTAAAAGTAAATCATAAAATGGAAATCTGCCCTGAGTTAGGCAGTTCAGACCCACCAAGAAACCTCAAATCTTGGCATGTGTGCTTTCTGCTTTTTCATTAAACTGAAACACTCAGCCCAGTTATATGAAGTTTATATCTTGACCCCCACAAAAGGGTTCTCACAGAAGAGCTGTTCAGTGAAGTTACGTCCCCGGGCTGGACCGAGGGACTGTACGCAGCCCTTCATGGGGGATGAGTCCAGCTGTCACCTTGGAGTCCCTTTCTAACCTTCAAGCAACAGGATTTGTCATGAAATCTATTTTAAATGTCCAGCAAAGCAGTAGCTTAATGCAATTGCCAGGCAGAACACAATTTTTGATTTATCATCACCCAAAACTTGTGAAATTCTTGTCCTCTGTCATAGTAGGTGCTAGTACTGGAGCTGGGGAAGGTCTGCTTGAAGATAGGACAGAGCTTTTGTAAACTAACTTCGACACAAGCCACTTGCCTGACTCTTCCATCTGACCTGTTACTAATACACCAAATGTACTAACTTTAGGAACAGCTTGCTCTTTAAAATTCCTACTACATTGCTAGGTCCAGCCTATGCTTGGATGGCTGGGAGTGCTTTTGGGTTTTGAACCAGTTTTATATTGTATGAGATGCCAGAGTGGTTACACTTAAGTCACAATAAGTAACTTAAATAATTTGAACCATCTCCTGTGCAGGAACTGTAACACAGCACTGGTGTCTTTAGAAGCACACATGTCCATCACACTACAAAGCTGTACCTCTTCCAGCACACACCTACAACACGGGGATGTGTTGGCTTGACAAGTAGATCTGACTCTCAGCTTTTAAGAGGAGAGGCTGAAGTTGGATCGCTGGTTGGTATTGTCACCATTACGGCCTCATGACCACGGGTCCTGCTGTACTGAGCGTGGTACTGGTGTCCCAGCTAACAAATGGTCTTTGTTGTCCTGCTGAGGATTGTGGGTGGGTGGGTGAAGGAGGGCGCTACACGGCCACACCTTCATTGCAAAGTAGGACATGCATCACACCAGCTAAGGAAGAGCAGGGAGGGTGGGGACCGTGTCCTCCTGTTTCACATCATGGGTGGCAATGACATTGGCTTTCACCTGCAGTGTGTGAGGTTATGAGCTGCTGAAGCCTTCACTTGTGTGGGCTGTGAAAGGGTGCAGAGGTGTATGAGACAAGTAGTCTTGGAAGAGGGAGAGGTTACAAAGACTGCTGTAGAGAAACCAGAAGTCTCAACACGTTTTTCTCAGCAGCCACTTTGAACCATTTCACTGCAGCAATAGATCTGTCCTGACAAGAAGAGATGGGCACGCTGGTAACGCCAGTGAGCGTTCTGTGCCTGTGTTCCAGTACCCATGTGCAGGTTTCTGCAGGCAGCAGAGCCTGGGATGCAGGGTGCAGGGCTGGCGCAGAGTGGATTTGGTCCTGTAAAAGCCATGGGAATGATGGCCTTTTCTGACCAGCCCTACAGCTGCCTGTAAGCTCTGGCAGATTTGGAGTGATGGGGGTTGTCCTGGCGTGCTGGGCACAGGCCAGGGGGCGCTGGCTGCCCGTCCTGGCGTGGCTGGGCGGTGCTGTGCTGCACACGGTTGTCACAGCCTGTCCTCTGCATTACTCTCTTCTCCTCCAGGCTTATGCAATGATGCTGTCCCTGTCTGAGAACGCTCCCCTCCACACGTCCTCCCAGAGCTCTCTGGGTGCTTGGTTGGACATGGCAGGAGCAGCTTCAGAGTCGGGGACCTTTAACCCCATCAACCACCTCTGAGAGGTCACCAAGGCACTGGCCAGAGTCCCAGCGAGGAGGCGGTGGTGCTGCAGTTACCCTAGCAAAAATCCTAGCAAGCAGAAGATGGATGAGGGGGCCTCAGGGAGTCATCTGGACTTTGGGCTGAGAAGGAAACCTGTCGCATCCGACCTACAAGTCCTGCATTTTTATCTCTCCAGAGTTTCCATTTCTAATTTATCAGAACGAACCTCTCCAGAACCGGATAACCCTGATGCAGCCCTAGGATTTCACAGTCTGTAGGAATAGCACGAGCAAGACACGAATTGCAGCGGTGCAATCAAATATTGGCCCCTCTCACCGTGCAGAACAGTGTCACTGAGCCAGCAAAGCCTGCGTGTAAATGAAAGCTTGAAGCCATCGCGTAGCAGTTCCTTTCGATTCAGCTGAACAGGGGAGGGATAAGGAAAGAGAGCCAGGTGTGACCTGTCCCTGGTGCAATTCTGACCTAGTCACTGGAGTTATACCAGGGAAGGGTAAACCCAACCCATTTCATTGACCCCCGAAAGAATTTCCGATTCTGTGCTCCAGCAGGAGTCCCGTGCTGCCCTCTGTTCCCAGCAGAACACCCTGGCACAGCGCGAAGCCCGTCCGGCCTGGGGTCACCAGTGTCTCACGCAGACACGTGGTTTGTGGTCAGGGGCTGTGCCCCGAGCGCCCGTGGGGCCGTGCCTGCTGCCGCCTGCCCCGGGCTGCTGCTCGCGCGTGAAGCATCCGGGGTGTTCCCGAAGCAGCCGTGCCCAGCAGGTCGGGTGAGGGGGGTGGCACGGAGCCCCACACTGCCCTGAGCACCCACGACTGAGCTGCTTGGGGTGCAGGGGCGAAGCCTCACCCCAGGGCTGTGGCTGCGTGTGACAGCGTGCGCGGGGGCGAGTCGCGCCCCACGGAAGACACTTGGGCCACCCCCCCCAGTTATCTCCCGGGGGTTTGCGGGTGACATCCTTTCAGTGTTAGGGTACCTGGGGCTTGTGGCGGAGTTTCCTGCCGTGTGCAGGTGGTTTGGTGTGCTGGGTGGTGGCTGGTGCGTCGCACACTGCTTTTGGCCTCTAATTTCAGTAGCAAGATTGAAATTCCCTTGCTTCAGCAGCCTCAGGGGTGCAGCCCTCCATGCAAGCACATCGCTAAGAATTGTCTCCCTGACTCTGGGACTGCTCACAGATACTTTGTGAGTGATTTTAAATCACTTCAAAGTCTCTTCTTCACCAATGCAGAGCAGCCCCCAGAAGGGCTGTGGTGCCTGTGCTGTGGTGCAGGCACAGTCTGCTCTTGGAGCTGTGATTTTGGTGGTAAAGGGGAGCTACTGAACAGTCAGGAAAGCAATCAGAGCTTGCAGAGGGTAACATTGGCTCCACGGATAACGTTTAGCATGTGTGTCCTGAGAATCTTCCAGTTGGGACCCCTGCAGACTGGGGATGGGGAGGACTGGAGTGCTGGCGCACTGCGTGGGAAGCTGTGGCTCTGCAGTCCCAGTTCTGCACCAGTGACCTGCTGGGGGTGAGCCCGGAGCTGCTGGGGATTGGTCACAGCCAGGGAGCTCGAGAGGAACTTCTCCCATTGATTGCAGCCTATTGTAGTGCTGGGTGTGCTTCCAGGGAGTGTTGTACTGGGTGACAGCTGCTGCAGAACTGGCTGGCAGCACGCGGTGCTCGGGGATGCTTGCGTAGCCTCTCTGCCTGCTCGGCGTGGAAGGGAACAGACAGAGGCTTCTGTGCCATCCTGTGTGGAGAATCACAGCAGCAAAGCCCCGTCCCAGCGTGCCAGAACAAAGGGAAGAGCGACTCGCTGTGGGGGCTGCGTTAGTTCGCTCTGCACCCCCCCAGTGAGGCTGGTTCTGGGTGGCCAGGAGCCCCAGGAGGAGCAAAAGGTAAATGAGCAGCATCGGGGTGATACCCTCACCCTGTTTGGGTTCCCACAGCACCCCCTGAAAGTGCCCACGGCTCTGAGACCAACAGCCACTGTAACCCCAACTGCTCCTTATATTTGCACAAAGCCCCTGGGGCCGTGGAGCCCCAGAGCTGACGATGTCAAACGGAACCAGGCTCTGGAAGGAGAGGGGACGTTCCTGTCCCCACCCCTCTGCCTCTGCTGCTGCTGCAGCTCAGCCCTGCCCAGGCGCTCCGCCTTTAAATTATTCCCACGGGGGCCAACTGAAAATAATAAAAGAATTGTTTCTTTTCCTGATGGAATTTATTTTAATCTGTATATAACTTGTAATTTTTTTGCTAGTTCTTTTCTTATTTTATTTCTTCCTTAACAGTATTTTTTGCATTAGATATCCTTATTGTGAAGAAATAATGTTAATATAAGTCTGTAGTGGAGGACCAAACTTGTGTCATTAAGGCTGTGTGTTGTATGACTGATACCCAGGGAGGAGGAGGATTTTGTCCCCGTGCCAAACGCCCCTGAGCGCTCCTGCTGGGCTTGCTGCCGCTCCCCGACAATCAGAGCTTCTCTTCCCTCTGCCCCGCAGCCACCGTTGCATTGGGTGAAGGTTTCTCTTGCTTCCCAGGCCCGTGGCAAAGCAAACACAGCCTCCAGCAGGGGCTGGCACATGGTGCCACCGTGCTGTGTCCCACCGGCAGCCCCCGGCACCGCGGCGTGGGAGCTGTGGGTGCCTGCGGAGGGGCTGTGGCACAGCAGGGTGGTGGCAGCACAGGTTCCTCGCGGACTCGCTCTTCCCCGCCGTGCACACCCGGCCCTGCCCCGGAATTCCTCTGCCCTGGAGCCCTGGTCTGCACCAGCCGCCAGCTCCGCTCCCCGGCGCGGGCAGGGACGCGCTCAGGGGCCCCTTGGTGCCAGCAGCGCTCGGCCCCGGGGCTGTCCGGCCCCGCAGGGTCCCAGCCCTGCTCCTGGAGGGCACGGGAACAGCCTGGCCTGGGCACGGGACGGGTCGGTGCTGTCCCCGCGCTGCAGCCCTGGCACTGCTTGGAGCAGCGCGGACATCAGCATCCTCCCGCCAGGGCCCGCGGCGCACCAGACGGGGTCAAGGACATTAAATACCTGGTATTTAAAATCATCAAATGATTTTTTTCTGTTCATATCCCCAAATTCAGTTTTCTTCCCGTTCTCTCTGGCCAGTGTTGCTGTTTGCTGTCGGATCTCCCGACTCCTCTCATTTAGCACTGATGACGAGTTTTAATTTCCCCACGGTTGGGATAAGGGAGCAGAAAGCCTCGCTGAATCTCTCTTTGTCTTGTGGCTTTCGTTCAATTGCACTTGGGACGCCTTGCAGCTGGCAGCAGATGTTCAGGTTTGGATTCGCTGTTGTAGACAAAAGCAATCCCTTCTCTTGAGGGATGTTTCCCGGTGGGGAAGGTTCTGCTGCTGGAGCGCGGTGGCGGGGCAGCTCCGGGTCCCTCAGCTTGGCCGAGGTGTGGGTGGTGCCCGAGGCCACCCGGCACCGGACCCAGCGAGCTGGGCTGCAGGGCCAGAACACGGGCTGGTGTTGGTGTGACAGCCAGGGCAGCGCTCGTGGTGAGGATTGGTGTGGCGTGTGTTCCATAGCAGTATTGTCACCTCTCAGAGCCATATTGCCGCGAGGAGGAGCAGTGGGGAGCAGCGTGGTGGCTGTCCCGTGTGACCCGGCGAGGTTGTCCCTGGCTGCTCAGCGCTGCCCGAGGGGAGGGACCCCGAGAAGGGGCCTGGCTTCTCCTGGGTGCAGCTTGGACCCCAGAGAGATTCCTAGTCAGGGAGGGGGAGACAGGTCTGGTGCGTGCGCTGTCCCGTTGTCCCTGCTGGATGCTGGCCCCGGTGTCGGGTGGGAGCCGTGGAACCGTGGCGGCTGGTGCGGTGTGGTGGAGGTGTGGTGTGGGACGTGCTGCACACGATGGCAGCCACCCCGCCGTGTTCCCGCGGGCAGCTCCACACGTGCGCCCTTAGAACAGGTCCTGGCTGGGTCCTGCGCCCACCGGGGCGCGGCGGCAGCAGCCGGGTGCCAGCAGCACACCAGCAGCCCACACCGGCCCAGTTTGCTCCGCTGCATCCCCGGGCAGAAGGCAGAGCGTGGTTTCTTGCTTGCAGAGTAGTGGAGGCTCTCGGTCGCTCCCCAATCAGCACTTACCCCTTCGACAGACGCTGGCAGCAACGGCTTCTCTCTCACCGCGTGCGAAGCATTGCGAAAAGCACTTGCACAATGACGTGAACGTGTTTGACTCTAAGCATCAAAGCACTGGATTGTGAGCCCCCCTCCCCTCAGCCCATCTCAATCTACTGACTCGCATTCGATTTGACGTGCTGTACTGTGTGTGTGTGTGTGGCGGGGCACGGGGAGCAGCGTGGGGTCGGGACCGGCCGGTGACGCCAGGGCGAGCCGCGGCTCCTGGGCGGTGCTCAGTCGGGTTCTCACAAAGCCATGGAACTTCTTCTCTGTCGTGTTGAGTGAAACTGTGATTAAGATGTTATTGAATGATTCCAGGATTATTTTTCTCTTTCTTCTGTCATTAATTCTTATTACCACTTTGGAAAAAAAAAAAAAAAAGAATGAAAAAGAAAAAAAAGGCAGCTTTGATTTCCAAATGTGCAATTCACATGTGAACAAAGTAATTCTGAAAGTAATTCTCAATGTATTTTACATTCTCGTCGCTCTCTCCGAAGCAGGAGATGTTTTGCCCTGATGTCATTTCCAGCCTGCAGAAGATGTAATTTAAAACATATATATATTGTGCTTGCAAGAATCATAAATCTGTGCATCCTATGTCATTCCTTTTCCCATTGTTACAATACAGATCTGATTTAGTTGTTTATTTTTTCCTTTAGGACTGTATAGTGTTTTTTTTAAATCAATTGTAAATGTCTGGTTTTCATATAATGTTTAAAAAACATTGAGAAAAGAGGATGGTGCTTGTTCCATATCATTCTTGATTGTATATTGCTTCTGTTATGTTTATAAGTAAACTGTGCATGACTTGTGTTTAGCAGTCATTATTGTGTCCGTTTGTGAAATTTTTATTAAAAAGAAAAAAATTCCGTAGATGCACTTATTGTATATGTGATTAGAGTCTGCGTCCGAGGCTAGAAGCCTTGAACTGCCAAGGAAGGAAAAAAAAAAAAAAGTGTTGGCAGTTATTAATTAATATGAAATCGCTTTGTTGGGAGCATAATGAAATAAAAAATATGACGTGTAGAAAATAATTAAAAAAAGCGATTTTATGAATTTCATTTTGATGCTTGTGATAAAAGACAAATGTACTTGTGTAGAGAAATTCCTTTAAAATAATGAATAGGAAAAAGCTGATTTTGAGGTTAATGCTGTAGAATAGGAATGTATACCAAATGTAATCTTTCCAATGCTACGATGAATTTATACATGAGATTGATATGCAATAAACCTGTGTGCTTTTATAAGCAGTGGTCCTGCGGGGGTTTTTGGATGGGACAGGGGGTGGGGGGGGGCGGCTGGGAGGGCGCAGCACGGGGAAGCAAAGGCTGAGAACTGAAGGGAACGTGCTTAGAGATGGGCACTCGTGCAGGTGAGGTCCGAGGGCACTCGTGCAGGTGAGGTCCGGGGACACTCGTGCAGGTGAGGTTCGGGGGCACTCGTGCAGGTGAGGTTCGGGGGCACTCGTGCAGGTGAGGTCCGAGGGCACTCGTGCAGGTGAGGTCCGGGGACACTCGTGCAGGTGAGGTTCGGGGGCACTCGTGCAGGTGAGGTCCGGGGACACTCGTGCAGGTGAGGTTCGGGGGCACTCGTGCAGGTGAGGTTCGAGGGGGGTTGGCAGGGAGGAACTGGATTTCAGAGTTTTTATAGTTTGCAAAAATAACATCTTGTGTTCCTGCTCCTCCCAAAGGGCCCATCTGGGGACAGGAGGTGGCGTTGGGGACAGTGCAGTGACACCTCCCGGGGCGCTGTGCGGGGTGGGCAGCGCTTGCCCCTCGCTGACACCCGGCAGGGTCCTGGGTCTGGTGCGGGGTGGGTCCCGGGGAGGGTGCGGAGCCCTGCTGGGCACGGCAGAGCATTCACCTCCCCCGAGCTCCCTGGGGTGGCTGCTGGCATGGCCTGGCACCCTGAGCTGGCACGGCATTGCCATGCCCAGGGCGTGGCGTAACGCGGAGCTGCCTCGTGTGACAGCGATGTGCGCGGCGTGGAACGCTTCAGGAGAGCTTGGGACACCTCGGGCACCCGTCCTGGCTGCCGAGCGCAGGGGCGCTGCGCTGCTGGCCGTGCCCGTGTCCCACCAGAGGGCTGGGGGAAGGCTGTGGGGTGGGGGCTTCGAAAGGAATATTGCTGGGAAGTGGGCGCTGTCACCCAGAAAGCACCTGAGAGTCCCCATGAACCAGCGGGGAAAAGGCTCCGTTTTTAGGGAGGGGTGGGAAAAAATCAGAGCGAGGGGCAAAAGGGGGGGGGGTCAAAGGCAAGGGTGTCCCCACGGGCACAGAGAGCACTGTCGGCCCCGGGGGGGCCGGGTCGCTGCCAGCCTGACCCGTGCACCCCCTTCCCCACCACAGCCCCCCCGGGGTGCCAAGGGGGGGCCGGGAACCCCCGAGGACGAGCGGTGCCGCAGCAGCCGGGTGTGTGTGTTTGTGGTGTTGTGGGGCGGGGGCACGGGGGCACTGGGGACTGGGCAGTGCTGGGTTGATAATGGTCGGACTGGGGGGGCTCGGGGGCCTTTTCCAGCCCAGGCGAGGACCCTGTGGTTCCGTGCGTGTCGCTGGGGAGAAGCAGCCCCGTGACTGGTACCACAGCCCGCCCGCTACTGGTCAGACCCCGCGGGGAGTGGGGCCGCGGCACTCCGACCCCCGTCACACGATGGGGGGACGATGCCACGCGACCCCGTGACCTTCAGCGACCTTGGCGAGGATGCTCCGGGGAGAGCAGCGCCCCGCCCGCGCCCGCTGCGGGAACGTCGAGACGCGGCAAGAGACGCAACTTTCGGTTTGATTCAGTTCCTTATTGCTGCCGGGGACCGACGGGGCCCGGGGCGGTGCCCGGGGGTGGCGAGGGGGGCCGGCCCTGCCCCCGCCCCGCCCCGGCCCCGCCCCGCCGCGTCCCGCCCGCCGCCGCTGGGCGCCCCGGGGAGCGCGGGCCGGGCCGGGCCGGGAGCGGGAGCGGGGCCCCGGAGCTGAGCAGGGCCCCGAGCGGGGCCGCTCCCGCAGCCCGGCGGATCCCGGCGGGGGTGAGTACCGGGGTCCGTGCTGTCCCGGGGCGGCCCTGCCCGCACCGGGGCTGCGGGGCTGGGGGGTGCCGTGACGCCCCCGGGCGCGGGGGGGATCCGAGGTCCCGCGTGGGGGTCCAGGCCCGGGGGGTGCTGTGCCCCCCAGTGCCTCTGGAATGGGGCACAGCTGTCCCTCCTTACTGGGACCAGTGCTCGGGCTCGGCTGTGCCCGCGGCTGCGCCGGGGTTACCGGGGGGTGCGGGGCTCTCCCCACCGGGCAGAGCCACCCCAAGGGTGGGGACACAATCCGCGTCCTCACCGCACGTGGGGACATCCGTTCCCCGCTCGGGCCCTGTTCGCTGCCCCGGGACAGCGTGGGGACAGCACGGGCCGAGGCTCAGCTGAGAGGAACCGAACGTGGCCCCGGGGCTGCGATGGGGCGGGGTGCGGGGTGCTGGCATGGGGGGGGGGACGGGGGAGCTTCACCCCAAACGAGGAGCTTTAGGGACACGGGCAGGTGACTTTCGCGTGGCTCCTTGGAGGGTCTGGGGACAGGCACAAGCCTGGGGAAGCAGAGGGCTCGAGGCGAGGCACAGCCTGGGGGCGTGGGGGCCACACAGGTAAGGGCTGCTGCTGGTGGCTCAGGCTGGTGGCACCCCGGTCCCTGGAGGGGGTTAAGAGGGGACACTGGGGTGTGGCAGAGGAGAGGGGCTCCGAGGTGCTCCAGGCCTGCCCAGTGCCTGCTGGGTGGCCCAGCTGCTCCCCAGGGCCTGGCCCCGTCCCGCACCGCCCGACGCAGCCGTGGGCTCGGAGCCCCAGCGCAGCCCCGCGGGAGGGGTGCGGGGACATCGCGGCTGCCTGCGGAGCGGGGGCTGGGTGCCCTCTGCGAATGCTTTGCTGGCCGTGGCGAAGTGCGAATGCCCTTGGCCTTGCTGGGAAAGTCTGTCCATCCATCTGTCCGTCTGTCTGTCTGTGTTAGCAGCTTTCTGGTCCCCTGTGCCGCCGCCATGTCCCGGAGCCCCCCTGGCAGCGCTGTGGATGACACGACCTTTCTCCTGGAGTACCGCTGCCACCCGGTGCGGCCGGAGCCCCCCAGCCCAACCTCCCCCCCCGGGAGGCGCAGCTCCACCACGGACGCCCCCCCGGCGCCGGGCTCTCCCACCTCGGCCGCACCGCGCCGCGTTGTCCTCAGCACGGACAGCCCGGCGGCGCTGAAGGTGGGCACCCAGCAGCTGATCCCCAAAAGCCTGGCTGTCTCCAGCAGGACCAAGAGCAGCCCCGCGCGGCACCAGAGCTGCGGGGCGAGCCGGGAGCCCCTGGACCCCGACGCGAAGCGGGCGGCCGTCCCCAGCCTCGCCCCGGACGCGGAGGAGGTGGAGGATGACGGCGGGGGGGCCCTCAAGCGCAACCTGAGGAACATGTCCTACCGCGCCGCCATGAGGGGCCCGGGCACGGAGCCCGAGCCGGCCAGCGCCGTGCCCTCGCTGAAAGCCGTGTGGGAGGAGGGCAGCGCCCCACCTGCCCGCAGCCCCGGCAGGAGCAAGGTGGGGTTGCACCTCCCATCACTCAGGTGGGGACCGAGCCCCCTTTCCCCAGCGCTGAGCTGCCCCAGGGGCCTGCACGGCCTCTTGGCCGCGGTTCCCGTCGATGGCGGAGCTGTGTGAGCCTGGCACGGCGCTGGCTGAGCCTGGGGACGTGCCTGGGGAAGGCTGCGTGTCACCAGCAGATGCTGTAGGTCCTGGAGAGCCCGGAAGCAGCTGACACGACCTCCGTGGGGCGTGCAACTGGCTGCGGGGGGCTGTGGCTGCGCGGGGCTGTGGCTGCGCGGGGCTCTGGCTGCGGAGAGGCGGCTGCGGGCGCGTTCGCAGGGTGCGGCTGGCTCGGGGCGGGCGGCCGTGCACAAACATGGGTGAAGCAGGTCTGGGGAAAAGGAGGCTCCAGTGCAGGCAAAGTCCAGGTGTGAGACAGATGGCTGTGAAAGGCAGCGGCGTGCCTGGAAAATGGTTTCGATGGTGACCCCGATAGGGCGAGGTGACAGCTGAGTCACTGCGGGCAGGCAAACAGAACCTCAGCCGGCGGCAGGAGCGGGGTGGGGTGTGCGGGGAACTTCTGCCCTGTCCTGGGGGGGCTGAATGCTCCCCAGGGCCACGGGAGTGCACCCCCCGCAGCGTGCTCTCCTCTCCTTGCCCCTGCAGAGGACCTTTGGGCGGAGGCGGGTGCAGAAGCGTGGTGGCTCCTTCAAGGACCGTGAGTGCTGCTTCCCACCTTCCCGAGAACACCAGCGTCCCTCCACCTGCGGAGGGTCCCTTTGCCACGTGTGCCACTGCTCGTCCCTGCCCCGGGGCGGTGGCTTTTGCCCCCGTTCCCCCCCTGCACGAGGGGCACTGCAGTTCCCCCTCTGGGGCCGGGCAGCGCTCCCAGCTTTGCTGCGCTGTGGCGAGCGGGGGCTGCGTGGGAACTGGTGCTGGGCGAGGTCCGGCCGTGGGGGGGGGTGCTGGTGCCAGGGCTCTTTGCCGACGGCCTGAGGCGGTGGTGGGACGGGGAACCGCGGGCTGCTGCTGGGAGAGGCCTCGCTGACCCCTTGTCCTTTCCTCCGCAGAGCCCCGGCTGTACCAGGAAATCCGAGAGAGAGGTCTGAACTCTGTCAGCCACGAGTCAGACGAGGATTTGCTGGAGGAATCCATCCCAGAGGAGTCGTCCCCTCCGGACGCCGCCATCGTGGTGCAGAGCTATCGCCCGGCGCAGGTGACCTGGAGCCAGCTCCCGGAGGTAGGGGCCACAGCCCAGCCTGGAGGGTGCCGGGGGCCCTGCTCGCCCGTGCCACGAGCTGCTCCTGCACTCGTGCTGTGCTGCAGCACAGCTGGGTGTGCTTTACAAGCTCTCGGAGCTGCCAGACAAGCTGTGAGGGGCAATTCCGCAGCGTTGGCCTCTGCAGTGGGATGTCCCGGGGCTGGGACACGCAGGGTCCTGCCCAGGCTCGTCGGGATGCTGGCAGAGCTGCTGCGGTTGTGCTTGTGAGAGGTTCCCAGCAGACAGGGGGAGGCAGCTGCCTCTGCTGGGTACTTGGGCTTTCCCTGCCAGCCCTCAGGGAGAGCAGAGCGGTCTCCTCTGATGGAGCAGCATCAGCTGCCTGTGGTGGGAGATGCCTGTGGTGGGAGATGCCTGTGGTGGGAGATGCTGGCGGGTGTGTGGGGCTGGGCAGAGCCCTGGGCCGCACTAGAGGGCGTGCAAGGACCGCCAGTCCGTGGCTGCTGACCCCCAGTCCCCCCGCAGGTGCTGGAGGCGGGCATCCTGCAGAGGATATCCCCCGAGGAGCGCAAACGGCAGGAGGTGAGAGCAGCCTGGGGCAGCGGGGACACGCGTGGCTGTGTCTGGGACCTCTCACGCAGGGGTTGGCTCAGAGCAGGGCTGGGCTCAGCCTTGGCTTCAGCTCCTGCAGACGGGTTTGTGGTGCTGCTCCTCGTTCCAGCAGTCTGGGACAGGGCGGTGCTGGGGGCTCACCCGCGTGGCGTGGTGGGGAGGCAGGCGACTCCTTCGGATGGTGATGGGAAACAGCCACTGGGAGGGAAAATGTCTCAGTGGTGTGGCTTAGTAATGCCTGAGGGTCCTAAAACACGCTGAAGGTGTTGGTGTGGGCCAGGCAGTGTGTGGGGTGGCACAGGGAATGCCAGACTGTTGGAGCAAAGTCCTTTCCAGTGGCTTTGTCCCAACAGGATGTAAATAAGATCCAGCGAGTTCTAGTTCACTGCCCTGTTCAGTCAGTCTGTGCTGTCACATCTTTGCTCCCTGCTCTTTTCAGGCCATGTTTGAGATCATCACTTCCGAGTACTCCTACATGCACAGCCTGAGCATCCTGGTGTGCCACTTCATGAGGTCGGAGGGGCTGAAGGAGACCATGACTCAGACAGAGCACCACCACCTCTTCTCCAACGTCAGCGACATCCTGGCAGTCAGCACCAGGCAAGCGTGGCCATGGGGGTGGCCCTCGCCCTGCCCCTGGGCTGCAGAGAGGGGCAGGGAGAGCTGGGAGCACGGGGGGGCTCAGCTGTGGCTCCACCCTAATGCCCGAAAGCAGGACACAGGGTGGCCAAAGCCACCGCAGCGAGCGGCCGCTCGTTCTGGAGCACAGCTGGGCGATCGCTTGGGTGCTGCCACTGCAGCAGTGTAAACATCTGTCTGTCCGTTTGGCCAGCCCTAGCGAGCCCTCCTGTAGTGAGGTGATCTGAAATTCCCTCCTTAGCTTCTTTGAAGACCTGGAGAAGCGACACCAGGAAAACCTCCTGATTCCTGACATCAGTGACATCGTGGAGGAGCACGCCTCGAGCCACTTCAGTCCTTACGTCAGCTACTGCTCCAACGAAGTCTACCAGCAGAGGACACTTCAGAAGCTGCTGTGAGTGCTCAGGCCTGGCCCTGCAAAGGAGCTGGCTGGGGGGGCTCTGGGGGTGCACGGAGCCCAGCAGCCTGCTGTGAGCCCCAGGGGCAGTGCCAGCACCGCGCTGCATTGCTCGTGCGTGGAAAGCTGCTGGGAAATCTGGAGAGCTGAAGAACAGAGTTAATGGAGCTGTCTTGTCCCGTTCCAGAACCACAAACCCCTTATTTAAAGAGACCTTGAAACAAATCGAAAGGAAACCAGAGTGTGGAGGCCTGCCAATGATCTCGTTTCTCATTCTCCCTATGCAGAGAGTAACGCGGCTGCCTCTGCTGCTAGATGTAAGTGACACAGTGGCACTGCTTGGCACCTCTGAGGAGGTGACTGTGCTGTACCCTTCTTTGGTGTGCTGAGCCCGGGACAGGTTCTGCTTGGACTTCCATCCCTCTGGGAGCTGGGGCTGGGATTCCCAAGCCTGTGTTCAGGATTTAGATCCAGAGTGCTCTGCTTCTCCTGGGTGTCAGGTGTGCAGCTGAAAGTCTGAGAATAAATCTCTGCATCTCAGTGCCACCCACCTGGGGGACCTGAGGTGCTTCTGTGCCCCTGGATACCCAGGGTGGGATGGCACGAGCGTCCTCTTTCCTTAGTGAGTGGCCAAGTGGCCCAGGGAGGGAAAGCAGCTCTTGCACAAGCTTCACTGTCCTCCACTGCTGGGCGTGGGTTCCTGGGACAGGCTGTGAGGGGCTGCGGCAGGGAGTGCCGGGGGTGCCTGGTGTGTGGGGCAGCCAGACCCACAGCCACGAGCGCTGTTAAACCTTGCTTTGGCTGCTGGCCCTGCCAGGCTGACTGCTGGGAGTGGCCCAGGCACATGTCCCGTCCCACAGTCCCAGGGAAGGGGTCGATGTGCAGTTCTGTCTTGCGGTGTCACTAAAGCACCTTATCTTGAATTCTAGACTGTCTGCCAAAAAACACCGGCGTGCTCTGCGGCGTACGGAGCTGCTGCCAGAGCTCTGAAGGCCATCAGCAAGGTGAGGCCCAAAGCTCTCTGCCTTTCCTCCTGCCAGCACACCGGTCCATCGCTCCAGCCCCGAGTGTGCCATTCCCACCTCTCATTTTCCTCCCTGCATCGCTTCACTCGAGACTTCTATGGCTGCTGGATGGACACGGCTCCTCCCTTGCTCACCTTTTTCACCTGGGCTTGGTTTTTCCTTGTTGTTGTCACCTTTTCTTCTATGAGGGAGTGTCATCCTCTCCATGAGTGCATCCCTCTTTGTACCACTCCTCGGGCACCTGCAGAGGATGGATGGGCTCAGCCTCCTGCTGCCCTCCACTTCCCTTGTGGTGTTTCTTCTTTCTCTAGCTGGTTAAGAACTGCAATGAGGGGGCTCGTGCGATGGAGAGGACAGAGCAGATGTACACCCTGCAGAAACAGCTGGAATTTGGAAAGAAGAAGGTGAGGACTTGTGGCAGTGGTGGGAAAAAAAGAAAAAATCTTCAGGGGTGTGCTGTGGGTGGCCCATCCCAGGCATGTCCTGGGAACCCTTCCAGGAAGCCTTGACCAGCTGGAGCATCACTGCTGCCACAAGCAGCATCACACTTCACACCCAGGGTGACTATTTTTTTTGTGCTGTTCTGGCTCAAATTAAGTTCCTGGGCTCTGGCCCTGCAGCTCGGAGGGGCCAGCAGAGTGCTCCTGGGTAATCCTCCGCTTCCCCCCTGCCTCCTGGAAGGGCTCCTGGAAAAAGTGTTTAAAAGCGTTGGATGCGTCCACCCCGCCTGACCCCCGGGACCCCTGCGAGTCCCCGTGCAGGCTGTGCCGTGGTGTGGCACTGGGCGGGCAGTGAGCCCCTCTCCCCGGTGCCTCGCAGCCCTTCCCGCTGATCTCGGCCTCCCGCTGGCTGCGGAAGCGGGGGGAGCTGTACCTGGAAGAGCCGGGCATCTTCCGCCGAGGCGCCGGCAGGCTCTGCTACCTCTTCCTGTTCAACGACGTCCTGATCATAACCAAGAAGAAGAGGTAAGGCTGGGGGTCTCCCTTTCCCCACAGAACAGCTAGGGGGAGTTAAATCCCAATTTCCCAAGCAGCTCATAGCCTAAGCCACAGCCCTTGGCCTTGCTTCTGTTTGGGGGTGGCTGGCAAGTCCACAGAGCCGTGTCCCACCCCTGGGCATCAGCTCACGTCCTCGCCCTGGCTGTCACCTCGGTAATGCCCACTGACCTGCACCCGCCAGGGCTCAGAGCTGGTGCTGGGAGGCAGCTCGGTCCCCGCTGGCAGCATCTGCTCTGTGCCTGAGGTGCTGATCCTGTCTTTGCCGCAGCGAGGAGAGCTACACCGTCATGAACTACGCCACGCTGGACCAGGTCACGGTGGAGAAGATGGAGAACACAGACCCACCTTCCCCTCCGCCCGGCAAGACGGGGAGCGGTGGCACAGCCCGTGGCACGGCCGGCGGGCACCTGCTGCGGGTGGTGATGGAGAAGGACAGCGAGGGCAGGCGGGAGGAGATGGTGCTGTCGGCAGAGACGCTGTGAGTGGCACGGTGGGGTTTCACAGGGTGTGTCATCTTGCTTTTCCAGGTGCCCTGGAAACCCCCAAGGTGTCTGCGCAGCACCCTCTCCCTCCTGCTGCTCCTCCCAGAAAGGGGGCCCTGCACAGGCTTCTCCCCTTGCTCTATTTCTTTCTCTCTCTTAGATTTCCCATTTAATTCCCATATAATTCCCATATAAGGCTTGCTTTCTGATACAGCTTTCCCCTCTGCCAGGAGTGACCGTGCCCGCTGGATCGCTGCGCTGATGCACAGAGAGAAGGAGAAGCCTGACCCCACTCCTAAAGGAGGTACTGGTGTGCTGGAGGTCAGACTGGGTGGTGTGGGGTTGTGCTGGAGCCTGAGCATTTGCAGGGTTTGTACCCTGCTCTTAAAGGGGCTGAGGACGTGTGTCGATGGAGAGGAGAACTTGGGGTACCACGCCTTGCTCGTTAGGAGCTGTCTCTCATTAAGTTATGGGTCACAACAAACCTTAAATGCATTTCCTAGGAGGCACAGTGAAATTCCAGGAATGCCACAGGTTACAGTAAGAAATTTGACTTCCCTGTGCCGCGTGGGGGCAGCAGGGGAGATGAGGGGAAGGAAGCAGGAGAGGCTGTGGAGCCCGGGAGGGGTGGGCAGCCGGGCTGGGGGATGCTGCGGTGCTGGGGTGCTGGGGTGCCTGCCGGGGTGAACCTCCTGGCCGTGCCTTCTCACTCGGTCCCTGCTGTCCCCCCTGCAGATCTGAGCCAGGTGGAGATCACCCGCGCCTACCTGGCTAAAGAGGCGGACGAGCTGTCCCTGCAGCAGGCCGACGTGGTGCTGGTGCTGGGCGGCGAGGACGGTACGTGTCGGCGAGGGGACCCGTGGGGGGGGAGGAGACTCAGTGGTCCCCGTGGCTGCTGCCCTCCCAGTGATGCTGTGCACAGGCTGAGCCTGGCAGCCAGCAGCGGAGACGCAGGCGGGGAGCAGTGACCCTTCCTGGCGAGTGACCGCTCTGTCCTTCGGCCAGGCTGGTGCTGGGGCGAGAGGCTGCGGGACGGCGAGCGGGGCTGGTTCCCCCAGGGCTGCGCGCGGCGCATCACCAGCCGCGCCGCCGTGGAGTGCAACGTCCGCCGCATGGCGCGGCTGCGCGTGGAGACCGACGTGTAGGGCTGGCGGCCGGGAGGTGCCCCTGGCCCGGCTGGTGTCGGGGAGCTGCAAACCTCTGCAGACCGAGCCCGCAGCAAGAAGGGAGCGGGAGATCCCTTCTCCTGGAATTTTGTCTGGAGCAGTCACAGGCACCAGGTCCTTTTGGTCAGGACCGGTCTTTGCAGTGGCCGTGACAGCAGCTCGTGAAGGTGAGACCTGGCACCCGCCCCTGAATGACCTGGGACAGCCTCGGGAGGCCACCGCGGTGGTGGCTCACGTTGGACAGGCTGCGGCTGCGCCCGTGCTGCCGTCCCCTTCCCCGCTGCCGTCCGTGCCTGGTGGCAGTGGCTGCCCACGTCGCAGGGGAAGTCGTGGGCATGGGGAGAGCACACCTGAATGGAGAGGTTTTAGGAAAGTAAATCTATATGCCAGGCTCATTCCTTGACCCAATTTTTGCCTCCTTTATTTTTATTCTTCACCCCCCCCAATCATTCTTGGTTCCCCTGACCACAGCTGTGACCTCGGCAGGGCGAGGGGTGCCCACTGGCTCTGTCACTTCCCAACCCCCCCGGTGCAGGTGAGTGGTGCTCGTGGAGGCAGCTCCAGAGCCAGGAGCGGCTGCTCCGATCTGCACGTGCTGCCAGGCGAGCGAGCCAGGAGCAGCAGGGAGAGCAGTGCTGCAGCTCCGGCAGCTTTCCCGTGCCTGGGCAGGAGCTGGGGGGAGGTTCAAACCCCATCCTTCCCCAGGGCAGAGGGGTCCCCCCTCCTCCCCTCCTCCCCCAGAATTAGGACCAAGAAGTGATTCAGGAAGAGGGCTGAGGTGGGGCGGTTCTTGTGGCATAGCTGGGCAGTTTGCAGTGGGGTTTGTGCTGAGTTTGAAGCCGTGGGGCTGAGGGGGGGTGGTTTTTGTGGCATAGCTGGGCAGTTTGCAGCGGGGTTTGTGCTGAGTTTGAAGCCGTGGGGGCAGTGGCAGGAGCTGGGCCCAGGCAGCTCTGCGATGCTCAGCCCCTCGCACTGCCTGGGGGGATATGGCAGCTGTGATGTCAGGGTGAGGGGCTCTGTGTGCTCCCTGGCATTGTTGGAATGTGTCTGTTCTGATTAAACTGGTAAAGGGTTAATTATGTTAACGATAAATTCATGGAGCCCCGTGGAACGTGCGTTCTCCTTGCCCAAAGTGGAAGTGCACAGGAGGTCAGCAGCATGGGGGGGTCCCCTATTAGTGGGGGTGGGTGTCCACCAGTGCCAAGGAGCCAGGATTCCCCACTATGAGCTCTGAAAACCTTCCTTCTGCTGGCAGCAGCGTTCTGGCCTCTGCTCGTTCTTGACCCAGGCACATCCTGGGAGCAAGGCTCTGCCCGCAGTGGCAGCACTCCCAGGGAGGGCAGACAAACGCAGCGAGCCTTTCTGTTCGTTACTCTGAACTGTAGAAGAGCTGGAATTTGTAATCAGTGCTAAATTAGAGGAGATGGAATCCAGTAAGAGAGACACTGGCTGTGTGAAAACAGTGAGCAAACAAACTGTATTAAGAAATATGATCAGGGGTTAAAAACTTACATAAAACATACAGGTAGGGAGTCGCTGCAGGTGCCCAGAGCCACGGAGCTTTTGTGCTGCAACAGGACTGGACTGGTCCAGCCCTGTGCTTCAGGCTGGGCTGGGTTTCCCAGGGCAGGGTTATTGGGGCAGAGCCCTGCTCTGCACCTCAGGCACCAGACACTTGGGGTGGTGGCACTGCTTGCCAGCCCCTGCTGGAGGCTGTGTTTGCTTTGCCACGGGCCTGGGAAGCAAGAGAAACCTTCACCCAATGCAACGGTGGCTGCGGGGCAGAGGGAAGAGAAGCTCTGATTGTCGGGGAGCGGCAGCAAGCCCAGCAGGAGCGCTCAGGGGCGTTTGGCACGGGGACAAAATCCTCCTCCTCCCTGGGTATCAGTCATACAACACACAGCCTTAATGACACAAGTTTGGTCCTCCACTACAGACTTATATTAACATTATTTCTTCACAATAAGGATATCTAATGCAAAAAATACTGTTAAGGAAGAAATAAAATAAGAAAAGAACTAGCAAAAAAATTACAAGTTATATACAGATTAAAATAAATTCCATCAGGAAAAGAAACACTTCTTTTATTATTTTCAGTTGGCCCCCGTGGGAATAATTTAAAGGCGGAGCGCCTGGGCAGGGCTGAGCTGCAGCAGCAGCAGAGGCAGAGGGGTGGGGACAGGAACGTCCCCTCTCCTTCCAGAGCCTGGTTCTGTTTGACATCGTCAGCTCTGGGGCTCCACGGCCCCAGGGGCTTTGTGCAAACAGCCGAAGGTGCCAGGCTGGGGCTGGGACCCCCGCGCCCTCGCTGGGGCGATGCCATTGCCACTGCTGCAGGTGGCAGCTGGGGCTTTGCTGTGACTCCACACCCGCTGCTGCTCTGCACCCTCCTGGCCGTCCCCTTCCCAGCTCCTGGCTTCAACTGGGATGGAAAAACAGTGCAGGGGCCAGGGCTGGGGTGAGAACACTTAAATCAGGAACTGCATTTACCCCATGCAGGAGCTTTGTGTCACCCCACACAGTATTTTGGATTATTACACTTAATTTAGGCGTGGTTTTTGGTGGCTCAGGTGGGCTGACATGCTCCTGGTCTGAAAAACTGGCTCCTGATGCCCTGCAGCACTGTCAGAATGTAAACTGGGACTGAGAGGGTCAGCTGTGGGCACCAGGTGGGGTGGCAATGGCTGGAGCCCAGCACCTCGACCCACGGCAAGTTATGACCTGCAGCAAGAGACCTCTGCAAATTCAAATTAAAAAAAAAAAAATAATTCAAGTGAGGTGGTCCTGCTCCAGGAGAGCCGGGCACGTGCGGCCCTTGTGGTGCAGCTTCCCATAAATATCATCACACAAATACCTATTTTTGACCATAATTTCAGCCCCTCCCAGCCCAGCACCCGGACGCTGAAGGTCAGCACTTTGCCACCAGCTCTCGCTGTCCCCTGGCCAGGAGCTGTCGCTCCCGAGCTCTCGGGTCTGGTGCCTGGCGGGGGCTGCGTGCCCGCGCTCCGCGCTGAGCCGCGCACAGCTCCAAGAGCAGCAGCGTTGTCTGGAAACGGGAACTGCTCACAGGGCTGTAAACAAGTTCATTCCACAGGCTGTTGGCTTCGTCGGGTGGCTGTTGGTGGCACCGAGGGCAGCTGCCGGGCTCAGTGCTCCTCCAGCTGGAGCTCGCCCTGGGACGGAGGGGACCCAGTGGGCACCAGGGGCTGCACGGCTGGAAGGGAAGTATTTTGGGGTCGGTGCTGGCAGCCACGCTGTGCAGGCAGCCCCTGTTTGGGTCTGTCACTACATCACTGGTTTTACCAAGACCCACCAGGGCATGAGCCCGTGCCCAAGCACGGGTACCACAGCATCCCCAGCAGCAGGCCCTTTTGCTTTAGCTCCCCCACCGTGGGCATCCAGCGGCACTCACTGCGGCCCTGCGCCTACACGTTACCTTCCCGACACGTGGGTCCCATGTGCCCGCTCAGACAGAGGCACTGCCCGTTCCGTGCGTCGCAGGAGGAGCTGCTGGGGGCACACTGGCAGGCCAGGCTGCAGTCTGGGCCGTACCTGCTCGGCTGGCAGTCTGGGGAGGGGGGAGAGGGGGCACTCAGACCGTGGCAGAGCTCAGGTGATACAGGACAGCAGAGCATCCCAAGGCCCAGGTGCTCCTTTGGCATTTGAGCCTCAGCCTTTTGGCTCTGGGGAGCTCAAGACAAGGGCACTGGAGGCTGGGGGCACATTTGTGTTCCAATGTGACTACAAATAGAGGCTGAAGAGGCGACCACCACCGTTCAGGTGCCCTCTTACTCTTTGAGGGGGCACACAAAAGGGGAAGCCCCTTTCCATGAGAGTCCAGCTCCAACAAGAGGGGTTAAGCATCTGTTTTAGGACTGGGCTGCCAGTCCACTGCCAATGCCCCTCTCGCCTCTCTCACCCCCCCACGCTGTGGCTGCGCTCACCTGAGCCGCACTTGAGGCCGGTTTTCCCCGGGGGACACAGGCAGCGCCCCGTGGCCGGGTGGCAGGGCGCATCGCCGGCGCAGTCGCAGAGCTGCTGGCATCCCTCGCCATACGTTCCCTCCGTGCAGCCTGTTGGCAGAGGTGAGGTATGGCACACGCTACGGGACCGTGCCTCGGGATGCTGCAGGGGGGCAGGAGGAGGACAGGGCTCCTGACCTGCCTGGCACCGCTCGCCGCGGAGCCCAGGGGGACACTGGCAGCGCCCGGTGGCCGGGTCACAGCCTGCTCCGTGCTCGCAGTCGCAGCGCTGCTGGCAGCCGGCTCCGTGGAAGCCTGGGGGACAACCTGGGATGGAGAGATTAAAGCACAGGTGGGCTGAGCTCTGCCTCTGCAGCAAAGCCTTCAGCCCAGCAGAGAGAAGCAGTGAGCTTTTCTCTTGAGAAGTGTTCAAACGGAGGCAGCAGCTCTTGGTGGCCCAGGACAGGGCTCCCAGGACACTGCAGCCAGTCTTCGTGGCAGAGCACAGCGTTTCAGCTCTGAGGGATTTGTTTGGGTGCCCCATGTGTGTGCCCAGCTGCCCTGGCACAGCACCTCGGTACCCAGTGGTACCCACTGAAGTCACCTCCTCTGTGACTGCTTCCCTGCCTGGGAAGGGTTCACTGTGAACACAGAGAGCCCGTGGGTGCACACAGCGGGGTGTGACACCTTTGTCCTCTGGATGAGCTTCAGAAAGCCCCCCCCACACCCCACACACCTGAGGGTGTTTCTGCTGCTGCAACTCACTGTGTTCACACAGGGGCCCGTAGTGGCCCGCGGAGCAGCGGCAGGTTCCTGTCCCCGGGTCGCAGGTGGCGTTGTGCAGGCAGGCACAGTGGAGCTGGCAGCTGGCACCGTACCTCCCCGGCGGGCATTCTGCAGGGAACACGCAGTGGCAGAGATGCTCAGTGGGGACAGCCAGCCCCGGCCCTGCTCCTGCCGTGATGTGACGGGTAAGGCAGAGCAGGCACAGCTCACAGAGCAAAAACTGGCCCCAGTATAAACCAAACTGGGCGAGCTGCAGTGACTGGGCCGGCGCAGTTTACCTAACTCGCAGGAGCTCCCCGTCCAGCCGGGTGCACACGAGCAGGAGCCGTCGGCTGCATCGCAGAGCCCCCCGTTGCGGCAGGCACAGCTCTGCTGGCAGCCCGGCCCGTACCGCTGCTCCCCGCAGCCTGTGGGACACGAGGGGGTGGCAGGGGGCACACCGACCGCGGCGCGGTTCGGGCAGGAGAGCCCAAACACGGGCAGAGGACTCAGGGCGAGGACAGCAGCTCCTGCCACACGCCCTGCAGCTCATGCTCACCTTGCTCGCAGGTAGGGCCGGTTCTTCCTGGGGGGCAAACGCAGTCCCCGGTGACGGGGTGGCAGGTAGCACCAGCCCCGCAGGAGCACACGCGGGCACAGTCCTTGCCATAGCGGCCAGCAGGACACCCTGGGGGGAGGAAGACCCTGAGCTGCCTTGGTCACGCCAAAGCACGGCTGGTACGTGGGAAGGCTGCAAAGGGAGGAGTTGGCAATGGTGGACGAGCAAAGAACGGGGCACAAGGGGGGCACAGGGGGTGCAGCCCCGTCCCTGGGGCACAGTGTGACTGGCAGACCAGGAGAAGAGCTTCAGGGTTCCCTTCTGCTGGAGCAGGGCATTTTTAGCAATGCAGCGGTGGCACAGTGCAAAGGCTGCTGTGTCAGCCCTTCACAGCACAGAAATTTTGGCATAAAGCAAACGGAGCAAGAAAATGTTCCCATGGCTCAGACAGCACACGTGACCAACAGCCACTGCACTGCCACAGCAAGGCTGGCACGGCTATGCCAGCCCCTGCCCCACACCGGGGAGGGCACTGCTGGGTCCGTGACCCGGCTGGGTGCAGGATTTGCACCTCCTGCTGAGGAAGCCCTGCGAGCTCACGGCCCCGGCTGAGCCGGCACTCACCGATGCTGCAGTCGGCGCCGATGGAGCCAGCCGGGCAGTGGCACATCCCCGTGGCACCGTCACACGGGGCCCCGTTCCTGCACTGGCACGGCCTTTCGCAGTTGTGGCCGTACCAGCCAGGGGAGCACTCTGTGGGAGGAACAGAAACAACAGCTCAGCGCATCCAGAGTGGAGAACGAGGTCCAGACCCCCTGGAAGCACCCCCCGCGTGGGCTCAGCCAGCCTGTCCGGCAGAGGGGCAGCCGACAGCTCTGCTGGAGGTGGTTTGTGCCAGGCTGGCACAGTCGAGGGGCTGCTGATCCGCGTCGTGGCACCGAGCTGCTCGAGTCGACCAGCTACAGCACCACGCTGAGCGCGCGCACGTGTCCCTTGGGATGAGTGGGACACATGGCTCCTGTGAGCCGTGCCCAGGTGCCTCTGCCTCCTGGCCTGAGCCAGAGAAAACCCCACAGAGCATTTCTGAGTTGTCTCACAGCACATGAGTGACAATGCCAAGGAGCTGGGGCTGTTGAGAACCTCTCTGCGGACGGTCTGGCTGGTAAACATCCACAGGTCAAAGGAAATGGCACAGAAACAGCCCGAGCACAGATGACAATGGTGTTTTGTTTACATGAACACCTACTTGCAGATTAGTCACGGAGTGACACCGCAGAGGCCAGAGCCTCCCGTCCGTGCGCAGGGCCAGGGCAGCGAGACAACGCTCGCCTGCGCGGGCTCCCCCCGAGCTGCAAGAGCTGGGAGACGGTGACAAGCAGAACAAACCACTCTGCCACACTGGTGCGGACAGAGGTGGCCATGGCAAGAAACCAGGGCAGGCAACCCGTCAGAGCCTGTGCTTTGAAACTGTCCCCCAAGCTGGCAGGTCCCCAGGCTGAGGCCAGCCCAGCACGGACCCCGTGCCAGGGGCAGTGGCTCTGCAGTGACACTGCCAGCGCCCCCTGCAGCGGCACAGGGCGCTCAGGGTGAAGTGCAGCCGTGGGCAGCAGCCTGCAAAGGTCGTGAAGGGGAAGAGGAACCAAGCGTGGACTCACCCAGCTGGCAGGTGGGACCGTGGAAGCCGGGGGCACAAACACACGCTCCGGTGACGGGGTGACACTCCTGGGTGGCTCCGGCACACTGGCAGATCTGAGCACAGCCCTCACCAAAGGTCCCTGGCAGGCAGGCTGTCAGCAGAGAGGGCACTCAGACACACTGCTCGGGAGCTGTCCCACCCCTCTGTGCAGGAATTAGTTTCCCTTTTCGTTTTAAGCCAGGATTTAGGAAGCCTTTTTTGACAGCGCGAGTTCTCTGCCACCCAAAAAGCAAAGGGAGCTGCAGGGAAATGGTTCCTTGGCTCCAGGTGAGGCTTGGACTGAAAAGCAAACTGAGCACGTGGAGGCACTGGATGCCTTGTGCAATGCCAGCCCTACTGACCCTGGTGTCCCCGCACGCTCCCATCCCCGCCCAGGCACGGCAAACCCCCCTGTCCCCTGGGTGAGGAATGTGCTCACACCTCTGCCTCTCCCACACCTGCCCATGCCCACAGGAGCTCGTTCTCATCCTCATGTGTTGCCAGTCCCTGGGTAAATACATGGCTCTGCTGTCCCACTTGGCTCCCTGTGCCCACGCTGCGGGCACGCACCCGGCTGCCAGAACAGGACTGGCTCCCTGGCACAGCTCACTGGGGGGGTTTGTCCTGTTTTCCCTTCCCCACCCCCCGGATCTCCTGCAGCAATCGCTGGACCCGCCACGCGCCCCAGCAGAACCGTCAGGGGGTCGCCCCCTCCGTACGTCGCTCGCAGCCGGGGCCGGCGAGGCCGGGGGGACAGGCGCAGCGGCCGGTGACGTGGTGGCAGGGCGCTCCCGGGGGACAGGCGCAGCGGCTGGCACAGTCCTTCCCGAAGGAGCCCGGCAGGCAGGCTGTGGGACAGCACGCGGGAGGTGAGGCACACAAAGCGTTCAGCCACAACTCGGAACTCACTAAAAATGAAGTTCCTCTCCAGCCCCGACTGGGGAAGGAGCCCGGGTGGCCCCTGTGCCGGGGACCCGTGCCACCCACCGTGCCACCCACGGATGCTCTCACCTCTCTCGCAGCGCCGGCCCCTCCAGCCCCGGGGGCAGTCACACGTGCCAGTGACGTGGTGGCACGACACGTTGTCCCCGCAGTCGCAGTGCTCTTCACAGCGCGCCCCGAACAGCCCCTCGGGACAAGCTTCGGGGACACAAACACGGCAGAGATGACAAGTTACACACAAAAGGTGGCTCAGTGGCCCCTCCTGCCCCGGGTCCGGTGTGGCGGGAGCTGGCAGTGTTATTGCTGGCACTGCCCGGCGGGAGCTGGGTGCCAGCATGGCATGTTTTAACCCGCCTTCGGGAGCAGCTGCAGCACAGCCCGTGCAGTGCCAGCACTGGGCAGGAGTCAGCACTGCAGGAGCAAAATCTACGGACCTGATTCATGAATGGATGCAAAAACCCTCGGGGGGTCCCCACAGAACTGCCCAGGCAGGTCCTTCGTCCACGCAAAGGCCAAGTTCATACGTGCAGCCGTGGTGAGAGCGTGGCTGCACCGTGCACAGCTGGGCAGATGTTTGCACACACGGGGCTTGGCACACAGCTCGGTGAGAGGACACCAGCTTTTGTTTAAAAACAGCGTGTAATCTGTGCATCTGCAGCTGGGGTTTTAATTAATTTATACCGAAAGAAATTATAAAAGTGAACCTGTGTGTGAGGTGAGTGCAGGCAGCTGTGGGCAGGGTGAGGCAGGAAGGTCCCTGGGGCGTGGTGGCCAGGACCACAGGGGCACCTGGAAGCCAAAACCCTCCAACACCCATGAAGTGCTGGGGTCTGAACCCCAAGCCCTGAATTAAGGTTGACATAGGGGTGGTCCCCATGGTCCTTTAAGAGGAGGGGATGAGTTTGCCTTTTGGCTTTCCTCCAAGGTGCTGCCAGCCTTGCAGGGAGAGCCCTTGGGTAAATGAGCCCCAGGTGCCCCCACTGGGTCAATGAGTGCCAGGTGTCCTGTTTGGGGATAAAAGCTGGGACCACTTGCAGGAAGGGTGCAGTGTCTGTCTGAGGGGGATGCACTGTGCAGAGTTCCCTGTTGGGGAAGGACCTCCTGACTCTCCCTGCAACTGGGTCCCAGTCAGGTCTGGCACTTACAAACGTGGGCTTTGTGGGGAGGCAGCATGGGGTTACCTCTAGCATATGTGATCACCCTATGGACTTGCTTGTCTCCCATTTTTTCTATGGGACACCTTGTCTCTTTGTTTATTCCATCCATTCTTGGTTGTGCTGTGTCACTCCTGGGGTTGTTATCTATTATTTGTGATCTGACTTGTTTGTACCCCCAGCTGTCCCCTATATACTGACTCTGTTTCTCTGCTGGCTGTGTCCTTTGTACTGGGCCTGGTGACTGGCAAAACACACCGACCCTTGTAATCTCCACCCCAGCACCTTAATGCTGCCTGGTGACGGGGACCGGGCTGCAGGGGTGTTTTGGCAGCATGTGGCACGACGCTGGGAGGGGATGATGTGCCTGAGGATGTGGCAGAGGTGAGCTGAGGTTTGACTCTGTGGCCAAGCCTCGCTGCCAGTGGGGACCGTTCACAGCCTCTGGAAATGGAGATGTTCCCAGGCAGGAAACCTGGGAGCGCTTTGGGGGAGTAACAGCGTGGGATGAAGGCATCCCTTCCACACCAGGGACACACCAGGCTGAGCAGTCATCACCCAGGAAGGGGGAAGGAGCTTGTGGATCTCTTTTGGCTGTGCTGATACTCGATGCAAGTCCCTAGTGCTGCTCTTAGGAGCCTTTTCAACACTCCCTCGTGGGAAAGGGATTGCCAGGCTATGTGTTAGGTTTGAAGTGACCATGGGAGCCTGCCAAATGACAGATGGAATGATCTGCTGGGGTTTAGGACTGAAGCCAGGCGTGCAGGGTCAGTATGAGCAGGCCAGACACAGGGAAGGGTAAGAGACAGATGGAGATGGTCTTCTGTTGCTCTTAAAATAAATGGAACAGAGGAAGATCTTCACTTGGCATTTTGTGTTTACCGTGCAGCAGTGGGGTGTGGGGGTGGGGATTGCTGCCCTGCTTGGAGCCTGCAGCTTTCCACTGATGCCTGGAGTCTGTGCTATTGGGGACCCCATCCCTCTCCCACTGGCACCATCGCAGGCTGCTGCGCCCCCCGCACACACCATTGCCTTGGGGAAAGCAGAAAGCACAGCGCGGGGCAGAGCCAGGGCACAGCCACAGCCACGGCCCCCGCCAGCGAGCTCGGCAGTGCCCAAACCCACGTTTCCCTTCTTTGCTTAAGGAGGCCCCCGAGCCACCCTGAGCAGCCCCAGGGCACCGACGCAGCACGGGGTGCCCGTGGTTAGGACCCCCAGCCCCACTTACGGCTCTCGCACGTCTCGCCCGTCCACCCAGGCTGGCAGGCGCAGCGTCCCGTCCGGCGGTCGCAGTGTCCCCCGTGATGGCACTCGCAGCGCTGCCGGCAGCCGGCCCCGTGCTGGCCCTGCGCACACTCTGGGACAGGCACAGGTGACACGCTGCCCGCACACCCACCTCCCCAGCCACGTTGGGCACGGCCCCAAAGCCTTGCTCACGGGCACGCGCCACACACCACCCCCAGCCTTCGAGGAAAACCAGCCCCAAACGGGACAAGTCGGTGCCACCGCACCGCCACTCACCCAGCTCGCAGGCCAGCCCCGTCCAGCCCTCGGGGCACGCGCAGAGCCCCGTGGCAGGGTCACACGTGCCACCATTCTGGCAGAGGCAGCGCTGGCCGCAGTTCTTCCCGTAGGACCCCACCGGGCAGGCTGTGGGAAAACCAGGGCAAACCCCTCGCAAACCAGCGGGCAAATGGCTTGCGGTGAGAGGCGGGGGAGCCACGACACCCTGGGGTGCTCCGGTGCCCACAGGAGGACGTGTGGTGTTTTAACCCACTCAGGCAGGAGGCAGCGATGACGCAGGGCACGGGGTGCCTCATCTCCTTAGAGCTTTTCCAGCTCATGTGCAAAGGGCAAAAGGCTGGGTGAGCCCAGCAGCCAGGGGATGCTCAGTTGGTGGCCAGCGCCTTCAGTCCCGAGGCACAGAACATCCTCCTCTCCCGGCCAGTGCCAGTGCTTGGCAGGGAAGCAAAGCCATTTAAGCACAGGAATAATTGCTCTCATGCACACAATTTCACTGAGCTGTGCCTAGAGGCATCTCTGACTGAATGCTCAGTGCAGTGAGCTATCAAGCTGCTGCTCTACGTGCTGCTAGGAGACTGCGAGTCAGCGCCACTTCTGGTGCTCTTGGAGAAGGCGACCTGCTGGCCTCTCCCCGACTGACTCAGGAAGCCCTGCACAGGGAATTACAGCCTTGCTGTCACCTGGCCTTGCTGTCACACCATCTCAGCTTTCTGGGGTTGCTGCTGCACTGACAACTCCGACCCACCCTGAGAAACGGCATTTTGGGGCACGCTGGCAGAGGAAGCTGACAGCCTGGGCTCGGCAGTGGCCGTAAGGTGTTACCTTGCTGGCACGTGGGTCCCGTCCACCCGGCGGCACAGAGACACCGCCCGCTGACGTGGTGGCAGGTGGCGTTATGGAAACAGTGGCAGGTCTGGCTGCAGTTCTCGCCGTACCTGTTCTCCGGGCAGGCTTCGTGGGAGCAGAAGCAGGCACAGCTGTTAGGCAGCAGGTACGGACCACACCAGGCAGCGTGGGGCACTGTGTGAGCTGGGGTTTATGGTGCTAGGGGAAGGACAGCCACGTGCTGCGGGTGTGACAGCCGCGTGCTGCGGGTGTGACAGCCGTGTGCTGCATCCAGACACAGATGCTGTTGTTGTTGTCAATGTTGCACCATTTTATCTATTAGGAAACTGTTTTGTGGGATGTCCAACAGCAATGTGCTGAGCCAGAGCCCCCCCAGGCCCTCTCCAAAACCAAATATTTCTCTGCCACACAGAATTAACAGAAATCACACGTGGGGAACAGACATCTAAACCTCTGGTCTCTACAACCCAGCATCCCACCCCGTCCTGCCCTGTCCCATCTCATCCTGCCCTGTCCCATCTCATCCTGCCCTGTCCCATCCCATCCCATCCTGGCCGCAGTGGGCGGGCGCCCGGCTGCAGTGACACCCACCCTGGCCGCAGCGGGGGCCGTCCCAGCCGGGGGGACAGTGGCACTGGCCTGTGGCATGGTCACAGCGGGCACCGTTCAGGCAGTCGCAGGCTTCCTGGCACTCCAGGCCATAAAATCCCTCGGGACAGGCTGTGGAAAACAAAAGATAAATCCCCAGAAACGCCCACACAGAGAGCTGGAGATCTCCCAGCAGGGAAGAGATGCCTCTTGGTGGCCTTTTTTGCCAATATAATGCTGCAGCGGTGTGACAGCCACCTGTTAATGGCTCTCCCCTGGCAGGGCAGCAGAATACCAGCAGTCTGTCCCCTGCGGGCACCCAAGGCACAGCCAAAGCTTCAGAAGAGCAACGGCAGCATTTTTTCCTAGGCCTTTTCCCTTCAGAATTAAAACTCAGCAGCCTGCAGCTGTGTGGTTTTCCCCATCCCAGGGGATTCTCTTTGCTGTAATGGGACAGCGGACCCCACTGGCAAGGAGACCGCGGTCCGTGGGAGCCGCTGGCAGCGCCTGTCCCGTGGCACAGGTACTTACCGTGCCCACAGACCGTCCCTCGCCACGGGTACTTACCGTGCTCACAGACCGTCCCTCGCCACGGGTACTTACCGTGCTCACAGAACGTCCCTCGCCAGCCCGGGCTGCAAGTGCAGGCGCCGCTGACGTGGTCGCAGGCGGCCCCGTTGTCACACTGACAGCGGTGCCGACAGCTCAGCCCAAACCATCCTTCCGGGCACTCTGGCAAGCAGAAGCAAAGGGCACTGAGGAGCCTGCCCTCCCCTGGTGTCCCCAGGAAGGCTCTGAAGGGAAATAGCAATATCTGGCAGCTGCTTTTTTATAATGACCAGAGGGCTCCACCCTGCCCCTTACGGATGTGTCCCCACGTCACCCAGCCACCCTCGGGACAGGACAGGCAGTGTCACAGGCAGCGCACGGGGACCGAACTGGGGACCCAGGCACCCTGCCGGCGCAGCCTGCCCTGCAGGGCGCGGGCAGCACTCACTCTGGTCGCAGCGGCCGCCGGTGTAGCCGGCTTCGCAGAGGCACTGCCCCGTCACCGCGCTGCAGCTCCCGTCACCGTTGCTGCAGTTGCAGGCGTGAGCGCAGCCGGGGCCCCAGCGCCCCGCGTCGCAGGCTGGAACACAGCGGGCAGCGGCGCCTTAGAGGGCACTGCCCCTCGCTCAGCGCCTCGGGGAGCTCAGGGTGGGCACAGCGCTGCCCGCTCCTCGGGGTGGCGCTTCCAGCGGTGGCAGCAGGGCACGCGTGGCGGGGGGCCCTCAGGACACCCCGAGAGCAGGAGCTGCGCCAGCACGAGCTGGGTGCGAATTCATCCTGCACACGAGGCCGCCACAGAGAGGCAAGTGGCACCCGGTGGCACTGGCAGGACAGAGCGGGGAAACCTAAAGGACTTCAGGGGAGATTTTTCGGGCAGAGGCACAGCACGTAGGTGACAGTGAAGCAAATGACAGCGTAGCTCTGCGCAGCCCAGCGTCCCCCAAGAGCGACGGCCAACGAGGGGCGGGGACGGTACCTCTCTGGCAGCGATGCCCCGTCCAGCCGGGCGCGCAGCTGCACGTCCCCGTCACGGGATGGCAATGGCCCTCGTTCCCACAGCTGCAGCTCAGCTGGCAGGCTGGCCCGAACCAGCCGGGCGGACACACTGCCAACGCAGACAGGGCCGACTGCCAGGGGCTGCTGCGGCCCCGCAGAGCCTCCACGAGCACTGCCGCGGGCGCTCGGCTCCGGGCTGAATGGGGCGAGGGGCTGGGGGGACGCAAAGTTTCCCACTGTGAGGACAGGAACGTGGCCCGGGCAGCACTCACCGTCCTGGCAGCGGCGGCCGGTGTAGCCGGGGGGACACAGGCAGGTGCCGGTGGCGGGGTGGCAGCTGGCGTTGTTGGCACAGTCGGGACATATCTCCTGGCAGCCCAGGCCCCAGCGACCCTCAGGACAAGCTGGGCAGAGAGAGAGGACACCGAGGCATGGGGCTCACAGCCCAGGAGCAGAGGGAAATGCCCGGTCCCTGGTGCTGGCAGCAGGTCCCTGGTGCTGGCAGCAGGTCCCCGGTCTCGTTCCTGTCTGTGCTCCATGCAAACACGGCCTTTTGTCCGGCAGCACAGGGCTACCAGCAAGGACCACGTTGCTCTGTTTGTTTTACAAACAGCGTGTGAGCCCTCAGGACGTGCTATTCTCATCCCACTCCGGTACTTTCGTGTCAATTTTGGATTCACATCTACCTGCAGGGAGCTACAAGGGCTCCTTGCTAGGAAATGGTGCTGCTGCTGGACCACACATCAGTCAGCATCGCCCAGGTGGGCTTTCGGTTGCAAAGGAGAAGCAAAAGGCTAAGAAAGAACTGATAAAACTGGGGCAGGAATCCTTGTGCAACTGCTCCTAAGTTGCTCCAGGGCCTGGAAAAAAGGCAGTTGGAAATGTATGGTAAGCACCATGCATGTGTGGTTTGGTTGCTCAATCAGGAGCAGGACATCTACACATGACTAACACCTTCCAGCTGCTGCAATACCCTCTAATCATGTAAAAGTTTTTAATTTGGGGTACTCTGGTTTTCCAGCAGTTAAAATGTAATTCAGTGAAAGCAATTACAGATGCACACCAGCAAAGAGACTCCTTTCCTACGTTAAGGACTGCAACAACCGAAAATGTCTTCATCTTTTTTATTGCACATCTTATTTCGTTCCTTGGGCTTTACTCAGCTTCAACAACAGAGCTCAGCCACCTGAGCCCATGGGTTAACACCCACACCAAAAGCTGCACTTTTTCTACTTTTCCATGAAGCTTATTCTAATTGCACTAGCTGTTTTTAAAGCTGATTTTAGCAAAAGAAAAATAGCATCTATAGGCCTAAATCCCTACCTCGGTGCATTTGGTGCTGTTGCCTCCTCACCTTGGCCGCAGTCGTGTCCCGTCCAGCCCGGCAGGCAGCGGCACTGCCCCGTGCGGCGGTCGCAGGGCGCTCCCCGGCAGGCGCAGGACCCCCGGCAGCTCGCCCCGAACGTCCCCTCCGGACACTCTGCGGGGAGAGCAGCCATGTGAGACCTGCCTGCTCCTCAGGTGCCATCCCCAGAGCCTGTCACTGATCCACCCCGCGCACCGAAGCACCCACCTGGCTCGCTCTGCGCGGGGGTGCAGAGCCCTGGCTTCACAGCCCCCAAACCTGGACCAGCCCATCACTTTTATAAGGTGCTGTGAGGGCTTTTTGCTGCCCTGGCTGAATGTCACTGGAGTCTGGGAGCCAGGCAGGAGCAGCAATAGGAGCAGCAAGGAGATGCAAAGCAATAGAGAAGGAGCATCCCTCTGCTCTGAATGCCAGGGCGGCACCGCCGGTACCAAAGAGCTCCGTTTCCTCTTTGCACCCTGCGACACAGCTTAGCAGGCAGCTCACTGTGTGCAGGCTGAGGCCTCCGACCCAACGATCCTCAGGTCCTACCCGAGCCCCCAGAAGGGCTCCGTGCCTGCAGCCCCTCCTGCTCACCGGGGCGATGTCTGCGAGGCTCCGCAGACGCGAACAGCCCGGCGCTCACCGCTCGCGGGGGGACGGCACAGCAGCGCCTCGACTTCGAGTGGCACAGAGGAGTTTTTGTTCGTCCTCCTCTTTGCTAATTGATGGCAGATGTTTGTCTTCACCCCTTAATAATTCCCAGATCTGAACAACAGCCAAGAGCCTACTATTCCTATGCAAATATTTGTGTTATTTCCTGTGACTCCCCCCTACAGGCTTCAGCTCCTTTCTTATTCTTTTTAAAAATATCCCGACGAAAGCGCGCGGCCGGCCGAGGCGCCGCGTGGCTCCGGAGGCTGCAGCGTCCCACGGCGGGGGGGTCCGGGGCTGCCGGGACCCCTGGAGGGGGCACGGGCCCTGCGGCAGCGCTCCTCTGCTCTGCTAGCACTTGGGGCTTTTGGTGACATCTGCAGCTTTTGTGCTGACCAGCCAGCCATGTTCCGTCAGCTGGTGAGGTGTTGTGCAAGATAATCGTGTGCTAGCAGCTTAATTACGTTAATTGCTGTAACTTCGGGGCTGGGTGTGCGTGGAATGCTTGGCTAAATGTAAGGTAGTGCAGAGGCTCCCAGGATGCTCGAGTCAAAGTTCAGATGCTGAACACCTCTTCATGCAGCGTGTGGACGTGGCCAGGGTTCTGCACGTCCCGTTGGATCTGTCCGGCTGCAGCGTGACCCAGAGGGCACAGCCTCGCTCTGTTATCAGCTCAGAGCTGGCAGAAGCTATTATCTTCTAAGAACTGCTCATGTTCTGCAATCATCACCTTGTCTCAATGAGTCACTGCTTTTAGGTTCACTCAGAACACCTTGGTTTGAAGAAAGTCAAGCTCTCTGACACCCCAACTGTCACCCAGGATCTTGAAAAGCTGCACCCCCAGAGGCTGAGTGTTACCCAGAGCTGTGCAGCAGTTACCATGCTGTCAACTGGCCCTGTATGTGAGCAGCAGAAATCTGCTCTGCGAGGTTCATAGAGAGGCAGAAATTTAAATCCTAACGTAAATGAAATATGAATTTTTCTTTTCCACACAGATCAAATAAAGTTTCAACACAGAATAGAGCAGAAAATGTGGTATTCTGCTGTGCACTGATTGCCTGGAAATAAAAACCCATCAAAGGGAGGGAAAAGATAACTAGATATCCACCACCTTCATCTACAAAAGCCGAGGTGCCCAAGGGGCAGGATGAAGTGAGACCTTGTTCTCCTTTTCTGAACACGACACATTATGCATGAGAATTCTGCTTTAAAGAGACTGCAGTGTTTCACAAAGACCTGCAAATTCCAGCTGCTGGGTCCTCTAGAGCCATTTCAACTTTGAGAGAGCACAGGAGGAGCTCTGGAAACCCTTTCACGTTGTTTGGCAAGGAAGGGGTTTGTAGGGGTGAGGAGGGGTCAGAGCACGCCCAGGGCTGCCTTACCTCGGTCGCAGTTCTCCCCGTGGTACCCCGGGGGACACTCTTTCCAGCACTCCCCGGTGACGTGGTCACAGGTCGCTTCTGGAGAGCAGCTACATTTCTTCTTGCAGCCATCCCCATAATAGCCAGGGTCACAGCCTGTTAACCACCACAATTACAAAGGAAGAACAGCGGGCATCGCTCGGCTGCCCCAGGAGGGCGGCGGTGGGCGCTGCCCACACGAAAGGAGGACGGGGATGCTCTGAACACTGGCTGGCCACTCACTGCTCTCGCAGCGCTTGCCGCGGTAGCCGGGCTTGCACCGGCAGGAGCCGTCCCTCTTGTCGCAGTCCTGCGCGTTGCGCTGCACGCAGCCGCACTCTTCCGAGCAGCCGGGGCCGAACGCCCACCTCGGGCAAACTGCGTGCAGAGGGGAGGAGGACAAGTGACACAGCGCAAGGGACAGGCACTTTGCCACCCAGTGCCTGCCCTTCCCAGGGGTGGGACGGAGAAAGGCTGTAGTCCCAGGACAATACCTCGTGCACACTAACAAGGTGAGGCCAAGCGTACCTAGGTGGCAGTACCGTCCGTACAGGCCAGGGTCGCACAGACACGCTCCGTAGATCCGGTGGCACCGACCCCGGTTGGCACAGTTGCACTTTTTCCTGCATTGTTTCCCAAAAAATCCTTTAGGGCACCCTAGTAACAGAGAGAGATTTTCTGGGAAGATGAGCCAGTTCCAGCCTGTCATTTCATTCCCAGCAGAGCACGGGAAAACACAGCAAGCCCAAAGCTGTTCAGCACCAGAGCTGAACGGAGGCAGCGTGGGCTGAGGATGCTGGGCTGTTTTCTGAGCCGGGGCACACTGCACAACAAGGTAATGGTGAGAGTGACTGAGTCCCCTGCCTCAGCTCACACTCAGACTGCCTCAGCAGCCAGCGCTCCTGCAGTGCCAGGCACCGGGCATCCCTCCTGCTGCCACCCTCCCGCCCCACGAGGGGCCGCAGGGCACCCAGCAGCTCTGCGCTCGCTTGGGACGGGAACGCTGGCTGTGCCAGAAATCTGCCCCGCAGGGCTCCGAGATCTGCAGTTACCCATGCAGGAGAAAGGAACCCCCGAGGCCGCTCCTGGTGGTGAGTAACAGTGAGATTTGCACTACTGAGGGATTGAAATTGCTGTTCTTTCTCTGTTAAGCCGAAGATCTGACGATGGGAAGCACGTGGCAGACAGACTGTCAGCAGCGCCTGCCCAGGCAGCTCGTGCCTTCTCCTGCACGGTAAGAGCAGCAGAGGAAATGCCACCCTGGGACAGCAGAGCAGTTCTTCCTTGGTTAGTTCAGCCCTACCTTCCTGTTCTTCCCCTGTACCCCTCAATCACCTCCTGGGACCAAAAGAAAAGGTCAGGGTATCTCTTGCATCCATTTACACTCTGCTCCGGTCTCCTCCGTCAGTAACAGTTCCCATGTGCTCCCAGCCACTTGTCTGAAGTCACTCTGTCTGAATCTCTCAGTCTCACTCTTTCTGTGTTTCTTGACTATGTGCCCCAGATTTTAACTCTTTGGGAGAACAAACACCTACTGACAGCAAGTGACACCTCCTTTTGCAGTACCTTGTGGAACTAGTGTTGTCCCACCCTTTCACTGCTTTGGTTTTGCTTCAGTGAGAACACCTGCACAGTGCTGGGAACCCACCAGTGAACATCTGGTTTGGACGTTCTTTTGTGTGCCCACCACGGAACGTCCAGTGAGCACGGATGGCTGCCCACAGTCACTGCTGAGCAGCAAACAGGGACTGCAAAGGTCTCCCAGTGCAGAGACAAGCCACACCACCTGGAGCACTGCTCTGTGGGTGACCTTTTACCACCTTTTCCATATTGCAGTGACCAGGTGCCCCACGGTGCCCAACGGAGCCGGGATGTGCTGGAGCCACTCACACTGGGCCAGTTCGACAGCCCTCACTGGGAGCTGCACTGGGAAGGGGGGGATCACCTGTGCAGCAGCAGAGGGAGCGCCGCGGGCTTACCGTCCTGGCAGAGCTCGCCGGCCACCCCAGGCGGGCAGCGGCAGGCGCCCGTGGCAGGGTCACAGGTGCCACCGTTCTGGCAGCCGCAGGTCAGGCTGCAGTTCCTCCCGAAGGTGCCGTCCGGGCAGGCTGGGGGGGGAGAGAGGGGATGCTGAGGCCCCGTGCAGCCCGAGCAGGGGAGAAGCGCTCTCCGGCCCGCTGCCCTGCCCCGGCACTCACTCTGGTTGCAGAGGAGGGATGCCCTGCCCCAGCACTCACTCTGGTTGCAGGGGAGGATGCCCTGCCCCGGCACTCACTCTGGTTGCAGAGGAGGATGCCCTGCCCCGGCACTCACTCTGGTTGCAGGGGAGGGATGCCCTGCCCCAGCACTCACTCTGGTTGCAGAGGAGGATGCCCTGCCCCAGCACTCACTCTGGTTGCAGAGGAGGGATGCCCTGCCCCGGCACTCACTCTGGTTGCAGAGGAGGGATGCCCTGTCCCAGCACTCACTCTGGTTGCAGAGGAGGATGCCCTGCCCCAGCACTCACTCTGGTTGCAGAGGAGGATGCCCTGCCCCAGCACTCACTCTGGTTGCAGAGGAGGATGCCCTGCCCCAGCACTCACTCTGGTTGCAGAGGAGGATGCCCTGCCCCAGCACTCACTCTGGTTGCAGAGGAGGGATGCCCTGCCCCAGCACTCACTCTGGTTGCAGAGGAGGATGCCCTGCCCCAGCACTCACTCTGGTTGCAGAGGAGGATGCCCTGCCCCAGCACTCACTCTGGTTGCAGAGGAGGATGCCCTGCCCCAGCACTCACTCTGGTTGCAGACGAGGCCGGTCCAGCCGGCCGGGCACTCGCAGCCGGTCTCCTCCGCGTTGCAGGGGGCTCCGTTCTGGCAGTCCTCGCAGGTCAGGCTGCAGTCGGGGCCGAACGTGTGCTCCAGGCAGACTGCAACGAGAGGCGCTGCGGTGAAAAGCCTCCCCAAGGCTGCCTCAGCATCTGGGTGAGCACGGGCAGAGAATCCCCCTGTGTGCAGGCTGCAGCAAAGCTGAGCTCATCTGTGCTGTAACACGGGTTCAGGGTACATGGCAGAGGCACTCGACAGCTCCTGTGAGTGCACTCACCAAACACAAATAAACCAGCACGTGTGATTAAGTCTGAGGACTTCCAAGCACAGCAGCCCATTTACCACTGCTGCAAAATGCCCACCGAATTTCTCCGAGAGGGTGTGCTCTCCTCTTGCTTCCATCTCCTCCTCCTCCTCCTCATAGTCGTCATTAAAGAGCTGGGTAAATTCATCTCGCAGGATTGCAACATGAGGGATGGGGCGGATAACGGGGCTCCGAGCATCCAGAGCTTCCACAGCGTCCCCTACGGCTAGGGAAGCAGTCAGGGAGATGACAGTGTCAAAGTGGGAACGAGACAAGGTCTCCAAGAGGTGAACAGTGGGACAGAACCTCTGTAACAAGAAAGGGAAACCAGAAATGTCTGTACAGGGTTGGGGCACCTGCTTTGGCACGGTTTGCATCACTGATCTCTCCCTCTATTGACTCCTTTAAAATTTTTGCAACTCGTTTGCTTGTTTGTTTTGGCTGGAACAGGCACAGGCCAGCTACCTGATTCAAAACCTATGGGAGAAGCTCTGATCTTAACCTTGACAGACAGCTCTGGCTCCTCGTGCTCACACCATCACCTTTGCCCTGAGCCACTCAGCTTCTTGGAGTTTTCAGGTGAGTGAGTTATTTTCTCAAAAATCAAACCACACTGCCCATCTAACGAATTAACCAATGCATCCCAGCTTGGTTCTCCTTCGGGGAGGAGTATCCATTGGGTACAGCTACAGGTGTCCTCCCCTTGCAGGGCAGGCAAGGGTTAAGAGCTGGGCAATCAAGCTCAGCTCAGCACAGGTGAGGGCAGGGTGGCAGAGCCTATAAAAGCCAGGAGGCTGGAGGAGGCTTAGGAAGTGGGGAGGCACTAGGGCTGCTTTTCTGGCTCTATACCTCAGAAAGCCTTTCCAGGGACCTGGGTGATGCTGCTGGGTGACATCAGGTGAAGAGCTGGGTGTTGGCCACTCTACTAAGTGAGCAAGTTGGGAATGGTGTGTGTGGTGGTGGGATAAAGACCCTACTGCTTGAGAAAGATAAACCCATTCTTTCTTACAAGGGAAAACTGTAGAGACTGGTGACTGTGGGAAGGGTTCTGGTTCTTTGGACGGTGTGGGGCTGTCACTGCAGGCTGTTCTAAGTGTGGGTGTGCCAAAACCCTTTCCTCTGGCCCTCTGACTCATTCCCACCCTTAATAGTAATAACTGCTGTGAAAAAGGTGTGTGGGGGCTGAGGAGCTGTGGGCAGGGGGGAGCAGGGCACTGGCACTGTGCTTACGGGTGCAGCTCCTTCGGTTGTCAGCCAGTTTGTACCCCAGCTCGCAGCCACACTGGAAAGACCCCAGCTGGTTCTGGCACGTGTGTTCACAGCCACCGTTATCTGAAGAGCACTCATCCACATCTGAAAAACATGGGATACTGTGGTGTCATGGGGGCAGGCTCTCTGTATGGGACAGGGGCTCAGACATATTCCTGCCCACAGATCAGTGTGAGGCTGATGGCATCCTCTCCAGTCCTCAGGTGAAGCCATCAGACTCACAAACCAGAGTGAGGCTACCCAAGTGATCCAGGGAACCCTGGGTTTCAGCTCACATCTGTCACTGATTGGGCAGAAATAGGTGGGTACACTTGGATTTTCACCTGTGAAATGTTACTGGAGAGCTCTGGTAGAGGGAACAGCTCGTTAGGAGGAAAGAAGACCCAAATCCCTTATGCTAAGAAGGCAACTCATCACAGAACTGACAGGAAAACTGCTGGGAGCTGGGAGAAGTGCCTGGCTGCTCACCACCAGGTAGGACAAATTCTTGTTCTCTTTATTAGAAGCTCGTGTCAGCCAGTGTCTGCTGTATTTCACACTTATTTGTTTGTGTATCTTGGGTGAAAAGGATGGGCAGTGCTGGCCTCTGGGGTTGAACACAAACGGTTTCTGTGAATTAACGGAGTCAGATTGGGACCAACTTGCTTTGAGACATCCTGATTTGAATTCAGAGTGTTCCAAAGCCACTCTGCAGTTGTGCTGGACTGGTGTGTGGGTTAGGAGAGCTGAGCTGCCTGAGCAGTGTGCCAGCTCAGGAGGTTGGCAAAACACAAAGCAGCAGAGTTAGGGGGCCTGTGTGTGAACACCCCTTGCTGTGCCGCAGGGCTGACACTGCGGTGTCACCGGGCTACGCGCAGGATCTAGCCAGATGTTTCTGCTCACCATCACAGCCACAGCCCTCGGCGCTGAGCCGGTATCCAGCATGGCAGGCACACTCGTAGCCTCCAGGGTAATTGTAACAGTCTTGCTGACAACAGTGAGAACCATTGTCACATTCATTGATATCTAAATAAAAAACAAAGGGCGCTGGATGTTAATACCCAGTACTTGTTAAAACTGCTCTGTGACTAGTCCTGGTAAGCTTCTACTGACCTGACTGCCAGATGCTGAGCTAGTTTTCTTGCTTTCCTCTTGAAATGAGTGAGCTTACTCACTTTGCTTCTGTTTCTAGCCTTGCTAACCTGTTTATAGTGCACCTACACACAGTAGCTAACACAGAGATCCTCCTCATTACTTGAGATGTGCTTGTAAAAACAAGACATGCACCTTTTCCCTTGCCTTACCAGTGCACGTCTTCTGGTCCCCTTCAAGCCGAAAGCCGAAGTTACAGGTACAGACAGGGCCAGAGCTGGTGTGGTGGCACGTGTGGGAACAGCCCCCGTTGTTGGCTTCGCAGCTGTTCACAATCTCCATTTCTATCCCTGGAAAAGGCACACTGGTGAGGGTCCTGCAGTGTGTGCTGCACATCTGCCCATGCCTTCCCACCAGGCTCCTTGCACGCGTGTGTGTGTGTGTGCACATCCCTGCTAGCGGGGAAAGGATGAAAATAGCCCTGCACAGAGGCCACAGCAGAGCTGGGAAGTGATGTATAAAAATAAATGGATGGATCCCAGGCAAAGCCCCATGTAGCCTCTCAGGGACAGACTCGTGGAGCAGGCTCTGGACAATCTCGGAGATGAACCAGACTGCAGACAAAACTGCTCCCATTCCTGACAAGCTGCAGGATGTGCTGCCAACCAAAAGTTGGCTCAGTCTTTGCAAGTACAGAGCTGTTCTGATGCCAGCTAGAAATGGGAGCAGCAGAATGCAGCTAACTATGGAAACATCCAGATGCCTACAGCTAGAAATGTCAGTGACATGTCAAAAATGGTAGCGCAAACATCAACAGCAGCCATACATCATCGCAGCTTGGCAACGCTTATGTAAACTTCAGGCTAGTTAATTAAGTTTTCTTAAACTAAAAGGAACTTGTACCATGGAGCTTTGACTCAGTCCTGAATCTCAGGAAAACAATGTCTGCCTCCAAGACTGTTTTTGAGTTCTTAGTATGCTCAGACCCAAGGAGGATGAAAGAAGGGGAGCTTGATGCTCCCCAATGGACCTGTGCGTGTGAAAAACAAAGGCTGTGCCACGGTGGAAGACTGTCTTCCAGATTTCTCAACACAAACATAGTCCCTCTGTCTTCCTTTTCTTATTAATGCAAGATCAGCCAGGGTTTTGCAAAAAAGAAACTTGCAAGAAGGGGCAGGGGAAAACCTGTTTCATACAAGAGGAGTACTTCATTCAATAGTCAGCACTGAAGCAGAGGTAGTCAGTGGTTATGGCAACGAGTCACAACTGGAGGAGCCATGTCAGTATGAGTGGGGCTTGTGCTTCCACTGTCCCTGCTGCTATCATGACCCTCCAGGCCTGGCATCTCTTACCAGGGGCTCACCTGGAAAACCAAGACCTGAGCAGCAATGAAACTAAGCTTTTGGTGACCTGCGGGCCAGTTAGCCACAGCCACACAGGGTGAACTTCCCTGCTGGGCAGTCACAGTGCTGGGCAGTCACAGTGCTGGGCAGTCACAGTGCTGGGCAGTCACAGTGCTGGGCAGTCACAGTGCTGGGCAGTCACAGTGCTGGGCTGTCACAGTGCTGGGCTGTCACAGTGCTGGGCAGTCACAGTGCTGGGTAGCCTGGGTTCCTAATCCCATCCTCTGCAAGCCTGGCTGGCTCTCATGCATCTTCACCCAAACAGGTGAAGGTAAAGGTGCAGCTGCACACAAAACTGAGCTGGGGGATATATTTTATGAAATATGTGGTGTGAGATAAACCACGTTCCTAGGAAGAAAGGTGTGTAAGTGCTTAGGTTCTTAAATAGCATGTCATCAGTCTGGTTCCTCACTGTTCTCTGTTTGATGCCTTGCAAGACCCATTTATGGTCTCCAGAGCCTTCCCCTCACACCCTCGCAGGGTCCCAGTGACACAGGTGGAGCAGCACAGCTTCCAGTAACACCAGACGGCTGCACTGGGACTGCCATGGTGGCCTTCATCTGTAAGGGCTGCCAGAGCTCAGTGCTGATGGCTTTGGACTGTCCCTCCTGATGTGCATTTGCTGAGCAGAGACGTAAGGACAGTCTGGCTCATTCTTGCACAACAGTGTTTATTTCTTTTCTTCATGGGAGCAGATGTGATCACTTCACTGGCTCAATCCCTTCTTCAGTTGCACATCTGCAGCTCACTGAACTCATCCAGTGAAGTCCCTAAGAGCAGAACTTGGCCTGTTTGGAGCCAAATGGCTCCAAATGAATTGCCTAAACCAGCAAAAGCAGCTTCACAGTAACTTTAAAGATCGGATAAAGTTTTTTATCTTGGTGGGAGAGTAAACAGGCCCAAACCTGCTTGTGAAATTCTTCAGAAAGGATTGCTATGACTCAGCCCCACCAGTTCATGCAGGACAGTGCACAAACACTTGTCTGCAGGAGCAAACCCGCCTCCCGTCCCCGCCTGGGCTGGGGTCCCCCCGCAGTACTCACGGTAGCATTGCTTGCCATCTGCCCCCAGCTCGTAGCCCGGGTTACAGGCACACTTAAAGGAGCCTCGGGTGTTGAGACACTGGTGTGCACACATGGCCAGCCCAGCCAGACACTCGTTCACATCTGCAGGAGGACAGCAGTCAATAAGCAAAGCAGGTTGAGCCATAGGGACAACTGTTATTACCTTCTTATATTATCTTATAACCAGTTTTGCACTGGTTTCTTGTAGCCTGAATTCTTCACTGGGGTCCAGAGCAGCAAAGAAACAGAGTTAAGAGCTGAGAATTACTGCAAACTTTCTATGGAACTGGATCACATGGAACTCAAGTGTTGTTCCATACAACTGGAGCTCTTGGACAGATGTTAACTGAGTGCCACCATGCCACCCCTCTGGAAGGCTTGTGCATCACTCTGTTAAATTCCCAAACACTGATAGTTACCAAAACCGAGCACTCCTTCACCCAGGAGAGACAGTGGGTTTTCCCTGGAAGCTCTGCTGTGGGGACCTCACCTTCGCAGCCCTTGCTGTCGGGCGCCAGCCGGTAGCCAGGGTGGCACTCGCAGCGCGCTGTTCCACGGTGGTTGTGGCACCGGTGCATGCAGCCCCCGTTCCTCTCAGTGCAGGGGTTCCTCACTGCAGGGCAGAGCAGAAGAGGCAGCCTTATTTCATACTAGTCCCAGCTCTGGCTGCCATTATGCTTGTGGGAGAGCAGAGCACCAAGCAGTTGTGCCTAGCAAAGGAGCCTGCAGTCTGGGAAAGGCCATCCTGCACCAGACAGAAAACCTCTGCTGCTGCTCCACGCAGGAGGATTTACGTGGTGTGAGATCCTGCAAAAGGCTGGCACTAATCTGAGTGAGCCCTGCCTGCTGAAGCCTGGCGTGGGCATGCAGCAGTGACAGAGCAAGTACTTGGCAAATGGGAAATGTCCAGAGGTTTCCCAGTCTCTGACCCGGACAGATGCTACAAACCCTTACCCACTGCTGCGTTTTTAATATAACTTTTAATTTAATTTTTGGCTATACTCCTTCAGCTCTTCCTAGCTTTCAGAATAAGCTGCAGAATATGTCCACGACGAGGTAACACGCAGAGTTTTTAGTGGAGAGTCCCCAGCCTGATCTGTTTGACACCCGAGTGTGTGGGTGCATGCTCCCCGTCCCCCCAGCCCGCAGCTGCCCCCCCAAGCAGGCCAAGCAAAGCTCTGCCCCCCAGCACCCCGCTGGCCCGCGGGCACTCACAGACGCAGCGCCTGCCATCCGCCCGCAGCTGGTAGCCGTGCCGGCACTGGCACCGGTGCTGCGCCGGCGTCACCTGCACGCAGTCGTGCTCGCAGCCGCCGTTGTTCAGCGCACACGTGGTCACAGCTGCGAGGCAAAGGGACAGGACACTCGCTGCAGGAACAGCGAGTGGCACCTGGCCGAGTCCCCTGGGCAGGACAGGGGCGCGTGGCACACACAGCGCTGCTGCTCAAAGAGGAGTCGCTGTAGACCAAGTACTGGAAATCATTTGATTAAGCCTCTCTTGTACATTAGTGAAAACCAAATGTTTGGCACGGGGGGAAAATAAAAGGCAAAAGTGTTTGGGTTTTTTATTTTTCTGCAAACAGTTCCCCTGAAAAAAAAAATAATAATAATGCCCTGACTCACTTTGAGCTTTTTAAAGCTCCCCTTCATATGCCTCTAATTAACTAAACAATGTCTGGGGGAATAAAAGTGACTTAACAGGGTGGAAGTGTTGCCATACACAACATATGGCTGGAGCGAGAACTATCAGTTTATGTTACTTGTGCTGACATTGTTTCCTTTAATCCGTTTGGAAGGAAACAACAAAAATACTCCACGTTCCTGAAGAGTTTTGGGTCAGAGTTACAGTGCTCGGGCTTTAGCACAGATGGGTGGTCATTTTAAAATACACTGGTACAGTAAAGTGTTGGATAATACATACTGAAAAATACCCATAAATAATGTGCTTGTATTTCTTGGAGTGTTTGGGGTTGGGTTTTTTTTTAAAAAAAAACAAAAAAAAAAAAACAATGTTAATGTCTGCCAAAACATTCCTTCATTTGGGAAAAGTACTGGGCCAGTGTCAAACAAGCCAACACATCTTATGTCTAAAATAACCTCCCAGGACGCAGTTATTCGTATGAATTTGCAGCCTAAATAACTGCCCCCCCCCCACCCCCTTGCATATCTCTAAAAGTTGACTTTTCAGAGTGGAAAAATACTAAAATCCTAAAGTCCAGGTTCTTTTTTCTCCTACAGGACCCCAGCAGACAGCAGTCCTGGGAGGCTGGGCACAGCAGATGTTCCAAGTGGATTCTCTCCACACAGAAGCTCTGGGTGTCTCTGGCTGTGCCGAGGCAGGATGCCCCCGATACCCCGCGGTAGGTGGGGGGGGACGGAGCCTTGCAAGGGCAAAAGCTGCTCCTCGACAGGCAGAGGAACACACGTGGCAGCACTCGGGCACCACGAGCAGCGGGGGCAGGGGATGGACACCAAGAAGGACACAACAGCCCTGCTCCAGCCCGTCCTCCTTGGTCCAGGTCTTCAACCAAGTGCCAGACCCGCTTATGGAATCCGAACTGCGCCGCGTGCAGCCCGGAGTGAGGCGCTGAGAGTGCAGGCATCTCACAGAGCATTTCCTTTCCTCTTGTGCTCCTTTTGTTATGGCTTATTTGCTAGAAAATGCACTCTTCAAGGCTAATAACCCCATCTGAGCCCCCCCTCCTGTGCTTGCCCACGATGACGAGGGGGCCGGCGCGCGCTGCTGTCTCAGCCATCATGGGTGCGTTCCAGACCGCTGCGGGTAATGGGAACCAGGAGCCCTTCTCTGCCAAGAGGCTTCTGCATGGGGAAGAAGCGGCTGGCGCCACTGCTGTGTGGCACTCGTAAGCTCTGCAGCACTGGTGGCACACGCACGGTGCAATGAGCAAAGCCATCACCTGTGGTCACGTCCCGCAGGGGACAGAGCCACCCACGTGTGGGGCACTGACTGGCACGGGGCTTGTGCAGCACCACAGTTTTGCCAAGATATGAACTGATTCAATGTAAGAATCAGGAATAATAAGACAAAACAAATGAAACAAGATAAAATTGTTTGGGGTGTCTTTGCATCAAAGCAAGGGCCTTCTGATTCGGGGTCTCCTTAGCTGGCTTCTCGCAGTGCAGCCGCCACCAGACCGCACTCCCAGCCTTGTTTTAATTACTGCTCTTTTTTTTTTCCAGTTTACAGAACCACTCTAAAAATATTTCCATTCCCAGATGCTTTTCCAAGCTTAACATTTCTGTGACAACGTTGCCAAATCCAGTGTCATCTTGTACATCACATGGCTATTTGTAATTAAAGCTCAGACACATTTTCCACAGATGACATTTCATTGTCTGCAAGAGGGAGGCTGCTTCCATCCCCTCTGTCTGAAGGGAGTGCAGTGCTGAATGATGCTAGCACCCAGATTCTGACCCTCTTGAGCCCAGGAAAAGGGATGAAAGTAGCAGCCTAACACAGGAGTGGATTTAATAACCGAGCTACCTGAGCTCAGCACCCTCCAACTGGCCTTCACGAACTGGTAAGAGCTGAAGTCAGCCCGGGGAGACGCACTGCAGCCTCTGGAGGAGTGCCCCTTGCTCAGCCCAGGGACCACATCGCTGGTGTTTGCTCCTTCTGTCTCCCCCTCCGTGGCAGAGGCCGGCAGGGCAGCGCTGAAGGTGTGTGTGGGTTCAGCTGCCTTGTGACCCTCGCACGGCAGCAAGGTGGTGATAACACCTGGCTCGACTCAGGCTCCTCTGCCCTAGCTTCTCTTCCCCCACTGCATCCCCTTCCCCCCAGACCCAAGCACTCTGCCAGCAGGAGCAGGAGCTAACGCTTTGCGAGCCCCCGTGCGCAGCTGGACGGAGAACTGAGCACGACGTCCCCTCTCGCAGCCTCGCACAAAGCCATCACTTCTGAGCAGCTGCTGGGAAATGTGGCACTAGGTGAAGGAAAGGTCAAATTTTCTATAAGGTGCAGGTTGTCTGTACACTGCATGCACAGTGAGCACCTCTGCAGAGTCCCCACCGCTGGTCACCCCCGTGCACACAGCCCATACAGCACAGTCCTGCTCACTCCATAAATCCCTGCTGCACTTGAGATTCCTGCATTGGAAGCACTCTCGATATAACTGGGGATACATCATGCAATCCCAAACTGATTTATGCTAACCTCGGCCGACTTCCAGACCCACGCTGTGCGTTAACACAGACCCGGCTCTGCGCTGCAGGCCAACAAAAGCACTTGGCTCCCATTAAATTCTCTGCCTTGGCCTGGAGTTCATCCCTCCGCTGAAAGAGTGGAGCAGGACCTGAAGATGTCAGCATCCTGCCTCCTGCCCATGTGGTTCCCATAAAGAAAGAGGTGATTTCAGGACATCCGATGACTCTTTTTGTTCTGTTTCACTTTCAATAGAAACAACTGCTCTTTGCCCCCTCCCTCCTGCACTAAAACTAACAGTGACTTGCTGCAGTTCAACAACAATGAAAGAATCTTGCCCAACTGAGCTGCAGATTACCCAAAGCATCAGCAGGGGCTGGGAGCTGCTGCGAGGCACCAGGCAGGACACGGGAAGGTGGCTTTGGGCCACTTGTGCTCTCCTGAGCCACAGCCCTGGAGAGCCGCCTCGGCCTCTCCGATTGCATGGGAGCCTCTCCAGGGTGCAGGCATGGATGCCTTTGTGGGGACCAGAAAACATTTAAAGGATTGGATCCACGGTTTTACAGACTGCACTAGGAACAGCAATAGTCTGTCTCTGTCTCCAGAACGCTTCCTGGCCCGCAGTGCTGCTCCCCGGGCTGCCAGCAGCTTCCCAAAGCTGGCGAAGGTCACCAGCGGTGCCTGCCTCTGCCTCCGAGGGCAGGTGAATTCCAGCACTGTGCACATCATGGCACAGCCATGGGGAGCAGGTCTGCAGCGAGCGGCGTGGGGCAGGGCAGGGCAGCCCTGCATCGCTGCTGCACGAGCAGGTAATCCTGGGAAGGGAAGCAAAGGATGCAAATTGCTTCTAAACAGTACCTATACTGATCCCTTTTTTACTTCTCTGGAAACTGTTTCACCTTCTGGGGCTGACCCTGCTGAGAATGCTCCTTCTTTCAGTTTGTCTCGTGTTTTATTCTGTGAGGCAGAGGCAGCAGAACCACTCCATACCACAAAAAGAGAACTACATATTACAAAGAAGGACAATTATGAGCTGACAGCCCACATACACACTTGGGTGTGAACAGCAGCAATGCACACGAACACACATTCACACATTCAGTGCTAGAGCAGCGGGCTGGGAATGACTGGCTTATTTCTATATTGGGGATCCTTTGGCTTCTGGATTTTCCCAGTGAAACAGAGGGCACTCAGTGACCTTGCACCGCAAGCATCCATCATCTCCCTGCGCTCGTTAGAGCATCCTCACACAGCAGGGGCAGCTGGGAAAGACGTGCAGTTTGTGCTGCTTTGAGCATGGGGTACCCCTGCCTCGGGTGGCTCTTTTCCTGCTCATGTCACCATTCCCAACTGGAAGGCACAGGCTCACACAGGCGTTTTTAGCAAACTCTGGACCGTGACTATATTCTGAGAAAAACCAGCAAATGGCCTTTGTAATACCATTGCCCAGGAATTCTTTCCACTCGTATGAAAAAATCCCTCAAAAAATGGAAAAATGTGTCAAATAAAGCTGTGAGGGAGAAGTGGTTTAATAAAAACAGCAGCAGATGCTGGAAGGCAGAGCCCAGCTCCAACCTGGTGCCTCCAAGCCTTCTGTTTGGGGCAGGCAAACAACAATATTTCAATAAATTGCCCCAGAAATCAGCTGCAAGCCAGCAGAGCAAACATTCTGAACCCAGTAACAGGAACACGTTGGGGAAGAGAACCAGGATCCTGAGGAAGGAAGGAACAGGCCACCCATGGCTGTCATCTCAACCCCCCTGCAGAGCAGAGCAGGTGAGGCAACGTCCAAGCCTGTGTGCAAAGGCACCAGGAAAAGGGCCAGGGGGAACTCGCTGCTCTCGAGATTTGTGACTGTGACTTACCAATGCAGGTCCTGCCATCTGCGTGCAGGCGAAAGCCGGGCTTGCATTCACAGTAATAGGAGCCCAGGGTGTTCACACACCTGTGCTGGCAGCCCCCGTTGTGGACCTGGCACTCGTCAGCATCTGCCACAGGAAAGGGAGAAGAGTTCAGAGGAGCGGGCATGGTGGCACAGTCAGGACTGTTCACCCTGAGGACTGACTCCACACCTGAGCAGTGAGTGCAGAAGGAAGAAGACCGCCTCTTCATTCTGTTTAATCAGCCAAGCTGTTCCTCAAGGACCAGCATGCAGCCAGGGGCAAAAAAAAGGCACCTTATTTGTCACTCAGCATAAACCATCCTTCACCTCGTTCTCCTCCCCACAGTCACTCTTCCCCTTTGCTCTAAGATTACGGATTTATTCACACTTTACACTCCTTACTCTTCATGCACTGAGAAGAGGCTGGGCCATTTGTCACTCCTGTGGGGGCACACCCCAGACCCCGCACTCGGGGGCCAGGGGCAGCGACAGGGAGCAGCCGAGCCCAGCATCCCGGTGCCACAGCAGCAGCTCTCATCCCCTCCCAGTGCAGAGGCCGGCGTCCACTGCTCAGCCACCAAACCCTAACCCTAACCCTAACCCCCACCAAAGGGGAGAGGCTTTACTGCCACGCTGCTAATCTCAGCACTTCACAAAGAATTTAACACATTTCACACCACTTCTGCCTGGAACTCACTTGACCTGCTGCTGAAATGCAGTGAGACCTGGGCTGCAGCAGCCACACGGTGCTCAGGTGCACATCAGACACTTGTCAAAGGCAGTTGCAAGTTTCTGAGCCATGAGACTCCTTCATAGGGCTGTAAACAGAAATAACAGGGATGTCTGTGGATATATCTGCACAGCTCCCTAATTCCTGCCACGGGGGGTGTGTGTGCATGTGTGCTCATCCTTTCAGACTGGAAAGGATAAATGACCTCCACTCAGATGGGGAACCACCTCACAGTCACACTAACAGCAAACAATCCAACCAGCAATTCCTCTTTCCAGGGAGAGAAAACTTCAGTGGCTTTGGGTCTGTAGCATTTCTGTGAGCTTTCTGCATTTTGTGAAGCCACCCTCAGCACAACCCCACTTCCCGCTGGCACAGCCCAGTGGGTGATGCAAGGAGGACCCAGAGCCAAGCTGAGCAGTGAACCAGCACCGTTTCATCAATGACTGTTACAAATAAGATAAAGAAACACTTCCTCAATGAATCACGGCAGGGCGTTGCCCCAACTGTGTCTTTGCAAGCCAGGAATAACCTGCTCAGACCTCACCCCTGCCCAGCGCCTGCACCCCTGCCCGGAGCATCACCCAGCTCCAGCTCTCACTGGGGAAGCAAAATACATCAAAAAAACAGAGGAAAAGGAGAAACACAACCTGGACCAAAGCCAGTGCTAAAATTTTACATTAATTAGATTAATTGCCAGCAAAACCAGCTAGCAGCAAGCAAATGGACTGGATCAGGGAAGGAGTAGAATCAAAGTGGGAAAGATGATGCCTGTTTGACTCTGTTTCTGAGCACAGTAATAACAGAAATGTTTGTTTTATCTGAATACTTGTCATTAGAAGGCTTCTCACTGCTCACAAAGTTAAAACCTGAGGGTCAGAGCACATGGCAATGGCCCTCTGCCCGTTCTGTCCCAGCGCTGTCCTGCGGCAACGGCCACACAAAGCTCCTTCAGAGCTCCCGTTGCAGCTACACCCACAGAACATGGTCACTGCTGTAATGCCAGGCCTCTGCTCATTCAGTGGAGTGCAGATTCCTCCTCTGGGCATTTTTGTTATTATCTTCCTGTTTTTTCCAAGAGACTTAATTTTTAAAGTGAGGAAAATGAACGGATTTTTGAGGTGAAACATAAGCTTTTCAGTGTTGCTCTGCAAAGAGCATCAAACCAAATCCAAACCAGCTTTTCAGGGGGGGAAAAAAATGCTGTGGTGTGAATCTGAGATGCCTGTCAAAGCAACCTGGCTCTAATTAAATCATCTCCCCCTGCAAGCCTTATGCAGCGGGGATGCTCCAGTGCTCTAGAGCCCGACGCTCTCACAGCTCCTGCAGTGGGGCAGCGAGCTCGGCGGGAGCAACGTTGGAGCCTGCATCCTCCCAAGCCATCTCCATGGGCAGAATTAGCTATTAATACACAGAACTGGCTCTCTCCTGCTCCAGAACAGGAAAACTCGGGTTTGGGAAGGTTTTAAATATAGCAATAATGCTTTTTGGTCTGAGTTTAAGTGATTATCCCACTGCTTTCCTTCAGCTCTAATCTGAAACCATTTACCATCCAAAAAAGTTAGTGATGTGTTGAATAAACTTCTTCCTTTCACCCCATTACTCATACTCAGTAATTATACATCTCCTCACTAAACATCTCTTCTTCTCTCTTTGTATTTTTCACCCTGTAAATCTCTGTAATTGCAGAGGGCTGTCCCCACCCCAAAGCCCCCCTCTGCATGTCCCCCCTTGGCCTGGGAATGCAGCCAGCCCTTCCTCGCGCCCCGCTGCAGAAACACCCGTCACCTTCCCCATGCATGCTCCCCATGGAACCCACCAGGTCCTGTTTGGAGCCCGTTTGCCACCCAGGGCCAGGACAGAGCATCGCTGTGAAGGGCCACATTGCCCTCGGTGCACGGCTCGGCAGCACAGAGACCCCAAAATGTACATGGTGCTCTGCGAGACGCAGTTTGTGGCACGCTGAGGTTATTTCCCTATTGGAGAGCTGACAAAATCTGGTTGAAATTAATATGCCAAAGAAGGAAGATTAGAAGCATACCAGCTTCTCTTCCAAGGAGGGCTGCTGACACCAAGGCATGCCAGGATGGAGCGTGCCCAGCCCATGTGCCTGCATGCTGCACCGTGCCACACGGATAGAGCAGAGGGTACAGCCCAAGCTCACTGAGGCAGACATGAAAATCAAACACAGCAAGAGCCTGGGAGTGGGACCTGGCTTATTGGGTAAGGAAACTCCTGCTGTGTAAGGAAACACATGTTCATGGCCTCATCTGCAAGGACACGGGGCTCACCCGAGAAACAGCCGATGCTCTCATCAGCCTCTTCCCCGAACAGGAACAATCCATCAGACCCCAGGTACCAGCTACAGGGACCAGCAGGCTGTAACTGAATGTAGGGAAGCAAACACAAGACCAAAAAATAGAGGAGGCTGCGAGGAGATGACTTTGGTTCAGAGCACTCCCTGACCACGCACGGGGTCCTTCGAGAAGAAATACTCTGATTTATCTCCAACAAGAGCTCCCTGTCAGAGGAAAGAAAGTGGCAACAGCAGTTCTGCAAATTACTAAATATTTGGTGCAGAGGCAGTTTATCTCCCCTGAAAGGCTGAGGAGGAGGAGATGGATCCCAGCTGGGAGCACGGGCAGCAGATACCCCGCTGAGGTTCGCTCTGCCCGGCCGAAGAGCAGTGCCAGGCTGTAACCCCTGCAGCAATTAGCCTGGATTACAGAGCAGGGCTGCAGGGAAAAGGTTAATTAAAATCCATCAGGATGAGCATGTGTGGGATTTAGTGACTTTATCTTTCTGGTACCAGCTCTTAAGGAGCTCCAGGGAGCTCCCTGGGCTGGCATTCCCTCTGCTGCAGCCTCTCCTGGACAGACAGGAGGTGCCCGTGGCTTTCCCACGCTCCCTGTGCCATCCCTGACAGCAGCAGTTTCCAAAGGCACTTTGGGCACAGATGCATTGATTTTACAGTACCCTGCTGAAGTGAAAAGGTGTCAGGGAGCTATTTTGCCTCAGTCACTTGCTTTGGCCTCAGCTCACCTTTTTTTTGCCTTCAAGCAGCTGGGAGTCGCCCAGCTCTCGCTCGTGCTCACGTCTCCGTCTCGGGATGGTGCTGGTAATTAGGTATGAGAGCGGAGCAGAGGTGCACGTAAGAACAAGCAGGCAGCCTGCTCCTGGCATGCTGCTACACTTCCCCTCTCAAACCTCTCCCACAGCTCTGTTTTACCCCCCCTGGCCGAGCAGGAGGTCAGTTCGGGGAGCAGCACCTGAGCACAGGCACGTCGGCTCGCGCCCGGCGCCGTGGAACAACCCCCAGGGGAGAGCCCTGGCAGTGGTACCAACTGGGGGGAACACAGGCACTATGGCAGGAGCTAATGGACACCACATCACCCAGCTATGCCCTGTGCTGTGTTCTGACACACTTCAGAGGATCACAGGTACCAGCTCACTGTGACAGTTTAATGCAAGTCCCCAGTGGAGCACAGTGGTCTCTCCTGTAAAGGTTACCTGCATGAGGGCATAACACTGCAATTAGCCACTCTACACTAACACAAGGGTCCCACAGAGCAGTTTGTACACAAGATGCATTTTAAGGCACTCAAGAGCTCGATGAAACACACCACTATTACAGAAAACCCCTCTTCATTCTCCCTGCGTGCAGTAAAACTGCTGACAATGCACAGACAGCAGTCTGCCACCCCTGCTCCGCTGTCACAGCCGCCTGACCACGGCAACACACCTGCGTGCGCTGCCTGCACTGGCAAAGCAAACCAGCGCACGGGGTCCTGCAAACCACACGGTCAGAGAACGTGCTACGACCTGCCAGAGATGCAGCCAAGGAAAAACAACCAACCAAACCTCCAGTAATGGCAAGCTTAGGGTGAGAATGTGTCTGACTGTCCTCTCTGCCTCACCATCTGCAGGGTGATGCCAGCTCCTGCAACACGTCCAAAATTCACTTGTTCTCAGACATGGAAAGAGAGCAGGGTGGTTTTTCTGCCTTTATTTGCTGTTCTCAGCGGGCTGAGCCTTCCAGGCTCCAGGAAAAGGGGCCACAGAGATCACAGACCTTTCAGTAGATGTGTTGCTTTTTCCCCCAGGTTCAGAGCACTTGCAAGAAGAGCCTGAAGGCCAGGGCAAAGGCCCTTTGCTTTTGCAGTTGAGCTTTAAATCATATTCTTCCTCAACTTGAGAGAAGCACCTCAGCCTTGCAGACTGAAAGTGACCTCACACCAAAGTCAGGACAAAGCCACGAGCGTGCAGGGAGCTACCTGTCTGTGGAGCCGAGAGAAGCAGAGTCAGGATGAGGTGAGCTGTGGGCAGGGCAGGGGAGGCTGGAGGTTCATCCTTACTGTGTTTTATGGAGCTTGTCTTGGAGAAGTCGTGTGAGCTAACGTAGTTGGATGAAGACAGCAAATGCAATCTGAGTTTGAGACAAACATCTGATCTATAAATAACAAACTCACCCCATTTCCAAGGTCTGGCCCATCTCACAAATACACTGATATCACTTTATAACTGACTGCTTGGGGCATTTACTTATTAGGATTATCTCATGATGAGATAATGCATTCCTTGATGTCTACATTACTCACAAGCATCCAAAGTCTTTAGTGAACTTCACATATTCTCCATTATTTCCTAAATCTTCAGGCAACCACAAACTTTATCTACTGCTAAGTGAGCTGCACACACACACAGAGGAAGGAGCAGGTGTATGTGTGTGTGTCCTCGCAGAACTTCCACCTCCCTCAGCATCCCCACCTACCATCACACCTAAGCCAGTGCACATAAACATTCAACAAAACCTATTGGAACTGGCAAAAAAAGTATTTAATGCCTCCTTGCAGTGCCTGACCCAGGGCAGCATGTCTCATACAACAAACAAGGAAAAGGAAACTATCTGTGACAGGGAAGTGCCCTTTGTGTTCCTTATGGATCGGGAAATGGAAGTTGCTCCTTTACCTTCTGGTTGCTGGAATCTCCATCTGCTCTTAGCAGACACTGTCTATTAATGCTGCTGACTTCCCAGAGGGATGATAAACGCTGGGGTACCATCACCAGAAGGTGCTGCACGTGTGGGTACAGATCGACTCCATCCCCTCCACCTGCCTGGTGGGAAAAGGGCTGGCCAAGCACTACCTGCACAGGCTTGAGACACCTTTGCTGGGAATTTGCTCCCAAGAGACCCCGGTCAGTGTGAAGGCTCCAGTGCAGAGAGGGGTCTGGGGGCCGTGGCTCCTCTGGCTGCACCCACCCGCGACAGCCCATGTGCTCCCCAGCTCACTGCCCAGTCCTGCTGCCAGAGCGCTCCCGGACGCTCAGACGGACACTGAGCTCTGCCCTTCGCGACGCTCCACAGCACCACGCTCGTGCAGCCCACAGGAACTCAGAGTCTCACAGAAAGGCAAATGTATACTTTTTTCATGATAAAACAGTATCTTATTTCATTTATTGCCCTGGATCGGGGTGAGATCCTTTGGAACCGAGGAAAAAACTTAATCAGCATGCTCCATCAAAGTGCACACGTTGTTTTTTTAAAGGAACATCACACAGTAGCTATCTTTCACCCAGCCACAGAGCTGCACACAACTGATGGAAGGAAACTCGCCGTTTCTTTCCCCTCTGCCAGAAGTGATTTTTCAGGCTAACAAAGGCGGACTGTGCCTATAATAACGCGAAGCGACGACACAAATAGAGGCAGCGAACAGCCAGGTCACCAGTTTGCAGCTTGAGCTGCTGCCAGCCTGGGGCTCCCACCAGCACCTCGGCAGCCACAGAACCTCCTGGGCCAGCAGAGAGGTCCCCAAGCCCCCCAGCCCGGACACCTACCTGGCCTCGGCTGGCCGTGCCCGGCTCCGTACCCTGCTCGCCCCAGGTAACAGGGGTAGCAGTGTCTCCACAGGTAGTGGTAGTGGTTGCCAGCGGTGCCTCGGATGCCACCCCAAAACCCGAAGCACCACAGCAGCATCCAGAACCGCCTCCCTTCCTGCCCCATGGTGGAAAATTGGGGCAGAAAGCGACCAAAAGCCCCACGAAACGCGGAGTCCCGCAGCCCGCGGGGGGGGGGGAAGGTGCGGAGCGGCGGGAACCGGGGAAAAAACACGCGGCTGAGCCCAAACGCGCGGCGGAGCGCGGCGGGGATGCGCGGAGCCGCGGGGATGCGCGGAGCTGCGCGGAGGGAGCGGCTCTGCCCGCGGGTGGGTCCGCCCCGCCCCGCCCCGCCCCCGCCCCGCCCCGCCCCGCCTGGCCACGCCCCGCCTGGCCCCGCCCCCGCCCCGCAGGTACCGCCGAGCGCATCCCGCGGGAGCAGCGGGGTCGGTGTGCCCCATCCCGGGCTTGGAAGCGGCCGGGGAGCGAACTGCCGGGGATGCCGCTGGGACAGAGACGGACGGACGGACAGACAGACAGACAGACAGACGGCTTCTGCAGCAGCACAACCCCAGTGCTCCCCCCGGGACCCTCCAGAGGCTCAGCATCCACTGTGCCCCCACCTGCGCAGCCCCCAAAACTCGAGCAGAACATTCACCATAAAATAAAGCCACGTATTTGCCCCAAAATGCATCTGGTGAGTGGTCAGAGGCGGTCAGTGCTGGGCTGGCTGCCCCACAGCACCCACCGCTGCCGAGCACCCCGGAGCACCCCGCACTGCTCACCCGTGGGGGCTCAGGTGATGGAGCGGGGTGGGACGTGGGGCACGGAGCCTCAGCTCCCACCCACCGCTGTCGGGCCGGTGACCCGAGCGAGGGCCCAGGCGTGAGGATGTGTAAAACCCAGCTCCTCAACCAAAGAGCGAGGGCCCTGCGAGCCCCCACCTCTTAAAATGATTTTATAAAGGAATATTCACCAACAGATTTAAGTTTAAATCAGGAACAGCCGCTGTGGCTGCTCCAAAGAAAACCATCCCATCACTGGTTCCTGCAAGACGGAGCCTAGAATTTTATTTTACCTTTTCCATGACAGAAGAAGGAAGAACAGCACACTGGATTTTCCCGAGGCGAGCTCCAAAGCCTCTTTAACTTACTGGAATGCTGTGGAACTGTGCTCGCGGGGCTGGGCTGGGGAGAGCAGGGCCGGCTACTTCCAGACCTTTTAGCAGTATTATTTGGCTGTAGTAAAATTCCAAATTAAAACTTGTGGTTTAGGCTGCAACGAATAGCATTCCATGAAAAACTTTGCAACACTGAGAGCAGCTGAATCCAGGAAGAAAATAAGAATTTGGGGCTATTGCTGCAGTGGTTTCCAAAGGAAGGCTCTGGTCACGAGTCCCCTTTGCAGATGGTTCCTCACATTTCAGGAGCTGCTTCAGCTCATCTTAATCTTCACCCCTTGCAACAGCCCACATGCTTCTCATTAATACTTTAACAAAAATACCCGGCCCAAAAATCTGGCAGTAACTTTGTGGAAATAAATGTAACCTTTCTGAAAGATGCTGGAGCTTGTTAGAAGTGGGCATAGCCTTGGGATGGGATGCTGGGATGGACTGATGCCCTGCTGCAGCTGTGTGCTGCCATCCTGCTGGAGCCGCGTTCAGAGCTACCAAATACTTCACCCATTTAAAAACAACCCATTGCCAGACACGACGAATTTCCACTGCTGGCCTGGATCGGCTCCCCGGGGATTCTCCCCCTCAGCAGCGACGCTGGAGCCATTCAAGGGCCAGCGATGACACTGTCCTGCAAACGCTGCCAGGAGTGTTGACATGCAGAAATGGATGTTGTCACAGGGCTCTGACAAACGGTTCCGACCGGCTCGGTGGGTTACTGAGGCATGGTCTGTATGGCATTAGCCTGGCGCAGAACGCAGATGAATGAGCGAGCGCAGCACTCCAGTGACTCCCTGACTCCACAAGCACCAACCATGGGGACCCTTCCACGGCTCCACAGCCTGGGAACTCCTCCTACCCGGGCACAGGCAGCTCCCGACAGGGAGCGCTCGCTCCTTGCCCCGCACAAACAAACACCAGCGCAGCCACTGGTGCTCAACACGCCATGGGACAAACTTGTCCAGTCTCCTATTTCCTTAGACTGATAAAAAAAAACAAGTGATGAGAGGCTCAGACTTTTCCAAAGGGCTCTGTGGTATAACACGTGTAAAAAGGGACATAACTGCCTGGAACATAAACTGAGTCCTGCTGATGTAATAAGTTATGCTTGGCCAGGTTGGAGCCAGCTCCAGCTTCCTTGTCACCTAATTTACTTCAGCTGATTAAGTACTAAGAGTTGGTTTGAGAACGGCAACACATTACAATCGGCAGCAAATCATTGCTGCTTCCAGTGGAATGAGCTGGGAGAGCACTACCATCCAGAGGGTGCTTTAACCAGGGACTGGGCTGGACTGAACCTGTAACTCATGGAATTTCATTCAGATTCAGGCAAATAAATTCTCATAAGAACCCAGACAAATTACAGCTGGTGATGTGGTTCTTCACAGCTCAAGGGCATGTGAAGTCCTGGAGTTAACTGGTCCCTGCACAGACACAGGTCAACCAGCTCAGGTAAACAGGAGTGCCCAAAACTTCATCCGAAACTTATCCAGACCAAGCTTGTTCTGACATTTTGAAAAGGACTCTGTGGTTAGAGAGAGTATGAAAGCAGTCCAGGAAAATGCACGAGGTGAAGCACGGGAGGGGGGCTGAGAGGAACACTGAGGCAGGAGGTGTGTGACCCTGGGGCTCAGCAGGGTGCGAGCCATCGCCTCGCGTGACAGCCAAGAGCCTTTCCTTTTCCCAGCAGCAGTCTGTATTCCCTCTTCCAGTCCGGAGTTGGCTCAGTTCAAACGAGCCACTGAGCCCTCCTTGATCCCCTTCAGAGGGAATTTAAAGAGGGGGAAATGCCCACAGTGTGGTGCTCTGTGAGGGCACCTGGACTCACTGGCCCAGGGCACTGGTGTGTACTGGCTCCCTGAAGTCCTCCCCAGCTACAGCTCCTCTGCACGGATCCCAGGGTCACCTGCTCGAACGGAAGATGAAGGTTAGCCCAGACCAGAGGCTGCCCCTAGAGCAGAGAACTGCACTTCAGGGGGTTCACTCCCTGCTGCTGTCCCCTGAAAGTCTCCCAGCTGAGGGCAGAGGGCAGCGTGGCACCCCCTGGATGTGCCCACACCGAGAGGAACACCAGATGCCGACCTGTTTAGCCATGCCATCCCGGCTCCCCGGAGCAGCAGCACTCTGTCCTCGTGCCGAGCTGTGGCATCGGCTGGCAGAGTCAGACCAGCAAACTGCAGGAAATTGAACACACACCAGGCACGGGCTGCACGCTGAAATGTGTTCCAGACAGACCTCTGAGCCCTCTGTGTGTGCGTAAGGAAAACATTAGCTGGTAATTAAATGACGGAGACTCTCGCGTGCTGAATTGGGTTTGTTACACACAAACCAGCTAAAATGTGGATTTTTGTTTGATTTTGGAGCCAATGCCCTTGTCCTAAGAAGGCTGTGAAAAGTTCAGATGTGCTCCTCTATATGAAGTGGTGCTCAGAAGGACACAATAAACAACACTTCGTGAGAATCCTATTTTAGAGGTTCGGTTGATGATGCTGTCCAAGAGCTCTGTCCACTGCTTACTTGGCTCAGCCTCCTCCTATGGTAAGTGCAGAACCCCACCAGCTCTGCCAAACGTGGGTGCAAGGCTCCTGCTTTTCTGCAAAGCCTCCTGCAGCAAACCAAGCAAGGTGGAGGGTGACAGCACCACTGCAGAAAGGAGACCCTTTCCCTGGGATGTGACTTCAGCCTGGACTGGTGGTGCCCAATGGATCTACACAAGGGGCTTCCACGTGTTCCAAGCCCCGAACATTCTCACGTAACACGGTGTAGTGGGACCTCAAGAAGATGCTGTTCAAACAGAATTTGAGCTCCCCTAGGATTTGCCATACCTCAAAATTGTTGTAAAAAGGAAAACCTGTTTGTTTCCTGTAAAAGACCCAACACATAATGTCCCCAAACCACTCTGACAGCTCTTCCACTATAGAGAAAATTGGAAATAGAGAAGCACTTGGGAGGCTCATGGTTACAGATAGAACCATCCTATAATCAACAAAGAAACACTCTGCAAACACCTAACTCAGCCTTATATTACAGATACTGGTAACCCATGAGAATTAACTAGTGTATGAAATAGATTTCCTTGCAACTCTGGATCACTAGCTCAAGTTCAAGCCAGGTAAATACAGAGGAGAGCTGGTACCACCCAGGGACTCCGTGCAAGTATTAAGTGACCATGTCAGATCCCAGATGGGTACAAAAGCCAACTGGCTCCTTTCCTGGTAGCATTAGCAAAGCAGCCCAGGACTGAATAAATCCAAGGGAGGATTTTCTTTCTAACTATAATCCCTCTAGCTCAGAAGTGAAAACAGCCTGGAGAGCCAAGCACTGCTGCTGCTACTGCCCGTCCGCCCGCTTCACGGACGAGGCCAGGGCAGGAGTCGTTCTGCAGGGCTCCAGGCTGGGTGTGAGCCAGCAGAACGCACACACACACACGCACACACACACAGAGACACGCACCCCAGCCCTCTCCTGGCTCGGACCTGGCTGCCAGTGGGAAATGGCAGCCAGTGGGAAGTAACTGGAGGGTCCTGGAGCTCAGAAGGTGCCGCATGTGACTGTCTCAGTTGTCACTGCATCTGAGAAGTGTGCCAAACCCTGGACAGCCACACATTTCAAGGTTTTCTTATATTCTTTGCAGTGCTGTGGGAGAACCTTTACACTTGTTTTAAGATCCCAGTCATCAGCCAACCAACCAACACCCTGGCATGAAAGAAACTCCTTTTTTAGCCCCGTGCACCTGCAATGGCATCCCCCACCTCCCATAGCTCTACTGAGAGGGAATGAAGGCAACTCAAACCAATTCATGGCAGGAAAAGCAGCAAGCACTCCCTGAGCTCTAACATCCCTCTGCTTCTGAATGGGGTGGGAAGGAGAGGGTGGGAAGATTAAATTATTTTTCTTTGAAAGATGTCCTACCTTAGAAGCAAACACTGGGCCCTGGTAGTTTTCTGCCTCTCCACACAAAGCATCCCGCTGATGTTATTGTGTAGCTATTTGTTTAGCAGATGCTTCAAAGAGGAGGACTCTGAAGAGGCCAGCTTGATGTGTCTCCAAGCCAGGCAAGGGCCAGGAATCAAGTCACAAGGGGGAAGCCAGCAAACTGCCGGCCTCTGAACCCACGACTCATCTTCTCGGGCCACCCCCAGGAAGGATGCAAGGTCCAAACCCTTCTGCCCATCACAGAGCCAACAAAGGGCTCCAAAGAGCTAATCTCATGTTTGGAAGCCCAGGCTGCTTTATTCAGGCTCCATCAGGACTTTGATCAAGAAAAGCTGAATATTTTGCAAACTGGAAACATCAATCAGTGCCTTTTGTCTTTTCTAAACTCCCCCCTCTGCACAAACACAGATCTAATCCTGTCTGCTCCTCTTCCTATGGGCATTAGTGTTCAGGGTGTTCAGAAAGAGTTTCTGGTCAGATATAGAAAGAAAATTAATGTAGGAAGTGAGGAGTACAGCAGAGTCACAGCAGTAAGACTGCTGGAGAAGCTCAAACCACGGAGAGGACGACTGACACCCACTCCACTGGCGGGTAGAGATTCACCCGAGCAAAATGGGGCTGTATGAGTGATGTGGCCCAATGCAAGTTCTGATCTCAGTTAATTTAGGGCTCAGTCTTCCCCATGCTCTATTTTTTGTGTGATGAAACACGTGCAGAGCAAACGAGGAGCTCCAGGAGGACAGTGGCCCTTCCTGCACCCCGCTGCCCCCCAACACTGAGCCACGCACAGGGCAGGGGCTGAGGTGGGTTCCCATCCCCATCACGATGAGGGGGAGAGAGGGGGCACATGGGGGCTCTGTGGGCACAACTAATTGCAAATAATTCCAAGAATATATGCAAAGGGATTCACATTACCTCCCCCCCCCCAGAAAAAAAAGGATTGTTTGTTTCCACCAAAACCCTGAACCTCTTATTCATCCGAGAAGCTAATCCTCATCAGGGGAATTCTGGGGAAACTGAAAATATTTCAGCTTGGCTAAGATAAGGGCAGAGCTGTTTATTTCACACATCTCGGCGGTGGTACGGAGCCAGGAAATACTTTTCAGTTATTTTCAACAAAACAAGACAAATGTACCAAATTGGCAAGAAAGTGACATTTTTCTGCAGAATTCTTTCATGTCCAAGCCGATATCCACAGAAATGACTCTTTCCCCGTTTGTCAGCAATCCTTGTTAATTACTTCAAATACTTTTGGACTTCTGCTAAGCAAACCAGTGCTGCAAACACGCGAGAACTCTGCCAGGCAACCACGGCCGCCCCGAGCGTCACCAGAGCACCCTGCACCAGCAAACGTGGGAACTTCAGACTTCTGCTCCGCAGGAGCCCGGCGAAGGTGCCTTTTTGGGATACTGGCAGTGAGTCCCAGAACCACAACACACTCCAGAAAACAGATCTTGCTCTTGGCTCCGATAAGCAAATAACTTTTGGCATTTTTCTGACTGGCCGCTCCAGCCAACTCGAACATGCAGCACTTGCTCAGATGATAACGCCCGGGGAGAGAGGGATGGGGAATCTGCTCAGGGACGGGGAATCTGCTCAGGGATGGGGAATCTGCTCAGGGATGGGGAATCTGCTCAGTGCACAGCAGCACAGATCCAAGCTGCAGGAGCTGGAGCAGCCAACCCCACCTAGTGTTTTCGTTTTACAAACACAGATTGCATCTTCTCTTCCACTTTGGTGTGAAAGCAGGAGATTGAAAGTGGAAGACAGGGAACAATGTGATGACATAGACTCTGAAGGAGAAATCTCCTCTCTTTTGAAGCCATAAAATTCATGCCATCAGCTTCAACAGGGCCAAGATCTCACCTTGAAAACTTCCCTTCTGCCCAGGTCAGGCTTTCCTTCTCCAACTGTCATTCACCCCCTAAGTGTGCAGCAGAAAGGGAGCACTTGGGACAGCTGAGCAGCATCGGATGCACGCATGGTACAAGAAAGGGGAGGGGTGACCCCAAAGCCTCTCCTCTGGCACCATGGCCACAAGTGCCCTGCAGCCCACAGCTCCTGCCAGGACCACTCCCCCGTGCCCCCTGCACCCCCCTTCCTACCTGCGCACGCCTTCCCGTCCGGCTCCAGCCTCAGCCCCGCTGCACACTTGCAGTAGAAGCTCCCGATGGTGTTGCAGCACTGGGACTCGCAGCCGCCGTTCCCCACCTCGCACTCGTTCACGTCTGGAAGGGAAGAGGGAGCAGGGGTGAGCTGCTGCTGCAGACCGAGCAGAACAACTGCTTTTCGTACAGCTTCTGCTCTGGTTACCAGCTTGGCAGGGACAGTAAGAAGAACAAACGTTAACCAGCACAAAGTGATCTCCCTCGTGACATCCTCACACACTTAGGATGCTGCTACCCCAAGATTCCTGTCTTGGATGAACACTGACACTCACATGGATAAGAAAACATTTGTTATCACAGCTCGATGCCTCGCTCTGTAATGGCCACATTGTCCATGAAAATGCGAAGACAACATTTTTTTACATTGAAAATCTGTTGGTTCAGAAGTTTTACTTTCTTGTCTTAAATCAGAGGGGTAGAACTATTACACCTTTCCACTAAAATGCCTTCCAATAAACCTGCACAAGTTGCCTGCATAGTATTAATCCAAAGAAGAGTAAACTAAAAGGTTGACAAAATTAAAATCGGTCCTGGCCACCACCTCTGAAACCCTTCTGCCTCCAGGGGACAGAGACCGGCAGCGCCGCGAGGAGGAAGCCTTGTGCCACATCAGTGTCAGGCTGTTTTATTATTTTCAGTTACAGGTCAAAATGAAGCCCAGATTAGGAAATGCCAAGTTTCAGTTAGACACATGAGATGCATGGGGAGGTTTCACAAAGATTTATCAGTTGTTGGCAAATTTTTGACACTTGGCACTAAGCGAGGCGCTCTAAAAATGTATTTGTGCTTCAGAAGCTACTTTTTTTTTTTTTTTTCTCTGTAAAGAAGCATTTCCTTCTTAAAGGAAAGCAGAAAAATGGAGAAAAATACTGTTTTAAGGCGTTTGGTCTGGACGGATGAATAATGAGCTGTAGCCCTGCCAAAAACACGTGCTTCGCCCATACTGTCCTCTGCCCCTTTCCTTCTGCTGCTGCAGGGAAATCCTGGTTTGCTGCTGCTCAGCCCAAGCTGAGGGAGCACCCACGGCCCCGAGGGGCAGCCAGCCCAGCTTCACTCCAGGGTGCTACAGAGAGGTGGGAGTCTGCAGGCAAGGGTGGTGAGCAGCTCTGCCCAGCTCCCCACCGCAGGCGTCACTGCTGCCTCGCTCCGTCTGAGGAGCACACATGGAGCAAAGAGCTCTTTGCAGAGGCACCAGGCAGTGATGCTCTTCATTCAGTGTAAAACAGGCACTGCATCACCCCTGCAGGAACAGCAACCAAAGGGCAGCGCACAAACCTCTCGAGCCATGAAGAATTACCTGGGTCCCCAGCCAAGAGCAGAGTCAGAGAAGGACAGCGGTCAAAGCAAGGCTGGGGGGATCAGAGCCCCCCACTGTTTCACTCCCTCAGCCTCTGCTAATTCAGTCCTGTCTGGGCTCGGCGTTCCCCAGCTACTCCTGCAACACCAGACCATGCAAGTTTTGTTTTACTTCTCCGAAATCCTAAGAGCTGCCAGAGCTTAACGAAATCCCCAAGGGTTTATGTTTGCTAAATCCTCCCATCGCAGCAGCTGCCAGCGCCAGCAGACCCACGGTTCCTTCCCAACACTCTGTGCCAGAGCAAGGAGCTGCCCAGCGGTGCCCTCGCCTTCTCTCTGGCCATGGATTTCCACACTGCAGCTGATAAAAGCAGGAATTCAACAGCTTCTCAAATCTTAGCCAGATTCTCATGTACTGGAACTGCCTCAATGCAGTATCTGCTTGAAGAAAGGAGTGTCACCGTCACAGCTGTAAGAATGAGAGTTTTTTAAAGCTGCTGTGGAAAAGAACTGCTCATCAGGTAAAGGCTTTCCTGTTTTCACCAAAGAAACACTCACACACGGGTCCTGCTGGGAACTGCTCTGAAGGCAGGACAGGCTCCGGCCGCCGCACGGACAGGGGACACGACAGACCCTGGTTCACGTGCTATAAAAGTGGCTCTCAGTGCTGTGAGTGACACTCTCAAACCCCAGGGGAAATTCTTGCTCCTGCTCTGTCCATCACTCCTGTAACCACCATCCCATGGCTTCCACAAACAGCTTCGGAGGTTAGACACAGTGACCGAGCAACGCAGTGCTCCAAGGAAACACTGACTCCTGAGGGAGGGCAGAGGGGGGATTAGGAAATGCAGCCCTGGGGGACTTTGTAAAACTCAGCGAAGGCTGAAGAGTCTCAAAACCTGCTGCATGAGAGGCTCAGAGGGCAGCTGGAGGCAGTGAAGTGTCTGTCACGCTGAGTTAGGCAAGGAAAGCAGAGTAAGAACGGCTTCTCGCTTTGAAGGTCCTTCCACAGTGGAAGTCGCCTGCCAGGAGGGAGCAGTTCATGATCCAACACGTGTCGGTCTCAGTTCTGCTCATCCCCATAATGTTTCATGGCTTAACACACCCCTTGCTCAGCTTCTCACGCAGCAGCACCTCCGAGCTGTGCCTGTGACATCGCCCTCTCGCTGTGGGGGAGCCCCTTCTGAGGCCATGAATCCAGATTCTGCCCTTAGGAGGGATCAGACAGAACCCAGGAGGGGAGAAGAAAGGAAAGACACCTTAAACACCACGGAACAAAGCCAGGCTGGGCAATATGCAGCACGGTCACCTGGAGCAGCTGCATGGTGCAAGGAGGCGAGCGGCCGCGCGTCGGGGAGCACTCTGCACAGTGGCTCTCGTCCCCACACCTCAGAGGCACGTGAACGCAAACCCCACGCAGCCAGAAAGCCCCAGGGTGCCTTCAGCTGGCAGGCTGACCCCTCCACGGGCACACACCAGGACCCAACGCCACCCCGCTCGGAGCAAAGCCACACACCAGTTACTCCTGCCTCCATGTTCTGTACAAAAATCAGCACTGTGGTGAGACTCTGCAAACGTTACTTCAGTTTCCTAGGGCTTGTGTTTATCAAAGCTCTGTGAAACGTCCTTCCTCCGTGACTGAAACGCACAGCCCACAACACAAGGCATGTTCCTCACCCTCAGCTCGCCACGGAGCGGTCAGTGGATGCAGGGGGGCACGAGAACATTCCAATTATTCGGAGGCAGTTTCTGTGCCCAGATAAAATCTACAGTTTATATCACCAGGAAATGGAACTTTTCACCTGCATTGGATTTTTCGAAACAACAGCAAAGAAGTCTGAGTCCAAGAACACCACTGAGCCAGGCCCAGCCACAGCAATGAAAGGCCACTACCTCCCACACTCCCTTTTCATGGCGGTGACAGGACTGACAGCAGCCGGCGCGTGCACGCCGCTCTGCTCCAGCCCCTCTGACGATTCCCTGCAGACCCTTGAAACCAAGTATGGGTCGCCTCGAATCACACCCACAGGCTCCACCTACACTTGATTTCCAGGGTCATGAACAGTGGACCACGAAGAGCTCCTGGACAGTAGGAGGTATTCCTGTTCTTTATGTGAATCCCCAAGCAGTTTTAAGGAAAACAGAATTCAAGCACATCTGGTGTTTTATTTATGGAGGTTACAGACTCCCACATGAAAGAATCCATCCACCTAAACTGATAACATCTGCCTTTGGGCTAAGAGACCATTAATATTCTCAGCCTATTGTCAAGGGACTTTACAACACCTTGTAAAAAGGCCTGAAGGAAGCTTAATGCCCAGAGGCCCCAGTTTCAGGGTCTGCCTTTCCCTTGAACAACGCTGTCCCTTTCCAGTGTACCCAGGAAACACACCACGACGTGACAGAGCCATCTCCCGGCTCGAAAGCGCACAGATCAGCCACGTTTTGGGGACTCAGGGCAGAGAACACAACCCTTGACAGAAAAAGGAACACCCTGGTACATTATTCTGATGACTTATGGAAGGTAAGTGCACTCCAGACCACACAAACCAGCTCAGCTATTTGCACATTCCCAGTTCCCTGGGAAGGAGCACCAGGGTCCAAACTTTGGTGCCACCCTCTTCCCCATCCCTGCAGCCACTTTTTGTGTGGCTTAATTTCCCTTAATTGAGTAAAACGACCTGGTGTGGCAGGTGAGAGGAGCCAGCTGAGGATGGCAGCCCTGGGAAGTGCTGCAGGAGCAATGTGTGAGTGGGTAATAAATGAACAATCACCCAGAGGGTGACAGGTCACCACTGCCACCACCACCGCCACCCCTCGAAGGGTGACGGGCTTGCTGCAGTGGGGGGACAAAGCCTGCTCCAGCCGGGGAACCAAGTGCTGCTGTCCCACTGTGCAGGTGGGTTGGATTCTGTTCTCTCCAGTCCTTTACATTCACCTCTCCTCATTCCAGTGTCTGAGGAGGCTCTGGCACCGCTGGGATTTTCCCACGAGCTGTGAGAGGGACCCAGACCGCTGGAGCTCTGCTGACAGCCGGGGTGGGAGCGAGCAAAAAGCAAAGCCTCAGGTACAGGCAGCCCAGTCCATCCTGCTGCCTTCATTCTCATTCCTCCTGCTTCGGCAGCCCATGTCCTCCCCTCGGATGCTGTGAGCAGATTGGATCCGTTCGGGGTATGGGCGATGCTCAGGGACAGCCCCTGCTGCTGGGGCTCTGCCCATCGCTCAGTGAGACATCCCTGGCATCCCTCAGCGACTCACTGACCTCACAGCCACCTGCACACCAAAACCTGTCACTGGCAGCTCTCCTCTCTCTCCAGCACCGGCAGACACCTCGGAAGCAGAGCAGAGCAGAGGCTCTACCCCCTCCCTCTGGCCAAAATGAAATTTCACCCATTCACAGCTCTTTGGAAAGGGCAGCGCTGAACGGGATTGATTCACTTCAAAGAGGAAACTGTGGATAATTATTTTCTAAAAATCAAGTTGCTGAAGCATATCTTCAGTAAAACAGCTGTATTGGGAAAAGAGCTGTGATGTCCTGAGGATTTGAGCCACTGTTTTATAGCCATTGTAGCACAACCTGTTTGTTTAATAAAGTTTAAACAATGTTCTCCCAATAACAAGTCCTCCTGATAACCTGAAGGAAATAAGAGAATATGCCTTAGCTAGTACTAAAATGCAAGCAGTTAAGGGTAGCAACAGCAGAACAGTGTGGGATTTGACACAGAAATACTTAACCCCACCTTCTCCCAGGATATATCCAGGAGCAGTGACCATACGCTGCCTAAAGCCCACGCTGGGGCTGCAGACCTGGGAATGCAAGGGCAGAAAGGTATCAAAGGCAGAAAAGACAAGTTGCAAAATACAAGGGTACAACCAGATGTGTGAAAAAGAGAAACTCTAAGGATATATTCAACATTTTCCCATCTTTCAGGAGTTCCTAACCACATTCTCACCCTTACCCATCTTACCCTCCACAAACTCAATGTCTGCCCATGGATTATATCAAATGCTGAGACAACCTCAGCCTGTCTCCTCCTGACCCAAAACAAGAGAGTCGTAATAAACCAGCCATGGCAGACAGCACCTCCAGGAAATCGCTTTTTTAAAAAAAAATAGAGAGCACAGCCTTTCCAGAGAATATGCCTGATGGGCTCTGCCGCGGTCTGCGGGGAGCAGATTATCTTTCACAACTCTGTAGCTTCCTGCAGTGCTCAGATAAAACTTCCTCAGTGCAATGTTCATTGCTTTTCACAGGCTTTTTTTGTTCACCCATAATTTCTTCCATAATTTTCTGTCTAAACTGACATCCTCTTAACTTTGCTGGTGACTTAGGCAGAATTTTTCTAATGCTTTTCAATGGTCTTTTCTCATTTCTTGGTCACACATCCCACAGCAGAAGGCTGTACCAGCTGTCATAGGAAGGGCAGCGTGCAAGTCCCTTCTGTGACGCTCACTAAGAGATGCTGATGTAGAAAATGCAAGAGCACACATATAAAGGTTCACACATACACATACATAGAGATGTGCACTGCCTGTTTGGAGCAGAGGTTTGGAGAGTTCCAGGATGCTGCAGACAGACTACAGACCATGGGTTTGTTTTATCCCAGTAGTATCATTCCCACACACACCAACTGCGTACGTGCAACCTTCAGCCTCTTTGGTAACAGCCAACCTTTCCAGAGTGATCACATTATCATTTTTGGCTCCTGTTAAACTCCTCACAAATATAAATATGTAAGATGGCCAAATTACATTTAATCAATATGATCCTTAGGGCTTTAAATTTTTATGAACTTAGAGTTGCATAAGACAGAGAGTTGACCTACGTTGACCATAACCTCTGCAGGTTTTAACTCGACTCCTGGATATGATGTGCTATGCCATGAAAAGGTCCAAAGGATTTTCTCTAATCTTTAAGGTATTTATTTTTTAAAGAGGAGGAAAATTAAGCTCAAATATTTCAGAGGTTCAGTTTGGGTAAACACATGGCACAGAGATGCATTGCTGCTCATGGCCTTCCCTGGCTGCACGGCCTCCTCCAAGACAAGGTAATTATCTTTCCAGTGAAACTACAACCAGGGGCTTCCCAGAAGTCACCCTGACCTCACAGAGACTCAAAATAATGTCTGTGACCTCTTCATGCCTCTCATTCCTAAAAGCAGGCTTACGCCATCTGCCTGTGCCTCAGAGCATGGAAAACCCTTCAGTGCTCCCAGGAACTCCTGCACAAAGGAAGAGCCAAATAACAGAATAAAACCAGAAGGTGTCCTCATAGTCAGCCCTGTCACCAGCTAGTGGCAGAGAAACTCTCTCCCAGAGGTAGATTTACTTGTCTCTGAGAAAACAGGGAAATGCAGAAGCAAAGGGCTTGTTGGGATCACCCCTTCCCCACTGGAAGGTGTGCAAACACCTGCCAGACCACGCGAGTCACTCCTGCAGGTTATGTAAATGTTCTGGAGGAAGGAACATCTGCAAGAGAGAAAGGCTACGTGGATCTGGCAGTACTTCCATACACAGAACTAGCTGTGCCACGTGTCTCCATGGGCATCTTCCATGGGTATCTTCCATGGGTATCTTCCATGGGTATCTTCCATGCCACTGCCCTTAAGGGCTGAGACAAAGATTTTCATCAAATATTCTTACTCCACTCAGCAAACACACATTTATTCCTGCCAGTGCCCTCTGACTCCCCGTTTCCTTAGTGTCCTGCCCACTGCAAGCTCAGCCAGGCTTCACCCCACATCACCAGAGATGTTCCCACCAAGTCAGAGGCAACACTGACTAGTCTGAGCGAGAGCAACCTCAGACTCTCAGCTGCTGCCATAAAACCTTATGGACTATAAATACCTCTCCACAGTGGAGAGAATTCTTTTTTGACACACTGGATAATGGATGCAATATAAAAATGTACTGCACTTGGCAGGCTCTCCAAGGCTTCCCTTCGGGAGCTCAACTAACTGGCTGGTGTTTGAGGATTGTCTTTCCACTGTATGGCCAAAGCAGTGTTTTATGGAAAGATGGGATGAAGGCTCTCCTGGGAAAGAACCTGTATTCCTCTTACTGAGAAGCTGAAGAGACTTCCTTCAAAGTTTCCAGATCTTTGAAGTGACCTCAGCTCCATGAGATCACAGACCTGTTTGCCAAGGCTGAGCGTATGAAGGTGTGAGTGCCAGCAGCAACTTTGTCCTCTTATTAATTGCTTCTTGCAGAGAACATAACATAATTATTCCTGATCTCTAATATTGCATCCAGAAATGACAATTCCATTTCCCCCCTGTAGATACCTGTGAAAGACAGCTGCCTTTGCTTACAAGAGTGTTGCAGAATGAGTGAAGTCAAGTGAATTTCAGTGAAAATGCTGTGAACAAACCAGGTGCATTTGTAATTCAGCACAGCTCCAGGTATCATGACAGACACACCATGCCCAGAGCCTCCAGAGAATTCCAACAAGAAGCATCCTAATGGATGCCTGTAACAACCTGAGGTTTTCCACTTCTTGGTTTTAGGATTTGCTCTTTCCCCAAAAGGAGAATATAGTCTGATAAAGGAGATTACGACCTCAGGTAGAAGGGTTATAAGCAGAACGGTCAGCTATGACAGCCTTCCTCTGCCCAGCCTTTCTGGGCACTTTGCAGCACTCTGAGTGCAGGCAGCACTGAGGCAGGCAGGACCTCTCTTTTGAGGCTGCTCACTCAGCTGCCCACACACAACGGGCAGGACACGTCGTGTTCTAAAGCGCTGCAAAGTCCCTGGGAAAAAATACTCTCCTCGTCTCTTTGTCTCCAGATAATTAAGTTCAATACTACGAAGCTTCCAAAGGGGGAAGCACTTTGTGAGGTTCTCAAGAGCTGCAGTAACATTTATAGCACAGGACAGTCTATGTAAAACTATTGATCACTGATCTCATTATTTGCTTTTCACTACAGAAGTTCCCTGGTGCACAATACGTGTCAGGAGGAAGAACCTCGAAAAATAAATTGAAAACCTTACAGTAGCAAATGGCTCGTTTATGCCATAATTGGTATTAGGCAATTAATGGTGGGATGAACCATCACATTGCTTCTGAAAACAAAAAGCAATACTGTTTAACGAACATTAATGAGCACGTTTTGTGTTGTCCTCAGCAAGTTCCCTGCCAAGCCACAAAAGGCATTTCCACACACTTCCTTTTGTCTCCAATGAAAGGGTCAGTGCTACTTGCTTCTTGTTAAATCCACAAGTGGGGGGGAAAAAGCACAAATGTAATGTTTTAAACTTGAAATTCACCTTCTGGGAGAAGCAGCTGTGTAAGCCCAGAGGGGTTTGCTGAGCAGAGGCTGTCGGAATCAGCAGCAAACCAAACCCCTCCATGCAGAGGTGGAGCTCGGGGCCCGCCTGCCACAGAGATCTATTGTACAGCTCTGATACCCAGGGACTCCAAATATTTGATGTTCCAAACCCTTCATTATTAATGAGGTGAGATCCTGGGCAACTGGGAAAAACACAGGCAGAAATAATATATTTATTTGCTAGGGGGACGTATTCTGCTGCAGGTCAGGGCAGTGTCCCAGACCGCAACGGAGGAGGATAATGCCTAAATCATTTTAAACCAAAAAAATTACCTGATCTGCTGTTTCCCAAAGAACATTTTCTACATCTGTTTCTCCTACGCATTTCAAACATCGCTGCTCGCTGCTCGGAGCCAACGCCCCGCACAAGGAAGGTGCTGCCTTTCCAACTACGGAAAGTTTCTGTGCCACAGAATGGAAAATGGTGGTTCAAACACCTCCAAACGTTTTCCTTCCAAGAGAGCAGAGCCCCAGCTTTCCTTATCTCCTGCCACCCCCTGCAGGAGCACCCCGCAGCTATCCAGACACCTCCCTGCAGGGCACCAAGCTCCCACCCTCCTCCCGAGCCAGCCACAGCCCTGCTGGCAGCTCTGCAAAGGACAAAGGTGTGAAGGGCAGCAGGAGGTGTCTGGGAAGGTAAGTCAGTGGCATTATCTTCCTTACAATGAACCTTTTGTTTCGGTTTGAAATAAAAATGACCTTACGAAGCATTTCAAGGAATAATTTTCTGAAGTGTTCTGTCTGGGAAATACATGTGGGAAGGAATGAACTTCAAAAGACTTTGAAAATGGTATATCCACAGGACTAGAGAAGTGCACGACAGAGATCAGAGGTGTATCAAACATTTCATACGAAATCTCATGTAAACCTCAGACTCCTCCTGATCAAAAGCCTGCAAAAAGTATGAATATTTTCATAGTGAATTTACCCACACATATGCCGTGATGCATTCTGTGTTCATGCTGCCTGCATGGCTTAATGTTCTCTTTTTAACCATTGACTCAGTTTAAAAATGTGCATTTTTCAAGAGTGTATCCTGTTACACTAGGGACCCTAAAGTGAAAAGCCATGTCTTCTTCTCACATAAGTACAAAAACATCCCTGGCATTCTTTCACTTAAATCCTTGGAGTTTTCTAGGGATTCATTTTACAAGTTAAACGCAGAATATCAATTTCTGGGCAAGTTTATCAAGGCAAAGCATAGCTGAGCTCCTAAACAAATAGAAATGAAAATGCATTATTCAACTTTTCCACCTGTGGTCAGTTGGAGCTGCACAAGCCCATCACTTATCAGTTAAAGAGAAGCCTGATAACATCTGAGATATCAGTAAGTGGTGGGAATTCAAACTTCTCGTGATGCAAATGTACAGCAGAGGAAGTGATGGACAATTTGCAGCTGGTCAGAAGGGGCATCCTCCAGCCACACGCATCTGGCACCCATTACCTCAGCATCTGCTGAAATCCAGCACGTCTCACACCACACAACGCTGGGGAAAGGCACAATGGCCCCCAGGTTCTCTTTAACAGCTCCAGACCCTCCAGACCCTCCTCTATGCCCTGCACACCCTGCAGGTTGGTTCAGGGGAACCCAGCATCCTCCTGGTGGCTCGCTTTGGTGACACCAGGCTGCACTATTGTGGCCCTTTGAGCTCTGACAATCAGATTAGGACCATGAATCAGCATAGCTGCCTGCCACTATCAATGACTCAAACAGCTCAAACAGCAGACAGACCTCTTTGAGATGTCTGGACTGAAGGAACCAAGGGAGGCAGATGCACTCAGTAGGGTGAAAATCATCGAAAACTGCTTCCACCTTGATACTTCTGATGGCCACTGGAGGTAGGGCTGGACCAGCCTGGCCCGTGATCTGCGCTGCTACAGGCAAACCAAAGCCAGCAGGGCTGTGGCTGTGACTGAAAAGCTGCTGCATGCCAGGCTTGTCCCCTTGTGCTCCAGAGCAAACGGGAAGGACCACACCAAGGCATGGCTTCAGAGAGCAGCTCAAGGCCAGCAGCCCCGGTGCCTGGAGCGTGCCAGCCGTGGGGAAGGGAGCTCCGCTGGGCTCTTGGCACCCCCGGGCCGCCCGCTGCTGCGGCGCTGCGCCGAGGACGTCCAGATGCTCTGCTCGGGGAGCAGGGAGGGCAGGCAGCGACAGTGCGCTCACACACGGCGAACTGCAAACACCTTCAGAACAGTTTCCTGGCTGCCTTAGAGAGACTGGGGGTCTGCCAGGGGTCCCTGCAGCCAAGGGGAATGTTATGGGGTTACAGAGACCCCCGACCATTGAATCATGCAAAGGAAGAACGGCTGCAGAGCTATGCACAGCACACGTGTCTGTGTGAGCAAGTTGGACCACGAGAGGCTGAAGTCCCATAAAATTTAGCATGTCTGGGAGGAAACCAGCCAGGCTGGGACTGGGGAATCTCACCCCAGAATAGCAAGGGTCATCTGGAGCCTCCTTTCGCTCTAGAGCTGCTTCTGCTGAGGAACATTTGCCATGTGCCTGCTCCCAGCTCCCAGGCAGGGGACAACTGAGCCTGAGGACAACGACACGGCTTGTTCCCCAACGCACACGACAGCAAAGCTTCAGCCCAAGTGAAAAACTGCATTGCACAACAGGAATGCACAAGCACTTCAGCTTGGATCAAGGATATATGGAAAGTGTCCTCCCTTTCTCACATAACTCTCCTTAATTAAACCTCTGGAGCAGGAATGCTCTGAGCATCTTCCTGGGGAAAAAAAGCGTTTGTAATGACTGGAATCTCAGCTTATGTTTTTTCCTTGAAATATGACACAAATTACAGGGTGGCACTGAGACCATGCAGCAAAGGAGAGCAAACGGACTGAAACACAGCAAATGAAACAAAAATAAAAGGAAAACCTGTGGCTGAAGCGGAGAGAAGGAGGTTCAGAGATGTCCAAAGATGTTATCACCTGCTGGAGAACACTGCTTTAAAGAGATGCCTTGGAGAAGGCAGCACATAAAGAATAAAAACACGTTTTCTCCAACCTTTCCAAAGCAGAAATTGAAAGCATAACATACTGACCATTTGTTACAGACTGTACCACGTATATAACCATAAACTCATTCTAAAAATTCCAGGAAGGTTTGCAGCAAAGCTTGGGTTTTTATGCTTTGGCTTCCACTCCCCATTTCACTTTCTAAACCACCTATTTTGGCCGGAACCAGCTCCCTCGTGCCTGTGGCCGGCGTGGATCCTGGATCTTCACAAGATCCCCGGCACACAGCGGGGGATCACAGGCCCCCAGAGCCAAACTGCCCTGTGTTGTTTCTCTCCCACAACACGCACCAGGCAGAGGCGGGGGGAGAGCTGCTGAGGACAGCAGCAGGAGACAGGAGAGGCACATTGCAGCCTCCAGAAACAGTTCTGCCCAGCCTGGACTGGGCTCTGCCTTGTTATCCCTCTCTTTTGTTCCAAGGAAGCACCAGCTGGGTGAGCCACTGCAGCCCTGGGATGGCCCTTGGCTACCTGACCTGGGGGATGGTCTCACCCAGTCCAAGGGTTCAGCATTAATTCCATCTACTTGGCATTCCTGTATCAAATTCTTCTTGTTACCAATTACACGATGGGATCCCAGTGGCCCGTTTTTAGACCTGACTGATTTTCATTGCTTGGAAAAGATCCATTCTCCTACATAAACACCCTTTGACTCACCTCCATGCTTCCAGTCTGACTTTCAACAGATGGTTTCCCAGAAGAAAATGTAGACTACATAGCTCTGAAAAATGCAAAGCTCTCTGGAGCCCCAGCTCAGCTCTGCAAGTTGCTGATTTTGCAAACACAACCTCCCCTTTTTAATTGGCCACAGTTGGCTGCGAGCGCTCGCGGAAAGCCCTGAAGGGAGATTAGAGCAGGGCCTGACATTTCAGCACGGTTCCAGCGCTGAGGGAATGAAGGAGGTGACCACGGGAGGGACAGAGGAGTTTCAGTGTCACGAAAGGCAAAGCACACCTCGCTTTGAAGATGGCATCGAGGACCCCACATGACTTGGCCCAAGGTACAAATCCCTCAGAACAAAGCACAGATCTGGTCTTCTCCAGCTGGCACAATAAGCAGTTCCCTTCCAAGCCTTTCTTACCCCTGGCAGATCCCAACGCGAGCAGCAGTAAAGATCTACGTGAAAGTTTCAAACCAGTGCCATGTCAGCAAAGGATTCCTCTCCCATTTATTTGCCAAAATCTACGCAGAGGGCTCCAGCTCCTCTAAAGGACTTGAGCCATGCTTTGTCTGTCACCCAATATAATCACTTCTTTTAAATGACAATGAAATCCTTAAGTCTTGAGTTCAACCCAAGGAAAGCTTGAAAAGAACAAAGAAAGCCATATTTTGAATTCACTAAAGCCTTTAAAGATTTTAGTCTCAAACCAGCAGCTCTTTTTCACCCACTATCACGTTCCTTCAAACAAATGTGTCAGTAATATTTTTGCCTATGCGTATGCTCCATCACTCATTGGCGAAGCTGGACGACTTGAAGCACGATAGCATACATCCAAAAGGCTGTTTGCTGCCCTCTGGTTAACCTTCACAAACTCGAATCATATGAACCACCAAGTTATTCACAGAGTAACTGCCCAGTGTGTGTCCAGCCCTGCAGAGCCCAGGTCATGCCAGGAAGCTCGCGATGAGCACTGCGTTGTGTCTCTCCTGAAGGATGCTGGACCCCAGAACACCCTCTGCATGGAAGTGCGAGGAAATTTGTACCACAGGTACAACCCCAGTGGCTCCCCCAGCTTCCATAATTTTCCCTTTTCTTCAAACTCCCTTCACAAAAGATTTTTTTTAACCAAATAAGCCCCTACGTAGCCTTGGCTGCTTTCCTCTCACTAACTTCTTCAAGGAGTTCAGCACTACCTGTTTGCCAGCTATTAAATACCTGACGTTTGGCTGATGGACAAGCAGATAGTGCAGGATGCTGCTGAGCTCTGCACAGGCTGCCCTTGTTCCTCTGCCTTCCTGAGCCAAGAAGAGAGAAAATCCCTGCAGGCAGAGCTGCGTGGCAATGCTGGGGACTGGCAGGAACCTCCTCCGGGCTCAGGCTCTTCTCCCCTCCCCAGCAGAAGGCTAAACCTTTGAATCAGGAGGCTGTTTATAAATAAAAGTGTTTGGACTTCTTGGCTGTCGGAGAAGTGCCCTGCTTAATTTAGCCCTGGTATTATTAACAGTGGATTCTCTCCAATAAACTGACGGCTGAAGAACAATTGCTGCTATTTAATCCCACAAATGGATTTTAAATTGGCCTGGTGAACTGTAAACCCATGAACCATCGAACACAATATCTTGCTACTGTCATTCTGAAATCAGCACTGGGGTCCCCTTGGACCAGGGATGTCACCCGAGTCCGAACAGGCGTTATCACACGTGCACGCTTGCTGGCGGTGTCCTTCCATCTTGGAAAGAAGCATCTGGCTCCTGGATCCAAGAAGAGTCTACAAGGTGTTTTCCTTTGCTTCCAAAGGCAAAACCTTTCCCTTTTTGACTTCAGCACCATCCAGTGCTTTGCAGCCCCGTGTTTCTCATTGAAAATCACCTCCAGCAGCCCTAACACACTGCAAAGGCTTCCAACTGAACAGCTGATTAGCAGGAGAAATAGGGTCATTAGTCAGTCAAACAACACCGAGGGCATGTCAAATGCTTGTGTAAATGAGGGCAGTGCTATAAAAGAAAGAGACAATAACGGTCTCCTGAAGCGGTGACAAAGCCATTTCAGCTGGCCTTGCAAACGCAGACACTAATTGTGGGCTCTGCTTGCTTACAGCTGACCTCTCCTTTGTGCAAAGCTCAAGAAGATTTGGTCTGGCCGATCCTTCAAACCACAGCCAGGCTAATTAGGAAGGGTCCCGTGCCGCCAGCGCGGCAGAGTTCCCACCCAGGGGCCCCCAGAGCCTGGGTGTCGCTGAAACGATCCACTCCACTGGGAAGTTTGCAGTAAGCAAACGCTGAAGCCCAGCAGCTGATTTACAGCCCCAGATGCAAATGACAACAGCCTTTGCACTCCCACCCCGCGGTCAGACAGTCCCTGCCACAGCCCTCGGCGCGCAGAGTGGTCCCAGGGTCCCTCGGCAGGCTTGGAGCAGAGCCCAGGTTTTCCAGCACCCCCTCCCTTGCAGCACTGAGCTCTGTACAGAAAGGTCCTTGATGACCAAGCTCAAAGAAGGGAGCTCCTAAAGAGCCTCAGCCCAAACCAAACCTCAAACACTCCATTTACAACCCTTTCATCTACCAGGCGTGGAAGATAACAAAGGAGTTCGGGACAACCCAGCTGCTTCCTCAGTTCAGAAACAGCCTCTGCAGTCACTACAATATTGTTCAGCTCAACCCCTTCCCTGGTTTGCTGCTCCAGCAAAGCCCAGCTTGTGGCAGGTAGGAGATGCCACATTGCATGGGGAAAAATAGAAATCTCTACACTGACAGTGCTTAACAGGATCAAAAAGCCCCCAAGATCCAAGAGGCAACAGAAAAGGTGCTGAAATCCAGACAGGTAAACAAGGTGTACAGCAGACCTTCCTGAGCAGGCTCCTGCAGCCCTGCTGAGAGCTCTGCCTTCAAAGGGACATGATTTAACACAGGCAGAGTGCCCCAATATTATGGCTTTCAACAGCTCAGGAGAGCAGGACGCACAGCATCGCGCCCCTGGACGCTCACCCATCGGGTACTGCCCCTTTTCCAGCCAGGGTAAACACAGGATTGCTGCTCAGGGCTGGCCAGTAAAAACATCCCATGCTGAAAGGTCCGATAGGAGTCTGGCCAGGACAGAGAACGTCCTGCCTTCCAAACAAACACGTCTGGATTTCTTTCCAGAAAAGAAAAGTGATACTGTTAAGATCAGGCACAGATTTCTGGAAGACAAATGACACCACGAAATATCGCCCTGGAGAAACTCCGCTCCCTCCGGGTTACTTTCATTTAGGTTTTATCCAACAGCCTCGCCAGAAGCCCTCTGGACCACATCCAGACCCATCCCAGTCAGACCCTACACAGCTCTGCTTTGGGGAGCTATTTCTCAAGCAGGTATCATCATCCCAGACACAGGGACAGCTTCTTTTATAGGTGAGAGATGAAAAGAAAATGATTCACTGATCAACCACCGCGTGCCTTTCCCCAAAGCTGCCTTCTCAGAAGCAGCCTCCAGGCTCCCATCCCATCATTAAACTCCTGCAGCAATACTGGCTGACCAGCACAGAAATTAACCACCCAGAGTCATGAGAAACTGAGAGGAAGGGAAGGATGAGTTTGTGCATCTTTCCACATCCTCAGTCAGCACATTCCTTGTGGTAAGGACCGTGGCTTTTGGGAAATGCTACAAATAATGAAAAGCATCAAGAAACAGACAAAAAAAAAAAAAGTCAAAAGCTCTTCCTTATTATTTTTTAATCTAGTTTTAGAGTTTGGTTAGAGGCACAGACCAAAACATCCCCATAAAGGTAAAATATCCTGAGAGAACACAACGTTTTGCAGGCAGTAAAAGAAGAGCCAACCCTCAGCCGTGCACAGGCTGACCTTGTAAGACCCAAAGCACCAACTTCAGCCCCTCGAGCAAGGAGGTAATGTCAGTGGAACTACAGATGGATTTTCTCCCTCTGCAAAATAAGCCAGTCATTTCTCTTTTAAAAAAATATTTGGGGGTCTCAGAAATGTGGGCTTTATTTCCGAAGCTGCAACCAATTGTAATTGCAGGAATCACCAACATTTCCAAATGTGAAAATGTTTTTTACCTCTCAGGTCCTGTACAGGAAAACACCCCGTGTTCATTTTAATAATCTGTAGGAGAAAAGCAATGACAAAAAGATTGCAGGGATGACTTAAGGACTGTTGATTTCCTAGAAAACCCTGTAACCTGTGCGAACATGGACTGAGGCAGCAGTGAGGTCCGTGTACAGCTCCGGGAACGAGCCGTGCTCGGATCCCTCGGGGGTCACGGGGTGAGAAGGAAGCAGTATTTTAAGTAATGTGTTTAAACTGCAGACCAGAGTGTCACTGGGGGATAAATAATTTGGTCTCAGGTTACTACTGACTATTTTAGAAACAGAAAGCAAAAGAGCAAAACAAACTGCAATTTGTTTTTATACAAAGCAGCATTCTCTTTATGTTACTTACAATGTAGAATTTAGACTGTTAGCATTAAACCCACCACAGAGCCTTGAGCACAGAGCCTGGGTGACATCTTTGCAAGTGCCATGGAGAGAAGGACAACCCTGCCCAGGGGAGATGGCCCACCTTGCCGTGACCAGAGGGGCAGCGTGCTGGCAACGGGGGGCTCAGCAGAGCTGCAGACCTGCAGCCCCAGCAGAAATGCCTTGGGTGTGCTCCAGGAGAGGTTTGTGCCTTCTGTCAGATGCTTCATCACCTAACTGAGAACCTGTGCCACCACTGGAACACAGGGCAGGGGACTCACGACCATCCCACCCAAACCACTGCCCCAGCCAAGTCCAAGGAAAGCCTCTGACTGGTAACCACAGCTCTAACTCCAGTCAGCAATACAGATTAAAGAGTGGAGATCCAAAAGTCAACAGCATCAAGGAGGGTTTGGCCAATCTACAGTTTGTATCTGACAGAGAGAATCCTCTTTCTTTAAAGGTATTATCTAAAAGTGACTTAAGGGCCTTTTAAGCACTTCTAAATTGACATTGCAGCAACAATTAAAGTTCCTCAAAACAGATGTACCATGAAAAATGTGCAGGAGCAGGCTGGCAGCCCAGCTCCCCGGCGGAGCCAGCACTCGTGTGCCTCCCTGCAAGCTGAGGGGCCAAAACCTCCTGTCTGCCCTCTCAAAACTGGGTGGGAAGACCCACACTTTCCCTGGATTAACTCGCCCAGCCACCCTTCCACCCTCTGTCCCCATCACTCCGGGGCTGGAGGGTTTCAGGCTTTGCAGAAACAGCTCCTCTCCAGCCCTTCTCAGTGGGAAAAGACCAGCTCCTGCCATGGACTGTTCCAACATCAACTCCCCTACATCTGTAACTCACCTCCATTGCTGAAAGAGCAAGGAACCCCATGTGTGAAGGAAGAGATACACACTTGTGGATGGTTAAAAAAAAAGTCCTATTCATTAATCTGCTGTTATAAATCCAGAACTTGAGCAATTATTACTGCCCCGTACCTTGCAGACTCAGCAGTCAGAGGGAAGAAAGGGACAGCCATTCCTCCCCACCTTTCCTCCTGCCATGGAGAACTATGCCAGCTTTCAGCAGTTGTTTGCTACAGACTGTCACGTTACCAAATCAGAACATCTCTGAATTACCAAACACAGGAAACTCAATCACCTTCAAGGGGGAATTTGTATATTGCACAAAGGTTAATTAAATAAAGCTTAGCAGCCCCAGAATAAAGCCTAGCCAAAGATATAACTGATCCAGCTAGTCAGAGCTTAACTCTTTTCCCCTCTGATGTGGCAGCCCCCTGCCTCACTCCCCCAGGCTGAGCTTCCCTCCACAGGCCACGACCCCAGGGTTTCTTTGTTTGACCCAACTTTAATCAGCTTCCCTCTCCAGTTCCAGCACATCCCCTTGCTGATGGCAGCCAGGAATGAAGGCCATTGTACAGCACAGAGCTGTGCTGCACAGCCAGTCATGATAAGCATTTCCTTTCCAAACATCCAAGCTCCCCAAACATTACAAACAGTGGCCAAAAAACCAGCAGAGGGCAGATTATTGGAGTCTTGCAGATAAAACAATGGCTAGGGTAAAAAAACACTGGGGCATCCCTCGCTCTTTCTCCCTTCCACTTCCGACTCAGAGTTAAAGGAGGAGTTGGAAAAGCTTACCGTACTGGCAGCGAGGCCCTCGGAAGCCGGGGGAGCAATGGCAGGGCTGCGAAGGTCCGGCGGCGCATTTCCCACCGTTGAAGCAAAGCCCGTAACTGCAGGCAGCTGCAAGGAGGAGGCAGAGAGCAGTTCCTGAGGTCACGTCGGCAGTGCACACGCACTAAGCAATACCCACTCACTGCTGAGGCTCCCACAGCCCTGTGGCAATAAAAATACTGGTGAACCATTCTTGAAAGGCGGCTCTTTTTTGGCTGACAATGCAAGCCTCAAAGAGCACACAAAGCCTCTCAAAATTCAGGATAGGAAGCACAGTTCTTGTCCTTAGGCAACGTCCAAGGGCTTTTCTTACAGTGTGGCTGAGTGAGCCATCACAGGCAAACCTCAGCAGAGCTGCAGGGCTGTTGAGGAAACGGTGCTCTTCATGCCAGCAAGTGGGTGAAGTCACCAGAAAGTGACTCGTGCAGAACCATACCAGACCCTGGGGCAGCAGAGGTAACTTGCTTTGAAATGGGAGGTGTCTTTCAGGATGGAGCCACGAGAAGCAGCTTCCTGCAGAGCTGGGTACCCAAACGTGGCGGCTCCCGCGAGGACGAAACAGAGCTAAGCTGCAAGTAAGCCTGAGCAGCCACGCTGCTCTGTTCTCACCAAGTGAAGTGTAAAAAGGACACAGAGCCAAGAATGCTCAATTAGGCTTCTGAAATCAACCTTTTCGAACCAGCTGAATAACACCCCAACCAAAGATACGTTTTTCCAGTGAAATGTGCATTTCTCATAACCCATGAAATGCAGCTAATACATTTCCCACTGGAAAATGAATGCTCATCTCCAAAGGAGAAATGTCGTTAACAAGTGATGCTGTCATGTGTGCCGTGCTCTGTCAAAGTGCAAGGACACAGAACAAGCACCATTCTTTCTTTTTAAGTCCATTTAAAGATTCAGACAACTCTTACTGTAATGCAATCTGTTACAACCCACTCTACACAGAAATCTAATAACCATGTTACTCAGTTTCCCACTGTTCTCCTCCTACCATTGAATCCTCCATATATCAAATATTGGCTCTGGTTTTCCCTACAGAAACACAGTTGACTTCCTAATTTCTCCTCTGTGCTCTTGACACCGTCTTACCCAACGCTTCCCACCCACCCTGTGGTGATTAAGAAGGTTTTGTGAAGGATTAGGTGACTATGTGCACATCTGCTATCAAAACACGCCCTTACCAGCCAAAGCTGGGTACCTCCTCTCAGGATGCTGGCTCCATCACTCCTTTCACAACAGCACTGTGCGAGCAGCCTGGTTTCAGGTGGGGCTGGCAGAGGCTCCCTTGCATCTGACCCAGCCTCAGCGATAACTTCAGTTCCTTCCAAGTCTCATTCTCACTGGTATCCAAACTCCCAAACTTTGCACCTTAGATGCACTAGAGCTGAAATACTTAAGCCTCAGTGTTGGCTCTTTTAAGGACCTGATGATTTTTCAAATCCCCTCTCCAAAAAAAAAAGATTATTCAGTAATACAAAGCTAGCATTGAAGTCCAAATCCTCAGCTACCCAAACTAATGAAACAGTGATGAAATGTTGTTTCAGAAAGCCAGTTATCTTCTCATCTAATGTTTTAGTCACTTTTCATAGCCACATCTCCTTGGGGGCCACAGAGATCCTGTATCAGTCCTGTGCAGAACACTGGAACTTGGGAAACCCTTCCAGCAGCATCCTGCTCACTGCACCACGCCGTGCAACGCCGCGATCACAAAGGCTTCCCCGTGGGCATCCTCCCCGTGGCACAGCACATGGAGCTCCTGGCAGTGAGTGTTTCACTGCAGCTTCCCATCCCCAGGCACACCCCAAGAGTTTCTGGGGCTGCAGCCTTGTTTTTGCTGGCTCCAGTCTCGTGAGAAGGGCTGTCTCCTGCTTCCTCCCTTTCCTTCACACCTCAAGCCTATTGGAGTGTACTGAGTGGCTGAATTGCTTAGTAAGGCGATTTGTTTTTCCACGAATCCTTCACCTCAGTCACATCAAACCAGACTTAGGACAGGGTTCCAGCAAAGCTGGGCCTGGCTGCATGGTGCCCCGTTCGCCAGCAGCGCTCAGCCCTCAGTTCAGTGAGACCCAAAGCACAACAGTGGAAAAGATCAGAAGCAATTCCTGCAACAGAGACCAGGGCTTGGAAGATACGGGTGTTATCCTTGGCTGTGCCCCAGATTTCCTGAACAACCCGGACAATCCCCTGCTCTGTGCTTCAGGCTGGCACAGACAGAGTGGGAATCACACTAACCTGCTTCCCAGCCCAGTGGGGCTGAGGGCCCTGTGGGTCTCCCTCCCTGCGCTTCCCAAGCCTTCTGCACACCGGCTCCTCACTCCGAGGGGCACCACTTAATGCGAGGGAACTGGGAAAGGGAAATGACTCTGTTCCAGGAAATGGGAAAGCAAGCAAGCATCGTTGTCTTCTGTTTGAAAGGCTGGACAAGAGCTTTTGCAAGGATTTAGCAAGGCAGGAGGGGAAGCCAGAGACAAGAGGCTGAGTTAAAAGGAGGAGTGATGGAGAACAGCATTTCCCCTACACCGTACGGCTCAGCGAGGGCCATCTCTGCGGGGACAGGGATGGTCTCCCAGGGGAGCGCAGTCAGAAGTTTAACCAGGACCAGGCTTGATCCCAGGCACAAAGTTCAGAAGTTCAGTCAAAGCCTTTCAGCTGACAAAACAATGAGCCTCCAGGAGCCAAGAGGTGATGTACAAAGGAAAGCCAGCCTAACAGGGAAATTAAATTGTTAACCGAACACATTTCCTGCCGAGCCTTCCAACCTGCATGGCAAATAATGGAGCTGCTCCCCGGGCACCGGCTCAGCCAGCTCCTGCATGCCTGCGTGGCCGGGCTCAGGGGCTCTGTGGCACTCCAGGCTCTGGGGGGCTCAGGGGGGCCCTGGGGACCCTGCAGCACTCCGGGCTGGACCGCGCTGTCCCCGCTCCACCGACGCTGTGTGACAGCCGAGCAGAGCTGGCAGGAGGAAATGCAGTTCAGTGCGGGGTAACTCACTCTGGAGCCTTTTAATAGCCCATTTGTGACTCAGAAAAGTTTCCCTTTTAATGAGGTGATTAAAACACCACTGCTTTCTGCTCAGTCCTTGGGGATGCTTGGGGGGGTTTTCATCGTGTCTCGGACTCTGACACTTCCCACCTCCTCACCAAGTGAACACTAGGGCCAGGCTCTGCCTCTGCCTGACCTAAAATCAGAGCAAAGCGCGATCCCAACACGGGCTGGACGACAGCTCGGGGTGAAGGCAGCCAGGGACAGCAGGAGCCGTCTGGCCGCGCAGCAGCAGGAGGGCAGAGCTGGCTGAGCCACCTCCCAGCCCTTCACTGCCTCCAGCTGCCCCAGTACAAACGGACCCGGGGGTTTCCATCCCGCCCCGCAGCACAGCCAGGCTCTCCCCGCTCCCCAGCCGCAGCCCCAGGTAGGACCTGGCCCTGCTGCTGTCCCAGCCTGAGCAGGAGAGCTGGCACTGGCACCTCCTGCGTAGTTCACGGGCGACACTGCAGCTGTGACAAGGTCACCAGCACTAAACCTGCTGGCAATGCTCTCCTCTTTCTCCTCTTCCTCTTGTTGCTCTCCTTGGTGCCTTTCTGCCTCCCCCTGCTCTCCTCCAGACCAGCGCTGCGGCCCTGGGAGCGCCACCGCCAGCCTCCGGGGGCCGGTCCCCATGATGAGGACGATGAGATAAGAGCGTGCCCTGAGCACCTCTGTTTCCCTCGTCCTTCCTGGGTGGAATTACTCACTCCCTCGGCAGAAGAACCAGCACAGAAGGAGCCTCTCGGGGGGAGCACCCGTGGGGTTTCCTCTGGCACAGCGGGTGGCTCTCCCGTCCTGCAGGCTTCTGAATAGGAAGAATAAAGGTTGGTTGCTAGACACACCTTTTTTTCTTTTTTTTTTTTTTTCCTTAAACCTTTGCTCCAAGCACCAAAGCACAGGGAAGGTACATGCAGCCTCTTTACAGAACCAGAGCTGAGCAGCTGTGGGAGACATCTGCCTGCACTGTAGGTCAGTGACAATCCAAATCACCTTCACAGTGGAGCTGGACACGGCGGATTTCATCCCCTCCACGGCAAGGCAGGTCGGATCCCAGCCCTTTGTTGGTTCCCTGGGCTGTTACTGAAGACCAAAGCTGCTTTTCTGTGGCGAGGGTAGGAGTGGGGCTCCAAGGTCCAATTCAGGAAAGATCAGAGCTCCATTATGCAACAAGGCAGAGAATTAATCATACAATAATACATCACAGGAGTGTGCGCGATTCTGCCTCGATGGTGACTTTTATTTCCACACATACGCTCAGATAAACCTCTCTTTGATTCAATAGAAGATTTTACTTTGCTCTCAACATCTCCAAAGCAAAGTTTGAAGTTAAATATTTCCCCAGCTGGATGTGGCCGTGGTGTTCAGGGGAAGGAGCTGGGAGCCACGCAGCATCTGCCTCCCATGTCAAGCTGTGCAGCCTGGAGGGGGAGGTGGGAATATGGGGCCCACAAGGATAATGCTGCCTCTGTCTCCTGCAATAATAGCATAAAATCATCCTATATACTAATATTTGCACGTCCCCAGCCTGACTCACGTGCAAATCCAAATACAGATTGCAGCCTCCCCACACAGCTGGGAAGAAGATATTTCCACGCTTGTTTTGCAGAGAATTACATGAGAGCAAACACAGAAGAGCAGGAAAGCCAGCCACAGAATCCAGAAGTCTAAAGTTCTGGGTCTCCACTGCAAACCTGATGAGTGCCAGCACTTCACCCACGCTGGCAGTTTGCTTCCTCCTCCGAGGCTGATGCTGGGATCCCACCAGTCCTGAACCCCAGCGCTCACCCTTTGGCTTGCACCCAAACCAGATCTCTCAGCCTGTGTGCAATTCATCAAAAGCTGCTTCTTCCAAGGAAGCAGCTCTCATGAATGCTGAGTAAGAGCAATCAGCTGGCAAATCAGCCCTCACCAGCACACCCAGTCACACGGACAGCAAGTACTGGGTTTTATAATGAAAAGTCCACTCTGGGCTTGGATTACAGCTTTCCAGAACTTCTGCCAATGGCAGCATTTGAAACACCAGTTTGGGCTTCATTTTCAGTGCTTAGTAGCATCTGGCAACTGGGTAAATGAACCTGACTCTGAAAACCCTTTCATGCTGCGATGAGGAAATTCTCCAGAAATGGAAAGCAACCCAGAGCACTTCCTGGGAAGCCAGAGAAAAACCCTTCTGGCACACAGCTAAAATAAACACAAATTTTAAAAAAAAACCAAACAGAAACAAACAGCAACAACAAAAAACCCAGTTCTTTTTAAAGACATTTTTACAGCATCTGCTTCGAGCACAGGACTTGAAACGAGCACCCTCAGCCAGCCCCAGCGCTGCCAGCAGCAGGGGAAGGGTCTCACCCGGACCGCGCGACACTTACGGTGGAGGCAGCCGGCGTCCCCTCCCAGCCGGGACCATCCTGGGCAGCACTGGTACGCGGTCCGGTACCTCACCTCGTACACCTGCCTGTAGCCCGTGAAATACGTCACCCTGCAACAAAGCCACCGCCCAGGGAATTAATTCCTGCAGGAGGAGGAAGCTGGGAAGAACAGACGACGTAACTCAAGCTGTGGGTGTAAACAAACTGAGGAATTTGGGGGTTAAATGTGCTGACATTTTTTTCCACCTGGTCTAACAGTGATCGCTGATGCTAAGAAAATGCTCCTTAATTTGCTTTAATCAGGAACACGAGAGACTGGTCCAGGTCCTCATAACACCCCTGGCTCTCTTCCCCTTTTCAAAACTATTTCACAGCTTGACAAAGGGAATTTAAATTTTCAGAACAACAGGTATTTCAGTCCAGCTTCTGTGAGCTGGTGTCTGCAAGGGGCTGCAGAGCTAAAAAATCATCAGAATCCTGATGGGAACATCAAGCTACTCAAAAAGCTCTCCATGCAGCTGTGTTTTACATAGCAGGGATCCTGCAGGTTAAGGCTGGCAGAACTGATGGAAAGAGCTTTTTTCTCCTCGATTCTCCTTCCACTGTGTCCCACAACCACCCTCAGCTCCACCTCGACGAGCCCAGCACTGCTGCCAGCACACGTGTGGCCACATCCCTCCCATCTCTCCAGCCTGGTGCAGTACCAGGACACAAGGTGGCCACCTCTCCAGGAGCAGTGGCCACGGCCCCACCGCTCTGCAGAGCCAGCACAGGCTTGGCCACAGATGCTGCACTCAGGTGAAGCTGAAGGTCCCTTTAACCGCTCCTCCGAGTTACCTCCAGGGTGGGAGGTGGGGGAGAAAAGCAGGGATTGATCTGAAGCATAAATAAATAAAAGCGACACTTCTTTCCTGGAAATTGGATGTTGTGTATATGTGAAAACTGAAACACAGATAAAACTTTTGAAGCTGATTTTTAAAAAAGATCCTTTGGCAGAACATGAAACACCTCCACCAAAGCAAATCAGGCAAACAACAACAAATATTTGGCACAGCAGATGTCTTGTACGTGTCCACTGAAAATATTTACCCTAACTCCATCTAGTTGTTTGATTTGGTCTGAATGTTTCTACAAACCCCCTAAATAACGGTGAGCCACCAATTCCCGTGGAGGAAGCCCTGGGCCACTCTCCTGTGCCAGCCAGCACAGGGAGGCACAGCTGAGAAAAATAACAGCAGATACCAATATTTCTGGTATGAGCTGTTAACAAATTATGAAGGAAACGCTTGTGCTCCAGACACAGCTGAGAAAGCAATTTACAGTGGCTGAGGCAGCAGAAGAGCGAGCCACCAGGCACAGACCCATCGTCACCCCCTTGGTGCCAGAGCCAGCTCCCAGCCCAGCACCTCGGGGCGGCGGCAGGGCACGGGGGGAGCACACGGGGACACGGTGGGAGCACACGGGACACGGTGGGAGCACACGGGACGCGGTGGGGAGCACACGGGACGCGGTGGGGAGCACACGGGGACACGGTGGGGAGCACATGGGACACGGTAGGGAGCACACGGGACACGGTGGGGAGCACACGGGACACGGTAGGGAGCACACGGGACACATGGGGGAGCACACGGGACACGGTGGGGAGCACACGGGACACGGTGGGAGCACACGGGACACGGTGGGGAGCACACGGGACACGGTAGGGAGCACACGGGGCACGGTAGGGAGCACATGGGGACACGGTGGGAGCACACGGGACGCGGTGGGGAGCACACGGGACGCGGTGGGGAGCACACGGGGACACGGTGGGGAGCACATGGGACACGGTAGGGAGCACACGGGACACGGTGGGGAGCACACGGGACACGGTAGGGAGCACACGGGACACATGGGGGAGCACACGGGACACGGTGGGGAGCACACGGGACACGGTGGGAGCACACGGGACACGGTGGGGAGCACACGGGACACGGTAGGGAGCACACGGGGCACGGTAGGGAGCACATGGGGACATGCTGGGAGCACACGGGGCACGGTGGGGAGCACATGGGGACACGGTGGGAGCACACGGGACACGGGGAGCGTGGGGTGGTGCTGACACAGCCAGCAGTCGCTGCATGGGCTCCTCTCTGCGCCCAGCAGCGCCCGGCCCCACCCCAGCCCCACGAGGTGCTGGGCTCCATGGGACACCTCAGGTCCCTAAGTCAGCCCACGTGAGTTCTCAAGGAGATGCAAATATTTTGACAGCCTCGGTTGCCTGTGGATATCTGGATGCTGCAGACTGGAAAGAACCACACAGGAGATACTTTATCTGTTTTCTTTTGTGTTTTAAGGAGTCCCTGGCGCAGAAAACGTTGAGTGAGCCAGAACTAATGGAAGCCAGGCTTAAAAATCCTGCTGTGTCCTGCTGCTGGAAAATCCACTTCCAGCCCCCGGGGACAGCGCCGTCATCGCTCCAAGTTTCGTCACGGAGGGCTGAGCAAAGCGACCTTCTGTTGTTCCCCAGCTCGGGAGAGTCACACCACCAGTAGCAAAAGCATCCCCTCATCAGAGCAACAAGGAGCAGCGCAGAGGATGCTCCGCTCCTCGGGCTCCCTGCACGGGCAGGGCCCGTGGGCTGGGGACACGGAGCAAGGTCTGTTCTGATCTGTGTGGCAGCTCCTGGCGCTGTTAATGTGCTCCCGAAGCCCCACGCTGCCGGAGCGGGGTCCGACTGGCTGAGCAGCATCCCTGTCGCCGCTGAAGCCCCGCGCTCCACGGCCCTCAGCTGCCGAGCAGGAGGGAGCCTGGCAGATCCTCCAGCTCTTGGAATGAGCTTCCTGGGATGGGAGCTCCCAAAAGAAGCTTAGAGCGAGGGGATATGGGACAAAATCTTGCCTGAGGAAAGTTCTGCTGATAGCCCTCTTAAATAGTGCGTTTAAAATTCCCTGGGTGAAGTCCCTCGCAGCACCTCTGGGCTTCACCTCTGGATTCTCATCCGAGTTTTAGCACGAGGCTCATCTGATATTTACAATGAAGCACGACAGAAAGTTTTTTCAGTTCAGTTCCTTGATTTACAGTGTCAAAAACACACATGAAAGAACCAAAGGGACAGCTGGGTCTGGAGAGTTCCTGGCCTTTGAAGTCGAGGCAGACAGGGCACCTCTCACGTCAAAGTCCGCTCTTAACACACGGTCAAAAGACAGACTCTGTTTGCTCCTTTATTACAGATATCATCACCAAGATAATTACTGGCAATTACAGGTTAGGAGGAATTCCTAAAGTCAAGACTTAAAAGCTGTCTCTGGTCCAAGATGCTTCTTTGAAACTACTGCTATCACTATGATTCTGCAAAGGGCTGTAACTGCCGGCCGAGGCCGGAAAAGCAGGTGGGGTGCAGGGGGACAGGGGCACACTGTGGCCTGGCTGCTGTGTGGGGCAGAGAAGTTCATTATTTGCACTGCTGCACATGTTCACTGCCCTCCCTCCACAGCCCCCCTCGCTCGGCCTCGCAGCTCCCAGCAGGGGCCGGCGGGCGACTCGAGGGACACCACGATCAGCTGAACAAACTCAACTCACTGCACTCAAACTCCTTCCTTGCACGTGGGGCTGAGCATGGTCCTGCTCAGGGTGTGAAAGGAAGCCAAGGACCCTGCGGACCGCCACCACAGCAGCACCCGTCCCACAGAGCATCACTTCCACGATGGCCAGCTTTGTTTGTTGGTTTTTTAGACCATGCACAATAAACCTCACTTGGACTCAGCCACTGCCTTCAGCTCTGTAAAACTTCACAGAGGCATTGAGATCTCTCTGCTTTGAAGCCAAAACATCTAAAGACACAGGAATAACGCACGTGGCGTGACTCAGTCGTTTCACTAACATGGCTTGATCACAGGAAACAGATGTAATACATCACCAGAAGGCTGCAAACAGCTCACCACAACGACAAAGCCTCTTCAGAACAAAAGCCATATATCTTCTCCTTGGGAATTCCTTAACAGCTTTAGTGCCACAGAGATGCTGGGTAGGGTCAGAAACCTCTCCTGCTAGATGCACATAGGGTTTACGACATCTCTCATGGTCTCCTGGTTTAGCCAAGAAAAACATCTAATAAAATAGCTCTATTCTTCACAGCCAGTTGGTGGGTTCAGAGCCACACAGCACTCTGGTGATGTGAACTGCTTTGTCACCCTAATGGCAGAACACTGGGGGCCAGGCACCAAGTGCTGGGTGCCTTCTCCTCTCTCCCTGGCGAGCTGCTGGGCACTGAGGAGAGCCACAGCCACGCTGCGTGGTCTCTCAGACCCCTCGGAGGGAGCCAAGCAGCTGCCGAGGCTGTCGCTGTCTCCTGTGCCAGAGCACAGCCCGCACCTCCCACGCCCAGACCCTGCCAGGGGCGCAGCCAGAGCTGGCACGATGGGCTCTCCCCTCTGCACACACAGCGAGCAACCAGCTCGCTTCCCACCGCTGCTGGGAGCAGGAACCCGTTGTCACCGCGTCGGGAGCGAAGCAAGGCGCAGGAAGAACACGTACCTCCGCTCGTAGCCCGTGCACCACCGCCGTCCCCCGCAGTCCTGCTTCCACACCCTGACGGCGCGGGCGGCGGCGCGGACGCACGGCTGCCGGTGCCCCACGATCGCCAGCTCCGGCTCCGCGCAGACGTTGGGCCTGGCACAGGGAAACAGAGGTGTGCTGGGTCTGCGCTGCTGAGGGCAGCGCCTCTGCCACGCGAACGCCAGCGATGGGCAACTGCACTGCCCGGCTGAGAGCAGGCAGATCTCATGCAATGCACAGAGTTTGCATCCTCGTTTAATTAAACCAGTGCAGGGAAAAGAAATCTGCCAGGTCAGCCAGCCACATGGGCCACTTGAAAAAACACAGCAATTACATTCCCCCAGCACATTAAGGCTGTTTTAGCCTTAAAACAGAGAGGATGGATCAGAAAAGAGGCAGCAGCCTACACGACATGGCAGCACAGTAATTTCTGTGTTTGTTCTGTCTGCTCTCAGTTAAGGAAGGATTCCTACGCTTGCTTTGCACCTTCCTGACTATTGTCATTGCAAACACCAACAATATCTGCATCTTCTGGCAGTGTTTGGGGTCAAAAATCTCCTGCCACTAGAAATGATACATAATTTTATTGACACTGCTTTAAATCAGAAGTCAGTTTGCTGTCTTAGCTGCCTTCTCACTCATAAAGAGCTGAGGGCTGCAAGACTAATCCCAGTAAATAAAGTTAATATATAAGTCAGTGAGTAAGAAAATAAGGAAAATAGGATTTGCCCTTTATTCCTTTTCTAATCCTAACTCTCTTGCACCAAATATGAGTCAGGAGTTTTAACTGAGAATGAAGAGGGAAACATTTGTCCCTGACTTAGTAAGTTAAGAGCCATTCATTATTTGGGAGTGCTTCTGCTGCTTCAAAAGGGATCAAGGGTTTTCATAAAAATACTTTCTCTAGAAGAATTTAAACTAAATAATTTGGATGTGGTGAAGCACAGAGATTGCAGCTGGCATCGGGCTGCTCCAGCGCGCTCCGCGACACCGCTGCCACAGCCAGCCTGGGATTAATGGCATCTTTCCTCCCCCTCTAGCTTTGCTCTAAAATCCCCTCGGCATCCCCACCCGCGGCCCCTGCCGAGCTGCCCGGCTCGCCAGCCTCCACACACCCCCTCCCCGAGACCCCCGTCCCCAGCACCCCCAGAGCCACCGGCTGCTGCGGACAGCGGCGGTTCCCTGCCCCAGACCTGCGAGCCTGCGGGCGCCTCCCGGCACTGAAAGGAGCCAGGAGACCAGGGCTGGCAGCAGCACCGCCTCGGTGTAATTTCTTACAGCACAGAAAGGTTCCTGTGTGCCCCAGACAGTGGCTGTGTGTAAGGGGCATCGTCAGCAAAGCCCTGTGGGAAGTGACAGCACTTCCCAGGCGCTGGCATTTCCCTTTCTCTGGCACTTTGGCACACGTCTCATCTCCAGTGTCTCATCCAAGGAGTCCTAAAAGTGCTTGTCAAGGCAGCAGCACAAAACTGCTGACATTTAGGAGAAAGGGCATCTTCTTGCAAACCCTTTATCTGTGCTGACAAGGAGCCCTTTGCAATGACAAAGTTAAAAAGGCTGGGGAGAGTGGCTTGGAGTCAGCACTCCATGCAACGCTGGGTCCATTTACCAAAAGAATTGGAGCAGTCCCCCTGCATCGAGAGATCATCTGCTGGCAGGAGACCAAGCCTGCAAGGAAGTTTTCCAAAGAAGCCAAACCATTAACACCAAACTGTAACTGTAAAATTTAATTAAAGAGAACGGACTACGTGCTGCTGGAGCAACAGCAAAGGGGGGAGAGAAACACGCACCGAGAGAGACATCAGTGCAGCAAACACGGGGATCTGTTGGGAAAGGTCAGACTATTTACACAACATTCGCCCCTTGTGCTCCCACAACATTTCAGTTAAAAACACGAGTTATCTCCTGCAAGCAAGAACCATGCAGACACTGTCAAACTTCATTCACCTTTTTGTAGAGAAAGGAACACGGACCAGCCCTCCCTGCTCCTCCCTCCACCCCTGATTTTAAGACACCGTATTTACCTTCTGCTTTACAGTTCCCTGCCCTATAAAACCCCTCTGGTTCTCTCTTCTTGCTACTTACATATGGGGCTGAAGCTTGATCCCAGAAGCAAGAGGAGGTATTTGCAAGGCAAGGAGGACTGAGAGTGCCACCGCATGAAACTCCATCGCAGCCGCTCCTCTCTGCCCCCAGGGTGCTTCCAGTGGGTGCCCAGAAACCTCACAGCCTCCCCAGGCACCACTCACAAGCTCCTGTCCCCCACAGGAGGATGCTCCTGGCTGCCTCCTGCTCCCAACTTGCCGGTGTCTCCCTTCCTTGCAGAGGACACACGGGAATTCTCGCACGGAGAGATTTATCACTCCTAGATGCTTCCTCCCATATGGGTTCAATTCAGCAAGTTCCTTCAGTCCATGGGAAATTATTACAGTGCAGATCGTGGCTGGGTTTTTCCCAAAACCAAACCTGGCTCCTTATGCTCATTTGCTCGCAGTGAAATGCACTGAAGTGAGTTTTCCTCCTGGCATTTGCTTCTCAACAAAGCCCCAGGACCTGGTGGCTCACCAGACCTGGGTCCTGTCCAGCGGTGAAGCCCCGTGTGGGTTTAGCTGACCTGGAGTCGCCATCCACCTTGCCAGGCAGTATAGAAATCAGCACTCAGCAGGGGGAAGGAAAAAGAAGGGGTGCTCTCCTGTGCACCCAGAAGTCCACATCCCAGGGGGTTTCCCACAGGTTTACCCCCTGCCAGCTGAAGCCATCCTCCTGCCACAGCTCCCCACCTTCCTCCGGAGACAGCGCCGAGCAGCTCCCGCACGCACACGCTAAGAGCAGCTTCCCCGCATCTCGAGGGAGTAACACAACTTTCCTCCTGCCTTCCCCAGGTCTAGCTCCTTTCCCTCACATGCTCTCCTGCCTCTTTTCTTGCTGACAGGCACAAATCCCTCCCACCAGCCGTGTCCAACCCGACGAGAGGAGGGGGAAAGCCAGGCACACGGTAGCAGAAAGGATTCGGGTTTGTGTCTCAGCAGACAGCTCTGGTGCACTACCCAAGGCCAACTCCGTACACGCTGCCCAAAAGCCCTTTCCCAGCAGCTCCAAAAATACCCCACAGAGATTTAATCTCTCCTATGCCCTCTCACAGCGAATAAAATTGATCACTTCCCAAGGAAGTTGCTCTGCGGGTGTGAAATGCACAGGGACACACCTGACCTGCCCCAGGCTGCCAGAGCGCTGCCAAATGACCAGTCCAGTCCCGGGGGGGGAACAGGCTGGGCAAACAGGAATTAAACTGCTTCTCCCACCGACCTCCCTGCTCCCCAGGGAAACAGCGCGAGGCGCTGGTACCGACAGTCCGCCAGCCCCTGTGGAACGAGAAAACAGAGAGGAGTGCCCCGAATTCCCAGGTGGTTCACGCCTGAGTTTCCAACACTGCCACAATTGTCACCCGCTGTTACTGCCAGCAGCAGGGAGGGGCTGCAGGGCTGAGCTCCTCCTGCCCTCCTTCCAGGGGGGACGGGGCGAAGTGAGCAGAGCAGGGATGCTGCACTAACCTGTGCCCGAAGGTTGGTAACTCCTGGAAGGTACCGAGGCAGCTGCTTTTTACACCCCAACCCTTCCAAAGCCACAGCAGCTGCACAAATCATTTAGGTCAAAGAAAAGCACGAGTAAGAGGGGGTAATGTTTTCACTTAGGAAAGGAAGGTATCTGCCAAGCCTAACAGACGGGAAGGCAACAACTTTAATGCTCCTAGAGAAGAGAGGCAAGTATATAAAGATGCTTTATAACGAGAGAGCTCCAGGACACAGTAAATTCAGGCCCCCATTTTCCTGTCAGGACTTTTCTTACAGCAGGAAACTCCAAGACTGCTCTCAGTCCATCAGTGCAGACTCACCACTGCAGCCCAGAGGTGTTCTCACGCTCAGGTGAGCGCTGCCCCAGCCCAGCTTTGGCAGACACAGTGCTGGGTACGCAGTGCCCGGACTCAGGAGAGTCCCAGGGCAGGAGGGGGAGAGGGGAGCGGGCAGAGCCTGGAGTGTGGCTCCCTCTCCAGGACACAGCTCCCTGGCCAGGGATCAATCCTGGCCCAGCCACAGCTCCCAGACTGTTTCAGGTGACAGTCCTGGCTACCCCTGGGCAGGTGACAACTTACTAAGAGGATGCAGGCTGGTGTGGCTGCGGGAGGCAGGGACAGCGGCGCGGTCACCCCTTGTGCGGCCACCCCCAGCAGGCTGGGAGAGGGAGAGGGAGCTCTGATGGCAAACGCTGCTTTGGCCACGGCGTGGGACACCGCCATTCTCTTCGGAGTCACTTCAGAGGACACAGTGAGGCCTTTCCGTTCCAGCAGGGCTCACGTGAGCACGGGCAGAGGACTGGGACATGGGACAGCTGGGTCTCGGGGGCCCAGCCAATTTCAGATGTTCAGGTGACATCCTCGGGCTGAGGGGGACGGCCCCGGAGAGCGGTCACAGATGTGACACAGCGCCACGAAGAGCGATGCGAACCCTGCAGCGAGGGCAGAGCGCAGGAACAGACATCACCAACTCGGCACTGGTCCCAGCACCGCCCCGGGCTTCAGCTCAGCTCCGCCTCACTCCATCACCTTCACACCTCGGGGTCACGGGGGGTCGCAGGGATCGCTGGGGATCCCCCAGTCCAACCAGAGCAGATCCCGGAGCGGATCCCGCAGGGACACGGCCCGGGGCTCAGCCACCCGCGCACCGCACCGGCACTCCCGGGGTCACGGAATTCGCGCACGTGGCCGAGCTGTGTCCCAGTGCCCGGGGACCTTCCCGCCGCCGCGGTCCCGCCCGCCCGGGGAGCGGCGGGGGGGCGGGGAAGCGGGGTGCCCGCCCCGGAAGGCGGCCAGGCCGGCGCCATGCTGCAGCTGCGGGACGCGGCGGAGGGCGGCCCGGCCGGCAGCCCCGGCAGCCCGGGGGAGGGGGCGGCGGCGCTGCTGGTGCCGGGGGAGGCCGGGGAGCCGTGCCCGCCCCGCCGCACCCTGCGGCCCCTCAGCGTGCGCACCGCCACCCGCGCCGGCCGCCTGCGGCAGTACTTCGTGTTCCGGGTACGGCCCGGTTCGGCCCCGTTCGGCCCGGTTCGGCCCCGTTCGGCACGGTTCGGCCCGGCGGGACCGCGCACCCCTAACCCCTCCTCTCCCCCGCAGCCCGGCACCATCGAGCAGGCGGTGAGCGAGCTCCGCGTGGTGGCGACGCCCACGGAGGACGGGGAGGTGCGGAGCGTCTGGCTGCTGGCGGAGTGAGTGGGGCGCGGGCGGGCGCGGGTCGCACACACCCGGTCACACACCCGGTCACACACACCCGGGCCACGCACAGGGTCCCACACACCCGGTCACACACACCCGGGCAACACACCTGGTCCATACACCCGGTCACACACAGAGTCACACGCACGCGGTCACACACCGGGTCACACGCGCCCGCACACCCCGAGGGTGGCTTTGTCTCATGGGCTCTTCGTCCCTGCTCCTGCCCAAGCCCTAGGGCAGTTTTTAATTAAAGCAGTAAATTAAATAAGTGATAGTGGAGCGCCAGGGTGCCAGGTTAAAGCTGAGCTCATCCTCAGGGGGGACTCAGAGAGCTCAGAGCCTGCCCTGGGGAGGGAACAGTGCTAGAGCTGTGCTGGCCCAGCAAAGCACCCGGGGACAGGCACCATCTTTCGTTCATAAATCGGAGGACACTGACAGGTTTTGAGCACAGACTGCTCTGACAGGAGAACACCCAAAGCACACAGCCAAGGGAAACTCTTTCCCCGAACACGCAGCAGCGCAGTCAGGAACCCAGCACGCGTGGTTCCACGGTGTGAAACACGTCCTGGACTCTGCCCAGCGAGTACCACCCGGTGTCAAACAACAGGAGGTGGCACAACAGCACGCTCACAAGATCTTACTCTGATTTTCTTACTACTTTCCCCTGTCGTGACATGACTGTGTCGTGACATCCAACCTCTTACCGCACTTGCCCATTCAGAGAAGGCCATAATGGAAAATACAGTGTTACTGAGGCCTCAGGTTTGTTCTCCTCCCCCCTGCCCAGTGCTCCTAGCCAGTCATCAAACCAGCTCAGTGGTGTTATCTCCCCAGAATCGATCACTGGAACAACGAGAAGGAGCGCCTCGTCCTCATCACGGATTGGTCCCTCCTGATCTGCAAATACAACTTCATCAGCCTGCAGTGCCAGCACGTGACCAGGATCTCCCTCAACGCGGTCGATACCGTCTCTGTCGGAGAGTTCCAGTTCCCACCTAAGTCTCTGAACAAGTAAGTTACATAATAATACCGTAATGCTGTTGTGATTCTTGTCTTGTAAATAGTAAACAGACACTTGGGCAAGTCTGAGAATTGCTCCCTTTGCTCCTGTGACTTTGTAAACAATCACTGAACTCCTCTGGACCTGGGAGCAGCTGCTGTTCTGCTGGGCCAGCTCGCGGGTTAAAAGCAAGCTGCTGGGGGACTTTGGGGTAAGGTGAGCAGGTCTGGGAGCAGAGCTCCATCGCCATTACCCAGTGCAGCAGCAGGACCAGCTCAGCGGTACTGGAGCTGTGTGTGAACGTCGGCTCACACGCAGACAGGGGCTGCCACAGGCAGTGCACCCCAGCCCTGTGTCCTGGGGGCTCCCGAGCTCAGCCCCTCTGCACTCAGGGGGGCTGCATATTCTGGGGGCCGAATTCTTCTGTTACTGTTCTACACGAAAAACTTACTATCCAACTTATATCTCAGCTTCCAGTTTTAAGCAGGTCTTTTTCAGACAGTACACTGCTAATTAAGCTTGCCTCACAGCCTGGGAAGCCTTTACCATAACATTATCTCTGCTGTCTGCAACATCAGGCGAGAAGGCACCGGTATCCGAATTCAGTGGGACAAGCAGAGCCGCCCCTCCTTCATAAACAGATGGAACCCGTGGTCCACGAACATCCCGTACGTGACCTTCACCCAGCACCCCATGGCGGACGCTGACGAGAAGATTGCATCCCTTTGCCTAGTAAGGACATCACCCCTCCTCTTCGAGGTGGCTTGCTGGTCCCGTGGGCTGGGCACGGCTGGGTTAGTTTGGAAAGCCACAGCAGTCCAATGAGACAGCTCCGAGCTGTCACCTGCAGGTCCCTGTTCTGCAGTTCTGACTCAGGGCAGCACAGCTGCCAGTTTTTGCCAGCTCACATAAATAGTTTATTTCTAAGGAAGCTGAAACTTCCCAAGGTGCAAAGTCCTGTAAAACCAAAAAGAAAATAGATCTTGGTGTTATTCTGCCCTTGCTTATCTGACAGGCCAATGCCTGCCCTTTCATCTAGGACTGCCAGCTAATTAAACAAATAGGTTAATTGCTAACAGTAAACTTAGGTGGGGCTCAGTTTTTCTTGGAATAGTTACCGTCCTCTGAAGGTTTCCTTAAAAATAGAACACAACAGTAATTTAAGTTCACACCAGTGATAAGGGCAGAACTAGTCAGAAATAAACTGTGTTAGTCACTGATAAATCCTTGCACATCCAGCCCGTGTTTAAGCTACATGTAAATAGCATCCTGGCATGAAGTTCACTGTCATTAAGGTTGTCAGGATGAGATCCATGACCACAGCCCGAGTTAACCCTTTGCAATTCACCAGCAGCACCTGTTTGCCTAAGGATCTTTAAACCAGCAGCAGAACATCACGGTGATTTTTTCCTTCCAGCTGGAGAGCTTCCAGACGCAGCTCATCCAGGCGGTGAAGCGAGCCCACAAGGAGCGCCCCCTGCCGGGGAGGGCCAGCGGCGTGCTGGTGCTGGAGCGCCCGCTTCTCATCGAGACCTACCTGGGACTGATGTCCTTCATCAACAACGAGGCCAAACTCGGCTACTCCATGACAAGAGGCAAAATTGGATTTTAAAATTCGTTGCATTTAACCTTTCGAAGGGGAAGTGGTTTGATGTTGGTCCCTGGGGAGAGCAGGCTGTGTGAACACGATAAGCAAAGCGAAGTGAGGGGAGAGCAGGGGTGGCTGCGGGGGCCCTGGCTGTTATGGTCAGGTCAGATCAAGCTGAAGCAGACACAAGGCAGTGTCACTCTTGTATTCTGTATTTCATTTGCAGCTCTATACAGGGCTAGTGAGCAGCAGCATTTCTCATTCCTAACTACGTGTTCTTCCTTGTTAATTAAGTGCAATTTGTATCTGGCAAACGCCACACAAATACCCCAGGTACAGGAGGCTCCTCCTGCCGTCGTGCAGTTGTGTCCTTAGCTGTGGTGTCAAATCCTGCAGTGTGCTTGGGATCAATTGGTGGTGTTTGAAGAGGAACCTTCACATTTTGATTAATGCCTGTTAAGAATTTTGAAAGCTGTGTCAATCATTCTGTAGCAAACCAGCCCGTTCTGTGACGTCTGCTCAGAAGCGCCGTGTGTGAACTGTGACTCTGTGAACTGAAGTATGTGGCTGAATACACATTTATGAGCTTCTCCTAAAAACACCTCCCTCTAAGAACTGCATCTAGCTTCCTGATTTCTTATGTATGTTTGCTTGCTGCAGCCATAAAGACTCTTTAGAGAAAGTATTGCCAAAAGCCTCATGAACACATTTGCCTTCAAAGCTATTATTTATAAAACTGAAAAGGAATTCTATTTTCATTAGATGTATATTCTTAGCAATTTTCCTTAAATCTGCTCCAGTCTGGGACAGCAGCAGTGCAGGACTCTTTAAATGGAGACAGATAAAACTTTAAGCACTGTACATCAATCTTGATTTATGCATTCTGGCCCTTGACCTCACCCAGATGTCCAGTAATGAAATTCAGAAGCAGCATAAGAGATACTACACCTGGAAGTGCTCATGAGGTTACTCCAACGAGCTTCTCCATTGTGTGTGACCTTCTCCACACACCATTTTATCAGAGCATTTCTCTGTGCCACCTCACTGAAGTGCTGTGCTGCAGTGGTGCTTTTCTGAACTCTCAGTAGATGTGTGTTTATGAAACTTATGTAAAGTCATGATGGAATGCAACGAGTTGCATGCCCCTCTTGATGCTTTTTAAGGTATCAATTTAATTTTCATGTTTTGCTTTAACAGCAATTGATCTGCTAGAAAATGTCTTACTGATGTCTGTACTTCCGCTATAATATTTAATTCTAATACACCAGAAAAATCAGTTATCTGACAAGACTAGATATAAGTTGTGTGCAAATAACTTTCCTTCCCCTGGGATAAACAGCTACATAATCACATCACTGATAATACAGAAACAGAAGTCAAGTTTGTAACTAACAAAATATTTATTGGAAGTTATAAAAATTAAATAATAGCTATACATTATATACACACAGCTACAATTTTACAAAATAAGGTCTCGTAGTTGACAAAGTTCAAGAAGTCCAGCTACACCGACAGCAAAGCTTTCCTGCAATCCAGACCTCAGTCTCTACGCCTCAGCTCCTACATCACTTCATTCAAATGCAATCACAGTACTTCACACACTGGAGTTTGGGTACACTCCTTCAAATAAATAATTTATAAATACAAGACCTTCAGACTGGGCAACAGGGTTGGGCCCCTTTCCTCATTCTTCCTCAAATTGTGAGCGTTTTTAATGCAACTGATTGTTACTTTACCTCTTCTCTTTCCAAGTAACACACACAAAAGTTGTCCTTGCTCAGAAGGGCCATGGAGTCCCCACTAGAATGCCAGGAGAGAGACACGATCGGGAAGTCACCTGCAGAAACAGGTCAGAGTTTGTCAGCAAGCCAACAGTCCATCCTCTTACTCTAGGAAAAGGGAGCTGGAGTAAACCACACACACTGCAAAAACCACCCTCCCCACTGTGGAAACCTTCACAAGGTGTTCAATTTTGTTCCTGCTGCAGTAGACCCAGTCTGTTCTCCAGCACAGCAGTGCAGATGAGCTGCATTACTGACTCTTTGCCCCAAATCTAGTTACTTTGTACCCCACATACAAGCACAGATTTTATAGACTCATCATTTTAATGCAAATAGATGCCATGAGACTGTTCATGGGTGCAGAGCTGTGTACCCCCATGATATTGCCCCTCCTTCTGTAGAGAGGAAAAAGTTGAATCTTTGCTATTTCTTTTCTGTTTGATATGCAGACAGGCATAAGTAGCTGCTGAAGGCTGGTGGAAGTCCTTGCAGGCAGCCTTACCTTCCGTGGGGACCTGCACGGCCACGCAGCCGGCTGGGGACCACAGGTAGACTTTGCTGTTCCCTGTGCACACCGCTAGTCGAGGCTGGCGTGGATCCCACTGGAAAGACTGGATCGCACACAGCTGCTCCAGGACTGCAAACAGTTTCAGCTTCTGAATGTCCCAGATCCAGACAGCGTTAGGAATGTTATCTGTCAGAAAAGGAAGAGGTAATCGTGAGAATTAATTGAGGTCTGACACCACAAACCATTTAGGTACACCACAGGTTTAACAGCACTAGGGTTTTCCTAGCAGTGCCTTCAATTTCACCTTGGAAAAATTGCAAAAAGGATAAAGTGACTTAGTTTGTCTTCCAGTCCTTCCATGGCTTTTATCAAATCATTCACAATTATGCTGCTGTTGATGGGGTTTGCCTCTGAACCAGCTTTTGCATCCACACATCAGCAGCCCTTCCGGACCGTCGAAGGGAAAGATTAAACGTTAATTCCACGACTTGCACTGTTTGAGGTAATCAACAGCCCCTAGGGCAGCAGGGACTTACCATTTTTGGTTGCCAGGAAACAGTTATCTGGACTGAATGCCAACATCCCAATTCCCATTTTGGGATTTGCCCGGTCAGCAACTGGTTTGATATACTGTAAAAAAACCGGCACCTGGGAAACGTCATCTGGAATTTGAAACAGAAGTACTTTACTGAGCAGGTCTGAATGGACAAAATATTTTAATCCCAACTGTTACAAAACCCCTCATCTCTGAAGTGACAGGACCATACTTAACTCTTCTCCAAGATGTTCCAGTCAAAAGCTTCAACTGTTTTAAGATACTGCATCTTCTTATGAACAGCTTACTGTCCTTGCCCTTCTACAAAGAAGAGAGGCTGGAAATCCAGGCGAGTCTGAGATTAAACTATGAAAACTGGTAAAGGTCAAATTTCCCACTGCCTTTTAACTGGTGTTTCAAACACACACCAATGAAAAACAAGTGATTTACACTACCAACCAACGAGACAGTAAAAGACCAAACTAATCATACATGGTCTGCCATCTCTTCAATATTTCAAAGCCTGTTGTCTTTGAAACCTGTGAGAGTTTAAAGCGTTGCTACAGCGACAGCTTCTTGGACAAAAGGCCTTTTTCAAGCTCTGCTTTTTTACATCAACCCCATACCTACGGGGTTAATTACTATCCTAAAACAGACAGCAGGACTGGAACACCTTTTTTTTTTTTTAATTATTGGAACTACCACACGCTATGGTAAGATTCTTAATTGCTAGAATCAGAAGAACTATTGCAATTACCTGCAGCAGTTCAACTGTCATGAAATAACATTGCATAGATTTAACAAATCAGGAAAAATCCACACAATGTTACAACAACTCCTGCAAGCAACTCCAGGCCCGAGGTCTGGCTGCTCTTCCTACACCCAAGCAATCACAGCTCTTCTCTGCAGCATCCCGCCAGCGCTGAACCTGCCCTCACGCCCCCACGCAGACAGCACCCCCTCTAGCAGGGTGCCCACTGCCCCTGGAGCTCTTCAGGGAACTTGGGAGCCTTGAGCAGTGCACCCCAAGCGTCCATTCCCATATCAAAGAGGCAGAGTTCACCTATAATGTTTATTTATAGAAAGGCTTCCCATGGCAAACTCAAGCAGCTCATTTTAGTAAACTTTGGCTTACATTTACTTTGTGTGCTGAAGAGAGAACTAGCCAATGCTCTTGTAGGAGGGAAAGAAAGTCTCTCTGTTTCAACAGATGGGGATTTCTCCACTTCTTTATACACAACCTACAAAGAAACAAGTGAGAGTTCTACAGAAGGGCCTTGGAGAATGTGAACATGGGCTGTTACCAGATCATCCACATCCCACCGACTCATTTTCAGGTGTATTATATCTCAGCATCCCCTAGCTCATCAGTGGAGGAAAGGACTTCAGCAGGGAAATACCCAATCCAGCATTCTCAGCAAATCATTTTCTGTTTGGAACCGTGATCAGGAAAACTCCCATGACAAATAAACAAACCTTGAAGCCAAGGACAAATGAGTCTGCCAGAGTACACCTCATTCCTTATTCCTGAGAGCTAAATCTGGCAGTACAATAGATCATTTAACGGATCAGGCCTTGTTTCTGGTTAGGAGGCATCATGTGAATATTGCAGACTTACATGTGTAAACTATGGGACACCTGTCCAGACAAAAGAGCAGCCCTTCATCTGCAGTGGCACGCAGCACTGCTGCACTGTGTGCTTTTTAGCTTGACCCATGAGCACAGCTTGTGATTTTTGGAACAAAAGCTACAGCTCTGCTGCCAACTACCCAGAATCTGTTGGGCCTTGCATATACACGTATGCAAGGATAAAAATAAATGATGACAGATGTTTACAGGAAATGCTCTGTAGGTGAGCTGGATGAGCTTGTACATACAAGATGTGAATCTGATCACAACCCAGTTCCAATGCTGTTTCAAGTCACAAATTGTATAAAGCTGAAACAAATCTCTCCTGATAAGTTTCCCAGTTTGCCATCACCTGCATGCCCAAATCTGTAACGTTATCACCATATACATCAAAACACACTGGCACATGACAGAATTGAACTTGAAAGGATGCCTCTATTTTTCTGACATCCTCAAATTTCCATGCAATTTCCCAAGCCCTATTCACACGTTAGGAGGGGAAAAAGCAAGGTCTCCAAAATGAAATGTGTTTACAAGCATCTTTCAGATACAAATAGCGGTGTCAGAGTGCTGCTAATGATTCAATGGATTTTGGATCTATACTTACAGTCTTGGTGTTAGCAACTGTTGCTGGATGCTCAAACTCTGTGATCTTCTTCCAAGTCACATGGTTCAAGATACGCACCTAATTCAGAGGATTGCAAAACAGAACTGTTATGGCAAAGTTCTACAAATGCTTTAGATAAAAGAGAGAAAAGTTTATTTCTCACCTTTTCATCATAGCTGCCTATTGCCAAAAATTGGCTGCTGGGACTCCAGGCAACTGATTTTATGCCTAGCGACCATTCGTAAGCCCGATACGTGGAGAGCAGTCTGCCATCCAGGGAGTACAGCAGTATTTTATACTGAAATGGAAATAGATTAATTCTGAAGACAAGCAATATTGTTAAAAGCCACAGATAGGTGAAAAAAATCCTTCCAAACTCTCCCTACTTAAAATGCAGCAAGTTAAAGGGCATGGCCTCTTATCTGTGACATGAGACAAGAAGCTCTAGGCTTCCAGTTTGGCTCTTTAGGCACTCACAGAACACGTCCATGTCCCCAAGGGCACAAATGCCCCACTGGGCCTGAACAATGGCCCATCCAGCCCAATGCTCTTCAACACCATCACTAGGAGGTGCCATTACGGAAGACTCGTGCTCCTCCAGCACCTGCAAGCTGCCTGATCAGGGATGTGACAACCCTGCTTCATACGTGGCAGCTACAAACCAACTTGAACTCTCCAAGAAAATAATCTGCTTTTCCCTCCTACCTCCAGACACGTATCCCATGCTGCCAGGACACAGCCATTAGGAGCCCATTCAATCCCAAACAGATCTTGTGTTTCAGTGTCAAAATGCTGCCCCCAAAAGAGAAACAACAAAACCATTTGACATATTACACTAACAATACCGGTGCATCTGACCTGACAGAGTCCTCAGTTTTATCCTCTTAAGTACCACCCCAAACCCCAAAGAGCCTTTTGTATGCTAGTGTAGAAACAGAAATATTTTCTTTCATCACAGTACGCTGCATTCACTGTTTCTTTGGTTTCTCTTTACAGAAAAGACAGAGCTGCTATGCCTGAAAACAAACAGCATTTCATAAGAAAATAAAAGTAGTTACAGTGAATCAGTCAAGAAATTCATCTAGCCTAATTGCTTGCCCAAGAAAGACCAGTACAGGATCACTAGGGAAGAGCTTGGGAACATGACAAGCATTTAGTGGCATTTCCTAAATTTTGCTGTCAGGTTCTGATGAGACTCAGAACTCCCAAGCCAGAGGTGGCACAATGTATGCACTAGTTCTTCATGGGTTTTAATTTCTCAGATCCATCCAGTCCTAAGACATGCCAGTGTCCATCCTTCACAGCCTACTCTCATTGGTTTAACAAAAAAATATGACAATTTATAGTATGCATTCCAAGTGATCACTTTATCAAACATTTGATAATTAAAGTATGATTAACGTAGCTTATTTATTGTAAATAAGCTCATGCAAGAATTTAAAGGGGGAACTTCTGCATTCCATCAGAAACTCCTTATGCATATATAGTATATATTGGCCTCCTGCCCCAGAAGTACACCTGCAGGCTAAAGGAGGAGCCAGATGCTGGACAGAATATGCATTGGCAAGTCTAAAACCAGACTACCAACGTGCCCAAGCCTAAAGCAGCGTGCAACATATGCGTGCAGTCTGTGCAGCAGCAGTTAAGGCAAGGACTTCTCTCACCCTCAGCAGCTGCCAGTCGCTGCACACAAAGATGCTAATGAAGTCCTTGCAGTCACGTCTTTCTGCTACCGCCATATAGCGGCCGTCCTTGGTGAAAGCTGTCCCTGCAACGAGACAAGGGTGATTAACAACAGAGAAAACAAGGCAGGACGGCCAATGGTTCTTCAGTGAAAAGCAGTTCCTCCCAGGTCAAAGGAAAAAGAGAAGGAAAAGTATCTTCACAGATCACATTAATCAAGGCAATGCACAGTTTTACTAATTTGCTTGTGTTGGCCGTTCCTAAACTGTAAATACACTACTTCTAAGGATGCAGCTTCACAGCTATTGCAGAACTTCAGCATGCTTCACAAACCCACACTTGATTACTGACAGTTATGTAAAGCACACAGATGTCAAATAAACAGTTCATTTAGTCTAGCTAAATGGACTGGTCAGGCAACCATTGGTACTCCACCAGCATCCAGACATTGCTCCCCGTCCACTCTTACCTTCCATGTAATACACAACTGTCTTTGTCATATGGGATATTACTATACAAAAGCTTCAGGCAGGGAACTGCTAACTACTGCCATGGGGCTAGGCTGTCCTGACATGAGCTTCCCTTTCAAATCTTTACATGTGTAAGAGGACAAAAGCCACTTTGGGTCGGTGTTTTTCATCGCCAATGCACCCAGCTTAATTTAGTGTCTCAAAGGACCCGTCAGAGGCGAGCACAAAGCTGCACAGTTGAAGATCAGCTGTAATCCCTCACTCCCAGTGAGAACAGGACAATCCCAGAGCACATCCCAGTGCATGGCAGCAGGTGGCACACGGGTTCTGATCCGAGAGACCTGCACCCCTGAGGGAGCCACCCCCAGCAGGCAGGGTGCCAGAGCCTGCTCTGAGACACCTTTCATCATTACACATCAAATTCATTTTGCCCTTTCTGCCACAGTAAAAAAATACCGTTCCTGTGTTAGATTTGTGACACTTACCCTGCTGACAAGCTTTGGGGTACTTGATGTAAGACACAGATTTCGTACACAAGGACCACACAGTTATCCGCAGCTGTCCCAAAGAGACGAGGAAGCATTGGGTTATTTTTGTAGATAAAAAATTAAGTAGAAACTCACAAACCTAATTCAAGAACACAAAGTAGCTCAATATACCTTCTGAGATCAATTAACTTTGCAGCTATTCTCTGTAGCTCAAACACAAAGCCCTTAGAAGTAACTGTGAGGAATTCTCTCCCAACTGCCTTCAGTTAGCAAGGTTACTTATTCCAAATTCACATCAAAAGGTACTCTGTGAACTCCCCAGAGGGTATATGAACACCAATATGGAGAAAAGCTGTTAATTAACATTAAGGTTACTGATCTTAGCCTGAATTTAGCCCCAGGACTGCCAGTGTAGCACAGACACTTGGCAGTTGGAAAAGCAGAGTTTCATCACAGAATCTGGGAGAGAGAAGTTTCCTGCATTTCTGAAGGGATGAGGAGTTACAGCAGCTTGAGAACGTTCTCTCTCCTGTGAAAAGGCTACCACATATGAAAATTTAGCTGTATGTTTCAACTCCTAGGCACACTCAGCTTTGACAGCTAATTTGCATTTTGCTCTTCCCTCCTCAGCCACCCACAAGAAGACAACATCACAAAGCTCCTGAAAGAATTCAGAAAGAACCACAATGTGCAATGCAAAGCTCACTGGGGTATTTCTGGAGGCTCGTGCATCCATACAACACCAGACCTGTGGAGAAGGCTGCCAGCTGCAAAACAAGCCTCTCCACAGCTCTCCAAGGTCACAGCCTGCATTCTGGAAGCTCTGCGTTGCCATCTGCAGATTATTCAATTAAAAACAAATACTCACTCTCCCTTAGCAACGGCAGCCACAGCAGACATATGTGCATTAACGTGTGTCATGTGAACCTCCGCATTTATAGCTAGAGTGAGGAATGTTTCCAGAGTGATGTTTTTTCTTGTGTTTTCCTACATTTTATCGCACCAAGGTAAGAGATTCTAGAAGAGACACAGGTAGAGCTGTTTTTGCAACAAAGCACCTTTCCCAGAGCTACTGAACAACAAAATTGGGCTTGATTCAGTATAAAAGCAAAACTTCAGCACTGTCTGTCATCTCATCATCCTCCTGCATCCGATGCAGACCATCAGCACCACCAGCAGCCTTGGGAGGAAGTTTCTGCTACCCTTTTCTGTATGTCTGTCCTCAGCACACATTTCTCTGCAGTAACTGGTACTACCGAGTGGTGACAAAGGACTCCAAGGTAGCATCCTATGTGTCTGTTCCACCTGATACCGCTATGGACTGGGGACTGCAACAGAACTTGGATCTTTTTTTTTATTGCTGACATTATCATTTTTGCTAGAAAGGATGATTCAAGTAAGTGACATGGTGTTCAACCCAAGTTACAGCATCCCAATGAACGCTGCCTCCCTCCAGACAGGCAGAGTCCCAAAGTCTTTGGGGACTGCTTTTTATCTGCAAAAGCATCTTGGGAGATGAAGAGGTAACACAGAAATCTATATTTTTTCAATTTATTACAGGCAAGAGCACTATCAGGACTATTTATTTCACAGGTATGAAATTACAACTAGACATCTATAGTTCCACCTTTAAGTTTCACAGGTCCCAGAGGAATCCACTAGATGGACAACATTAATCAAGTTTTATCACTGCAACTGCTCACTTCCGGACACACAAATATACAGCATTGTTAGTCTGAAAGATTTACTTTAAAAATACCAACACAATGCCTACTCACATTCTTCTGTAGCAACTGCAAAGCTGATATGCTGCTTGCTGCTATTACTTGCAGTGTTAAATGTACTTGCTGCCATTCCTCCCTTGACCAAAACACACAGCAATGCACAACACGCATTCTACAGCCACTTAATACAAGCTTAGCAGCTGCAAGCTTTGAATGCTGAGGTCTGGATCATAATTTTTCGTGACAAAGGCATCCAAGTTTACATTTGTGCTGCTACTTGGCCTCACAATTAACTCACCTGGCCTGCTGTGTGTCAGACACTTCTACCCTGGACTGCACAGGCTGGCTCAGAGGCAAAACCTCACTGCTCCCACCAAGCTCAAGTTCCTCAGAAGAGGAAAATCTCCAGAGGTGAGAAACAGCACATACATGCAGAGCTCCTGCTGTCACCTCTGCCTTGCCCGAGACTCCACTGCAGAACAGAAAAGGCAAGTGCACCTTCTTTTCCACATAACCTGCAATAATGCCACTGCAGTACAGGGGAGAGACCACAACCAACACACACCCATGGGATGTTTACACCCAGTCTACAAAACACCCACAAAAATACACCTTTGAAAACACACACAGAACCTGAAGGGTTTGGCCTGGTGTGAGAAACACGTAAAAGCAAACCATTTTGATTCCCAAAATTAGGATTCTTTTCAGTTGTTCTAGTTGTTTACTCTCAAACTTTTTTATAAACTGAGAAAGTTACATTATGTGCCTAATGCATGGACTTTACACCTCTCTTACATGGGTATGTGTACAATTAAATTGTGACAGAAAGGGAGAACATTCACATTCCCAACTGGAACTGAAACATTATTCCACAGTCTTGCCCAGGCTGCCAACATAAACTAGCCTGAGAAATATTACTTCACAGCCAGCAGAGATGATTTTGAGAGACAGAAACATAAAACACACAGTGGGTGAAAAAGGAAAGCCAAACACTTCACAAAAAAATACATTACATTGTTCTTATTTGCTTTTCTGAGATACTTTGTGGGGCAGGGACAATTGCTTTTACAGCAGGAGAACAGATCATGGTCAATTAAGTCTGCAGCAAGCACTTCCTCGCTGATGGTTTTGAGGGGTGCTTTCTCTTCAGCGTAGTGACTGGATTAAGTGGAGTTGTCAAACTCAAATGCTAATGATAATGGTGTCTGGGAAGTTTTCAGCTGTTGTTTTGCAGTGGAAAAACAAACCAAAAGCAGAAGCATTTTTAAAATAGCCTAAAAACAGCTGAGAAATAAAAGGTATTTAGATGGTAACGTGATAAACAGTCTCCAGTGCTGGGTTCAGGACCACAGCCCCACGCTGACAGCTCCAGGCAGGTGTGAGACTGGTGATTTTCACTAGATAAAAACACACTTTTAAACAACCTTGCATCTCAAATGACTGTCAACTTTTGTCCCAGACTTGACTGGGTCACAAGGCCTCCTTACATAGCAGTGTCTGTCAGCACCGGATTTCAGAAGATTATTCAGAGCACATTCCTCGACAGAAAGCATTTTTCAACCAACGCAGCCATTTACAGTTACTAAGGATTAGCTCCAATATACACAGAAACACACACTTCTTCCCTGCTGCTGCTGCTCCAAAGAAGCTCCTTAATGCTTCAGTACCCAGCGTGGAACTACGGAAAGTACAAGTACATAGTTTATAAGTATGGCTCTTAAAAGAAACACTCAAGAACAATGGTGCTGATCTTCAAACTATTTATCCCAAAACATGAGAACAAGCTGCTCTCCAGTGCACTGCATGAACCAATTAACAGGGTGTTCCAGCTTTTTCAGCTGTTCATAGCAGTAACTGTGTAAAGATTTAAAGAGGAACCTGTGCTGTTCAGTGTTACTGTCCATTGTGTAACAACTCTAGGACCCCAAACCTGCACATTATTACAGCCTCATCTCCAATAAAATGATCGCATTTGCAGAGTTATGTTAATATTAAGTGCATATAAAGCATTGCTGCTCATCTCAAAAGGCTGAACAGAGTCAAAATGGATTTTGGAAATGGGTACAGCAGAATTCTGGCGCACATGTTGAATTATGAACTGCACGCCAGTCACATCAAAAACCCCACGTCATTATTCACTATAGTGCTGACCACAAAAAGAACTCGACTCCAAGTTAGCTGAGGAATGATTTTTGAGGCACTAGTGTGAAGTCCTAGAAATAAATTAGCACAACCATAGCCTTTAAAAGAATTCTAGGAATACGAAAGTTATTTGTGAGCTTACGGTGAAGATCACACGCTGACCTGACCAATTACAAGTACGGGTAATTACTTGGTGCTGTTTGAGAACATGAGGCTACCAAAGCCAGGCTGCACTGGTTCACAGGGAACCCCTGAGCCCTCCGAGCAATCACTGAATTTGAGAACGTACATAATACACCGATATTCAGCATCCGGACAGTGTCTGTCCCACCAGACTATGGATTTAGCAGAGGGAGAGTAAACACAACTCAGACATTGGCATAACCCAGGCAGCTGTCTGACAACAGCTAATTTAGCAACCTGTTTACAGCTGGAAAGAAAACTTATCCCAACGCAGATGCCGACTTGGCAAAGGCTTAATGAAATCCTCTAAGGTCAAACCAAGTTCTGTTGGGAGGCAATAAATACTTGCTCGTCCACCCCCGCACGCACGTGCCATGAGATACTCACTTGGAGCACACAGCTCCAGCTTTCAGTTTGGGTTACTGACTACAGCACTTCTGCCTGAGTAGCAGCCATGTCTTTTCTGACCCCACATTGAAATTCTGGGCTTTTTTATTTTAATTGCCATCAGGGTGATTAATTCCTGGGAAAACTAAGGCCTAAATTAATCAGTCCTCATAACCCACTATCTAAAGGGGTAGAAGACTGGAAAGACTGATTTATAGCCAGAAAATCTCCATCCCAGTCCTAAAAATCCTTGCCAGCACTAAACATCCCTACCAGAGAATTCCACCAGGTGTCCATGAGGAACTACACTGTAGCTGTCTGCAAGTTTCTCCACAGGTTCCCCTGAGAGCATCAGCATTTGCACCAACTCCAGTCCACCCACACAAAGTCCCCCATGTATATTCCATGGACATTGGGATTTGCATGAAAAGAGGAAAGTCTTGCAGCGTGACACTTCAGTGCTAGCAAGGGTTATGACACAATACCCTGGCATCTAAAATCCATCTATGCTTTTGAGAAAATTAAATATAGCAAAGTGTCCTGCATGTAGTTCTCAGCAATTTTCTCATTGTCCATCATTGTAGTGAGTAACACAAATCATCAGCTCCAATCCAAAGACCATGAAGGCAGAGAGTCAGACTTTCATGTGCCTTCCAACGAGCCCAGTGTCTAGCATCCACAAACTAATTTGGATTCTACTTATTGTGGATCCCAGAACACAGCTCTTATCAATGAGCACCTACAGGTGGTTTAACTTTAATTTCACAAGTGGTTCTTTCACCAGCAGCCCGACTCCGATGTGTAAAGTCAAACAATTGTGAAAGTATTCCCAGGATCTGGATTTAAATCTCATCTCACACGTTAATAAATCTAAGACCATATTTTTAATTCCATAGCCACTCTTAATGTTCATGGTTTGGGGTATTTTATGCTAGAAACCCTGAGCTACAAACAACGCATTTGATTTCTAAAATTGCTTTGAAGAATGCCAGTTATCCCTGTACTTTGCTCAAACACATCATTTTGCCCTCAAAGTGTCCATTTTCTATACTATCATCAGAAGCAAGAGGATAAAATGTTAACAGAACAAACTGGAGTTAACCTAGATTACATATATGGATATAGGAGAACTACATCCGCGTTCTTTACCACCACTACAGCTTTAAGAGCTTTAGGTTATTTTAAGAGGCAAAAGGCAGACAGTAACATCTGATACCCTCGAGAGTAATCATGACTTCACACTTACATGGAACTCGGTTGTATTGAGAATGTGACGACCATCCGGACTCCAGCATGAAGCCACCAACCCTGCAGACCCCTCGTCTATCTTACAGTGCCAGTCCGGCTGCTCCAAGGACCAGACCTAGGTCAGAGAGGAAGCCAAGCAGACAGCACACCCAGCAAGCAGCTTGTTACAGCCTCTGCTCACGAGAACACACCGCGGCTGGGAACAGGGTCCTGCATCACAACCCAGAGGGGCCAGGAAACCTCTGAACGCCCGTGGCCATGAAGGACTGGCGCTGGATCCCACTACAAAAGTAAGCCCCACGCCTCTGTGTGCTAATACAAATTGGAAAGTAGGGTGTTTGTTGTTTGGGTTTTTTTCTGTGATAAATATTCTGAGCACCCCACACTTAAAAAAAAAAAGGTTTAGTTCATTTAACAAGCTTGCATGTGTTTATTTCCCACTGCTCTAAGAAACTGGTAAGATAATCTCCAGCTTCGATATTTTTTGATAAATATTTTTACTCTAAATTTGGTTTGTGGCTTTGTTGTTGGTTTTATTCCAAACTAAGATGTTTGTCATGGTTTTAAGAACAGTGGCATGCTGGGGTACCCTCAAACCATGCGTTATCAACAACAGCGCCAGTTACTTTAGCAAAAGCATTGAGCTAATGCTTGCTGTTAAGAAGCCCCCACTCACACCACACACGAATCCAACAGGAATCACACTCTGTCCTGCTTCTGGCCTTACCTGAACAATCCCACGCTTGTACATGGCACATAGTATGAAGAGAGAATCGGACGACCACTCTATATACTGGATCTGATCCAGGCAAGTGTAGAGCTGGAGGACCTGGAGGGAACTCGCATCCCGGACCACCAGCCGGAACTGCACGCAGGAGGCCTGAAGGGGAACAGAGCCCAGTGAGGTGGCAGAGCCACGCGGGGCTGGAGAGGCACGGTCTCACTGCGCCGTGCCCCGCTGGCCCGGCACGCTGCGGGAATCTGAACTCCAGCAAGGCTTGAGGTGTGCAAACGACAGCAAAAAGAGTTAAACCAGGAAGGGGGTTGTGTTAATAAAGAGAATCCTCAGTCGCTCTATCACCGCTGGTTAACTAATTCCACCTGGGAAAAAATTACTCCTTGCCTCATAACTATCATTTTATTTAACTAACCTTAACCAGGTCTCCATTACAGAGACCTCTGTTGAGTAAAAGCCTCCTGGCAAGCCAGCCGTCCCACACACGGTGAAGCTTTCGCAGGATCAACAGCACTGCCGTTACTCCGCCCATGCCCGGCCCCGGGGGCCTGCAGGCCGCTGCCCCCCTCCGACCGGGGGCTGCCCGGGGACCGGCGCGGAACGGCCGGCGGGCGTCGCTGTGCCACAGCCACCGGCCCGGCTCCCCCGGCGGGGAGAAGCCCTTGCCTGGCGGCGGCCCGGGCCGACCCGAGGGCCCCCCCGCTGCCGCTCGGGCGCTTCGCCCAACGGCCGCCTCAGGCCGCGGGCGGCCCCGGTTACACGCGACCTCCCCCGCGAGGCGGCGGGCTCTACTCACCAGGCACTTGCCGTCGGGGGAGAACCTGCCGAGCAGGCCGGAGAGCTTGAACAGCTCCGAGAAGTTCATAGCGGGGCGAGGGAAACGGCCGCGCCGCGATTCAAACCCGCCCGCTCCGCCGCCGCCGCCCCATCCCTCGGCCCGGGCGGAAGCGGGCGGAAGAGGCGGGACGGGTGGGCCGGACAGCCAATCAGAGCGGGGGGCCCCGCCCCGGGGCATGCCGGGAGCTGTAGTGCTGGGGCGGGGCTGTCCGACCGTTCCCGCGTGTCCGAGGGCGGCGGGAAGCGCGCGGGAAACCGCCTCAGCAAACTAATTGTGATGCAAATGAGTTTAACGAGCCGCGGTGCGGTCAGGCGCCGCTCAGCCCCTTCCTCCCGCCACACTCTGCCTCCCCTGCGGCCTGCCCCGGGCGGGGAACTCCCGCGGATCCCCCGCTTTTCCGCGGGCAGCACGCGGGCGCCCCGGTTAATTACTGCTCCGGGCTAATTACTGCTCCGGGCTTATTACTGTGCCGGGCTAATTACTGACAGCAACAGAACAGGCAGGATGGCCTGCAAGGTCCCCCAGCTAGGGCTGCAAATTGCAATGGAAATAAACCAGTAAGCAGAGCGCTCATTGGGTTCGGATCAATAAATAAAGAGTTTGGCAGGGGAGCGAGCCAGGGCTGGGCAGCCTGGGGGGCAGCCTGGGTACCCCCCCAGGGTACACGTCCCGTAGGAAATGTTCTCCCCGGTGCTGCTGGGTGGGCAGTGGGGGAGTGCGGGTGGTGACGGGGCTGTCTGTGTCCCAGAAACGGCCCGGTCCGTGGGGCACTGAGCACAGACCCGTGTCCCTTCCCCGCCGACTGCCACCCAGCAGCGGGGGGTACACAGGTCCTTCTCGGTGGGTCCTTCTCGGTGGGTGGGCATCGGTGGGTGGGCAGCGAGCCCCTGGCGGGCAGCAGCCCTGTGCCCAGTGACACCCGGGACCCTCGCCTCCTCAGTCACCGTCACTCAGAAATAAACCTGGGCATCAGAGTCTTGTTGTCAGTATGGATTCATTATGGCATTTAGGACCCCCCAAAAGTGGTCACAGCGGCTCCGGTGTGGTCGGGGATGGTCAGTGTGTCTGTTTTGTGGCTCTGTCCGTAAGGAAGGGGTGGGATGTGACAGCTGCTCTACAGCCACTGTCTGCACAGCGACGCGTGGGTGCCTGGGCTCTGTACGGCGCGGGGTGACCTGAACGTGCAGCTGAGCACTGATCGCCACCCGCTGCCCTCCCCAAGTGACCAAGCGCAGGCTCGGGGCCGGTGACCAGCGGAACAGTAGCCTTTGGAACTGGGTGTGAGTGAGAAGGCACGCCAGTGAGTCCACACAATAATCAGGCTCATGGCTGATGGGTTTTTATCAATGCTCAGTCTTCATCCAGTGGCACTCTGCGTGCTCCTTGGCAAAGCCATTTCCCCCTGCGGGACACGGCGTGCTGAACGCGGCGCTGTTTGGTCCCCCAGGCAGGCTGCCCCGGTCCTCTGACACCCCAGGAGAGAAGAGCTGCTCCTTTTAACCAACACAAGCACAAAGCCAGCTCAGTCCGTCAGTCTGGTGAGGGGAAGAGCATCCCTTGGTGCAGTGGTCTTCTTCGAGTCTCCTTCCCTGCTCCATCACAATTAAACCCCAGCAGCCGCCTCGGGCGCAGCGCTGCTGGGTGGCTGCTGCTGGAGCCCCGAGAGCCAGCTTGTCCCCGAGTCACTTTGGCACTGGTGACCAGCTTAATTCTCCGGCACGCTTGGCTGAGCATTCCCCACCCCCTTGCAACTGCCTCCTACTCCAGGAAGGAGCGCACAAGCCTTTGCCTCACTTTCCACATAGCTTTCAGCAGCTCCAATGTCATTGCCTAGGCGACGGGGACGCTACTTGATTGTAGTGAACTAAATAACGTAGATCCTCAATCCCAGGCCGCTCCTGTCTGCGGGAGACCTCCGGGGGAACTCGAGACGCTTGGGGAGCCAGAGCAGGTAGGAGGAAAAACCCAACAAAAGGAAACCCCTTGCTATTTGTGTGTGTGAGTTCCTGGGCACGACCCTCTCTTGAGCGCTCAATAACGCAGCTGGAAGATGATTTGTGGCTGCTTTGCTTTGTAGGTTCATTACACAAAATCAAAGTGTCTTGGAAAGTTTGCTCCTGAGTGCCTTAGATCCGGAGTTAAAGCACTTGCGGAGTGAAAACCAGCTAAGCCTTGACTGGGAAGAACTGAGGTGGGGCTGGGTACGGGCAGGATGCGAGGCTGGCTGCCCGCTGCCGGGTCCCCAGGCAGGGCTGCTGGGGAGGGAGGGGGAGTTGGCTGGTTTTGCCTCCTGCCCCATCACGAGCTGATGGTTGACTCTCGTATCCATCAGGGAGGATTTCTGTGGAACCCGCCTGCTCCTTGGGAAGAAAATAGTCAATAAGCTGCTGGACCCCGAGGAGGGCTCCTGAGATTCAAGTGGCTTACTCACTCTTTTACAAGCCTTGTTTTGTGGGTGTGAATTTAATAATGTGGGACAAATGAGCAATAGCATAGGGTAGTGTTTGTACCTTGAGATCCACCAGCACTTTGCAAACATTAAGTTATTTGTGCATTTATCTCCCTTTAAGGCGGCTGCAAAATGCTGTCACATTTCATTCTGGGCTGTGAGAGTGGCAGGACAGAGGCACATATGTTATTGCTAGGTGAAATAGCAACAGACTCTTCGAAGTGCCTAAAACGGGGGCTTAAAGGTAATGGTGAGACCAGAGATGCTCCTTCTAGAGAGTGCAGATACTCTGCTGCCGGGCATCGCTCTCTGCCAGGCTTCAGCTCCCTTGCTACGCCCGCGGTACCCTTCGCCTTCCTTGTACTGGTGAGAAAATGAATTGAATTTATAATAATTCTAAGATCCATATGCTGGGGTCAAAGCACAAACCGTGGGTTGAATGAAGTGTGGTTGAATATGTGCATGTTGGTCTGCTCTGCTTCTCCAGAGCTGTTCTCCTGTCTTGGGATGGCTGTAGTGGACCTTGGTGCGTGGTTTTCATCCTCCTTCTGTCCCTGGGGCTGGGAGAAATGGCTGCTTCAGCTGAGCTGGGGCTGGCTTGGCCCTTCGGATAGAGCCAGTCACAGCAGTAGGGAAAAGAGGGAAGGTACTGGATGGAAGGAACTGGCCCCAGAGTGACCCATCCAGCTCCCACCATCCCGGGGGGCGGCAGTGCCCTGCCTCGGTGCTAAGCCAGCAGTGGCCTGAGCTGAGCCCCAGCACAAGCAGGGGTGGTGGATTGCCTCTTTGCAGCCTTTGCCTAGGTATTCCTGGCCTTTTTTCCCGTGTGCAGTTTCCCTGCAGTGCCCTGACTAGCAGCAACAGAGGGAAGCAGCAATCCAGGAACGGTGGAGCTGGCTGGGGGAAGCATGCAGAGAGCAGCTCTCCCAAGGGAGAAGCAGCAATTCATGCCAGCAGCCTTGGCACCCAGCACCAAGCCCCGGGTCTGCATGTTTTGGTCTTTCTTCCTCTGGAAGGCTGCAGTAAATCCAGTGTGTGCCCCCTGTGCCAGCCCCAGCAAGCACCTCCCGTTACCTCCCTGCTGGTCGAGGCAGGAGGGACTTTGCCCCTTCCCTGGGCAAAGAGATCTGCAGTTTAAGGAGCAGTCTGGGTCTCTGAAGGTGTTAAATTCTCCCAGTGAGGGGTTGGCCAGGGAAATCTTTCTGGCAGAAGCCAGGGTGACACCGCAGGTCTTTCCTTTGGTGCTGGGCAGCGGGTGACGTCAGGAGCAGCCACAGTTATGGCAGAGGCAAAGTGGCCTCCAAACAGAGCTGGGGGGCTGGAAGTGGCAGGGAAGCTGAGCCCCGGTGGTGGCCGGGCTCGAGCTCAGCCACTGCTGATGAGTTTAGCCCCCAGTTAGTCGCCTCCCAGTGCCATTTACACAGCCTGTGGGCACTGGGAAGGTAATTACATCCAAGCCATCTAGTAATGCTTCTCTAGCCATGCAGAATTAGTCTCTAAGGCTCTTTCTAGTTCACCTTTAATTAAGCTGTGCCACAGGGCCTCCACTGTGTGTTTTCCTTCTGCTGGACCGTGCCATCTTTCTGAGTTTCCCTGAACGTGAATGCCTTCACCATTCATTGCATAATGGGACTCAAAACAGCACCTGCTTTTAGAGTGAACCACACGGTCATTGGCACCACTGCCACCCTCGGGGAACACTATTTGCAGTGCCTTTTGTGGTTCTGTATCATTGTAGGTGCTGGGGGTCATTCTTGCTGCAGAGATGCTCTCCCAGGACGTGCAGTGATCACTGCAGCAGGGATGTGCAGTGTCAGTGCTGACAGCTGGAGCTTCTCTTTGTCCTGCAGAGTTTAGAGCTCAAACGTGAGGAGATACCAGCCTGGCTTTGTCAGCACCGATTGTGCTTTGAAAGAGAAAGGGAACTTCCAAAACGCCCTTAAAATATTCAGATTTTTTTCCTTTTGAAAACGAGTGCAGCCACGTGGTTAGAGCTGGTGTCACCCATCATGACCACACAGCCGGGGCGGTGCGGAGGTGCTTTCTTTGCTGAAGGGAAAGGCCTGGCTCCTTCCTGAAGCTGCCGCTGCCCTGGGCCAGGGAAAGCAGCATGGAAGCAGGGTAAGGCCACCAGCAGTCGCCTGCCTCAGCTCTAGGCTTTTCCTTTTCTCACAGCTACCGCCTAGGTCCTTTCATTTCTCTGTGTGTCCCACGTGGGATAAGGAGGGACGGGAGGACACCAGACTCTCGCTGCTAGCTGTTCTGTGATGAGACTCGTGGGGAAGGAGCCCTTCCGCTGCGGCAAACCCTCGTGCGAGATCATCTGTGGATGCTGTGCCAAGTCGCAGACGCAGCAAAAAGCAGCCCGCGGGACCAGCCGTTGGGGGACACCACCCTGCTTTCATTCCAACACCCGTCCCCTGCAGCCACCCCGTCCCCAGCTGACTCAGAGGGGCCCGGGCGACCCCGAGCATCACTCAGTTGGAAAGTGGCTGCCCTCGCGCTCGGCGGCTCGAGCCCCGAAAGCAGGAAGTTTTCAGGCTTTCACTATTAGATGTTGGTACCGAGCTGAAACGAGATGCTAACACTGGCGTGGGTAAAAGGAGCAGCTAGATTGTGCATGGGGCAGGTGTGTGTCAGCCAGGGCAGGGAATGGGTCTGGCTGCTCCCAGGGAGCGGGTGCGGGAGGAGGAGGACGATGGCATGGCGGAGGAAGGCAGCAGAGGGCTCAAAATGGCTCCGTGAAATCTGCCGCTGCTGCCGCTGGGCTGGGAGCGGTGCTGGGCACAAAGGGAGAGCGGAGGGACACTGCGTGCAGCCCTCCACGCTTCAAAGAGGCCAAGAAACGTTGTCCAGGGGCAATGGGAACAGGCTGGGCTGAGGATGACTCTGGGTATGCCTGTGCAGCAGCCTTCAGAAGGCTTTGGCTGGAGATCGGGCTGTCCCGCAGACTTCCCGTCCGCAGTGCCAGGGAGCGGTGCTGTCCCCAGTCACACTGGTGCCCAGCAGAGACAACACTCCTGCCTTGCGTTACTTCAGGGGCATAATGTTCCATTCAATAACGTTTACAGGCTGCTTCAAAGTGGGAAGGGCATTTTAATGTCTGACCAAGTAAGATTTAGGATATCTGCATCATGGCCTCACCGTAAACGTGCGCTGTGCAGGGTGTCTCACCTGTCCCTGTGGGTGTGTGGCCATTTGCAAGCAGCCTGCTGGCAAGTGATGCTCCTGGGGTAAAAGCTGCCCCGTGCCTGAAACGGACAAACCAGGGTCAGGGCTGAAGGGCTATGGTGAAACAGGCAGACCTCGTTGGAAGCTGGGCGGGCACGGGCTGTGGGGGTGCCTGAGCCCTGCCCACACTCAGAGCCCCTGCACCCCACTTTCCTGGTGTGCCTTGCTGGCAGCCGAGGGTATTCCATGTGGGGGACAGCCTGTGGCCTGAGCCTGGGGCACTGCCGTGACTCGGAGGCAGGGATGCCGCTCCCGTCGCCCAGATTCGCGGAGGATTTCCCCAGCCCAGAGCAGGGCAGGGCCAGGCTGCAGCCAGGCTGCGCTCACCTCGGGTTCGTGCTGCGAGTTTTTCCTGCTGCCTCGCTTGGGGTTTCAGTTTGATTCAGAGAGCTGATGCTCGAGGGTTTGGTGTTGCTGTGTGTGACCAGGGGCTGAGCTCTTTGCTGAGTGAAGCTGGTCCCAAGTGGTTCCTAGGCAGAGCTGTGTGAAGCCTGCCCATCACCAGAAATACCACCCCAGGGGAAAGCCTGGCGGTTTGGGTTGTTCCCTGCAGTCCCAGTCTGCAGTGCAGGTGCTGCCAGCCACCTCCTGTCCCACATGAGCTGTCTTCCCATGACTCCGGGGCAGGCTGAGCAAGGGCTGCCCCTCCTGCACGCTGCTCCTTGCCTTCAGCCTGCTGCAGGGCTGAGGGGCACTGTCTCCCCACGATGGGCGCTGTGGGACTCCGGTCCCCGCCGTGCCGCTGGCAGCGAGCTGGCAGCTGCTTTGCTGATGTAGATGCCACCCTGGCAACACTGACCTTGCTGTTTCTCTTTGCCCCTAGAGTGATTTACCCGCTGTCGGACTCCCCCTCTGTGAAGATGTCGCAGTCATCTCCAGCTGACGAGGGCACGACGTTCGAGCACCTCTGGAGCACGCTGTAAGTGGTGGCCGACCATCGGCCGTGGGGTGTGTTCTGAGGCACGAGTGGCCCTTTGCTCGGTGACCTGTGTTAGCAGATGGCATTGCTGTGGCCCGGCGGGAGGCAAGTCTCTTTTGCATGCTCCAGTTTTCGTGCACTCCTTTTCCACATTCAGAATTTTGCTCCCAGGATGGAGGGAGAAGTTGAGCAGGGGACAAGATTCAAGGGAAGTGCACGTTGCTGGGTGGGGGTGGTGCAGGCTGGAATGCTGACGGTGCCCTCACCTTCCACAGGGAGCCCGACAGCACCTACTTTGACCTCCCCCCATCCAGCCATACAGGCAGCAGCGAGGTCTCCAACCGCACAGAGGTCACCATGGACGTCTTCCAGATGAGAAGCATGAATGACTCAGTCATGGTGAGTGTGCTCGGACTCCATCAAACACAAACTTGTTTTCCCCACGGTGGGTTGGGGGCTCTGGGGTAGGAAACGGGGTGCTGCTGGCTCATAAACCAAACACCAACACTGCAGGTGCAGCGCTGATGCCGTTACAGGTCTGATAACCTCTGCCTGAGGGTACAGTGCTCCCCAAAATAGTGGCTACTTATGGACAGATGGCATTGCTGCATGCAGCAGCAGGGGCTCTGCGCTGTAACGGTGGTGAAGCTCGAGTCCCTTGATGGGAGGAGAGTGTCATTCGCTCTGGTATAAACATGCTGTGTAATAAAAGCTGTTTGTAAGCTGCTGGCGAGGCAGAGCTGCTGGAGGAGCACGTCGTGCTCCCAGCACCCAGCTCTGCTCCCGCTGTGGTCCCTGAGGGCCCATGCCATTGCTGCAGGTGCTTCCCTCTAAGAAGCTGGTGTGTCTCCATCTAAGGCAAAGGGTGTGAAAAGCGTGGTGGGCATGCGAGACATCCGGATCGCTCACGTGTGTTCAGTGCCTGGGCAGGGTGGCCTCTGGGGAGCATCCCTGAAGCAGCGCCGGCCGTTGGCAGCATCTCCCTCCAGAAAGCTGCCGTTTCCCTCCTCGCCAGCTCGCATCCCTTCCCCCAGCCCCCTTTTCCCTCGCTTTTCACTTGCTTTCCCTCCCTTCCTGGCCTTTGTCTGCAGCAGGCAGCAGCCTGGCAGAGGGATCAGGCGGGGACGGTGGTGCTAATTGGGGAGCTGCCCCTCGCTGGGCTTGCCCTCGCCGTTCTCCTTCCCGCTGTAGCCCCAGCCGAGCCAGCGGCAGCCGGTGCAGGGCTCCGGGCACAGCGCTGCACTCAGCCAGGGCAGAGCCCTTGCTCGGGGTAAGGAGCTGGCAGCAAATATCTGCGCTGGCCCCGTGGTGCGGCCGCGCGCTGCTGAGCTGCCAGTGAGCCGGGGCCGGCAGCGCCGCTGGCTTCACCGAGACGCGCGGCAGGCGTGGAAATGAACGCACGGATAACGCGGTGCTGCTGGCCTGACAGGCACGGCACGGGAGCTGCTCCTGGTGCTCAGCAGGGTGGAGCTGACGTGTGGGAAGCAGCGGGGGCTGCAGCAGGCTGCCCCAGCGCGCTGTGACCTGCTCTTCAGGTGGGCATGGTGCTCCCGCGCAGCGTCGCATGGATGCTGCAGTGCTCCTAAAAACCTGTTTCAGGGTCCTGTGGAGGGAGGTGCTGTAATAAAGATGCAAATGGTTTCTCAGACACCCTTTCTGCTTAGAGACAACAGCTTCAGGACTGGTTCGTGCAGTGCTTTTGGCTCTACGTACAACACTGACTTGTGTGGGGCTGCACGAGTACACCAGTGCGGGGAGGTGGGCGATGCACGCTGATTCCACCTTTCACAGTATGCCACACTGCTCTTTGAACTGCTCATCTGCTTCAGCATGGAGCCTTCCACAGGGGGCTCTGGCTGCAGGACACACCGTTCACCCCTCTGCCTTGAGCTGGAAGGGAATCTGCCTGGCCACTCCGGGTATCTCTATCCAGCTATCCATATCTATCCGTATCTATGCATCTAGATATCTGTCTAGCCATCTATCCCTACCTATCCCTATCTGGCCATATCTCTCCATCTAGATATCCATCTGGCCACACCTATCCGTATCTATCCATCTAGACATGGCTAACTCCACATCCCTGGGACATGGAGCTATCTCCGAGGCGCTGCATCCTCTGGCTGATGCAAGTGCAGCCACCTCGGTCTGCTGGTAAAGGGTGCCAGCCAAATGGGTTTCCAGCCCAGCATGGCTGCAAGTGGCTTTCTGGAGTGGAACCTGGCGGGGTTTGATGATGGAGCTGGACCCCCACTCTCCCCACAGTGGGAATGGTTGGTATCGCCCAGTCCATCACTGGGCAAGCTGGGGCCTGCCCTGTGCTTAATGAATAGTCATGAGGGACAGAAGGGGGTGGGCCGCGTTTTGTTGTTGGATGCAGCTAGTTGACAGAACTAAGGGAGATGAAAAAGGCAAAAAAGCCAACACACGGCGGCACTCGGGTGGCCAGCGCAGCATCCCTGGCACTGCCCGCTCCCGCACTCCCTCGTTCCGCTGCCTTCCTGCCGCCCCGACCCCATGACTCCCGGGGCAGGACGCTTCGCAGCGCTCCGTGAATCCCGCGACGACTAAAATGCTGTACATCAGCGACCCGATGCAGCAGTACACCACGGTAGGTGCTGCTCGTTCTTTATGGGGTTTGCCTTGCTGCTGCTGATTTGAAATCATCCTCCGCTGCCGAGGAGCTGGGCATGGGCTCTGGCTCTGCCTGCTGAGCCTCCGTGCCTGCTGCGGCTCAGGATGTGCCAGGGCTTGGAGTGGTACGAGCCGTCCCCATCCCATGGCTGCACGGAGGAGCTGCAGCTGCTCCTGCCCCGGCTGTGTCACCATGGGATGCTGCGACCTCGCTGGCTCGGCCAGTGTTCCTGTCTTGCTTTGCCTGATCCGGCGCTTGCAGAGCCCGAGGTGTGATTTGAACCTGTGGTGCCAAGGGCAGAGGCTCCCTCTGCCATGTCCATGCAGACAGGAGGGGTGTCAGCTGGAGCATCCATCCGAGGAATGCCCTGGGCACCACCAGCACCAGTCTGTCATCCTCTGGGGACCTCCTCAGCCGAGCTCACGGATGTGCCCGTGGCTCCAGGCTGGCTTTCCTTCCCGGGCTCACTGAAGGTCCCCGGGAGGGCAGAGCAGGTGAAGTGGTACCTGTACTTGCAGGTGATACCTTTTCACCCTCTCCTCAAGCACTGAGGTTGCTTTCTTAGGCAAAAGGGTTTGGTGTTTGCTCTGTGGCACTCGGAAAAGTCCGACCCAGGCAGGGATGCAGTGAGAGGCGGAGGTGCGGCGCTGCACTTCCCGAGCAGAAATCACTGCATTCCCCTTTGCCTTACGTGTGTCGGTCTGAAGCATGCACTGGGTTCGGTTCGTGCTGTAGTGCTGTCACCTGGGAGGTCCTTGCTGCAGTCCTGTGCATATTTATCTCTGTGTGTGGATAAACGTGTGTGTGTGTGTGTATTTATTTACGTACACACTGCAGGCTGTGCTGGGTTTGTTGACACACACATGCACACACAAACACTCCTGCCTTGGGTTTGTCTGCTAAGGGAATGTTTCCAAGATTTAATCAATTTTTAGGAACAAGTTGATCATCTTCCCCCTGCACCTGACTTTGGGTCCCTCTGCCCACGGGTGTCCAAAGCCCCTGTTGCTTTGTGCTGGCAGGGGATCCCGGTCGGGGTGGCCGGCCTGGCTGGCAGAGGTGACACTCTGGGTCCCGTGTCTCTGTGCGTGAAGAGGTCGCCGTTTCCCCCGAGGGAAGGCTCCCTCCATGCGGAGGTCGGGATGCTCTCAGTGGGTCGGTCCCCATTACCTGCCCGTTAAGCTTTGCAGCTGCGGGCTTCAGTGCTCACACTCCTGGCTCTAAGCGCCGCAAAGTCACAAAACCACGTGGGGATGGCATTTGCAGACTTCCAAGGCAAGGGCCACCTCACCCCTCGCCTGCCCTGCAGCTCCTGAGCTGGTGGCTCCCGAGTGGCAGATGTCACTGGGAGGGGAGAGGCTTCCCAGTTACGTGCCATGCTGGCAGGAGAGGAGCCACGGGACAGCACAGGCACCGTGCTCTGCCGGGCGGTCCGGGCCAGCCTGCTGTCCCTTTCCCCTTGCTGCTCTCCTGTCCAGTGCCTGAGCTTTGCTTTCCAAGGGTGACTTGAGCTGCTCGCCTTCCATCCAGTGTCACCCACCAGTGTCACCGAGGCTGCTTTGCCCTGCAGTCCCTGCTGGCAGCTGGGCAGGTTCCAGGCTGGATGGCAAGGGCTTTCCACACGCTTCTTTAACACCCATTTTGCTGAAGTTTCTTGTAACTTTTTCTCTGGGTGAAGCCTGGGATTGTGGAAAGCTGGGATGGGGGTGGTGTGTGTTTGGCACAGCTATTTATAGAGCCGTGAGAAGGAATATAGGGCTTTACACACATATTTTAGGGGAGAAAATGGCTGTATGTGTAAAAGCAAGCCAGATCTTGTTCAGCATTCCTCCAGTTAGTCACAGGCTCCAACGACCTTGTGAGAGATGCAGACAACAGGAGAACTTTCCTGGAGAAGGGTGATTGCCTTTAAACCATTATAGAGCGTAGACGTTTGGGTGAGGTTGGGATCCCAAGTTAAAACACGTCTCCTGATTCCTGAGCTGTGAGCCTGGCAGCCCTTCGGAGGAGAAGGCGGACGGCTGAGCCTGCGGGGCTCAGGGATGGGGACGGCCGCCTCCCGGTAGCCCCTGGTTTCCCAGGGCTGCCCCAGCGGGTGCTGGTGGCCGGAGGGACAGTCCCTGCTGGGTGTGGGGGGCTGGAGCTGGGTGAAGTTCCTCCTCCCAGCAGGGTGCTGTCGGGAGTCAAGCAGCGATGCTGTGCGTGGTCACCAGCGGAGCCCCCGGCACTGCAGCACGCTGCTGGCTCGCACCAGCCAGAACAACCCTGCAGCAATTCGGGAACTGCAGGTGTCTGGGGGAAAAAATCCCACTTGCTTGGACAAACTGTTATGTTTGGGATATCTGTTTTTTAATATTCGTTTATTTCTCTAGCATAGGAAAAATGGGGGGGTTGGGGTCTGGTTTTCAGGTGGAAGATTTAGGCTGCTTTAGCCATGTGGCTCTGGAGAACACAGCTTTGCTGAGGCAATGCCTGCAGGTAAAAGAGCTGCCAGCTCTTACTGGAAGTGTCTGACAGGAGAGGAATAAGAATAAAAACTGTAAAAAGCCAGGATCTGGTCCAGGATGGTTGGAATAAGAGGCAGTACGTGCCTGTGTCGGTACGGTAGCTCTGTGACCTCCCCCAGCGCGCTGCATCGCAGCTACGCGCTTGGTAGGTTTGAGGTTTTCCCCAAATTAGTCCTGCAGTGGTGAAAGCCACTGAGAGCAAACACCCCGGCTAGGAAATGAATTACACAAACCACCATTCAGAGCTGGCTCCTCAGCGAGCAGCGCTCCCAGCAGGGCTCTGCCCGTCTCCCTTCGCGACGAGTGGATGCAGGCGGGAGGTGCCTGGCGAACGGGCGCTCAGCGACGGTGGGGGCGATGCCTTCGTCAGAGGGCTGGTGGTCGCCTGGTGCTGGTACCAAGTGCCAGGGCAGCTCCCCTGAGCTCTGATGCTCTGGCTGCTTGGAAGGCCACCGTGGAGCAGAGCCCTCTGTGCAGGATGGGGCGTCACTGCCCATCCCACAGCGGGACGTCTCCCACACCTGAGCAGACCCCAGGACATCCCTGCCCTGTCCCCCCCTGGGCAAAGCCAGGTGTGCCAGGAACCCAGGGGTCTTGGCAGGGTGCTGCCGCCGGTGAGGATGGAGCTGGTAGGAGGGGATGATTTAAATGTGCTGGGTTTATCCCTTACACAAGTGGTGACCTGTTCCAAAACCCAGGCGACCCAGAGCAGCTCCCTTGGCTGGCTCTGCCGCATGCTGGCCCTTTAAGGAGGCTGTAACAGGATACCTGGAGCCCTGGAGAACCGTGGCTGAGGTTTCCATGTCTCTAAACTGGCTGGTGTTTTCTTTTTTCCCTCCTCCCCTTTTCCCTTCCTCCAGTCCCAGTTCAATTTGCTGAACAGCAGCATGGATCAGAGCATCGGCAGCAGAGCAGCCTCCACCAGCCCCTACAGCTCCGAGCACACCTCCAATGTCCCAACGCATTCGCCCTACTCGCAGCCCAGCTCTACCTTCGACGCCATGTCCCCAGCTCCTGTCATCCCTTCCAACACTGACTACCCCGGTCCCCACCACTTTGAGGTGACCTTCCAGCAATCCAGCACCGCCAAGTCAGCCACCTGGACAGTAAGTTGCATGTCTTCTTGCCTTTGCCAGAGAGGTGCTCGCTGCTGCAGCCACGGGTTTGGACCCTCGGTGCAAACACCCGAATGTCTTGGTGGTGCTTCTCAGCGGGATGCAGAGGGCACACTCGTGGGGTGGCTGCAGGACACAGCCACCACCGGATGGGGACTTCACCTGCACAGGTGGCCCTGGAAAGCAAAATGGGCAGGAAGCACACTGCTTGCTTTTCAGGGATTTTCTCCAAAAGGGCTGTTAGGCTGTAACTTCTCTCACAGCAGTTCCCTAAACTGCGGGTAAATGTGCCCAAAATCACAGAGCTGGAGAAGTGTCCTGGGGAGGTCCCTGCCTTGTTCTCGTGGTGCTTCCCTGCACATCTGCCAGCGACTGCTGTCAGGCGAGGCAGTGGGCGAGGTGGACCTTTGCTTGCATCTACTGGAGCCATTCTTAGCTTTGCTGTAAAGCCTTGCCTGTCATTTACAATCCTTTTTCACCTTGTATCAGAAGAGTAAGCTAATCTCTAGAAATCACAGCAAAATAACAGAGCAGGTTTTCAGTCACCGAGGGATGGCTGCTCGGCATCGTGCCGTGTGCGATGTGGGCGCAGCAGCCTGGTCCCCGGGCGCAGGGATGCAGGTTTGGCCCAGAGCAGGGATGCAGGTTTGGCTCACTGCTGCTCTGACTGCACGGCCGCAGCCCAGCAGAGGGGTCCTCTGCACATCAGGGACCCCGCGGCCGGGCAGAGGTGTGACAGCTGCTTCGCTTTCTGTGGCAAAAGGTCCTAAACTCCCAGCCTGGCTCCGGGCTCAGCATAGTGCTGTCCTTATTTTTAAGAAGAGCCAGCCCTTGTGTCCGGTGTCAGAGGCATTTCTGCAGCAGACACGGCCCTGAGCACCTGGGAGAGGCACTCACCTGCACACCTCAGGCAGGCGGGTGTCCTCCTCTGGGAAATGTCCACGGAGCAGAAAGGCTGGGATGGGACAACCGGCATGAGAGCGCAGCGGGGTTTCCTCCAGTGGTTTGACATTGTCACAGGACAGGCAGAGCGGAGCAGGAGCGTGATCAGCCTGAGGTGTGATAATGACTTTTATTTTTGGCAGCTGATGTGTTTCCTTGCCAAGACAGTCCTTCCCACGGTAGGCAGAAAGAGTCCTCGGGTGCTTTTGTGCAGGCAGCCCTGAGCTGCAGCCAGTGGCTGCTGCTGCGCTCGCTGCTGCCGGCCGGCGTGGTGCAGGGTGCTGATCCCAGCGTGGCGCGGGGCGCTGATCCCGGCGTGGCGCGGGGGCTGATCCCGGCGTGGCGCGGGGGCTGATCCCGGCGTGGCGTGGGGGTGATCCCGGCGTGGCGCGGGGGCTGATCCCGGCGTGGCGCGGGGGCTGATCCCGGCGTGGTGCGGGGGGTGATCCCGGCCAGCGTGGTGCGAGCAGGCAGGAGGGGACAGACTAGGGCAGCTGCTGCAGCCCCAGGTCTGTCTCTGGTGAAGACCGGCGGGCGCACGGAGCGTGCAAACCAGCAGCAAGCTGGGGCAGTGGAGCAGCTTCCCCGTGTCCGGTCACCGGAGCTGCACGGCTCCACTGCCGCCTCGCGCTGACTTGGGACCAGCACCACGATTAAATACAACTTGCCCTCGTAGGAGCAGTTAAGCCTTCACTCTTTTCTGCTGTCTTTCCTTGCAAGATGTTGGTAAAGGATGCACGTCATTAGGTTTTGGATGAACTGAAGGTGCTCAGGGCAGGAGGTGGCTCCAGCCCACTCCTGTCCCCATCAGGGGATAACTCAGCACTTAGGAGTAAAGCTGCCCAGGACCTGCACAGGGAGAGGTGGCATTCCTGTGCCACGAAAGCATCCGAATGGAAACCAGACTCACACTGATGCAGGGTGTCTTGTCCCTGCTGCCCCGGCGTGGAGGGAGGAGGAGTGGGGAGCTTGAGATGCTCATTCGCCACTGTCCCCAGCCAGTGGTGCCCAGGGGACGGCTCTGGGATGGAGCAGGGACAGCAGCAGGCAGGGCCAGGCTGGGTGCTGCAGGGCACCCTCAGCCAGCACTGCGGGCAGGGTGTGCTTGTGCCCATCAACAGATGGAGAGAGCACCTACTAAAGATACTTTCTGTGCTCGCTTTAATTAGCAGTAAGGAAACACCCTGTGACAGCCCCTTCCCTCGCTGGAGCCGCCCCAGTGACCCCGGAGCTTTCCACCACTCCAAACCCAGCCCAGGCTGTCTGAGCATCGCCCCGTGCTGACCGTGCTCCTGTAGCTGTCAGGTCCTACTGGGAGCTCTGCTCCTCAGGCCAGGACTGCTGTTTTTCTCAAACCTTTATGTTAATGTCGAAGCAGCCAGTGCCCCATGGATGCTGTGAGAGCCCTCCTCGCCTCGGGGGAGCGGCTGGACTCCAGAGCTGCCCGGTGAACACGCCATGGGCAGCCGTGACCACCTGCAGAGGGGGTCCTGGGAAGTGGTCTGGAGCAGAGGAGTTAAATGCCTGAACTGGCTTTAATACTTGGCAGGGCAGTCAGTGAGATGTGCAGACCCTGAACCATGATGCTGGGGCAGTTGTGCATCCCCCAAAAGCAGGCTGGCTGCAGGACCAGTGCCCACCAGCCCAGATTTCACTGCACTGAAGCTGAGCCTCATGGAGAACAGAAGTGGGTCAGCAGTGTTTGCACCCAGGGGAGCAAGGGGGATGTTTAATTCGAAATACTGACCACTGCAGGACTGCTGACATGGGTGCAGACTGTCCGGCTCGCTGAGGTTGTCACATGAAGAGTGGTCCTGCTGCAGTGACAGCCAGATTTGCTCCATCTCCTCACGCTGACAGCTGTCACAGCCACACAGCTGCATTTCTTGGGCTGGAAGTCGGTTCTGCTGCTTTCCTCCCACTCACCTTGAGCTCTGCACTGCCACTGCCGCACTTGAAAGTCTGTCCTGGTGAAATGGGGGAAGGAATTCAGCAAAAAAAGCGTATGTTATATATTGGCAGTCAGTCAATGTACAAATAGGGATGTCTGTACGCAGTGTCATTCCCTCTGCAAACTCTGGATGTGTATGTAGCAGCATACAGGACTAGGGAAGCTGCTGGGAAATGCAGGTCCTTGGGAAGGAAAGCTAACCGTGTGGTCAGCGGGGCTGGGGACGGTGACATCTGACAGCTCGGTGACGGCCCAGGTAGCTGGATTAACCATCTCGGTGAGCTAAAGGACACACATGGTTTGATTCAGCACTTTGAAAGAAACAGCAGTAAAATACACTTCCTCTTTCACCCATAGCTGGGGAAGGCTCTTGGCTCTGGGATACTCTGAGGTGAACTGCACCACATATTTTACGCCAGGGCCGTTGCAAGCGTTGACCACGAATGTGGCGGAGCCGCCTGTGCCAGGCAGCGTCTGGGAGCAGCGGGGAGCCCTCTGCCCCCAGGAAGGCTCTGCTGGACCCACGGCTCCGAACACCTCCTGCAGCCTGGGGTCGGATCCCGGAGGATCCAGCCGAGGAGGAGCTGGCAGCCGGCGCGCAGGCAATGCCAAAGCAAATAGTTTGACACGAGTCGTCTTGTCAAAGGTTTTGGCGTAGTTTTTTGGTACAGTCCTAAGCTTTGGTTGATGGGAGTGTGTGGCCCAATAGACTCAGTTTTTGGAGGGTTTTGCCTGAATCCCTCTGGGAGATGTGGCGTTATCCGTTCTCCTGTGCTCGCTCTGCAGGAGCTGGGCAGAGCATCACCTGGGCAGGGGAGCAAGGAGCCACCCAGCCACTGCCCTCCTGTCCACACTTCACACCCTCTGTTGGAAAAACAGAAAAGGTTTGGGAGGGAGATCCAAAGAAGATGAAAGATTTGGAACAGCTGCCTTGTAGGGCAATACCAGAGAAATGTTCTGCATGAAAGGTCTCCGCGAGAAGAGTAAGGGTGGCTTGATAGCAGTCTGCAGGGGAGATGGTTTCTGATAGCAGACAGCTCTTTAATCTAATACAAAAAGACATAATGAGATCCAGTGCTTGGAAGCTGAAGCCAGGCAAATTCAGACTAGAAACAAGGTGGAAATTTTTGAACAGTGAGGATAATTAACCATAGGAACAATTTACCAAGGAATGCGGTGGATTCTCCAACTCCTGAAGTATTCAAATGAAGAGTCTGCATATCTCCCAAAGATAAGCTGTGCTTCAAGCAGACACTGCTGGCTCGGTGCAGGAGGAGTAGGCAGAGGTCTTGGGCCAGCAGTGCAGGGAATCAAAGAGAGGATGCCCTCTGTTCTCCGAGCCTTAAAATGCTGAATTCCTAGATTTAGGAAATGGTGAATGGAGAAGGGGTGAAGACTTGGGACAGGAGTTTGGGGCTGGTGTTACCAGAACCAGCTGTGCCCTCGCAGAGGGGTGCTGGGCAGTGGGTGGGTGATGTTGGACGCCCCAGCCCCGGGCTGGGCTCTGAGCACCGCATCTTGCCACAAACTCCGAACCGAAGCGGCCGCGCTGGTCTGCGCTGCGGGAAGCCCTCCAGGCTGCCACCACCTCCCTTTTCATTTTTAATGGCCTTCTTATCAGCAGAGAGCAGTGGCCAGATGCTGACAATAAGGTTTTCCCTGGAGGTTCGAACCCCCCTCTTGCTAGGCTGCCTCGACAGGGCTGGGAGGACCGGGAGCTGCGGCGCTGCAAGACGGGGCATGCAGGCAGCCTGCCTGGCTCTTGGAAGCTCTCCGGACTCCTGGCTCCCCGGAGCTGCCCGTACACGCTCGAGCCGCGAGCCCATCCCGGCTGGTTTCTCGCGGGCAGCCCCGGCCACGCCGGCCAGCTGGTAACTGATAGATAATTAGTATTTTTCTCAGGTCGGGTTTGCGGCGGGGCGGCGCTCCCTCCCTCCCCTCTCAAACGCTATCGCGTGTGCCAGAGCCAGCAGAAGTGTTAATGGGGTCTTTGGCCTCCTGTGGTCTGGCTGCAAAAGGATGCGGGGGCTCGAGCCCCCGGCGTGGGCAGCTGCCTGGGCTCGCACGGAACCACCAGTGCTGGGGGAGCTGGACAAACCTCCCAGCTAAGCAGGCAGGGGTCCCCTAGCCTGGGTGCAGGTGCTGGGGGTCTAGGCCATGTCCAGGGTCTTGCCTGCTGGAGCGTGGGCACTGGGAGAGCTGAAATGGTTTGTCTGATGCTGACTGAATGAGGATGGAAATAATTGGAGTGGCAGGAGGTAGGCTCTCCTTGGTCACTGAAGCTTGTTGGGGTAGAGGCAATTTAAAGCAGAGGGAAAAACCTTCAGGAGCATCTATAGAAAATGAGCCCCCTCTTCAAACTCTCCCTGGCACCTTACTGCATCGTAGGGAGGTACCTGTCCAAGAATGGGGGCCTGGAGATAAGCAGGGGGCACACACAGCTACCTCTGAGCCACAAACATCTTTGTTTTTATCCGAGTAGCTGCGCAGAAGAGCCTGGATATTTTGGCGTGCCAGAAATAGGAAAGCAACCTCAGCACCAGCCTGCTCCAAAGCCCGTTGAAGCCAGCCCACTGGAGGCTTTCCACCAGCTCTCGCAGGGCGGGGATGAGGCTCCAGGAGCTCCAGACACAATGGAATTAAGAAAAAAGGCAAAGGAATTCGGTGTGCGATGTTCCAACACGATCCCGCTATCAGCTCCACTATCTCCAGCGTGCACGGTATGCGCAGGTCAAGGGAACGACTTACCAGCAACGGCTGCTCCAGCGGGAGGGCGACGCTCTCCTGTGGGACAGCCTGGAGAGGACACACCGGGGACAGGAGGTTGCTCTGGTCAGCTCCTCTGCATCGGGATCTGAAACACAGAGGGGAGGTGGGGACTGAAGGACCCAGACCATGAACAGGCTGCAGGAGGAACTGTGTCTCCATGCTCTGGGCCAGCACTGATCTCCAGTGGTGGCCCCAGCAGAGCCCTGCAGGAACTGGGACAGATGCTGAGTGTGCCCTTGGTGAACCACCTTCTCTGCCTGTGCCACTGTGGCTGTAGGAAAGCAGGAGGAGCAGCTCCCTGCTGCCCAGCACAGCCTGCCAGGGATGCTGCGAGAGGCAGTGGTCTCTCTCTGCCTCCCAGTCCTGCTGCTCTGGCTTGGTGAGAGGACCCGAGGATCCAAGCAGAAGGAGTCAGACCTGGTAGCAAAGATTCAAACAGCCCGTGTGTGTGCCAGCGCTGGCTGCTGGAGCAGGGAGTAAGAAGGGCTGTGATCCTGGCTGGCAGTTATTGTAAGGATGCGCACACCGGGGAGGGAAGGCAGAGGACTCCTTTGGGGGTGAACCAAGGGATTTTAATTAGCAGTAATGGCATGACAGTAAAGGTAGAAGAAAGCAGGCTGGAGCACACGCAGTCTCTCTGCACTGTGGCTCTGGTCCCAAGAGTCACCAGTGTCCCAGTGCTCATGGGAGCAGGGCTAGGGGACCTCCAGGTGACAGGGGCCCCCTGCAGACACTGATGGCCGGGGTGAGCAGAGAGGCTCTGCACAGGGGGTGGGGGACTCTGCCAGGCACCTCGAGACCACCCCTGTCCTGAGCACAGCTGGCAGTGCCCTGGCCATCACCCTGAAGCATCACCACTGTGGCACAGGGACTGCAGATGTGAGGATGCAGGTGTTGGGGTGTCCCTTACAGCTGTCCCCAGGGCAGCATCTCTGCTGCCCAGCCTGCCCATGTCCCCCAGGCACCGGCGGACGCTCCCCCCTCGGGCATCAGTGATGCACTGGACACAGCTGAGCCCAGCTCTCAGTAAATGAGCACCAAAGCAGCTTTGGGAGGAATTTCCAGCTCAGTGAGAAGCTATATGGGCCAGTGATTAAAAAGTGGTTATTAAAAAAAATTAGAAAGAAAAAACCTGAGCTCTGTAGTCGGCATGTCTTCCAGGATCTGTCGTAACAGATTCGTCCGAGCCGGTTAACGGTATTTGCGGTTTGCAAGATGCTACATGTCTGAGGGAGATGACAGACACGTTATTATCACCTCTCCACTGCGATCTGTCCGAACCTGTCCCAGGATGCGGCTCCGCAGCTGCTTGCTGGGGAGCGCGAGGAAATTAGCAGCCGGAGGCAGCACTTTTCTTCTCTCTCTCTTGCCAGGCCAGTGGCTTTACTGGGATCCATTGACTGCAGTCCTGGACACGTCTTGAGTAGAGCTAATGAGGAGACTGGAATGCAGAGGAGGAGGAGGAGGCTGGTAGGGAGGGGGGGGCGGTATGTGGAAAAAGTAATTGTGGAGCAAATCATTTCCTTCAAGAGAGAAAGGAGGACTTGGCTGCAGCCCTCCCGAAGCAGGCAAGTCTAGACGCTTCAGTGTCAACAGTTGAAGATAAATAAGATTTTATCAGCTCCGAATCTGTTGGGACACATCCTCGTAGCGGTTCTGCTGCCCAGGGAGGGCTGGGGGACATGGACTTCACCCGCAGGTCTTTCCACGTGGAAGATTCAGGTTCTGTTTTGTGTGAGGCTGCCAGCATCCATGGGGAACACCACCGCTCCCTGCTCTGGCTCCTCACTCAGAAGCAGCTCTGGGCTGAGCAGTGCGGTCCCGGGCACTCGCTCAGGGCGGGCAGCGGCGGATGCTGAGACTTCATTTCAACGCCGCCTCGCGGCTGCAGCCGTATCAGTGGCCGTGAGTCGTGGGGCATTCGCTCTCGTGCATCTTCCGATGTGCAAAACATTTCCTTGGCTCCAGCAGCAGCGGTACCAAGAGAGCCCTGGCAAAGCCCCGCCGGCACCACAGGGCTCTGCCGCTGCGCCCGCTCCCTGCTACGCTGGGCACCGGTGCAGCACGGCCTCGTGGAGGTGAAACAAACCCCACCTAAAGACACTTTGGGGGACCGAGCCCCTGGAGAGGCAGGGGTTAATGCTGGTACCCAACTGGTGCTTAAATAACACGGCTTTCCCAGTTATTCCTGGTGCTCCGGACTTGCCCTGCTGGGCTGCCCACGGGAGCAGGCAGCGTGGCTGCACCGGGCAGAGCCCTGACTTTTATTGCCCAGAGTTATCAGGATGGAGTTCCTTAAAAGAATAGTTTGTTATTGTGGAAGGACCTTTGAAGGCAGTCCTGGAGCTGTTAAGACACGATAAGGTTATCAGCGGAGGCATGCCTGCGTGGAGCGGCAGCCTTCCTCCCTGCGGGGCAATCGCTCTGCTATTTAACAGAGATTTATCCGTGTCATAACATGGTATAATGAGAGAATTTGTTACCAAAGAACTTGCCATAATGCACCTCTGCTCTTCCAGAGCAGTTATATTTCCCAGGCATGTTGAGGACTGCCCGGGAATGTCTACATGAAAGGATCCTTTGACAGGAGTTGTCAGTATTTTAACACCTGGCAAGGAAGAGCCCCCCTCTAAATAACCCTTGTTTTGCCATGTTGTCTCCTCAAAACGGGGGTGCTGACCCCCAGTGCACTGCGGGTGACAGTCAGTGTCACCAGGCGTCAGTGCAGAACGTGGGGATTTCAGTGAAAGCCGCTGTTTCCAAGCATCCTCTCTCTCTGGGCAAGTCCCATGCCTCCAGTGCTGAGGATTGATTCTTGCTGCCAGATCCAGCTCAGGTGACACCCCCGGATCACAGCCTGTAATGACCACAGCATCCTCCTGCTCTCTCCAGCACAGGGCAGGCTCTGACCCCGGGACGTGCCTCCCCGGGAGCTGGTACCCGCGCCCGGCCGCCCGCCGCTCCAGCGCATCCTCCAGCGCATCCTCCAGCGCCGGAGCTGCTGCCCTTTGCCTCGGCAGGAGCCTCTCCCCTTCCTGCCTTCCCTGCACCCCCCTAGAAATTCCACCTGAATGGGGGTTCTGTCAGCCTCTTCAGCAGCTCCCGGGGTGGTGGGAGCCCATCCAGCCCTGGCAGCGCGCTGGGAGCCTCCCTGGGCAGGGGGATCAGAGAACAGATCCCTTCTGCAGACCCACCTGAGGCACGGCTGCACCGGGCTGGGCTTGTGGCGGTGGGAAGGCGAGGGCTGAGCACCCCTGCCAGCCCCCTCCTGCCGTCCCAGCCCTGGCTCAGAACCCCCCAGCACCACAGAGCACTGCAGGGGCAGTGGGAGCCTCGCTGGCCGCTGCACACCTGTCCTGGGGTGGCTCGGGACACGCTGTAACATCCTCACAAAGACTGCACGGTGGTATTTTTTTGGCATCGGGCGTTTATGTTGTGGGGATGAGATAAAATCCTTTGAGCAGGAACATGCCCTGCCATGCAGGGACTGGCTCCTCTCCGGGCGGCAGGGGTGGGCTCGTGTACAGCAAACACATTCTTTGGGAGCTGGAAAACAGCGTGGCACTGCCGAGGTGGAAGGGAATTGCACATCCCCGCACCTGGGAGCCGACACGCGTTTACTGGAAGGTGAAGGACAGGCGCTGCCTTCCCCACCCCTCTTCTAGAATGATGTGCAGCCTCCCCCTGCCTGCTGCACGCCACCAGCCTCTGCCTTGCTGCTGGTGCCACCCGTGGTCAGCCTGGACCTGCGACCAGCGCTGGCTCCCTGCCCTGGGCACCGCAGCCGAGGGGCTGGCACGGTCGTGGTCAGGACAAACCCTGTCTGTGTCACACGTGCCAGGCAAAATCAAACTCTGAGCTCTTGCATAATTACCTGTGATTCTGTTAATGACGTTCAGCACCATCCCCTCAGGCCACAGTGCTTCGGTGCCCTCGGTGCTCCCCGCCCTCGGCTCAGCCAGGAGCTGTGTGCGAGAACAGACCCAGGGCAACGTTTCCCAGCTGGGCTGAGGGGTGAGTGGGGATTTACGCTCTTCTTTTCCAGTACTCCCCCCTGCTGAAGAAACTCTACTGCCAGATTGCAAAGACATGTCCCATCCAGATCAAGGTGTCCACCCCCCCGCCCCCGGGCACCATCATCCGGGCCATGCCCGTCTACAAGAAGGCAGAGCACGTCACCGAGGTGGTGAAACGCTGCCCCAACCACGAGCTCGGCCGCGACTTCAATGACGGTGAGTGCTGCGGTCCCCGCTCTGCCGGGGCTGCCCCGTCGGCTGGGGGGGGCACAGGTCCCACCCTGCGCTGCAGGGGACGAGCACCCTAGAGAGCCACGTCCGGTAACGCAGAGGTTTTACCTTGCAGGCCAGTCAGCCCCAGCCAGCCACCTCATCCGGGTGGAAGGCAACAACCTCTCCCAGTACGTGGATGACCCCGTGACGGGAAGGCAGAGCGTGATGGTGCCCTACGAGCCCCCGCAGGTACCCAGGGCAGGACCGGTGCTTGCCTCTGTCGGGGCCGCAGTAGTTCTGCCTGTGCTGAGGGTGAAGCTACTGGTGCTGCTTGGCAGGAGACACACTTGTGTCCTGAGCAGGAGCCCTGCTTGCCCTGACACGTCTAAGGCCACCCCCTGCTTGCTCCCTGCACCAGCTGCTGTGTTCAAGCATCCCCAGCTCCCAGCCCTGTGAAGCATCCCAGAGCATCCCATTCCTGGGAAGTGGGGTGCAAAGGGAAATCCCCTCCAGTCCAGCCCTGGCGGATCCCAGGGACCCCAAAGTCCTTTGTTCAGTCCCCTCTTCCCAGCTGGGACTGTCCCCACACTGCCCTTCCCCAGTGCTCCCAGGGAAGCATCCCCTCGCCCTGCCAAGGTGCCAGCCCCACGTCAGGAGCCATGGGGGCCCAGCCTGCCTCCCCACCTTCTCTCTCTGGGGGTTCCAGCCTGCCTCCCCCTGTCGCATCCCGCTCAGCACCGGCTCTCCCCTCCTGGGCAGGTGGGGACCGAGTTCACCACCATCCTGTACAACTTCATGTGCAACAGCAGCTGCGTGGGAGGAATGAACAGGAGGCCCATCCTCATCATCATCACCCTGGAGACAAGAGAGTGAGTGGCTGTCGGAGCAGGGACAGGCACCCCTCCCCGCTGCAGGAGGGCTGGGGGCCCTCGGGACGAGCCCCCCACCCCAGGGAGCACCGCCAGGGGAGGGGGACATGGCAGCACCCCGCAGCCCCAGGCTGTGGCAGGGGAAAAGCTCTTTCCTGCCGGCTGGGAGAACGGCTGGCACAGAGGGACTGAGGACCCAGCCCAGCATCAGCTTCTCCCCCTGCAGCTGGAGCCTTCCTCTGCCCACCAGCTCCTCCTCCCCCACTGCCAGGGGTCCCTGCCCGCACCGCGGGGTTCGGCCCGTTCGTACGCAGGGACGGGGAGGCACTTCGCTGCTCTGGTTTCTGAGCTGGACCACCACGTGCTGGGCTGGCTGTGATGCACTTCCCAGCAGCAGTGGGGTCACCGGTGTCTGTCCCCTGCCAGCGGCCAAGTCCTAGGAAGGCGGTCGTTCGAGGGCCGGATCTGCGCCTGTCCCGGCAGGGACCGCAAAGCTGACGAAGATCATTACCGGGAGCAGCAAGCCCTGAACGAGAGCGCAGCCAAAAACGGCACCGCCAACAAACGCAGTGAGTGCCCTTCTGCCTCAGCTCCTTCCCCATGGCACCCCAAAGCACGGTGCTCCAGAACTCGGGCACAAATCCCCATCCAGGCACGATGCTTTTCCCTTTCTCACCTAAATCTAAAGTCTCGTAAATAGCACCCACTGCACCCTTAGTGCAGAGCTTTGGTGTCCGGATATATTTGCTCTTCATTATTATTACTAATAAAGGGACATCGTCAATGCCAGGATTTGGGTGAACAGCTGCTGCCCTCCATGGCTTGAGCAGAAATACTGCAGGGAGCCAAGGTGACCCCCCCGTGTCCCACTCCCCCGAGGACAGCACGCTAACGCTCTTCCCCTCTCCCTTCCAGCCTTCAAGCAGAGCCCCCAGAGCATCCCAGCCTTGGGGACCAGCGTTAAGAAACGGAGGCACGGGGAGGAGGAGATGTACTACGTGCCTGTAAGTGTCGCTGAGCCACGCTGGTTCAGAGTTCAGCTGGGGTGGCGGTGGCATTGTCCCCTCTGCGAGAAGTGCCTTGGGGACGCGGTGTCAGGCAGGACAGGGCTGCACAGTCTCCCGGAGGGCAGCAGGCACAGGGGCTCAGCAAAGACCTAGAGAACAGGAGCAAAAGCATCTGTAAACACCCATGTCCGAGGGAGTCCCGGACCCCCCAGCAGCCCCTGGCCACAGTGACACTGCACCTTGTGTGGCTGAGTGGAAAAAAGGGGCCACGAGGAAGGTGGCCAGGTGGGGTGGGAACAAAGCAAAGCCCTGGGCTTTTTCCCTCCTCCAGGTGCGAGGCCGGGAGAACTTCGAGATCCTGATGAAGATAAAGGAGAGCCTGGAGCTGGTGGAGCTGGTCCCGCAGCAGCTGGTTGACTCCTACCGGCAGCAGCAGCAGCAGCTCCTGCAGAGGCAGTGAGTACCACACAGCCCCCCAAAACCCCCCCGGGGAGAGGCTGGGGTGCAGCCCTGGCCCTGCTGCGGGGCTGGGGGAGCCCTCAAGCAGCCCCAGCCTGGGGCTGGTCCACTGGCTCCCAGCACATCTGCCCAGCACTGGGGACTCAGCAGCTTTGCTGTGCCACAGCCCCATCGCTGCGGCTGCCTGCAGCCCCTGAAGCAGTCTGACAGGGCAGGGGGGCTCTGGGACAGGGGGCTCCATCCCACCCCCCCGGGCTGACTGGCCACGTGCCTTCCCCGAGCAGGACTCAGCTGCAGACGCCGTCCTCCTACGGCCCCGTCCTTTCACCCATGAATAAAGTCCACGGCGGAGGAATCAACAAGCTGCCCTCTGTCACGCAGCTGGTGGGGCAGCCAGCGCAGCACGGCTCCGGCTCCGCGCCCGGCCTGGGGCCCATGGGTGAGCTCTCACCTCGCTGCAGTCCGTGCTCCCGGGGCTCTCCCTGCCCCTGGGACCGCAGGCTCCCTCCGAGGGAGCGGGGGATATCGTAGCTGGGGTGATGTCTAATTATTTGTTATTAATTGTTGCGTTGCCGTGGCTGCTGGCCAGGACCCGGGATGCTCAACAGCCACCCCATGCAACCCAACGGAGAAATGAATGGGGGCCACTCGTCCCAGTCCATGGTCTCTGGATCACAGTGCACCCCCCCGCCGCCCTACAACCCCGACCCCAGCCTCGTCAGGTAGGGACGGCGCCCGATGCCCTGTCTGTCTCGTCCGCTGGCGTTTCTCGCTGTTGTCCCTCGCTCTAACCTTCAGATCTGTCTAGCAACTGGTCAACTGGCCACTGGTCCCAACTGAGAAATCACTGCTCAGGAAATCACACAGACCATCCTGCTCACCCCAGAAAGCAAAGCCCACCAGTCAGGAACCTCTATTGCCCTCATAACTGGGTAACCCATCCTGGCTTAATTAAAAATTAATTGCATTTGAACAAGAGTCTTTCCCTGCATGTCAAACCAGCACACAGCTCTGTGAACTGCCCCCTTCCCCTCCCCTCCAGCGGTGCCTGGAGATCAGCCCACGGGTTTTATTTCCATCACTCTGCAGCCATCTCAAACGTCTCAGCCATTGAAAGCACGGTGGGCGTTCCGACAGACCCCCGGAGCCAGAGGGGCTCTGGGTGCCATTTAACCAGGGGCACCCAGCCGCAGCCCAGGGCGATGGGCAGAACACCAGGGCGCCCCCGGCCGCAGAGCCCTGCCGTGCAGCCCCCGCCTCCCTCCCCAGCTCAGCTCATCCGAGTGAGTTCCTGAGCTGAAACCTGGGATGCTCAGGAGACAGAAATACCCAGTTTTAGGAACGAACATCGTCCCATGACTTTGACATTAACGGCACCTACAGCCATGGTTGTGAGCACAGCTTGTACTCGTGAGAACTTAATGCCACTGTATTTTCCAAATTTTTTCTGCAGTTTTTTAACAGGATTGGGGTGTCCAAACTGCATCGACTATTTCACCTCACAAGGGTTACAGAATATTTACCACCTGCAGAACCTATCCATAGAGGTAAATGCTTTGGGAAGATCTGTTCTTACCACTTGTTTCTATCAGCTGTTGATCTGGAAAGCAAGGACAAAACCTTTCTAAAGGTCAGGGAGAACCATGCACCAACCCACCAGAGTACTGATCCCCGGGATTTCTGCCTCCCATTTACGCATCCTTCAGGTCCTCTGGATTTAGCAGTAGCTCAGGCATCAGTAGCAACCCCGACAGCCTCAATTGGTTCTTCCAGACCATCAGAAACAAAAGGGCTTAAAGCTGCCCAGACCAGACCTCAGGCAGATTTCCCCCCTAACAGAACAAACAGCTGAGGTGCTCCACAAAATCCCCCGAAGGCCCCCGAGCCAGCGGGAACTCCCCCACGGCACTTCAGAGGGCTCTCAGGCTCTGATCTGACTTCTTCCCCTGTCAATCTGTAAGGCACAAGGAGCTGAATAAGGGAGTGAAGCCCAGGACACCTGTACTGAGGGAACCCTGGTCAGGCAAGAGCTGCCTGGAGAAGGGCAGAGGGGGTGCTGGGGGGACCTGAGCCTGCACGCAGCATCAGCAGCGTCTCGGTGACGCTATCGAGCGCGGCTCCAAGGCAGGGGCTGCCACAGCTCATTGGGGTAACAGCAAAAAGGGAACCAAAGAAATGCTCAGCCCTGAGCCACAGCAAGGCCCCCAAATCCCCGAGTCGGCGTTTTGCCGAGACAGGCTCCCGCCCCCGTCCCGTTTCCCCCAGCGGTTCGCAGGAGCTGTCCTTTACCTGGCAGCCACCGAGGCCACGGGAGACGATGATTTGTCAGTGGTGGCTGGGGCCAGTTGCTTAACCTTAGCCTGGTTCTGGTCCGTGTTGTGAACTAACTCCGCGAGCGTCTGCGAGCTGCCCAGGGAAGCTTTGGGACGGGCAGAGCTCGGACGGGATCGCTGGGCTGTGCCTGAGTCGGCGTTTGTAGTTACTAACTGCTGTCTCCTCTGGTTAACCCTCACGTGAGTCTCTGTGTTCGCCGTTAACGCGCATCGCTGGCAGCTCTGCTACGTCGGTGTCCGCTCTGCTGCGGGGCCCCAGGCTGGAGGTTACCGACCCACAGCCCATGGGCTTGGTGCTGTGACCTGGGGGAGTCACAGCCCCTGGGCACTGCGCCCGCGTGTCCCCCCCAGGCACGAGCTCGGGGGTCCGGGGCTCGCTCCCGCCGGTACAGTCACGTCTCTGCTGGCTGTGCCTCAGTGCTGTTGTTCTTCCAGGACCTCGGAGCACTGAAGATCCCGGAGCAGTACAGGATGATCATCTGGAGAGGTCTGCAGGAGCTCAAACAGAGCCACGACTACGGGGCCCAGCAGCTCATCCGCTCCAGCAGCAACGCCTCCACCATCTCCATCGGCAGCTCGGGCGAGCTGCAGCGGCAGCGCGTGATGGAGGCCGTGCACTTCCGCGTGCGCCACACCATCACCATCCCCAACCGCGGCGCGGCCGACGAGTGGGCGGACTTCGGGTTCGACCTGCCAGACTGCAAATCCCGCAAACAGTCCATAAAGGAAGAATTCACGGAGGGAGAGATCAACTGAGGGGCTCCAGAACGCCGCAGCAAGGGGCTGGGGGGCAACAAAACCCACCATGAAAAAGATTTGCAGCCTTGGGCGTCTGGAGAGGTGTAATTTTGTGTCTGGAGGGGAACTGGAAGCCGTGCGAGGCAGCACGGCCCCGAGCGGCGCGGGAGGCGCCTGCCCCAGGGAGGAAACTGCGGTGGCTCCAGCAGGGAGGGAGAGGAGGGGGCTGAGCCAGCTCACCAAAGAGTGCTTTGCGTCACCGGAGGATCCCCGCGCCGGCTGATGGCTGGTGGCACGTCCTCCTCTTGGTCCTCAGCGCTGGGCGAAGGACGTGGCCGTCCCTGCTCCCTGCTCTGCGCAGAACCCTGCCAGGGACCGATGCAAAGCGACACGACCCGCTTTCCGAGGGGCTGCTGAGACAGACCCCTGCCCTCCAGCTCTGTCGAGCAGAACAGAACCTGGCTGTCAGTCCCACGTGTTCATGTACTTAACTCTGTGTGTATATAAACAGAAACAAATGTACATACAGGATACTCGTCGTGCTGTATGGAGAAAAAAAGATTTATTTTCATGTAAGCTATAAAAATTGATACTTACTCCTGAGACACCCTAGTGTCAAGTAAATTAATTTCATGTCCTAGCACGCAGCCATGCAGAAAATCATGTCTCCAGCCTTATCTATTCAAAATCCAATATTTTATCCTCCTCAGTCTCTTTCGCACGATCGCAGAGGCTGAGCCTGTGAATCCCCTGGGAAGTCAGAGGTCGGGATAAGCCCTCCCTGCTCCGCAGACAGGTCAGACCTGGCGAGCAGGAGGTGTAAATTTGATCCCACTTTGGGGGAGGAGAAGGACGAGGTGGCCACGGGAGGTCCTTCCAGTTTTGTTTTCTGTTTCTGGGCATTTTTTCCAGGTGTCATTTCTCTGTTGATTCAGGCTGGAAAAAACCCTCAGCAGAAAGCAAGGACACACACAGGCACATTCCCTCCCTCCCTCCGAGTGACGTCCCACAAGTCTCAGATGGGCACAGCCAGGGAGGGCAGGGACCCACTTCATCCACCCCCAGCCGTAGGTCACAGGGAATTCAGGCAGCCCAAGGGAATCTGTGCAGCAGCAACATCACTTGGCACCTTCCCACGCCTGCATCTCATCGCCTGTGCCATGGAGACCTCCAGAAGAGAGACCTACAACCACTTCCCACCCCCCCAGGCTGGGGAAGGAGCCTGAGACCCTTCACAAAGCCCTGGACCTTCCAACCCATGGAGCAAAAGAGCTCCAGTCCCAGCCACGACATCCAGGGCTCGCCTCAGCCATGTGCCCTCTCCTCCCCCGGCGAATTAAAGCACTTCAGTGCTTTAAAGGTTTTGAAACAATCCTTCACGTTTTCCCTGCTAGCTAAGGCTTCTTCAGCAGTACCACCTGGCACGCTCCAACCGTGGTATGAATGGTATTTTTGGTAATGTTATCTTTGGAAAATGTGTTATTTTTATAGCTGTGGTTTCTCTTTTTTTTTTTTTTTTTGTAACACAATAAAAGCACACGTGGGAATTACAACACCTGGCAACTAAAGTCGTGCTTCTATTGTAGGGAAAGTGTCCTCCTGCCCCAGAGTCAGCCTTAAAAGTGTGAGCCCTCGAAGGGCCTCAAGTTGTTTGGCTTCATCAAGCAATGAGGAAGCTACAGAGACGCAGCTCTGCACAGGAACCAGCGCACGAGGGCCCTTCAGGGGCCCTTTGCTCCCTGGGAACACCAGGACAACTGACCCAGGAGCGGGGAGCTCTCCTCCACAAGGAGTGACTGCTCTGGGGGAGGGCACGAGCAGCCTTCCCCCCCCCCGAGCGCTCTCAGTGCTGCCTCCCATTCCCAGTGCTCCAGCGAAGGATTTGTGTCCCCCAGATGTCACATCCACACAGAGCCAGCCCTGAAACCCCACCAAGCAACAGGAAACCCACCTGCTATTCATCAGCTGCTCTGGTGGTTGCATTCAGGGAGGCAAATGTCCCCTTCTCTACAGGTAAAGCTTTTTTCTTTTCCCATAAATGATCAGAAAGCAGAGAATGAAATTGGTAACCACCTTTATCGTTAAGACATAGCTTTTCTGAGTGTGAAAAACTACACCATTAAAACCAATTTCCATGGGAGAACTGTCTTTAGTTGTGAATATCACCTCTGTTTCTAGTGTTAACAACACAGGTTGCATACGTAGGAACTGGGAACTGATTGAACTAAAGGATCTCGCTAGAAGTGCTGTGTATAAACCGACACTCAAGCCAAGCATGTCATTTTAATACAATACAAAAAGCTTTCCAAAGGTCTTGAAAACTGGCCTGTGAGAAACAGACAGGACTACTCACATCCATACATCTGCAACCAGCTCAGCACACTAAAAAGGTACAAAGAACCTGCTCAAACAGCAGAGTGGCCTCTTCTGGAAGGCACTGACACTTTCTCTGGAGTATATTCCAAATCTGCTGGACTGTAAAATAAACATGTGCAATCAGATCCCTTCCTATGCTCACAGAACATGATTCTTCGTTTGGTTTTGCTATAAAATGTTAACATACAAACAGCTGTGTTTGAGCAAGGGAACAGCAGCCTCCCAACAGCTCCCTTGCCCCTGCCAGGAGGAACCCTGCCGAGGCTGGGCTGGGGAGCAGTAACCGGTGCAGGGCTGGGCACCCAGTCCAGGGCTGCATTCTGCAGACCCCGTTAATAACGGGGTATTTACTATGGAGATGCCCAAGTGTGCTGCTCCTCTGTGGAACAGCCTTCATTTATGGCCTTACTACCAAGACTCCCATCCCTAATGTCAGGACGGCCGGGGATCGCCCTCCCTGCTTTTTCATTTCTGTCCCCCACCCCCCCAGAAAATTATATCATAGCTTCTTATCAAAAAGAGTTAGAAAACCCAGTAAAAACAACAGACAAAACAATAAATAGGAGGCCCAGGGGCGAGTTCACAGAAGTCACACTCCTGCACACGCTGAGGGGAAATGAGCAGGGAGCAGAGGGATGCTCCCGGGGGTCTTGGGGCACTGTGCCATCTCACCTGCCAGGACAGCCGCCCGCTTGCCCCGCTCCCCTCTGCTGGGGGGTCTGCTCCGCCCCCCACGGCCGAGGAGCATCGCTCCTCCCCAGGAGAGCATCGCTCCTCCCCAGGAGAGCATCGCTCCTCCCCAGGAGAGCATCGCTCCTCCCCAGGAGAGCATCGCTCCTCCCCAGGAGAGCAGTGCCCGGGCCGGCAGAGCTCTCCGGCAGGAGAAGCCGCCCGGATGGAAGTGCCCAGGACCCCCAGGGCTCTGCCTGACGCGCTAACAACGTCAAAGCCCCGGATTTCATCTGAAGGGCACCGTGGAGACAGCCCTAGGTGGGGAGCCCTCCCCGTGGCACGGCGTAACGGCTCTCCTTCGCCTCGGAACACCGCGGCGCCCATCACATTATCTCAGTCTTGATGACAGACGAGCCCAGGGCTTCGCTGCGCAGGCCCACGGCGGATCCGTCCCTCCAGGACTGCTCGGCAGCCGCAGCGACCTGCATCGTCCAGAGCAGCTGCTCTTTGGTCACGGCGGGGGGCTCCTTGCCTGCGGGGACAGCAGCGAGGCGCTGGGTGACACCCGTGTCACCGCTGCTTTTCACACCCACTCCTTTTTTTGGGGGATGTCAGACACACCCCCCACGCTGCAGTTGCTTTTGGAACAGCTCCCAGGGGCAGTTTCCACTGAAAGCAGATCCAAAGCAGCCCTGGCCGCAGGGCAAGCTCCGTCCTTACCTCCCAGCGTCCTCAGGAAGTGCCGGAAGAGCTCCCGGTGCGCGTCTCTGTAGCGGTCAGCTTGGCTCTGCGGGCACAGGGACACCGGCGTCCCGTGCTCCGAGATCCCCAGGGGATTCTGGTTATCTACCCGTAACGTTCCTTGGGAGCCATGAACCTGCAGGGAGAGAGAACAATGTTTTCATGTTATCATGCTTTTGATCTTAAAAAATCTAGTTAGTCTATAGAACCCTGGTTTGTACAACCACATAAAAAAAGGAGGAGTTACAACCGACACACCCACAGCCCAGCACCTTCCTCTGCTCTGATACCTCGGCTTCGATTTTTCCACCTGAGCAAAGCTCCTTTTTTAAGTGTTTAACAGATATTACTCCCCAAATCCAGCCCTGTTACAATTCATGACTTCAGGAATTTACAGATGATTTGCCTCAGTTTATGCTTTTCTTCCCCTTTAATATCCTTAACTCTTGGCTTGCTCTACACCTAGGAACACCCTGGAGAGACAAGTGGGCAGTGTGAGAGCGTTTCAGCCTCGGGAGCTGACAGCAGCTCCTGCGTAGTGTGACTGCATGCACCCTGTGACCCCAACAGAGCACGGGTAAACAGAGGCAAAACTGGGGTAACAAACGAGACAGCGGGCTGCAGATCACACAAACAGGAGCACCCCACTGTGCTGAGGCACAGAGGTGGCACACACAGCGGGCACGCGCGGGGAGAAGGCGTGCCAGCGACACACGGGACTTACACGGCCGAACGCACCTCCAGTCTCTGGTCACCGCTGCGGGTGCAGTGCTGGCTGACGGCCAGGGCCACGAGCGCGCCGCTAGGGAACTTCATGCTGACTGCCACCGTGTCGGCGTCCTTCAAGTGGGCCATATCTGGGTGACAGAAAAGGCACTTGCTCACAGCGGGAGCTGCAGAGCAGCGAGGGCTACGACTGCAGAGAGCTGCTCTTCCTCCCAGAGATGGCACCGGCTCTGCAGCACCTTCAAACAGGCAGCGACAGCAAAGCGCTCCCTGCAGCCTGCGCCGCCTGCTTTGCCCTTATCAGCCCTTCTGATGGGGAACAGGAGCTCTGCAGAAACACAGCCCCTGGGCCTGAACTCCACCTTCCCAGCCCGTGGCTCTCCCCAGAGGCTGCTCCCACGTCTCCCTCCAAACACATCTGCCTTTGCAGTTTATTACAGGCAGGATCAGGCAACTTCCAGCACGTAGCTGGAACGGGGCAGATGTACAAATTCCTCCTTGGGACATTTTGCTGCATTTCAGTGCTGTACTCTAGGTTATAACACTGCACACTACACCGTCAGCAACAGCCGGTCAAGGTCGGCGGCAGCTGCAATTACCTCAATTAAAACTTTGCACTTCCATTTATAAACTGGCAACTTCAGTTTTATGGTTAGTTTAAATTAGTCTGGTAACCCAGAGCGTGCCCCTCAGCTTGACACAACCCAGAGTCAGTCACATCTGTGCTGAGATCAACAGGAAGTGCCAGAGAAATCAGAGCAAGAACTGAGACTGCCCTGACAGTCTCGTAAGTGTAAAGCTTCACTCATGATTTTCTGCACTCTGATCCGTGCTCTCATCACTTTCTTCCCAATTTTAGGACTGAAGTCCAGAGGTACACAATAAATTATCCAAAGATTTATCCTTACCTGTGCAGAATGCATGTCCCAGGGAAAACACCGTGTCTGGTGCACTCTCTCCCAGCAGCCAGCTGATAACATCTATATCATGCACGGCAGCATTATAAAAAATTCCACCTGGAAGAAGCAGAACTGGGCGTGAAGGTCTCACATTTGAAACCCCCAGTCAGTGCACGTCTCCGACCCGCACTGCGTGGCACTCGGTGGCACCCAGCAGGCTGCCCAGCACCTGAGGTTCTCAGGAGGCTCAGAGAGGCTGCGGGATAGGCGCTGCTGGTCGCCGACACCCGGTGGATCCTCCCCAGCGCTCGGCTGCCGCGGACCTTCTTGTGCAGGAACTGCAGGGCTGGGTCGAAGCGCCTTCAGAGAGACACAAGGAACGGGGTGCAGTGTTTGGAGGAGGAGGGGGACACCCGGGCCACTGGCACTGCTGCAGGGCACAAGGACAACTGGACGGGGGGACAGTGGTGAGATGTGACACGAACCTCGCTGCAGGGGGTCAGACCCAGCTTTCTAAGTTCAGCCACTTATACGTGACTTTTTCTTCTTGCAAACAAGCCCAATATCTGCACTTGTGCAGACTGAAACAACTTTAATAAAGAAATTAAACTACGGGGACTAAAAGCATTTAAAGGTTCACTAAATTACCTACAGCTCTCCCTAGTGCCCTGCCTACAGGTTTATACTGAGTGTTGACCAAAACCTCAGCTGCAGCTGGGATCAAACCTGTACACCCAGCACTCAAACAGAAAAGGCAAACATCAGGGCAGATATTTTGTGTAATTACAGAGCAGAGTACATCAGTAAAAATACAAAAAAGTCACAAAAAAGGAAAGGCTTTCAGGATTATGAAAATACATGCAAAGAGCAGCATTTTTCTCTGCTATTTTACAGAGCATGGCTAATTCACTGCCTCCTTCCAATGCTATTTCTAGTTCACTGCAACAAAGCAGCCAAAGGGGGAAAAAGGAGAGATACCCCCAGATCCAGGAGTGCAATACCCGTGGGCAGGAGGTTCAGTTAACAAGCAGCAGTGAAACTCCATTTATTTGAGGACAACGCTCCTTTCAGACATGTGGTCTTATCAAGTATCAGAAGAAAAATGCAGGTCTTACTTGTAGAATCCACACACCAGGGGCCTTCCACAGCGGTCAGCTTCGTCGAAACACGCCTCTGCTGTCCGTCTGTCCAAGCTGGGCAGCCGCTCGCAAAACACGCCTTTCCCTGGGCAAGCAGCACGGAACAGAGGACTGAAGGCAGCACAGACCACACGTGTGTATCTCACCACAGCACACAGATGTCATGACAGTCCAGAGAACAAGTTCCGTGGAACAGAAGCACAGCTTTTTATTCGTTGGTGCCACTAACACCCTGCTGGCCCCGCTGCGCTTTCACCAGCTGGCCACAGGCCCCAGGAAGTGTGACTGTCCTGACAGACAGCTTTCCTCTGGGGTCCCCAGGGTATTTCTTGGACTAGACACTCTGCGTGGCTGTCCTGGGACCAGCAAACTCCACTGCTGTTAGGGCATCAACATCAGTGTCATTTGTGGACTAATTTCTCTTTCATTATGCAGTTAGGTAGTCTGCACAACTCCAGGGGTACTGCTAGAACAAGAGCACGTTCACATTTAAAGCACTTAGCAAGCAGTAAGATCTGCCTGAACGTGTGCTCCTGACTACAGATAAAAGCTGCATTCGCAGCCCCTCCTCTTACCTGCTCGTAGAGCGTCCATCACCACCTCAGAGGCTTCTCCAGGGGGTGAACAAATAACGGCTCCAGAGACACTGCAGAGGCCAAAAGACAGACAAGGCTTTTACTAGAATGAACAATGCTCAAAAGCTCCTTTCAGTTACGGTTATTTTTATAATAGCTGCCTTAAACTTTGAGGAAGAGTTAAAAAAAGACAAAACCCCACTGCTCTGGAAGACTGAGTGATGTTGTAACAGCAACTTGGTACCTGCTTGCAAGGATGAAATACGGGATGAGGCACAGAGGTTAAAATGAGAAGTGGCACAACAGAATTGCAGGGCTTTTCCTGCATTTAAAGGAGAAAGCCTTTTAGAGGTGTCCTCTGAAAGCGAGTTAAATCCTGCCAGTGAACCCATGCAGTGAAACTGAGAGGTTACGTGGGAGAGCTGCTGAAGGGCTCAGTACATCTTCGCTTATTGCCACTCTCTAGTTTCTAACATCAAACCCATCCTGCACTGTTGCGATGACATCTGAAGGACCAATCTGAGCGCTGCCGGTAACCACGCCGCTGGGTGTTACCCGGCCAGGCCAGCCACACGGCAGAGCGCCACGCTCTCGGCTACTCACAGCAACCCTCACTTATCCCAAACAGTTTCACAAGAGCCACCGAAGTGGCCAGCAGGAAAACTGGCAGGCAGCAGGAGAGCGTGTCGTTCGTTGCTGTATGGGAAGGGAACAAAATGAGGATGTTTTACACTTCTTAACAAACTGCCTGCAACTCAAGTCCTCCCAGTTTCCATCCATTCCAGGCACATAACTCAGGCTGAGCGTCTCGGGGCCTCCTGCAGCGTGTAGGGGTGGTGACACGCTACGTGAGGCTTGGCCGGTGAGGGCTCCCGGCCTCGCTCCGTGCCCACACGTGGGGCCGGACGAGCAAGGTCAGGGTCCGCGGCGCAGCCCGCCCCGCGCCCGAAGGAGCACGCACGCGGCCACGGGCCGACAGTACCGCTGGTCGCTAAGCGCGATGCCGGCGTCCTGGCGCCGCAGCACCCTGGTGCCAGCCAGGAACTCGGCGCTGAAGGCGCGCTCCACCTCCTCCACCTCATCCTCCACGATGTAGAGCAAGCGGCAGCCGTTCTCCTCCACCAGGCTGGGAAACAAGGCCCCGTTCGCGAGCCCCGCGCCGAAGAGGACGAGGCCGGTGCCGCGGTGCCCGGCGGGCAGCGGGCTGGCGGAGGCCTCGGGAGCGGCCCCCCTTTGCCCGGCCTGCTTCGAGGGGGCGGCCGCCATCCTCGCGTGGGAGGCCCCGGGCGCCGAGGGGCGGCTGGCGGAGGTGGAGGGCGCTGGGTCCTCCCTGGGGGCGGCCGCGCTGGCCGGGGAGCTGGCGGCGAGGGGGTAGGGGGCTCCCGGCGGCTTGTGGCAGGAGGGCGGAGAGGGGGCCATGCCGTAAGTGGCGCTGGTGCCGGCGAGGACGAGGGAGGGCTGGGCGAGCAGGGCGGGCGCGTCGAGCTGCAGGGGCAGGCCGGGGGCGACCTCCGGCCCTGCAGAGCTGGGGAGACAGAGGAGGGGTTGGGGTGAGCAGGGCCGAGGCTGCCGTCACCCCCCGCAGCGGGGCGGGCTCGGCCGGGGCGCGGGGCCGGCACTCACAGGAGCAGCGGGGCGCGCAGGCCGTGCTGGCGCAGCAGGCGGCGGTTGCGGTAGTGGCGGCCGGAGGAGAGGTGCTCGAGGATGCGGTCGCGGCGCACCCGCATGGGCAGCTGGCAGGACGTGCAGTACAGCGTCTCCACCACCGCTGCCTCCCCGGCGGCGCCGCGCTCCAGCAGGTGCCGCTTCACCGACAGCTCCGAGAACTCGGCCGCGTAATCGTGCAGCGTCTTCTTCTTCCGCCCCATGGCGGCCCCGGCCCCGCCCCGCCGCACCCGGAAGCGGAAGTGCGACCCCGCCGCCGTTGCCTGGCAACCGGGCGCGGCGTCCTGCGCGGCCCCGTGCCCTCACACCCAGGCAGCGGGACCGGGCCGCCTGCCCAGCCCCCCCCGGCCGCATCCCGGATGGAAGGACGGAGCTCCGGTGCAGCAGCCCCCGGGGAAGCGGCCAGCGACGCCGACGGTGGCAGAGCCTCGCAGGAGCAGGCGGGGGCGGCAAAGCTCACGGGGCTGCAGCAAGCGAACCAAGAGCTCCGCGAGGAACTGCAGACAGCAAAGCACGAGTACAACATGGCCACAGGTACCCGAGGAAGGCGTCCGGGAAACATCTCGCTACCCGGTCCCTCTTCTTGCGATGCTGCTCCTTTTACCTAGAGCAAATTCTGCTGGGTTCTCCCAGGGTAAAACCTCCTCCTTTGAGTGCTGTGCACAGCATCGGGCTGAGGACCCCAGCTGCTGCTGCTGGCCTTTCAGCACGCGGGCAAACCTGTGCTTGTGTGACCAACTCAGAGCAGCTCCCACCTCACACAATGACATTAGCTAGTTTAACACATATCACAGCCAAGTACTACAAAATGCATTGTCAAACAGTGCCGCTGTGCTTAACTTCACCCACCGTCTGCACTGGGGCGGTTACAACAGCTTACGCTGACCTGAAAAAGGAGCCATGAAGCTTTTGGCAGGGTTTCGCTTTGCTTAACAGTAACACTCCAACTTCACAGGTACCATCTCTTCCTTGCAAAGACAACTAGAGATCCAAGAATCCCAGCTCCGGAAACACAAAGCCGAAAAGGAAATGCTCCAAAAGCACATCAGAGAGCGAGCAGATGAGCTAAAAGCCATGGCTACCAAGGTACCACCGTCCGTGTTAGAGCTGGCAGCGGGGAATTCGGGCTTTGTGCAACAGTTCCCTTTCCCCAAGCCAGGAGGTGCCCCTGGGAGCTGCAAAACTGAAGTGTAAAGTATTTTCTCTTCAGTATTACAGTCTGAGAGAACAGACACAGGAAGAAATGCTAGTGACGATAGCAGATGAGAACGAGAGTCTTCAACAGGTAAATCTGGGGCACAGCTGCTATGGAAAATTCTTGTATTAGCTGCTTAGTTGTGCTTGGTTTAGGCTTGGGGGAGTTTGCCACATAAAAAAAAACCCTACTCAATCCAATAGTTTTAGAGAAAACGCCAAGTAAAAGCAGTTATCAGTGCTGGCAAGGCTGTTAACCTGTAGGCTCTGCTGGGAAACGCAGGAGCGTTTGGACCAGACGCTGGGAAGATGCAGCCAGACCTGCTCCCTCTCTTCCTCACAGCACTGGTTTGACTCGTGTATCTCCTCAGGTGGTTACAGAAAAAGAATCCCAACTGGCTGAGCAGAACAAGCTGCTCAGTGACTTACAGGGGAGAGTCAGCCAGCTACAGGCAGAGATTCTGACCAGCCGAAGGCACATCCAGAAGCAGCAACAGGCCCAAGAGGCGGCCCAGAGCCAAGCTGAGACACTGGAGCACAAGGAGCTGCAAACTAGAGTGGCACTGGAACGCCTCACCAGCAGAGTAAGCATAGTCCCCTTCACTTCAGACCCCTGCCTCCCTCGTGGGAAACACTTCAGCCATCTCAAGCAGAGAATCTGAAAGCTTAGACATTCTTGGGCAGAAGCACAGAGGGAGATGCACCCGGGCACTGCTGTCCTCTGCTCTCAGGGCTCAGCTTCCCTTCGCAGCCACGGGACCAGCAGAGCAGGAAACTCAGTCCATTTGCTTCCCAGCTTTTTAGCCTGCAGCTCTTATGTCACTCACAAAGCAAAGAGGCCTCAAAGCCCTTGAGAAACTCGAGTTCAGAACAGTGCCATCACCAGATTTCTAATATCCTTCCAGCCTCAAAGCGACAGGTATCGCCTGAAAGCCATTTTCTGCAGGCAAACGAGCCTGGGAGCAAGCCCAACACCTGGGTAAGGGACTCGGTCCACCCAGACAGACATCACTAACGCAGCCCGTGCCGTGAAGCCCAGTCAAACTGCCCGTAATTGCACACAAACTTTCTACTTCATCATTCACTAGTGCTTTGTCCAAGTCCGACAGCGCAGTCTCTGTAAGCCCATGCAAATGCCAAAGACTAAACACATCTATTTCTTTCCTCTTTTATCAAAAGTTTGAAAGATTTCGAAGCAAAATAATTCAGGCGACGTTCAGTGCGGCAGGCAGCAAGGCTCCCCGGGCAGAGCTCACGGATGAAGAGGTGCTGGAGGCCATGCAGGTATGTGGCTCTTTCAAACTCTGCTTCCAGCAGCCAGCAGGGGACCAGTAAGAGCACTCTGCAGTGCTGCTCTCCACCTAATGCTTTCCCACCCCTTTACACTTCCCTCGTTTTCAGAAAATAATTAGCGATCGGGCGGAGTGCCATCAGATGCTGAAACAGAAAGGCCTCAAGGTCCCAACGCTCCACAGCACCGACACATCCACTTCATCGCCTGCTGGTGCCAGGGGAAGCAAGAAGTCTCCCAGGCAGCACCTTTTACCCTCTGAAAAGCAGCCCTAACAGCCGAGTCCGAACACGGCACCAGCTCCACGCTCCTGTTCCTTGGCCTGCAGGTGGTGACTTACTAACTAATTAAACTCCTTTCACTAAAATCAAGTTCTGTGAGAATATCCAATTGCTTCAATTGGCTCAGAGCACAGTTCACTGTAACCCACTGGTCTGTAGAAACATTCACCAACCCAAACCATTCTGTGATTCTGTGATTCACAGGGAAGCCTGAAGCACTACTAAGTAGCTAGAAAGCATCAAGTTCCCGTTTTTGCAGTATCCAATAGCTGCTTTGGCAAGTTTGTACAGTTACAGGACTGGAAAATTCACCAGTGCCAAAACAAGTCAGAGTGATGTATCGTGGCAAGAACTGTTTTATTTTTCCATTCAGTTTGCAAGTCCCAACACGTGGATGTATTTGACACGGTATCTGGAAGTTCAGTTTGAGCTCTGTATCATTTTTAACAGAAAGAAGTCAATCCATAGGTCACCTGAGCTTATGGAGAGGTTTGTATTCTTACAGGTAGTAACCCAGATGTAAAAGTCACCCACAGACTGCACAAACTTGTATTCTGGGGAGACAGGGGGTGTTAGCAGTGTCAGCACAAGGCAGTGGGAGCCCTCCAAACGGAACTGAGCTCCACAAGACTACATGCAGTGCTCCAACAGCAACTCAAGGGGTACACAACAAGGTCACTTCCACACGGACGGGGGATGACTCTCAAGGGTGCTGGGACACACAAGCCCCTGCAGGCAATTCAACTGACTTCACTTAAAAATAGGAGCTGCATTAATGTCTGAACACAGAAACCATCACTTTAAAACTCATTCCTCAGATTCCCACACCAATTACATGTTCACAGTTACTCCAGATATAAAAATAAAACCGTGCAAAACGAGATGTTAGGGAAGTAGTTTTGCATTCTGCCTTCAGTGTTGGTACACAGCATGTGACTGCGTTTCCATGCTGTCACCTACTGCATTTCACAGAATCACAGAATGTGAGGGGTTGGAAGGGACCTCAAAAGATCATCTAGTCCAATCCCCCTGCCAGAGCAGGAACACCTAGGTCAGGTCACACAGGAACACATCCAGGTGGGTTTGAATGTCTCCAGAGAAGGAGACTCCACACCCTCTCTGGGCAGCCTGTGCCAGTGCTCTGTCACCCTCACTGGGAAGGAGTTCTTCCTCACATTTATGTGGAACCTCCTATGTTCCAGCTTGCACCCACTGCCCCTTGTCCTGTCATTGGATGTCACTGAGAAGAGCCTGGCTCCATCCTCATGACACTCACCCTTTACATATTTATAGACATTAATGAGGTCACCCCTCAGACTCCTCCAAGCTAAAGAGACCCAGCTCCCTCAGCCTTTCCTCAGAAGGGAGATGTTCCACTCCATCTCTGTGGCTCTGCACTGGACTCTCTCAAGCACCTCCCTGTCCTTCTTGAACTGGGGGGCCCAGAACTGGACACAATACTCCAGACGTGGCCTCACCAAGGCAGAATAGAGGGGGAGGAGAACCTCTCTCGACCTACTAACCACCCCCCTTCTAATACACCCCAGGATGCCATTGGCCTTCTTGGCCACAAGGGCACATTGCTGGCTCATGGTCATCCTGCTGTCCACCAGGACCCCCAGGTCCCTTTCCCCTATGCTGCTCTCCAGCAGGTCAGTCCCCAGCTTATACTGGCACATGGGGCTGTTCTTCCCCAGATGCAAGACTCTACACTTGCCCTTGTTATATTTCATTAAATTTCTCCCCACCCAACTCTCCCACCTGTCCAGGTCTCTCTGGATGGCAGCACAGCCTTCTGGTGCATCAGCCACTCCTCCCAGTTTTGTGTCACCAGCAAACTTGCTGACAGAGCACTCTATTCCCTCATCCAAATCACTGATGAATATATTGAATAGTACTGGTCAGGGTACTATTTCTCAGCTCAGCTGCCAAAATAACAACAAGAAACAGTGACCTTGCAGAAAACCACAACTCCACTCATTTTAGAAATGCTAAGATGTCACAAGGGTGACAAACCACCTCACCATGCACAAGCTGCACTGCTGAATATGGAAAAAAGAAAGAAAATGGAATAATTTCTTCGCTTCGCTAGCTGCTAACGCATTACAGTCAGGAGAGAGGAAACTGTGGTGAGGTCAGTTTTTGAAGGATAAAGTACTTTCAAGTTTCCATCTGTGTCCACCACTCGAACCTGCTCCACCACCAACGGAGAGTTCATCGGCTGCACGTTGTGGCCGGCGTTCAAATTCCCTGGGCCACAAAGAGCATCGGGTTCGTTATCCGAGCCTGGCTCTTCCTTATTTTCCAAGGTCAATCTGTTCAGTTCTGCAATCTTCTGTTGAAAGAAAAATACAGAAAACAAGATTAATTCTGCTGAAAGTCAAACCATAAACTTCCAATTACGGTAACACAACATTATTTACCCTGGTGAGTTTTGAGGTCTGCCAGTTAGTCACGATGCAAAAATATAAAAGCCTTTTGCGATAGAGCAAGGACAGAAGAGTAAGTGAAGGAGAGGGGATAATAACCTACTACTAAAATAAAAATCCACTTGTGTATTCTTCTCAATACATGTGAGCAATCAAACATTTCACTGAGAAGCACACCAAGAACAGACAGGATTATTTTACTGAACTCCTTACCAGAATTAGGGTGTCCATGACATCTTTGCATATCTGTAAACTGGTAGCACTGGTCACTTCCAGAAACAAATCACGGGTGTCTTTTCTAATCTGCAAGAATTTCACAGGTAAAGGAGTGAGGGATCTGGAGCACACCCACAGTCACTTGGCAACATCTCAATACGCCAACCGAATGAAAGGCTTCACTCAGCTAACTGGGAGGCAAAATACTGCCTTGACAAGGCAAAGTACTGCTCTTTACAACTCAAACCCCAGTGCAGCCACCTCTGCAAAGGCAGGCTGGTGCCTTTGGAACAGCTTTACAGACTGGCAAAGGTAAAAATATAACTGCCAGACCCACCTCGACCTGACAATCTAGCAGGGAAGCTTCAGGCTTTCGAGATTTACATTTGGAATACAATCACAGGTTTCCCTGAACTGCACCTATCTTTGAATCTGGAGTGGAATATCTCTCAGCAGAAAGGAACACTGTTTAATTCTGATTAACTTATTTCCACTGACAAGGAGTACCTTTGTTTTCTCACTATTGGTTATCGGTGGGAAAGAAATCACAACGCCCTCAGCGTCCAGGAGACACGGGTAGTTGTCTTTGCCATCCAGTAACTGGAGGTACCTGCCCAGGAAAACAAAGGAAACAGAAAGTGAGCAACTGAACCAGCAGCTGCATGTGATGGCAGCAAACAGTGACAAAAGCCAATCCGTGTGTTCCTGCTCTACCATGTAGCAAAACCAGAAGCCTGAGCTTCCAAGAATAAATCACATGACAAGAATTTACTCTTGATGCAGTCAGAAATAAGGGAAGGCACTCAACATCCTCGTTCACTCCACGTTACCCTTCATGCATACATTCAGCTCAGTGTTTTTCACCTCAACTCCTAAAAGCTCGTCAGGGGTTAACAGAGAGCATCTGCCATCCATCTAGTGGCGGCCCAGCCTCAAACCACACCACGTCTGCTGGGTTTGAGCCCATCACCATTACAGAACATGCTCTGTAATGCATCTGAGTGCATTTTCTTCAGGGCTATCTTTTCAGACAAGTTACCAACATTCACACAAAAAAATGACAAGAGATCAGCAAACTGACTTGTGCAACCCAGAAACGTTCTGACGCTTCTTCTGTTTCCTCTGCTCCTCAGCTTCCGCCTGCAGCTGCCGGAGAAGGTCCTTCGCCTTGATCTCCTTTCGACCCAGGGGCACTATCTGCACCAGACAAGAAAAACATGCTGGTTTACCAGTGACTCCATCACTGGGCTTATTAAAACCCTCCTGTAAGAGCCAGTCAGTGATTAAGCCATGCTCTGTATGCCGTCATTCCCAAGTCCTCACTCAGCCTGGAAATACGTTTTATGTTTCACGCGGACTCTGTGGTCACGCCTTGTGCGAGCCACGGCACCCGGGCGAAGGACAGGCTCATCTGCTGGCCCCACCTTCAGCTCCTCAGGAGCCTGAACGCCGTACACCAGCGGGCCCCGGACCAGCTGCAAGTCGTGGGTGGCAATTGTGGCTGCTGTCCGCTTCTCACAGATGTCTTCGTGCAGTTTAGTCTAAAACATAAGGAATGCCATCAGAATAGATCAAAAACATTAATGTGATTCATTCCTCCCAGGATTCAGCATTCTTACACATTTAATGTCTGTAGCTAGGTAACCCTTTTGACTTGAGCCCTTCTCTCCTCCCGTGAAATAATTTTACCTGAATTACAGCCCAACCGTAAAGAGAGCGAAGCACACGCAGCACATGATGTGGTTTGCAACCAGGAGATAAAGATTTAAATCAGAAAATAACCACAAATACATGAGTCTTGTAATGTGGAAGAGGTTAAACCTCCACTGTAAGGGAGGGGTGAGCAGCGTGGTCAGGACACGGCGGGTGGGAGGTCAGGCGTGCAAGGCACTTTTAGCACAGGTTGGGAAACCTGGAGCCAAACCAGGGCGCTCCTCCCGCGGACACGCGTTTTTCACTGGCTCTCCACAGGTTCCACAGCAGTAAGTCACAGTGTCACAGTGTGTCCATCGCCCTCTCACGGCGGTACCCGAGCTCCTACCAGGTTCTCCAGGACATCCAGATTTGCTCATTGCCCCTGGCTCTGCCACCCTGCAGCACCCTCAGCCCCAGTGTCACACACTTATCTGCTGGAATGGTCCATTCCCGGCACTGCCAACCAGTTGCAAACCAGTAGCACCAGTCACTGCAGTTACCTGCACGGACAGGAACCTCTTGAGCGCGTTCCCCGGCGTCAGGTCCACTCCCCTCAGCACGCAGCACACGATGAAGGGTCGAACGTCCTTGACGCCCGGGCTGGCTTTGACCACCAAGGGCGCGGGGTTTTCGGAGACGTGCAGAACCTTCACCAGCAGCTTGCTGACCTCCTCCCGCTCGTCCTGCTCCCCGTCCCCACCCTCCTTCTGCTGCTGCTTCTCCCTCTTCTTCTTCCGCGCCTCCTCCCTGCCGCTGTCGCCCTTCGCCTTCCCGCGGCCGCCGGCCCGCAGGTACTCCAGGATGGCCTTGGTCTGGCAGCCGCTGACCATCTTCTCCAGCCGCCGGTCCCTCAGCCCGTTCCCCCTGAAGTTGGCTTCCTTCAGCCGGGGGCAGTCGGCCAGCGCGGCCGGCAGCTCCCTCAGCCGGTTGTTGGCCACGTCCAGGCTCTGTGGGGACAGGGACAGGGCGGTCAGTGATGGCAGTGGGACTTGGGGTGAGGGGGACCCGGGGCGATGGGGGCCCGGGGCGATGGGGACCGGGGCGGTGGGGACCCAGAGGGGTGGGGACCCGGGGCGATGGAGACCCAGGGCGGTGCCAGGGGCCGCTCCCACCTTGAGTGCCGGCAGGGCGGCGATGGCGGTGCCCAGCTCCTCCAGCTCGTTGTCGGCCGCCTCCAGGCGGCTGAGGAGCGGGAAGGGCGCCCCGGGGAGCGCGGCGGCGGGGGGCAGGAGGCCGCCGGGCAGCGCCCGCAGGCGGTTCCCGGAGAGCAGCAGCGCCTGGAGCTGCGGGGCGTTGCGGGCCAGCCCCGGGCCCAGCTCCCGCAGCCGGTTCCCGCTCAGGTTGAGGCTGCGCAGCTGCGGGAAGGCCGCGGCTCCCCCCGGGGCTCCCCCCGGCTCCGCCGAGCCGCCGAGCGCGGCGGGCAGCGCCTCCAGGCCGTTCCCGGAGAGGTCGAGGATGCGGAGGGCCGGCAGCGGCCCGCCCAGCCCCGCGCCCAGCCCGGCGGGGCCCAGCGCGTTGTCCCGCAGCACCAGCGTGTGCAGGGCGGGCAGGGCGGCGGACAGCCCCGGGCCCAGCTCCCGCAGCGCCGCGCACCCGCTCAGCTCCAGCGACTGCAGCAGCGGCAGCTCCAGCAGCGCCGCCGGCAGCCGCCCCCCGCCCGCCGCCACCCGCTCCGCCACCGCCGCCCCGCACAGCGACAGCTCCCGCCGCCGCTCCCGCGCCGCCGCCGCCAGCTCCGGCCAGGCCGCCGCCATGGCGCTGCCCCGCGCCCGCCTCCCGCCCGGCCCCGCGGGGAGGAGCCCCGGCCCGGCCCTGCCCGGCGGTGCGGGGCCACGCGGGCCGGTCACGGCGGTGTTTGTGCTGGCACCGCAGGACGCGCGGGGGGGAGCAGCCCAGTGCCATCCCTGGTCAGAAGGGGCACGGGTGGCACTGCCGGGCTCAGAGATGGCCCTTGCCTGTCCTACAGCCCCCTCTGTTCTCGCTCCTCAGCTGTTTCCCGTTGGTACCAGCGGGCAGGGAACATGAGCATCACACCTCACTTCAGAAATGCTTTCTTTTTAATTTTAATTCAAGCCATTTTTCCCCTTTAAAAAAAGAACTCTAAGGTCGCCCCATGCCATTATAAACCAGAAAGCACACATCCCACCGCATGCAGGATTTCACTGACTATTTCAATTCCTCTTTGCTTCGCTGGTTTTAAACGCCACGGCTGAGGAGCAGAGAGCTGTATTTACCAGTTCAGCAAACACACCACATTGGCCAATCCAGAAGGCACAGAGGACCTTTCCAAACAGGTTTTTTTCATTAAACTTGCACAACAGAAAGCTCAGAGTTTTAATTTGCAAAGGTAAAAACGCTCTGGGCAACAGCCGTGAGCCTGCAGTCCATCGCACGCGCTGACCCGTGAGCAACACCCAGCGCCAGCTTGCTCGCGTAAGGAAACAGGTCCTCAAATAGGAACCTGTGGCACCAAAGTAGCAATAAAAACACATGTACATCTGTTAGGAATATATATTAATGTATATATATTTATGGAGATATATATATATATATTTGGAAGAGTTAAAGAAACAATTTATATAAAGACTTTCAAAATACAAGCGTTTTGATCTACCTGTAAAAATCCTAAGCTTGCAGCCAGGCTGCACAGGAGGTATAAAACCCGAACATTACAAACCCTGAACATTACAAAACCCGTGCTGTACGTACAAAACCCTGCAACATTCGCTCCCTGGCAGCAAAAAAACACAGCCCCCAAAACTTCTCCTGCCCTGATCCCTTGTACCTGTGGTGGCCATTGACGTGGGAGCAATGATTTGATCCTGGGAAGGAATGGCCTAAACGTCACAAGTAGAAGTGTTGGGACTGTTGCTTTGGGTACAGAGCTCCATACCTTGTGTCTTGATAGAGTTTGTTCGCTGTGAAGCTATTGAATGGTCATGTGTTTATGTTAATCAAGATCTAACTAGAGAAACTGAGTTAGAACTGATTTAGAAGCAAGCTGGAAGTACACTAAAGCAGGCAAAAAGGTTTACATTTACTAATTCCAGCTTTTTGGGGCCCTGCTAAGACTTTTTTCTCTTCTTTAAGGGGCCATTTCTTGGGGATATATTTCAGAATTAACTGTGAGATTTTAAAGCACAGCTTCCCCATTTAGAGCAGCTCCCTTGATACACACTTGTGTGCCAAATGGGACTCATAGCTTAGCTTAATCCTCCTCAAGTGGGCTAACAAGGCACTTGGTGTGCAGCGAGGGCAGCGCGGAACAGCGAACTCGCGCTCCCTGCGTCACATGGCACCACCCCGCTTTGTCCTTTGGTGTCCATTCTCAGGGCTGAGTGGCGCCTTGGGGACTGCTCTGCTGCCTTTAAGACTCTAAACCTGAAATACACGTCGAGGCCAGGCTTCCCTAGCAAAACCACCTCTCCCCCTGCATGGCTTGTGTCACGCCCAGAGCCTCGGCGGACCCAGGGAGGAGACATCTATTTCATTCAACGTTATTAACATGCTTGACCTCATAAAACTACACCGGTATGAGAAAGGAGAGCAATGTTATCTGTCAAAATAATGTTTCTATGCATTTTAAAAATGAGTGGAAACATAATGGCCCTGATCCAAATCCCTTCCTCTCAGGGTCGACTGGAGCTTTCAGCTGACTCAGGAGGTGCTGAAGGATACCTGTCAGTATCAGCAAGAAAAGCACAGGTCCCATTTCCAGTGAAGGAACCAAGAGAGTTTTAGAGCCTAGCACAAATAAATGGACTTGTGAGCTGTCACAGCGGCTGTAAATTTGCCCCTGTGCCGACTGTGACAGCAGCTACACAGCGTGGCTGTGTTAACTCCATGCTCAGTGGGGAGTTTTTTAAATATGAGGAACCAGAGCCCAGTGCATGGCCGTCCTTGTGCCACACAGGGAACGCAGGCCAGAGCTGTCCCAGGACATTTGTGTGTTTCTAACAGCCACATTTCTAGGAAAAAAATCACAGTGCTGCACAGAGAGCTAACACAAAAGTTACGTACTGCAGTTCTCAGACTAGGCAAGGACTGCTCGAGGTGACAAACAGCCCCAGGCAGTCAGATGAAAAAGATGATACGAGTTTCCCATCATTTTTAAATAACTATTACCAACTATATGCCCAGTTATTATGACAAAGGTAAAAATACTTGTCCTGTCATCGCTTTGAGTATGTTTTGCCAGTGCTTTTATTTGGGCCCCCTTTTGGCTTTGGGATCTTGCTTCCGATGGAGGAAGGTCGAGCTTTTGCTCCTGAAGGACCTGATTTCCTTAAATACTGGCCACCTATTTTGCCTGCGAAGAGAACACATGGATTGTTATTGCAAGCACATCCAGTCCCTGTCTTGAATTTTATCTACCATTTCGATTTAACCACATTTACTTATGACAGCTGAAAGAGACACTTCAATTCCTGTTCTTTCCAGGAACTTGGAGTAGTTGTGAAATGAAGATACGAGCAAAGTAAATATCAGATAGAGGAGGTTTACTCTAGCAATGACTTGAACACGAAGCACAGAACCCTGAGAGAAGTCTGAAGGAGGAAAGGTTTCAGATGCTACTGCCCAAAACAGTTTTGGTGCTGCAGGCAGTGAAAATAGCTTGTTTGTTTAACTTCTGTGTTCAGGAAATAAAAGGGTTTTGCATGTGCTTCATAAATAAAGATGACTGTTAACAAACCACCTGGCATCAGCATCAATTTCTCTTTGCAGGTGAAGAAGCTGCACAATCATAAATTCTGCCTAGCTCCCGGGCCTGAATTGAAAAGGAAAAGCAGTGCACAGCACTAACCATTCAATTCATCTTGTAATTAGGATTAGATTAGCACCCTCTGATTGGGCATGAAAAGCTAAGTCAGGCCCTCCATTCTCTGTGTCAGCATTCAGGAGCTTTCCAGAACGTTACCTGTTTAGCATCACCACTGACTGTTCTGCTCAGGGTCATGCTATTGTGCAGAAATAAGACTGAACCGATCAACGCTTTCCCCAGTCAACTGAGCTAACGCCCTCATTTTGAAATTACTGTCCTTGAATGGTTTTGTGAATTTGCTCCCTAAGTGTACTGTAGTCCATGCCAGCATAAGAAATACCAGTGAGGTTACAGCAATGCAAAAAGCATGCTGAACAAGCAATTAAGAGCTTGCTTTCAAGGATGAAATACTTTTCTTAAGTAAAGGCAACACAGTAAAAACTATAAACATCATTATCATAAAATAGTATCTTACCAGGCTGCAAAAGAAAAGTCTTATTTATTGTGGGTAGCCTCTGTTGATTCATTTTACAGCCATCATTGCCCATTAGGTGAGACTTCCAGGCCTGAAGTCAATTAAAAGGAAGTGATATTACAAACCCAGCAAAATTAGCCCATCTTTTATCTAGTCACTGTGTATGCACACGTACTTTTTAAAACACAGGGGAAATGAGAGTTGTACACAGACTTTATAGCAATAGCATTTTAATCTGCTCACTCATAAAAGGATGAACACCTTTAAGGGCAGAAGACCCAGGTTCAAATATGGTCCCCAGAACACGAGACAGCCATTACAGAACCTGGCAATAACCCAGACAAGTTCCTAAGTTGCTGGGTATAAACCAGTGTTAGAAGAGGAAACGAATTCAGTCCCAGTGACGTAACAATGTTGGGCCAGTCTGGAAGGCAGTCTTACCTCCTCTCCTGGGGAAAAGTTGTCATGGCACAGTGGGCAATGGTTTGCCACGTGTTGTGGTTTGGCAGCTGAAATGATTAGAAAAATAATGTAAGAATGGCAAAGACAGGCCATTTCAAATTTTCAAATACAAGAGGAGAACCTGCACAACAAAGAGCATAAAACTACCTCGTGGTTAAACCAGCTCCTACCCTGTTATCATTAACCACTCTGAAGTCCTGTGTTTAATCATCTGCATCAAAACAAGGTCAAAAGGAATGATGGGGCTTAATCCACAAAGATGTGGTAGAGGCTTTCTGTTCTCCTCACTCAGCCTCCCCACTTGCATTCATAGGAGTGAAGCACTCCAAGCACTTGGAAACTCAGGCATTTATTCCAAAAGTGTTCCCTCCTGAGGATTTAGATTTCTAAACCCACAGTGCAGTGCCTCAGCAGAAGTGGTGTGACTTGCCAAAAATACTCAGTATTTGAAAGCCTGACTGACTTGACCTTTGAAGCTGAACCTTCCCGTTTGAAACTACTCACGATTGCAAGTCCTGCTCTTAACATGTTTGGGCAACTCCTCTTTTGGAAGGGCCTCACTGCATCGTTGGCATTTCCCAAAGCTGTCCTTTTTATCACAGTCCATCAGCAAGTGCTCCGTCAGGCTTGCTACTTCCACCACCTGCAACAGACCAGAGGTACCCAAGATTTGTACTGTACCAAGTAAATAAGGATAGCATTTCAATAACTGCTTATGTGATTTTTGGAAGTTAAATCTTGCTTTCCAAAATAACAAAGGGAAAATGACATTTTAGTCCACTTATTAATACAATTTATGCTGCTCATTCCAAAAAGCACTACCCAAGATTACACAGACGGTTCAGAATTCATCTACCTTAGCTTTAAATATCTGACAGCACCTTAAAAGCAGAATAACAACAGTTAATGTCTTGCAGTGGCTCTAGAAAGTTTATGCCTAACCTGCTTGCAGTGCTCACATCTGGTTAACATAGGGCAGTGTTTCCAGTAATGGAGATCCAGTCCTTCCTCTGTGAAGGATTTGTCCCTTTCACCACAAAAAATACATAAGCTGGGAAAAAAATACACACATCAGCAACATCACCAAGTGAAATGGATGGACACTGTTTCTTCTGTTAGAAACTATGCTAAAAATTAGCAAACATCTTGGTACACCTTATTTTCCCTGTATAATGCTGACCTTAGGATAGGGCACGAACAGATACTATTATAGAATTTATGATAAATACAACTATAAAGCATTTGTATACATATAGAAAGATGTAATTCCACAAAAGCACTGAGGACAGCTCTCTGAAATTGGCTTTCATGGCTCCAGAATTTTCAAATGCTTTCTCCATGCTCTTATCCTACAACACACATAAAAGCTACGATATATCTTTGTCTTGTTTTATACTGGCAGTTGAACATTAAACTGCAGCAATTTATTGTCCCATAAGCAACTACTCAGAAAACAAGTTCAAGGGCACACTATCCAGGAACTTAAAAAAACAACATCTAAGATTGCCTGGTGATAATTCCAAATCTCTTAGAAGAGATTTTCATTGTTTCAGTGCTGAAGGTATCAGCTTTGATCTACTGGAAAAATGTTGTTAAGGTTATTAGCTTGCAGGTTATACTAAGTGTCTAAGGTGATTAGGAGCTGCTCATCAAACTCACTTATCCAAGAAACTGGCAACAGAGGAATGATCATCTGGCATCTCCGCTGCTGCTGCAGGCTGTGGGCTTTCGTTTACCTGGTAACCTGTAAAAAGAGAACTATTATAAACAAGATCACATTTTAATTAGTTTTTGTGCATGCCTAGAAATATTGCTTGTCTGGACCTTAACAGCAAAAAACCCTACCAGCAGCATACCACTGCCACGTTGGTAAACGAGCACGGAAAGGTGTAACTGCAGGCAGTGGGGAAACTATTGCTTTAGTGATCTACAACAGTCAGGTATTGTAGTGATTATTTTTGCATGTAGTAGATGATCTACTTCAGGTTGGGGAGAAATTTAAAGTGGTGTCAAGTCAAGCCATACTAATTTCTTATTAGAAATTAAGTGGTTAGCTGACTGTAAATTTTCTCTCGTGCATTTATTGATTACCTCTGTGGCAGGCTGCGACTCAGCCAGTCCCAAGCACTGGGGCATGATTTAACTGAGATAATTCAATAATCCATTAAGCATCTACAGTGTTTCAAAAACATATTGAAATATCTCTACATTTCTTAATACTATTTGAAACTACCTACCTTGATTCTCTGGTTGCTGAAAATCAGATTCTTTCTCCTATCAAACAAAGAAATTTAAATCAGAAATTTGCTTAATGACTGCGATGCTTGTCAGGGAGAAAGACAAGAGATTATATACCAAATTTTAAGATGGACTGCTGAGGATGAAAATCAGTTAGTGTATGGCATGGAGTGTCTTTTTTTTGTCTTTTTTTTTTTTTTTTTTAGCTTATAATGATACAACAGTAAAGTTATTTATCTGAGCCTGTGATACCCAAGGAAAAGAAGGATTAAAAAAAAATAAATCAAACCTCAAACACCCCAACCTTTCCATCTTGTACTTCTGCTTGTATCTTCTTTAGAGCTGCCAGCTGACCTTGCAGAACTTTGATTTCTTTCTTCTTCTGTTTCTCTGCTTCTTCTGTGGCTGCTTTTCTCTGCGCCTGTCAAGAAACACTCTTTCAATTACAGAAGTTTTTGAACCACTTGTCATATCAAAGAGATTGCAAAACACCTCAGCATAGAACAAATGGTCAATGCAGGACAGGAAATATCCTGCTCAGCTAAATGACTGATGTGTTACAGCAGCGCTTCCCTCCCCCCAAATCCCTCTGTGCTACCCTGAAAGAAACACACAGCATTTCCCCTGTGCTTACTGGTTCCAAGGCCAGCCAGCATGAAATAGTGTATCTATGTTTTCCAAAACAATTGTGTATTATTTCAGAAATACCATCTCTGTATCCTTTGCAGGCTTTATTCGCAAGAGTGAGTATATGTAATAAACTCAACAGCAGCTTTTAACATTAAGTAAAGCTAACAACACCCTTTAAGAGACTCTGCTACATGTGTCATTCAATGTCTAATATAGCTGTGAAATCAGTGTATCACTTGGTTGAACGCTATGTTTACAGTAGTGATGTATATTCTGCAATCTTATTACGTACCCTAATTTCAGCCTCAGAAAGTTTACTATCTATTTTAGTAAATCCATCAAAGAGGGTTTTATAGAGAACAGTCTTGCGAATGCTTGCATCATCCGGAGGCAGATATTCCAGTATAGCAGCCCTGTGCTCCCTGTACATATCCAAGATAATGAAGAAGGCCACCTCACGAACTTCACAAATTCTGTGTTCCAAAGCTCCCGTTGCAAACTGAAAATAATAATGATAAAAAATAATTATGCCTGTCTTTTCCCACTTTTTTTTTCTCACCAGGTTGTGTGTAGTCACCTCCAAGAGGCTCAAATTCTCTTTAGTAATTCACCAAACACTCCAAAACAGAGAGACAAGCCCCAATAAAACATCGACAGAACAAACTTCATGCACTGTAAACTCAGACTCCCACCTTCATGACGTTGCTGACTGTAAACCCAGAGTTTTCAGTTCCCATGTCTTTCAAGAGGTGTTCCACCAATGCCACCTGACTCACTGCCAGATGTGTTGGGGCATTTGGTTTTAGTGGTTGAACCAAATGAACTGGAACAATCTGAAGAGGTTTAACTTCACTACTCAGTGCCATTTCCTGTAAACACAGAGAGTCAGCGTGCGTGTAGGAATGCTAAAGGAGGAAAATGAACTGTCTCTGCAAAGTAGAGTTTTAAGTTACTTGTAACAAGTTAAGTATAACAAAATAAGCCTTCTATAAGAAGCAGCTGCTTATCTCTTACTTTAGCAGCCAGAAGTTGCTTGCAAAAGCTTTAAAGAGAAGACTATACAGATGTTTGGTCTTGGATAACGTCTGATTAGATGTTATCCACCCGCAAGCTCCGTGACATTCTGAATGCAGATCAAACCACTGCAGAAAAGCACCTACCTGAATAAAGTTAGAAGCCACAAGGCGAAGATGGGATGAAGAGTCTCCCGTTCTAGAAAGCAAATTTGGAAGCGTTTTTTCCACACAATGAGAAGCTTCTAGTTTTCCTAGTTTATGTTTTGGTATGTATTGGGTAATAATCATTTTTAAAAGTTTCAGGGAAGCTTGAAAAACCTAAGTTTAAAAGAAAAAGGAAACACTGAACAAAAATCCCACACATATCCTTGTTTTCAGACAACATTATAAAATCTTTTATGTAGTTTCTAAAGAACAGCAGCAGCAGGAATCTAGAATTACAGTAACGTCCTTAATGGAAGTTACTTCAGATATCTCTCGTCCAGAAAACATTGCTAGGGCTTAGGTGAGAGGCTTCAGAATTTGTGTTATAAAGAGGAACACCAGCTCTTGATTTTTTTCACATGGTTCTACAATTTTTGCTGTTAGTTCTTCACTGGAGCATTTATCAAACGCATTACAACTTACGGAAGACACGATGTCTTTGATGGCTCTCTGTACAAGAAAAATGGCAGCCCTCAGCATGTTCTTCAAATCATCCTTTGGAGTGTTCACTGACATTTCCATCAGCTTCTTATATACAGCCAGTAACGCATCTTCTCGATACGACCAAGTTTTGGAATATGCTCCTGAAACCTGAACACAGAACAAGCTTATCTCTTAAAAGGTCAATACTGATATTTCAATATTTATTCAACATTTATATATAGAAGCAGCCTTAAAAGAACATATGAACTTCAGCATGAAGTCCCCAAGCGTTTCCTACAGGAATCTGGCTTTTATTAAGAGAGGTGTTTCTGCACATAGTTCTGAAAAATGATGAGTAAAATGGATTAACAGGTCAGGCTCAAGGAACCATTTCAGACACAGGAATGGTTCCTCTTCCTACAAAATACCATTCACAGGGGCAAGTTCTGGGTATTCTGTAGGGTTCGTACCCTAAAGCAGTCTACTGGACACTATCTGCTTAATAGCTCATTACATAATCAATCGTAAAAGCTACAGCATCATGTTGAAAAATCATACATGTTGAAAACGGGCACTCATACATCCAGGGTCAAATTTTAATCTCGGGTCTTTAACAGCTCTGAACATGTAAAAATCAGATCAACTCGACAGAGATCACAATCATCTATGTTTATTTTGTTGTTCTTTACCAAAGCTTCTCCAAAAACTTCAACAGCAGAGCTGGCCTCCCTCAGAGCCTTCCCAGTCAGTGGTTCTGGTTGTCCAGTAACACCAGCTCCTGGACTATCATGGATTTCCTCTTCAGTCATTTCCGGCTCATGGTATGCAGTGGCTCCATCAGACTGTTTGCAGAGAGCTGGAAGAGGTGTCTCATCATAAGGTACAAATTCAACCTAACAGAGAAGACAGAATTTGCTGTTCCAGAAATGACTTGGATGCGAAGTTGTTTCCTCACTAATTGGATGCACCTCACTCTCCATGAACACTTGTAAAAGCTCCCAAAGAAATTCAGGAAAGAGAAAGCCCAATGCCAATTATGGGATGGGCACTGCTCAGCAACACAGTCCATTCCAGACACCAGAGAAGCCACAGGAACAAGCACAATAGACCTTGTTGTTCTGGGAAGTTGAATACAAGATCATTTGCTGTGACAGAGTTCTGCAGTAAGAGAGGCACACTACTCACATTTCCTTTGGGAAATGCTTCCCTGGAGGTTGTGGGACGAGTCACAGGAGCAGGAGGGGACTGACAGGGAACAATGGGCTCAGCAGAAGTGGGATCTGCTGACTTGTCTTCCAGCGAAGGCTCTGCTCTCAATGGCTCTCCTGTTTGTGGCTCTGTGTGCTCACAGGGCGGTGAATTTGTAGCTTTTGTGTGCTGAGGACTGTCACTACAAATCACAGACTCCAAAGGCGATTCAGGTGGTTTTCGAGTCTGAGAAAGGGAAGGAGATTTTGTAAAGCAAAGCTAACAATGTGCTAAACTCAGAGCTAGTACAGCTACAACTCTGACAGTCCACAAGATTCTGATTAGGAGTAAGAGTACCCACCATGAGCTCTGCATCCAGAAGGTCGTGGAGCTCCAGTTGCTGGTACACCTTCAGGCGGTACGCCACCATTTGCTCTTTCTTCTTTTTAGCAAGATTATAATCCTCTTTCTCTACAGCATAGCACTTCTCTACCTCATACCGCCCGAGTCGTTCCCCTACCTAGAAGGTGGTGTAACAAAATGGCCTGGAATCACATTCCTGTACACGTGTGTGTTTCAGTATTTCCAGCCGAGTTACTAAATCAAGCTATCTGATTTTAAAGTGACTGTTCTGAAAACATGCTGGAAATCATTACAATTCCACATGATGATGTGGTCCTGATGGACCACAGAAACACTGCTGGGCTTAAGAGAGAAATAGTCTTTTAACAATACCTTCTGCAAGTCTGCGATAGCTTGTTTGAGTTTCTTGGCATAATCGTAGTGTTCGTGATGGACAGCTTCACGCTTCTTCTCATCCAGCCTACGTATTATCTGAGCAACTTCTGGGTCCTGGTACATGTCAAAAGCCAAATCATCTAGAGGTGAAATGGAGTCAGACTTCCTGAAGATATAAAATGAATAAAATAAACTTTCAGCTAACCCAAAATAAACCAGGCTGGACATGTCTTCTCTTTTCACTAGCAGGGAACTAACAAAATATAGAGACTGAGAACTACTTTAGTAGATATTTTGCCAGGGTATAAGCAAAAGAACATCCTTACCTAAGGTAAGATCCATCTAAGGCAGGGTCGTCTGATTTAATTCCTAAGTAGTGGTCTATCAGTTTCTCTCTGGAAGGCTTTGTGGGGGGAAAAAAGAAATATCTTAACGCACATTCATCAACATCAAGTGTGCATCCAGGACAGAAATTCTGACTGGCCACAACTATAGAACTTGTAATACTTCTGTTTCGGGAATATTGAGGTTAGGCTCAATTTTTGAGAGCTTTGTTGCTTAGAGATAACATTAAAACAACACCAAATCAATACATGGCAGCTCTGGCACAGCACAAAGCTAGTGGAAGAAAGCTGCGTTCCATTACCCCAGGGACCCTGTAACTGAGCCCGTGTAGCAAGGGTAAACAGACAGGGATGCTTCACACTTACACTATTATTGCTGTCATTACTGTTGTCTGCTGGATCTCCAATAATGTTCACAGCGAACAGGGCAACCTAGGACAGATTTAAACAAAATGTCAATGCATAAGGTCATTACTTTTTCCCTATCATATGAAAATTGAAACAAAAAAAATAGAACAAAAAACCCTCAAACAAACAAACAAAACACCACAAAAACCTTGACTCGTTTGTTCTGGATAAGCTGCATGCACTTAATCATGATTCCAAGTCACTTACAACCTTTTATTTGTATTTTCTGTTTTAAAAGAGACAAAAAAGAAACCTAACCAATGTTTTTAGCTTCTGTTCTCCAATCAAGGGAGGAGGTTTCTACGCCTGTTCTGTACTACTGAGACTTCATCTGGCTTGCCAAGCAAGGACTCTTAACACAACTTACCTGATCGTATAAGTTGTATTTATTGACATAATTTTTATGGAAAATCAACTTCAGGTACTGGCCAACTGCATCCATACACACAGATTTTAACTCGCGGGCTTTGAAATCAGTCTTTTCATTGTCTGACAGGGGGATGTAACTGAGAAGGAAAATGGAACAAATAAGCAGGGGAAATGTGCAAGTACACAGCTGTATTTTTGCTCCTCAGGTTAGTACTTTAATAAGGTGTAAAACTGACTGCTAAGTGCAGCAGCCTGTGCTGTCATCTGACAAGATCGTTTGCCTGCATCATCTCCTACACCTACGACTTCAGCTTTGTTACAGATCTAAGCAAGCACGGAATCCCTTTACTGCTTGCAGCACAGCGTGTCACTGTTGCATGCAAAGCATAATGAGCATTACCTCCTCCTGAGGCCCTTCTGATTAAGGTAATAAAACAATTTAGAGCTTTTTGACTTACCCTAGTCTGTGGAACCTCTCTGATTGATAAGGAGCAAAGTATTCAGGCAAGCTTTCACTGATGTAGAACTCAATTTTGCTGGAAATCATGTACTGGTGAGCAAGCAGCTGCAGTTTCCGTATGCGACATCTCTCCACCAACTGCAGAACAATTTCCTGGGGATACTGACAGAGCCTGAAAACACACACAGTTTCTGAGTCAGCTTTTTAGAGACAACTCCGCTTACAACTTGAGGAACTTTTAATTATGAAACTTTCCAAAGTTATTATAGGTTAACTCAGCATTACGGACATGGTAAAAAGAAACCACAGGGTAGAAGAGAAACCCTTTTCACTTTATCGTCGATACATGTATGTTAAAGTGCCCCACGCATCTAGAGGATGTGCTGGGCAGACTGGATTTTTAATACTAAGCCAAAGCAGCTGCAAACTCCCAAGATGACTGACAAGAACAAAAATAGTTCGCTCTTCCCCTCCCCACCCCGGATAAGGATTTCATGGGATTAAAGCAAATTTTTTGTTTTTCTAACCAGTTTGGTCTGGGATGCTGTAAACTGTTCTGAACATGCATGGTACATCTCCCACTCATTTTAAACTCCCTTCGTGCTTCAGAACCACGCGCACTGCCCCCTCGCAGTACCTGGGCGATCGCCATCCGTTCACTGTGGGCGGGTGAACCATCAGCTCTTTGGCGCTGAAGCCATCTTCGTGTCCTGATGAGCTAACAACTACGAAACCGATCTTGTGCGGCATCCCGCAGGCGTGACCTGGTCACAGCAATGGTGTGTCAAGCTTAAACTAATCCCTGGAAGGACAAGAAAAGAACACTGGAAGAACTGAATCCCGTGGCCCGTCGAGTCAGCAGCTGATGATTACAAATCTGAATTTTCCTTAATACTGGCACCATGTTGCTCTGCTGAGCTTTTCGCTAGTACACAGTGCAGTGAGGGTCTGGGTAACTCGTATAGCAGTTTGCCAATAAACTCGATTATAACCGCTAATCCGAGATGGAACTTGAAACTATTTGAGTTCTGGAGCAACCCATACCACCCTCTGTGCACCTGAGCTAAAGGAAAAAACACAAAACAAAGAAGAGAGTGAACTTAGGCAGAAGCTGGCTAAGCTACGCGCTCACCTGGGCTGCTGCTGGGGATGGCAGCGGGAGGGAGGAGACGCGCCAAGGACCGCCGCTACTACCCCGTGCCGTGGTGATATTATAACACCAATTTCGGCCCCTTTCGGTCCCTTTCCTCACCCCGGTCCCGGCCCCGCTCCCCCCCCCCCCGGTTCCCCACAGGCCGAGCGGCGCCCCGCAGGCCCGAGGGGTCACGGCGCTGCCCTAAGGGCACAGCCAAGCCCCAGGCAAAGCCGCCCTAGGCGGTGGCAGCCTAGAAGGGACCCCGGGGTCGGCTCGCCGGGCTGGAGGGCAGAGGAAGCGAGGGGAGCAGGCAGCGGCCGCGCCGGACACTCACCCCGCACGCCTCCCGCGCCGCCGCCGCGGCTCCTATGGCAACGGCCGCGCATGCGCTCTGCCCGCCCGCCCTGCGTGCGCATGCGCGCCGCGGCGACAGCGGCGGGACGGTGCCATGGCGGAGCCGCTGCGGCCCTTCCGCCTGCGCGGGTGCGGCAGCCCGCAGAAGTTCGGGGTGGCGGCGGCGAGCCTGCGCGGGCTGCTGCGGAAGGGGTGCCGGCTGCTGCAGGTGCGGGCCGCGGGCGGTGGAGCGGGGCGGCGGCGCGGGGCCGCCGCGTGTCTCACTCGCCCGCGGGGCAGCTTCCCTTGGCAGGCAGCCGCCTCTGCCTCTACGAGGACGGCACGGAGCTGACCGAGAGCTTCTTCCGCGCGCTGCCGCCGCACACGGAGCTGGTGCTGCTGGGGCCCGGCGAGACCTGGCGGGGCTGTGAGTGCGCGGGGGGCCGGGGCGGGCAGCGAGCGGCGGCGGGGCGCGGCGCAGTCCCCGGCCGCTGCAGCCCCTCGGCCGCTGCTCCCCGCCCGCAGGTGCCAGCGACATCGAGCGGCTCCTGGCCGCCTTCTGCGCCGAGGGCCGGGCGGTGGCGGCGGCGGCGCGGCGGCTGCTGTCGGACGGGCAGGCCCCGCGGAGGCAGAAGCTGCTGGTGGATCTCATCCACAACCTGACCGAGAACATCCTGGCCGAGCGGAGGGACGAGGACCAGAGGTGGTTCGAGGGTACGGCGGCGGGTCGGGGCCGGGCACGCGGCTCGGGACGGTCACTCCCGTCCCTTCGGCAGAAAAACAGCTTAAAAATTCAGGAGCCCTCCTGGCTGGTGGGACTCGGCACCTGGGCGGGGTACACGAGCATGCATTTTTAGGTTTCTTTAAAATATGTGCATATTTAATACCAGAAAACGATAAAAAGCCCCAGCGTTCCCGATTGCTCGGTCCAGGATTGCTCCGAATGCATTTTTTCCCCATTAACGTAGGTCTGCATTTACAGCCTGTTCACAACTTGCTAACAGCACATTGATAACCTGCACGTGTCAGCCAGCTGGCCTTTCTTTGCAAGCTCCCCCTCCCCACGTCCTTGTCGCGGTTCTCCCGAGCAATCCGGGTTTCTTTCCGCAATCTCAGTTCTGTGTGTGCCCGTTAACGAGAAACATTCCACAACTGCAGTGTCAGTCACTGCCCTCACAGCAGATGCTCAGCGTGGTCCTTTGAGTGCTGAGAGCAGGGTAAGCGTGAGCCATTAAATAGAAATGAGAAAGAGAAATAATCTGTGCATAGGGAGTTTGTGAAAAGAAGGGATAAACACCCAGCTAGGCACTAAGAGCACTGATCTCACAGCACCATCTCGCTCCCTTTAGGTCTGGAGTCCCGTTTCAAGAACAAATCCAGCTACATGCGGTACAGCTGTGAAAGCAGAATACGAAGCTACATGAAAGAGGTAAAATAATAACTTGTTTTCAAGCTGCTAGTAAAAGTAATCCTGTGACCACATATACCTAAAACACTGTTCCAGTGCAACGTGTTGCTTATAGGATAGAGCCTCAGGCTGCTATAGGCACCAAGGAGTGATTGTTTCCTTTTTTCCTGCCCCCCTAGGTCAGTAATTTTACTTCCAACGTTCATCCTGCAGCCAGAGACGCGTACAAAGAGATAATTGCCCTGATGTCAGATAAACTGAAATCCGTGAAGTACAACGGGTGCTACTTTGACAGACGGGAGGAGGAGGCAGCCCGGCTGTGCACTGCCGAGGGGTGGTTCTCCTGCCAGGTGCGTTCAGCCCTGTCTCAAGCAGGGACGCTGGGTTCCACAGGCAGTGGGGTGACTGGCAGTGACACCAGAGGAAGGAAGCAGTTACTTGGGTCGAGTTTGGCGGGGCGGTGTTGTCCAGCGTGTGACCTGTCTGTGGCTGGTTACAGCGGGTGGAGGGACGGCGCTGAACGCTGTTCATTGTGGCCACCTTGTTTTGCAGGGGCCTTTCGACAGGGATGACTGCCCCTCTAAGCATTCTATCAACCCCTACAGTAACAGGGAAAGCAGAATCCTCTTCAGTACCTGGAATCTCGATCACATGTATGTATAAAGTGTTAATCCAAACCTGCCTGTTGCATGCCCTTCGTCTTAGGCAGGAAAGGTGTAGCTGTTGAGTCTTTACCTACCCACACTGTGCAGTTCTCTCTGCTATGGACAGTGTGTTGTGATAAAAAGATGCTTAGATGCTGATCAGCTGCTTCTGATAATACAAAATTTTGAGTACAGATTATAGTGCCAGCTCTCATTAGCTGCTTTGCTTCTGCTCAGATTTTCTTTGTCTGAAAACATACCCGTCCTCACCACGTTATCCCTGTGAAGGCTCCTCTCTGGCAGAAACCCTCAGCCCCATTTTCAGGCACTGTGCACTTGTGAAGCAAACAGGATTTGCTAAACTGATTTTCTCAGGGGGGAAAAAAACCCACAAACCAGTCATAAACGTAGTTATAGTGAAAGAATTGAAATTCCACCTGGCTCTAAAAGGAAGGTGGAGACTCGATTATTATGAAAAAGCTTTTGATGGCAATATTGTTTTGTCTTTTGTGCACCGAAGAATAGAGAAGAAACGTGCTGTTGTCCCAGAACTGGCAGAAGCTGTCAAAACACGAGATGGAAGAGAAGTGAACTGGGAGTACTTCTATCAGCTGCTGTTTACCGTGGATAATTTAAAACTTGTACATATTGCTTGCCATAAGAAAACCAATCATAATCTCAGCTGTGACAAATCTAAAATTTACAGAAAAGGGAAGCAAAACCACAAGATTTCATAGTGCTGTCTCTGGGAGTGACTTCTGCTTTTTTCAGAATCATGCCATGTAGTGTCATTTTTAAATAGCTCGAGTTTCTTAAGCAAAAACTTATTTAGGAGTGCCTAGCAAGAGACTTGCTAAGTAATTCCACTGCAGTCTCACCACACATACATTCATCTCATGCCTTATTCTACTCTCCCGCCCTCTCACTTACTACAAGCCTCCCTTCCTTCACGCTGTGCTAAGTGCCATAAAATACAGCTGTGAGTCAGCATTGAAGTGAGGCCAGAGGCTGGCACTGATTGCACCCTACGATCTCTTTCTTACCGTGACAAATGAGGGCCCAAAACTCGCAGTACAAAGGAATGAAACTTAGACAAAACACTTTTTACAAACTAATCCGAGGGCACTTGTAAATTCCTATTTCTCTCAACATTAAGCCAAAGAAAGAATACTTCAGGATCAATATTTTGCTCTGTGCCTTTCCAGGTAGATAGCTGTGGTACTTCAGGTACGCCAAAGGGCTCTTCTGTACCAAATACCTGCACTCATCCACGACCTCTCCCTTTGCTGCTGCCTTAGACACGCAGCTAGAAGGGAGAGCAAGGTGTATCTTTGCTTTTACCACCTTGGATCTTTGTCATCTTTCCCATTGATTTCCCTCTCAAACAGTTCCTGCCTCTTTAGCTCGAGGCAATACAAACAATGTTACTGTAAAATCATGTTTACCTGCTGCTTCAGAGAATATTGCTTTTGTAAAACACTTCCTACCTCAGGGAACAAAATACAAAGAGATAATTTTTACTTGATTTTTTTTTTTTTTTTAAATATCAGCAAGTGAACTTTCAGGCACCATCAGTGTGAATTATGTGAATTTTTAAAATAAAATTACCAACATCTTTCTGGGTGCGTACATGGAGGCAGAGGTGCACGAGTGGTTAATCAGGTGTAATACAGCATGGCCAACACAGAACAGAAAAACTGAGAGCAGGGGAATGTGTTTATGCATGGAGCACCAGGTAGTGCTGTGTAAATAACACCACTTACCTCTAGGGCAGAGCTCTGCTTCCCCACGTCGCTGGACCTCTCTTACTCGGGTAAATCCAGCCAGTCCACAGACATGGATTAAGATATGATAGCTGTGTGAGTCATAGCTCACTCGGTCCTGGAAACTGGAGCTTTGCTGCAGACAGTTTAATTTATTTCAAACAACCACCTCAATTCCCCTCCCAAACATTCCAAGGTGAAAACTAAGTAGGTGCATTTTAAGTACAGGATTTGCAGTACCTGTGGGTCGATCCTTCCAGGCTGCTGTACAGAACGCCCATGGCAGCACGCACACCGGGGACGGTGTCACAGCTGAGGCAGGCTGGTGACAAACACGATGGCACCTGCACAGCACGCTGCCTGCAGACAGTCACTGCTTCGCACAGCGCTGGAGCCGAACGGCACGTCTGTGGGGAGAGGTGACAGCGAGTGTGGCATCGGAGGGGAGCTGGGAGCACGACTTCAGGACAGAGTTGTGCTGAAAACCGTGAATACGCTTTTAAAAAATAAGGCTTTTTCTGTGTGACGGAATAAGAGTGAAGCGGAGCCAGGAAACGTTGACAGAAACAATGCATCAGCTGGAGTGGAAATGTGAATTAATTAACATGTCATGCATATACAATTTTGTTTGGCTTACAACCTTTGAATGTTTAACAGGCTATAGAAATTAATATTTATTTAAACCATCTGCTGATAACCTTTTCTCTATATTTTTAGAAATGTAGAAGGAACTATAACAATAAAGATCTGGAAGCTTATTGCATAATCACACTCTCAAAGATGTATTATCACAAACATCGGGTGAGTTGACAGCTCCTCACATCATCCCAGGTGCCTCATTATTTTCTAAAAACGCAGGCCAAAGTAACAACCCTTTTTCAGCCTCTACTTTCCAGTTGGCCTCCCCCTCATTTTCAGCCTTTCACCCAGGGATATGACTCCAGGTTTTTTCCAGCACTGGCCCAGTTTTCCCACAGTTTTGAGGCTAGCCTCATTTTGTTCAGCGATGCCAGACTGAAGGGATCAGGGCTGTAATGCGTGAGCAGACCATCGCCACCTCACGTGCACAAACTCGCTGTCCCCCGGCACGGGCTGGCTGCTGCTGTCAGCCAGGGATCACTGCTGGGTCTGTGCTGGGAGCACTCCCTGCCCTCTCAGCTGCAGACGTGGTTCTGCAGATTCTCCCTGTCCATTTTCGATGGAGCGCTCTCGAGTTCACCGCCCGTTTCTCAGGAGAAGCACGGTGCTCCCGTTCCAGTTTGTGCTCTTCAGTCTCTGGAATGCTATCACCTTTTTTCTGGTTGAATGATACTCCAGCCTTCTGGATCTTCTGGACATCCATCTCCATCAGGTGTTTGAGGTGCTTGCCCCAAAGCAGCAAGGCTTCCACTTCCACGTGTAAACCCTTCTAGTTTGGATTTCACTAGACCTGGGGGGTTTTTCCACATTTTAGCCTCTTTGAGGGCTGTCTGTCAGCCACTTTGTGTGAAAAAGACTTTTGGGAAATAGATGAGATGCTAAAGCTTACTTGAAACAAATAAAGCCACCAGATCTCTAGTTGCAAGGCTGGATGCAGAACAAGGCGAGTGGCACCTTGATCCAAAGCTGCATCACTAAGAAATGTAATTACTGAAATTCTCCGGGTGGTCCCTCCTGGTTCTGCAGTTTGTAGCTGCACTCCCACACCTCCTGCCCCCTGGGTGGGCAGCCTGCTTCGAGGCAGTGCCCCAGCTCCACCACAGACCCAGGCAGGCAGCCTCACCTTAAGAGCAGCTTTAGTAGTGCAAAAACTGAGGGCTTGCCTTCACATCTCCCTGATGGGCTGCTCCCTGAGGGGGGAAAAAACCCTAACAAACTCTCCTGATTGCTGCATAGGTTATAAACGTTTCAGATCTTTTGCTTCCCATTGTGTCTTCCTCCCGGAGCAACACTAACTCCGGGTATAAGCTGTGTGGTCGGGGAGTTATTATTCAGATATACCTCTCCGTTCATTCCCACAGCCCTCAGGGAGCAAATTATGTCAGTAACTCAAGTCCCTCTTTAACTTCAAGGACTCTGACAATAGCCAGTGAATTTCTGTGTAGCAAAGCAGCCCGACACTAGATTTAAGTACGTAATTATCTTCACTCACTTTGCCAGGGGAGGCGAGGCGGTGTGCTCACCCCTTTCAAGGGATCGTAGGTCCTGCAGTCCGTGCTGGGGGAGGGACAGCAGCGCCCGCCGCAATGGGGCCCAGGGGCTCAATCCATCACGTTAAACTACAGCTCTCTCTCCTGTTAATTCAGTGCTTTCAGGACACTGTGGGGATCTTTATAATTCTGTCCAGCTGAGGGCACAGGAGCTTGTTTCTTTAGAGCAGCCTTTAATGTTCTTGCTCATTGCAGAGCCATATCACCAGTCTCAGGGGTTTGAGGGTATTACCTGTGCTCCTCCATCCAACTGAGCTGATAAAATGCTTGTGCCTTCATCCTGGCCTTAAAAAACATGAGCAACAATTTAAATCGCAGAAATAAGTGGCGAGAATGTACCTGTGGGAATACTGAAGGCAGACATTTCTTCTCGAAAGCGTGAAGTCTCCCAGTTGAGCTGCAGAGGTTTGGAGTCGTGCCTGATACGTTGCTCTGCGATTTCTCTTGGTGCTCAGGGGTCCTTCTGTGCTTTGTTCTCCGGCTGAGATAATTCATATTCTCCTCCAAAAGCTCCCCGACTCGCTCCACTCTCACAGCACTGTTGCTCGCAGCCACGGAATACAGATGATTGTTTTATGAGGCAGGGAAAACTTCTGCCATCTCGTAAACAGAAGAGGGCTAGGACTGGCTGAAGAACGGCATTTCCACAACTGCAAAACTCGGTGGCTGCTTTAAATTTCCCCCACAAACTGAAAATAGTAAGAAAAATGTAATTGTGGAAATTTTTAATAAATACTTTTCACAACACTGCGCTTCTCATTCTTTGTGCTGCTGTGTAAACTTAGTGTGTGTGTTTGGGGGATGAGGGCAGGGTGGCTCAGCCCTGAGCAGCCTCGTGTGCTCTGGTGGCGCAGCACAGACGGGGGCTGGCAGCATGCAGGTGGACATACCTGGCCTGAGAGGTGGCCGCAGGACAAGGCACAAAGCACCTGCACAAAGCCAGGATGCCAGGGCTCCCTTGCAGAGCTCTGCCACCACAGCCTCCCCTCTCCCCACGTTACTCTGGGGGGAAATGGTGGCAGTTTTGCAGCCGCAGATGTTGCTGCATTTTCTGAAATACGGCCGATCCCCCTGCGAGAAAACTGCCACGCGATGCCGGGAGCGCCGCGGGAGAACGCCGATGCCCTCCGAGATCAGTCCCGCTCAGCAGCACGCAGCGTCTCCTGCGTGACTTGAAAGGCTGCGCGGGGACTGCTCAGAGCCCAGCAGCCCTTACAGAGAATCAGAGCAGCACAAACTGTTTACATTAAATTCACATTTCCACATAAAAGGGGACTTTTTTTCAACAATATTTAGAAGTGTTTTCATTGGAATCTGTTGTCTGAGCAAGCAGGCACAAGCAGAAGAGGTTTGTGAGCTGCCTGCTTTTTACAGAAGCTGGCTGGCGGGTACAAAGCAGCAGCTGATGAGCTTATTGAGCAGGGAGGGAGGCTCAGGCTGTGAAACTCCATGTGTAAATTAGCTTCTTGCAGCACTTGTCTCTGCGCCTGTCACTTGCACCAGTGTCCCTGTCTGTTACAATCCTCCCCGTTCATTTGGCTAAGCATTAGTGACATGCTAGGGACAGCAGCCAAAAAAAAAAATAATGCTGCCTGTTAACATACTGGCTGTTAGCTGCTGAGTGAGAGGTCTATCAAACTGAACAGGCCTCCAGCAGGAGCACTGGCTGGTCTTTTCCTGCTATGGGAAAGTTGTCGTTAGTTAAGGTGGCTGAATTATTTTTCATCAGCAGCACAAGGGGAAAAAGCAGGAGGAGGATCTGCTGCCCAGTGACCAGCACCCGGACCACGCTGCAGCACCCTCCCTGCCCACTGCCTTCTGTCTCCTCAGCAGAGCAAGCACCAGCACGAGTGAGACTCCTGCTCAAGATTTGGAGACAAGTTTTTAGCTGCTGCTCTCTCCCATCAAATGATGTAACGACAGTGAATATTGAACTGCCAATTCTGGGCTCCCAGAGGCACTGTCTCCCGGATGAATTTCTGGTGAGTTGATATCCCAGCTAGAACCGAAACATCTGAGGGGTCTGCAGCCCCTGGTGCAGCTGTCCTGAGCACCTTCACACCACTGGTGCTGAATAACACCTTCATTTTCATTACTGAGGAGTATTCACACCAGGAGCTAGAGAGCCCTGGCATAGAAATAACAGGGAATTTATGACACATGGTGAAACTTCATGCTTTCCATGTGAGAAATCTCTTTTTGAGTCTTATTTTGGATTTCTTGCTAATATCTTATCAAGAAGCAAATGTGGAAAGCCAGTATCTGAAGAAATTAATTAACACAAGTGAGCAGAGTACATCGGCTTTGCAAGGAAGAGCAGCAAAGAGAAAAACTGTGAAATTCGTTAATGAAAAACCTCAAGGGACATCTGAGAAATGGAGAGTTCAGAGCCCCCGTCTCCAGCTGGAGCGCTGCAGTACTTGTGTGACTGAGGAGCTGCACGGCACCGACCCCCCCATGGCTGGAGATGCCAGACCCCTGCCCATGCCTGCTGCTGGCGGCCGGATCCTCCCCGCTGTGGATGCACAGACCCATTTTTTGTGGCACTCTCCAGCGTCTGCACAGCAAATCCCTTCCAAAGCACCCTGCAAACCCCACCCAGTGAGCTCCAGGCACCTGGTCTGCCCAAGGCTTCCTGCCCTTCCACAGACCCGAGTCGCTTTGAGCAGCTTTGGGTTTTAAAGAGTGTCACAAAACACAAGGAAATCCCCCGGCACAAAGCATCCCGCAGCCCAGACCGTTACCTCTGGCCAGGAATCCTGCACAGCGGCAGCGCAGCCTTGCCAGGAAAAAGCAACCACTTCCAGCAATCTTCTCCTGGTTAATTCCATAGCTGCTTTAACTGCAGTCATGCAAACAAGCCTTCTCTTCCCACCACTTTTTCCTATTGTTTTGCTACAGGGGTTATGGTTTCATTCACATGAAATTTAACAGATGCTTTACCCTTGTTCGTGGTTCTGTTCCAGGAGCAGAGCTGGGCACAGCATGGGGCACTGGGACTGCTGGCGCAGGGCACCAGCAGCTCGGCTCCCCAGCTGCCAGACACTGGGGGTCAGTGTTAGACCGGCGATGTGGCACCCACAGCCACGCGTGGGCAGCTCCCGCAGGGGTCTGCGAGGCCATCGCTGTCCATGGAGCCCACATCACCGTGCAGGTATCATGGAAGAGGCTCACCTTCTTGCCAAGCCTTTTTGCCCTCCTGTGAGTGGCCCAAATGCCCCTTTTTTCTCCCAGTTTCTTTGCTGGGCTCCCCCAGGGAGCTGAAGCAGTTGTGTTCAGCAGGATCTCGGGAACATGCAGCTTCTCCCTATGCCCCCAGCCCTTCCCTGGCTGCAGGTAGCTCAGGTGCCCGTCCTGTCCATTGTGCAGGCAGTGGGACAAGGTGGGGACATTGCATTCAGCAAGGCTAACTCCATCCAGAATTTGAGCCAGGATAGCCCCAGTGACAGGTAACATTTTGGTCAGATTAAACATTTTGAGGAGATTAAAAATGCTTTGAGTAAATGCAGCTGTCTTCCATACACACCTGACAATGATGGAAGAGGCTGTTTTACACAAGGTTCATTAAAAATAAAACCACAACATTGATTTTGGCAACTTAAATTACTTGAGCCAGTGTAATGGGATAAATATTTGATGGTGAAGTTTATTAAATTTCCACCACTGCTGCTGCTAAAAATATAAAGGATTCTTTAAAGCCTGCTTGGTGGTGTCCAAAGGGAGATGGCTGGAAACCCATCTCAAAACCCGCCTGCAGAGATTGCTTTTGGGCTCGGAATGAATTGCCTTCCCCCCCCTGTTGTCTGCAGGTAACAGCAAATTCTTTCTGCTCCCATCAGCATAGTCAGTCCCTGCTAGCCATGCAAATAACATAGGCCAAGTGCTCTCCATCGATGAGTTACACCCACCACGGATCCTGCTGCACAACTCCAAGCATGGGGTAAGCCTCAGGAGCGACGCAGGGACACAGGAACATCCTGCAGGAGGGTGGCTTCAGGGTGCCCCCTCTCAGTTGTTCATCGATTTTGAAGCCTTTCTACCTCTCAGCACATGCATCACAGAGGCAGCTTTTTCCCCGCTATCTTACAGGAGTGGGAGGTTATGTCACTCCAGGAATGTTATCACAGTTCAGGAGCTCCCCAAATTAAACAAGGATAATTACAGTTGAAACCCCCTAGAGCAGGACCATGGAATGGGCTGTTGAGGTCTGTCTCTTGTCCAGTCTCACAGACTCCTTCCAGAAAAGGAGCAAGCTTCATCCCCAAAGCACTCAGGTTGTTTTACCCTTCACTACCGATCCCAGAGGTTACACGTAGAGAGCTGTAACTGCACCTCAGAGAAGACCTTCTACCAGCAGGGATCCTCAGACAGCATCTCTCTCAAAAGAGCAGGAAAAAACAATCAGGGGAGACATGTTCTGTTCATGCAACAGCAAGCAATGTTGTTCCATTGGCAGGACTCACGCTACGACAACTGCTCCCGGGTGCTAGAGGGCAGTGCAGTTTGCACATTCCTTCCAACTGGGGACTCCAGTGCAACAGGAGCCGTTCACTTACCAGCCCTACGAGGCTCCAGTGACAGCAGCCAGACCTGCATTACAATCTGTTTAAGCATTTCCTGCAGGTGAGGATGCCTCCATCAGGCAAGCACTGGGGGATCCCCCGTGTACTGCCTGTTTTGAAGCAGGTTTTCCAGGAGTAGCTCTGTTACACAATGTCACAGCACTGAAAGCATCTCCCACCTCTTTGCAGGGCTGGCCGTGTGCCTCGCCATCCACACCAGGCACACACAACAGCAAAAGTAGTGCAACAGTCCAGCCACTGTCCCGGTGTGCAAAGCTGCACTTCAGGCAGGGACAGATTGACCATGTAAGGGGACAAAGGCTGCAGCTGAGAACTCCTCCACAAGCAGCCGGTTTCTAGGGCACTTTTCTGTGCGCACTGATAGCGCTTAGAGTCAGAATTAAGTAAAACCTAGGAAGAAGGCTTAGGGCTTAAAAGCATTCCAGTAACACCAATGCTGTCATATAGCTACAAACCTGACTGCCACAGCGTTCTGTCCCTGCCCTTGCCTCTTTCCCCCCCCTGCATCATGCCTGCTGATGCAGACTGCTTGCTCGACGGGGGCACTGCCCAGGAGCCCAGCTGCCACCAGGGGTGCCCACAGCCAGGCATTCACCATGCTTGGGGGATGCCAGCAAGGTCAGAGGCTGCCTGTCACAGCAGAGATGCAGCAGTCAGGGGGGGGCTGTTGCCATTCCAGTCTTCTGAGATTCTAGTAAAAGTTTGTGCATTGGTTTCCTCTTGCTATGTGTCTTGGGTCTTCTTCACTAAATAACCCTTGCTGGTTATCCTTTTCAGCTAAAAATACCTGTTCCTCAGATGTCCAGCCAGTGGCCAGCAGCCGTGACTGGCATACTGGGGATGTTATTTTGACACTTTGATTTGATGTGAGGATACAGGAATAGAAAGCCACCAATGAATAGAAGAATAAATCTATACATTCCTTGCTGTCACTTCAACTAGAAAGCAAAGCCAGCAGCTCTCACTTTGGGGAACCTGAGATTATTTGGACAAAGCTTTCCCCCTGGGCAGCACACTTGCAGGAACAAAGCAGCAGGGTTGGCAGGATGAACAAGTGTCCTACAGCCCACGCGATCAAAACCGAGCCCTGAAACACTGCGTGAAGCAGGTCAGGTAGGGGAGGTTTAGCAGCCATCAGACTGCACGAGAAATGGGTTCAGATTGCGAGTTCTGGGTGCATTTGAACAGGTGTTAGCTCTGTCATCTCCAGAGATGAGCAGCGCAGGCAGACAAAGCGCTCTGTCTGCAGACAATAGCGATGTTTAAGGAGAAGCTACTACAACACCCGTGGCGGTGATTTTGTCATCCTGCTTAATAGGAAAAGAAATGAAGTTCCAGGCAGCGCTCAGAAAGGCAGCTGTGACTTACCCACACTGCTGCTGCCACCGTCCCCATGTGTGTCCGTACGCGCGCCAAGGGCTGTCATCGCTCATGTCCTGCAGAAAGAGCCACAATGTCACCAAGGACTTCTCTCACGCTTAACATGGTGCATTTGGATGTCAGAAGTGTTTTGGGATAGATTTTAAAGCAGGATTAAAAGGATTAAAAGCAGCAAATGGTAGAGCTACGCTGAACCCTGGCTCTGGCCGGTTTGGAGCATCCTGTGCTGGGATGCAGGAGGGAGCAGCGCTACCATCCAAGGCGCAGTGCTGTTCTGTGAGCTGCATGTACGGTCTCCTGGGTGCTGGCAGACCCTTCCCCACTAGCCTCAAAGCCATCAGAGCCACTCTGACCCTGGGTGGGAGCTGCTCCTTCACCACTCAGCATCCATGCCTCTCAGTAAGATTTCTTACTGCAAGTGAAAGAAATGCAGTGCCCCTCATTGCTCAGCACACAGCTAAGCACTGCCTTCTCCCTCCCTCAAAGCTCTCCAGAGGCAAGGCTTCTCCAGCCAAGCAGCCTAAAGGCAGATCAGCAGCTGCTCCAGCCCCTGGGTCTCGCTGTTCTCCGGGGAACCGCTGCGTCGGCAAGGTCGAGCTCCCTGCTCTCAGTGTGCAGCTCCCCCAGCACTTGACCCGTGGCAACGCTCCGCGTTGGCAGCTACACATTTCTCACCGCTCGGTGCTTCGGGTCGCGCTCCTCTGCAGGAAACACGCGAATTCCTCAGTGTTGTCTCCACGCTCAGCAACCGGGGAAGGAAAAAGCCCTTAGGAAGTGCCTGGGTTGCATCTTTGGGAAGCAGAAATGTACAGGTGTGCACTTCCATAAATATTTCAGAAAGGAGTTTATTAGATTCTACTAACATGGCAACTGCTGCATTACTGATACGACAGCCTTTGGAAGGAAGCCAACCACCAGTTTCCCAAATAATATTTTTATTGCCATGGCACTGAGCTGAGCAGGGATCCTTCCCCTCAAAGCACAGATATCTGGTTGGGAGGATGAGAGGGGCCATCACAGTCAAGCTGAAGCAATTCTTCCTTCTGTAGCCTAATCCTCTGCCCTCCCCTTGATATGCAGTTTATTTAATTGCACAGACAAGATGCATTTCTTTCTTGAGGGATTGTGGGAGAATATTTGTAATCCAAGGGCTGTAATTGAACTCGGTAATAATAATTATACTTCTCTTCATTAATATGTCTTAAAGCTCATTACAAACTATTTTTGTGCCAGCATCTTTGCCAAGTCCCTAGAGGGTTAGAGATAACTTTATATTCCACTGCAGCAGCAACTTCCAAGAGTGCTCCTGCAGCTGAAGGGTAACAGCAGTAGCCAAAACCATTAGCGTGATGCTAAGGGCAGGGAAGCCCAGTCCCGAGCAGTACCAGGACCTGTCCAAAGCTCTCCAGCTGTGTGGGGGCTGGCCAAGGAAGGGGAGCCCCCAGCCTTGCTGCCACCCAGCCTGTAGCACCTTCACTGCTCCCCACTGGCCACCCACTTCATCCGAACTGGGGCTGTTCAGAGCAGGGACCTCTTTTATATACCCACACCACAGGCTAAAAGCACTGTTCCAAGCCAAGTAGTGAATAATAGCACAAAATGTCGTGCTCAAATGTACCTGTCCATAGAGGGGGGGTCTTTCTGGAGCCATGAGGCCTCTCTGTGGTCTCCTGGCTGGCTGCAGTGCCCACTGAACCACCGCTGTGCTCTCCGAAGGCAGCCTGCAGGCAGCAGGGACTCGGGAGACGCCTTTGTTGCTGAATACCCCCAGGAATGGATCTAAAAGCAGATGCTTTTCAGTACAAGAATGTCTATTCCAGATCACAAGTCTGCGATTAAAATGAAAAATTCAAATTCATTTTACTTAGACAAGAGATACGAGGGACACAGTGCATTAAGATGTTCCAAACTCACACATCCCATTATCACTGAAGTGAGGTTCCCATGCAAATCCCAGTGTGCAGAGTGGAAAACATTCCCCAGATTTAAGATAATATTAAGCCCCTCTCTGAGGCAGGGATGCTGCTCTTTCAATATTTAAGCTCAGTCAGTGAAACATGCAAGTTATCTAACATTCATTATCCTGTTTGTGCCAGCATCTTTGCCAAGTCCCCAGTGTGCTGGGGAGAGCCATTTTCCTGCTACAGCAGCAGCACTAAGGTGTGTGTGCAATTACAGGGGAACAGGAATGTATGGCTCTCCTGAAAGCACAGCGCTCCTATTAAAGCAGCCCAGTGGCTATGTGCTAAATTTGCCCAGACAGCAGCACGGCCAGACAATGCAGGCCTGTTGAGATCCTCCAGAACATGCCGGGTGCTGCTGAGTTTGCTTTTGGATTAAATGAAGTCCTCTTTCAGTAGCTCAGATCAGTTTCAACAGGGGAAAAAAATATGAAAAAGGAGCAGAACAAGTGACAGCAGCCACAATAGGCTTTCTTTGAAGCAATTCTTCCTGGTATCTATGCTGTTGCTCCCTAGATCTGCAAGTATTTGTCAAATAAATTCAATTAGTTTTCTCAAACAACTGTTACTGCTTTTCATTGAAGCTCCTGTTGAGCTCACCTGTGACACTGAGTTCCTGTTCCCCAGAGAGCCACTATAACCAGCAGGAGCTGCTGAGTCCCAGGAGAGCTGCTGGCCACAGCACAGGGGACATCCCAACCTCCTTCTGCCTGCAGAGCCATCACTCTTGGCCACACGAGCAAGGAAAGCTCCGAGCTGGATCAACAGCTCCAGGTGGAGTTTGCAGGGACAGAAGCAGAGCAGATGAGAAGATGCTGAAAATGATGAAGTTAGGAGGTGTGAGCGGCAGGCACAGATGCCTGGCACGTCCTTTCTGTGTCCTGTTCTGGAGCAGAGCAGAGCAGAAGCCATGTCAATAGGCATGCTGGCTGCAAGGAGACCATTCTCTCCTTCCCATCACTGGGACCTGTGGCTGCACAATCCTGGGCTTTAAAGAGCCTCAAATCACACAGAGCATCAGGCAGCCCCAGCAGCCCTCAGCTCGGCTGAGGAGAACAGTGCACAAGGCAATGACTTGGAAATGATTTTTGCCTGTCTTAAAGCTGCCTCTGCTGTGAGCAGTGAAAGCAGCACAGATCTGTACGGGAGCCAGACATCTGGAGTCCAACAGGCACAGCGTCACCGAGCTGGTGCTTGTCACTTCCTTCTGAGGGGGATGTGGAGGAGCACGAGCCGCACGCCTCCGTTCCCGCTGGAGACTCCTCTGCAGCGGTGACACCCTGGCAAGTGCTCATCCGAGGGACAGGTCCCCGCCGTCACCTCCCCTGTCCCGGTCCTGGTGGGAAAGAGGATCAAACCCAGCTCAAGATGGCTGCACTCACCATGTGTGGGATCTCGCAGCTTCCTTCAGGCCCATTTCCTCCAAAGATTTTTGCCTCTCAGTTTCACATCTCCTTCCAAAACATTTTGTATCCCTTAAACTGACTCGAATGTAAACGATGCCAATGCAGGAAGAAGGTAATTAGTCTCTGGAGGCTACAATTGGGATTTAAGCAATGAAATCATTTTAGAAGGGTACAATTTCACCTAACTGAGAAAGGAAAGCATCTCTAAAGAGTACGTGGGTTTGGGGAGGGGTAGGGATGCAGCCCAGCTATTGCTGCTGAAAGCTGCCACCCTTCTCTTGCAAGAACTGCCTTGGATTTAAACTGCCTTGGATTTAAACTGCCTTGGATTTAAACTGCCTTAAAGGCTTTGCTGCCCAGAGCAAGACCGGAGGATGGGCTCAGGCTGCAGCTCCGCCGCTCCCGGTCACACTCGCTGTTCCCATCTCCATCTGCTCAGCCCCATGCAAACACCTCAGTCCTCATCTCCCCCTCCCTGGGGTTTACCCCCCAGGGCTCTGCCTTCCCACAGCGCCCAGCTGCCAAAACCTGTTTCTGCTCTTGGCCACATCTTGCCTTGGAGTTCTGACAGTAATTTCCCACCCCAGACCAGGAGCTGCAGCTGCAATCCACTGGCTGGGCTCATATACTCCAAATCACCCTAATGGCACTTCAGAAATGCAAATAAAAGTGAGATTATGATATTTTACGTAAATAAGCAATGTGGCAATCCCAGCCTGGCTTGGCCTGCCAGGGAAATTTGCTGGAGAGAGATTAACATTGAAATATGTGAGCGTGTTTGCATGGAACATTTATTGTATAACTCTGGGCTCCAATAAAGGCTCGTATAAATTATTCATTTTGGAACTGAGATGAAATGCCAAAACCCCACCCACCGAGGGACTGCTTTTATTACTACCAAAGATCTAGTCTTAGTTAGCAACTAAGCTATTAAGCCAGCATGCAGGGTAATTAGGAGTGGGAAATGAAGAGTTACCTCCCTCGTGCCACATGCCCTGCTGCTCAGCCCCGCAGCAGAAGCAGGTCCCTGCTTCGCCAAGGGCGCAAGCTCCTGCCCGCAGCTCAGAGGGAGCCTGGTCAGCAAGGGGTGCTGGAGCAAACACAGCCCGGGCAGAGCGCGGCATCGCAGAGGTGTGGGCCCCCAGCAGCAGCCCCCCAGATGTGCCCACGCAGGGGGACAGGATGGGGTCTGCTGGGGGCAGAGCAGCGTGACAGCCACGGCTGGGCACACACAGCGCAAACATTTCCCCATGCCGAGCACGAAAACCCCGGGTAGCTGTTGCCATGGCAACTCCTCTTTTTAAACACTGCTGTTAAAGAGTTGCATGGAACCCTCCTCGAGCATCAGGGGCCCTCCTCGAGCATCAGGAGCCCTCCTCGAGCATCATCTCAGGAGCAGCACCGTGGGAGCCGGGGCTGTGGCGGGGGCACAGCGGGTGCTGTGGGCTGTGCTGCGCCCCAGCGCTGCGTGCCACGGCGGTGCCACAGCTCGCCGTGCTGTCGGGGACCACAGAGCTAACATTAAGGATCCAGTTACCAATCTGCAGTTGGAAATTACTTTTTTCCCCCGTCTCCAATGCCTGCAGCACCCACAGTCCCGAGGTGCAGCTGCAATTAGTCTTCCACACGCCCCCTCCCTCCTCCCACCTTCCGCCTCTCCCTCTCCAGCTTCCAGGAGGCAAAACAAGGGGATGGATCACGGGTGAGAGCCTGGGGGCTGCTGGCTTTCCTGCGCTGAACAGGGAGGGCTGCAGGGACGCCCTTTCGGAGCTGCGTTCAGCCTGCCCAGCCTCACCTCCAGCCCGCTGGTGGGCAGCTGGGTGCTCCTTCAGCCTCCACAGCAGCAGCAGCAGCACCCACCATGTCGTCGTCGTCGTCGTCGTCGTCGTCCTCCTCCTCCTCCTCCTCCTCCTCCTCCTCCTCCTCCGGCACCGGGGCAAGCGGAGCTGTGGAGCCCTTCTCCCACCTGCAGCTTTTTATCACCTTGCACCCAAGGTTAATTAGGCTGCTCTGGTACCACTGTTAACCCCCTCCTGCCCGCTTTGGTGGCCCTTTGCTCATGGTGGGATGTAAAGGCTGCACCCTCAGCTGCACCCTCAGGGACGTGGCCGGGCAGAGCAGTTGGGAACCTTGTTAAACACCCCCATGCCAGCCTGTGCTGCACCCACCACGTCAACAGCCCCAGCCGCAGCACGCGACGCCCCTCACCCAGCACACGGGGGGCGAGAGGGCGAGGGAGTCGGAGAGCCACAGATGCCAACGCGGTGCTGAGACCTGTGGTGCTGCTGGCACGTGGCACCCCGGGGAGCCGGCCCGGGAAGGGCACCAGCAGTGCTTTGTTTCTGCACCCGCTGCGTGAGCAGCCCGGCACTGCACGGTCACAGGCATCCCCTCACCCGCTGTGAGTTCTCTTCACCAGCTGTAACTTTTTTACATCAGCAGCTGTCTCTGCCTCCAGCAGCGCTGTATGGATCACAAGAAAGGCTAAGTGGAAGTTTTCCCTGGTATTTTTTCTCTGGAAGCAGATCAAAGAGCCCTAGTTGAACAGCTTTGTGTGCTCTGGAGCAGAGATCTGTGTGACAGCCGCCTGCGCGGGGTGGCGGGGGGGCTGTGCTGGGCTCCCCTGCCGTGCTCCCCCCGGGAGAGGACACGTGTCCCGCAGCTCGTCGGGAAGCTGCCCCCCACCACCCTCCCGTGACACCACTTTTGGTGTCACAGCAAGGGCAGAAGACCATGGCGAGATGATCTTGTGCCCCAGACTGCTGTTGGCTTGTTTCAGCTGTAGGATGGGGAATAATTTCATTGCAGGGAATGCTAATAAGAGGTTGTATGAGGGAGAGAAATAGAGGTGAAGCTACCTATCACAATAGTGAATAATGGAATTAGGAGAGTAATAATTACCAGCACATGAGATTCCAAGCAGAGCAATTATCACAAGTGCTGTCTCACTGACTGCCTTGGGTCTCCCCAGACATCTCCCAGCCCTCGGTTTGCTCTCACGCTGCACAGCTCCGGGTGGCTCCAGGGCCGTGCTGTGGCTGCCAGTGCCCTCCTGCCTGCTGCCACCCCCGTGCCCCCGGGAACGGGAGCTGGTGTGGCCAGCGAAGGGCTGGGAGAGCCTTTCCTTGCCCTGCTGCTACTGCTCGGGGAGGTAACCAAGTCATTTCTTTCCCTGATAACCCCATGCTCAGGAGCTGAAGACACACGAGCCTGTGTCTGTTCCTGGATCTCCACGGTGTTGAACTCCGTGGCTAGGTTGGAAACTGAGCCCTGCAAAGCTGCCTGCTTTTACAAGATGTGCAGGGGATGCCCAGCTCTGGTACTGCTGCCTCTGCTCATGGAGCTTGGCCCAGAAGCAAGCACAGCCACCCTGGGAATTCCGTGGGAACGCAGCCCAAACACTTCAACCAAAGCCACGTGCTGAAAAATGCATCTTCGGCTTTAGGGGCCAAACTGTGCTGTCTCACTGGGTAACGAGAGATGATATAATTCCAGATCGTGTCGTCTTTAGCGGGGGGTTTATTTCTTGGCCTGCAGCGGTGTGACTTTGGGAGGGCTCAGTGTTTTGTTCCAGAGATGATCAAGTGACTCTGAGGACCTGGAGACAGACAGCGATGTCAGCCTCTCTTCACCAAGTTTCTATTTGAAGCCTGTGCAGTGTGCTGGAACACTAATCTGACACATTCTGAGGGCTCGCTGCTGCCTGCCTCTCCGGGGCGTCAGCGGGGCTCACAGGCAAGCGCGGAAGGGGCCGCAGGGCTGGGGTTGCCTCTCCCCAACCCGGGGGTGAGCAGAAAGCAGGATCAGGACCTGCCCTCCTGTGGGAGATGCGCGAGCATCCCTCCTGCCTCCCCCCATCTCGTGGGGTGCATCCGTGTGGCTTCCAGGTGGGGGGTTGTGGCATCACTCCGCGCTACGTGGGGCAGTTTGCTGCAGGTCCCAGCAGGACCGTGGCCGCCAAGTGCAGCGTGCGTGGGCCATGTCCTGGCCCCCTCCCTCCCGCCCCGGCCACCAGAGGAGGGTCCCGTCCCGCACAGGGACCTTCCCGCGCAGTGTGCCGAGATTCAGCCCTGCAGAAATCCAAACAATGAGGGGAAGTGTCAATAAACATATATTTTTTACAGTCCATTATCTTACCCTTGCCAGCTTTCAGACTGTTATTGCACCAAGCCATTAAATCCCCTCCGTGAGCGAAACACGCCGTTTGGGTAATACAGCGTAATGGGACCATTAATGCTTTCCCTCCCCCGCTGCACAGCATCTCCAGGAGAGGCATTAATATCCACATTCACAAAAACAATCCCTTAGTTCCAGGTTATTTGCACTTAATACAATGATATTGCTAAAATCCCCCCTAAAATTAGCACAGATGGTTTTAACAAAACCAATAAAACATATTAATTAATAATCTCTATGATGAATGCATGAATATAAATAGGCCATTATATCTATCTAGAAGCTCTTTCAGGAGCAGAAGGGCTGATGATTTCGTGACGATGGTCATCACTGGACATGAATAATTTGCAGCCCAGTGTCTAGAGCAAGTCACAGCTGACTGAGAAGGGAGGACACAGTTGTCCCAGTAAGACCGGCAAGGCGGTCCGTGTTGACTGGTGTTTACATTTACTGACCTTGCAGAGACTATTCATTTAAAAAATAATGAAATGACATTTCCAGTTCAGTAAGATTTTGCTCTGTTAGTGGTAGAATCTGAGATGCAGAATTAAAATAACCAAGTGAATCAGTAAGTGTGCACGGTCTCGTGGAGCCAGCAGCCCCTTTCCAGGCTGCAGCCCCACCTTCGGCCCCGCCGCTGTCCTCCTCCCGGCTGCGGGTGGCTCGGGCTGGCGGGGACGGTGCCGCTGCTGGTGGAGCAGAGCCCTCACCCCGGTGCCGAGCAAACCACCGCCCTGCACGGTGACTCTGCCAGCCCCAGCCCCAGCTCCCCGCCGCTCGCATTGCACAGGTCCCTGTGCCTCAGCTCCGAGCACACAGCTGAGCCATTTTTGCTCTTTTATTGCTTCTTACACAGCGTCTAAGGCTGCTGGCAGAGGAGTGTGAGAAGTGTGCTGGGATTATTAGCAGCTCCCTCTGTAAGCGTTGTTATCAGCAGGGTGACACGGGGACAGCCACTGCGGTGCTGCGGGCACAGAGCTGGGATGTGCCCTGAGGCTGCTGGGCATGCTGGTGAGCACTGGCCAGGGTCAAAACCAGCTGGGGGAAACCATGGCTTGAAAATGTCTGGCCCTGGGAGAAGCCAGAGCCCCTGTGCAGAGCATGGGGCTGGAAGCAGCGTGGAAGGACCCAGGCGATGTCCCCGACGCCGCCCAGTGCGAGGCGCGGTGGGACCAGCGGCCGGTGCCAGGCCAGCACACGCCAGCTCGGGCACTGCCACGGCAGTGCTAAGCTCACGTCGGTAAACGTTTGGGCACTGCTGAGATACGTGTCGGCAGCAGCAATTAATCCCGCCGTTCATTTGCTGACCTGCTGCACAAGAGGGGTCGCGCTCAATCCAGCTGCGGAAATCCGCTGCTGTGGCTGCAGGCGGCAGCTTCGCTCCGCGCCTCGTGCCAGGGTTTAGATTTTATTATTTAGATTTTATTCCCGGCACTAAAAAGCATAACCCCAGGCAGCACTCGAGGCTGGCGCTCGGGGATGTGCACTCAGGACAGCCGGGGGTGATCACTCCGCTTCCCTGCCAGCCCCAGCGCGCCGTGCCTGCCGCGGCGTGGTCCCTGCCCTGCGGGGTGCTCCGGCCTCATCCTCACGGGATTCCCTGCCTGCACGTGGGAGAAACAGGGACTCTGACTCACCCGTGGATCTCCGTTTGCAGATGAGGCACTGGGACCAGAGCTGGCAGCTCCTGAGCATCCCAGTGAGGCCTGGCTGTCCCCCCAGCTGCCCTGAAAAGCACCCGGGGCTGGGGGGGGCCATGGGCTGTACCGCCCCGCATCTCTGCAGGAGTCGGCATCCAGGAGGGGATTCAGGTGCCTCCCAGTGCCGGGCCAGTACAGGTTCCCCACACCTTCGTGCTGTGAGCCCCTCAGCACCGCAGGGGCACGCGAGCGGACGGGCTGCTGGGGGGCGGTGACAGAGGTGCCCGCTCAGCCGCTGCCCTCAAGGTGCCAAACACATCCTGGGAGCAGGAGCCCCCCACGTGGGGCTGGGCCCAGCTCTTTTCTGGCTTCTGCTTCCAGCACTGTCACACGTTTTCTGTAATGACTTGACTCCTGATCTCCTTCCAGACAGATCAAACAAGCCCTTATGTCTTTGTTGGCTGCTTCCTTCGCTTCCTTTCAAGCTGTTCCCCAGGTTTTGAAGTGCGATTCAAAGGGAAGGGAGGATCCCGAGTGTGGGGTGCACGGCTGGGTGAAGCCCTTGGGGGTTGGAAGCCCCAGACCCTCGAGACCCCGGCTCCCCTCTGCACCGTCACCCCCTGCCCCACGCGGGACCCTCCAGCCTGCTCACCCCATCTCCGCTGCTGCGGGGGCAGTCAGTGCCCGCAGCCCCGGCTCTGTGCTCATGTTTTATTTCTCCTGAGCAAGGCTCTGTCACTGGCGTGTCCCCGCCGAGCCGTGCTGAGCCGCCCAGGCAGCGGCGTCAGGGATCCGTAGCGCCCTGGTCCGGCGTCGCTCGGTTTTGGTTTGCTGCAGTTCAGCCCCAGCACCACTGCTGCGCCCGAGTCCTTCGTGCACCTTGGCAGCCACTGCTCTGTGTTGGATGACACCCATGTTTTAAACCTTTGTCCCTTACCGTATTGTTAAGGCCTGATTCTTAAACAGCAAACCTAAACACCCTGGAATTTACAGGATTTTTATGTACTTGCCATCATCTTGAACAATTCACAAGAGTTTGAGCAAGGCGATGCTGTTTTTCTCCCCTGGCATCTTGAGCACGAGCTCAGAGAACGAATTGTCTCCCCGAAGACAATGCCCTTGATGCATAATAGCAGAGCCTTCCCTGAACAATTGGGGGCTGATTTTTATTTTGGCTTTAACTCAGCTTTCTCAGCGCAGGTGTCTAATTTGCTCCCGCCTGTATAAATCCCACCATTTAATGACTCAGCTGCTGACACAAATCGACCCGGGAGACATTCCCCAGGCGGGGTTTGTACCTCGAGCAGGCAGAAGCATCGTGCTTTTAAAGCAGACAGTGAGGATGCTGTGGTGCCCTCACACCCTGGAGATGTACTGCAATAACTGCACGTGGGGTTAGAACAGTGGAGGGTCCCTGCTAGGCGTGTTCCAGGGGCTGCCTGCCCGCACCCCTCCCAGCGCCGCTGATTTACCGCGGGGCTGGCAGCGGGTTGAGTGCCACAATCTGAAACAGCATTTCTGTAACCTTAGGACAAGGGTAATAAAACTGAATGCGATGCGCGTCGTTCCCGGGGATTTATCAAACTGGGATCGGCTTTCGGGAAAGGTCGCCAGCCGCCTTGGTGTATGGCACGCAGGGCACAAGGGCAACTGGTGCTGGCTGAGTGGCTGTGTAGGAAACTCCCAGGTGAAACGGCGTTGTTCGTGCAAAGACCATAGTAAGGTGGTGGAGAGCAGAGCCAGGGCTCTGCGGTTTCCCACGGGCACCAGGCAGGGATTGAGGCTTGCTGGGGCAGAACTGGGGGGCACTGGGGCTGCTCCCCCTCCTGACCTCTGCGGGTCAGCGTTCCGGAAGAAAGGACGTGAGGCAAACCCAGTCTGCTGGCCCTTGTGAGCTCTTCCTTCTCACAGAGAGTATCTGTATCTGAGTGTGTGTGTGTCGCCGCTGCAATCGCGGAGGTTGCAGGCTGGCTGTGTGCCAACTGTGACTTAAAGCTGGGGAAACTCCAGAGCACCTAAAGGGAACTCCCTGTTTCTTTCGCTGGAGTTCCCTCTGACGCCGTGTGTTGGATGTGTGACAGAGGACACAGAGCCCTGCTCCTCCCACGTCCCCCAGGCCTGCTCCTTCCACTGGGCATTTAGAGGTGGCTGCAGGCAAAGCACCCACAGAGGCTCAGCTGGCTCTGAGCAACTTAACTAGGCACACCATTATTCCTCTGCTCCCCTGCACCGCGGGCAGGTCCATACGTGTCCCCTCCCAGCCCCCTCTGCCACTGGTACGGCCACGGGCGGCGCTGGCAGGGCTGGGAGGAGCACAGAGGTGCCACCTCTGAGCCTGAGCCACCCACGACTGCCACGAGCATCTCTGGCACTTTGCAACTTCGCAAAGAAAGGTTCCTCAGGTAACACGTGGGTGCTCCCACCCCAGTGCTCCCCCCGGCTGGGCTGAGGCTCCCGGGTCCCCTCGGACCCCCAGCTCCCCCATTCCCACCCTCCAAGAGTGGCCGCAGCCCCGTGTGCCTCAGCAGCTTCAGCAGGAGCCACAGCTGCCTCCAGCCTCGGGTTGCTGTGGAGATTCGGAGGATTTCTCATTGTTTGAGGCTGAGAAGCAAAGTCTGCATTGTGTGAAGTAATTAAATAAAGCCATCGCGCTTCCCTCTGAAGTGGCTGGTACTGGCTGCTTCATTATAGTTTTTACTCTTTGGAATATGACCCGGACAGCACTCATACCATCGTAAGGTTTTGCTTCAAGGGTCTTAAAAGAAAATCAATTATTTCTAGCAATATAAATATTTTATGAAGCTGCTTCTTTTTCTAATGATGCAATAAAGAAAAATACAGCCATTTTGCTCCTTAGTGATAGAAAACGATGCACAGCCCAATCTCAAAGCCTGCAGCACTTCACCTGAGTCACCTTCTCACCTGAGTCACCTTCTCAGGCGTCTTAGGAAGGAGCCTGAAACACAATGTTCTCCGGTAAATTCTGCAGGTGGGAGCAGCTCCCCCCTGCCCCAGCGACCCCGCTGCCCGCAGAGGGTGATGCTGTGGCCTGAGCAGCCCAAACGGCGGTGGGGACCTGGTGGGTGGTGGTGGATGTCCTGGCAGAGCCGTGCCCACCATGGGCGAGCGGGAAGCTGGGGGTCCCCACTCCAGACAGGCTCTGCACCCCACACAGCACGCAGAGCAGCGGGGATGCGAGCAGCAGAGGTGGACGAAAGGCAGAGCTGGGGCAGACCCCATCACACCTATGTGTGCCCCCAAACTTCCCACCCACGGGGGACCCAGCACTTGGGCACACTCTGAGTGGGAGTAGGCACCCAGCCCTGCTCGCTCCCTCCCCCGGGAGCGCAGCGCGGCTGAGAACGCAGGCACTCAGGGTTTGGTATCGTTGTTGTTTATAGCGAACGAGAGAGTTCCCGGCCGCCTTGGTTTGCTCTTACATAATTGAGACCAATCAGCGCGCTCCCCAACGCAACATGCTCTTAACTTCGCTGCGCCCTCAGGCATCGCATTTATATTCTGTTCTGCTGCTGAGAAAATGAATGGTGTGACGGTGACAAGGGGAAGAAGGAGCTTTCAAGAGAGAGAAGAAGCTGAAGAGAAAGAAAGATAGTTGAAAGAAGCAGAAAGACAGGGAGAGGAGAAGGTACAGAGCAGCAAAGTGGTTTATAATGGAAGGACTGTAATTTATTTTGACACTAATCATGTATTATTCATTCGGAACAAAAATAAACCTTATTAACCAGGAACAACAGATCTCCCATCTCCAGCCCACGTCGTGCCGAGCGAGTGGCGCGGTGAGGATCCTGCCAGCCGCCGGGCTGGCTCCCTGCCGCAGCCCGCGCCGCGCTGCCGGTCCTCGCCTGCCGGAGCAGTGCCCGTGCCCGCTGCGGACGGGGGCAGCGTGATGGAACTGCTGCTCCCGGTCACTGAGAGGAAAGATGCCTCTGGCCGTCAGGGGGGTCAGGTAATGCACTGGGATTGTCTTCATCCCCAGCCATGTCCCTCATCTCTGAGGCTCGTGACGTCCTTTCCATGAAGAAAGGAGCTGCCGGTGGCTTTTGGAGCTCTCTCCCTTCCCCACCCCAGTGTGCCCAGTTACTAACGAGCGTCTCCGCTTCCTCGCCGCACTTTGTGCACCGCTCATAAAATGCAGCTCCTCAGCTCCCGGCATCAAACCAATCCTCCCCAGCTCCTGGCAAGATTTAGGGTGGATTTTAAAGCGTTATTACTGACTTATGAGGCTTTAAATAATATTGGACTCTGCATATCTTTCAAATCTACTTTCTTTTAATATCCCTGATCAGGTTTTAAGGTGTAAGCCTGGAGATTTATGGGGCTGTCCCCTCTGTAATTCAGAGTCATGTGTGGCTTGTGGTTCCAGCGTTTGTGTTCCGGGGTTTTGAAGGAAGTTTTGCTTCATGCTCTGGGGCTTCTCTTTTTACATGAAAAGCAAACCCATTTGCAGCAGAGCTTCCTTCTCACCAGCAGTCCCAGAGAGGGAGTTGTGTGCCACCGCGATGCCGTCCCGCAGCCCCCGGGGCTGGGGTCAGCACCTGAAGGATGCTGAGGCGCTGGGGGCAGAAGCTGACTCTTGGGGCCTCGTTGGGTTTGCAGCCCCCAGTTTCCCACCCCGGGCTCAGGGAGATGACTGCGGAGCTGTCACACAGCAGGGTGAGACTTCTACAGAGTGGGCCAGGGGTGCTGCCGGTCGTGACGCTGCGGAGAAGGGAACACTCCCAGGTGTGGCAGCAGCAGAGCCCTGTCCCAGCAGCGGCAGCACAACGTGCCGTGGGGTTCTGCATTCATCCCCCGCCTCTGCGCACTTCGGATCACCGGCTGACAAGTTTATTTACCTGTTATAACAGAACAAACTACAGAGGGGCTCCCTGAGCCCCCCGAGGCAGGAACGCGAGCGGCCGGCGCGTGTGGGGAGGGAGCAGCGCTGATGGAGCCGGGGCTGGAGCAGGCAGCGAGCAATAGGACAGCCTGCTTCGGCAGGCAACAAATTACAAACGGAGGTATTCAGTCTCTAGAAAGCTCACACATTTAATTATCTAGCCAGACCTTCAGGGAAAAGAATTAGAACAATAATTATCAATTTGTTCTTTGTATCCAAGGGCAAATTTAGCATTTAGAGGACAGGGCTGTTGCTGGCTCCTTTTTTCCCCTGCTCTTTGTAATCCTGATTAGCAAAATGTACTTCAGTCTCTGAAATGACGGATTCCTCCTCTCTGGCCAGCAGAGCTGTTTCCTTGGAGAGGTCCTGGATGCTGGAGTGTTTGCTGGGGACAGTGCTGAGGAAGGAGCAGTTTGCCCAAGGGGAAAGGCAGAGGAGCTCTGGGCTGCCTGGCCATCCCATCCCCATCTTGGCTTCCTGCACCTCTGTGCAGAGGGTGCCTGCACCTCGGCAGCCGTGGGCAGTGCTCCCCCTTTCTCCCAGCCAGCAGGCAATGCTGCCCAGGGAAGGACAGACGGGATCTGCCCCCACATTCCCCCACCTGCATCTGGATAAGCAGCTTTGCCTGGAGCCTGCTGTCACCTAACGCTTCCCAGCGATGCACAGTGCTCTCTGTGGGTTTATTTGGGTGACTGAAGGGCAATGGGTGCCGCTTGCTGGAGGAGAGGAGCTGGGGGACCCCCCCAGCAGTGCCTGCCTGTCCCTGGGGTGCAGGGCCACCATCGCCATGCAGGGTGCACAGACCTTGCTGCCACACGGCGCTCTGCAGCCCTATAAACCCCCTTCCCACCGGGGGGTTTCCACTGCACCGCGTATTCCCCGCGCGTCGCCCCCTTATTGATTCCATTCCCTGTTAACAGCCCCTGCCATAAACCACACCGACAACAATGAGGCATTTTGTGTTGGTTGTTGATCTATGGGAATTTCCAGAAATGGCACTCCTTATTTTTTCAGCAGTGTAATGGTAATTCAATATTGGAGCTATGCAAATTAAGGGTCTTCTTTTTTTTCTTCTGTGCTGGCAGCTGGGCAAGGCGTGATTTTCCAACACAGAAATGCTCCTGAGCGGAGAAATGAGAGGGGCTGTGTCCAAAGGGCTGGCAGCCCTGCGGTGTCCCTCTCCACTGGGCTCCCTCGCCCGGTGGCCGCTCGGAGCTCACCCGGTGCATCCTCCCTGGCAGAGGAAGGCTGCTCGGCCTCCTCTTCGCCACACAGCGAGCAGCTTCCCCTCTCACCAGCTGTGGCACTGCTGCTCACCCCATCCTCACTGTTCATTTGGGGTTTACAAGTGGCATAAAGCGTGAGAAATGCCCTCCTGCACTGGGACCCTGCCCGCTCTGCCTGTGGGACGTGCGGGGAAGGCGCTGGAGCTCCGCATGCCACCGGGGTCACAGTGCTTCCAGGGCCAGGCTGGGCGATGCTGGGAGCATCCCTCGGTGCCACGAAGAGGCTGGTCCAGGGTGGTCCTGAGCCCAGGCCCTGGTGACGGGGTGAGGGCTGCGGGGGCACAGGTGAGCTGAACCCCTCAGCCTGCAGTCCGTAACACTTGCAGTTATCTGCTCCCCACAGGCTTTAATTTATAGGTAATGGACAGGTTTTTACAGTTATTATTTGAATACATCAGTTTCCACTTGACCTGTCTGAGCGACTTCTTGATGGATATTCAACCTCTTTCATAAACGGAGCTTATCCGTCAGCTCAGGGAGAAAATGAAACATTAACAAGAAATATAAAATGCAGTCTGGCCTCTTCACGAGCAGGATGGTTCCTGGCCAGGGCTGGAGGTAGGGGTGTCCCTGCAGGAGCACGCAGGGAGCTGCTCTGCCCAGGGTGAGGGTCCCCAGGGTGAGGGTCCCCAGGGGCACCCGTCCCCTCCGGCCTCGCAGAGGTGTGTGCAGGCAGACCCAGGCACTGCTGCGCGTGCTGAATCCAGCCAAGCTTTCAGGGCTTGTCTCTTCCTTTCGGGTTGTTTTTCAAAGGGTGAAAGGATGAAGATGTCGAGGCTGGCATGGAAAGCCACCTGGAATGAGCTGCATTATTAAAAATGCTCAGTTTAATTCGGATTGATAACTGCATTAAAGGAGCGGGTTTTCCCTTCTGTAATTGAGTTACACCTACAGCATTGAAGTCAAAATGATTTTAATCACCGCCAGTGGTAGGTGATGTATGCTAAATTCCTGGTGTCAATGCGAGTGCTTAGAGGCATCAATTAGAGAGCTGCTTTCTGCTCCCTCCTCCCATTGCGGCCAAACGCTGCCTGCTGGGGCAGAGCTCTGGCTCGCCGGTGGTCCCCGACCTGCTCACTCTGCCCTAAGTGAGCTGCTGTGGGTGCTTCTCATTGCCCTCCCCTGTTCCTCGCTGCCCTCACCCCCGGGAACATCCCCACCACCACCAGCCCGCGCTCTCCTGCCCTGTCCCAGGGTCTGTGTGGCTCTGCTGGCACCTTTCCTGGCAGCGGGTCCATGGCTGGAGCCCGCAGCCGGAGGGGATGCGGCTCGGCGCCCTCACTGGGAGCGGGGTGTGAAGCTGGAGCTGGAGCATGTTCCTGGTGGGCAGGGGCTGCAGCCGTGGGGCCTCGGTTCCACTGCCACCACCTGTGTTTGGGATCCAGCTATACAGAATCACAGAGCAGCCTTGGCTGGAAAAGACCTCTAAGCTCCCCCAGTCCAACCATTAACCCAGCAGTGCCCAGTCCCCACTGCCCCATGTCCCTCAGCACCACATCCCCACGGCTCTGAAATCCCTCCAGGGGTGGGGACTCCCCCACGGTGTGGACACCCACAAACACGCAGCACGGTGCCAGTGAAAAAAGCCAGGCTCTCTTTCATTTTGACATCAGATAACCTTGATAAATTCTCTTATTAAATTTAATATCTTTGATCAATCACAGTAAAACTTGAGGAGATGAATTATTAAAATGAAGAATTGCTTTGTAGGTTTTATGGTTATTGTGCCACCTAAATTAAAAAGGTAGGTGCTGTTATTTAAAAGAAAAAATATCCTCACTGTCCCTAAAGCCATGGATATCATTTTAGCTCCAGCCAGAGATCTCTGATAAGCAGAACTCGCATCGCTCTCCCCGCACACACTAATGAAGCAGCTCCCTGCTTTCCTAAGCCATGAGTTATGGGTGCGAGATGATGCGTGGGTCCTTGCCACGTGGCACGGCAGAGTGCGTCACTGCGCCCTTGCCAGTGTGATTTGTGTGCCAGGGCACTGAGTGGGCGCAGGGATGCGGCTGGTTTGTGGCGAGTGAGCCCCTCCTCCAGTACCCACACAGCCCATCACAGCCTGCACCAGAGCCCTTGGCCTGCCAGTAACAGCGCTGTTTTCCAGGGCTGGTCCCAGTTTGCCCAGTACTGCTCTCCTCCGCCTCGTGCTCGCGTTGCACGGCCAGACAAGGTGTCATTACAGTGACTGAAACCCAGCTCGATTTCCCACAGGGCTTGTCTTCGCTCCGCGCTGCTGTAATGCACACGCTGCCAGTTCCCAGCTAAGCGCCTCGCTCTTTTCTTGCCTATTATTCTAATTTGATAACATTATCTATTTTTTAAGCTTATTTGTATAAAATGTAATGAAAGCAGTGAAGCCATCAGCATGCACAGTGCAAAGGGGACAGTGAGCATGGAGGGGATGCGTGTGGCATTCGGATGTGCGGGTCCGTGGCACACGGGTCCTGATGCTCTCTGGTGCTGCAGCCACCCAGCTCCGGTGATCCCAGTGTGCCGCAGGTCCAGGAGGAGCTCGCAAGAGAACAGCAGGCATATCTTGTGTTGCTGTTTTGTTCTCCACATTTCCCATCGCGTTAGCAGGGAGACGTCCAGGGACATCCTTCACTGTGCGCCTGCCCCTTGCTGCTGCGGCTCCCCGGGCTCCCCACAGGGCACAAACATCCTCACGAATCACTTATCACCTCCTTTGTTTGCTGACAACCCTCTTGGTTTTCTCCTTCCTTGAGCTGTTTATCTCCAAACCCTTCAAGACACCCTCAGTAAAAAGGGACGCTGGGGAATCATTATTCCATTTTCAGGTTTTTTTCAGTGCTTCGTCTTTTTCGGGATATAATTAAGGTACAGTTCTCCCATGCTGAAAGGCAAAGCATTTCTAAGCCCCTGCGTATTCCCGATGCAACACGTATTTCCTGCGCTGCACTGCTAAACAGGAGAAGGCTGCGGGCTGGGGAGCGATTCCATTCTTCATCTGCTGCTGTCGAGGGTGTTCTACAGCGCAGTGGGTGTGCGGGAGCGCAGAGCAGGGCGTTCGGGCTGGGAGAGGCACCTCACCCGGGATGTCAGCGTGCTCAAGGGGGGACCTGGGAGGGTCCCCCACAGAGGTGGGTGCTGCTGGAGCCCTGGAGGAAGCGCTGGCTCCCAGTGGCTGGTACCCACCGCGGGGGGCGCGGAGCTGGCAGGTGCTGGCGGCTGGTTTTGGCTGTACCAACAAGGTGACAGCACCCCACGGGGCTTCCTGACACGGCCAGGGGAAGTGTCAGGGCTGCAGGATCAGGACTTACAAGCTTAACAGCTGAGCATATGCAGAAAACTTCAGGGCAGAGGGAGAGGTTCCTCCCCCCGGGAGACTCCAAATGAGGTTTAATCTTTCTCAGGCTTATTGCAGTGTTTGGAAATCCAGGATGAAAAGATTTGGGTTTTTCTTGTGAAAAGACACAGAGCAACTTTGATTTTAGGGTCCTTGAGCAAAGAAATGCCCAGGATCTGACACGAGCTGCACGCAGCTGACTTCAGTGGGGCGAACGCCAGCCCCGGGGCTCGTGCTTTACCTGCAGCTGCTGTGAGCAAGTGACATCAGCCACCACCAGTGGCTACCTGCCTGGCTAGCAGTGCTGGGAGCTGCTGGGGCATCCAGCCAGGTTCTGAGCCCCTGGGGACAGAGGAGATGGGGACATGGCAGGCAGCGAGAGCCATCGCGCCGTGGCTGCGCTGACACCTGCACAGCCGCCCTCGAAGAAATGCCATCTGAATTCAGGTAGCTCAGGAAGATACAGCTTCTTAGGCTTAGAGGCTAGCAGCTTTACATATTTTTCCCCCCCTATATTGCAAGGAAAGACAATTAGAAGAGATTAAATCAGATTTTTTTAAAAGAATGTGTTACTAGGTGCACGCAGCGCTGCCTTGTCAGGATGAGCTGCGAGGGACCAGCGGGGTTCGGGGTGGATTATGTGTTTAGAGGGATAAAGAGCAAATCCAAAGCTACAGTTCTGCACGAGGGAAAACCTGCAAGGGTTTAAGTATGTGAGGGAAGGAGCTGAGGTGTGGCGGGAAATCATAATTACCTGCTGCTGCCTTCCCTGAAACTTGGCGGTGTCAGTGAGGGGTTATTTTGGGAGAGAAGGCACTGAATATGACGGGCACGCTTCTGCCTCGGCTGCCCTGCGGAGAGGGCTGGGAGATCTGTGCCCAGCATCTTCACAGCTCGGGAAACATGGGCAATGTCATAAGAAATAAGGATCAGCCCAGCTGCCAGAGCAAAGCCGTGCGACGAGCCTCCGTATTTCAGGCTACTTAATCAAAGTGAGCTTCCACATTTCTCACCCATCATGAATTCCTCTGTATCCTTAAAAACGGCTTTAAACTGCCAGGCTGCAGGTCTTTTCCTCCCACTGCTTCCTCTGTGTTGGTTCTTTCCATCACAGCCTGTCAGTCCTCCTGCTCGCAGCTCTTCAGCGGTGATGTACGAGCGTGCCTCCGGAGGACCTCTGCCTGGGGACCGAGCTGGTGATGGATGGGCTCGGCGCGGGTGTTCCTGCAGCACCGGCCTCGCTGGAGCTCTGCAGGACGCTGGGGCTGTGCAGGAGCCGTGCTTGCAGTGGGCTGGGGCTGGCAGGGTATGCAGCTGTGGGGGGCTGATGCTCACAGGGGACAGCAGTTGCCAGCAGCAGCTCCTCCCTGGGGCCATCACAGCTCCTTTCCTCACCGCCAGCCTCACAGCTGTAATGCTTGGGCTAAATGCAAAGGCAGCCGGGGACAGGGTCACCATCCCTCCTCCAGTGTTTGGTGTTTGGTGGCCCCCCCAGCAGGAGGAGGCAGGGGCAGGGTGGGAGAGCGCAGGGCCTTGCAGAGCTTTGCCATGTGCCTTGGACAGATAACCAGACCTCCCAAAGCTGGGGGTCGTCGCCCACTCGGGGGTGGGCACGGCAGCCGGCCCCTAGGAAATATTGCTGTTACACTGACTGCTCCGCTCCTTTGGCACATGAAATTAATTCTGTAGTTGTTTGGACTGCGATGGGTTTTAACCTCTAGTAACAGCAAGCTTTTGCCAACCCCAGGCACTTTAATAGCTAAAGCATTTGATTAAAAAATTTCATAGCCCCAGAATGATGGAACAGTTTCTGTCCACAATATATTAAGCTTCTGGCATTCAGATTTATACGTGGTGTTAACTTCCTGTAGATGAAAACATTTGTTTCCTTTCCCACATCCACAGCAGAGCAGACTCTTCTGCTTCATTTCAGCCCCTGGTTTAATTGCAGATATTTTTGAAGGTGCTGCAGATGGGGAGGCAGGTTCCAGCTGTTCCAGCTGCTCCAGCTGCAGCTCCTGGAGGGAGCAGGAAGAGCCACCGGTGCTCGCAGACAGCGTGGGCAGTGGCTGTGCGGGGTGTGGGCTCCGAGCATGGGGCAGAAAGGGCTCCATGGAACCCCAAAGCGAGCAGATTCCCAGTGGAAAAGCTGCTGGGAGCCTTGTGCCATCATTAACTCCTCATTGCAGCCCGTTCAGCTCCCGCTGCCAGGCTTGGCTGAGGGACGCGGCCGGTGGCCTCTCTGCCATCCTGTCAAGTCCGTACCCCTCTCTCAGGAGCACTTTGTAGGAACCTAAATAAACTCTTGCCACTGGCAGGCCCCATAAATCTTCATTATCATTTGCCTCAACTGATCTGCCCAACGTTTCTCCTCTCCCCAAGAGTTCCCAAAGCAGCCATAACTCTTCTCCAGGTCAAGGAGTTAACCATATTTTATAGCAGATGGATACATTCAGTTTATATTTTATGCCTCACCCTCATGTTTTTAAGCAAACGTCGTCACGTTGGACCAGGGGAACAGCTTTGGCCTGGCAACCTCTGCGGAAGACACACAACCTGCCCAAGGGCCAAGGGATGGACTGAAGGGCACAAGGGAGGGGAACAATTCAGGGCATCGACTTGGGTTCCTTGTCCAAAGAGGACATTTTGGGCAGCCAGCATCTCTCTGCCCCGAGCCCTTGGCCAGGAAGGGCACCAGCAGAGTTCTCCTCCACTCATCTTCTGAAGAACCTGGCATTTAATTTCACATCGCTCCTAATCCTCTTACTCCTGTGGACTTTGCAAGGGTGGATTTTGAGCTGTTTTGAGCTATATCTTAATGTCAGGCAGAAGTGTGGGCTTTAGGCTCTGTGTAGGACTTAATAGAGATTCTTGTCACCCCGGAGAAGCTTGGGAGGAAGGAAAGGTCCCTGCAGAAGTGCAGTCCGGTGGGGCTGGGAGGGACACTGCGGCAGGCTCTGGGCTTGGGACATGCAGAGGACTCCAAATCTCGAGTCCATGTACACACTACGCGGTGAAAGGAAATTGCCGATTATCTTTGGCGACACTTTATTAGTGAAGAACAGAAGAACAGTTTGTTCTTACACTCTTCTGACTGTCTGCCTTTTTTTAGATGAGAAACGATATGAAATATGCTGTAAAATACTTAATGTGCCTTTTTGGGATAATAATTCATAGTCCGTGTTCATAAATTCACATTTTGCTAAAAAAGGGGAAAGAAAGAAGCAGAAGATCTTGGGTAATTTATAACGCTCACTCTGTGCTATCACTCCCCAGCCGTGCTGCTGGGGGATTTGCATCCTGCACGGAGGCAGCAGGCGGTTTGCACTCCTTCATTTCCCGTGTTCAGGCTACAGCAGGGTTTTCAAAGCTGAGGAACAATTTGGGAAATGCATCAGCCCACTCCTGAGAGCTGGAGGTATCATATGCCAGGCATGAAACTGCATTTATACCTGCTTTGATTTACTGGCCAGTGAAGGATTGCCAACCAAACTGGGAAATTGCATCCAAATGTTGTTTCCATCCTGACAAACGGGAGTTCCCTACCTAGAGGACACATCTCGTCTGTAGTGAGTTTGTCGCTGCGCGCGACTCGAAGCATCAGTCACCCAGCGATGGGAACGCGTTTGTTCCTCCCGAGAAGATGCTGTGTGCTGCGGCGCGGGGCTGCAGCTCGGGTCCCACGCTGCTCGCTCAGCCCACGGCCATCTCACCTGGGCTGCGAACACCGAGCGCGGCTGCTGCCCGAGTCCCGCACACAGAGGCACTGAGGAGCAGAGCTGCTGCAGGGGGTGATGGCAGGGCAACGCACCCTGGTCCTCCAGGTCCGTCCTGCCCCCAGAACCACCCCCAGCTCCTCCTGCCACCCAGGTGAGATGATACAGCCGTGCAAGGTCCCTGTTTCTGGGGTAGGAAGATGCACTCGCAGGGCAAAGCCGGCCTCATCTCCAGGCTCGGCCAGGGCTCTTCCTTCCCAAGGCAAACAGCAGGACACCTTCCTCTGTTTGCTTTCTCTCCTGCTCACAAAATTGAATTATTATCCCCGCAATGATATTCTTGAGGTTAAGAACAAACACATCGAAGAGCATCGTGGCAAACTCGTCCACCTGGGAGCCGGCAGAGCAGCACGATGTTTAAAGCTGAACGAACAGTTTCCCTTTCTTAACAGAAACGTTTGGCATTTCATTGGCACCAAGTGCCCCATCAAGCTGTTCTTTGACGAGGAGTCTCTGTGAAACCCGAGGAGCCTCCACCCGAGGCCCCGTGCCAAGGCTGTGCCCTGTGACGGGGCAGCGCTCGCTTGGTGCTCGCCCCGGGGGTGCCTCTGTTCCCGGGGACCCCCGAGCCGGCGGAACGGGCAGCAGCAGGGCCGTGCCCCCCTGCCCGTCAGCCACCCTCACAATAAAGCTGTAATAAACCTGAATTAGGATGTCTTGCACCAGGCAGACATTTCAATAGCTCGAGTCAATGCCCTCCGTGTCGGTTGTGAACTACAGCTCAATTTGCGCTCAGTGCAATCCGAAGCTCAGCACTGTGATTAATCGTTGGCCCGGAACGCTGCAGGGCTGCACAGACGGGGAGATGGGGATTAATTAGCAAAGGGCACTTGAGTGCACGGTTCAGCATCGGAGCCGCTGCACCCCGAGCTCTGCCAGCGCGCCCCGACCTGCCGAGGAGCGCTCCCTCTCTGCTTGGGGTGGCTCTGCGTGAGGGCAGAGCTGCAGGAGGGACAGGGTTTGGTTCCTGGGTACAAACGAGGCGTGAGGATGTTCATTCCCTTCTGAGAGTGGCTTCAGGCAGTCGCTGCACCTTGTGAGTGGCAGCAGGGACAATCCTCTGCTTGTCACCTCTTCATTAACTGCGTTACCACCCGAGCCTGAAAGCATTCCAGCTTCGCGCTGTGAACAAGCACAGAGCGTCTTTTCGTCCCTCAATAAGCGCACGGATGGGATCAGAAGAAGCCTGTCAGTGGGCAGTGGTGTGGGAGCTGTCCTTCCTGGGCTGGCAAAGGTGGCTGCAGGACCACAGTTCCACACCGTGGCACCACCACCTCTCGCGAGCCCCCGGAGAGATGCAGCGGATGGTCTGTGGAGTCACCCTGCAGATGCTGGGGACAAGGATGTCAAGGGATGTCAGTGGTGGGGGTCTGCATAATGAGCATTACCTCCCACTCAGGTTTTATTAACCAGGTACATGGTGTGCCGGCGCAGCCGAGCTGGCGGCAGGAAAATCGATAGGTGAGGGCTGGAGTTACGGGAAGCAATCTGGCAGTTGGAGTTGCTTCCTGCACCCTCCTCAGCCCCTGCTCGGGAGCTTTCTGCAAACAGAACATGGATCTTCCCGGCAGAAGCTCTGCTTGGTGAAAAGTGTTGATTTACAGGGATTTGAGGGCACTTTTGGACAGAGTGTGGAGCCTTTGCTCGCCGTGGAGCATCCCAGGGCAGGCTCACTCTGTTGTAGCAGCCCCGGGCAGACACAGCTGCATCCCCATCCCTGCCTCAGTTCTGGGATGCCAATAACTGCACAAGAGCCTGATTTTTTCCTCCCAGTCCACTATAGATCTCAAATTTTTTATAAAAATATAAATTAGGATTGAGGGTAATGCACAGGCAAGATCAGAGCCCAGAGGTGGTGTCGCTCTTGATGGCTTTATTAAAGTTTTAATATTCTCTTCACCTCTGGCTAATCCTACACTCACCATGATTAGGCAGAGGAGGAAATCAGGCTGAGGAGACGATCAGCGCCGTGCCTGGAGCAGCGCTAAGGCAAGGGCTCACCTCAGTGCCCAGGCTCGGCTGCCCCGTGCCCCCCACTCCCAGCCTCTGCTCCCGCTCACTGCCGGAGCCCCATCTCCTGCTGCCACCGTTAACGACGCCGTTAATAAAACAGCTCAACCCAAAGGTATTGATTTGTCTGCACCGCCAGCAGCGCCTGCGAGGACGTGTTTGAAAATGGAAATGAAACTCTGAGCAAAACCTAATTTGCTTAAAATAACTGTAGAGGTTGAATTGTTTTGTGCTGGAAGAACAAATAAACAAATGGAAGGAGCAGCGTTTGAGCAGTGAGCACGAGCTCCGCGTGGCACTCTTCAACGCAGCGTCCTGGCCGGGGCGCGCCCCATTTGGCTGGCGGAACACGTCCGCCCGCTCCCACGGCGGCACCGTTATTAATGAGCACTCCGGCCTGCCTTTCCCGTGCAGAATTTCTAATAACTGTTTAATAAATATGTAAATGCACATCCATCCGTTCTCCCAGCGCCCGCCAATAAAGCCCAACGCTCTGCTGAGGCTGCGGGCGCTGCCAGGGTTGCTGTGCCGTGCGGGGCTCTGCAGCCCTCCCCCCCAGCCCTCCCCTCGCTCCGTGCCCGTGGCAGGGAAGGCGCGGTGCCGCGCGGTGGCAGAGCTGGAGCTGCCCAGGCGTTGCTCACGGGGAGCTCCGGCCTCTCCGGCTGCAGCGGGGCATTGCCAGGGCCAGTCGATAGGTGACACAATTACAGTTTCACTGAATTGCTTTTTCACGGCCGCAGCTCCAGGCAGTAAGAGGCTGACAATAAAAATAATTTGTCGGAGGGCTGTTGATAAAACCCCGCTTATTGCGAGCTGTAAATTCAGCGTGGACACTTCCACCTTTATTTCTCACCTGGGGAACAATATCCCCTCGCACCGACCTGGGAGGAGAGGGAAGGATATACTGCAGTCATTCTGCTCCACCAGTCTGACCAAGAAGCTCGTAAAAATTAAGCAATGGTTTTTATTCAGCGAGATAAGGGCGCTGTGGCTGCCAGAAGCGAAGCACAGAATCACTCCAGCCTGAGGAGACGATTGCAGCGTAGCGAGGTTTCCTTTTCCGTGTCCAATTTACCAAATTCCTGTAAACTACAATTAAAGAAGCAGCAGCAATTCTGGATGTCTTGTTAAGCTTTCACTGAGCCCATAATTTTGTCCAAGGACAGATAATTGGATGTGAGCATTGCTGAGGGGATCACAGGGCACTGATGTGACAGGGGCTGGCTCTGCCTCCAGCTCCCTGCAAGCCTGCAGTGGTTGCAGTGCAGTGGTTTGGGATGCAGCAGTTTGGGATGCAGCAGTTTGGGTGCAGCAGTTTGGGTGCAGCAGTTTGGGGTGCAGCAGTTTGGGTGCAGCAGTTTGGGTGCAGCAGTTTGGGATGCAGTAGTTTGGGTGCAGCAGTTTGGGTGCAGCAGTTTGGGTGCAGCAGTTTGGGGTGCAGGGATTTGGGATGCAGCAGTTTGGGTGCAGCAGTTTGGGTGCAGCAGTTTGGGATGCAGCAGTTTGGGATGCAGTAGTTTGGGTGCAGCAGTTTGGGATGTAGCAGTTTGGGATGCAGCAGTTTGGGATGTAGCAGTTTGGGATGCAGCAGTTTGGGTGCAGCAGTTTGGGTGCAGCAGTTTGGGATGTAGCAGTTTGGGATGCAGCAGTTTGGGATGTAGCAGTTTGGGATGCAGCAGTTTGGGATGCAGCAGTTTGGGATGCAGCAGTTTGGGATGCAGCAGTTTGGGTGCAGCAGTTTGGGATGCAGCAGTTTGGGATGCAGCAGTTTGGGTGCAGCAGTTTGGGATGCAGCAGTTTGGGATGCAGCAGTTTGGGTGCAGCAGTTTGGGATGCAGCAGTTTGGGATGCAGCAGTTTGGGTGCAGCAGTTTGGGATGCAGTAGTTTGGGTGCAGCAGTTTGGGATGCAGCAGTTTGGGATGCAGCAGTTTGGGTGCAGCAGTTTGGGATGTAGCAGTTTGGGATGCAGCAGTTTGGGTGCAGCAGTTTGGGATGCAGCAGTTTGGGATGCAGCAGTTTGGGATGCAGCAGTTTGGGATGCAGGAGGTGCAGGAGCATCCCAGAGGTCTGTGCAGACACAGGCAGGAGGCAGAGCTGCTCCTCTTCCCTAGCTCAGCCAGGCTGGCCAGCAGGAAGGTTGTGTTAAGGGAGAGACCTCCTTAGTCCTGTTGCCATTCCCGTGGGATAGATGGCTTTTGGCAGGGAGGCCAAAGGGAGCACATTCCTGAGGCAGGGCAGGGCAGGGACCTTCCCTGTGAAGGCTCCAAAACACTTTGTCTTTGCTGGGAGTGGGAGCTGACCCAAGCCATGGACTGCTGCGATGGCTCGAGGAGACGAGCATCCCTCCCCTGCCAGGATCTGTTCTGCTGGGATGGATGCTGGTGCCCGAGGGGGGGGTGAGCTGCCTTGGGGTCTCCCTGCCAGCCACCCCCTCCCTGGGCCCGTGGCCCTTTCGCCCCACGCTTCGCAGTGCTTCCAAGTGACTAATCAATTATTCTTTATTAGGTTTATTTCTTTCATTAGTCATCTCTTCGGCGCTTTCAATGTTTCATTAGTCTCCTCTCAAGTTACAGTGGATTTTGAGTACTGTGTGGAAGAGGATAATTCATTTTATTAGGTCATTTATTTTCTGGGTACATTTTTAAAGGTCAATTAATCCATCTAAATGGAGGAGGAAGTATAGAAAACCATATAGTGCCTCCTTCCCCTGCTGCCAGAGAGAGCCCGCTTCAGTTTACCTCCCCAGGTAGGGCGGGAGGCATCGACAGGGGTGAGTGCCGCGCATTGGCGTGACGTTTGACCTGGGAATTAGGCTTTCATGAGCTGTTTTCCTAGGGATGAAGAGCTCCTCAGCCTGGGGGAGGGCAGACAGTGCCTGCCATTCCTTTTCAACTCGAGATCTGGTGACATGTGCAACCCAGTCCCCCCAGTCAGAGCATCCCTGCTCCGGGCAGCATGTTGGTTCGTGCTGGAGCAAGTGAGGTGGGGTGGGGATGCCCAGGCAGTTGTGTTGGGAGGGGTTGTATTCTGTCCCAGACGTCACTGGCTTCGCCCGTCAGTAATGCTGCCATTGATGAGACTAAATATTGTCAGCAGGGATTCAAACCCATCGTTTTATAAATATTTCCACCAAAGCAAGCAATTCACTCTGTTCTAGGGCCATGATCATTGCGGGAATTTGGAAGCAGCAGCCCACTCGTCTCGCTCATGTGAATCATCCCATTAATTCCCAAACGCGCGGAGCTGGCAGGGCCATGTGTCAGGCAGGGTGGGAGCGATGCTGGGAAGAGCTGAGGGACCTGAGCCTGTCCCTGCCGTGCCAGGCACTGTCACCCCCTCGCAGCTCCCCAGCAGTGAACCCACAGCTCGGTGCAGGAGCCGTGGAGAAGCTTTGGCAACCAGGCTGGGGCGAGGAGCTGGCCAGCCCCACTTGGGCTCTTCATTATTATTCCTTACAGGGAAGCGGAGAGCTGCCAGTTCAGCCCAGAGAGCAAAAGCCAGAAAATCTGTTGCTGCTGCTGCCTTTCCTGTTTGTATTTACATTTTTATTGATGCCTACAGTGTAAAACACCCATTATTTTAACTGGAAAATCCATCGAGCGTTCTAGTAAAGCTTCCCTGAAAAAAAGACAGTGTGTGATTGACAGCATGAACAGCTCGATGCCTCCACTGAAAGTTTTACTCCAACTGGGAAATACTTGGAAATCTTCAAAAAATCAAAGCCTCCGCCTTGCAGGAGCCGGAGAGCAGCCTGTGTCCCATCTGGGGAAGGGAGGGTACAGGCTCCCAGGCCTTTCTGGGGACAACGACAATGCTGCAAGTGACTCCTGCCACCACCTCTGGCCTGACCCTGGCAGGGAGATGCCGCTTTGCCAGAAATCCCACTCCGGTCTCAACTGAGAAGCTTTGCAAACCAGTGCTGAGCTGCACCCTGGGGGCAGGGGAGATTCACTCTGCCCTTTGCAGCGTGGTGGGGAGGGTCGGCGGCTCCAGCTCCCCCAGGATGGACCCTCTCTGCTGGGAAGAGGATGGAGAAGCACAGAGGAAGGCCTGTGGTTGCCCAGAAAAGGGCTGCTTATGTTTTCTGGTCACCAGAAAGGGAACTAATCCTTTCTTGCTGTGTCAAAGCTGCACGGGGTATGTGAATTAGCCAAGGGCACAGGCACTCCCCGGGCAGATTATTTTCCACTTGTTCCATCCTGGCTCAGTCTCATTAGATGTGCTGAAGAGCTTTGCTGAGGGCTCCTTAAAACCCCCAAATGAACCCACAGACCAGTACTTGAGGCATGTGTGGCTGGGGGGGATGTTTCTGTAATTACCACAAATACATACATGTTTTTCCTTCTTCCAGGGCAGGACCGATTTAAGAAACTGCCGCAATGCAAGGCAGGTTGCAAACCACTTAGTAAATAACGCAGAGCAAGAGTTACAAATGGATGCTAAACTTATTTTCTTTGGCCTCCTGAGAGGCCGCTCGGCTTGTTACAGCCCGGCGCCTTCGCCCTTCCTCAGGAGCCAGGCGGCTTGCGGCGTGTTAATGCTTATGGAAGCTCGTGGCAAATCTCCTCCCCACCTCCTTTCCCATCCCCGATTGTTTCAGGTTCATTCAGAATACCTGCCTCAAATGACAGGGACTGGCTGGTGGGAGGCAGAGCTCTGCTGGGAGCAGCCCCAGGGTGATGGATCCTGCTGGCAGTGCCACCACAAAGCTCCCGAGTCCTCCTTGGGACTGGGGGGCAGTTAGGCTTCCCCTTCTCTCTCTGCCAGCACACGGCTTTTCCACATGTGGTTTGGAGCCACGCAGGCTTTCGGTAGCTGCACCCCTGATGTGGGAGATGAAATCTGTGTAGAAGTACCATCAGTCTCCTGCGACGTGCCTCAGTTTTCAACAGGCTAAATAAATATTAATAAACCATAAGGAACATGGGCTCCATTAGAAAAGTAGAGGATAACAGATGGGCTGTAGTTAACCATAAAATGATTTTCAGCTGAGAAGCTGGGCTGGTATAAGAGACGGTGCGAGCAGCGCTCGAGCTCCTCTCAGAGCTCCTTGGACCATGAGATGTGAATGCTTTGATGAGCTCCAGCCCATCTGCCACTCTCCCCCACCAGCAGCAGGACACACCGCGTGCCCCTTTGCCCTGCAAACACACCGCTGCTGCCTTGTGTAGGACACTGCCACCGCTGCTGCCACCACTGCCACCACCACCACTGCCGCCACCGCCGCCCAGGGCACTCAGCACCCACCCAGAAAAACCAGCAATGTCAAAAGAAGTGCAGTGTAGCATCCTCTAAACTACCAGGGAAGCCTGGGGCTTTGGGGTGGGGAGTCCCAGGGCTGGTGGGGGCTTTGCAGCCACTGCTAAAGCCCTTTCTGAGGTCTGCAACTGGTAAAAAGATGAAAGGGGAGGGAATGCTCTGAGGGTTTCCTGAATTTCTTTTCTATTTTCTTTTAGTGGGGCAAATAATGCAAGAAAAATGGTCTGGCCACCTCCAGTAATCATCAGGGGGAGGTCAGCAGGCTCCTGAGTTCCCTGCAAGTGTGTGGGAGACAAGGAAACAAGAGGAAAGGATGGCATTTACAAATTGTAGCTGTTAAATCTAAAGAGGGGGGAATGAAACAGGAGATAATTGAACTAACCAGTCACTGCAAGAATGAAATTTGAATTTCAGCAGTCAGCAAGAAAGTTTTCATAAATAGAAATACCAACTGTTCAGGTGGAGAACTTAAAAGATCTCCGCAGAAGTGAATGATAAAGGAATTGCTTGAATACATTCAGGGCCCATTGTTCGGGGAAAGAAAGCCGTAAAGAAAGGGAAAATAGGGCTCCTCAAAGTAATGAGTGGAGCAGATGAGGGAGAACAAAGGCCCGGCAGCTCCGTATCCAGTTAATTTGTTCCTGTCTCGAGTGAGGAGCTGGCGAGGGACACGTGGCTGTAGGGTGCTGCAGAGGGGACAGTCATTAATAAATAAACAAACACGGGGCTGGTGTTTGTTGGCAGCGAGCAGCCCATCACCTCCTTGCATGCTGTCTGCTGTCCTGGGCTGCGCTTCTGCCCAATTATCATTCAGTTTATCCCAATTAAATGCCGCTTGTACATCAATGTAGTTATCCAGTCCGATACTCTTAATTAGTTTGTAAAGTATCAGAAGTCAATTTTAATTATTTCCAGTGGGTTTCAGGGAAATCTCAATTAGATGTTTTGGGCTTTTACTCCAAGCAGTGGCTCCTCCTTCACCTCCCCGAGTGCCGGTTCCTTCCCCACGTTTCCCCTCGCCCACCGGTGGAGCCCAGCCCGAGCCGTGGGGATGCAGCCCGGGGAGCCTCGGCACTGATAATTATCTATAGTTATACGGCGCCTTTTTTTGGTAATTGCTGCATTTTGTATGGAATTTAATTACAGAAATCCACATGGGGAAATCGCTGCACGGTTCGATTTTACGTGGCTTGTTTGCTTCACGACGCAGGCGTAGCTGGGGAGATGGGGTACGGGTGTCCCTCTCCTTTGGGCAGCCCCGAAGAGCCACGTCTCGCTGCTGAGAGGTGACAAGCGTTGGTCCAGAGCGGGTGGCACGTGGTCCAGCTGAGCTGGCTCGTGCATCCCGGCAGCCGGAGAGGGACAATGTCCTGGCATCACCCCCCGCTGGGTGCCAAACCCTCGGATGCTCTCTTTCGTACTCATTCCGTGCAAAGCTGATTGGTCCCAGCTCCTTCTCGACATGAGTGGCACTGCCTAACATTAATTTCGTGCACGAAGTCCCTCTTTTAAACCCCAGCTTGCCAAAACAAGGTTCACCTAACGCTCCGCAGGGCGCTCCTGAGCGGCGAAGGGCTGCTGTGCTGGGATGCTGCTCCGCCAGGATGCTGCTCCGCTGTGCCATGCCGTGCCATGCCGTGCCGTGCCATGCTGTCCCCCTGCCACCCATGCACGTAACAGGGGAAACTCTTCATGATGGCGCTGCGTGTCAGCAGGCGCTGCAGAAGCAGTTACAAAGCACAGTGAGAGGAAAAGACAACTCCTTAAGATGATGAAAATCAGTCTCCCAAGTGCCCTGTTTGGTGTCCCTCAGTCGCAGCCTCGCTGTGCAGCATCCCTGCAGACGTCCAGAGTCATTTCGGGGAGCGGCACGTTAAGAGACGCCGTCGCTTTGGATGCAGCTGAGCAGCTGCCTGGCACTCGCACCTCTTCACGTGTGGATAAACACTCCTCACTCGATCTTCGAGGGCTGGGAAAGCTGAGCAGCAGAATCCCCCCTTTAGGGTAACAAAACAACAACACCAAAAAAAGATAAAGCAATTCTGGGCTCTGACTGAAGATGAATCCTCCTTTCTGCTCATTATAAAATACCTATTATCTCCCTTTATCTCCTAGCCAACAGTGTTATTTCAATTTAACAGTGTATGAGAAATGCAAGGAAATATAATAAAAGAGCCATGGATGCACTATTTAATGTCAGAATGACAGATGCTTCAATTAGGCAGACAGGGCTATTTCTCCCCAAAATAGATAAAGATGAAATTTTTATAAGATTGCACTGTTTGTGTTTACGATACAGTACTGGTACAAGATTTCATTACAATAGAAATTAAAATAAAAACTCCAATTTCAGTGGAAACCCAGATGGATTTGCCCATAATCCTTCAAGCTGTCAAACCCATCGCCCCTGGGTGCACAGTGCTGCCAGGACTGGCCCTGGGCACGGCACCGCCACGCTCTGGCCGGCAGCGATGGGGCTTCGGTGAGCAGTTCCCTCCGTAGCTCAGGTGGGTTCACAGCCCCTTGCCACGCCGCAGCCGTGACCTTCCCGGGAGTGGTGGCTGCTGGTGGCACCGGTGCCCGGGCTCACTGTGGTCACCTCCTGAGCAGTTTAATTGGGATAATCTGAGCAGCACTTTGCTGCTCCAGGATGTGCGCAGCTCCCTGCGAGCCCTTGAACGTTCTGAAGGTCTCACCTTTCCCGTGCCGCTGAATTCCACGGCATATTTGTACAGTAAGTGGGTCAAGGAACAGTCAACAGAAAAGTTATGTCTGTGTTTACCCTGGCATTAAGTATATTGTTTGAATTATGCATGAATTAAAAAAAGTCAACATGAACAACAGCAAACACGTTGGCTTTGCCAGCGGTTTGGAGAGGGGGGATCAGGTGGGGGATTGGGCTGGGCAGCTTCCCACGTCAGAAGTGGAGCGGTGCTGCGGGATGCAGGTGCTGTGCTACGCCGTGCCATCCCATGCCATCCCGTGCCACGGGGCCCAAGGGACTGGTGCCACCAGAGCTGAACCAGGCATGGGGCTGCGGAGCACCCCAGCAGCTTTGCGCACCCACAGTTGCGCTTGCGCCGTTGAGTTTATTTATGGCTTGAGCCTGGCTTTAATTGTTTCCATCTTGTGTGTTGCAGCCATTTAGCATGTGTCTGATTTGTCACACAGAGCTGAGGATGTTTTGGTAACTAAGCACTATAAACATTATTTATTATTATATTTCAGCCAAAACAAGCATTACTCTCATTTATTTATTAATCACTTTTCAAATTCAAAGGAAACATCTGTGCAGATTTGCAATTAAGTGGTTTTATGGCTCGAGAGAGATTTCCCTGGAATTTCTATAAATAGATCCAGTGTTTATCCCTCATTGTCTTAATATTTGTGAATAATGATAACCATAATGATAACCCCCACTGCCTGCTGTATTCCATGACCTGGCTGCTTCTGTCCATCCCCAGGAAAAGTGCTGCTGCTCTGCAAATCCCCAACAAGAGCTGAAGGCCAGAGGCATCGGGCATGGCCGTGTGGAACTGCTGCTGCTCCTCCCTGCCTGCTCACTGAGCCCCAGCATGTCACTAATCCCTCACAGCCTGAAGCCACCTCGTCCCCGCTGGAGCTGGCAGCTTTGCTCCCTGTGGCCCCGCAGCCTCTGGGGCACCCCGAGCTCCCACCACCCCTCACGACCATCGCTGTTCCTGCCAGAGCCCGCCCAGGCTCCCCAGGCGCCGTTTGGCAGGGGATGGCTATGGTCTGACAGCATCCACAAGGGATGGGTATCGGCTGACAGCATCCACAGGACAACAATTATAAATGGGATGTGACGACTCAGCAGTTTCATCCAGTTCTCAAACTTGATAGATTTGTTAATGATAAATGTATTGATGCCATTAGCATCTGAGAGAAGGAGAGGATGACAGAGCGCAGGGACAGAACAGAACAGACGGATGGCTTTATTGCGAGGCGATGACTTTTGATGGATGGCAAGGCACGGCCTGCACTTGAACAGCGAGTGAACACCTCGACCCGCAGGACGTCACCCCCAGGCCAAGGGCTGCTGCTCTTGCCCCTGCTCCAGCCCGCAGGCAGCGTCTCCCCTCCTCTCGGAGCAGCCCGGGCAGCTCTGGCTGCATTTGCACAACTTTCACACCCGGGAGCTGCACTGCTTCTGAGGGCAGTGGGAAACGGGCTCCATATTTCACTGATCCCTTCCATTTCACTTTTGGGTCTGTAAATCACCCTCTTTGAGCAGGAATTTCCACATTCCGGCCGTGCTGGGCTCCGGAGCCGCCCCTCCGAGCCAGGCTCTAACCTGGTTTGCTCCCTGCAGGCGCAGGGAACGCCTTTAACCTTTTTTATGAGGCGTGTTTATTGCTTTCGGGGCTACCCTTTCCCCATCTCCTCCAAACAGACATTTGTCTTTCCAGCTTTCCAGTGAGAATCAATACAGCTCACGTCGTCTCACCTTCCCCAGCCGCCAGACCCAGATTGGGTTTCGGCCGGGCTCTGTCCCCCGTTTACGCTCGAAGCCTCCCAAGGCGGCGTGTGCTCGCACAGCGTTATCGACTGCGGTGGGGAGAGGTGATTTATCCTCACTGATCATGAGCTCAATTTGCCCAGAGGACCCACTCCCCGGGATGGCTGTAAGTGGGACTATAAACGTATTTCATACGCTCCTCCTGCCGCGGGAGAGGTAAAATATAGAGTAGGCGGCTCTATTATATCAGCTTCTGGTTATTCTCTCCAATATTTATTTCAGAAGTCCTGTGCAAACCCACTTTGTGCAGGGAGGAGATAAACCTGCCTCTGAGCTAATTGCAAATCACTTTTGTTGGCAGGGAAGCTGTGCGCAGGAGACTTTACTGGAGGAGCAGGTTCAGTTACATGTGCAGGGTGGGCTGGGGAAGCCTGGCAGGGAGGGAGGCAGAGCTCAGTGCAAACCTGGGGCTGAGCCATTGGGGCGCCCTCCCTCGCCCCGCGGCAGGACAGGCTCCTCTCCCCCGCCTTTTGACCCCCTGCACGATACCTTGAACCAAGAAGCAAAGCCAAGACGACCATCCCGTCCATGGGAGCATCCGTTCCTCGTCCAGAGACATCGGCGGGTGCCGCCCTGGCTGTTGGTGCCTCTCCCCACACAGCTCCCACGCTGTCCCCGTGGGTGATGGGACAGAAGCCACGTGCCTGGTGTGGGGCTGCCGGAGCTGACACCGGCTCGCCAAGCTTCGCCGCAGGGATGCTCCGGGGAGAGCGCCTTACCGGGACACATCGTGCAGCTGCTTGGCCAGTTCACCCTGCGCTCGGAAGAACTGGTGCCAGCACTAGGATTGCAACAGAGCTGGGAAAGAAGAGGAGGGATGTGGGAGGCGACGAGGTGCGCCGGCAGCCACAGCCTGGCACCCTGCTCTCTGATGGCAGCCTGGCGAAATTCCTCCGGGACTCTCTCTGGCCTGTGTGCAGCCACAGCGTGCAGCTTGCACGCAGAGCTAAAAATGTCGTGGCCACCATGTCCTGCTCCGACTGGGATGCAGTCATTGCTGCTCCACAGCTGGCAGCACACACAGGGGCCTGTGTGCAAGCCACAGCCATCTCATAACTGGGGAGGGGACCCCATTTCACCAGAGCAGGGCTACTCATGGCACTGACTGTAATTATTTGCTTGCAGCTAATTTCTGCACGAAGTTCTGTCTCCTCCCAGGAGAGGGCAATAACAGACACAGGCGGTGGCTGTCCTGCTGGCCAGGCTCGCGGCGGGTGGGCTGGGACAGGGCTGTGGCACAGGGGGCAGGATCGGAGGGCACCGCTTGTGTGCACGGCTGCAGGCAAATCGATTTGAAAAACAAACCTTCCCCTGTCTCCACTGACAGTGCCCAGAAAATCCCCCATAGACGTGCTTTATCAGATCAGGAGAAATTAAACCCGCGTGTTCTGGGGAAATCGTCCCTTCCCCAGCGCCGAGGCGTGCGGCCGCTGGCACCCGCCCAGCCCGCGGTTAACCAGCGAGCCTTGGGTACACGGCTCCGAGATCTGATGCGAATTATTTGTGCAAAGCCGAAGGATTTCATCTCAGATGAGCTGCCAAAGTGGGAAGTTTTAATAAGTGAAATCCCCTACCATAATTAACCAGTGAAGAGATGGGCCCTGGAAGGTTTGAGCACCACGGGCTGCTTGGCGCTGCAGGCTGGGGGCTGAGAGTGGGAGCTGGGGCTGCGGTCCCTGGCTGGGAGCAGCCGGAGCCCTCTGGAGCCCCAGAGCAGCAGAATCAGGTGCTCGCCTGATGCTGCCTGAAGGGAAGGGCAGGCTTCAGAGCACCACGAACAGGCTTAGTGATGGAATTATCTGTACGAGGATGCAGGCAGAGAACTGACCCGTGGCAAAACTCATTTCCCACAGTATAGGGCTGGTGCCTCGCGCCTCCTCCTGATTTTGGGGCTGGGAAGGGAGCCCCCCACCTGCCTGCTCTCCAGCATTTTCTTTCCACATCCCTTCTGAAGCAGCATGAGCAGGGGGAAGCGCCATGGCACTGTCCCCTAGAGATGTCAGGGTCCATGCTCCCCCTGAAAACTTCAGCCTGCAGAAAGCCTCGAGCAAAGGAAGCGTGAAACGGCCCTCCCAAGGCTGGTTCAGTACTGGATGGGTGGGAAGGTGGTGAAGAGGAGCCCTGCAAAATGCCCCGATGGGGGCTCAGCCCGTGCTCGGCTGCAGGCTCCCGTTGGCTGGGTGGGCAGTGCAGTTCATCGCCGTCCCCGCTGTCAGCTCCGTGCAATCGCCCAGCGAGCAGAGTCCCTTGAAGAGCCGTATTAAAGCAATCATGTCGTCTGCTCTGCTCTGCGCCAGTGACAGCTCCCCCGACACTGCCGTTATTGGGAGCTATATTCATGTCACATCAGGAGTACGGATCTGCTCTCCGGAGAGCCCTTCTTTACTGGGAAGTGGCATCTCTGTTGTGCAGTCCGGAGAGAAATCAATGAGAAAACTACTCAGGGATCAGCAGTGGAGGCTGGTGGCTCTCCCCAGCTCACCGACGTGCCTCAGCTGGGCTTGTGGAAGGGGGGAGATGGAGCGGGGTGGGGGCACTGAAGGCAGAGAGGAGAAAGCTGGGTGGGTCTGCTCTGTCCCACCCCACCCTCTCCCTGCCTGCACCTCCCAGGCACCCGCTCCCCCACGACCACAGCAATTCCCATCAGGAGGTCAGGTGTGTCCGGGGTGAGATTCTCCACACTCAGCAAGTCTTTCTTGCAGCCAGCAGCAAGAAGGGCAATATGAGAAAAAATGATGCGATTTTCTCCTTCACTGAAACAGTTGGATATTAGCTCCTGATACATAAGACAAAGTGGGGATAAAGGGTCACGTTCCCATTAGATCTTCTTAATTGGGCTCTTTCCTGAGAGCACAAAATCAATATTTTGCTCTACATGGCCCTGATAAGCTATTTGGGTCTCCGTTAACGATGCAAATGCGGCTGTCGTGGGAGCAGAGCGCTGGGGTGGGGGGAGCTGCCTGCTGCGGGCTGGGTGCCCGTGGGTCCTGCTGGAGGCTGAGCCGAGGGGATGCCCCAGCCACGCAGCCGGGGAAATGCCACGTGCAGGAGCTGTCCGTGCCGTGCCGCAGGGACCGGGGCCGCGCAGGCGCTGGCAGCGCAGCCGGGCACGGGCGGTGTGCGAGCGATCAAAGGCTTCGGTGCCAGGGAAAAAAAGCCAATTCTGAGCCCGGCGCCCTCAGCCAATACCTGCCAATTCCTGAGAAATTGGCCACCTTGAAGCAACTGAAGTGACAAAATAGAGCCAATTAGAAAAATTAAACTCAGAGCGAGCTGGAGAAGAGGCCGTTCGGCTCGCTGAAAACATTACCTGCTCTAATTGGGAGCTTTGTTTAATTTGGCTTTGAAATTGGATTCCTTTTCCTTCTCGGAGAACTGTTATTACCTCAGTTGCCTGCTTTGAATAACGCCGTTTCTAGGGTCAAACGCGGCTCGTTCGCAGCCCCGCGATCGGCGCGGGAGGCAGCGATTGCCCTCCCCAGTGCCAGCGCTGGGCGAGCCGCGTTTGCCACCCCCTGGGTCATCGCTCCTGTCCGTGCGTTCACACCTATCTCACTGCGCCTTCGCTGGGTAACTGTTATCCCTGAGAGCAGTGGAAGATCTGTTTTGACGCCAGGCTCCTCCCGGGCACTCCTCACGTTCCCCGGAGCCTCTGGAGCAGCCCCGAGGGAGCAGGCTGGGACGGGAAGGGCTGCAGCCCGGGTGCCATCAGCGGGAGGCTGCAGCCTGTCCCCGCCGCGTGTGGCTCCGCCCGGGGCTCCGCGGGCTCCTGGGGCAAAGGAGCCCATGCTGCCGTGGGTCCTGCCGTGGGTCCCGCTGCACCCGTGGCCACGGCTGCTCCAGAGGATGAGTTCCAAAGCGGGTTTTCCCGTCTCCCCACCCGCTTGCTCCACCAATTTTAGCCGGCTCGCTGCGGCGCAGCTTATTTGCGGAACAGCAATAGAGGGAAGACAACAGCGTAATGAAGGCATTGCATCCCAATTTCCAAGTGTGGCCAACAAGAGCCATCAGGCACTTTGGGGAAATCAAGAACTTTATCTCCAATCAGGCAGCTTTTCTCTGCCTGGGAATAAACACGACTGAGGAAGCCGGCAGTGGCAGCAGCTGCGTCGCAGCCCAGCCTGCAGGCAGACCCTTCTGCTGGAAGTAAATAATTGATCTCCAACAAATTCTGCTTAGGCAAAGCCATTTCAATTACCTGGCAGATGATGGTGAGTGCTGGCAGAGGTTAATGGTGCTAAAATATTTAAAGAGAAGACGTTTGCCCGGGCGCACCAGTGTTTGTCTTTCACTTACCCAACAGAGGGAGATCACAGAATCACAGAGCCACAGAGCGGTGGGGGTGGAAGGGACCTCCAAAGCTCACCCAGTCCAACCCCCCTGCCAGAGCAGGATCCCAGAGCAGATCCCACAGGAACACGTCCAGACGGGTTTAAATGTCTCCAGAGATGGAGACCCCACCACCTCTGGGCAGTTCCAGCACTGTCACCCTCACAGCAAAGAAGTGTTTCCTTATGTTAAGATTGAACCTCCTGTGTCCCAGTTTGTGCCCAGTGCCCTTGTCCTGTCACTGGACACCACTGAGAAGAGCCTGGCCCCATCTCCCTGATTATCTGAGAAACTGAGCAGCGTTGGGTGCGACCAGCCCAGCCCGCTGCGGCGTGGTGTTCCGGGGCCGCCAGCTCGCCGGGACGGAGCCCGGAGCCCTCGCCACTTCCCCCGCGTTTCCCAGCAGAGCACTTTGCTGCAGGACGGTGAAGGACGGCGTTAGAGACCCGGCGGCTCGGGCACCAGCCCATTCCCCGCGTGCCCCCGCACGGACACAGGGAGGGGAGCACCCGTGCCCGGCTGTGCCGCGGCGCTCGCCGCGCGCTGCCAAAGCCCCCGTGCCGGTCGCCGCGGTGGGCGGCTCAGCCACCGCCTTTGGTTTCGCGAGCGCTTTGATCGTGATGCCTCAGCTGCGGGAAATGTGTGGTTCCCTTTGCTTCGGTTAACTTCCCTTTCTTCACTTTCATCCTCATAAATAATCTGTTCTTGTTTGTTCTGTTCACTTTCATATTCTTGTTTTCTTCCCCATTAAAATTCTGCTTCAGTGGCTTGTGGAGAAACTTTGAAGCTCTCCCTCCCTGTCCTCAACCTTTCTGGAGGAACAACCCCCCCCCAGTGGGGTCACCCCTTAACCCCCTCGCTCCTGGCTGCCCTGCCTGAGCCCCGTCCCCACGCACCCCTGGTGAAGAGCAGCTCGGGGTGGGTGGCAGCAAGCGCGGGGGGAGCTGGCACAGTGGGTGCCGGGCAGGACCACGGCTCTGCCGAGGAGCTGCCCATGAAGATGGAACTATTTCTGGCACTGTAATGTATTCTGCTTCGGATACGCCGGGTCAGTAAAAGCCTTCTCTAAGGAGGGATTGCTCCTCTGATGTTAAAAAGATGTTAAATTTTCCAAGCAGAGCAGAGATGGGGTGGACAGCAGTGCCCTGCTGTGCAAACCCCAGCACGGCTGTTCCCTCCCTGGCAGTGGCAGTTCTCAGTGGCTGCTCCTCTCCCTTTCCCTGCAGCAGCTTCTTTAGCTGCTCCCTTTATTACAGAGCTCTATTTTTAACCTTTTGTCAATATTTTTTCCCCATTGAAAGACAGATTTTATTGCATTCACCCTCAAATGAGTCCTCCAGAAATGCAGAAGGTGCCTCTGCCCTTTCCCACTGCATCTCCGTGCCTGCATGGCTCTCCCCAGGCTTGGGAACTCCACCTGTGCTCACTTTAGCACCTGGGGAGGGGACTGCAGTGACGGCCACAGGTTTTCCTGCTTTGGCCATCAGACCCATGGCTTTAAAAACCCCAGGGCTCTCCAGGACCCTCTCCCAGCCCTCCCTCTGGGAACTGGGGGTGGAGGCTGGCTCTGCTCGCACGCTCAGGGGGTGGAGGAGCAGCCTGTGCACAGAGAAGTCAAAGCTGTGTTCCCTCCTGGACATCCAGGGCACCAGCAGCCTTTTACAGCAATCAGAAAGGTAATTACTTGGAGGGGAACTGAGATGCCTTTGCATTAGGAGGTACCATTTGTTCTAGGGTAGCAAATAGCACTGTTGCTGCTATCATTTGCCAGCAGCACCCAGGGCCCTGCTGCAGGGAGAGGTGCTGCTCCCTGCCCTGACCAGTGTGGTCTCTCCTGCCTCCTCTGGTTACCACTGATATTTCTGTTGTGGAGAGCTGGGTGTGCTTTCCAGTTCATGGAGGCTCAGTGTGTGTGTCACCTTGAGCTACCCAGTGCAGTAAAGGGCCAATTAACAATTATTATCAAGTCTGTCAATGATTTACCCCAGAGGGTCTGGGAGCACTCTTAACCTACTGTCCCCAACCCTGCAGTCAAGGAACAGCCCTGTGAAAACCGACTGAGGGTGCATTTTGCCCCTTGTACACCGTGAAATCCTGCCTGCGAGGCTGCCTCTGGGGACATCTTGCTCTGATTGTAGCTTCTCTCTGAAGTTTCTGGGTCAGGATTATTGATTGGGATCATTAATTGGCCTGGCTTTGCAGGGGTGGGGATGTGGGGCTCTGTGCCACCGAGGTGCCTTCGTAGGCAGATCTCTGCAGCAGCCTTCTGCTTCTGTGCAGGTCTCCTGGGAGCTGCTACTGGGGCACTGCTTTTCTCTGTCCCTTCTCCTCCTCCACTTACCTGTGTTGGGGTGAGCCTCCTATTGCACATGTCCCAGGCCCTGTCTGCCAAGCCCAGCTCCCTGACACCCTGGGTGAGGGCACCCAGCATCACTGCGCTCCTCAGGACCCCGTGGGGACCCAGAGCGTGAATATGAGATGCTGTTATGGATGTACAGGTGGTCTCAATCTGAACCCTGAATAAAGCCCACACAGTTTCACCTTCTCCCACAGGAAAGGGAAGGTGCAAACCCCACTTGTGAAAAGGTGTATTCATTTGTAGGGAAACCTCATATCTATGACTCTCATAACAAATATATTTCAAGCTGAAGGGCTTATGGCAATAATAACCCTCAGATATGTCTCTCTTTCTTTACCGCTGTGGGATTTATAACAGCCAGAAAACAGTCAAGCCCAGGATAGCACCTTAACCAACATGTATTTTGTCAGTTCACACCATGTTACCCTCCCTGCATATTTTCTGTAGTAATCGGATTTGACTCCTTCCCTGCAAATTGACAGAGCTCGCAGGTTGGCACACAGGCAGGCACAACTCTTTGAATTAAAAATAGTTCTCCATGTCAGGGCTCATCTCAGTAATCAGCGCTGCTGAGCAGCTTTGATCTCGGTCCCATGTGTACTGCGGTGGCTTTCCAGCTCCGTGTGGCTCTGGTGTCACACAGGCACACGCGTGGGGTGTGCACACACACACTGAGCATGGGGGGGGTTGTATGGGTATGCAGAGGTGAGTGGGCTGCTAAACCTGCCCCAGGGACACATTGTGAGTCCCCATGCCTCTGCAATGTGTAAAAAACTCATTGATGTGAGGGCTGGGGATGAAGGAGCAGCCTGGTGTGCTGTGGGATGCTGCATCGGGCATCATTTAGGCTGTAAGAGTAGTCCTGGCTCTCATGTGTGTGCAAATTAATGGTGCATCAGGCTAGCTCACAGTGTGCAGCTTTCTGGACACTGCTATAATTCTGCTGCTCATCCTAACAAGAGCTTCAGCTGCCTGGAAAGCGGGGCAGGGTCTCCCGAAAGCCCCCCTCAGCTGCCTGGGGAAGATGCTCCGTGGTGGGGAGGAGCAGAGTATTCTCACACCCTGAGCCCCAGTCCTGCTGGGCTGTGACAGGCAAAGAAAAGGTGCTGAAAAAACCAAACCTGCAACTGTGAGTTTTTCCGAAGTGGTGGCTGGTTTGAAGGAAATTGGAATTTCTTAGCCCGGGGGAGGGAGGGAAGACAATAGATCAGTTAAACAGTAATCACAGGTTGAGGAAAAGAGCTGAGAAATTTAGAGCTAATTAAAAGTGTCTATGGTTTTCAAAAACCACTTCTGAAGTAGGCAAATGGAAATAACCCACTGGGCGATGATGAGCTTGGAATTTTGTTAGAAATCGCAGAAGAATAAATTTAGCAAATCACCAAGAAAGGCTAATGCAACATGAGAGCTGCAGCACACACTCCGTGCTGGTAATTCTCCAGATTCCTGACAATTATCCATCTTGGGAGACATTTCCACTTATCTTACCCCACCTTAAAGCCTTCCTATTGAACTCTGCCTATGATTAATCCTTGTTCGTGCTCACCTTCCTCTGTTCTGCATTACTGCTTTCCTCCGTTTCTCAGCGTGGTGACATCCATCCTCACCCACCTGTCCTTTTCCCTGCTACTGCTCCACTTAAGCAGGATTAAGCTTTTAATTGCAGGAGGGTTTTTTTTGCCGTGCATTGCTGTGGCACCGCAGCGCTGCCTTGCAGCTCTTTGAGGAGCCTGGGGCAGCTCAGAGGTTTTCCAGAGGGCTGCAGCTTGGCACTGCCATGCAGCGCTCCCCGATGGATGGGATGGGATGGGATGCTCCTGGCAGTGGGTCCCTTCAGGGGGGCAGAGCTCAGTCTGGACCCCAGCTGGATACACCAGTGAGAACAGCACCATTTGGGAGCTGACATAACGCTGATCTCCTTTTCTGAAGGAAAAGGGAAGCAGGAATTTTCCAGAATGAAGAAGGATGCCAGCTCTGATGTCCCAGCATCCCTGGCTGTAACAAGCAGGAGATGCAGGAGCTGGGGAACAGAGAGGGGGAAAAAATCTGTGATGGCACAGTAAGGAAGAGGAGATAGTAATAAGAAAAAGGAAAATGAAACACAAACAAGAAAAACCCCAAGCTGCATCTCAATAGACTGTAGGGTTCAATGAGCAGCTGGGACAAAAAAAAAAATGCAAACACTGTCCTTTCTGAATAATAGAGAGATGGGAGTACAGGTGATAAGAAGGCGACCAAAGGAAGGAGGAAAAAAAATAGAAAGGAGCAATCACTGAAGGGAGAACCCTGCAGGTGATGTGCTGTGCTAATAAAGAGATGAAAGCAAATGGAAGAGGAGCAGAGACTGGCAAAAGTCCTACCGTTGTTGGAAAGAATAAGAGGATAAACGTTTTTAACATTTATGAAGTAGCAAAATAAAGCAAAGAAAGGCTCAGAACATCAAGCCCGTAGATGAGGAAATTAAAGTACATAAAATATTTATTCATTTGTGCTTAGTGGCTGTCAGCCATGCATGCATTGGAGAGATGGTAGGTTTCTAGGCACAGCTTTATTCTTGCTTCTATTTTTTCCTCCTCTCCCTGAGATGAACAGGAACAATTTGGTAAATAGTGGCTGAACGCTCAGCTCATTTTCTACATTCCATTAATGTTTCATTTCTTAATACCCTCGAAACAGAAATGGGAAGTTGGTATAAAACATCATTCTCCTTTCAAATCATGGTGAAAAGGAGCGTGGTTCTGGGGCAGCCATCAGGATTATGAACTGGCATCTGTATTCAAATGGGAATGCAGTGCTGCGGGAATGTGCCAGATTGGCAGCAGCGCTGTCATGAGCCACGGGGAGCGATGTACCACGGGGGCTGTGCGTCACCAGCTGCCTCAGCCCAGCCCCGGGGGACCCTTTCTGGAGGATGCTTTTGGCTTCTGGTCCTCTGAATATTCCACCCGACGTCCTCGCTGACATAGGGAGCAGATTCATCAGTTCAGGAGACTTAGTGGCTGCTGCACTGGAAATGAAAGTGAATTCCTAATTGTGGATGTGGGCCTCGACGGCTTGAAATGGCAGTGGAGTGTGGTGTGCTCCTGAGACGTTCAGTAGATGCCTCTTGTGGTGGCACTGTGGGGACGGTGCCACCAGCACCCACACTGGGATAGGGGCCGTAAGGATCAGCTGGGAATCCCCATCCCTGCCTTCCCAAGCCTGTCTGGGATAAATCCAGCCGTGGGCAAGAACAGGCGGCTTGTCCCGTGGCTGGAGCACTGTGCTGTTGTGCCCACGCAGCGAGAGGGGTGGGCAGGGGGTGCGTCTGCAGGGCCCCATGGGCAGCACCCAGCCTGGCGCGGGCAGCACCGTGCGGCTCCGCAGCTCTGGGCTCCGGGAGGGCGGCGCTGGCCCCAGGCACTGGCCGTGTCAGCCTCTGGCCTGTTGCTAATTGCAATTTGTGTGATGGGGAATCCCGGGCGCTCCGGTGACTCCCTGGCATCGCCTGCTGCCTGTCAGATGCATTTATCCTCCAACAGCAGCATCTAGAATTTATCAGCCCTGAGCTAACTCGCTACTCCTCCTGTTCAGCAAATATTTCTTAATCCCCAGGCTGCTGTTACCTATTTACTTGCCAATTTGTCCACTTTGGGGGCACCCTGCTGGGCTGGGGTCCTGGATCGGGCAGCCACAGCTTGCTGGGAGGTGGGTGGGTGCAGTGTGGGAGGCAGAGCTGCCTGGGAGGGGACCAGAGGATGCGCAGGGGATGAGACCAGCGCAGAGCTGCAAGGCACAGCAGGGCTCTGGCTCAGTCTGTGACCAGCCTGGCAGGGTGGTGTGGGGGGCTGGAGCCCCAGGACCCCTGGCTGGGGGCTGGACGGGGTGGCCAGGGCTGGGGATGGACCTTCATGGGCAGTGCTGCGTGGGAGGAGCTGCTTCATCCTCCCAGCCAAGGTCAGGGCAGTGTCTGGTTTTGCAGAATTAAAAGTGTTTACATTGCATTCCATGTTTCCCTGGGTCTCTTGGGATTAATGGAAAAGCTGCTGACTGGCCCAAGGGATTTTCTAAATCCTGCCCTTCAGGAATGATACCATGGGAGAGCTGTGAGTCTGCTTCAGGCAGGGTGGGAATCACAGGAGAGCCTGTGCCTGCTCCTCCTGCATCCTTTGCAGTAAAGCACAGAGACATCAACATTAATTTCATTATAAAGCTCAAAAAAACCCCTTGATCTTGGCTTTATCAGAAATTTTGAGCTCTTGGAGAATTTATTAGTGTGGATTTTAGGGTTTCCAGTGAGATACTTGGATAATGTAAGCTAAAATCAATTCATTGACCTCAGTTGGGATCCACCATCTTATACCAGCTGAAAAGATGGAGTTTATTTGTTTTCTGGTGACAATTTTATCTAAGTAACGCTGACCCAGCCTGTAGGAAACAAGGAGAAGCTGACAACCACAACAGTTCACTGCACACCCAGATGATGCAACTTTCATCTCTGATGCGGGATCCGAATTTTTTTCAAAGAGAGCGAAAAATAGAAGCAACAATTTCTCAGGATCACCACTGAGAAATCACTTTAACAGCTTATAATGACACTCTGTGGAAGGCGCATGCGAACTAGAGTTAACTGTGTGGGGAGAAGGGGCTGCTCTGGAAGAAGTCTTCCATAGGGTTTCCTCCCACTTCCCTCCTGTCTCGCTGGCGGGGGCTGAGAGCAGCAAGTGGTGGGCTGTGGATTTGGGCTGGCACGAGGTCCGTGCAGGGAAGGATGCCTGCTCTGCTGGTCTCGCTCTCCGGAAGGCTGCAGTGCACATCACATCCTTGCTGAGCTCCAAAGCCCTTTCTATTTCCCCTGTGGCCTTTGTCATCAATATTCTGTCTATAGACTCTCTCGAAAGCCCTTGCACTTGATTCAGCCACTGCTTAATTTAATCCTCCAATTTAATCAATACTCCATGGACCAGGCCTTTGTTTAAAAAAAGCAAACAAACAGAAAACCTTCTAGCCTTTTTTTGATTGCTTTATGCAGGTATTATTAGGTTAATGCAATCAGTGGAGGAAAGGCTGCCCTTCAGTTAGTGAGGGAGCAGTCTTGTTCTGCACGTGGTGGATGGGAGGGGAGCCCCAGAGGTTGGGTACTTGAGATGTTCCTGCTGGCATCAGCAGCTTCAGAGGTGACCCTTTCTGTTCCAGAAATGATGGGAGGCACCAGCAAGGACTCCACCTCCTCTCCAGATGCTCCACAAGATGGGAGCGAGCGGTGGGACGCGCTGCAGCCTCAAGAGGCAAGGAAGGATGGAGGAAGGTAGGAGGATGGCGAGAGCGGGCGGCGAGGAACGCGGGTGGAGGTGGAAGAGACACGTTGCCTTGCGGTGGGGCCGGGCGGGGAGCGCGGGCTCTGGTCGCACAGCGCGAGGCTGCTTGTCCCTGTTAGAGCTCCCGTCGTGCCAGGGCACCCGTGCCAGGCTCCTGGCCGCAGGCTCTGCCCTCCCTGTGCCCATGGTGGGGCACGTGCTCGGTGCTGGCACTCAGCTCAATGGGACAGTGCGCCTGCTCCTGGCAGGCGTGAGTCCTGCAGCAGTTGTTCCAGCTTTAATCACATTTGTAGAGCCTCAGGCCGTTCGTGGGGAGAAAAGTGTCTTCCATCTGCAATAAGGGGCAAGTTTGTCCAGCGGCGTGAGTCCTGATAATGAAGTTGTCCTTTCTTGTTGCGTTTTACTACGAATTTCTTAAGAACAGTCTCAACACAGGCGTGGTGTAGAAGATTTCCCAAGCTCCAGGAGCGGGCTGGTAAAGAGCAGCTTCCACTTCCAGGGTGCAGCGATGCATTAGCGTGTCTCCAGCTTCCCAAACGATGCTGTGCAAAGCGGGGGCAGCCAGTGTGTGGTGGACAGGCTTGCTTTAGAGGGACCAATGTGCAGAGGGTGAGGAGGGCGAGCAGTGCTGCCAGCTCCTCGCCAGGAGCTGCTTTGCCAGCCCGTGGGCATGGGGAGCCGCGGGCTCCCAGCCCCGGGGATGCCGCAGAGATGGAGTCGATGCCATGGGTACAAACCCTGGTGTGGGGCTGGGATGGGAAGCTCTGTGCACAGCGTGTGGAGCAAGGGCTGTGGTTCAGGCAGCTAGAGCTGTGGTGTCTCAGTCGTGGGTTGTACATGCGTGGGGGGGGTATTCTGTGCCCTCTCTGTCTTCATCCATTTGGGAAAATTCTATTTTGCCCACAAGTTTTAGTGCTTTGGTTGCATTGCTTTACTGAGCAAAACCACAGTAAAGCTAGGGAGGAAATAACCCCCCGGGGAGCTGCAGCACGCACCAGGAGGGTGATCAGCAGCAACAAACATCTCTGCCTTCTTGGGTTTTCGAGAAAGGTCAATTGACTCCCTGCCACCTTGGAGCCTGTAACAAAATCGATGATACTTCATCTTTAATTTGATTTTTCCATTCAATGAGGGTGGTAAGCATTAGTGTCACTGTAATTCTACAGAGTGCAGTTGGATAACAGGAGGATATCAGACGTGAAGATTATGTGCGTTATCAGTGGCAAAATATTATACCCAGCAATGGTTTAGGAGAACACTAATGTCTCAGGCATGCTGTAAGACATGTCGTGAATTGGGCAATAAAATGTCTCGCTCTTCAAACAATTGCTCACTGGCTGCTGTGTGGCTGTCGGGAGGAGGATCGGCGGACGCGGGTACCCGTGCAGCCAGTGAGCTGCCAGCAGGCACTGCCAGCGGGCCCTGCCAGCCTCCCGCCGCGGGTCCTGCCCGCCGGCACGCCGGGAGTGACGGATGCCGCGCATCTGAAGCGGGTCGATAACGGGATCGGCGTAGACAGCGGTTATTTTTGTGTTTAATTCCCTGCATAAAATGAAACAGGTAAATCACTCAGAGGAGATGCGAGCTGATGTTAATAGGTGCATTTGCAGCACTATCTAAAAATGAGTTCTGCAATTACTGACTCATGCCATCGCTTGTGCTCCGCGGCGCTGCTGGGAGGCAGAGCGTGGTGCCAGCATCCCAGGGAGCAGCGCCTGAGGGCCGGGGCACTGCAGCTGCCAGGGTGGGGGCTCGCCAGGGCGATACCCACACCCTGGTGATGCGCAACAACACCTGCTGTCCCCGTGGAGGTGTGCAGGGTGCCCTCTGCTTTCCGTGGCCTTGCAGGAATAGGGCTCGCCAGCACTTCCAGGCTGATCACCCATCTTCCACCATGCCCAAGGGCAGGAACGTAAGCAGATAGAGTGCCCATGGCAGGAGTCAGCACTCTGTTCAGCTCTCTGCTCCTCCAGCTTCCACCCGTTTGCATCATGCATGGCCCAGGGAGCTCAGCTCGTTTGGTGCTGCGGCTGCTGAAGAGCCCGTTCACCCAGGGCTAATAGCAGCTAGCAAAAAGCACAGCCAGGAACAGCAGCCGCGGCTGAGGATGAGGGACTCCAGCACAGGCGTGAAATTGGATCAGCATGGCCCTCTACCAGCGCGTGACTCCCACCAGAAGCCGTGGCGCGCCTGGCGATGCTGTAGAGGAGGCTGAGCTGGCGAGGAGGGTTGCTCACGGCGGGGATGTTCGAACCACCCTGGAGGAGCCTCCTTCGAGCAACGGGTGTCAGCCTGGGGTGAGAGAAGAGAGATCATCAAATGCTCGTGGCGTATCTTGGCGCTGTTGCTATCACCTCTGGCTGCGAGCGAGCCCGCCTGCGGCGCTGCCGGCTCCCGCTGGGCTGGCTGCCTGCCCGCTTCACCCGGGGGCTGAACACGGCGCGGGGGATGTGGTGGAGAGGCTGAGCTGAAGAGGCTGCGGGAGCAATGCCAAAGGATGGGGGAGAAATTCTGTATCCCTTCTGCTGTGTAAAGCACCCTTGCAGCACCCCAAGGTGCCTGGCAGCGGGGTGCTGGGGTGGGTGCCAACAGCTGCTGCCTCTTGCGTGCGGTGGCACTGGGAATGTCCTGGCGATACCAGCAGCCTGTGTCCCGGCGCAGAAGAATTGTATTCCCCTGCACACCTACGCTGCTGTGTCCCAATGTGCCCATGCTGTACAACTGCTGGATCAGAGGCAGGGTTTCTGTGACTAATCCTTCTCCTGGCTGCTGCCATGGAGGCGTTGCCCAGCTCTTCAGCTGCCGCTGCCTTTACCCAGAGGCAATGCAGAAGCTCGGCCACGGGGGTGTGTTTGATCTCTGGGACATGGGACCTCCTGAGCATCCTCGGCCTTGACCCTTCCAGACCTCTATGTGAGGAACAGCGGTGCCAGGGAGGATCAGGCATTTGGATGGGCTCTGCCAGCTTCCCAGAACAGCACCCTGTGCCAGGCTGGATGAGCGCCCACACAGGACCCTCGCCACCGGAGCAGCCCCACGGGTGCAGGGGACAGGCGCTGGGATGCGCCCCCACCAGCACAGAGCACTCCCACCTCTGCAGAAGAAGTAAAGGCCTGGGGACCTGGAGGACACAGCCATCAAACCTTTTATCAGGAAGGAGCAGAATTAATCGCTCGGATCAGCAGAGTCTTTGTGGCTCACTGAAAACAAAACAAAGCCAATTATTATTCGCGCGTTGTCGGGGGGCTGTGGCTAATCTCATTACGCGGGAGCAGCAAGGCACCGGGGAAATCTCACGGCGCAGATAAAGCGCTCGGCAGCTGCACAAAGCAATTATGGTGGAACCTCTGGGCCGCTCGTGGGGACGGGCTGGGGGCTCAGCCCCTCCGCGGGGGCCGGCAGGGACTCGCTGAGCATCGCCGTGCGGCCGGTGGTGCCTGGGAGCGGGTGCAAGGCGCGTGCTCCTCCTCACAGCCACCCCAGCGCCTTTCCCCACGCAGACACCTCTGCTGGTGCCTGGTCAACACTCAGCTCTGCAAAGAGCTCTGCCAGAAGCACAGCAGCGTGCTGGGGGCTGCGGACCAGCCCCTCCGTAGGGCCCCAAGTGGGCTACATCATCCTCGTGGTCGCTTGCCAAGGACGGTCATCCAGAAGGCACTGGGCACCCTCCGAGCACTGCGGAACAAAGATGTCTTGTCCCAAAAGATGGTAAAAGATATTTATGGGTAGCCATGCAGGCCATAATTGAATGGCGTTAGAGTGGTGCTATTTTTTTTTTATAAGGCTTAAATCATTCCAAAGCTCTTGCTACTGTTTTAAATTGTAACTTGGCTTTTTAAAAGTTTATCATGCACTAATTCATTCAGCCTGTTCATTTACATTCTGCTGACAGGGTACAAAATTGCTTCTTTTTTCATCCCAGAGAATTCTAACTTTGGCAATTTATGGTGCCTTTTTGATTTAATCAGGATATTTCCTAAACTTCCATGGCAATACTAAGACATTTTTCAAGAAGCACCTGAGAGGTGGCCAGGTGTTATTTATACCCCTGTGCACGCAGCATTTCTGCAGCAGTTCCCACAAGTGGCTGGTGGTTGTGTATGCAGGGGTCCCTCCAGCAGCACTTGTCCGTCCTCCCCAGGGACAGGACCTGGAGAGCCCCTTTTCTGCCTTTTTTTCCCATTGTCAAAGATGCCCACGTGTTGTTCTTCCCACCTTCCCACCCTGAAGGAGCCCGGAGCCTTCGGGATGCCCCAGCCCTTGGCAGTGCCCATCTGAGGGACCCCCCACTGCCGGCACATCGCTGGCGTGCCGTGGTTGGAGGCCCTTTGGAATCACACCGTTACGTGCTGAAATACTGTTATTTCACTCTTCCAAACAGTGTGAGAGCAAGTGGCAGGAGGGATTATTTTTGGCTGTGTAGTTACCTAGCAATTTGCAGGAGGCTCAGTGTTCCTGGGCAGTTACTCGAGCCGTGTGAGCCGCTTTTGCAGGGAGCAATTCATTTGTTGCATTTGGTTCCTTTTACTGCTCGCAAATCGTCCAGATGCTGGTTTGGAGTCTTACAAATTTGTTCTCTGCTGGAAAGATTTCAGCCCCGTTGGTTGTTGGTGAAATATTTCCTCTGATCGTTGCTTTTGAGAGCTCACTGCCTGTAATTCCCAGTCCTGCCTGGGCTCAGTCCATCACTGTGACGCAGTGCTCTTTCTCTGCCCCATGAAAGGAAGGGAAAACAGCAGTGTGTGCTGATGAGAACGTTCTGTAGGACATGGCTTGGAAACATCTTCCAATATTTTGCTTTCATGTTTCTCAGGTTGAAAAGAATGTGCAAACGCCTTCCTCTTCTGGCTCCTCGCTGCGTGTGTTCCCATGCACGCACAGCATCGCTGCTTTAATGAGCCATAAATACTGTTTACATTTGGCTTATTATCTCCAAGGTAATTTATGCTTTTTTGCTCATCCAGGGCGTTTACAGGCCTTCTGTTCCCTGCAGAACTTGGAGAATTGTAATGAGGAATTGTTATTGTTCAGCTAATGAGCAATATTGATTGCTAAAAAGCAAACAAAGTCACTGCTTTCTGTCCTCTCAGTGTCAAACCGGAGGGGAAAAGCCCCAGGGAAAATCCCAAGTGGGGCAGAACAGAGAAAATAACATCCAGGTGGTGAAGAGCCATGGTGCTCTGGTAAATTTTCAAGAACCTAAATTAGGAATGAATTCAAGATACTTCAGTTCCTTGCATAGCATTACCCACGTTATTAAATTATAGCTGAAAAGAGAGAGAGAAAACCTGCTCAAGACTTCTTCCTCCTACGGGCATCTCTGGCGTACATCCCTGGCGCTGTGGAGGCTCCCGGGTACCGGGTCTACAGCCCAGCGTGGTGCCTGTCCCGATGGGTGCTGTTGCCCACCCACTGCCCTGACCATGTTTTGGTCCAATCAAGGCTGGAGGTGATGGTTCTCACAGGTCTGCACGTGCTGCTCATCTTTCATCCTCAGCCAGCGGCTCCGGGCGCTCCAGCAGGAGCTCAGCGAAGCCCACAGCGGTGGTTCCCTGCCCCTGGCCACGCAGGGAGCAGCGAGCCGGCCCCAGGCCAGGCGGTTCCTCCCCGGCAGCGCCCGCCTGCCCGCCAGCACCTGGCAGCGGAGCCTCGGAGTGTGAAATGCATTTGCATACGTCGCAGCACAGATGCGCGCTCGGCGTTCCGTGGGCAGCTTCATCTCCTGACGATGCGTTCAGCACGGGCGATGGCTCAGAGCTGGGCTGGATAGCAAGTGGCTTTCGAAGAAGGCACCGCCTCGATGGGTTCCGGTGCCTCCAGCCAGCCTTGGCAGCCTCCATCCTACCGCCACCCCTCTGGCCTTGCAGATGCAAAAGGAAGGGTTTATTGTCTGCTCGCTTGGAGGCTCCTGGCAGCTCGGAGCTCTCCCAGGCTGGCTGGGACAGGGGCTGAACGCATCCCCGGGCAGGAGCATCCCCATCTCCATCCCCGGGCGGGGGCATCCCCATCTCCATCCCCATCTCCATCCCCATCTCCATCCCCATCTCCATCCCCATCTCCATCCCCATCTCCATCCCCATCTCCATCCCCGGGCGGGAGCATCCCCATCTCCTGCCGTCACACACAAACTAATGAAGCGATTGCCATAGCTGAAGGACACTCATTTAATCTCATCAGCGTTGGGCTGTGTTTGTTCTGCAGCGAGCAGCTTTTGTGTGCGATGATCTTATCAGGTACTGCTGATGCTTTTCAGGGGAAATGTGTTTCTGAAACTTTGCTCCCGCGGCACAGAAATGTTTGTTAGCTCCATTATCCCGACCGTTTTGTTCTCCGAAGTGGTGCAGAGAAGGCGAAATGAGAGCGATGGTTCTGTCGGAGCTCCAGTGCCCGCTGGATGTTTGCTTTAAATAGAATTAACCATGCAAATTGAATCATGTGAGTGTAAATTAGCGCCCCTTTCGCTGGTGCTCTCGGTATTGCTTAACCTACCATTTACCCCGAGACATCTGCTAAGTGCCATTCTTTCGAGTACTTAAACAGCACCTATTGCTACCAAAAAAGCCCCAGCCCCATGGAACAGCAAAGCTGCTGGAAAGCCTGTAATTATCATTACGGGACTATTGTGCCTCTGGCGCTGATAAAGGCGGCGGTGAGGCTCTCCAGGCTGGCTCGGCACGCTGGGGGGAGGTGGAGCTGAGCTGGGGCCCAAGCCTTCCTGCTTGGTTCCAGGCAGGACCCATGCCCTGGTGAAGCTCTGCAGCACAAAGCACCGTGTGGCCTCATAAGGGAGCAATGAATGGGGGGGGTCACCCAGCACAGCCCGCCTGGACGGGAGCTGCTGGTTGTGCCGGGGTCTGCTGTCTTCGCTGGCATCGCTTCATCCACAGCTGATGGTGAGAGAGGACCCAGTGCTGCAGCAAGCACAGCGTCGCTCCTCCAAGCCTTCTGCAGCACAGTCTATTATTTAAGTGGTTATTTAAGCCTTTGTTGTCATAGCTGGGAGAATTAATGTGCTAACCTCGCAGAGAAGACTGAGTGCCAGCAGGCTGGGAGCACCCAGCACTCTGCCCTTCAGTGCTGGTTTGCTGCTGCAGCTGAGAACCTGAGGGGTGGGAAGGAAGGGTGGAGGGGACCCACGCAGGGGACCCACGCAGCTCGAGGTGGATGCTCAGTCCCCTCCTCAGCCAGGCGCCTCGCGTGATTCCTGCCGCCTTCCCGCAGCGTGAGGAGATTCATTGTGGCTGGTCTGAATAGAGTTGGACACAATTCCTCCGAAGCGGGGATGCAGATTCCCAGCCATAATGACACATTGTCTTGTGTGATCCTGTGAACAGATGGCCCAAAGACAGGCTCAAGATCTGAATTAGTCCTGGGCTCTGCAACGTAGCTGGGAGCATATGGTCCTCCTAGATTTGTGGTTTATCCTTAATAGCAAAGTGAACTATTTCAGATCAATAAAGAAAAAAGAAGAGGAGAAAAAACAGTATTGTGATGATTCAGTCATCCTTGGACTCTTCTGAGAAGCTGAAACAGTCCCTCCTCAAACTCCTGCATCCTTCAGTGACAGACAAAGTTTGGCTGTTGATCCATATGGACGTGAGCAGCTCTTCTCCTCTGCTGGAACACAGATTGCTGGGGCAGGTGCCCCTTCCCGGGCACGTCCTGGGATGGCAGATGTCACAGCAGCCTGGAGGAAGGCTGGCATTAGTACCAGATGGTTAAGCTAACTGTGGAGCCCATGTTGCCCAGAAGCCTGGCTGTGGTGAGCCCGTCCTGTGTGGCACACTGGCGGGGCTTGGCTTTCGTGGGGACGCGTGGAGCTGGGCTCACGGAGGTCTTGCCTTGGTACCACCAACCATGTGTGCGGTGGGCAAAGGCTGGAGGACTGTGGTCTCATCCTTACTGTGAAATACCAGTTGTTGCTGAGATGTCATTGCTGATTCCTCTGCAGCGTGGAGGAGCCGGGCTGCAGGCAGGGCTGCAGGCAGAAGTGCAGTTGTACTTGCAGCAGAGCTGCATTTTGGCTGGGGTGGCTCCTTCAGCTCCCACGGCGTCACTCCCATGTGATGGCAGTGGTCTGTGGGGACCAAGCTCAGAGCCCACTTCAGACCTGTTATTTATGCTACAGCTTCCCATCCAGCTCAGAAAGTACCAGTGGTGGTTTACGATTCCATTTGGTGCTTTGTTTTATTGCCAGGCTTCAGGAATTGCTTTGACAGATAGCTGCTTCTCTCCTCTTTGTCACATCCATGCTGCATGTTCTGTCAGCTGCTGCTTTCTGACTTGGAGCCACCAAGGGGGCGCCTGCTTTGGAAAATGGGGCATCGTCTGTTCGTTTCTTACAGTTTTGTAAATCCTTGAAGTGCTGGGCTTCTCCTTGGGTTTATTTCAACCTAAAGATGTTTTTAAGGCAGCTCATCGATGCTGCTTGGGATTTCTTTAAGAACCAAATAGGAAAGTAAATACACACTGTGGAAGTGCTGAGCAACGATGATTCATCCTGTCAGTTCAATATCATACAAGTATCAAACAGCGTGTGCTGCTGTAGCTGCCTCCCCTCTGACACCAAGGGGTGTGAGCAGCGCTGTGCTGTTCCAGCGTCGCTGGCTGTGCTCAGCAGAACCAGCCCCTCCTCCCCACTGCCTGCCCGTGCTCCTGCCAGAGCCAGCCCTCCCCTGTCCCTCCTGCCCGCCGCTGTGACCCGCTGGACATCTCACACCTCCGGCAGGACAGGGCCCCTGCGCTGAGCACCAGCTTGGCAGTGCTGCCAGCATCTTTGGTTTCCATGGCAACCTCAGGATGCCATGTGTGGAGCTGGGTACCAGTGCATGCCATGGCACCACCAGCTTCTGCTGGTTCCCTCGGGAAGCGGGTGGCATGAGCTGCTTCCCTGCTGCAGGAGCCCACGGGAACCCGGGCGCAGGGTTTGGTGTGTGGCCAGAGCCAGCTGCAGGGATTTATTTCATGGCAGAAAGAGCAGAACCTCTGGAAGGGAACACTTGCAACCCTGCAGAGAGGCACAACAGGTATATATATATTTTTAGCAGGGCAGCAAGACAAATGTGCCCGGCTCTTGGAACAATTCATCTGACTCCTGTGCTCTGGACCTCTGTTGCCATCCCAACCTTTTCCAAGTAAATGAAATCCCGTGCCTGGCACCATTTGCTCCCTGAGCTGTTGTGCCCTGAGGCCCCGTGGCCTGTGGTGGGTTTTTGGGTTGTCAGAGGTGGGATGCTGGCAGCTCACCTCCCCTCCCAGCCGCAGCCAGGCACCAGCACCGCCGCAGAGTCCCCGCATGCGTGATCGATGCACCAAGTTCCCTTTTTAACAGCCCCACAGCCAATAAAAGGGAATAAAATGTGGAGCACCGCACAAACAGCATCCCCAAAGAGCGGTAAAGCACTAAACTGCTGCTGCTTCTGACAATCGGATGAGATTTTTGTCTTTAAACAAATAACCCTGGTTAGCAAAGAACATTCCGATGCTGTAACAGCGCACCGAGGGAACAGAGGTGACCCCTCGCAGGCAGCAGGATCTGTCCTGCACTCGGCAGCCCCCACGTCCCCGGGCACAGTGCAGGGAAGAGCCTGGGGAAGGCACAGTGAGCACAGAGATGCTCTGGGAGGACCGGCCCGAAGGCAGTGTCCTGCTGGAGATGCCCAGTGCGGCAGAGCTCGGTCTCCCTGGCGATGGTTGCCATGCGATAGCTGCCGCGGCCGCCTGGCTTCAGGCAAACGCGTTCTTCTTCCCGAGGGAACGCGCTTGTGTCAGTGCCCAGGGAGGCACCGAGGAGCCCTGTGGTGTGACAACAGGGCACTGGGGGTGGATGGGGATGGGGGAAAGAGGGAGAGAGCTGGGGGTCTGAACCCCGAAGGTGGAGCTGCCCTCCAGTCCTGCAGCAGAGGTGTGATGTGGATGTCACAGCAGGAACCAACAGCATCGTGCCCGTGTCCTGCCCTGCCAGGGCCCATCCCGCTGTGGGACGTGACCATCAGTCACAGCCCAGCAGCAGATGCAGTTTTCCAAACATAAGGTGGCCTGGAAGGCATTTATAGCCCCTGTTTTGGTGGTTATTCAGTCCCTTCAGGTTGATGCCCAAGCTGCAGTTTGTTGCTGTACTCTCACAAACTCTTCTGTGCTCCCAGATTTGATGGAGTAACAGTTTAATAGTCATGCTTGCTGTCAGCAGCTGGAGGTATGCTGTGGGAGAACTCTTCTATTGTAAAAAATAAATCCTCTATAGGCATGATATGAAAATAATCAAGGAAATGTTTAAAAAGTGTTGAGAAATATACACTGGTGGCTTAGAGTAGGGCTGTACCGGCGTCCCCCATCTCTGGGCAGAGTTGGGTCCTGGAGAACCACCTGTGCTGGGGTGGGCAGCTCCATCCCTGGCAGCTCCATCCCTGGCAGCCAGCCTGCAGGAATCACCTGGAGTTCCGTACCTCGCTTGTCTCTGGGTTTTGTATCTGCTTTTCCACATGAACAATAACGCTGAACCGAACGTCAGTCATCAGACAGGCATAATTGGATTTGGAAAGTGTTATATTGTGAATTAAGTTGACTGATGGGGAAGTGTCAGTTTTATTAACAATCTTCCTTCAGATGATAATTTTATATCTATAAGGATGAATTACAAAAGAGTACTTGAAGGCATCAGTTCAAAACGACAAAGTCGTTTCAATAAAGGCTGACTTTCTCTTTCATATACTTGTTTTTAAATATTTTATCTCCTTGTGGGAAACTGTATCCAATTAGGAGCCAAAACCAGTGTAAAAACAGCCCCGTACTCCCGCGAGTAGTTTGCACAGGGACGCCGGGGCCAGCAGAGCTGGCACGCAGCAGCAGCTGAGTGGGCCAGCCCTGGCCAGGGGCTAGCTGTCACCAGGCTGCTGTCCCTCTGCCTGGGGGCGATCACTGCACCTCTGCTTGCTAACGAGTGCAGAGCATCTTTTCCTCCTTGCACACTCAGGAAAGCTCCATGCTGGGAGCAGTCAAGGAAGGGAAAGGCACCGGCCCGAGCACTGAAAGCAAGCGGGCTGAATTCTCCAGGCAAGAAGAGCTGGACGTGTTCTGCTCCCAGAAAAGAGCCTTTAAGAGGAATTCACTGTTATCCAGTGCCTGAATCAATCTGAGGATTATCCCGGTGTGGAAAAGCTGGAGTGTTGCAGTGGAAAGCTGTCCCTGTTGTGTGTTACGGCCGCTAGCTGTGTCACAGGTACGGGCAAGCAGTGCTCCAGGATGTGGGATGGAGTTAAGGGCTGAGCTAACCAGCACCGAGCTGGGGTTGGGCAGAAGGAGCTGGCAGCTCTCTGCATCCTCTCCTGGTGCATGTGATGGAGCAGTCCCTCCCTCCCGAACCCCTGCAGGATTTATCCCAGTGGGGACGCAGGAGGGAGCGGCTTTGGGACCCGCAGGACCTCGGTGCCCAGCTGGAGGGGACGGTCCCACACATGGCTGCCTGCATCAGGGCAGGCTGTGCCCTCACCCCAGTTCCCCCTGATCTCTGTTCCTGGGGCTTCAATGCAAATCTGAACGCTGAAACAATCTCCTTCCTTGCATTGTGTTGTCCCAGAGGAAAGGAGTGGGAATACAGCGAGAAAAGGGAGAAGATGGGCAAAACCAAACACTTGGAAACGTCCCCAACTCCGTTCTGCCGAAGGAAACTCATGTTTGCTTTGTCCAGTACCTTCCATAGCAAGGAGCTGTTTCCCCCCCTCATTCCCAGTCACGGCGCTGCTGGAATGGAAAGGGTGCTCACGTCGTGCTGCTGGGGTGGCTCAGAGCCTCTTCTGAGATGCAGGTCACCGCTTTATTTCCCTTTTCTGCTTAAGCTCATTCTAATTAAGAGTGTCTTAATAAATATTTGATGTGTGCTTCAGTCGACGTGGAGGCTGTGAGCCGTGCCTGTTACAAACAGCGGTCAAGGCGGTCTGCAGTCCAGGAGCCGCCTCTGACCGCTCGTTCATCACCAGACAACGTCCACTTCATTACGTCTCTATTGATCAGTTAAATACTTTGTGCTTTATTTATCCCACCGACAGCGAGGAGTGTTGCAGGAACAAAGAACAATCAGGTTAGACTAAAATCTAAGGAAGAAAAATGAGCTGAGAAAAGCCACGCTGCGCCCAGCTTCTCTTTTGGAGGCGGCTTCGTGGGATGTGAAGTGGGGGTTTTTTAACTAACGAAAAAAAAACTGGCTGCAAATCAGTGAAAAACCTCTTTGGCCAAAGTTTTGGCATTCTGCACACTTGCAAATGATGATGCAGTGTCCCAGGTGAAAAGAAAGTCTGTGCTTCCCGGGGGGGCAGAGCCCGAGACGCAGCGGGGCTTCAGGGAGCTCCGGGCTCTTGTCCCAGTTCCTCTGCCCGGTGCCTCGGTGGCACGCGGTGCCTCTGCCCGTTGCTGGGTGGCTCAGCTGGGCACGGTGGGTGTCAGAGCTGCGGGAGGGTGAACCCTTGGGAGCCTCAGTGCTGTGCAGAGCACCGAGCGCCGTCACTGCCATCGGGATGACTGCTGTCACCCCGGACCCGTCCTGACCCGCCGTCCGAGGCGGAAGGGTGCTGGGTCGGAGCTCCACAGCTCTGCCCACTGCTCGTCCCCTCACAAAGGAGTCCTGGGTACCAAAGCAGAGCGAGAATTCCAGCTGCTCTTTGGTGAAGAGCTGAATCTCCATCTGCTGCTGACGTGGCTCTGTGCTGGAATGGTTTGAAGCCCGCTGCTTTGGCGGCACAGAGAGTGTCAGGCTGGATTTGCATGCGCAATGAATCCCGCCTGATGTGATTATCAGTGCCAGAAAGGTTGAGCTGAAGTGGTTTTTTGTTACTTGCTCTTACAGTTTTTCAGTAATTTTCCACCCCCTCAGATGAGCGCTGTTCAGATGAACTGGAGAGAAACTTTCTCTGCCGTTCATTACTGAGGGGTCTGAGGGGAATTCTTCATTTCTCAGTGAAAAAGCAAAGCTAAAAATACAGGTTTTTCCATCAGATAAGTATTTTTCTAGAAGCTGAGATCCTGCGAAACGCGAGGACATGTTTTAGCTTGTGAATTGTCAGTGATAAAGGATGGCATGGGGAGAGGGAGCAGGCAGGGTGTGCGATGGGCACAGTGTGTGCCATGCCACTGCTGCTCCTGGTGCCCTCTGGCATGTCACAGCGCACAGTGAGCTGCAGCTGGAAAGCATATTGGCACTGGCAATGACACTGATATCATTCCAGTCTGGAAAACACAGCGCAGAGCCTGGTACGTCCCACCACATCCCTGTCCCACTGCATCCCTGTCCCACAGCATCCCCATCCTACCACATCCCCATCCCACCACATCCCCATCCCACTGCATCCCTGTCCCACAGCATCCCCGTCCCACCACATCCCTGTCCCACAGCATCCCTGTCCCACAGCATCCCTGTCCCACAGCATCCCCATCCCACCACATCCCCGTCCCACAGCATCCCTGTCCCACAGCATCCCTGTCCCACAGCATCCCCATCCCACAGCATCCCCGTCCCACAGCATCCCTGTCCCACCACATCCCCATTCCACTGCATCCCTGTCCCACAGCATCCCTGTCCCACAGCATCCCCATTCCACTGCATCCCTGTCCCACAGCATCCCCATTCCACTGCATCCCTGTCCCACAGCATCCCTGTCCCACCACATCCCCATTCTACTGCATCCCTGTCCCACAGCATCCCTGTCCCACCACATCCCCATTCCACTGCATCCCTGTCCCACAGCATCCCCATCCCACCACATCCCTGTCCCACAGCATCCCCATCCCACAGCATCCCTGTCCCACAGCATCCCCGTCCCACCTCATCCCTGTCCCACCTCATCCCCGTGCCCACAGGCACGGCAGTCCCTGGGGAAAGATGATTTTCATGACTGAAAAAATCACAGAGAAACACCACAGGCAGCAAACTGCGTTCCGTCACCGTGCTCTGCTGCAGGAGGTGCGTGTCAGCACGTGTCTGGGTGCGGGCGCCTGTACCAGTGACAGCAGGATCAGGCAGCAGCTGGAGGGGAAAGGAGATCTCTCTCATCTGCGTTGGTGCAGGGCTGACATCGTGTGTGTGCTCCTGTGGGCTTCCCAAATGCAGGGTAACTCCCCGGTCGCTGCAGGAGACGCTGCATGCTCACAGCAGGAGACCTTTTTACCAGAATGGGAGTTTTTGAAAGTACTTTGCGTGACTTTTTTCCTTTCTCTCCAAGTGTCGGAGTTTGACTAACGGATTGAAAATTAAAAAATAATTGAAACAGATCATATGCGACTCAGCAGGGGCATTATTTTCCGGTGAGTGGCAAGGGAACGGTGAGCGGTAATGTGCGGCTTTTGTAGCCTTGTCACTTTGATGAATTCTTTAGTAGCATCAGAGGCAGCCCGGGGAGGCTCGGGCTTTCATCCACCTCCCCGGCGGGGGCTGCGGCGCAGGCCAGGCGCGGGGACCCTCGCTCCGGAGGAGTCCGTCTGTGTTTGCTGCTAATCAGCAGTGCACTTTTTCCTTGCAAACACAAATTTCTTCACTGAAAGGGCTGTCAGGCACTGGCCCAGGCTGCCCAGGGCAGGGGGCAGTCCCCATCCCTGGAGGGATTTCAGAGCCGTGGAGATGTGGTGCTGAGGGACATGGGGCAGTGGGGACTGGGCAGTGCTGGGTTAATGGTTGGACTGGGTGAGCTGAGAGGTCTCTTCCAGTCAAGGCTGCTCTGTGATTCTTCGACTAACCACGGATGCTATTCCCCAGCCCGTGCATTCACCTTGAATGCAACAGATTTATCCGCTCCTGGGATGCCCACAAGTTTACCCTAGACATTAAATTATTCAGAGCTGATGGTGAAGTTTTAAGCCTGGTGATGGTCTGGGGGGCAGCAGCTCCTTGCGACGTGCGGGTTGACCCTGTAATTGGGTGGGCAACTGGGCTCGTGGCTCCAGGCAGACCTCGTGGCCAGGTCTGGTGCTGCTGTTCTGTGCAAAAAAACCTCAGTTCCCTGAAGGCACTGAGCAAACAAACACAGGGGTACAGGGAGGATGGGCTGGGGTGCTCCCAGGGTCCCTGATGGGCCCCGGCTCTGCCGGGGGGGTTGGCTGGGGACACATTCCTAGGGAAAATAAAAGCACTATCTGCCTGCAAACATTTCCATACCACATCTGCTGCTTTCAATGAGGACCTGAATATTCATCTCCAAAATGTATAATTTATACTTACAGCAGACAATTCATAATTTAAGTGTTATTGCTCTAAATTAAGTATAACATTTAAGCTGGCTGCGGACCAGCTAACTAAACCCAAGGTGCCACGCAGAAGGAGCCCGCTCTCTGGGCAGCTCACGCCACAGGGTACCGCGGGGCGGGGTGGTGGTACCCACGTGCACGGCCAGGGCGGGTGGCAAAAGGATGCTCCGGCCAGGACAGAGCGGGACTCGGCTGCGTGTGACACCCCGGCCAGCGCCTCGCCCTCCTCTGACAGCAGTCGTTAGAGACAGAAACAAAAAAAAGTCAGAAATGAAAAAGGAAAATTAAACATGAAAATTTAATTAAATCACTCTTTGATCACTCTCTGTGGAATGGACTTAGTTCAGAAAATTATTTGTTGGAGAGCAATAATAGCTTCTAATTAGGATAGGATTCAATGCGAAATGAGGTTTTTATTATTATTTTTTTAAATCAACCCGTTTTTCCCCCTGCACAAATCAGTGAGGCTCCCTGCACATTGCCAGCTAAATATTATTACAGTTGTACTTTATAGCCCAGTTACTCGCCATTGCTTATCCATCTGAAATTCCTGGTTTACAGTCAACACGGAAACACAATCAAAGCGATGGAGGAGCAGTTTGTGCTTTAACTGCAGAAAGTGGGTGCAGGGGGACAGCCATCCTCATCTGCCAGGCTTCTGCTCCACATGGCACATCCCCTGAAAGAGCAGCCGGGGCTGCCTCGGCTTTGTGAATGAGGCCCTCACAAGATTTGCATATATCATAATAAATGTGAGTCATAACCAGCCAGCATTTAAAATGCTCACCGAAAGAAAGAAGCAAATATCCCCATTAGAGCTTTTATCCCCTGCTATTTCAGATCACAATAAAATGTCAAAAGGAAAAGAGAAGCAGATTTCTGATATTATTACTTTGAACTTTTCTTGGCTATACTCCCCTGAAGCATGACATTTACCGAGGAGAGGGGAAAAAAGAAGAGGCTGGAATATCTTCTTAATCATCTTTATTTCAGCGCTGGAGCACTGAGCAGCTGGACCTCATCTCCTGCCTGTACAGGAGCGGTGGGCAGGGGTGGCAACACAGCCCTGGGACCTTGCTTTTGCTGCTGACACCCACTGGGCACCCAGCACCTCCAGGCTGCTCTGCCCAGAGACACAACGGGCAACAGCATCATTATTTTTGTTATTATCAATCATCACCATTATCAATATCGACATTAATGTTAATGTGATAACACATGGTACAGCGTAGCATAGCATGGTATCCTATGGTAATACAATAACAACAATATTTAGCATTTTCTGAGGCATCAGCCGCCTGATCCCGTTGTGCTGAGCAGGAGCAGCACAAAGAGCTGGTCCCGGGCACGCTGGCACTGCCGTCCTGGCGGGTCTGTCCCAGCCGTGCCCCCGGGGTCTGGCTTTGCCAGGGGATTTACACCACGGTGTGAAGGTGTCTCCTGGGGACTGCAAACCAATCGGTTTGTAAAAAAAATTGTCAGTCATTAAAAGTTCATAGTGGGAGGAAAAGTGTGAATAGATGTCATTAAAAAGTTGGAAGAATAAAGTGTTTCTTCCATCGAAAGCTTTTATGAGTCCATTTAAGAGATCCATTTGAACAGTATTTTAATTTCATTTATGGAGCTACTGAAGTCAGGGAGATTCTCAAAGGTGGGGCCCCAACCCCACGTACAGCTTCCATCTCTGGAAATAACCCTCCTTTTGCACAGGGCATCCCCTCCCTGGGGACTGCGCGTGCTGGGGACGCTGGGTGGCACCGGCCATCATCGGTGGCCTGTGATGGGCAGCTGAGGAAGGACTGAATGGCAAAGTTGGGAAGTTAAGGCCACGGGCCAGGCTGTGAGGGGCTGCTCATGGGCTCGAAGGGACTCTGCAACAGTCGTGCTGCCAACTCGGAGAGGTCCCTCCGTGCCATGCACCCTCGTACCCGCCTGAGGCAGGGAGAGAACCTGGGGGTCCCTGGGCCATTTCTGTTCTGTGGGAGCACGCAGGGCTGTGAATAATTTCCATTTTCTTTGTGCAGAGCTCCTCGAGCAGCAGCAGCAGCGTCCTGCTGTCAGCGCTGGGGGCAGTTTGCACAGCTGGGTCCCAGCTTCCCACGTCTCCCCCACACTGCTGCTCTGGTCCCCGTGCTGAGGCTGCTGGGCGAGCTTCAGCTCTGGGAGTGAATCCAAGTGAGCGGCTTCATCTCTTGGGTTTGATTTTCCTGTGAGTGTGGCAGGGTCGGAGGCGGGACGGAGAATGTCTAACAGGCAGCAGCGCTAACGACCTTACGGGAGGGACCTGGGGAAGGAAGCTCTCGGAGCGATGGTTTTCCTCCAGGCAATTAAAGCAAAAATAATCAAAGCTCCCTGCACTGAAGACTCTTGTGCAATCAGGACTGAGTTACAGGTGAGGACCTGGCAGACGAACGTGTTGACCTGTTCCTCCGAAGGACGGGAGCAGGCGGCAGCGCTGCCGAGGAGATGCTGCACGTGGGGCTCCGGCTTGGCACAAACCTCACTGCAGGCGGCTCAGATCCTCGAAACTCAGCCCCAGAGCTGAACCACCAACGGGTCACGTTGGGCCCCAGCGGCTGTGGAGCCACGACAGCGCCGGAGGGTCCTGCCCGGAGCGGGGGTCCTGCCCGGAGCGGGGGTCCTGCCAGGGCCAGTGGCGTTTGCTGGCTGCAGCGGGGGCGAAGGCAGGGAGGGGAGCGCGGTGCGGGAGGAAAGGTGTTGTTATGGTAACAAATGGCTGGTATTCTCCAAAGGAAGCACGATTTTGGTTTAATAGGGGGAAAACGGAGGGAAGAAGAAAAGGATAATATTTCAAAAAAATTTAATGAGACATGAATTGTGCACGCAGATTCTCTGGAGTGTGTAATGGTTCGAGGGGAAGGATGAGTGGTGTGTTCCACCCTCCTCAGCGCCGGGCGGGGCCGCCGTGCCGCTGCCAGCCCACGGAGAAGCCAAACTGCGGGGCGCCCGCTGGGCTCCTCCGACACCAGGGAGCTGCCTCAGCCAGGACACCCCAGAGATTTTCTTTGCTCTAAAGCCTCAGCCTCTACCAAAAGATGCTGCTCGTCCAGTGGTGCCCCAGGGATGCCAGCACCGAGGCACCCTACAGAGGAAAGTCTGGAAAAGGGGAGCACCTGAGCCATGCTGAGGGCTGCTCCAGACCCCCACGTGGGACATGATGCTCTGCAGGCAGTAGGGGGAGGCAGAGCTGCCCTCACCCTGCCCTCTCACCATGGCCCCCTGGTCCAGCAGCATCCCTCCAGCACAGTGCAGCTGGGCCTGTGCTGCCCGAGCATCCCTCACCGAGCGCTGCACCAGCTCCTGCCTCGTCTCCTCTGCCCGGCAGCGCTCACTTGCCGAGGAAAGGCGGTGGTTTGATAAGGAACACAATAATTAGGAATGTGCCAGAAACCAGGTATTAATAGAAGTGCTATTAGAGAATTTATGGGTGATTTAAGATGCAGCCCATTCTCCTAGTGAATGCCTCGTCTGTTTAAGAGCAGTAATTGCCTATTATCTAGCAGCTTCTGATGTGCTTGGCTCGTGCTGGCATGACAGGCAAAGATGCAGCACGTATTTAAAGAGCTAATGCCAATTCAAAGGACCTGCTTGTAATTTTAAACACAAGAATCCAATAAAATTGAGATGGCAGCTAAGAGGTGGAAAAGCAAATGGCCCCAGCCAGGCACCAAGCCCATGAGCAGGGAAGTGCCCAGGGCAGGGAGGTGGCACAGCTCTGCGTAGCTGCTTGAGCTGCAGACGACAGTTCTGCTCATCTTGAACGTGGGTACATTTTACCCCTCCCTCACTACGTGCTGCCCTGCAGCAAAGACAGTTTCATTGATCAAACAGGAGACAGTTACGGGCTAAAGGAATGTGAAAAATAACGTGGCACCGAGCAAGCCTGTGAGCTCCTTGTTTATCTGCGCGTACGGCCTTTGAAATGCAGCCCTTTGATTTTTTCCACAATGTTGCGGAACCTTTTGCTCTTTGAAGTGCAGTAATGGACCAGAGGAGCCTTAATTTCTGGAGCAGGAGGTAAGCATCTCTCTCATCCGCTGGCTGCTCCGTGCACCAGGCCCCGGTGAGCGGGAGGAGCGCGGCGCTGAGCACGAGGGCAATGCGATGCTCGGGGGAACATCAGCCACGTGTGGTCCCGCCCCAGAGCTCCGAGGCTGTGCTGACCCGCACGTGCCCATTTCTTGCACCGAGGACGGAGTGCGAGCAGCCGGTGCCCGTGCAGGAAGGAGAGCCAGACCCACACCCACAGCCACAAACCTCCTCCACCGCCGCCCGACGCCGAGCCCAACGCCGCGGCCGCCAAGCAGCTCCTGCCTGCGGTGGAGCCCCCTCGCTGCTCGGGCTGCAGAGGTTCTTCCTGTCTGCCCGCAGGAATCTCTGGGTGGCAGAAAGCTTTCCTGGCAGTGGCGGGACAGCCCCAGCTGTCCGGCCCGCAGGGAACGGGGAAATGCTTCGTGCCAGCCAGGCGGGGCAGCCGGGGAGCCCGTTCCGCTGTCGTCCCGGCGGCTCTGACCTGACAGCGTCAGGCTGATAAACACTTTGACGTGCCGGTCTCTGCGGCCGCACAAGGCATTGAATTTGATTCAGATTTATTTGCTCTAATTTGTGCCTCCCGTTACTTATCGCTGCAGCAGCGTGGGCTGTGGATGGGTTGTGTTCAGCCACCCCAATTAAAGCCTGCAAAGTGCAAACACACACAGGAGCAGCTGGAAACACGACGAGCAAAGAGCAAACAGGCAAACAAGCCAAACCCCGAGGCGGCTGCAAAGCCTGAGCCATTGCAGGGCGAGTTTCACAGGGGGGAATTTCGGGGGTAGAACCGGCTCTGTTAATTTTCCAGGAGCCTCTCCTCCCGGCGGGGAATCGAGCCCGCCCGGGTCAGCCGGCAGCCGAGCCAGTATCAAGAGTGGAAAATTATTGCACGTGATCCAACCCTGGCGAAGGCTCCAACTGGCCATGGTGGGTGGCGGGGACCCCACCAGGAGGGTGCAGGGGGGCTTGGCTGGGACCTGGCCCCCAAGGCTGCACCATGACCCATCTCTGCCTCGCGGACGGGAACACCGTGCTAATGGCAGTGCTCACACTGCTCACGAGGATAAAATCCTGCGAGGTGTTTCCCCCGAGCTGCAGTGTCCGTTCGGCCGCCCTGAGCACCCTCCCACTCAGGCTGCACCACCCCAGCCCCTGCTCTCTGCCTCATTTGGAGCCTCATGTGCGGAGGGCTGAGGGCTGGCAGCTCAGGCTGGCTCCAGCCTCCTCTGCAAAGAAGGGGACAATGAGCACACCCTCCTTTATGAGGCACTTTGGAGATACGCTGAGGTACAGCTGCATCGGGAGGTCAGGATCAGCAATAACCATTTGGAGTGAAGATAAAAGGGCTTTGCACGTCTCAGCACCGGCCCCTTTCTGGCAGCGTGTGATTTTCCCACCTCAGCAGCGCCCACAGGTGCCAAACCAGCACCTCCCCTGCTCCCCCACCACTGCCAGGGTCCTCCTGGGGCTGGAAATAGCCAGAGCCATCATTTCTCCCGGTCTCATTAATTGCCCGTGGTGCTACTGGAAAAAAAAGGCCTTTGGTTTTAATTGGAGCGCGTCTGGCTTAAATCCCCATCCTTTGGCTCTCGCAGTACTGCTCTGTACCGGGAAGCCCTGCAGTGCCGTCCCTCCCATGCAGGTACTCGTGCAAAGGGGCCAAGTCATCCCTCACTCCTCTTCTGATAAGCTCAACAGACAGAGCTCTTTAATTTCTTTGGGGGAGAGGTTTTTCCAGCCCTCGCCTCGGCTTTGCTCGGCGCAGCAGCCCGCCTGCCTTCTGTGGAGCGTCGGCACCGTTTCTGTTCCCATTTTCTCTTCTCCTTTTTAAAGAAGCCTGTGTTCTCCTCGCAGGTGGCACTATGGAAATCCTTACAAAAATAACCGTTCCGTTAATGGCTCTGGAGGTCACACCATCATACCTGGCTCCCCGGAGTGCAGAAGCACTCCAGGTCTGCCCCCCGCCCCGGGCAGGCTCCCATCGCCAGCTCTGCCCACCCCATCCCAGGGAAACCACCGCTCCCCGCCGTGCCCCGTCACTGCCGACAAGGGAATCTCACTGCCCCCGGCCTCCCGTCGTGCTCAGAAGTGACAATGACATGGCAATCAATGGCAATGATCTCCCAAGTAGCCTGGCTGATAAACACGCTCTCAAGGCTGCTGCGAGCGTGTCTGAGCCGCCCGCTCGGAATAAATTGGGTTTGATGTGTGCAGCATGAGGTGTACGTACGATGTTTATTCCTGCAGCTCCCACTGCTCCTGCAGCCCCGCTGCTGGGGGTGGGGGGGGGTGCTGACAAGCTCCCTAACGAGGTGCCAGGGCATGCCCATGCCTGGCAGCTCCTGGAGCCAAGTGCCACCTTCACAGCCACACATCACTGCGCCAGCCGGGGCTGTGCCTGCGCTCCCTGCAGCTCAGGACCCGAGGGCTGGTGCCCGTGTGCTCGGCACAAGTTTGCCATGAGGATACCTCTGCCCCTTGATGGAGAGGGAGCCTGTGTGAAAGCAGCTGACGGCAGTTATCCCCTCTATTTACAATCAGTCCTTGCAGGTCAAACACTTGCATCCACCTCAGTGAAAGGGTTTGGCAAAAATGGGGCTTTAACGACTCCACCGAGGCTGCAGTACACAGCAGCAGCAGGGGGAATGCTGTGGCTTTCCTTCACCAGCTGGGCTGGGTGCTGGTCACCCCGATGGCAAACCTCCGATCCCGGGCGATCCCAGGGCTGGGGTGGCTGCTGCTGCCGGCGGTGAGTGAGGGACTTGGGGGGCTGGGGCTGGGGATGGGGCTGGGGATGGGGATGGAGCTGGGCTGCATCCAGGCAGTGGTTAGGGCCAGGTATTGCATGGATGTAGCAGCATTGGCCTCATTTGGCTGAATGTTTTGTTTGTGTTTGCTTTGTTGGTGGAGTACGTATGAAAAATTAATATAAAGGTGCTAATGGTACTTGGTCCTGAATATGAACCTGCCACAAGTATCAACTGAATGGCAAGCAGAGAGGAAGATTTTACTGGGAAACAGGTTGTCATTTCAGCCAGGGGCTGTAACTAAAGCTTGGGTCTGGAAACCACAGTGGGCTTTGCAGTCCAAAGGGAGGGACGGGGCTGGAGGCTGCACGCAGCAGTGCCTGGAGCCCAGGCAGTGCCCCCAGCCCCTGGGGCTGTGTGCCAGGGCACAGCTCCCCGTGGTCCCTGGCAGTTGTCTGCTGGCCTCCTGGTCCCCTCTATCCCTGTCCCGTGCTTGCAGCTTTACGTAAAAACACGCGGTTTGCGCAGGGAAGGTGAGAAACCCTGTGTTCCCCCCCGGTCCCCCAGGCCCTTCTGTGCAGGTATCCGTCATCTCCTTTGTTTGGTCGCCTTAATTGAGCTTGCTATTTATAGCTGGTTATTGGAACCAGGTCAAACTCATCTCCATGCGATCTGAGACACAGGCAGAGTCCCCCCGAGTCTCTCCCACCCATCCCCGGCGTTATCCCCGTGTCCAGTGGCAGCACGCAGGGCTGTGCCCGCTCGGGGGGCGACGCACGGGGCCCCGCTGCCCCCACTCGGCACCGTCACCGCTTGCAGCGCCCCGGGAGGACGCCTGAGGCTGGCCGGTGATGTACAGGTTTGTTCTGCAGGAGATAGACATTAGCCTTTTGATCCCCAAAGTGGGCTTTTGAGAAGGATTGCAGCGAAGTCGCCAGGATGTGGACACTGAGCTGCGTAATTACGCTCCGGGTAACATAACGAATGGCTGCAGCCAGCAGTTCTTGTCAGGTCTCCGTGTACTTCAGCCGCCGTTTAACACAATCATTTTCTTTTGCTGGCTATAAATATGTTTGAATTCTCTGACCTCGTGAGCCAGCAGTGCTCTCGGAGGCAGAATTATTTCTTACTCTGGGGCTCATAGGTTAGCTTTGGCCTTGAAGCTCCCCAGCCCTGACAAGTGCGTGAAGCCCAATTTACAAAGCAAAGGGGACACTGGCAGCAGAGCCTGGAGGGAGGCAGGGCAGGGCAGTGGAGCCCTTTCCACCCCAGCCCCTGCTGCCACCTCGGTTTTCAGGTGGCAATCAGCAAACAGTCCTGCCCATGGACATCTCTGCTGCAGCCAGGGTGCACGCACGGGCTGTCACGGTCCCAAGAGCCAGGAGGAGCCCATGGCCCCACACGTGGGACAGCCCTGCCTGGTGTGCCTGCCTGCTCCTGCCCCCACCAGCAATCTGCTTGCGTAAGCAGTTAAGCTGTTCTCTCCCATGACTTGTTCCTCACGTTCACCCCTGAGCCCGGCGTTCTGCCAAAACCACGTTTCTTGTTAATGGCTTCTGTTTTACAGCAGCTCTCAGCTGTGCAGTCACTTACCAGCAAACCTGTTCCAGTGCTGCTGACGGTGACCTTGTCCCTAAACCCCTCTGCGCTGCTTTTCCCCCTGAAATCACCCCGCCGTAGCAGTGCTAGAGTGGAACAAATTTACTGCTTAAATCATTTATCTAGATTCAGTACAGAAAGTCTTTTGAGGAGATTCATCAGCTAATAAAGAAAATTGATTCTGGAAGCCAAAGTCAATACGGGGTTAAGAGAAATGCCAGCGCCCGCTGTGGGCTCCCTTCCAGAAGCCTCTGCTGCCACATCTGGCTGATGCTGCCACATCTGGCTGATGCTGCCACATCTGGCTGGCGCTGCCACATCTGGCTGGTGCTGCCACATGCCTCCAGAGCTTTGGCTCTGCCTCCCCACCTGCCAGCCCTCAGGCACTTTTTTTTGGTCAAGTTCTGTGTTTCAGATGAAACCTGTAGGTTGACAAGGCATCGCTCAGCCTGCTGTGGAAAGGGACTGAGGGAATGCAGTGTCCCAGGCGATGGAACCTGTGCAGCTGCTCCGCCTCCCATTTTGGAAAATGCTCCAGCAGAAACTGGATCTTTCTGAGCTCAGCGACAAGACCCTGCTTGTGCAAAGCTGCTTCCAGGCACAGATTGTGCCTCTGCTGGGTCTGAAGGCACGTGGGCTCCTGTCGCCCTCGCTCCGTCCTTACCTGCAGGGGCTCAGGGTGATGCTGTAAATCTGGAGCGAGTGGCAGGGCAGCGATGTCCCTTCCCCAGCTGGCTGCCCTGGCACCCTCTGCCCCATGGACAAGCCCTCTGCCCAACCTTCTCTGGTTCTAAGGGAATATTTTTCCTTTGTGTGATCTGAAAGACAAATACAACAACATTTAAGAAACGGAAGCATCCAGGAAATGGCTCAAACTGGCCCTCGGAAAGGGAGGTGGGATGTGACGCCGTGACTGGGGATGTGGAGGAGAGTGGGCACCTTTCGTGGCAGCCCGTGGAAGATGAAAAACAGCCAAAGGAAAGAAAAAGAAAATTTGGCAGAAACGTTTGGCCATATGGCAGATTTGTACTTCATGTGTGTTTCTCCATATGTTGCACGTACATGTGTTTGTCCACCCCCCGTGCACTTCGCGTGCCAGTGATAGTCTCAAAACCATCAAAACCATCTTGTAAGAGTGAGGAGCTTTAGGCACGCTTCCCTTCCCATGGCTGTTCCTCAAAGCGATTTATTCATCCCCTTTGATGGCCTGGAGAGACGCTGGCAGCTTCACCCTCCCCGAGCCCTCCTCGTGAGCACGGGGTGCGTGGGGGCTGCTGCCCTCCGAAGCCTGGGAGATCAGACCTGATGGTGAAGGTGAGCGTCAGACTGGGAATGCAGAGGAATGAAACCCAGCCTCCTCGCAGTCCTCACAGCTGAAGGGGTCTCTCCACCTGCCAAGCCCGCTCTCCAAGCGCGAGCTAAGCTGAACGTTCAGCCCCATTTCCTGGTACAAATCGTTTGAGCAGGATGAAACAATCAATGGGAGATATAATCTGCGATTCCTCTCTGCAGCCAAAACCATCTCATCTGTGAACACAAACTCATTAGGAGCGTGATTAATGGGGTCTGCGGCAGGAGCCGGGGGGAGCGCAGCCATCGGCGAGCTCTGCCCTCCGCTTAACCCGGGCAAAGGGCGCTGTGCCCAGCGGCAGCCGAGGAGTGAGGAGCTGTGCACAGCCTTACTGCCCCCACAGTGATGCCATGCTTTTGTTCTCCAGCGGCTGCTTCTTCCCTTGCTGGAGGGAAGAAATTTTGCCCTCGCTGGAGCCGAGGGGAACAGCCTGGACACTCCAGCGGCAGGGAAACAGACCCTGGGCTGTAAAAGAGAGAAACTTTAACAAAAATGCTTTTGGAGGAGCAGGACCCTGGTGTGAACCCTCTGGGATGCAGCAGGAGACGGTACAGCCCCGCTGCCTGCACCCCCGCTCTGTCCCCACTGCCTGGGGGTGTCGTGGGGCGCCCGTGCTGAGCTGCGGGAGCAGGACAGGTCAAACTGGCCCAGAGAAGTGACTGGGGGGGATATTTTAGGAATATGGTTCAAAGAGAGAGGGAATTAATTCTGGAGATGCCACAGAAATGATGGCCCATAAAGTTAATGAGATATTGCTGAAGGAAGGGTAAACAATTAGGACTATTAGCTGCAAAGATAAACCAAGACCTATTGCCCTCAGAAACACTGAAACTAATTAAATTGAAAATTACAACACAAGAGCACAAAAACAAAAGCAAATAAATTGAAAGAAAGAATTAACTGGCTTAATATCATGATGATAATATTATTAGCAATAGGAAGTGGGGATTGTATGATTAAAGCTGTTTATTCTCACGCTTTTTCAGTGCAAGCAGGCAGTGAGGGACTGGGGCACCAGGGTCTGCCGGGGGTCCCAGCCCACTGCTGCGCCCCTCCTGGGGTGGCTTCATTGTCCCAGTGCCCTCCCTGCCACCAGCACTGGCACCGTCCCCTGCGCCAGGCGGGTGGGCTCCTCTGCCTGCAAACCTCGCCATGTCCTGGCCTGGGAGAGCCCCTCAGAAGGGTCATTAGCACTCCAATAATTGGTTCCAGTTAAAGGGATTAGAGCCAAATGAACTTCGTGGTTTGCCACCCAGAAATAATCCTGGTTTAAGTGGACAGATTCTTCTGTAGCACCCAGGGAGAGCGGGCGACGGAGTGCTCGAGCGGATGCTCAGCGGCGAAGGGGCTGCGGGTCCTGCCTCGAGGAACCAAACCCATCTGACGGGGGCTGGTGAGGTGGGGGCTGACGCATTGGCTACAGCAAATTGGGGTCGAGATTCTTGCTTGGTTCCACCCAAAGGCTTCTGCAGCGCGGGCAGCCCAGGCCTGGAGTCCACAGCAGCAGCAGCAGCGTTGTCACCATCCGTGTTATCAGCTGGAGCGGGAGGCAGCCCCTGGAGCCACTGCTGCTGTGCAGCAGGGATGGGCCACTCTAGTCCCTCCAGGCTTGGTGCCCTCGTGTGCGCAGCCTGCAGGATTTGTGATCTGGTGATGGAGAGCAAAGTCTCTTTTTATGGTTGTTTCATTACGGTGCTGAATTTCTTCTGCAGAAGCAATTACGTTCTGTGGGTGGGAAGCGATATCGGAGACGTGGGATTGTTCTTGCTGGCCCAAGAAGGATTGCTCGTGGGATTGTTCTTGCTGTCCTACCAGCCCCTCTGCCGCCACCGCCTGCGCTCCGGGTGCTGCAGGAGCAGCAGTCAGGCTGCAGGAGCCAGCGGCTCGGGCTGCAGCGCCAGAGATAAGAGACTTGCACACAGGGAGATAACCCCGTCCAGCAGCCAAATATTTACCTGGGAGGGAGTGCAGATTGCATCCAAAGGATGGCTCCACACGGGCTGATCAAACATCGGTGACCTCTGGGAACAAACAAAATTGATGACATGCCCCACGGCTGGGCTCCTTTGGTGTATGTTTTCATCACTAAGTCCTCTAATTATTCAGGAAACACAGCAGTAACACGTGTGGTTTGGGCTTTGCTTTTCATTTCTTACACTGTCTTCACCTAACAAAAGGAATTAATGCCAATACATGCAATTTTCTATTTCTTATGGGCTAAAAAATGTCACTTCTACGTCTAGTTTAAGGAACTGGGCAAGAAATACAAGGGTTTTTTCCCTAGCCAGTGGCCCAATCTGCACCAGTATGGAGGGGGGCTAATTAGAACTCATCAGAATCAATTAGGCATCTTGTGGCCATCAGACATTAGTTTGTTGGGAAGATTAGTCTGATTAACAACGTTACCCAGGCTTGTTGGGATGGGGATGCTGGCACGGCGGCCTTGGAGACGATGTGAGTGTCGGGATGCTTGCGGGGCCGAGCGCCAGCAGCAGCCGTGGAGGAGGATGTCCGTGATATTTCCTGGCTGAGGGGCACGCGGGGCTCTGCCTGCCATCCGCTTGTCTGCTTTTAATGGATATAAATGGTTACCTTCAGTGCTGAAAAAGCTGAATAGATACAAATATGACCAATACCATAAGGGTGCACTGGGCCTCATTATCCTTGGATAATCGAGGTTATGTGGAGCTCTTCTCCTTTATCTGTCACCGACTCTCAGCAGTGTGCTGAAGCAGAAAAACCTTGAGGACGGATTGCCCGGGAAGGTGGAGCAGGGTGGGACCCTGCAGCCTCGCCAGGTAGAGGGCGGCGCTGGAGGGATGGGGGGAGCCAGCTGTGTCTGGGGATCCCAGGAACCACACGTGGGTCTTCCCGCTCTCGGGGGGAGTTATCTTGGGCACAAGTTGTATTCCACAACTGAACCAGTGATGCAGTGTCTGCAAGCACCGAATGCATGAGCGTTCAAGCTGGGAATTTGCTTGCTGCAAGTGTTCTTCCTAATGAAACTGAGGCCGTAAAATATTCCTGGAAAGTGCTTACAAAAGGCTTTCAGCTCTGTCAAATGATGTTTTTCACGTTATCTCAAATTTGCTTTCCATTCCTAAGGAATATTCAGACTTTCAGCTCCTCCCTTGCTTTCCTCCCTGCGGTGCCCACACTGGGTTTGTAAGGAGGAGGAAGGCGCTGCGCTGTACGAGTAATTACATCGCGGCGTGGCCACAGAGGTTGTTACCAAAGTCCCTCTGAAAATACGGAGCTGTGGTTTTGCACTGAAGCAGTCAAACAGACTCAGAAAGCTCCAGCTCTCTGTACTTCTTCATTAGCAGGGGGGAAAACAGCAGAGTTTCAAACAGCTCTCCTTCCATTGCCTCCTTAGCAGAGCAGGTAAATGGTGCACAGAGCTCCAGTCCCACAGCAGCACTGAGGGCTGCCCCACGGGAGCTGTGGCTGCCCCACGGGAGCCGGGGCTGCCCCACGGGAGCCGTGGCTGCCCCGGGCCCCAGCCGACGCCGTGCGTGGCTGGGATGGAAGCTGCCTCTTACCCGGTGCCTCCACTTTGTTGCAGCATTCATGGAACCCCGCTTCTCTGCAGGAACACGGTGCCATTGTGGAGCTGCTCCAAGCCCAGCTCCTCCGCTCACTGTTTGACTACAGGAGGAAAACCATTAATATGATGAAAATGACCTCAAATCGCTGTTGCTGGATTATTTAATCTGGCCAGGCTCCTTTCCACTCTCAGCCACCGTAAAAGAAGACAAATTGCCTGTCTGGTGCTTAAAGGTTTTGGAACAGAGGACAGCATTGATTTTGTGTAGCTGAAAAGGTGTCGGTCCCTGGGCTTGCCGGTGAGCGGGGGCTGGATGACAAAGCATCCTTCGGCGCTCGTCCTCCCCACGGACACCGGAGCGAGCGGCTGCGGGTGTCGGGATAACCCCGGGAAGAGGTGGATGAGATGAGGGGGAGGAGGACAGCATCACCTCCGTGGGCTCTGCTGTCACCCACCCTCACTGCCCACCCTGCCCTGGGCTTGCTGGGACCTGGCTCTGCTGCTCAGGGTCCTTCTGTGCCCGCTGCTCCTCCAGGCAGTGACAAACCACCCCCGCCTCCTTCCCGAGGAGCGGAGCAGATGGAGCACTTTGCCTCTCCCTGGGCAGCGTTATTGCCAGCCCTCGACTCGAAGGGGATAAGCGCTCCCGATTGCCGGCGTTTATCGAGCCTGGAGGACAGCCCGGTCCCCGCGGTGCTGGGCTCGCACCAGCGCTGCATCCTGCTCTCCCAGTGCCACGGCCCTTCTCACCTGGCCCCGCCATGGCTGAATCGCGTGGGGAAGCCTCCATCACCTCCCTGGCGCGCTGCTGGGGCCACCAGCCCGGGGGAGAACCAGAATTCCCCCCCAGGACTCAGGGGATGGGGGCTGCACACCCCGGCTGCCCCTGCCCGCTTCACCACACGCCTGTAAACCAGTGCAGTTACACCCCTGGCCGAGTCCACACACCAAACTAATTCCTCGTTCCCATTTCCTTCCACAGCTTCCCCGGAACAGCCCACAAAAGGAAGCTACGAAGGAAAAAGTGATTAATTCTCGGTGGCACGTTTAAACACCATTTTTATTACAATTCATCCTTTTCACGCACTTTGCCCTTTTCTGATTCATTCTTGCTCTTTTGAGGTGGAACGAGGCTGATGTTTTGCAGCTCCTTTTTCTCAAGAGGAGTTTTTAACTCTCCATTTGCTGTCGTGGCTGCGTCGGTGAATGAGAGCCTTTGCCACTGTGCCCGCAGAAACAGGGATGCTCTGGAGATGCTCTGGGGATGCTCTGGGGATGCTCTGGGAATGCTCTCTGGGAGTGGCACCTCACTCTGTCCCCCTGGCATGGGATTTTGCTTCCCTGCAGGATCCAGCCCATGCATGATGGGGTGCAGCCAGCCCCCCCCTCCCCAGCTCTGCTGTGTTTCACAACACAGAGCAACAAAACCTGAAATGTACTGGAAATAATTCTACTATCAAACACATTCAGCTCTGTTTGTTTGCTTTTAAATTAACATCGGGGATGAAATGATTCACTGAACTACAAAGAGATTCCCTCGACTTGACAGGAATCGCAGGCAGGATTTCTTCCACTTTTGGTTATCACAGGAAAAAACATTTCAGCATCTTGTCTGCTCAGTGCAAGAAAAATAGTTTTGTACCGTCTGCCTGGGAAACACGGAGCTTATCAAAAAATCTCAGGCATCAGAGGGGCGAGATAGCAGAGGCAGCAAGGAGGCACCTTTCCTCTTTGCTGTGTCCCTGGGTCTGCTGCAGGAAGGAGAGGTCTCTGCAGCAGCACGAGGCTGCTGGTATTAACCGCTGGTGTCCGTGGTGGAGGGGCTGTGTCCTGCTGGAGCTGGAGCAGAAGGAGCAGTGGCACTCACGGGGTGCTCGGGGCCAGCACTGCAGCCTGGAGCCAGAGAAACGGGGGGAAAGGGACTGTTTCTCAGTGATTTTCCTGCAGAGGAAAGGAGGGAATGGCCTGGAGATGCTGGGAGAGGAGTGGGGTCTGTGCCCCCATCACCCCATGCCCTGCTCTCAGCCCAAGAAGGAAAGGTGGGTAAAGCTCTGGCCAGCAGCCTGCAGCAGGGCATTCCAGGTGCCTCCTCTACCCAGGGACAGTGGCAACGCGTAGGAGCTGCGTTAGGTAACGGCTGGGAGCTGCGGCAAAGCCAGGGCAGGCGGATAAGCCGGACTAGCCAAAGAGCACATAAGCCCAGAGTCATAATTAGGCACGGGAAGAGGAGCTGTGACCTTGAAAGTATTAGGGAAGAGGACTCCTAATTAGGAGGCAAAAGGGCCGAGCACTGTTTAACCTGTTTCCAAAAGTCATTAAACTGCCTCAGATGGCTTTATTGCCAAGATGTGGAGCTGACAAGCTTCAGCAAAGCTGATCTGGTGAGATGAGGCCAGGCTGGAAATGAGGGCACAGTCCTCAGCATCCGCCCCGAGCCCTCAGGGCTGCCCCTGCCGCTGGCCGGGATCAGGCACGAGGTTAACAGCGGATTGGGAACAAGAGTCCAGCTGGGGGATGTGGGAATTTGGGCTTTGTCTAAGGTTTTTGTTTCTTTCTAATTGAGCTGGTTGGCTAATTCCTGTTTGAACGCTTCTGGCTTTTCCAGAGTCAACAAGGTTAGTCGACGATCAAGCTCTCTGCTTCCATCAGTTCTCTTCCACTCACTTAATGAAAACAAATGCCACCCAGGACAAGGGCCATCCTTCTTATGTGTCTTCCCGAGCCCCAAGAACAGGCTTGCTTTAGACTTCTTTTTATATATGTTATTTTAACAAATGAACCAAATTATACCGTGGCTGCTCCCAGATACATCTAATTCCCAATCCGTAATGGAGCTGTTTCAGGTCCCTGGTCATTAATCCTATTAGTGTCAGCCTTTGCATCTGGTCCTGGGCCTGCAAAATACCTGGGTACAAAGCAAATGCTCTCGGCAGCAGTTTCCTGCAGAGCAGGGCTCAGTTCCTAATTAACAGTGGCTAATTTCCTCTGGGTTGCCCTTAGCCCCACTCCCTGCCCACTGCAGTCCCCTTTTATGAAGTTTGTGCTCGTGGCCCTGTAACCAAACCCAGCCTTTGGCCAGTGGAACACAATCACATTTTAGAAGCAGAGGCTCGGGGCAGCCCTGAGTGGGACAGTGGCAGGGACGTGCCAGGCAGGGGGATGTGTGAGCAGCAAGCGGGTCCCGAGAGCAGGCAGGCGAGCGGAGGGGAGTCGGTGAGAACGAGTGGGCTGGCAGCAGGACCTCGCCTGCAGCCGCTTGTGTTTCCAGCACCATCAGACTTCATTCCCTTCTAAGGACCTTCAGACTTGCAGAGCAGTTTTTACCCTCAGTATTCAAGTGCTGGCACAGCCTCTGTCTTACCGTCCCCATGGGCACGGGGGGACGTACGAGCGCAGTGCGAAACGAATGGGAAATAACGGCGTCTGTTGTGAGCTAAGGGAAAGGAGAGCAGGGGAGTGCTTAAATCAAACTGCAGCTCGGGCTGCGAGTCACAGAAAGCAGCAGAGACACCTGAGCGGGCGGCTGTGGGCATGGGCACCCTGGCTGGCACGTAACCCTGCGGCTGCGTGTCTGTCTGTCTGTCTGTCTGTCTGTCTGTGTGTCTGTCTGTCTGTCTGTCTGTCTGTCTGTCAGTCTGTCTGTCTGTGTGTCTGTGTGTCTGTCTGTCTGCAGCCTCAGGCGCTGGGTCCATGCACGAGCCCCTGTGCAAGGTGTGCACACTCTCCCTGGTGTGTGAGTCCCCCCCAGCCTGTGGGAATGACTCACAGTCAGAGCCGACCCTGTCCCCAGAGGTGGCACCAGCCCTGTGTGCAGTGGGGCACCCTTTGGGGACAGCACTGGGAAACAGCAGGGCAGCAGAAAGGAAGTGGTTTGTGTTTTGGTTGAGACCAAATATTTAGATGTTTCTCCCAATCTGGTTACATTTTGCATTCTTCTGAGGGTGTTTCCTTCCTCCCAGGGCTGAAAGCAGCGAGCTCAGGGCACAGGAGGGAAGGACAGGGATCTGTCACGAGGCCAGCGTGGGAACACAGGGGTGGTTTTCTGCCTGCGCTGGAGCCAGGCTCGAGGAGACCTGCGGAGGGTGGGATGCTGGCTGCCACCTCCTGTCTGTGCCACCCAGCTGGCTGCTGGGGGCACAGGGGAAAGGAGACCCAGAGCGTGGCACTGCTGGGACACCTCTGCCACTGCCGGGGGACAGAGCCGTGCCCTTTGCCGGGGACAGAGCCAGCGAGCGCAGCGGTGTGCCGGGGACGTGTCCCCGCCGCAGGGCAGGGGCAGGGGCAGCTGCTTGGCACAGCGTGATGCTCGGGGGCTGCCGGGGAGAGGCTGTTACCCTTGAGCACTTGTTTTGCTTTTGTTCTCTGGAGCAAGACACCTGCTCTGCCCACAAACAGAGCCATAAATTGTGGTGCCAGCGGGTTTCAAGGGAAGGGAAAGCGGAGCGGGGATGACAGCGACAGGGAGTTGTGCGAGGAGGTGAATTACTTGAAATATGGCTGAAAACTTCCACACCATAAATATACTTCTGATCACAGCTAATAAATCATCGTAATTATTCTATAAATAAGGGAAAGGCTGCCTGTATGGTACCTGGCTTTTTTCCGCAGGCCTCTGGAGCCAATTTGTTAGCATCTTAAAATAAACTATTTGCTCCAGATAGTTTGTTTGTACTCTCCAGGCTGAATTGTCTTCTCATTCATTTTTCATCGCCTTTGGTTTGGTCGTTGGGAATCTTTTTGTGCTTTTTTCCCCATCTGGCTCTGACAAAGAAATACTGGGGGGGAGCACGTTTGAAAAACAACCAGAAAGCTCTTGCTTTTCTTCTGTGCCGTGAGGGGCCTTGACAGCAGAGATCAAAGTTTCCTTCCACATCCCCCTGGGCTGGCAACATCCGCATCTGCCTCTCGGATGGGGAATGGGTAAGCTGGTGAAGGGAATATGCTGGATTGCCATTATCTTGTGGTGTGGAGCTGCATGCCCGAGCATCCCAGCCCTGCTGTGCCCGAGCATCCCAGCCCCGCTGTGCCCGAGCATCCCAGCCCCGCTGTGCCCGAGCATCCCAGCCCCACTGTGACGAGTGTGAGCCACAAAAGGTGTGCCCATGCCGTGCAGTGAAAGGGAACAGCAGGAGCATCACTGCCTTGGATGGCAAAGCCTATTTACTTCACTTCGGGTTTCTTCAGTGGGAAAATTATCAATCAGCTCCACTTCTATTTAAAGCGACTGTTGCAGGGCAAGCTTGTGCACACGCAGGAATCCATTCCCATAGCAGCCCTCTGGTTGCAGGGAAGGAGCTGCAGGGTTTATGGGTTTAATTTGCAGACAGGAGTCCAGAGGCCTCAGGTCACCCAAAACCTCTCCCTGTAAGGGAGTTTTACAAGTGAAAAAGGCCATGTAGGTCTGTGATGTGTCTGGCATCAGCTTTTCTGCGGGCAGAGGATGCTGAATGCCCTTGCAGGTAGGGGCTGAGCTCCATTCCCCGCTGACACCCCATGTTCTGCCCCCCCAGTCTCCCCAGAGCGCTCTGTGCTGAGGAGCCCTCTCTTTAATGTCTTTTCCACAGGGCTATAAACTCACAACACACCATTTTTTCCCTTTTATAGATCAGCATTACTAATTTATTGGAAGTTTACTATTTGGAAATGTTCTCATATAAATTAATGGGAAGGTAACATTAAACCTCAGTCCCTGGGGGAGGAGAAAACCAAACAAAACCCACATTCCCCATGCTCAAGGAACAGCAGCCCGTTAAATCATCCCCTTTGCTCCGCAGAGGCCGTCACTCCAAGGGCAGAAGCAGCACAGAAGAGACCCAGAGCTTTGGCTCCAGCTGTGCCAGGGCTTCCTGCGGGCACTGAGGTGCCAGCCTGGCTCCGATGCCCAGGGCATGCAGGGTGGCACTTGTTGGCCCTGCAGGACGTGCTCCTCATGCTCTCCCTTCCTAACCCTGGTGAGGAATCACATGCCCCAGTTGTACTTGCTGGGGATGCGGAGCTGTACGTGCGTGCGAAGGAGGAGGAGGAGGAGGAGTGGGTTTTTGCAGAGGCAGAAGCTGTTGTCAGAGACTGCTCCTTCATCTGATGTGCTTCAGGAGCGAAAGTGGGAGTTGTGCGCCCCAAAGGAGCACTTCCCCGCATCTCCCGCCGGCGGAGCAGGTCCCCAGTCCGGGGACACAGCCCCATGTGCCAGCTGGGACCTGGAGGAGGGGGAACTCCCACTGCTCCCTTGGCATCCCCTTGGCTCGAGGATGGAGCTGAGGGGGAGCGCTGTGTTAATTTACAGGCACCTCCTTTCATTTTGTAAAACTATTGCCATTTCTGAGAAAAGCTTATTGAGTTAAATCACTTCTCCCGCAGTAATATAAAAACCTGCGGCTCAGGAATACTGACATGCATGAGAGTCGGGCTCACTTTTCTTGCTGCGCAGATGAGGAACAAGAATGATTATTTCGTATCACTTTACGAAAGAGACCTTACTGTAATACACCTGCTGTGCATTGATAAATAGCACCAGCAGATAATAAGGGCCTTAGGCAAGGAGCAAGGAAGAAAAAAGGCTTTCCAGCGTGTGAACACAAATGCTTTAAATGTGAACTAAATTGGCCTGATCATTCCTCGGATTTGCAAAATTAAACCATGCCCAATTGTCAACATCACTGAGATTTATGAGACAAATACAGGCACAGGGAAGGGAATCTATACCAGCCCTGCCAGGGATGTGCGGAGGGCTTAAGAAGCCCACACCATTTATGAAACCAAGCGCTGTAATTTCATTATCCTCTGTGCCACGTCCTGCAAGGGAGAGCTGGAAAAGTTCATCAGCCAGAACCAGTGTGAGACGACCACATCGGCACCAGCGCTGGCGACAGGACCAGCTCAGCACCAGACCCCCGCTCTGCCCGAGGGAGAGCCGGACCCGCGCGTCCCACGTGCAGGTCAAGGTGAGACCCCGTGCCCAGCGGGGATGCGTGTCCCGGGCAGCAGCCCGCCGCAGGGACCGCCCGGAGGCCACAGCCTTGCCCAGCGCCGGGTTTGCAGACGCTGCCTCTCTGCTGGGGCCATGGTGTCAAACCAGCAGCTGCTCCCTGCGGTGCAGCTCCCGCGCGGTCACTGGGAACTGCAAGTCAGTGACATCAAAATCCTCTTCGCTATTGCCCTGGTGACACCTCATTTACCCAGAGCTCAGCCTGTTGCCACAGCTCCAACCCCCACTCCTGCTGAGGTTCAGAAGAATGCCAAGTCGTGCTGCATTTCTCCTCTGTTTCCCTTATCCTATTTAGCAAAACAGGACTGGGTCCGCTCTCCCTCCCCGTGCAGCGCGGCGTGAAGCATTGCCCCCCGTACGCACCTCGCCAGAGCAGACCTCTGCTTTAGTCCCACACCTCCGCCTCGCTCATGTCTCCCAGCCACAGCCAGCACGGAGCAGAGCCACCTTGCTTCACCTTGCCGCAGCTAGATGGAAAACCTGGGGAAACCATGGCAATGCTGAAGCCTGTGTCACCTTCCTAACGGTGCCAAGGATTTCTCAGCGGAGTTAACAAAGGCAGGTCACTGCTCCAGCTGTTAAAAGCACAGCTCCCAGTCCCCTGCAAGGGCTGTTTCATCAGTGTTTGCTTTTGACCCCAGCTGATGGGGGCTCTGCAGCCCCTGCCTGCCTGACCCCTCAGCATCTCCAGCCCCTGCCTCCCCCTGGCATCTCCAGCCCCTGCCTGACCCCTCAGCATCTCCAGCCCCTGCCTGCCCCTGGCATCTCCAGCCCCTGCCTGCCCCTGGCATCTCCAGCCCCTGCCTCCCCCTGGCATCTCCAGCCCCTGCCTCCCCCTGGCATCTCCAGCCCCTGCCTGCCCCTGGCATCTCCAGCCCCTGCCTCCCCCTGGCATCTCCAGCCCCTGCCTCCCCCTGGCATCTCCAGCCCCTGCCTGCCCTGCCAGCTCTCCGAGAGGTGCCAGCAGCCACACGGCAGAGGGGCCAAGGGCTCGGTGTGCCGGAGATGAAGCCAGCCACGAGCTGTCTGTGTCTCCATCAAAACAAAAGGCACCTGAGGACGAAGCGTGGGGTGAGCAGGTGGATTTTGATGCCTGTGCTGAAGGCAATTAAACCACTCAGACACTCCTCTGTCCTCAGGGTCCTGCTGCAGAGCCAGGGCCGCGCAGCCCGGCCGGGAGGCAGCAGGGTGCAGGTTTGGAAGGCGGTTATAGAAAGATGATTGATCTGAGCTCATGCTGATGAGCCATGCTGGAACTGAGAGGCAGAGCCAGAGGAGCTCCATCCGCACAGAACTGCTGCTGCGTTCCCGATACTTGTGCCAGGACGTGTCCTGCCTGAGGAGCCTGGCCCATCCCACCCCGTTCAGAGGCATGCTGAGCATCACGACGTCCCACCCCACCCTAAGCTCAACCAGGGGCCCAGACGTTTCTTAAGCAAGCACTTGGCATAAGAACTGTAAAAGCATCTCAGGGCTGTTGCCAAACATCAGGAAGAAAACACCAAGCTTCCTGCTTAGCTGCAAGAACGAAGGGTGAGGTGGTCCCCAGCGCCGTCCCGCAGCAGCCCCTGTCCAAAGAGCCAGCAGTGACCTCGGGGGGCTGTGAGAGCCTGCGGGCAGGACCCAGGAGCAGCCGAGCCTGGGCAAAGTGTGTCTGGGGGGCACCGCAGGCACTGGGGCTCTGGTGAGCTCTGGGGCTGCAGTAAGGTATGGAGAAGGCAGGCATTTTTCTCTTCTTTCATTAATCTCTGAGGCATTAGCTTAATTATGCTACCGGGCTGCTAAGTCAGGGCTTCATGCTTTCTAATTTTTCCTTTTGTCTTGCATACACATATGAGACAGATTTTGCTTCCACAAGGGATATTTATAGGACATATGTTAGAGCTTGAAGAAGCTGATTAGCAATGTTCGGATTCAAAAAAGGAGAAATTGCAGGAGAGCAGCCTAGCCAGGCAGACACTACACAGGGCAGGAGCTCCAGGGCAGACTCTTCCAGGCTTGGCACAGGGGCAGGAGGCAGATGTGCCCCAGGAGATCCTTCCCACCTTTCAGCACTCCCCTCCAGCCCCTCTGCCTCCGCACTCTTCCCATCCCGGGCTCTGGTGTGCTGGGGCTGGAGCTCTGCCCTGCCACACCAGCCCATCGAGGCCATCAGGGGAGTCAGAGACCTTGGGGGATGCTTTCTGCTGCTCAGTGTAAACTGGCTGGGTGCTTTCCACCATGCTGTTCCCTGGCAGCTCTGCTCTGAGAAACCAACGTCCAATGTTACAAGGAGGCAGAAATTGCATTATGCTCCTCTCTTCTTCACAAGCTCTCAGTAACACTTCGGTTTTTCCATATGAAAGGAAAATGGGTAATGACAACCTCTTCCCATTGAAGAGACAATTTCCATTCCTCCTTGGCAAGTGTCGCCGGGGCAGCGCCTTTCCTTCCCCTCTCAGGCAAATTAGCTGATTTTGCCTCAAGAACACGCTGAGTGGAGCGACGTTCCCCCGCCACGGTGAGCAGCACCCACGGGGTGCCCACACCCATCGAAGCTCTCGGGGGGTGGGTGAGTGATAACGCAGGGGCTGTTATGGAAACCTGGGAAGTGCAGTGCAGATCATGGGGAAAATCCCTCTTTTGGTGTGCGTGAGCGTCTGTGACCGCCGCGTGGCAGCTGGTCCCAGTCCGCGCTCACAGCTTTGCACCAGTGTCGGGAACTTCACTCTCTCAGGGAGATGACTCTGAGAAGAACAAGTCAAATTAATTCACTAATGACTTCCTTCCCTCCTGCTTCAATGGTGGGATAATTCCCAGTTCCTGCTCCAGCAGCAGGCTGCTCCAGCGCCCGCTCCGTGCCAGGCAGCCCCGCCAGCACTGCCCAGTGCACGAGCCCAGGGGGCCAAGACCGCCGGCTGGCGTCAGTGTGCCTTTCAAAGGGGCACTACGAATGCTGCGCTGGCTGTTTCGAGCAGACACAGCAGGGAGTGCCTCACGTGTCGCCCGGCCCAGCAGCGGGCAGGCAGCAGCAGAGCTCTCCGGAGCGCAGCGAGGATGTGGTTTGCACAGGGTTTACACTCCAAGCATCCCAGACCAGCCCTGGACCCAAATAATGGCCTAGATGGAAAAGTTTTGTGTGCACACCTGCTTTGGTATTGTCGAAAGCCTCAACTCTCCTTTGATATCTCTTTGTTTTTCTGGCTTAAAAATACTCTGGGAGCTTCTGGCTGGTGGCGTTTCCATGCAGGGCAGAGGCCAGGAGGTCTGGAGAGGCTTGGGGCCAGCAGAAAGCTGGCAAGGGCAGGGGGCCGGTCAGGTCCGGGTCTGCATGCCTTGCTAACGCATAGAGCGGTGTTACGGGTGGTTATAGCCAAACAAACACAGGCACGCTGTCCTGCTCACCTCCAGCCTCTCTCCAGCTCAGGCTGTGCCCTGGAGCTGCCCAGACGTGGTCCTGTCCCCCACCCCAGCACAGGTCCCCAGCGCACAGTCCCCACGTCAGCGCCGCGCATTCGGCACAAACAGGGAAATAATACTTTTTTAAGTGGGGATGAGTTAAGAGGATTTGTTTCAGATGCAAGATAGCTCTCATTAATGTTTGCTCGTTTGGGTTTATTTAAGCCTTAATTGATTGTCTTCTACTTAATGGCGTTGCCGTATCTCTGAGGCTTCAGAGCAGACTCTTAGAAGACTGACAATTGCACGCTCTTCCCTTCTTCTCTGCAAAGACCTTTCATGTTAGTTAACTGGGTGTAATGGATGATAAAGTCCTCGGGCTTGGAGTAAAGCCGAGCTTTCTCTTTCAAGCCACTACACACACGGGCTGCAGAACGACTGTGGCCAGGTGAGTGTTTTGCTTTGATACCTCTTTTTGCTGAAGCTGCTGTAATTTGCAGCTATGAACATCACGCACAAACTCACGGGTTTGCATGAAGGTTAATGCTTTCCTCGGTGGGAACCGTTCCCAAACTGTCCCAGCTGGCTGGAGGTGTGCTTAGGAAAGGCCCAAATCAGCCTGGCTGGTTTGGGGACACTTTTGCAGCCCTGGTTCTGCTTGGGCATGGGCAGGAGAGGTCTGTGTCCCCAGCAGCTGAAATCCACAGAGCCCCAAGATTTCATCCTTCCCAACACAGGTTCCTTCCGACCAGGAATCCGACTCCAAATAAATAACATGGGAATGTGGATGCTGAACTGCAGCACTTCTGGTGGCAGCTGGAGCTGGTCCCCCAGGAGCACTGGAGAGGAGCAGGGACTCGGGAGGCGCTGGAGGGACGATGCTGACCTTTCGTCCAGCTGCCTCGCTCAAAGGAGGCTCCTTCTGCTTCCAGAATAAACCTCTGTGGAGGCAGAAAAGGCACCTGGTGTCTCAGAAAGGCAGCAGAGAGAGGCTCGTTCCTCCTGAAGCTGCTTTCTGGTGTGACTGTGGGGAACAAAGCGAGCCGTGGCTGCGGAAATGCCCCACAAATGCGGCGGAGGTTCGCTCGGCGCGGGGATGCCCAGGCAATTCTGGCTCCGCACGCTGCCGCCCCGTTCCTCCCTCGTAGCCTGGAGCAGCTTCGAAGAATCTGTCCCCAGATTCATACAAAAGCTGCTTTTATTGCAGCGACTGCACAGACACCATCCAAAGCAGCTCGCCTTTTCAGGAGACACTTCTCTTTCACTACACTAGCGGCAGCAACAATTTAGCTGCTCACTGGCAGCACCCCTGGAAAGAGAGAAGATGTCTCAGGCTCTGATGAAACACCTCTTAAAATAACCCGAGCCCTCCCCAGCACGGTCACTCGTCCCTTTTGTGCTCTGCTGTCTCTAAAGGAACAGAGGGGAAAAGGGACGAACTTTCAGCAGAGGGAATTGCAGTGGATGCTGCGAACGGGGACCCGTGGAGGCAGCAGGCGCTGGGAGATGCCGCTCGCTGCCGGAGGACTCACGCGCTCCCTCGCTCAGCGTTTTCCCCACGCAGCAGATGTGCGGGGTCGGGCGTGGGAACTGCGGGGTCTGCGGTGGGGAGCGGGATGCTGGCAGGCGGCTGGAACCCGCTGCCGGGCCCGCTCCCCGGGCCGGGTCCCCGACCCCGCTGCGCCTGCGGCCGGCGGTGGGGGCGTGCGAGGGCCCCCACTCCCCGCCCCGCACCGCCGGAGCGCGGGTTAAAACCGCTCCCCCCGCCGCTCCGTGGGAAATCGCCCCGGGCTGCTGGAGGCACCGCTCCTCGCGGGCCGGGGCCGAGCGCGGTGACACCGCTCCCGAGGTGCGGGGAGAAGGGGCGACGCGATGCCCCGGGGCGGGGCGGGGGGGGGCGCTGCCCAAACGCCGCGTGCCCCGCGGGACCGTGCCCGCCGCTCCACGGGGCTCCAGCACCGGCGCAGGGTCCGCCCCCGCCCGGCCGCGGAGCGGAGGGGCCACGCTCCGCCCCCGCCTCCTTCCCGCGCAACTTCGCGCCGCGGCCCCCCGCCCCCGCCCCGCGGGTGCGCGCACACACGCGGGCGCGCCGAGCCGCGCCGAGCTGAGCCGAACCGCGCCGAACGGAACCGAGCCGCGCCGAGCCCAGCTGAGCCGCGCCGAACGGCGCCGAGCCCGGCCGAACCGAACGGAACCGAACCGCCCCGAGCCCGGCCGAACCGAACCGAACGGAACCGAACCGCCCCGAGCCCGGCCGATCCACACCGCAGGGGCTCATCCGCTCCGCACAGCCCCCGCCGCGCATGGGGCGCGTATCCTCCGCGGGCGCGCAGCTGCCCCGGCGGCGCTGAGAGGCGCGGGCAGCCGGAGCTCCGACCCCCGCCGGTCCCCGGGCATGCCCGCCCCGCTGGGCGCCGCCTGCCCCGCCGCTGAGCGCTGCCGCGGGCGCGGGGCGGCGCGCCCGCATGGAGAGCTGAGGCGGTGATCCCCGCCGGGCCGGGCCGGGACGGGCGGGCCGGAGACGTGACGATGTGGATGCGACGGCTCCCGGGACGCAGGTAGGGCCGGGGCGCGGGGGCAGCGCCGGCTGCGCTCGGGGAGTTCAATCGTGAACTTATGGAGCGGTGCGGGATGGGGAGCGGGGTACGGGATGGGGAGCGGGGTACGGGATGGGGAACGGGGTGCGGGATGGGGAGCGGGGCGGGATGGGGAGCGGGGAGGGATGGGGAGCGCCTGCCCCAGCCCCGCTCGCCGCCCTGCCCGGGGAGTGCCGTCCCGTTCCGCCGCCTGCCGCTCCCCGCACGCCGCCGGGAAGGGTCGCGGGAGCCGCTCGGGGGCCGGTGGGGGGGGGCAGAGGGCTGGATGTGTTTGGGAGATCAATGGAGAATGGCAAAGCGGAGGAGAGGGAGGCGAAGTGTTATGTAACGCGTTCTCATCACCGCCGCGAAGCGACCGGAGCCCCAAACCCCGGCACTGCCGTGACACTGCCTCGGCGGAGCCGCGGGTCCCGCACCCAGCCCCCGCTCGGCCCCGCCGCGCTGCGCTCCCCGCGCGGTGCTTTGCCAGCGCCGGCCGAGCCTCCGCACCCGCGCTGCGCTCGGGGTCCTGTCCCTCCCTGCCCCCGTGCTGCGTTTCCAGTCCCGGTGCTGGTCCGGGGGTGGTCCGTGCGGGTCAGCCCCCCCGCCCCGCACCCCGCCGCCCAGCGGGACAGCGGTCCCGGCGAGTTCCCCGCTCCAGGGGGGGCTCGGTGCCGCGCAGAGGGTCCCAAGGCGAGGGGACCCCAACGGGTGGCCCCGCTCCCGCAGCTCGCACCGGGCCGTGCGACCGCCCCGCGGGGACTGGGCACCCCGGGGGCTGGGGGCGAGCGGGGGGACGTCCCCCGCAGCAGCGAGGGGAGCCCATCATCCATCCCGCTCCCCTCCCGCGCCCGAGCGCTCGGCAGAACATGGCTGCCGCTCTGGGGTGCGGGAGGGGAGGCGGGCAGGACCCCCGGTGCCACGGGTGCTGCCACAGGCCTTTGTCCCTCGTCCTTTGTCCCTCTGCCTGAGCCTCGGATGGAGTCCCGGGGGGTGAAACTTGGGCTGAGGTTGTGTCTGTGCCGAGGAGGCCCTCGGCCGCTGTTTGACCCTCGTGTGTGCACGCAGCACACCCCACAGGCACATGGAAGCGGGGTCCCGCTGCCCCCCAGCCTCGTCCTCGTCCCCTGCCCCTGGCCGGTGCTCCCCGACTGCTGGAGACATCTGTCTGTCTGTCTGTCTGTCTGCAGGAAGGACGGAGCCTGCGGGGACGCAGTGACCTCAGGAACCGCTCCTGGGCAGAGCCCCCGGGGTGTTTTGGGGTGCCGTGGGTTCGGATGGATCCGAGGTGGGTGGAGAGCCACTGGGCTGTCCCCTGAGGCCGGAGCCACACGGAGACGGTGATCTTGGAAACAGAGGACGCCCTCTGCTTTTTTGGTTTTGTGCGGAGTTTAGCGGTGGAAGCAGGAGCCTGCCGGTGGCTTCTCTCCTCCACTCGCCTGCGAATCCCTCTGCTGTGTCCCCAGCGCCAGGCTGTCCTCTGAGCCACCTCCCCAGCTCCCAGTCCCTCCCTGCTTTATTTTTAATAAGAGATAACTTCCCTGCTAACCTTGCCTGCTGCTCTCCCTTCTCTCTTAACTCTAATTGCTTCTGGCTTTATTTCTGACATTTCCCATGTCGTTTCCCCTCATTTTCTTGAAAACTGCTAGAAAAACAGCTCCAAGAGAAGCAGCAGACCTTTCCAGTGCCCGTTTCACCCTGCCTGGACGCTGCCTGCGTGGGGAGATGGTGCCTTATGGCTCCTTTCGGGCCGGGTTCCTTTGGCGCAGGGCCGTGGTGGCTGCGTGACCTTGCAGCCCAGCCCTGCAGACCCCTGGCGCCCGGAATTACCCTGCCCTTGCTTTCCCAGGGGCCGCGTGCTGCGCCCCGGGTCCCAGCGCCGCGGGGCTGGGGCGCAGAGCTGCCCCTCCAAGCCCCTGCGCGGTCCCGGGATGCTCCGGACCCACTCTGCCCTTGGCAGCGGGACAGGCACAGGCGTGGGGCGGTTGTCTGGGGGGACAGCTACTCTGTCACCTCCCCAGTGTGCACCCACATACGTGTGCGTGCAGACGTCTGCGTCAGCGCCTGCGTGTGCCTGTAAGGGCACGGCAGCTCTGCAGCGTGCCGCCTGCCTGCCTCCTCGCTCCGGCTGCGGGCGTCCCTTCCCTAGCTACGAACACGATATTTCAGACAATGTGCCGCGATTTTTGCAGCGTTGGGCGCCGAGCGGTTTGCAGTGCGAGTAAAAATACCGTTTGCGGTTTCTCGCCGACTGTGTAAAACAACTCGTTAAAAGCACAGATCCCCGCGCGTTGGCACCGAGGAAACTTTATGGGCCTTGTAGTTCCTGCCAAAGCAAACATTTTCCATGGATCTCACTCGTCAGGTTCACGCTGTCAAACGTCGCTGCAGCCGCTCGTCAGAGATGCAAGCCTTGCAGTCGGGGAAGTAATGAGAGCAGCGAGCAGTGGGAGCTAATGGCCTCCGCTGAGGAGTCCTTACTCATCCCGCATCCACGCAGGGGCTGAGCTGGCTGGATTGATTGCCACAGAAATTCATCCAGTGTCACCGGCTATGATACTTAACAGCCACAATAATGCTTGAATAAACTGCACTTTTGTGCAGCAGGTTCGTACCTCCTCGCTGGCAGCGATTTCCCAGCGAGGCGGAGGGAGCGGGGCCGGTCTTTAGCAGCCTCTTCCCCAGAGCATGAATAATTGTTGTAATAACGCTGGAGCCGTCGCCGCCGCTGCCTTTGTGGTGTCTGCAGCGGGGTGAGGGATGGGGGCTGCCCTTGCTCCGGCCGTCCCAGCGACGCACCTCGCCTTGCTGTACCTAATGGTCACCTGCCGAAAGGAGGACTTGGGAGTTCTCCTTCGAAGCCCACAGCCAGGGGGAGAGCAGCTCTCCAGTGGCCTGATAACCTTATTCCCACCTCTCCTCCCCAGGTCTTATCCCCAGGGGCTCCCAGCTAGGCTCATTTCCATTCGTATCTCTCTGTGTGTACAGGGCAGCGCGAGCACCGAGAGCAGCTTCGCACAACAGCTCCGTAGGGTGTGAATAATCCATATGGCTTCCGACAGGTCTGAGGTTCATTATGGAAATGTATGCATGCTTAAGCCTTTAGATATAGCTAATGGGAGAAGGACTGGGAGGAAAGATTAGGGGAATCAATATGCTGAGCTGGAGGAGTGGGAGCTGTTCCACTCCGGGCTGCGCTATCCCTTATCCTCGTTAAGGGCTGGTGATGGGGAAGTGGGTTACAGCACTTCAAGGCCAACAGAGTTTGGGGGTGAGACCAAAGCTCTCCTAGCAGGGTAATTCTTGGAAGCCAAGGGTGTTGGGTGGGACCAGCGGGAGGATGGAGCAGCCCCAGCTGCACTTTAACCCCCTTGTTTGAAACAAAGGAATTTTTCTGCCCTTCCTTGCCATTCAGCCCTTCTTCACCTTGGGTACAGTTTTCATCAGAGTGAATTTTTTCACTGGAACAACCTAAAACTCTGGACCTGAGCTGCCTCCTCAAAAATGGAATTCAAGTTGATCTGAATATTTCCTGCGGCTCTTCGTGCTGGGACCTGCACCTACAGACTTTGATAGCTTACATAATTTCTTGTGATGGAGATGTACTTCATCTAATTTCACTTTGAAATGCATTGATTAAGTCAGAACTGCTGGGAGATTTAAACTGAGCCTCCATGGCCTGAACTTCACCGTGGGAGGTTTACCTGTCTTCATCCTTCAGCAGTAATTTGGTTTTATGAGGACTGCTCATGAAACGGGGTTTTGCCTGCCACAGAATTGCTGCTGCGTTCTGGGTTATCGGGTCCTTTCTCTGGCCTCGGTGGATCTGGGAGCAGAAGTGGTGCTAAAGCTGCCTCTCAATGGATGCCTTTGCGTGGGGGGACACGTTGGGGACCGATGGGCGAAGCAGCAGATCCTGCATCCCCACGAGGCCTTTGAGCCTGGCTCTGGTTTTCTGTCCAGGACCACTTCAGGCCAGTGCCCCACTGAAATTCAATGACAGAGACCCCAGCCCTGCACCCTCCACCTTCACTGGCTGTCCTGGTGCGGTTAAATGGACTGGGGAATAAAAAAGGCATCTTATCATTCATGAAGTCTTCATTTTCAACTCTGCTCTGCAAAATGTCTCATTGTGACGTGGAAATGGTGTGTGGGCAGGAGGCATGCTCTAACACATGATGATTTCTGTTTAAGTTTGCTCTGAAGGTCTTTCTCAGCAGCTCTGCTTTTCTGGAAGTGCCGTTGCATCCCTGGCAGCGCTGGATCTGCTGCATCCCACCAAGTGATGCTCGTCTGGTGTGCCCAGTGCCATGGGGAGCATGCTGTTCCCTTGCGCTGCATCCGTGGTGCCCTGGCTGGAGCGGGTAAGGAGGGCAGCTCGGCGGATGCTGGCGCAGAAGATGGCTGGCAGTGAGGAGAGGCACAGCCTCGGCCACGGCTCTGCTCCCATCCCTGTCCGTGGGATGAGGCTTGGCTGGTGCACAGAGGGGAGGTGGAGCGGTGAAGCTTTCCTCTGTCTGGCCAGGATCAGAGTGCTGCAAACCCCGGTGGCTTCCAGATAAAGGCTGGGTAAAAGCTGCTTGGAGAACAAGACACAGCCCGGGAGCGGTGATGTGCTTCCTGCAAGAGAAATATCAGCCTGGACGCTTGAGGTGGAAGGACTGGAGCTTGCCCTAATGCAAGAGAAGCGAGGGGATGGAGATGTGCTGGTGTGGGGACCCGTGGTGGGAGGAGGTGACACTGTGCCTCGGGACACGGGCAGAGCAGCACACACTGTGCAATGGAGTTCAGCAGCGACCTTGCAGGGACTGATGGCTTCTGTCCCTGTGGGGCTTTGGCTGTGCCTCCCTTTCTGCAGCAGCCTGGGGTGTTCGGGAATGGCTCCTTGGGACACCTGTTCCAGCCGTGGTTTGTGGCCCTACAAATAGGAAACGTGGCTGTGTGGCCACTAATTGGTGTGGCCACTTGCCTGCCTGTCATTTGGGTTGAAGACATGGCAAGGTCGGGGGGCAGCCTGGGTTCCCCTGGGATTTTCCTGCCATCCCCGCCGCACACGCCGCCTCCTCGGGGACGTGTCCCTCTGATCGCCGGAGTCCCATGCGCGACCCCAGCCCTGCTCCCGCTGCCTGCGATAGCATCTCTGCCTCCGTCTGCAGGGCTCGCCTAATGAAGCATCGGTTAATTGACATGGATTAGGACATCCACTTAAGTACCCACCGAAACGTGGGTGATTAATGCCGGGAGCCGAGGCCACGTGGCTGCCATTCCCGCTGGGAGCACGGCTGAGCCCGCGGCGCTGGGCGGCACGCAGGGCAAGCGTTGCTCTTTCGGATGCTGGCAGGTGTTATTTTGGAAAGAGCTCCCAGGAAGAATAAACTCATTTTCTACAAGTAATTGCCTTTCATGGGTTTTCTTATTGAATTTTCCCTGGGAAGGATGAGGATGAGTTATTCACCTTGCTGTTTCCTGGCTTTGTGAGAGGCTCTCTGCTCCTTTAGCATCCTCTGAAGTGGAATATTCAGGACTTATTCTGGGTTATTCCCTGGCAAAATTATTTTTGCTAGTTTTGATAGATGAGGATGGAGACGTTTCTTCTGGGCAGCTCTGTGGGGATGTTCTGCTCAGGCATCCAGCAGGATGGGATGGGATCCCGTGTTCTTCCCTTTCACCCTTCAGAGGCCTGTGGGAAGCCAGGATGCCACGGGAGATGCCATGAACTGCGAAAGCAGCGCGGGATGCGGGAGGTCTGTGCCGCCGATCTGCCCGGCAGAGCCCTCCCTCTCCTTGGCAGAGAACGCTTTGAAGAGTTTAATCGCTCCCGCAAAGGGGATTATTTTTTTTTTTGTAATGAGATGCAAAGCAGAGCGATACCCACTCGGCAGCGGTGGGGCTGGGGTGGGGTGAGGTGCTGCTGGTGACTCACATTCACCTCCATCCTTTGGGACCTGCGGCTGCCCGGATGCTGTACGCGTGATGAGGTGCATGCCAGGGGGCATTGCTGTTTGCCACGGAAAAGAAATTGTTTGGTGCTAAAAGGGGATTTAAACCTCTTTATGAAAGGATCAAGAGTCTTTGCCCCGGATTTCAGTCTCGCTGCCTTCGCTTTCTGTTCTCATTTGGCTTTTTCTCCATTGTTTTGGCCCATTCTCCTTTTTCCATTAAAGAGGAAAAGCCTCCTCCAGCAGCAGGCTGTCTGTGCCACAGGGCTGGGCACAGCCCCCGTGCCTGGCTCGGCAGCGGGACCGCGGGGCCGTGCTGGAGCCTGGGCCGGGCGGTGCGATGCCCTGCGCGGGGCTCCCCTCCCTCACACCCCAGCCCGCCTGCCTTTGCCTTCTCCAGCCTTTCCTATTAATGGTTCACACCTTCAAAGAGTGCTCTGCTGCTTCTTTTTCTTTTTATTGTATTTCTTGCTCCAGAAGAGCCATCAGTCTGTCTGTCTGCGTTTGGAGACTTCCTTTCTCTCATCCTCCCCATTTCTGTGAGATCTTTTGAAATTCTCTGTGCTTTCCCTGTGTTGGTTCCTGTGCACGGCCGCTGAGGTGTCAGGGCGGGCCGGGCATCCCTGGACTCCCCAGGAGAAAGCCAGGTCTGGATCTCGATTACTCCAGTGTGGAGCGAGAGCAGCTCCTGGAAACCAGGAGCCCACCGGGCTGGGAGGAAAGCTTAAGTGGGGCGGATTTCCCAGGGGACCACGTGGACATCTGTGGGAAGGGGGTGGCTGCGCCCTGTGCTGATCATCTGGGTGTTTCCATTGGGGTCAGTGCTTGTCTTCACCCCTGGGAAAGTGGAGCTCTGTGGGAGTTCATCATTAAAATCGCATTGGAAGATACTTTCTCCTTGGGTGTTCGCAGCGGTGGTATTTCCCGTGGACACGGATACCTCGGTGGGCACAGCGGTGGGCTCCGATGTGCTGCTCCTGTGAAGCCATCTGTGTTACAGCGATGCGACGAACTTATGTTAATTTTGTTTTAAAGCTCATTAAGCTGCTCCTTTATACGTACGGGTGGAGCGGCGATGCAGCCCTGTGGTACCAGCCCCATCCTCAGTCCCGTTAACGAGAGGTGTGCTGCTGGTATGGCACATTGTGGTTCTTGCCAGGGGTAGCTCCGATACACAGGAATGCAGGAGGAGGTTCAGATACATGCTAAAATAAGAGGGAAACCCCTAATTTCCTTAGGTTTGTGGGATTTTTTTAAATATCGCCAAGAATGGAGCTCAAGGTTGTGGCTCTTCAACAAGATTTTTAGTGGATTTGGAAATCCCAGCAAGTCGTGTCTGAGCTGAAGCTCTTGGTGCTGCCTGATCCCAGTGCTGCTGCGGAATTCGGGGCGGATGAGTGGAATCAGTTGGCGGCAGGTGCAGGTTTGGGCTGGAAAGGCAGCGCTCACAGACCCCCATTGTCCGGCGGGACAAAAGCCGAGTGTTCCTCGCGACGGGCTGATGAAGCGCCCCACTGTCCGGCCCTGCCACGCTAAATGCGCGCAGTGTTTGCCGGCTGGGCCGGCGGGGTGCTGGCAGCGTGCGCAGCGGCGGCCCTGCTGTGCCCGGCGGGGGGATGCTCCAGCGGTACCCCGGGATGCAGGGGCTGAGCCCCTGGCCGGGGCAGGACACTCTGCAGCAGATGTTGTGTCCATTTTCGAGCAAGTCGAGCTAGACTGGCAATGTTTGCTCGCTCGCTGTGTTAGCAGAGCTTGTGCACTCATCCTCAGGCCGGGTGCGGGCACCGAGCACCCTTGGTCCTGCTGGCATCCATTGACATGTTTAAAAATGGGAAATGAGCTTAAAACCCAGGGCTGATGTTTGGCTTTGGCAGCAACCAGGCTCATGGCTGCTGTGGGGCAAACCTTTGCAGCAGAGGCACGTGCGCCCATTTTCTCCCTTTTCCTCCTTTTTTCCCCATTCTGTGCTGCTCTGGCAGACTGTGCCGCTTCTCCCAGCGTGGGCCTGGGGTCCTGTGGCAGTGGGGTCCAGCCCCAGCCCCGCGTGGGGCTTTGTCCTTCCTCTGCCTCCGGCGAAGGGCAGGAGGTGATGGGGAGAGCATCCGTGGCTGCGGCGTGGCTGCGCCAGACCTGCCTCAGCAGCCTTGGCAGGGGCCGTGCCGACCCAGCGCATCGCTGTACCGCTGGGCATTGATTATGCCTTCCACACTCGCGGCTATTCAAATGTTAAAATTGTTTATTTGCAGCTGGGCGAGCTCAAGACAGAGGCAGAGAAGCAGAGGTGGAGCGAGCTGCTCCCCTGTGCCATGGCTGCCCCACTGCCCCCCTCCTCCCCAAAGTGTGGACAGGGACGGATCCGGCCACCTCGGTCCCGGCATTTCGGTCCCACTGCTCCCCAGCCCCGGCTGGCCTCTTCCCACCCGGATTCCCCAGGGAACAAGAAGCGGGGTGGTGAGGATTCACCTGTTTCACCTCTGCTGATAAATCCCGTCCCTCTGCCGCAGGCAGCGCTTTGATTACTTGTGGGGAGCAGGGGGAGAGCAGAGGAACTTAGGACTTGTTTTAAATATCATTTTTATTAGTAGGTAATCCTGAAGCTCAGTTCTGTGATATAGATAGGTAGTGATGTGGCACATTTAATTTACCGAGATGAGTGGTACTGTGTGTCAGCTTTTGTGCCTTAATTCCCAGTCCCGGCTGCAAAGAGCCTGGCAGCCATAGTTTCCCAAATTTACAATTATCTTGGAAGAAGTCGTGGCTGCAGATGGTGCGGTGAATAGTAAGCTCCCAGCTCCCGCTGGGTGTGGGAGTAACTTGTCCTGGAGCAACACATGGCTCAGGAGAGAGGTGCTGGGGTTGGTGGTGCCCATGGTCCCGTGCCTCTGGTGCCAGGGGAGCGGGGCAGGATGTGGGGTGCCGTGCTGGGCGCCGTGCCGGGGGGCGCAGGGGGTCTCCTGCTGAGCCCGGGGCGTAACTTGCCACGTGCCTTTTGGCACCCTCTCATGGGAACGTGCCAGTTCCTCCTCCCAGCCTCGGCGGGGGTCCTGGTCCAGCCGGGAGTGGTGATGCTCTATTTCCATGGCGATGGCTGTTAGTGTCACAACAGAGGACAGTCGCTGTGCTGCAGGGACAGTCGGCACGGAGAGCGGCTGCGGCGGGCGCCAGGTGAGGACAGGGGGCTGTGAGCCAAGTATCTGCCACCACCGCGCTGAAACGTCCCCTCCTGCTCCAGCGTCAGTCGCCCCCCGAGGCAGCGGCCTCGTTCCTTTTCCGTACAGAGCACACCCCGATGGCGCCTTTGTAGGACACGCGGCCGTGCTGCCGAGGATGCTTTTCCCCGAGCTGTCCTGCCGTGTCCCGCCTGGGGCGAGCACACATCGCCCCGTCCCTCCGGCCGCGGCTCGCGCTCTGCGCACTCGCAGGGGTGTTCTTGTCTCCGTCTCGCTCGGTGCTGGGAGATGTGAAATGCTGGGCGTCCGTCAGTCATCCCAACAAGGACATAACCTTCATTCCCTGTGCAATACCGATAGATTACCTAACAGGAGGCAGGAAATGGAAGAATGGCTCCATTTGTATAATTCTGCATTAAAAATCAGCCTATTCTGCATTTAACGCTGCCTGTGAAGTGTCTCCTCTGCCAGGGGAGGAGGGGGCCGGTGCTGGAGAGCGAACAAGTACCTCGTGAAAGGGACACAGATAGGCACCTGGGGCTGGCACTGCGTGAGCCGCGTGGTGGCCGGGGTCCCAGGTAGCTGCTCGGACAGTGTCGGGCTCGGGGGTTTCTGGGCACGCGGTGGCCACCTGGTCCTGCAGCCGCTGGGTTATCCCGTCCTGCCCGTGCGGCTTGGGCTCACGGCTGGGATGTGGTCGGTTGGGGGCTGCTTTTCCCAGGCCCCCGCTTCACGTGACCGTAAGGCAATCCCACGGCAGACGTACTCTTGCGCTGGCAGCTCTGCCGCAATCCGGTATCACCAGTTACCAAAGCGTTTCTTGTGTGTGCGTGTGCTCTTCAAAACACTTGGGGGGCTTCTGTGTGTACACGAAGCTGCGTAAGGGTGGGAGGGATTCAGCCATCCTGGCTTTCCTGGCAGAGAAGGAGCTGAAGGTGCATGGGGCTGGTGGGCAGAGCTGTGCTGCTGCTGCCCGTGGGGGCGGTGAGGCCAGAGGTGCTGGGCAGCATCGCTGCGCTGGGCTCCCTCGCCATGCCAGCTCTAGATACGGATGCGCCCTAGCAGTCTCTTCCTGAGCTCGCCTCCTCTGGCCTCCTTGAAATTAATTTCTCTCTTAAGTGCCACCTTTCCTCTCCTTCAAAGCAAACATCTGCATCTGAAGGGAGTCAAGAAGGGGCTGTTGTACTGGGGGGAACCCTGGAGCGTGTCACCGGCGGTGGGAAGGATGCGATGCTCCGTCCGAAACGCCTTCGGCACCCCTGACTCCATCGCCTCCACACCAGAGGTGGGCTCGGGTGGGCTCGGCAGAGCAGCCCTGGAGCACTCAGCGCATGCAGTCGCTGTAATTATCCCTGTGGTTCCCTGGGAACCTGCTCTGGCGCTTCTCGCCACGCACAGGTGAATGTCTGCCGAGTTCCCCGAGTGGGAGCACGGCCGCCTCCGCCGTGGGGGCGGGTCTGTGGACTGGGGGAGCGAAGGCTTTGAATGTGGAGGGTGAAGGAGGGATTTCATCTTCTCAAATATCTCCACTGCTCATTTCCTTTTTAACCCCACTGCAGAGTTTTGTTGAATTTTTGCTTGCATTCGAGAAGTATTTTGGGGTAAATCTCCCGTTTACCCCCAAGATGGGAAAAGAAATAAGGTGAAAATTGCCCACCACCCCCCCCCCATCTCTCTTTGCAATGGGAAACAAGTTGTGCCATGGCTTTGTCCCTTTCCCTACAACAGAACCCCCTGGAGTGCAGCTGGGGAGTTATTCCGTGCACGGAGAGCAGGGAGGGTTCCTCGGGCTCTGCCCTGCGGCCGGCGGCTCAGCTCCTGCAGATGGAGGAGGGTTTGTGCCATTTGATGTCTCAGCAAAGCTCAAACGTCCTCCCAGCTCGCAGTGACTCCTCTCAGCCCTCCCGGGAGGCCAGCGGGTGCTCCCCTGGCTGTGCTGGCTGTGAGGAGGTGGTGGTGTGGGGACGGTGTGCCCTCAGAAGTGGCTTTTGGGGGACAGCCCGGGTTTATTTGGAGCCAGCACAAGGCAGCCAGACCTATGGGTGGGATGTGTCCCCGCTCCCCGGGCTGCCTTGGGACGTGTTCTTCTTGCCTCCCACTTGGGCAGGGTGCTGTGGTGGGGCTGGGGGGACGGAGGGGTGACAGGGGAGGGGAGGGTGGTCCTGTGGCAGAGCCCACAGCCCCTGGCTGCTGCCAGCCCCGCCACGCGCTGCCGCATCCCCGCCGCCGCGCCGAGTGCATCGCACTGCGTTGCCTAGACAACGGCAACTCCTACACGCTGCTATTTATTCTGAAGGACACTTGCTCTTATCTGTTGTTGCAAAGCCCTCGAAAGATTGCATGCCACGCAAAATTCCACCGAGGTAACCGGACTCGCTGCTCCCGTCCCCAAAGCTGCCTCCTGGGGACGTGCCAGCCAGCGGGGTGGCCGGGAGGACGCTCCTTGGGTGACAGCTCCTTGGCCGGCATCACCGGGAGGGACGCAGGCGGGAGGGTGACCGATGCTGTCCTTGGGGCAGGAGGGGGTGCTTCTGGGGCTCTGCCTGCCCTGTATGAGCGGTGGGTGTCCCCCACCACGTCCCTCCCCATCACCAGAGGCTCTGGCCTGGGGGATGATGGCGGGAGCAGGGGACACGCTGTCTCTGGTTGTCCCCACTGCCTGGCACAGCGTTGGTGGCGTGGAGCCGGGGGTTGTGTGTTGTGTCATCCCGTGTGTCCGCCCCATGCTGCAGGGGAGCGAGGCAGCGATGCTCGGACAGGTCCCCCACAGGAGCAACCCCCTGCGAGCTGGGGGCTGCCACCACCGCAGCGGGAGGGTGTCACGGGTGTGCGGCTTGCTCGCGGAGGAGGGCTGGGTGGGTGCTTGGGTGGTACCTGGGGTGGTACCTGGCATGAGTGTGGCACCAGGGGGTGCCCAGCATCTCTCCTTCCTGCAAGGAGACCTTTGGGATGGCACTGGGCAGTGGGGCAGGGGCTGATGGAGCCATGGGGCGGAGGTGGATGTGTGTAACGCTCCGGCGGGGAGCTCCTGCCTCCTCCCCGCTCTGCGGCACCGATGCCCAGTGCCTGGGGATGCTCTTCGTGCTGCCACCGCTCCGCCGGCCTCTAAAAAAACCCCCACCAGCAACACGTTCTGGGCGGTTTGGTTTTTTTGAAGCCTTTAAACCCTTCCTCCCCCAGCCTGAACTATTTTGGTTTATGTTGTCTGTTTCTGGCTCTTCCCTTTCTCCTTCTGTGCTCTTTCCCTGCGTTGCCTTATTCCTCCCCAAAATAAACGCTGTTACGCTTTGAAAAAATACCCAATTAGGGGGAAAAAAAGAGATGCTCTGAGCAGCAGAAGCCTGTGCCTGAGAGTATCCAGGTCAGCTCCTTTGGCTTCATCTGCTCACACACGGAGGGAGCGTACAAATGCTCCTGTCAACCAGATGCACATTTTGTAGCACGACCAAGGACTTTACGGGGCGCAGTGCTGCGGAGGATTAGTCTATTTAGCCGTGTAAAGCTCTCATTAACTCCTGCTGAGTTCGACAAAAGTCTTTCTTGTGTAAAAGCTGAATAAAATGGAGTAAAGATTTTTGGGCTTTGGCCTAATGATTTATTTTTTTCCTGGGGGAAAAAAAAAATCAAGAAAAATTTGTGTATCAGGTGTTCTCTTACTGAGTTTGGGCAGCGCAGGTGCTGGCTGCGTCCCTCGGCCCATCCTCGTCGTTTGTGATGCTCGCAGGTCCCCTGAAAAGCTCATGGTCACGTTTTCGGGTGGGGGTCCTTGCTCTCCTCTGTGGCGATGGGTTTTGCAGTGGGAGGAGGGTGGGGAGGGGGTGTGGGGTGCCTGGTGGTGCTGTTTCAGGCAGGGGGGGATGATGGCACTGCTTTCCCACGCTGCCAGGGCAGGTTTGGGGTGGCCAGGTTGCCCCTCTGCCCTTCTGACACGGTCACTCTCTGTCCGCAGGTCAAGTTGCCCGCTGGGAAGCCATGCTTGGATTTTAATAGCCATGTTCCACCTAGCCATGGACCTCGCCAGCTGCCAGCCCCCCGCCGGCAGCACCGCGGGGAGGCTCTTGCCGCGGCCGGCGCTCCGGCACAGACTGTCCCGCGGCTCGCTGTGGGGCGCGGGGAGCGGGGAGGAGCTGCGGCGCCCCGGCCCCCCCTGGACCTGCACCCCCGTGCCCCCCCGCTCCCGCCGGCCGCCCCCCACCGCCCCGCTGCCCGCCGGCCACCCCTTGCGCCGACCCCGCTCCCGGAGGGGCCGGCGGCACCTGCGCGGCCGCGGCTTCGCCCCACGGGACGGGCGGCCCACGGCGGTGCCCGAGGTCATCGTCTGGGGTCCCACGGGCGAGGAGGACTCCCTGGAGAGCAGCACGCTGCCCAGCGCCTTCACCACCACCGCTTCCACCACCACCGCCACCACCACCACCGCCACCACCGCCGCTGCTACCGCTGCTGCCACGCCGCCCCGCGCGCCCCCCAGCACCCCGGCTCCCGCGCCCGGCGGGGACGCGCCCCGCAGCAGCCCTGGCCGCGCCAGCACCGCGGAGCCGGCTGCCGGCCACAGCAGCGGCAAGGACGCTCGCCCGCCCCGCGGGCTGGGAGACAGCACAGGTAGGGTCTGCCGGGGTCCCTCGGGAGGGCTGGAGAGTCCTGGGGCAGAGGGGCCGCTGCGGCGCAAGCGCTGCTGAGGTGGTGACGAGCGCGTGATGGCGAGCAGCAGCTCTGATTGATCCCCGTTACCCGCAGGTTGCTGTTTCCCATCAGCCGTGGCCACGCGCAGCCCCACCTCCCCGAACGGTGCTCGGGCACGGCGCTGCCTTCCCCCGGCGCTGGCTGCTGCGTGGACATGGATGGGGAAGCTGCTTCCCATTTATTTCAAATTATATTTGTTATTGCCAGTATTAAGCTGTGGGGTACCGTTGTGTAGTTTACAGAATTTATTCACTGCATCGACTGCCTTCAGCCCACAGGGATGTTCTAGTCGAATCGAAAGAGAGTTTTATGGCCTACTCTTAATTCCAATTAATGCATCTAGCCTGTCCCGCTTGGCAGGAAGGGACAAGCCACCCAGAGTGTTGTTCCTAACTTGGAGGAGTTATTTATAGTGGTGAAAAAACTCCTGAGCTACACGGTTTTTGAAACCACGCTGGGATGGGCTGGGCGAATTAGCAAGGGGGTGTCGGCAGTGACTGACAGTGTGAGCTGCTGGCTGCGTGACACGTGCCAGCATCCTCAGCCTTGTCCCCCCAGGCTGGCCACGGTCGGCACCTCTGGCCTGGGGGGCGTTGTGCTTGGAGCACGCGGGAGGACGGCGCTGGGCACGTGCTGCAGCTCGTTACTCGGCTGCCTCGTCTGGGTGCGGGTGAGCGGCGGTGATGCCCTTTTGGCAGGGAGCCGTGACCCGCAGCCGCCGGTGTCCCCGGCAGCCTCCCGCAGGGCGCTGCTTTCATCTGCCGCCTCTCGGCTCTCGTTAAGGGCTTTCTGCGGGATCGGAGTTTTTGCTAATTAACATCTTTTTGCTGCGTGGTGAATACGATAAGCTCCTTCCCGGGGCTGAAGGGCCGTTTTGATCTCAGCCTGTTCACCCCTGGTTGAAAAGCAGATCTGCTTTTCCTCCCTGTGCTGGGGTGGGACGCCCAGGAGAGCCCCGGCACGCTCCCGGCGGGGTGCGCCGAGCCCTGCAGCCCCTCGGGATGGGCACGCCAGGAGCCAGCAGCCAGCGCCGCCCCAACGCACCGGTCCCGCTGATGGGCGCCCGTGCGAGGCCGTGCGTTTCTCGAGCCCTGCTCCTCTCCGTTGTGTGAGCTTTAGCGGCTGGAAGTGTTTGTTCTCTGCTGGGAAAAACACATGGCTCCAAATGAGGGTGAGGTAACTCGGCTGCACTCCTTGTGTGCCTCAGTGAGCAGTGCAAACCCCTGTCCTGCCGTCCTGTGAGGCGCCGCGCGTCGCGATGGAGCCCGAGGTGGATGGGCAGGGAGCGAGGCAGGGATGCTGCTCCTGCAGCCTGTGGTCCTTCAGCAGCCCCAGGGGCCAGGGTGGTCCCCTTTGCAGCACCCAAGGGAGATGGGGCCACCCCAGGGCTCCTGCAGCCAAGGGGACCCACGCGCCCCAGCATGCCAGTGGCACCCTCGTTACTGTGGGGTGCTGCTGTCGTGCTAATGAAGGTGCTGCTTCCCCCCTCCTGCGCCGTGCCCTCGCTTCCCTCCATGCATTGCCAGAAAGGGACTGGTTACCGGGCACCTGGGGATGCTGAGGGACTGTTGGGGTCCTTGGGGTGCATGGGGTGAGGGCAAAGACAGCAGTGCTTGCTCAGAGGAGCGATAGAAGCAGTCCTTCCTCTCCCCCCGCTCCTCCTCGCTGAAGAAGCGAGAGAAAAAACCCAGAAATTCTGTCTGTGACTCACTGGCAGCAAAAACAGGCTTAGAAAACACCCCTGGAATAGCAACTGCTCAGCTTGTGGGAAGGAGAGGAGGCAGACGGGGGACTGGGTGCAACGTGGATGCCACCCTGGCTTGGTGGGTGCCACCCTGGCTTGGTGGGTGCCACCCTGGCTTGGTGGGTGCCACCCTGGCTTGGTGGGGGCACCCTGGCTTGGTGGGTGCTGACCTGGCTTGGTGGGGGCACCCTGGCTTGGTGGGGGCACCCTGGCGTGGTGGGTGCCACCCTGGCGTGGTGGGTGCCAGCGGGGGTGTTGGGTAACCCCTGGCGCAGGTGGGTTCATCCCGGTGCCGCCGGCGCCTGGCAGAGCGCTGCTGGCAGTCAGACGGGGACGCAATATGTTCACCCAGGCGTAGTTTATGCTTTTCAAAAATGCGCTGCCTCCTTCAGGGGCTGGCATCAGCATCTTACGGCGGAGCACAGAGAGAGAGAAATGGCTGGAATGCCAGCGCGCCGTGAGAGGCGGAGGGGCTGCGCGGAGGGGCTGCACGGAGGGGCAGCACGGAGGGGCTGCACGACGCCTTCACTGGGCGCGGGGCTCCTCTGCCACCACGCAGCATCCTCCTCACTGCCAAAAGGGAGGAGAAGAGGGAAGAGTGAGTCAGAGGCTGTTGAGTGAAGGCATGGATCACACTCGCTGGGTCGTCTGAGCCTCTCCTCTCGGTATTATTAGAATAAAGCCGTCTTTAATTAAACCTTTAAGTGCTTTATAAGGCAGAAGACTTTATGTGCCGTCTGCTGCTCTTAACGGGGGTTTGATGGCCGGTACGTGATGAGTTTGGCATCGTTCTCTGTGAGCAGCGTGCTCGGGAAGGAACCGGCGCACTGGGGCAGAGGTGGGGCCAGGTTTGCTGGCTGGGGGTGCTCCTGGGTGCTGGTGTGGGCACCTGCCGTGCCAGCAGCCAGAGCCGAGCTCATGGGGTGCCCCAGCCCCCCCCCCTCCCTCCTGCCGCTGGCCACAGCCCCATCGGGAATAGATAATGATAACCATGAGACACTGGTGTCCCCATGGGGAGGTGACCCTGCCTTCAGAAGGAGGGTGCGGGAGACAGGGCACTGGATGCAAGGAGATAGTGGATGCAAAAGGCTTCAAAGGAATTAATTAAAGATAAAATGTGTGTAAAAGAAGACCCCGGGCGGTTGGGCTGGAGCTGCCTCTTTGATCACCGTGCAGAGGCGTGGGGAGACATCGGAGCCAGGGGCCGGAGGGGAGGCGAGGGGGCTGACAGCATCTCCCAGGCCAGCCCCCCCTTAGGGAAGGAGGATGATGTTGAAGATGCGCACCCAGCCCTCAGCTAAGCTCTCCCTGGCGAGGGACAAGGGGCTGTCCTCCTCCCCGGGTTAGCAGATGTCACACCGCCTTCACCCACGTGTCTGCCTGAGCCAGAGACTCCTCGGAAATATTTATTGCTGGGTGATCTTTGCTGTAACACCTGCGAAGAGAGCTCCCAGTGCCTCTAGCGTGAGCCTCCAGCATCCTCCGTGGCAGGAACACTGCACAGCAGCAGATGTTCTCCTCCTTCCCTCAGTCCAGCCCAAGACACTGGGAGGTTTCCAGGAACCTTGGAGGGTTTTTTGCTGCATTTTTGCTCCAGGATGGCTGGTGCTCACGGCTTCGGGGCCCATCCCCTGGTGCCCCAGGTGGAAAACCACGGGGCTTTGCTGCCCCAGTCCTGCTTTGAAGGCAGGGGGTGCTGAGAGGAGTGGCCCGAGGCAGTGGGTATGGATGAACCCTGTGCAGGATCAGGGTTTCCCAAGAGGAGCCCTGCCCTCCAGCCAGCCCTCCTGTGGATTTCCCTTACAGGCTGTTAGACAGCAGAAGGGCTGGCACAGGGCAGAGCCGGACTGGTCCCCGGGGAGGGCGCTTCGTGGCGGTGACTGCTGCCAAGCCACGCCACGCTGCTGATGGAATTTTTCTGTCCGAAAGCGGTTTTATCGGCGAGATGAGGCTTGTGGGGATCAGATGCGCTTCCTGGCGCTGGGGAAGCTGTAGTGCCTCTCCAGTCCAGCTGGTTCTCCTGCTCCGGAGGAGGTGGAGGCATCGCCGTGCCAGCAAGAACAGGGGAAGGAGGCTCGTGGGAGGGGTGGGGTGGGATGCTGAGCCCACAGAGAGAGCCCCTCCTTGGGCAGCCACCGGCACCGGTGTCCTCGTGTCTGAAGGCAGCTGGGGACTGTGGGAGAAGAGCAAGAAGGCATCGGCCTGTCAGCCGTCGGCGTGCCCGGAGCAGACGTGGCCAGCTGCCAGGCTCACGTGCCCGACTGCCTGGCGCGGAGCGGGTCCTCTCCACTGGCTGCTGCCTGGCATTGCCCGCTGCGCTCCCCAGAGCTGCAGTACCCGATGCTCAGCTGCTGCAGTGTGGGGAGGCTCTGCAGAGCCCGGCAGCACGGCCGTTCCGTCTCCAGGCTCTTCCCGCTGTTTTGCCTGCTGGGACAGTTGCAGGGAGCACAGCCGAGTGCTGGGGACAGTTGCTGAGCCACCCAAGAGGAATCCGTCGTGGGTACAGCAGGTGCTGGCGTGCCCATCAGGCTGGGGCCATGGCATCACCAGCTGCCCGATGTGGTGCTGCGCTGAGCACAGGGCAGAGGTGACAGCACCGGTGTTGGCTTCTGCATGGGCTGTGATGCTCACCATGGACATTGCTTAGAAGGCTGTGTTGGCTGGGAACAATTGCCACGGCACCAGTGCCATCTGCCTTTTCATCATTTCCCTCTCTGTGAGCTCTTCAGCTGCTCCCAGGAGCCAGTTTCTTCCCAGTGCTCATTCCAGGGAGCCCGTTGGGAATGGGCTCTCCCTGGCCAGCTGTGATGCTGTGATGGAGGAGCGAGAGGTGTCAGGGTGCGTGGAGCTCCTGCTGCAAGCGAGCGCTTGCCTCACCGGCTCACCGCTGCGGTGCTGCCGGGCTCCCTGCTCCCCGCCGCAGGCCCAGCCATGGCTTACTGGGGACATTTATCCTCTTTTGGCATTTCCACTCCAACTGGGAGTTGCGGAAGGCTGAGGGAGAGCAGGGAGAGAGGGGCAGGGAAGCAGCCTGTGAGGGAGGGGCTCAGGATGCTCACTGCATCCCCCAGCCGGGTGGCACAGGTCTTCACAGCATCGGTTGTTCTCCGGGTACCGGTAACTCAGGAGCGCGCTCTGCAAAGTGAAAGGGAGCTGGCTCTCCCCTTTTTAATTGTATGCAGCTTTGGAGGCCTTGACGAGGGTCTTCAAAGAGTTGTGGCTCATAGCTGTTTTTATTGGGAAAATGAAAAATACCATCTCCCTCACCAGAGCTGTTGAAAGAAAGGCCTTGGGGGATAGAGGTTCTCTTTGTTTTTAATTAAGAGCTTATATCTCCTGTTCGCTGCCATTGCGCTCTTCTGCAGTAGCAAGACATCAGTCTCAAATGGGTTTTCTCATGGAATTAATTCTGGTGATGCAGAGCTGTCCAGGAGCTGTTTCAAAAGGAGCCCAGGAAAGCCAAAACTCAGCGCTTTCATCTCGGTGGCCAATATATAGTCTTTAAAATAACATATAGAGAACAGCCCTGGCGTGCTTCGAGCAGGTTGGGTTTGTGGGGAAGTCGGAGCTGCCTTTGGGAGCTGGAGCCTGGAAGAGGGAACCACTGGCTGCCCCATTGCAGGGATGGGGACGGGGCGGACGGGGTGGCACTCGCTGAGCATCCCTCCCCAGTCCTGCACACCAGCACCAGTCCTGCCCCCAGCGTGTTGCCGTGTGGCCAAGTGACCGCTGGGGTCTGCAGCTCGCTGGGCCCAGAGCTTTGCTGTGTGGAATATGTGCCATGGAGGTGGGCAGACACCCCCGAGCCGCCGTAATTCCTGCTTCCCCGCTGAAACCCCGCGGTCTGGGGGGGCACCGGCTTCTGCGGTGAGTCACGGGCTCAGCCGGGGGCTCCTCGCACCGCAGGAGGAGAGGAATTTTGCTTTATGAGCTATTGATTTTATGCTCCGGGTGCGTTTCCTCCAGACAGCCTGGGCTCCTCGGGCTGTGTTTGAAATAATGCTTTGCTCTAAGAGCCATCCCTCTCGCATCTCGCCTCGCCCCCCGGGTGCTGTCGTCCCTTAGCGGCTGTTCCCCTCTCCCGGGGTGCCCATCCATTAACACCCCCTCCTGCAGACGGGGTGTTTCGGGTCCATTTTGCTCTGTGCAGTTTTGTGTTTCTCTGAAGGCCTGCAGGGAAGGATCTGATGTGTTTGCATTGCAGTGGGTGTTGCTGTAAGGCTCTCCGGGGTCATCCCTGATACCCACCCAGTGCCTTTCCCTCTTTCCATCCCTGCCGTGGTTAGCACTGTTAGGAAAAACACTTCCCATCCCCTCGAAGCCCCCCAGGCTCTGGTGCAGAGTTAATATGGGATGCAAAGGAACTTTCTTCTATGCTGGTACATATGGCAACTTATGTATGTGATGGAGTCTAAAATTATCCAGCCCTTCTTACAATCCCCGTGTCCTGCTCCCCGGAGCTGCCATCCTTCCCGGTGCTCAGCCACCTCCCATCTGTTCTCCCCGCGCGTCCCATTACGTAAGCGCCAGGATTAATTGCCTCGTTAGGTTCTGCCGCGGCCCTGCCGCCTCTGCCTCCGCTCCCATCTTTGCAGAAGGTCTCATTTCTGACGCCGCTTCTGTTTTCAAAGGAATCGGGCACTGGGCTGGTGTTACTTTATTTTTAGAGTCTCCTTTTATCTTTTTCGGCAGTGTCCCACTGGGAGCTGCTCCAAGACTGCTGGGAAGGATGCTGTCGGGAAGGATGCTGCCGGGGTGGGTGTTGCTCCTGACCCTGCACGCGCCGGAGCACGGAAGCACCGGGGCGGGTGTGAGCTGGGACCTGCTGGCCGTGCTCCTCAGCTCCCTGGGGACAGGACTGCTGTTGTGCCCATCCTCTGGGGACCCCGAGCACGGGGCTGGAGGCCCTCAGCCGATGGGGTGTGGGTGGGAGGTGGGAAGCCCTGTGGCTTTTCCCTGTTACTTCCCTCAGGAAATGAAAGCTGGAGGCAGAGCAGCCAAGGAGCAAATCATTTGTCTCTGGGCAGTGGCTGATGCCCCCAGCTTGGGGGAGGACGACTCTGCCAGCCCGTGCAGCTCTGGGCTCGGTGGCTCCCGAGCGTTCTTGCCTGCCCCAGGTGTCCCTGCAGGTGCTGGCTGTCGGTTTGGAGCCCCCCCAGCCTGCAGAGCCATGAACGGAGCCCTCTGGAGCTGGAGCTGGTGCGGAGGAGGTAGGGGCCAGGTCTCCCCATCCTCTGCCACCCCCCTCCCCAGCCTTCGCTCCCCCTGCCCCGCTCCTTGTTCCGGCAGCTGCTCGTGCCAGCAGTTCTCCGGAGGAGCCTTGTCACAGCCTTGTCAGAGGCTTTGAGCCAATTGAAGTGTAATTGGGAGTAAATGGAGGAAATGGGTCATTTGCAAAACAAGTGCTTGAGCCGAAGTGAGAAAAATAACCCTGACACATCCCGTCCTGCTGGCCAGGGCGCTGGCGAGGAGCCGTCTGTCTGTCTGTCTGTCCATCCCATGGCTCCCCAGGGAGGGACTGTGCAGCTTATGGCACTGGGGAGCAGGGGGAGAACCCCAAAGGACACGGGGTTTGCGGCGTTCTGCACCTCCCTGCCTCTCGGTGGGCTCCTGCCGCCCCGGCACTGGGGCTGTGCCAGAGCCAAGAGCTGGCACTTTGGAAGCGGTGCCCTTCAGGAAACCCCCTTCACCAGTGATATCCGTGGTGTGGCTGACATCTGTCACCACCTCCTGCTCCCGACCACATCCCTGAAACCAGTCAGGATCCCTGCTCCTTTTCTCCCCCCCATCACCCCCACGGCGTGTCCGCTGGCACAGCACAGGGAGCTCGGTGCTTCCTCCAGAGACCCTGCTGCCTGCGTCTGGAGGTGAGGGGTCCCGCTGCAGCACCCGCCGGAGCTCTGTCTGCTCAGGTGGGTGCGAAGACATCGCTGCCCTCCCCTCCACACCCACCTGTCCCCAGCAGCCACTGTTGGCTGTGCCTGCCACCGGGGCTGGCAGCGGAGCCCTCCCTGCCACCGATTGCTGCCCCAGTGCCTGGCACTGGGCGCGTTCTGGTGAATCACTCGCCGAAGGTGACCTTGGCTTTATTGTATTAAACTGTCAACACTCGCATTCCTGAGCGTTTGATTGACGCCCAGGATGCATCCTGGCAGCAAAGTCACGGTGCTTCCTGAAGAGGTGTCGCTGCTGGCTGGCCGCAGTGTTCAGTGTCTGGGATGTTATGGGTCCCTCATCCCAAGCAGGGGTCCGTGCCCCCTTCTCAGGGCGGCCGGTGTCGGAGCTGGGGCCCTGCAGCCGGGCAGCGTGGTGACACTGGCAAGGCCGTGTTGGTGGTCGTCTTGAGCAGGGATGCTGAGGCGGGGAGGTCTGGGGCTGCCCCTGGGCAGAGCTGACGAAAGCGGGGGAAGCCCCTTGAGCTGTGGTGTGATGCTGCTGCACGGCGTGCTGGAGGTGGCCTTGGGAAGGTGAGTGACATCTCCCGGTGCGCCCGTGCCGAGCGGCTTCCGTCGTGTTTCTGGGGGATCAGGGGTTCTTTGGAGGTGCGTGGGCTGGGGAGGTGGCAGCTTTACGCTGGTAATCGGGCTAAACTCGAGCAGCTTTTCTCCCTCCATGAGTGTTGTTGGCAGCATGAGCATGGGCCACAGGGATGACAGGGTGACACATTTCCAGGGAGGCAAAACTTGTCCTTTGGGTGAAGGCAGCGGAGCAGCAAACGTGATCCAAAATACCCTCAATAAATCTCATCTGGCCTAATTACCCAGCCTGGTGCTGGGCTGCAGCTCAGGGTCCTGCAGCAGGGGGACGCGGCCCCCGACCTGTCTCTCCCAGGAGGGTTTTGTCTCTCCAGGGCAGGGACATGTGTGCATACAGCTGCTGGTGCTGGAAGAGCTGCTGTGGCCAGTTCACCACCACGACCCGTGGTGGGGAGATGGGCAGCCACCAGGCCACCTCCTGCCCGGGTCTGCAGCTGGAACAGCCCTGTGGGCACCGCCGGCTCCGGGCGCCCCTGCGCTCCGGTGCAGGAAGGAGCAGCAAATTCTTTGCCATGCACACCTGCACGGGCTGGGAGCACTGCGTGTGTATTGCTCAGATGCACATGTGTGTGTGTATATATATATATATACACACACACTGCTTGTTTTCTTGTCATACTAACACTTATTTATTAAAAATCCCATCCATCAGGAGCTGCAACATCTGTTTGTGAAAAATAGCACATCCTTGGGCTGCAGCCAGGAAAATCATTTCATTACGAAATTGCGACTGTAAAGCAGCACAAAATCACAAACACACTGTACATCGAGACGCTTTTGTTTCCAAACTGCTCATTAGGATTGATACACGAGCTGAAATTATACCCTGTGTAAGGTGAATTACGGGAAAATGAGCCCACCCGACCTTCTAAGTGAGCAGCAGTTAGCGCGGTAATTATCATCTCTGGTTAATCCTGCGCCCGCTGCAAGGCTGCGCTCGAGTTTCCCTTTCCGTCCCGGAGGGCATCGTCTGCACATCTCTTCCGTTCTTCCTGCCTGATTCAGGCTGACAAGGAGCGTACTTGAGAGGACGGGAAATGAGGAGCTGGGCTTACAGATTATTTTACGTAAGGCAGGAGGGGGCTGCGTACGGCCCCACGCCGGGGACGGGCTGGGGGGTGCTCAGGGGGGAGGTGCCGTGCGTGGCGGGGGCTTCGCTCTGCCAGGGGTCTCCCTTGGCTCCCAGCCCCACTCTCTCTCCTCTCTTTTCTCTGCAGGTCTGGCGGTTCATCAGATAATCACTATTACCGTGTCCCTCATCATGGTCATAGCTGCTCTGATAACAACTCTTGTCTTAAAAAACTGGTAAGGTCCCTCCTGGCTCTGTTTGGCTTGGGGTGGTGGTGTGGGGACTGGGACAGACTGGGGACGGGGGTGCCTGTCCAGCTGCAAGTGCTAAAGCCCGCGGCATCCACCGGGATGGCTTCGGAGAGGCATTGCGGGAGAAAATGGTTAATTTTACAGCAACCCCTCCAAAGGAGGCTGAAGCACCTGGGTTCCTTCATGGCCCTGTGGCTCCCCCGCTGCTCGCCATGTGGTGGGTGGCTTTGGGGACCAACACGTGGGCAGGGTCAGGTGGCCAAGTCCCACATGGGACACGTGCACATCACTGCCTCGCTGCAGCGTGATGCCACCTGGTGAGGTCCAGGTGGTGCGTTCGGCCACAGCGGGCGTCCCCGCAGGGCTGCGGGGACCTGTCCTGCGCTGGGTGGCATCTCCTCTACTGCCTTGTTTAAGCAGCTCCACTGCTGCTCCTTAAATCACCTTAAATTGTGCTTTCTGACCTTCCCTGCCTCCCTGGGGACTGGAGGGCATCTCCTGAGCCCTCAGATGCCGCCGGTCGGAAGCGTGCCCCGTCCCCTGGCGTGCTCCTGCACTCCTCCAGCTTCACTTGCTCCCGTTTGTTCTCGGCATGGCTGGGCGTATGGCAAAATAGGTTAGCTCTTCGCTCGGGGCGCTCCCGACTGTGCCTGTCTTCCCTGGGAAGATGGCCTACTTCGAGGTCAGTGTCGCCGGGGTGGTGATCCGGCTGCAGCTCAGGGCCGGTGGGAGAGCGGCTGCGCGGCGTGCCGCACTCGGCACTGGCGGTGCTTCTCTCCTTTGGCACTCTCCACCAGCCCGAGTTCTCCTCTGGTGCTGCAGCAATCCCATTCCTGCCCCAGGGGGAACTGCTGGCTCCCCAGGGTGAGAGGAGAAGCTGTCTGCAGGGTGATGGAGGCATCTGAACCTTGGCAGAGCCATAGTGAGCGTTGCAGCTGTCCAAAGGCACCCAGTTGCTCGCCCCACAGCTCAGTTTGCTTTGCTGGGAGCAGCCCTGGGAAGGCACCCAGAGTGCAGCTGGTGATGCTCGGTTGTGCATCTCAGACAGGATTTACTTTGCTGAACTTCCCTAGTTATAGCAGCATGCCAATGAAAGAGCGTGGAAAATGCTTCCTAAAGCACTTGTGGGATTTTCCTCTGGTAGTGGCCATAAGCAATTGGTACCACTGGTCCAGCTGAGCACAGCTTGGCAGAACAGCTCGAGAAATGTAATGCTGAAGGCAAAGAGGGGAAAAAATGAATGCAGTGGTCAGAGCAGAATAGAAATGGTTTACAGTAAGTGAAACTGGGGAAGTGCAGGGGATGCCTACAGGTGAACTCGGCCAGCAGCCGCGGGGTCACCAGCAGAAGAGCAGCACCCTGGTGCTGGCTCAGCCCTGACCTTTGCCAGACTCTGCGCTGGGGTTTCGGGTGCTGTCGAGGGTCCCTCTGGCACGGCCCGGCAGAGCTGACCCAGATCGCTCAGTCCCCATCCCCAGAGGGGACATGGTCTCCCCCACGTCCTTTGGCTGGCGTGTGTCCCCCCCAGGCAGGACGGGTGAGCGATGGCTGCGCGCCATCCGAGTGTCCTTCTTGTCGTGACTCCTCGCAGGCTGCCGCGGCGCAGCTGGTGGCCGGTGCCGTGGCTGTCTCTTTCGGCCGCGTCAGGCGGTGCAGAGCAGGCTGTGCCCCGCTGCTGGCGGGTGCTGCGCTCCCGGGGAGCCCAGTGTCCCAGCCCCACAGGTCCCCTCCGCCAGCAGTGCCAGCATCCCCTGCTCCCGCTGCCATTGGGGTGGCGATGTCCCGGTTGCGATAGGCACTGTCAGTGCTCTTGGGGAAAAAATGACATCTTAATTAAATCAGCGTCTTGACCCTTAACTCGGAGAGCGAGAGCAAGAGCAGGCTTCTGCTCCCTTCTCCTTTCCCCACCCGTACGGAACCAGAAGCCTTGCACGGCCGCGAGGTCCCGGCGGAGCCTGCGGAGCCGGGGGGGTCACAGGGAGCAGGGCTGCCCCTCCAGCCAGCCCGTGGCTTCTGACCTTGTTATCATCCCCATAAGCCAAAGCCTGTTGGTGCCTCCCAAGTGGAAAGGGTTTCACTTCATTGTTCTCACCTACGTCTTTTCACTTAAGAAAAGGCTTTCATTTCCTGCAGGTATAAACACACGGCTCGCTAAGTAATTCCTGTGCTGCTGAAACCCTTGTATCTAAAATTTAAATTTGATCCTGAAAAGAAAAAAGCCCCGCCAGCAGCACGCCCGCTTGATTGCGGCTGATCCTTCCCAAGTGCCCGAGTTCAGTGTGTTACCGAGCCACGTGTAATTAATGGCCGCTAATGCGAGTTCCCCGCCGAGCCTGAGCGGCGCGCGGTGCGCCCTGTCCCCTCTTCTCTCCCCCGCCGCCCCAGCTGCGCGCAGAGCGGGCGCCCGCGGCGCAACAGCCACCAGCGCAAGCTGGACCAGCAGGAGGAGAGCTGCCAGAACCTGACCGACTTCGCCCCCGCCCGCGTGCCCAGCGCCCTCGACATCTTCACCGCCTACAACGAGACGCTGCAGTGCTCCCACGACTGCGTCCGGACCCCCGTGCCCGTCTACGCGGAGGAGGCGCTGCGCTCGCCCGGGGACTATAAAACCACCTTCAACGGAAACAGGTGAGCCGGCGGTTGCGGGGTGCCGTCCCGCGCCGGTGCCCGTTGGCGGGAGATGCTCTGGGGCACACGGTGGAGCTGCCTTCCTCTGACTCTCCGAGCCGCGATGCTCGCCTGCCCCATAGCTCCGCGTGGGCACGGCCACTCACCTCTCGTCCCCCGTGGGCTCTGCAGCCCCTGCCCCCAGCCGTGCCCCCCACGGCTCAGCAAGCCCTGGCAGCGTTCGGCACCGCACGTTTTTCGGTTCCCGGCTGCCACCGCCAGCACGTAAATGCTGCTGGCTCCATCTTCCAGTGTTCGTGCTGTCTCTGAAGTGGCATGGAAAGAGCTGCTGGGTTGCAAATGAGCGGGGTGATTAATGGAGGAGCAGGGGCGAGAGCCAAATGAGCCGTTTGTCTGGCGTGAAATAGTGATGCATTAACAAGGGGGCTTCGTAGCAGCTGGCAGCACGGTGTCAGCGCTGCGAACCCTGGCTCTGCCTGCCCCTGCATGCTCGGGGAGGGAGGGGATGGGGGGTTGGGAGGGTGACCTGTCCCCACGCCCCAGGCTGGCACCCAGAGCCCCTTCGCTGGGCACCGGTGCGGTTGCATCACACAGTAAACGTATGACCCCCATCACAGGCAGGAGAGTTTGGAGGGAGGAAATGAGCAACTGGTGCTCCAGGCAGGCTGGCCGGGCTGTGGTGTGCGTGTCACCTGCTGTCCCCTGTGTGAAGGACAGCAGCCTGGAAGCCAGCAGCCTAACAGACATCTCTGTAACCGTCCCCTTCCGCAGGCACGCGGGGGTTGCTGGCTCAGTTTGGGGGTTTTCGTGGGACCCGCGGCGTGGGGCTGCGCTGCTGCTCTCAGCTGGGGCTGCAGGGACGGGAGGGACACACGGGAGCTCGGCTGCGTTTGGGGTCAGGTGTCCCCGAGGCGATGGGCTGCCTTGAAAGGTGCTCGTGCACAGGGGTGAAAACGTTTGATATTGCAGTCTGTCTTTTTCTTCTTCCTCTGCTTTGCACCGCCCTGCTTTCCGAGCCCAAGAAGCCCATCCAAGCCCATCCAAAGCATTATTTTAGAGCTTTTTTTTTTATCCCTCTAAAAAAGCTGATTTTTGCAGCAGGCCGCCTGGGCTTGCTCCTTGTGTGTTACCTACCAGCACGTGCAAGCCCCTTTTTCTGCTCGCTGCAGACCCTCTTCTTCTGACCGGCATCTTATTCCCGTGGCCTTTGTGTCTGAGAAATGGTTTGAAATCTCCTGCTGACTGGCCGAAGCCTGTTTGACTTCTGGGGGCAGGGCAGACGCCGTCGGGCTGTTTCCTGGTACGTACCACGCTCCCCCCGCGTCCATCCCCTGGCCACCCCCTTGTGTCCATCGTCCCCTGCATCGCCTGGTGCCACCCTTCTGTTGGGACATCAGGCCCAAGCAGGGTGGCTCGCCCGGCTGGGATGGCTGCACATAGCTTGCACCGTGGATGGGACCCTGGGTACCAAAACAGCTTTTCCACGGAGGTGAATTACAGACGGGCGTGAGCTGGCTGTCAGGGACTGGGATGGAGGTGGACTTGAGAGCAAAGGGTCCTCAGGGCAGCCCTGAACTTCAGCCTGATCTTGTGGTTCCAGCCCACCCCTAAAACCTCAACAGTCGTTTCCGTGCTGCGAGCTGGCCCGGTCTGTAATTAACCTCTGGCTGCATGATGGACAGCCCGTCTCCTTCAAGGGTCACGCATCCCACATGCATGCTCCGTCGGTACCCGAAAGCTCGTGTGATGATGTTTGCTGTCACCAACCCTTCCATGCTCCTGCTGCAAGGCTGCCAGGGTCCTCCTCCTCCCCCTGTGTCCCCCGGTACTGCTGCCACCAGAGGAGCACAAGGCTGTACCAGTTTGAACAGTACATTTTTGGGGGATTCTTTTCCTTTTTGAGTATAGCTGGGGCCATTTTCACCTCCTTGTGCTGCTTTTGAAGGTGGCACGGCAGATAGCGGTGGCAGGAGAAGCAATTAGGGTTCACTGCGTGCCAGCTCACAGTGGGGCAGCGGTGCCCGTCCGAGCCACGTGCTCAGGTGAATTAATTGGTCTGTCCCAAGTCCCTGCTGTAATGAATCATATATTCAGTGTAAATGAAATTTCCAGCCTTCCCTGACTGCAGCTTACCCGGAATAGCCTGTTTGACATTATGCTCAGCTATTGAACACAGAAATATAATTAGATTAGCATGGAAGGGAATAAGAAGTTAATGGTCTCGGCCACGCTGGGGGCTGGCTGTGTCTGGGCAGGGCAGTGAGCAGGGGCTGAGCCCTCTGCCCGTCGCTGAGCCCTCCACGTCGCTGCCCACAGGGTCCCACTGGCACGGCCCCGCTGCTCGGCTGGGGCTTCGCCAGCAGCTGTGGAAAGGCTCTTAACCCCCATCTGTTGATGTTCTCTTGTTGTTTCTCTGACTCTTCTGCTGTGGCCACTGTCTGAGGGGACAGAGAGCTGGTGATGGAGCAAGGGCAGCGCTGGGAGGACAGGAGAGGGTCTGCAGGGTCTTCCTCCACAGCACCCACAGATGGGAGCTTCGGAGGGCAAACAGTGAGAGTCCAATGTGAGCTTTGTAGTTGGTGATGTCTGGCTTAAAATTATTTTAACCCCCCCCACAAAACCCAGGCCAGTCATACTTGGGTGCCATCAGCAGCCCTCGTGCCTGGAGCACAGGGAAGGACTGAGCAGCTCTGAGCCCTCGCACGCTGTAGGAACCCTGTGCAATTCCCACCGCTCCCACCCGAGGTCCTGTGGAACTCTGGGCCAAAGACCCTGCCCGGGTCAGCTCCACAGGTCCTTTGAATAGTCCACAGCTGGTCCATTATGCCTTAGTAAAGCCCTGAAATTCTCATTGACCCATTTTCATGGAATCCATAAAACATATATTGACGCGCTCTGGAAAAATCTATGCGAGTCGTACCTGGAGCATTAGCTCTGTAATAGTGTTTCAATTATTTATGCAGTTCTGGAAGCTGATGTTTGGTTTCATTACCGTTAGCAAAATGAGATTAATCCAAAACCTGTTCTCTGCGTGTGTACGCGTGCATACGTGTGTCTGCCCCGGGGTGTCTGGAATACGTGAGTGGTGCAGACCAGGTGACTGCTGTAGATCCCTGCCATGTGTGGGGAGCAGTGAGGAGGCACAGGTAACGGCAGAAATTGCCTTCATCCCAAAATGGGGTCAACCCAAATCCTTTAGAAGCTCAAAAAAGGTCGCTTAATATTTTTTCCACACCGTACTATTCCCATGGATATTTGCCTACATCTTCCACCGGGGTTGTGAGAGCTAGGAGCTGCTGGGGCCGTGGTGTCTCCTGTGTGGCACGGCTGTCCCTGCAGCTCGGGCCTTGCCCCACACCCATGGCTGTCAGCGCGGCTGCCCACAGCTTCCCAGACCCCTGCGGTCCAGCGGTGCGTCGCAGTCCCCTGCAGACAGCGTTTGCATGAGTGTGTGTGTGCCAGCTGGGCCATCCCGCAGACAGAATGACTATTTCAAGTTTCACGTGTCACTGTGTAAGGTAAAACCTTCCCAGAGCAGATGGCGTGGCTGGTGGTGCCGAGGTGGCTCCCTGCAGATTGTCCCATGGCTGCCCTGTGCTGTCCTCGGGCGGATGCTGGTAGGTGCAGGGAGGGCGGTGAGCCTGAGGATGCCTTCGCAGCTCTCGTTTCTAGAGGAGGGGCTGGTGGAAAAGGAGATGCAGCAGCTTTGGGAGAGTTGGCCCTTTTCCTGGCTGGCTTTCGCAGCAGCAGCAGCGCAGCCCGAAGGTGACCTGGGGTGCCGTTGGCCTGCTGCTCTCGGCAGAGGTCCAGGGATGCTCTAGAGCACGCGGAGCTTCCCGGCTGGAGGGGTTATGCATGGGTCTCTCTTCCCATCCCCTTTCAGCATGTGCAGAGGACAGAGGGGGGCACAAAAGGGACACCCCCAGCTGGGGTGAGCAGAGGAGGGGGCTCTCTCTGCTCTGCAGGCGCATGGCCAACATGCTGGGATGGGTCAGATGCTGCACCACTCTCCATGCTGGAAACCTCTCTCCTTGGAAAGGCTTAAAGCACTTTACAAGTTTTAATTGATGGCACTTCACAGCTCCTAGCTGCCTAATAAGCAAATTAGTCCTCCTGAACGTGTAGTCAGAGCTGGAGGCAGGAGACGGGCGACGCGGCAGGGGAGGGATGGGGACATTGCGGCTAGAGGAGCACCGGGAGGCTGGCTGGAGTTCAGCGTGGCCGTTGCACATTGCAGTCCATCAGCACTGAGCGAGGTGGTGCTGCCTGAGGGGCAGCCTGGCGTTTGCTGACACTGCTGGCACCCTCAGGCTGGGCTGGGCCGTCGCAGGGGGCAGATGTAAGGGACAGCGCCGCGGAGCAGTCTCCATCCTGGAGAGCCCCCGCCAGTGCCAAGGTTGTGGCAGGAGGTGTGGTGGAACTGCTCTGGTTACACGGCAAGCAGATGTTGATGTTATTTCTTGGGCTCAGATTCACCCCGTGCCAGGCAGAGTGATGGGGAGGGATCCTGTGCTGGCCCTCCCGGGATGGGTGTCCGTGGTGAGTGTCTCTGTGGGTGGCCAGGGCTGGCAGGAGCACCTGGTGACTGTCACACCGCGGCAGCAGGCAGCCCGGTGTGCTGATGCTGCGGCAGCAGCGTGGCCCAGGACTGGTCTGGGTGAAGAGCAGAGCAGTCAGTTAAAGCAGGCAACTCTCTGGAGAATTACCTGCACGGAGGGGTGAGCAGCAGAACTCCCTGTGCCCTGATGGCAGCAGATGGCAGAGGAGATGCAGTGCCGAGGCGGAGGCAGGAACAGCCCCTTTGCCAACCGAAAGGTGACATTTGCTGAAGGCTGGAGCGGCTTTGGCCGTGCACCACAGCAACCCGGGGTGGGCTTGGTTTGATTTCGTCCCAGCTCTGGGGCTTTCTGAAATGAAGTTTGAGATTTCGCATTATTCTTGTCCTTAATCCCACTCTCTTTGACTGAAAAAAACCCAGGAATGAGATTATACAAAAATCTGTAAGGTTGATCAAGTGCTGACCTACTTTGCACAAAGAGGCTATTTGGAACACAATATAAATTTTACATCCTGCAACACATGCATTAGGTAGTGCTCATCCAGAACTGTGTACGTTCAGCATCGCTCTCAGAGAAGGGCTGATTTGAGACCTGAAAGTCGTCCTGGTGCAGCAATGTGGTTCTGACCTGTGGTTTTGCACAAGGCAGTTAAAATTTACGGCATTGTGTGGTAATTCTGTGCTTTGAACACGGCGAGCAGCTGCTGCGGTGGCCCCGTTCTGCCTAACAACAGCAAATGGCTTGTATTAACATTAACAGCTAATGAGTCATCATAAAAAATCCAGGCTTGTCTTCGGAGGAATAGCAGCAGTCCCAACACAGCCCCGGTGCCGCAGATTAAGGACTCTGCAAAATCTGTCTCACTAATTAGTGTTGTTCTCGGAGATGTTGGGCATCTTGCTTGAAAACAGCGTTGAAGAAAGAGCTCTTGAGCACAGAATTCTGGCATTTCTAGAGCTGACCACCAGCTAGCCAGGGTCCTGGCCTGGGTCAGGGCGTGTGTCAGGAGCACCCTGTAGGCAGCACTGAGTGGGTCCAGCCCACGTGTGGGTCGCTGGTCAGGCTCCCGAGCTGTACTGCCGCGTGTGTCGCTGCGCAGTCACATCCACGTAGAGCAAACGGCCGCGCGCTAACGATGGGAGTAATTGTCTTTGCACAAAGGTTTAAAGATTACGTAGGGAGAGATCTTTCAGAAGACGGCAAATAAATAGCTTAAGCAGAAATTCAATTGCATCTCTGGTTTTGATGCTTAACCAATTCTCTATTGATTCCTTTAGGGCATTTAACTTTAGAAAATCTTGTTAGTGCTCATCATCATCTTCTCATCTGCCAGAGCACTCTCTGCTCTCAGCCCCAGAATGAAAAGCTCCAGCATGTGAGGATGCTCAGGAATAAGTCACGCTTTGCAAAACGCCCAGAGAAGATGAAAGTGTGCAGTAAGGCACAGCAAAGCCTTCAGTCACTGCCACCGCTCGCCCAAAGCCCCCCCGGCCCGAGGCTGCCCCGGGGCAGGGGGGAGCGCAGTGACACCCCAAGCCCTCGCTGCTGGGAGGAGGGGAAGCCCCTGGGCACTGGGGGGGTCAGAGAAGCGTCGTGAGTCGTGATGCGTTTCCCTGTTGTGATTTAATCTTTGTCTTTCTTCTCGTCCTTCACAGGATTCCATTGGTGAACCTGTAAAAAAATATACAAAAATAATGGGTTACCTGTACCTACCATTTCTGTTTACCAGTAGGAGACTCAAAGAGCAGCGTTCTATGGGCCAAATATATTTTTATAAAAATGAACATGCCTATAGGTAACTGCGTGTTTCCAAGAGCGCGTTGGGTGGAGAAGAGAAGGACGGACGTGCGAGCAGAGGGGCCGGTGGAGGAAGAGGACGAGGAAGGAGTGAGCGCCTGGAGCCTGGACGTGGACTGTGACTCTGAACCTGTGCCAATAATACCATTATGTGCCATGTGCCGACGCAGAGACTTCAGGAGAAGCCGAAGCCGAGTCGGTAACGCCGAGAAACGTGGAGGACGAGTGGGGTGTCTCTTCTGGTGGGGTCATTCATTCCAGTCCATACGCATACATACATAGGGTGTACGTAGAGAGAAGAGATATATATATATATATACACACACAAACACTTTTTGTACTGTAGCAATTTTGGAAGATCTTAAATACTCATTTTTAATGAAGATGTCATGGGCTAAAATCTCATTTCTTTAACATGCATCATACGAACGAGGTGAACCAATGTTTTCTACTTTGGCAGCTTGCCTTTCAAACCTATAAGTGTATATATAGATAGACATATATACATATATATACGTGTGTGTGTGTATGTATAAACATATATATGTATGTATACATATATATATATATATATATAGTTTTGGTTCTTTTTGGAAATGTTTTTCCAGCGGTGGCGACGTGACCGTGGCAGGGACCGGCGGGGAAGGGGTGGCAGAGAGCTCTGGAGCCGGGAATGGAATGGAAGGAGAAGGGAAACGGGCTGGGATTGTGGCTGGAAGGACGTGTCTGGGCCAGATTCACAAAGGGCATTCCTGCTGTGGGAGGTCCGAGGCAGCGGAACGCTGCGGCAAGAGGAGCGGGCAGCAGCGGAGCTCCCGTCCCACCGCTGGCTGCTGCTCGCGGGGTGCTCGCCCCTCGCCAGCCCCTGTCCCCCCTGCAGGATGGCACGTGGGCTGGATCCCGCTCCCGTTCCCCACGGACCCCAGGTCTGGGACGGTGCTCGTGCCCCACCGTGTTCCCAGGAGCAGGGCAGTGGGTGGCTGTGCGGAGCAGGGCGAGCGGGAAGTGAGCACGGAGCTCGCAGCGGGCTCCTGGCAGCGTGCAGCAGCTCGGGGTGGTGGTGAAGGGTATTTCCAGGCTGCTGTAGCCCGATACATCGTCAGGGTAGATTGGAGGAAGCCCTAAGGTCTGTGCCTGCCCCTTGTTTCACCGAGCAATGGTCCCCATGACACATTGGGGCTGGCCAGGGATGGGTTTTAGGTGTGGTCTTGGAAGGGATGGGCTCCTCTTGGCACAGGAGACAAATTTCAGGAGCAGGATGTGAGAGTTTTTTTGGAAAACGGCTTCTGAATTGGCCACGACACCAAAGCTTGCTCAGCCCTTTGTGTGGATCAGGAGAGAGACGATTCCATGGCCTCCTGGCCCAGCCCAAGGCCAGCGAGCACCGGGGAGACTCCTCCGTCGCTCTCCTGGCTGTGCTGGGTCCGCAGTGGCAGGAGAAGGTGCAGCCCACAGCCGTGGGCATCACTGAGGGGCGTGAGAAAGGGAATTCTGCCCAGGGTTTGCCGGGGAGGAGCAGGTCTGCTGGCTCCAGACCCCGGGCCGCAGCTCGGGGGGTGCTTCCACGTTAGCGGGGTGGGAACGGCGGCGGAGTTCAGACCAAAGTCCTCCAGTCCTTTTTGTAAACCGCCCTCCCTAAATACTGGCGATTTTCTAGACCAGTCCAGATACCCATTTCTACTCATCCCCTAATTATTCACCTCCATTTCTTTATTATAATGAACATACAGTTTAAAAGAAAAAAAAAAAAAGTAGAAACTCCTGTTATTGGGCGTAGCCACGTGTGCAGCCTCGTGTTTCCGTATCCTTTCTCTCCCTTGCGGATGGAATTGCACAGTCTGGGTTATTTTTCCTGCGGTTTTGGAAGCTGGGAAGAAGTCTTCCTTGCCAGACCTGGCAAGGTCCTCTCCGAAGGCATTGGTGACATTGCCTGTGACATGAGCCTGGCCATGGCCTGAGGGACGTTCTGCACTGGGGCGCTGCCGACTGCAGAGGAGGAGGAGTGGGAGTGGGGTCCTGTTGCTCCGGGCTGGGTTCAGTCCGTGGCCGAGCGCGTTCCTTCTGCAGAGGCGGTTTCTGGTGAGCGCTGAGCGGGGTGGGCATGGGCAGCAGCAGGGATGCACCAGGGCTGGGTCTTGGTGGGGATGGGGGGTACTGAGCAGCGCTGGGTCCCCTCAGAGCGCTGCCACAGAGCAGAGCTGAACCTTCTGAACCTTCTGCTGTGTCTCACCAGAGCAAACCTTCCCGCGGTGGGCTGGGCAGCGGGGGTCTGCTGGGCAGCGCTCACGTTCAGGCTCCGGGGCGTTGGGTGGGATGCTCCAGAGGGGGACAGTGTCTCGCTAGAGGAATGACCCGCCGAAGCTTTGTCCTTCCCTGGGACACGTGGGGAGCGTGTGCCCTTGGGGTGTCCCAGGGTCTGCCCAGCGGCGCTGCGCGGGGTCCTGTTCCCGCCGGCGGCGGTCACACGTGTGCGCTGGGGCTCGCGTGTCTGCCCGGGGCGGGCGGTGCAGCCCCTCTCCTTCTCCTCACTGGCCCCATGTTTGAATTCTCCTTTGTCTGACTCGGGTGGTATCGGTCCCCTCCGGTCTGCGCTGATCCTGCTCGGTGTGGGTCCGTGCTGGCTGCACCCAGGAGCTCGTGCGGGCGTTGCAGCGTAATCCCGGGAGCAATCAGACATTGCCCAGCAGAGCCTGGCTCCCTGGCTCTCTATTTCTGCGTGTGTGGATCCCCTGCACCAGGGGGAGTCGCCAGGCGGCGCCGGGGGCTGGCAGGGCGGCGTGGGTGGCACCGGGGTGATGGCGATGGAGAGGTGCCCAGCTCCGAGTGCAGCACCCAGGAGATTCCCTGTGGAGGTGGGGTGAGGAGTGGGAAGTGTGTGTGTGTGTCAGGGAGAGAGAGAGGGCAAGTGAGTGTGACCCCAGTTGAGTGGAGCAGGTTTCTGACAGCGGGGCTTGTGTGAGCTTCCCACGTAGTCTGCAGAAAGACACATCCCGGTCACCGAGAGCGGCAGTGACCCAGGGAACAAAAGTAGATGCACAATCTTCCCTTATTTATAAGGACCAACAGCACTTGCACTTTATCCGAGAAGCGCTCCCACCCCAGCGCAGGCCAGGCACACCGCGGCGCGGCCGGGAGGGAACGCGGCGATGTCCCAGGCAGGGTCCCAGCAGCCCCACGTCTTTCCTAGCAGAGAGAAACGAACTGCGGTCGTTGCCTTCCCTGCTGTTGGTGGAAGCCAAAACAAAAGAGAAAGAAATGGAAACATAAAGTCACATTGTCATGGAATTCACCTCCTGAGCAGCTCTTTCACGCCGTGGGCAGCGCGGGCGAGCGTGGTGTGCGCAGGCATGTCCTCTCGGGAGCTTTGCCGTGCTTCAGCCTGAGCCAAACCCCGTTTGCAGCGTGCCCTTTCCTGGGAAAACAGAGCTTTTTACCGTGTTTTGTTTCATTGTGGATCTGGCAGCTTGAGGAAACAAACAGGTTTGCTCCGTGCTTTGCTGTAAGCGTCCAGCTAGCTGCTTCATGGTTCTTTTGGGTTCATTTTCCGGATTTCTGAGCCCCTCGGTGTTTGCCAAGGAATGTGTTGGAGCTGCCGGAAGACGGCCACATCCCCCACGTGGGTGGTGCCGTGTCTGCGAGCTGCTGGTGGCTCTGTCTCTGGCTGCCCCCCCCCGGGGCAGAGGGCTGGCTCTCCCTCGGGCTCCGCAGCGAGCCCGGACCTCCCGGGCTGCACAGACCTCCCCTCCCTCCGGGCTCAGTGCGAGCACCCTCGGAGCAGCAGGACTCGCTGCTCCCACCGAGCCGGGGAAGCAGGAGAGCTTCCAGCCACTGCTGGGCTCATTCTGCCCCAGAATAGCTGCTTTGGGGCTGTTGGTCCCAGCTCCCGTGCGCCAGCACCGCCGGGTGCAGCGGGCAGATCCCTGGGGCGGCGTCATCCCGTCGCACCCCGGGTGCGGGGGCAGCGCAGGGCTGCCCATCTCTCCACATCGGGTCCTTCAGCCTTCACTCTGTCTTCCCAGCCGGGGAGCGGGGCCGGCGGCAGCGGGGAGGGTGTGGGGTGCGATCCACGGCGCTCAGCGGGGCGGGGGGCGGGTGTCACCTCTTCTCCATCGGCGGCTGGTCGCGACGGAAGGTAGTTCAGCTCGAATGGTAGTTAATTAGTAGATATTCTACACATATTATATATTTTGTAAAAAAAAAATGATAAAAAAAATAAAATAGAACAAAAAATATATATATCCTATCTCAGCCCACCCATTTCAGGATGAATGTGGTTGGAGTTTTCGTTCAACCGGGTATAAAATCTGTAAGCGATTTTTTTCAAAACCAGCAAGAAATCCCTCGCCGTCCCCAGTCCGTGGGTTTGGTCTCCAGATCTCATGTAACGCTTCTCACGCATTTCTAAGGGTTGTTCTCAGCATTTGTAGGTACATTTTTAACAGTGTCACGAGTGGAGATAATATTTACTTTGAGAAAAAGTATACGTTGCACAAAAATGTACACTAAGGGCACAGATTTCTGACCCAGATTCTTCTATTTTAGGTTCCGAGGGGTTTATTTTTCTGTTTGATAGGACATTGTACAGTGAAGTTTACACTTTATTTTTATTTTGCCAAAAAAACCCGTTTTCTAACATGAGACAGCTTTTCCTTTGGAACCGGTTTTACATCACTGAGTACTTCTTTACGTTCCCGGGCACACCCCGCAGCGCTCGGCGTCGCGGTCCCCCGGTGCGAGCCGGGGCGGTGGCGGGGGGGACCGGGGAGTCGGCCGCCCGCGGGGCCGCGCAGGCCAGAACTGTTTTCTTCCCGAGTGGTTTTAATTTGTCTCTGTACTTGGAAGCTGTGTACTTGGAAGCACTGTAAATGCCCCCTATACCGAGTTCCCTGTGTATATTTAGTACTCTGATGTTGCTATTAAAACTGATATGAGAACCGCGCGGCCGCGTGCTGACTGGGTTCCTCTGCGCGGTGGCCGCGGTCGTTTGGGGCCGGGGGGGCTGACCCCTTGGCAACAAGGAGCCATGGGCTGTGTGTCCCCTGGGTGAGCGCCCCAGAAGTGGCCCTGCCTCCATCCAAAGGGTCCCGCCTGTCCCCCCGGGGTCCCCACCGCCAGACCCTGCAGACCCCGTGTCCCGAGGGCTCCGGGGGGCAGCGTGTGCATTGGGACAGAGTGCTTGAAGGAGGGAAGCCCTTTAATAGGACAGTTAGGGAGTTAATTACACGTCACTAATGATGTTTTAAACGAGCAGCCTGGCGATAAGGTAAGCGGGGCTCTGCAGTTGTTAACCCAGATCCATGTTTTACAGAGATTTTGCCGTGAGCAGTGGCGTATTGAAGTGGGTTTTCTTGTTTGCAGACTGGGGTTGAGATGGGTGATGATGGTTGGCACTCAGGCCCGGGTGGGGCTGCGTGACCACGCTCTGCTCGCCGGACAGACAGAGGTGGGGACGCTGGCCCCACGTGGAGGGGGCTCATGCAGAGCTCTCTGGGCAGCAGGGACAGCTTCCCGCGTCCCCAGGACACCGTGGGATGGCGCGGCTGCCATCCTCCGAGACACCATCTGACCTAGAAAGGGGAACAAAGCCTTTTTCAGCGTCTGTGTCGGCTCTGAAGAGGGGTGACCCGAGCAGACAGCCGTGGCAGCTCTGTGCCGGGCCAGCCGAAACAAGGAGTGGAGATGCTGCCTGGCCCCAGCACAGCCAACTCCTCCAAAGCTCTCTTCTGCGGGAGAATATATAGGAAAATAGGGAGGGACAAAGTGAGATGCTCTTCATTTTAGGGCCAAATTGCCAGCTTAAATCACCGTGACAGTGTGTACAAGCTCACGGGCTGCGGACGGCCCCGGCGCTGCGTATATCAGCCGCAGAGCTGCCCAGATACGAGGGGGATTTCGGGGCGTGAAATACAGTGCTGGGATCTCATTCCTTCCCCGCTGTTTGTCACAGCCGGACCCGCGCTCGCCAGCTTGAATTGTTGCAGGTGTCACTGCTGGGAGCGCAGAGGAGAAATGCTGTGCTGGGACGAGGGGGACAAGGGGGAGCAGGGCGGTGGCTGCCGTGCGGTGCTGCCCGGGTTTGTGCGGCACGGCCGCGGGAGCAGGCAGCGGCTCCTCTGCTCCTCAGCTGCTCCTCGTGCTCCGCGAAGGCTGGTGGCTGCGGGAGCTGCTGCCCTGCCCAGCCAGCTCAGCTTCCTGCGTTGCAGCCAGAGGCAAGAAGCAGCCGAAGCAGCGTCCCCGCAGAGCCAGCCGTCCCTGTCGCCTCCAGCCCCCATCGCCCCCGGCACGGTGCCAGCAGCATCCCCGGCAGCTGCTCCCCGGCCGTGCGGTGGGGACCAGAGCACGGCCACTGTGTGCCATGCCCCAGGTTAATGGGTGCCTCGAGCAGTCCCCAGGGCTGGAGGAGCCTGGCTAGGTCACCGTCCCCGTTCCAGCGCCGGGGGCAGTGAGTTCTGTGCTGCTCCTCGGCCCCGCAGCGGGGCCAGGCTGGAAAATGAGGCTGGAAACAAAGCACCAGCGCGCTGATGCCGCAGCACACAGCTCTGTTAAAAAGTAGGACTAAGCATTATCCAAGTTTAATTATTGTAATTATACCGGGGCGAAGTAATTGCTGGAGATATTTTAAGCATCAATCAACATGCTATTTTGAAAGCTGAGGCCCTGATTTCTCCAGGGCAAGGTAGGAACCATCAACAGGCAGCAGCGCTCCTGGGGAAGGAGGAGCCCCCCAGGAAGGGCCTCACTAAGCTGGTCACGCTGTGTCTGCAAACAGGGAAGTTTTTGGGGGGTGGAGAGGGAGATGAGAATGGGGGAGGTGGGGGACTGGTCGTGCCAGCATTCCCGTGTCCCTCAGGGCACGCACCGGGAGCCAGGCGGCTGCAGGAGGAGCAGCAGCGTCGGGAAGAGGAGCCGTGCACCATGTGTGAGCCCACCTCAGCATCAGCTTTGAGGAAGATTGGCTGGGGCTGGATGATTTAGCGATGCTGAAATCATTTAAGCTTGTTATTGTGGTTTCTATGGCTCTCTGGCTGGATGTAACAAATTGTCTGCATCATTTTCCAGATGGATCATTCTTAAATCATCCAGGACAGGCTTCAGGGCTCAGCGCTGAAGCAGTGGAAGGCACTTCAGTTCAATAAATGCTGGAAATGTGCTATATTGAGTGCTATTTCTTATTAAAAGTTTAAGTACATCATCCGAGCTGATGGGTCTCACAGCCAAGATCTCCACACCCTTCCCGAGTGCCAGTAGTTCCCCCAGGGGTGGGGGCAGAGGTGGGGCTGTGCTTGGGTGCCCGTGGCTGGAGGCGGGGTGGCTCTGTGGCAGGGTGGAGGGGACAGTGGCAGAGGGGCTGGCCCAGCAGCTCACCTCTGCCCCCAGCCTCCCCCTCCCTGCCTGGGCACCAGACCCTGCGTGTGTCCAGCTCCCGGTGGGCGGCGTGGCCCAAACGTGTCTGGACACTGGGCTGAGCAAAACCTTTTGTTGCAATTAACTGCTTCATCAGGAAGCTGCACTGCAGAACAGAGGGGTTTGTCACTGCCGCTGCCAGGCGCTGCAGCAGAGCAGGGGTCGCCTGCCCCGGCCTCACGCCCAGCCCCGCGGCAGGACGTGCCGAGGCAGCCGGGCGCAGCTCAACGTTTGGCCACGGACGTGCGCGGCCAATAAATGACGAGCGCTGAGAGAGCGTTTTGTCACTGCCAGGCAATTTGTGCTAATAAGCAGTTTGAAGCAGCGCAGCCTCTCGCAGAGAGATGAGTTATGGCAGGAGGGCGATGGAAAGGAAGAGCCCCGAGGATGCTGCGGTGGAGGGGACCGGCACAGAGCCTGGCCTGGGGGGGTCGGTCTGTGCTGGGGTCACCACAGGGTTGGGGTCAGCTCATGGCCTCTGCCCACCTGGGCTGGGGGGCGCAGCAGCTGCCCACAGCTTGTGCTGGGGACCCTCTCCCCGGGGGGACCCGTCCTGTGGAGGCTCGGGCAGCGCGTGTGGATGCGGCTCTCAGCATTCACGTGCCAGGCCGGTGTTAGATCCAATCTTGAGCTTTATTGACGCTGGCACGACCTGAGCCCCGAGGTGCCGGGACCTGCTCAGCTCTGCCGGGAGTGACACGTCTGTATGTTTTTAATAAACTTGCCAGGATGAAATCCTCGCTGTTCCTCTCGCTCTGCTCATCCTCCGAGCATATTAACTGGAAACTCACATTTATCTTCCTTCCTTGTCAGGCCGAGCGGGGATGGAGTTTCTTCGGGGTTATTATTATCTTTCCCTTGCAGATTTCCAAGCATGAATAAGTGATGTGACTGGAGCAGAGGACAGGAGGCAGGAGCTGGTGACGGCTGTCCTGGGAGCCCACTCCTCGCCCCTGCCACCAAAGGGGACAGCATGGGAGGTGCCTTGGCCAAAGCCCCAGTGGGACCTCAGGGCTGTGACCGGGCACTGTCCCCGTGCAAAGCCCCGTGCAAAGCCAGGGTCAGCAGCACGTTGCGGCACCCAGCGCGGGGTCTGTTCCCGGCGCCCAGCGCCCACCAGCACAGGGGTCACTCGAGCAGGGATGCCATGTCCACCCCCATAGGTGAGCGTGTCCTCTCAGGTGCAGTATTTATGGACCTGTCAAAGGGCTTGGACGTGGCTGACCGCACTCCCCCTGCAGCAGTGGATTTCCAGGGAACAGTCCGTTTCTTCGCCTGACACTGGCCATCGGTAGCGTGAGCAGTTAGAAAGCATCGCCCAGGTTCACGGGCAGGAGAGCATCGCCCAGGTTCCCAGTGGGCAGCACCAACACGTGTGGCCCAAATACAGCTTTGGTTTCCCAGGAAGAGCCGTAGTTAAGCCGGAGCCGGTGGGCCAGGTATCCTGGTGGCCCCGGGAGCCAGACTGCCCCCCTCCCCCGGGCACGTTTCCAATTACCAGCACTTCTTTCTCTGCTTCTTGGTGTTTGAAATGCTGGCCAGCACTTTGCCCTCAGTCTGCAAAAAGCACAGCTTGACATTTGTTTTTCCCTATCTATTTCTCATCCATGTTTTCCTTCTCCTTGCTGCAGACTCTGTGCTGACATCCAGACCAACAGCTCTGCACAGAGCAGTGGATGGCAGCCAGCTCCATTTATAAAATGGCTTTGTGAAGCCATGAGAAGAGCAATATCCATGTAACAGTCCATAAACCTGTACATGGAAGCAATTAGCCGTGGTCACAGTCCCTGGTACAGAACAGCCCCACGTTCAGCAGCTTGCTCTCAGCCAAGAACCATCCCATAGCCGGTGCCATCCATTGCCACCGCTGCTGCTTTGGGCTGGGGTGTTTGCACTGCTGTTCCCCCAGGGCTTTGGAAGGCAGGAGCCCTCCAAACGTGGAGCAGGGCAGGGAACTGGGGACGCTGGGGCTTTTCTGTGGCCGTATCTCAGCAGGAGCTGGTTCGTGCGTGCTCTGAGGTGCTGCCCTTACCCACCAACACCTTTGCAAGTCAGGTGGAGCACGTGGCTGAAAAACAGGAGCCAGGGCTAATATTTAAAATGCAAATAAAACCTTTTCCCTCAAGGATGGCAGTGTTTAGCACTGTCTGGCTCCAAATAATTGCCTCCTGCTGAGGCTGCCTCTCCTAGGGCAGAGGGTTGGGCAGCGACTGCCTGTACCGAGCTGGTCTCTTGTGCCAGGGAGAGCGGGAGGGGGGCGAGAGAGCCCTTCAGAGCAGACCCCGTTCGGGAGATGGCATGCTGGCAGGGACAAAGCCCGGTGACAGCTGAGTGACACCGAGCCACAGCCGCCAGAGCCCCAGAGCATCCTTTCTCCAGGGGCCTGGGGAGAGATGGGACAGTGCAGCCTCTCCGGTGGCAGCCGCCCAAGATCGCTCAGCACATGGAGTGAGCAGAGCAAGTGGTGGGACAAAGGGCCCAGAAGATGCCGCGCTGTCAGAAGAGCCTCCGAGCACGGTTTTAACCCACGGAATTGATTTGAGACGGTTTCCCGGCCAAGCACAGCCCTCGAGTCACGCTGGGGCTGCACAAGCAGAGTGTCAGCTTGAGCTAGGTTTGAGGGCTGCAGAGAAAGGCGAGAAAAGAACAAGTGGAAGTTCCCAAGCTCCGTGGAAATCCTTCCCAGAGTCCAGCTGAGGCTCCCTGCGAGGGGGAATGCAGCATCCCTGGCAGCCCCAGGGCCGGCGCCGCGATTCCCACGGGAGTGAGGGAACGGGGCTGGGTTTTCAGGGAGAAAAAGATGAGAAAAGGGAAAGGAGTTGGAAAAAAGGAGGAGAGGCGTCGGTAGGATGCAGCAGGAACAGTACCACACGGGCACTTCTCAATGCATGCAGTTTGGAAGAGCTGTTACAGCAGATCAGTGGAGGGGAAATGGAAACGTTAGGGGCTGGAATGGAAAATTAGGCCCAGATAATGGTGCAATGGCAGGAGGGTTTAGAGCACCCTCCAATAACGTATTGTGAAGAGCTGTAAAATGCTCCCCTGTGAGGTCACCTCCCTATCCAGGCACCCTGCAAGCAAAGTCCCCACATCCACAGGTGACTGGCACAGGTGCCATGGGGTCATGAGTTCCTGCCACTGCTCCCTGGCATCACTGGTCGGTGCCGTAAAGCAGGATAAACCCAGAGGTGAAGAAGGGGTCAGTGATGCTCAGAGAGACCCGAGGGAGCCAATTTCCACCGCCCTTTCCAAAAAAGCAGCAGGATCTGACCTGGCCACCTGAGGCTCTCCAGATTCTGTCCCTCTTGCCATGGCCCTGCCAGAGGAGGTGGGGCCAGTGGGCACCCGTGGCTGAGCACCGCACTCAGCACCGTGGCAGCACTGGGGCAGCAGCAGGGATTAGGGCTCTGCCTGGGAAGCAAAGGGATTGGGCTGGGGACGTGAGAAGGTGCTTGGAAATTGCAGTCAGATGCTTTTTGATCTAAAGAGGATTTGGAGTGCAGTCAGGAGCGCTCGTCCCCCTGTGCCTTTGCTGCCAGGAGCAGTGAGCATGCCGGCATCCATCCTGCCCCAGCACCTTCCCGGGGCTGCTCCAGGGGCAGGGGTCCCGGAGCCAGCGCACAGAGCACCGTGCTGAGGGCTCGGTGAGCGCTGGAAAGCCCGTGGCTGCTCACGGTGGGGCTCCCCCAGCTGCTGATCTCCATCAGCGCCCCCTGAGCAGCTGCTGGTGGGCGGGGACCTCCCAGCCCTGAGTGGGCTGGGGAGAGGTGATTTAACCGGCAGGTGGGGACCCCCTGCCTGTCCCTCCTGGGAGCCCGTGGCAGCCGGTCCCTGGCAGGTACGTGGGGACCCGGGGAGGGGGGAGGCTGCCCCTTTGCACACCCTGGCATCGCACACTTTGGCTCCCAGTGATAACCTGCTTAGGGAGATGTGCTCAGCTGGCAGCTGCTACGAGCCCTGCTCGGAGGTCGGGTGCGGTGTGGAGGCAGCAATGAGGAGCAGTGTGTTTTCTGGCACTGTTTGAGCAGCTGCAGAAGTTTCCTGGTGGTTGATGGGGTGCAAACCCTGAGAGTCCTGGCATTCCCCCCCACTAAGGGTACACACCACCAGTCCCATCTCTGTAGCTTCCCACACTGTCAGTCCCCAGCAGCTGCTGGCTGCTCCCAGCAGAATATTTCCCAGGGTTAATTCTGAGGAGCAGAGAGTTTAAGTGCCTGGCTCTAATTGCAACTCACTGGCTGCCAGCAGAGCCAGGTCTGCAGCCTGGTGGCTCCCACTCCCTGGCAGTCCTCACTGCTCCTCTCCCCAGCCGACAGGGATGGGGAGCTGGCCTGGAGCACCAGTGTCACCGTGCACGGCCCCTGGGGACACCGCAGCAGTGCCGTGGGGTGAGGGGGAGGGATAGGGGTCTCTCCCGGGGTCCCAGAGGGTGGGCAGAGCACAGCTCCTTCCTCGCAGCCCTGGTGCTTACCCCAACAGCAGTGATCAGAGCCGGGTCTGGGGCTGCAGCCCGCACCATGTGCAGTGACTTACGTAACTGGCGGAAGGAACCAGCACAGCAGAAATTTTTAATTATGTGTTTGACTGTTAATATTCTCAGTCTGAGTTCATGCAACGCTGGGTAGTTACCTCAGTTAATTAGAAATTTTACAGATGGCTAAAACGTTTATAAAGCACTGAAAAGAGCAGGGCATCTGAGAGGGCAATGGTCTCGCCCTCCCTTTGTGCTGGAGAAGTGCTTCAGAGGAGCTGTGCCCCCAGCAGAGCCTGAGCTCCTGCTGCCCCCCAAGAGGGTTTTGCTGGGGGCTCTGCAATGGGTGTGCAGCCTCGGGGCTCCCTGGGTGGTGCCACAGCAGGGAGGGTGCAGTGCCAGCTGTGCCCAGCCATGCTCGGGCATCCCCTCGCTGGGACGTTAAACGCGGCGTAGTCTAGCGGTAATTCATGGTCCGGTCAGTGTGGTGGGTGGGCCCCAGAGGTGGGGACGGGGCGGTCACCTTGCCAGCTGTGGTTTCAGAGCAGCTGGAGGTCAGAGGTGGTTGGTTTGGAGCCTCATTGTGCAGCTCCCCTGGCTCCCATCAGCACGCCCCGATGCACTGGTCCAGGTTTTGTTAACGAGGGCTTTTTCCCTTCCCCCCTGTATTGCAGCCTGACAGAGTGGAGGTTCTGGAGGACGTTAATACTCACTGTGACGTTATCAGGGTATGGGAGCAATGGGTGTTTGCTGCACAGGAATGTCAGTCCCAGGGATGCTGAGCCCGCTGTGCGGGCGGCAGCGGTGGGTGTTGCTCTGCTGAGGGTTTTTTGTGCCAGTAACATCAGCCTGCAGTGTTTTGGTCCTTGGGGAAGAGGGATTCGAGCAGGGAAACATTAAAATAATACCTACTGTAAAGGAGTGTAACCACACAGGCTGTTATTTGCACTTGAAGTAAGAGCTGAGCGCTGCAGTGGCGCCCGGCAGCACGGGAGGTGTCTCGGGACTGCGCGCGAGGCGTGGAGCAGATGGGTGCCCGAGCTGCCCATACACGTGAGGCTCGGGATGGAGGGTGCTCCTGTGATTCAGCTGAGCGCAGCAGCAGCCAGGGCTGGAAACCTGGGGGCAAACACCCCTGAGCTGCCAGCTGAGCTTTCAGCCCCATTCCACCCCTGAGCTGCCCCAGCCCAGTGCATCAGCTCCTCCTTGACCCTGGTGCATCTTCTCCAGCCTGGCTGGGCTGCTCTCCCTGTGGTTTTCCCCTCCAGAAAGAGGCCCTCTCTGAGCAAACCTGTAGGAGATCCCTCCCCAGACAAATCCTTGTCCATACAATTATAAATTACATTTTTAGAGCCTGCATGATTTTCAGATTCGGTGCTGTTACTGTGCAGGAGCAGTTTCCACAGCTGCAGGTTTGAAATGGCTGATGGTTCGTGCAGATGCTGAGGTCTCCTCTGAAGCTTACAGCCTTGCAAATGGAGTAAAAGTGTTTTTTCTTAAAGTAGTTTTATTTATGTAATCTGACAAGTTGTTATGAGCAGTCCTTATCTGACTTCATGATTTATGGGAATGATCCTCAAATCTATATTTAAAATTACTATTAAACAGAATTTTTTGACTCTTCAGCTGAGATAGAAGCACCATTAACAGTTGTTGCCCTAGAGCTCCAGTACTTCATTAGTTTGGGTAAATTATATTTTTTCCCATTAAATCTTCCTAGGATTCTGATGCTGTATTTGCTTGTAAACTTTCCAGAGTGAGCCTGCTCGCCCAGCTTTGCTGCTCACTGGGGAGGTGTCGCTGCTCCCCTCGCCTCGCCCAGCCTCTTTGAGGGGTCCCTTCGCATCTCCCCTCTGCCCCGCAGCAAAGCGCCACAAACCCCGCGTGCCCCTTCGCGTTCGCGTGGCGCTGCGGTGCCCGGGTGGCAGGAGATGCTCTGGGGGTGCTCTGGAAGTTCACGGTGCTCCTGTTCTCCGTCCATCTGCTGCTCCAGTCCTGCAGGGAGGTGGCTTTTCAGGTGAAGATTAATCTGAATTAATGTGGCTTTCTCTTCGTGAGCCCAGAGAAAATGCCAGACTCTTCTCATGTGCCCAGCTGCTCCTGGCAGGTTGGGGGTCTGTTAGAAAGCCCCTTAGTGTTGTCATGCTCCTCCAGTGTTGTGAAAAAGGAGCTGGTAGTGATCACACATATGTACACGTGTGTTGTTCCTAGCCTGGAGTACTAATTCGTATTGAGTTCTATCACGTTTTCTTACATCTTTCTAGTTTAACTTTTTTCTTCTCCTACCTGGACATTGTTCCTAGGTTCTGGTTCTGCAGTCGGTAGGGATGGGTGCAGCTCTCCTGCAGACACCTGCATCTCTCCCGAGGATGCCCCCGGCGTTTTATTTGCAGCGGCGCAAGGACTGCGGGGTGAGGCCATCTGCAGCGGAGCTGCACGGGGAGGTGGTGGTGGATGGGGCAGCCGACCTGCAGCAGGATTTAGGGAGATACTCACTGCTGTACGGCCAGCACAGTAAATTTCTCTTTAATAGAACCTTAAATATTCACGCCCAGTATTTACATAAGCATTGTAACAGCTGCAAAGGAGTCGTTAAGGACTGATTAGAGAGATAATCCTGGTTTTAAAATTCCTTTAATGTGCCTTTCCAGAGAGATTACAGCCACATCTATCTGGTCAATAAAAAGCACGTGCCTCTCCTCAGGGTTTAAGGGCAGAATCAAAAATAACCGGGCAAAACATACCCAGATTGTTTCTGGCTTCCATGGGCTTACTCTGCAGCTAATGCCATCTCAAAGGAATATCCTGGTGCTAATTAGCTACTGAGCCTGAGCAATGGGATGCACGACCGATAAAATCAGTGGGTGCCCCCGATAAAAGGTGTTCCTTGCCCTGTTGGCTCCGCTGGAGCTCTTGTGCTGGCAGGGACATGAAATGGCATTTCCCTCTGCCCTAACAGCGCAGGGAGGCGTTTCCCCGCGTGGGCCAGGGCTGCTGTTGGGGTGGGTTATTCCTCACCGAGGTGTTCCCAGGGCCCTGTTATTGGAGGTTGGGTTGTTTATTTGATTCCCACTTTTATAACTGCCCTCAGCATCTCCCAGCAAGGATGGGTCTTGCCTGTGCCAGCCTTGCTGTCGCAGCACCGGGTCCTGCTCAGCACCTTTGGCTGGGCTGCCCTGGCCGCGGTTTCTTGTCTCTGGTGTGCGAAGTTTAATCTCCTTTTGGAGCCTTGCTGGAGTCCCCTGTGCAGCAGGACTGCTCCGTGACTTCCCAGCTCCCACCTGAGAGGAGATGGAGACTGAATTGCCAAGCACCTTCTCACACTCAGCAGTAGCACGGTATTTACCAGAATTAAACTATAAAGAAGTGAAGATCCGACTCCTTCCCCCCGTTCCACGTTTCAGTTGGCCGTGTGTGAGGAGACACTAATTTGAGCTGGCAGCAATTCATGTTCGCTTTTGAGGCCAGCACGGCATCAGAGGAGAGGCAGGAGCGGAGCTGGGGGATGTGGGGGCTGCTCACAATGGGCTCAAATGGAACAGGGAGAGCCAGGCTGCCAAACGCCCCTGGGCTCGGGGATGTTCTCGCAGAGGTCTTTGAGGCGTTGCTTTTCGTGTGCCATCCTCCACTGGGGTGGTCCTGCGTCCTCTGCCCCGAGTGCTGTGCTGCAGGCAGGGCTGAGGGTGGCTGAGCAGAGCTCCCACGGCCCCTCCGGAGACTCTCGTGTTCCAGACCAGCTTTGAGCTGGCTTCCCACCACGCCTGGCTGTCATCCCTGGTGTCAGCACACAGGACTCCATAGAAACTGTGTTTTTCCTGGGCTGTCAAATATTGTTTTGCCTCTGCTCCCGGAGGAGAGGAATGAAAGATTTCAAAGTAAACACTTGGGAATAGGTGTAGGGGAGAGGAACCAGGACCCTCGGGATGTTCTCGCTCTCTGCCAAGACTGTACACGCTCCTTTTAATTTCAAGAGGTATTTATAGCTCCTTCCTTCCTTTCCAATTATCGCCATGAGAAGGCAGTGGGAGAGGGAAGCAGGAAGGAACTGGCTCTGGAGATGGGGACAGGAGTGGGATTTCCAGGTGTTTCCTCCCCAGCTCGCCCACCGCGGTCCCCCGCAGGTCTGAGGCTGGCCCCGTGCCGCAGCGCTGCCGGGCTGGGGGAGGCGTTCCCGGGATCCCTGCGTGGCAGGGGGGGATCCTGAGGGGTGCCAGCACCAAACCAGAGGGGGCAGGGAGTGCAAATCAAAGGCCAGAAAAGAAGCTGCAATTTCAACTCGTGATTTTATTTGGTATGTAACAGCTGAAGCAATAATTGTATTTGTGGAGCCAAAAGTGAAAAGAGATAAATGGTTTTATTTGAATCAATATTAATTTTATGCAGTTTAAGTTTTTGTCACGGTAAATACAATTATTGTGCTTGGGATCCATCGAGAAAGAGAAAAGTCCTTTGAGCTCAGACAGCACTTGGCTGACCCGGCAGGGCGTTCGCAGGCAGAGCTGTTTCTTCCCTCGGCGGCGGCGGGCAGGGCGTGTGGCAGCGGGCAGGGCTGTGTGATGGCAGGCAGGGCCATGTGGTGACGGCTGTGTGACAGCCTGGCACACGTCTCTGACCGCCCTCTCCGCCAGCACCATTTGTGATCCCCCCAGGGCTGCCATCCAGCATGGGAGCCCAGTTTGTGGGCACCCTCCTGCTCCTCCCCGCAGCTGGCCTTGGGAAACTGGGATCACAGACCCAGAGCATCTGGGAGGGGAAGGGACGGTGTCCCTAAAATCCATCAGTGCAAAGGGTTCAAAGGGAGGCGCCTGTTTTATCCCTTCCCTCGAACTGCACACCGGGCGAGGGGCCGCGTCGGCATTAATTGGGAAGGGCTGGTACTGCCTCATACACCAAGGACAGCTTCTTGAACAATCACTGCTGCGAAGTATTAAACACAGCATTTATCTTTCTGAAAATTGGTACAGGCTTTGAACATCGATTTTTACCCTAGGGCTAATGTGTCACTTTGGGGAAATAGCTGTAGAATAAAGGATGTTTTGATGTGTTTTGCTTTAACCTCTTTAAATGCGTCTCAAGCACCAGTGCCGGCCGCTCGTTTGTTGCCCCTTTTTGATCCCCTGCAACATTCGGAGGAGGAGAGGAGGGGGATCAGAAGGACGGGGCGGTTGTTGCTGCTGACAGCAGCTCACAGCGTGCCTCCCGTTCCCACCGCTCGGGTGAGCGGCTGCGCGTCCTCCAGCGCGCGTGGGGCATCGCTGCCCCTCCTGCCTGGTGCCTGACCGCATCCCAAAGCCTCGTGTGGTGCAGAGCCCAGGGGTGGGCAGCCTGGAGAGCTGGGAGGAAATCCCCCTGTGGGCTCTGCAGAGCCCCTGGTCGGTCCCCGCGCGGCCGCCGAGCACGCGGGGCGCTTCTGGGCGCGCTGACACAGATGCTCCGGCACTGATGCAGCCAAAGGGGTTTGGCAGGAATAGTGGGACAGCCAGAACAACTTGTCCTGTTTGCAGTGGCCTGGGGGAGGTCTGTCTCTGCTGCTTCAACCCGAGAACAACCCACCAGAGACAGATGTCCGAATTTTAAGGTCATTTTTTCCCCTTTTATATGGTAATGTCTTAGCTGAGCAGAAGCCATCCTCGGTAAGTGCCTTAGGACAAAAGAGCTGTTTTAGGGAACCGGCTGTGAAATACTGTCTTTCACTTAAAGTGCAATGCATAAATACACTTTCCTGTTCAAAGAACATGGGGAGGCTGTGCCATGAATCTTCCAGAAAGGTAGAAGACCTTTGAAGCATTTGGTTTTAGACATAATCAGTCAAGTTATGCATTTAAAGAGCAAACAAACTGGGAAACCAAACTGCAAACCTCTCTGTAACGTGCAGAAGTTTGGGAAAGTTCCATTTTTCAGGGTGAGTGATGGTGGAGCGGGCCCAGCCTCCTGCTGACATCTGCATAAAGATCACATTATGGTAAAATTGATGGTGTCGAAACGTGTCTTTCACACGCTCTGCTGAATTCCTCCTGTTTTACCACCAGCTCATCAGTGCTGGGCTGATAACGCTGTGTAACACCAGGTCTGACCCAGCTCCCACGCTGCGGCACCACCAGGACCTGGTGCTGTGGGAATGCCGTGTGGCACAGCCCTCCATCCCAGCCCTGCAGTGGGGGGGACTTTGGCCAGGGGGTCCCCAGGGAGCCATGTGCCCTCAAGGAGAGGTGTCTGCAGTGGCATCTTGCAGCACAAGTTAACCCCTTGCTGAGAGGGGTCCCATTGCGGTGCTTCTCCGCCCTGTGGAGGGTCCAGTGGAGAAACCAGCAATGGTTTGAACTGCTCAGTGAGCTCTCCATCCCTGCGTGCACGGGCCAGGACCCCCGAGGAGCCCTGCGAAGGGGCTCACCCGCTGGCACAGCGATCCATAGTGACCATACCCACCAGCAAACACACAACAAGGGAGTGGAACCACCCAGGAGCTTTTCAGGACGAAGCAAACAGGTACGAAAAACCATTTGGAAATGAAACTTATTTGGGATTCATTGTTCCCTCAGAGCAAATCTCTCTTTTAAGGAAGAAAAGCCTTTTGACTAAGTGCAAAAGCATGTACTGCATTCTCCCGGAAACAAAAATGTGTGGTTTGTGTGGCTGTGAGTGCCCAAACCTCCCAAAGCCGTGGAGCGAGGCCAAAGGCCACTCCCTGCTGGCCCCGTGGCTCCTGGGGACCCGGTAACCCCAACACCTCAGCGTGTCCCCTCAGAGCTCCCCGACACCTGCGGGATCTCCCGCTGGGCTGCGCTGAAGTGACGACGGAATCCAACGCGTCAGCACCCGAGCGCGGGCACTGGGGGAGGTAAGTGGGGGGAGGTGGAGAGGTCTCCCCGTGCCGGTGTTCCCCAGGGAGTTTCCCTGCTGTCAGTGGTATAAAAACACTTTGGTGTTTCTGACATTTTCACATCAAAACATAATTACGTTTTGCTATTCAAATATTTAGAGGGAAGTTCTTAACCAGTCCTTGCTACATTAATTATTCCTATTAATTATGTATACGTTTATAAATAGCAATATGATGAATATTTAACGGCGTTTTTATTAGAGAATTTCAAAAGTGTGTTAAAAATCTGCATATCTGAAACACTGCCTTTTAAGTGGAAGGACTCTTTTCTTCATCTTCTTCCTCGCTCTCTGTCGTATCAGTTTAAACACTGCTCTCGCTTCTCCCCAGGGACGATGTTATTTGTTTTGGGGTGGGTTTTTGGTCGCCATTGGTAGGAGGATGGGTAAGTTGGGTGCTGGTAATGAGAGGTGGTCCCACCCTGTGCTGCCCCCGGGTGGGAGGCTGGGAGAGGGCTGTGCTGTCACCTGCCAGCAGTGCACACGTTTCATTTTTATTTGCGGTGCCTTTTGCTCTCCCGCTGGCATCCCCCGTCCCCCGAGTGTGGCATTTTTTGCCTCCGAACATCGGTGTGAACATTTCTCAGCTTTTGCTCCAGCTCAGAGACAGGCCCTGTCTTGCTTGACTCATCACTTTCTGCCTGTTTTCTGAAAAGATGTTCCAGGTTTTGCTGCTGTTTTGATGCAGAGTGTAACATCGCAGGAGCAGCTGGCGTGCTCACATGGGGCACAGCATCTGCCCACGTCCCCAAGTGATGGCACGTGTGTTCCTGCCGTGCTGCAGCTCCTTGCAGCAAGGGACTCCAGGCAGGCAGGGTCAGTGCCGCAAAATCTGCTTTCCCTAAAGCTGATAAAACCCTTTTCAAAAAGAACACAGCTCTATCAAAAGAGAAGATAATAATCTCCTCCTCTCCCAGCCCGCTCTGCAGACTGGAGGAAAACCTGGGAAAAAAACTAGCATGACCTACTGGAGAATTTCAGCAGAGTTTTCAGTTGAGGAGAGGGAAAGCACGGCTGGCTGTGGGTGTTCTTGGTGTCCCCCCCGCTGCTGCAGCTGCCTTTCACACCCATGTTATCCCGGCGACAGACCCCCGGGAGCGATTCGGGGCGAGTGGCTCGCCGTGCTCCTGCCTCGCACTGGGGGTTGTTTCCCATCTTCATCACCTTGAAAAGTCCCGCGTGCGGTGATGGCACTTGGGTCATCGAGATTAATAACGATAGACTTCTGCTGGTGTTTAGTCAGGGAAAACCACCTGGAGCTGCTCTTTTATGCCTGATTAATTAGGGGGAAAGGAACGTCGTGGTTCTAATTGGCATTTGAGTTCTTTCTGAGTTTTAACATTCATGCTATGCAAATATATCAATTCCTAACAATGTCTAACAAGATCATTTGAAAATGAGTCTCCCCGGGGGATCGCAATCAGGGCTTTGGGAAAGGCCTGAGCCTGTGTGCTCCCCATCTCCCTACAGAGCCAAGGGGAAAGCCAGGATCCCGCGGTCGGCGGCTGATGCGGCACTGCCGGGGGGCACCCCCCCGCTGCTGTCTCCCGCTCCTCAGCCTGGCAGAAGATGCCCTTTGCCTGACTCCTGTCCCATCACTGACGGTAAGAGCAGAGGTGGGTGCTGGGCTCCCTGCTTGGCTTCACGCCCCCCCCCCGTGCGCAGTGGGAGCCGCCGGTGCTGCTCCGGCAGCCTGGGCGGGCTGGGGGGCTGAGCACATCACCAGCCCCAATCCTCCCTGCCTGCTCCAGGTGTTTGGGCAGAGGGAACAGAGCCGCCCATCAGTAACTCGTCCTCGTGGGAGACCCACGGCTGTCACCCGGCTGGGAGGGCGCCGTGGCTTGGCTGCGTGAGGGCAGACACCGGGGCCGTCGCAGTGGTGCGAGGTGTTCCCAGAGGTCTTGTTTGCACCGGGGAGATAAAACAAGTCCTCGATGTGGTTTAATGTGCTAATTGGGGGTTGTTACGGCTTTTTTTTATTTATGATTATATTCTGCGTGCGATACTCCGTCTCATTTTACTCCGCTCTGAGAGCTCTGAAAGGATGGTAATTACCTCTCGCGTAAACCTATACTTACATCGAGAAATGACGGGTGGAATGAAAGGCCTGAAGAAGCGGCCTCATCTGTGGCTGCTCCGTGTAGACACGCAGGACACGCGGCCACCCCGCTCCGGGGTGCACCCGGTGCTTACACCGGAGCGCTCCCTCGTGCCACCGTGTCCAGGCACTGAAGGCAGCACGAGGGGACCTGTGTCCCTGTCACCTCCCTGCTCTTTGCTTGGAAGTGCTGCCTGGGAGGGGGTGAATAATTCGGGCTCTGAAAGCAACAGGTTGGTGAGGAGCAGCAGAGGGATCCAATCCCCTGGGTACCCTGGGCAGGGCAGCATCTCCCTGTGCTTACAGCCCTGGCAGGTGACAGCGCTGTGCCATGGCTGCTGCGGCTCCGCAGGAACTCCCGTGCCCAGCTCCAGCGGACACTCCGAGGGTGCTTAACAAAACCACACGTCCTGTACGTCCTGAGTGCATCACCAGGCAGCTCATGGGGCACCGCAGCTTCGCAGCCTCGCACGGAAAGGGACGTGCCGCTGCTGCCCCTCGCCGAGCATCCCTTGGGCACGCGTGCCGGCAGCGCTCCGCGCCCCACCGGCAGGTGAGGGGGATGCTGGCAAACCACGGGTGGATGTTCCACGCGCAGGGCTGGGCCAGGAGGCGCCTCTGGTATGAGATGCCAGAATCCTCCCAAATATTTGCATTGCGACAGATGTTACTTTATACATTTTCTTTCCCTCAAGTCTGTGGTTATTACGGAGCGGCGGAGGCGCCAGGTGGGACTCTAACTACCAAAATCAGGACTCGTTCAGTGCTTTGATGGCAGCAATTACCTTCAGGGTGTGAGTGCCAAGAATGCTCCAATTACAGCAGGTAAATCTCTCTGTCTATAGTAACTGGGAACAAACCTGCAGAATTGCATCCTTTAAAGGAGAGCACCAAACCACTCAATTTTCAAGGTGTGGAGGATGAATTTTGGGCTGTCTGGAGAGTCTGCTCCTTCGAGGACTCTGCAGCCAGAGGAAGAATTGTGCAGTTTCCAAGGACTTGGGTGAGGATGGAGATGCAGGGTGGCTGAAGGGCGTTGGGATGCTGGATGGGTGGCCAAGGGGATGCCTCTGCCCTGGGCAAATCCCTCTGGAGCAGAAGACAGGAACCCCAGAGACCAGCTATATAGAGAGGGAATAATTCCTGGGTGTTCTTCAGCTGGAAAGTGCTTTCTTTAAATCCCATGGTCCTGCCTCACTGGCAGCCAGCGATGGGCACAGCGTGGAGGTGGCTGTCCTGCCCACATAGGGGTGAGCCTCGCTGGCCTTGCTGTAATGCTCAGTGGATAAACAGCCACGTTTAATTGTCAGGGCTTTCGCACAGACACCTTTCATCAGAACTGTATTAACTTCTTTTCTTCTTTTTTTTAATGAGAGAGTATTAAATCCGAGAGGATTTGCAGCAGAAGCGAGTTTCATAGCCCAATTTCTGCACCCAGGAAATCAGCTGCTGAGTCCAATCGTTGACAGAAACAGTTCCCCAAAAAAAAAAAAAAAAAGGAGAAGAAACTCAAAATCTGCACAGAAGAAGAAACACAAAGTCTTTGGTGTGAAGGGAAGAGGCGTATCTCCCTGGAGAATATGATAATTTATAATGAAACATTATCTACAGCCCCATATGTTACACTTTCTATTTATGGCTAATTTGCTTAAGCATTTATAATGTGCACCCCAAGGGAGGACAATTTGTCTTTGGGCAGCTGGCTAGCCAGGGAGGGAAGGAGCAACGCACTTTTGCATCGGAGCATGCCAGCAGCCGGGCAGCAAACAGCACCCGCTGGGAAGGGTGTTGGAGGTGCCTCGGGGGGAGGCTGCTCCCACCCGCAGAGAGCTCTCCCGGCAGCCCGTGCAGCTCACACCCAGCACAGCCGGGATGCTTGCTGTGGCAGAGGGATGCAGGAGCAGGAGCTGGAGGAGCACAACTCTGACAGTCCCTTGGTCCCCGGGTTCCTGCTGGGCTGAGCCATGGGCTGGGGGCTGCCCCAGCGTATCCACGGAGCCGTGGGCTCAAACAGTTAACCTCCTGTGCTTAAAATTTCTGGTGTAAAAAATTAGGGACCAGCTTCTCAGGAGCCAAAGGGCATCCCTGGTGTGTCCATCTCATCCCTCCTGGCTGGACCTGCTGCAGGAGAGGCTGAGGAAGGGTAAAGCCGGGAGCGGTGCGGGATGCGAGAGCCCCGCAGCAGCCCAGCGAGCGTGTCTGGAAATGATGGATGCTCCTCGCAGCCTTGCTACGAGGCTGAGGGGATCCGGGGGTATAAACATGACAGTTTATACGGCGGGTATGACTGCTCCGCTCTTCCCGGATGATATTCCGCCACAAACATTTCAATCACATCCTCAGCGAGGGGTGGATAACCCAGATGACTCTGAATCACTCTCTGCATCACTAAAATAGTTTCAGATCTGATCCGAGATGTCTCAACAAGATGTTCACAAATCAGCCCAGGAATACATCTCGCTGCCTCTGATGTTCAAATTTCGCCCTTGAGCTCTCAGAGCAGAAAAAAAGGGAAGATTGTGAGATTTCCTCCTGCTGTTTGACCCAGATGGCTCCTCACGAGCACACAGACCTCGTCAGGGTGCACGGGCCTGTCCAGAACCCAGGGCGTGCTGGCCCCCGCGCTCCCCAGCGCTGGGCAGCGATGGCCCCGCCACAGAAGGTAACAGCTCAGGCTGCCTTGGGAAAGGTGGGGTTTGGGTTCTGTGTGAGGTGACGGTGGTTCTGCTGGAGTTGGACTGGTGGGTGCTCTGCCCCCGCGGCGCTGCAGGGGCGACTCCTTCTGTGCATGCGGTGATCGCGCGGGGATGGAGGAAGGTCGTTGATCAGTCGGCTATCAGCACTATCGGCAATGAGCTCAATGCTGGTTTTCTTTCAGGGAGCTGAAGACTGCGACTGTGGCGCTCTGCTTCGGTGATCCCCGGTGCACACGCGCCGTGCGCTGGAGCGCGGCTCCGGGGGGAATGGAGCAGGTGTGGTGCTGGAGCCGGTCAAGTGGATGAGTCTGGCGGTACCGTCTGCACTTCATAAATGAAATAACGTCCGTCAGCTCCTGCTTTTCCCTGGCCACGTACATCCCCGTCCGGCTGATCCGCAGCAGAGGCAAAGCTCACCTCCCCGAATACTCAGGTGACAATTTTATGGATACTTCACCCCCCCGCAGCATTAATCCAGCTCCCAGCTTTGCCCAGGTTATTGATTAAAGGCATATTAAGGATCAATCGCTGGTCTAATTGCAGGGATGCTGTAATGGCCACCTCTCTCAGCTCTCCACTCCCACCATGGCCGCGATGCTCGGCAGCAGCGTGCCATTCCCTCTGCCTTGCCCCCTGGAAGCTGCACAGCTGCCTGATGTGTGACCGGGGATCTGACATCTCCCCGACACACTGTCAGCCTCCTGGAGCCCATTTCAATGGAGGAAATCAAAGCGAACGATTAAAACTCATTACCATCTTTATCTCCAATGCTGCAGATTCTATTTGCTATAATTTTCTTTGAATCTGAATGCATATTGTTTTTGCACAGGCAAGAAAACCCTTTCTCCCCCTTGTTTTTGTTCTAAGCAACGCTCCACCGTAACTGTAAGTGGAAGAGGGATGCTGGACAGCCGCGTGCTGCAAGGAGCCAGCCTGGCAAGTACCCCCCAGTGTGCTGCCACGTGGGGGTCCTGCTAGATGCCCCCACACGGCCACAGCCACGGCCACATGGGTCTCGCTTCCCCTCACCCACCCGAGGGGACTCATTCTCACGGCCACCCCCTCTCAGAAGAGCCACACGTTTCCCCTCGCATCATGTGCGAACCGTGTTTCACTGCAGCCCACGTGCTGGGTAAAGTTAGCAACAGATTAACGTGGTGCTCGGAGCAGTGCAGAGCAGCATGGAGCACCGCGACTTGGGGGCTGTGCTGAGCTGCAGGGAGCCGGGGTGAGCTGGGCTGGGCACCCCAAGCCCCCGCGGTACCCAGGAACAGCCAGGCTGTGACAGGTCCAGCGGCAGGAGCATCCCGTGGGATGCTGGAGCACACATTCATTCCCAGACTCGGGGTTCCCGTGGTGGCAGCACCACCACATTTCCCATGCTGCTAAAAATGGCCATCAAGTGGCAGAACAATGCACACCCATAACGGCAGAGAGCTCTGATCTTCCTCCCAGGCTGGGCTTTGATGTTCAGCTCAAAACCAGGAGAAAGTGCCAGAAAGGAGAGCCACACGCGGGTATTTTTAGAGCCCAGCGTGTGGCTGTCGCAGCTGCCGAAGCCGCGGAGCGTTTGGGCTCGTTACAAACCGTTTGTGCCTCTCCGGCCGCCAGACTGCGGGGTGGGACGATCCCGGCCGGGGACTGCGCCCCGTGGCTCCACCGCGCGCCCTGAGCACTTCCCCACGGCTGCTGCAGCGCCCGCTGCCCGACGAGGACACGCAGATCGGGGTTGAGATGCGAATCGTTAATCGTCGCCTGGGTAATTGGAACATGGGAGAAAGGAGGTGAGGGAGTGGGGGTGGCCCCGCTGGTGCCTCTTCCCACCCGGGTACTGAGCCCGAGCTGCGGGGTCGTTTCCAAGGGGGACACAACCACCGTGGGAGGGGACAGACTCCTGCCCATCCCCTGCTCCCCTTCTTCTCTACCCAGCACCACAATGTTGCCGTGGTGGTTTTCATTCCGAACACAATATATTTACCCTCAGCAGCACTTTTCTTTTGCCATTTCAACTTCTACGGAGCAGAACGAGCTGCGTGGTGGTTGTGCTCATCCTGAGCATTGCTGTAGCCGCTTCAGGAGACGTGAACACGGCTGTGAGAGCATCCCCACGGACCGGCTGCTCCGTGATGGCTGGCTGCTGGAGCTGCCCCGGCCCCAGGAACGTTTCCTCCGCTTCCCACTGGAAATCCGGTGCTTCCTCACCTGGCTCCCACTTCAACGTCGGACTGAAGATGGGAGAGGACTCAGAGCAGCACGAAGAGGCTCTCTCCAGGCAAGGAAGATGCTCTGGTGCAGCTTGCTGTCCTGCACGGGGAACGTTTAGTCTCTGGAACAGTTTTCCACCTTCCAGCTATGGGTGAGTTTCCCTGGGACACCGCCCTGTCTATCAGCGCACCGAACGTCACTGCTGCTGTGCATCGTGGCTTTGTCTCCCTGCAGCTCAGGCTCCGGGCACCGAGGGGTTCGTTTCCAGCACTGGCTGCTCAGCTGTTTTCCTCCCGTGTGCCCCAGATGTTAATTCCAGCTGCAGCAATGCCAGGCTGCGGGAAGGTGCCCTACAGCAGGAGAGGCGGCATGGCCTGGCCGGGAGGGCTGTGCCCTTGTACTCGGCTCTCCACCATGCGGGAAATCTCCTTCAAAGGCGAAGTCTGCTCTTGTCTGCAGAGAACCAAAACACCAAGCACTGTCTGCTCACCCCCCAACTCTGCAAAACCTCGGTGCTTCGCTGAGTCACTGCTGCACGGCGCGCTGGCACGTGGCGGGGATGCGCGCAGCCGCATCCATGTGGTACGTACAGGAATGCCATCCCCACTGGTGAAACCCTGCCCCCACATTTGAACATGGAAATCTAATCTTTTGCAACGAGCAGAGGTTCTTTTTTGACAGTCAAATTAATATTCATTATTCATAGGAGAAGAAAACGCTGAGCTGTTTATCACTGCTTCATTAGATTTAGCCAAATACCGGCTAAACATAATTACTTGCACAAACTCCTGTGGCAAGGCTTGGAATTTGTAGTCAGAAAAGACAATGTGGGGAAGGGCGGTGGGAATCTGACTCGTGGGTCCCAGCGGGGACCTGAGCTCACACCAGAGGGAGCTGAGGACAGGCAGACACATGCTCCTGCTCCCTCCCAGCCCACCCAGGGATGCCGTGGGATGCTCTTGGGTGCTCTCCATGCGTGGAGGGGGCAGGTGAGCTCTCCTCCTCCCCCGGGGCCTGACCAGCGTTAAACACCTCTGGCAGGCACCCGAAGAAGCAGCAGAGTCTCTTCTCTGCCTTTCACATGCACTTGCTAATCACAAGGTGCATTCATTTTAGCACCCTGCTATCCCATAATTGATGTTGGGTACCTCTCACAATAAGCCTGATTTAAATGTATACATGTTTCTCCTTCTCCTGAAACCCTGCTGGCTCTGAGACACCTAATTAACAGCAGAGCTTTCAAAGTCTCCCTAACAAATGCATCCCTGTGTTTCTTAGCACAAGGACTCTCATTAGTGAAGCTGTGCTTTGTGATTATTTATACCCCTTCTATAATTAAAAATTCTGAAAGCTAATTACAATTATCCATCAGTTTTTCAACATACCAGGACTAGAGATCTTCACCTTTTTTTACTATTGTTTTTTAACCGGCATCCCTTCGTCCTTCAGGTGCGGGGGGGCACAAACCCCCTCCCGGGCTGCGCGCTCCCCGTAACCTCCTCTGCAGCTCCTGCTCTCCTTCCCGCCGCATCCCGCGCCACCGCGCAGCTGCTGTTGCTCTGTGCTTTGCTCCCTTGCTGCTGGCAGTGGTGTTTGCTCTGGGAGCTGAAAGGGGAAGCAAGTGGCAGCAATTGCTCCTGGCTCCCACGAGCCGAGGGAGCGTGCAAGGCTCTCGTGTGCGCGTGCAAGGCGCTCGCTCGCACGCCAGCCCCGCTGCGGTGCTGAGGAATCGCACGTGGCAGCCATGAGGTTCCCCCTTTCAGGACCAGTTGCCCGTGTGCCCTTTCTCTTGAGGCTTAGGCCAGTTATTCCCATTGCCATGGCAGCCCAGAAGCTGAGCTGGGTGCTGCATGCCCCATCCCAGCCCAGTCACCCCACTCCCCCCTCGTGCTGTGACTCCCCCCTTGCACCTTTCGGGGTCTCAGAGCGGGACTGAAAGGGGCTGTGAAAAATGACTTTGGAGCAGAGCGTGTTCCCTGCACAGGCCGAGTCTGGGAAGTCATAATCTTAATATGAACATCTTTAAATATCCTTCCTAATGGGCTCATTCTTTAATTTCCTGAAGCACTGACAGTTTGAGCAGACCCTATATCACTGCTAAGATGGGATCTGTCACTGAATGGCTGAATTATATTTCATCCTTTATTTTTATCAGCTCCGCTGACTTATTTATTACATTTAGAGCTTCTGCTGGTTTTTGTCTGGCCTGTACTTTGCTGCTGCTCATAGAGGAAAAAGCAATAGTTTATAAAGCCATTTTCACAGCATCCCCATAATTTTAGGCCATGTCTGAGGCTTCATTTTGAATGAAACTCTGTAGATAAACTGTTATCCATGGTGATGCCTGTGAAGTCCTTGGCAGCCCCCGGAGAACACTGCCTGCTTATGAAGGGTTTTCCCTCAGATTTACTTTTGAAGAACAAAGGGCAATTTTCCCATCTTCGCCGCGGCAGCCCACGAGGCAGATGCCGCTCAGGCTGTTATCTGCAGCACATTTTTTTTATTGAAAGCGTAATAAAACCCCAGGCTGTGTGTGGCCGAGCCCTGGGAGTCGCTCCCGGCGCAGGAGCTCGGTGGGTTTGCAGCGGGCGCCTGCTGCATGGGTCGGCACCCGCCCCAATCCATCCAGAAGTGGTGGCAGAGCCCTGGTGGGTTTCCCTGCCAGGCATCCCCAGGTGGTCCTGCCCTGCTGCCGGCTCTGCTGTGTGGCAGCGGGCTGGCTCACCCCAGTGTCGGGGCGAGGTGACTTCCTAGCCAAGCCCTCCCCTGCCTGGCTGCCCCGGGAGCCCCGCTCCCCGCGGCTCGGATGAAGCGCACCCCAGCCAGGCGCTGGGCATCTGCACCGTTACGCCCACGGGCGCTGCCGAGCCAACGGAGCGTTTGGTCCCGTTGTCCTGGGTGCATTCCTGTGCTCCCCGCTCGTGTGTGGGCACCAGGGCAGTGCGTGCCCCCGGCGATGCCGAGTGTCTGTGACCACGGCGGGCTCAGCCGTTCTGCAGCCTCGCTGGCCTCTCCTGCTGGCCGGGCGTTCAGGGCAGCTCCCGGGGGCACAGAGCTGTGCCATCACCAGTGACCTCCAGCCTGCACAGCGTCGGGGACAGGGAATTTTCCAGGAAGAAGAGAGCGGAAAGGAGCCGTGGAAGTGGAGGCGAAGCACACAAGCAGCTCCGAGAGCTTCTCCTGAGACCCGGCAAGTGCCAAAGTTAATACAGTTAATATATTTCGTACGTGCTGTGCCAGCCACTAGAAATGTGCTTGTTCTGTCATTGCTCTGCGGCAATCGCGGTGAAACATTTGTCCTCTGAGTGCACGGGCGAGAATTAGAGTGCCCTGAGCTGAATTGGTCAGCCAAAAATAATGTACAGCTTTATCCTTGGAAGGAAATTGGGCATTGATTGGAGGACAGAAGTTTGGCGCAATACTTACGGCAGTGTGACATTTCCATACGTTAGGGCAGTGTGGGGTAGGTGCAGTTTGGGGTGTGAATCACCGCTTCCCAGTCGTGCTCCGTCGCGTGCCTTTGCCTGGGTCGGACAGAGGCTCTCGATGGGCCGTGTCCCTGTCCCCTGCTCCGTGCATCGTCCCCCAGGAGCAGCCCTGATCCTGCTGCAGAGGGCACGGCCTTGGCACCGCTGTAAAACCTTGCGTGGGGGAATAGTGAGGAAGCCAATAGAGTTCTGTTTCCAGGTCTATTCCTATTATTAGTAAAAATCTCCTTAGCAAGTGTTTATACTCCTCCAGCCATGAAGCTGTCAGGAAAGGTGGAGTGCTGTTATTTCAGAGCAAACTTCCCAGCTCCAGCAGGAACTTGAGGAATTCCCCAGCATGTCCAAGGACGGGAAGCCAAGTGCTCCATTCCCAAAGCTGACATCTATACAGACAATGAGAGCAAAGGATCTTATGATTAAACATGAGAGTAGCTGCAGAGTGCAGCAGTGTCTGTAGCTCCTGCCTGCTCTCTCCACACTGTGACTCTCTGATGAGTAGCAAAATATTTGCTTTTTTTCCCTTTATGACCCTGTCATTTCACGGGCAGAATCATGTCCTATTGACCCGAAGAACCTCAATTTTACAGCTATTAAAACCTAATTTTCTATAGCAGGCTCCTGAGACAGGCACTAACTTTCAGAGAATAATTCATTTCTTCCCTCTGAAAAAAGAAACAACAAACAAACAAGCAAAAGGAGTGAAGGGGATGCCCTTTGGGTTACTGGGTGCCTGGTGATAGAGCCAACCCCCCGTGGTGCCTTCTGTAAGGGGAGCAAGGAGCATTCAGTGAGGGGACGGGGGGGCCTGGGGGGACCTGGGAGTCTGGTCCTGGCAGCAGACTGAGCGGACTCTGTTGGGAGCTTGGGGGGAGCCCACTGGGGCGTTAGGAGACCTGTGGGGACATGGTGTGTCGTGCTGGGCTGTGCTGTGGCGGGGCAGTGGGGACACCCTGGCTCTCCCCTCCCGTGCAAACCCCTGGCACGGTGCAGCCTGCAGCTGGCCCTGCTCCGCCGAGCCGCCTTTAATATTCGCAGTCGTGACAACGCTTTGTTGGATAAGTGCTGCTTAAACCCTACAGATAGATAGAGTATCTGGAGTGGCATTTTAAAAGAAAAAATTGAGACAAGATTCATTACAGGCACCAGCAAATGTCAAACATTTTATCAACTGTGTAAAGTGCCGTGTTAAGCTGTCTTCCCCCCCAAAGCTTGATTAAAACTATCAATGCCTTTTTAATATTAATATTATTCTCTCCTCCGCGCTGCTTGTTTGGATATTTGCAGTGGCAGGAGAGGGCTGTGGTGGCAGAGGTGGCAGAGGTGCAGGGCAGCAGCCGCCCACCCACTGCCCCAGCCCCGCTGCGCCCTCCGCGGGTTCCCCTGGCCGGGAGCAGCCTCCGGGCTCCGTCCTGCTCCAGAACTCCCCAGCACGCCCTCCTCTCCTACAAAGAGCGCTGCCGATGACAGGTCCTTCTTGCTAAGCTGTGTTTAATTAAAAGCTGGCTCTTTGTTGCGTGTGCTAATTAGCGCTCTTCTTTGGAGGCTCAGACTCAGTCAATATCTAAATCGAGCGCACTAATAAATAGCTGCGCAGGCTGCTGCAGCAGGATCCCAGACCTGTTGTCGCTGCTGTCTGCAGCGTGGGCTGAGCCCCAGCGGTGCTGTGCGGGGCTGCCAGCGCAGCCCACGGGCCAGACGGGCTCAGAGACCCCCCAGATTTGCAGCACACGTGCCCTTCAGTGTAGTTTTCCTGCAGAAGTGGCCCATGTTCCCAGACAGGAGAGCAGAACACCTTGGGAAGAGCCCTCTGCTTGCAGGGCACTGGGTTCCTCCCTGCAGCACTGGCAGCGGGGCTCGGTACCCCTCTGCAGCCCCCGAGACCCCGCGGGTCCCTGCAGCACCCTCCTGTCACCGCAGGACTGTCGGCTCATCCTCAAAGACAAACACTTTACCCAAATGATGCAGTTAACTGGCAAAGGTACCCTATATACCAGGAGTGCTGCTGAACTGGGTTAGAGCCAGACATTTAATTACTGTAGCAAGGTTTTTATTTATTTTTTTAGGTATGGGCTGGGAGCGGGAGGTTCACGCGAGCGCAGAGAATGGATGGTTGGCAACTCCCATCTGTGCAGTGCTACAAATCACCCGTGAGTCACAGTTATATAAAGCTTCTTATATAGTAAACAATCTTGTTAATAAAAGCAGAAGTAGCAGGTCGGGTGTAATCCAGCGAGTGGGACTAACTGGATTTAGAGGCTCACGCCCGGTGCTCTCTGCAGGAGCAGAAAGATTCCTCAGGTCCGACAGGAACTGATTTTCGCAAAGATGCTCAGCAGTGATGTGGGGATGGGATGAGTTGGGTCCTCGCGCTCCCGGGGTGTTTCGCTCGTGCTGTTTGTCACCCCAGGAAAGGGAATGCTGAGGTTTGGTGCATGGTCTGGAGAGAGGAGTGGGCTCTGAGGAGGGCTGCTGAGGAGGCTTTGAGAACAGCCACTATTTATAGGACGTTTCAGCAATGGCTTTTGCGGATAATTTTGGATATTAAGGGAAAATAGCAGCATTTGCTTTGCCAGCTACGTGAGGTATTTGTGCTGACAGCCCTCCCTGCACAGGCACCGCTCCCTTCGCGCCTGCAGACCCACTCACGACTTTTTGTTATTCTCACAGACAGCACACGGGAGAGTTTTATCCTTCCCGAGGCACCGGCAGCCCCGTCGGCTCTGCCCTCACCCGCCCGCGCTCCCTCGCCCCTCGCTGGGGCTGTGCTCTTCAGAGGAGCAGAGAGTAAGTGGAAACAATCAAATTAATATAAGCACCTGCCCAAGTGGAATAAAATGTTATAATTACAAGAGTGTGCCTTAATTATGTGTTTGAAGAACTAGAGGTTCAGCTTTGGCATTGACAATGAGGAACCTGTTAATTGGCTTTTTGATCACCCAGCACCAGTGTGTGCCTTGAGGTGTCACTGGGGCGGCACTGGCAATGTGCACGCCGCAGGTAATGGTACCCACGGGCACAGGGGGCAGCCAGCAGCATCCTGCTGGGACCAGGCATGGGGACAGCCAGCAGCATCCTGCTGGGACCGGGCATGGGGACAGCCAGCAGCATCCTGCTGAGACCGGGCATGGGGACAGCAGCCAGCAGCATCCTGCTGGGGGGACCGGGCATGGGGACAGCCAGCAGCATCCTGCTGGGACCGGGCATGGGGACAGCCGGCAGCATCCTGCTGGGACCGGGCATGGGGACAGCCAGCAGCATCCTGCTGGGGGGACCGGGCATGGGGACAGCCAGCAGCATCCTGCTGGGACCGGGCATGGGGACAGCTGGAAGCATCCCAGTGGGATTGGGTGCCCTCTCCAGGGAATGCCACTCCGCTCACTCTTCCCTGGCCCCGCCAGTGTCGATTAAACCGTGCCATATGTCATCTTTTCCTACAGCCTTTTTCAAGTGCGAAGAAGGAGACAACTGTGAGTGGTGGCATTTCCACGCTCGGTACCGCAACATATGCTTCTCGTGAATAAACTCAGCCTCTTATAGTGCGGGCAACAGGTAGCGTGACATACTGCCAGGCTCTGCTGGAGACGTGGAAAGCACCAGCACTGGCCTCCGGGCCAGCCCTTGTAGAGATGCTGCACGCCCGTGCGAGGGACCCAGCTCTCGGCCGCGTGCTCCCCCCTTGCCTAATTTCCCATTCCCCTCTTTCCTTCCTTTAAAATTCTGCTTGATGCTCTGCGGGCTCAGCACCTCCGCAGCATCCTTGGCTGTGGCTGCTCGGGCCTCGCACAGCTTCTCCCAGTCCGAGGCTTTTTAATTAAAAGCCACTTTTACGGTGCATGCGCTAATTATAACTTTTTAGCCCCGAGGATCGAAATGAGCTTCTTGCTTATAATTCAGTAATTCAACTCTACTGCAAGTAGTTTGGATGCTCAGAAATTTTCAAAATAATTCATCTGTATAAATGTGCTTTGCTGATTTTTTTCTCACTTAGAACTTTTTTTGTGCACTTATATGCAAAGGAGACTGCCTGGGGATGTGTTCCTTGCAAAATGTAGGGATGCTGGTTCTTGAAAGTATTATGCATCAGCACCATCCGTGTGTCACCGGAGCCATTTGTGGCCTCTGTGTCACTTTGGACAGACCAGGGAAACTGAAAGGGGAAAAAAAAGAGGAGTCTAAGTTCGGAGTGGGAAAGGGTGATGCTGAATTTATTGTAGAGAGTGGAGTGGGGTCTCCTGAGGACGAGCAGCAACTGCTTTTCCTGCAGGACTCGGGCAAATTCTCCCAGGAGTTTTCCATTTTCTGTCCCGTGATTTCAGAGTGTTCCCAGCCCACGACACGAGTGGTGGCAGAGGCTGCGTGTGTGCTGAGCAGGGAGGCTTCCATCACTTCCCCGCCTGCACCCGGTGGCACCGCCAGCTCCTTTCCTCCTTCTGCACTTCCAGGAGTACCTGCAGCGAGCTGCTTGCTCCGCTTCCCCCAGGAAGGTGATATTTTTGCTTCAGTTCATTATAAATAAGCATCCAGGGAAATATTAAGCTGGGAATTAAATTCCAGCTACTTGTGGGATTGACACAGGAGTACATCATCTCAGTCTGAGGACTGAAGCTTATGAATATCGAGCAGTTTATGTGTGGCTCTGGCTCCCTGCTCCATATGAGCTCTCCCAGAGCCCCTGAACGAGGATGTGTGTGGGATGTGGCAGCCCACCCTCTCCAGGATGGGACCAGCACAGTGGGCTCAGCCTCTCCTCCTTTGGAGCCCCCTCGGGATGTGCTCTCTCAGGGCAGCATCTGCCAGGGGTGACCCACGATGACACCACCATCCAACAGCGCTGTGTTCAAGCGTATGCTTAAGCATTGCACTAATTAGGGCTTGTGAGGAGATGTGTGGTAATTACACTTTTTTGCCGTTAAAACTGCAGCTCCTATTATTGTATAAAGAGATGGAGCAAAAGCAAATATGTTCGTTTCTACCTCACCTTGTACTTCAGAGAAAGAAACACCAGCTGCCTTCAAAACCACACTTACTCTTCACTCAGAGCACACTTGAAAAAACCAGGAATAAATAGCAAAGTCAAAACATTTGGTTTCCCCCGCAAGCCGAGGCTGCCGTGGGACTTCATACGGCGCGGGAGCTGAGCCACGTGCTGCAGAGCTCTGGTGTAAAATGAAGGGAAGATATTTTGGGATCAAAAGGTTCCTGTTCAGCTCAGGGGGCTTTGGCATCGAGCTGTCGCTGCTCTGAGTCCCATCGTTCTGAGGGCGTGGATCTGGAGCCACCCACCTCCGCTGCTCCCACGGGAACGAAGCTTTCCTGGAACCCTCCTGTGCACTGGCTGTTCGCACCCAGAAAACTCCAGCAGCCCCTCTGAATGCTCCTTTCAGCAGGGATTAAAGCACCAGGAGACCCAGCAGCCCTGGGAGCGCAGCAGCTGAGGTCCGGCGCTGGCGAGGCAGCCGCCACCTTGGCTCTGCTCATGGGACAGGGAATTCCCAGCAGGATTTCTGGGGCTGGTACCTTCTGCAGAGGCATTTCCTCCTATCAGACTGTGGCCACTCTCAGTTTAACTGATGATAACGGGGTTTGGAGAAGGAGTTATGGGCAGCGGGGAGAGTGCAGGGCTCTGGGAAACCAGAGGAAAGGACAACTTTGCCTCGCCAGCGCTGCCCAGGTGATGCTGCACGTCCCCTCCTGCCCTCGTCCTCCCTGCGCTCTTCTTCCTGCCTCTGCTTGGCCCATTCCCATCCTGGGGAGATGAAATAATAGGTAAATAATAATCAGTGAGTGCTGCGATGGGTGCTCCCAGCAGCAGGGGACCAAGTCCCGGTGCTGTTTCGGAGCAGCGAGCCGATCTCTGTGACCCACTCACCTGCTCAAAGGTGGCCAAACTTTCAGGTGCTTCACCTGACGGGGTGGGAGGTGTGGAGCAGCCAAGGTGTGCATCCCTACCACGCCAGGAACTGAATAATCTGGCTTTCCCCAGACAGAACAAGCACTTCATAAATATTCATCTGCCCAAATGAGAGCATTAGCCCTTGTCTCCTCGAGTGGAACTAACTGAAAAGTGACGAGAGTTTTCTGAGAAGTGCAAGATTATGTACACAGAAGCAATTATATATAAACTTATTAATTATTTAACAGCTTGTTAAGGAGCAAGTTTCAGTGTCGCAGCTCAGGCCATGCCACCAGGCGGGGAGAGCCGAGGGCCCGAGCTGCATTTCACATCTCCAGCGATGACCTTCAGGCACTGAGCACCGGGAGGTGACGGTGTGCGACCGGCGGGGCCAGCACCCAGCGGCACAGCAGAGCTCCTCGTCTCCAGCTCCAGATGCTTGCTGGCAGCCTGCAAGCATTAGCTGCATTATACGCTCTTGAAATCCTCATTAAACATGTACAAGTGGAAATAATGTTATTTTCTAATGCAAGCAAACAATTTGCATTGATAGAGAATGCCCATTCCTTGGGCACTGCCAGCCAGCGCCCGCTTCCAGCCCCCTCCCCATGGAATTTCTCCTGTATTGGAACTCCCAGACATCCCGAGCACTGTCACGTGCGGGAGGGCTCGGCTGGGTCCTGCCGTGCTCGCACTGGAGGTGATGGGAATGGTGACTGTTATCTCAGTACCTGTTGAAGTGCCACTTCCAGAGCTGTTTTTCACGTCATGACGAATCCCAGCAAGTCCATTTCCGTGAGCTGGGTGTAAGAGTTGTGTGGAATAAAAGTAAAAGCCAATAAACACTTGCACATGCAGACGAGGGGAGGTACATTGCTTATGTGAAGCAGATTCTGCGTGTTACTTCTGTGTTAGTGGACGTGGAAAGCAAAATATTCCATGTAAATGTATCTGTGGATTCCTGTCCATGTGGGAATGCCCCAGCCCAAGCCTCCATCATGCCAGAGGGTGATGGATGCTGACTCCCCAGCTGCAGAGTGGGCTCAGCTGGGGCAGGGGGTGGTGGGCAGTGGGTGTAGGGCTCCCTTAGGAAACGACACTCAGCTGCCCAGGAACTGCCTTTGCTGGCAGAGGGGGAAGCTATAAATCGCCTCGTCAGGGACCACGTTGCCTCTTAGGGCTTCTCTCAGTGCTGTTGCAGAGTGAAGCCTGGCTCTTCCTCGCCCTGCAGAACCCTCCAGCCCAGGGAAAGCTGTGTTTCACCCCAGTTCTGCGTGGAATTGGCATTAGAGCAGCAAGGTAGGAATATCTCACAGAGTGAGTGGCAGTGGGATGGTCTCTGGGCAAACCCTGCCCCTGCTGTGCAGCAGGACAGCACCAGCCTTTCCCATGCCACATGCTGTTGGCCCCCTGGCGCGGATGTCACAGCCCTTGTGGATGTGGGGGTGCCTAGGCTGCTCCTGCAGGAAGGCAGCTTGGGAAAAGGCAGGAGCAGGTCAGGGCTTGGCAGAAACAGTGAGCAAAGCGGGGAATTGCGGGCAGCGGGCGTTGCAGGGCGGCGAGACGAGCAGTGGGTGCTGGGGTCTGAACCACCCCCAACTCATGAAGTGTGGCTGGGGCTGCCACACCTGCCCAAACACCCGTCTGTGCCCCCGCGTGAGGGCTTGGGGTGCTTGGCTGAGGAGTGGGCACAGGGCTGTGGGGTGCTGCCAAGGGAGGGCAGCGTGGGGCAGCCTCGTGTCCCTGCTCCCACCTGGCTGTGCCCCGCAGAGGTGCTGCTTGCTGGAGCGAGCTAATGAGCTGCTGGCAATCAGGCAGCAGGGCTGGGAAGTGAAGGGAGCCCTGGGAGAGGTAATTAGCCATCACTTTGCACATGACACTGCAGTAAATCCTGATTTGAACTATTACAGAACCCGGTGTCGTGGGCCGTGCCCGGTAAGGAACCAGAGGGAATGCCCCCGGTGCGTTATTTACTGGCATCGCTGCTCAAAGCACACCGTGAGAGACTGTAAGTACAGGGAAGTGGGTAGAAGTGGTGAACTCCAGGTAGAAATCTGCTGAGAGAGAGCAGGCAGGTGAGGTGTATTTTTCTTGTTGTAAATGAAAAAGGGAAAATATACTCTTCTTGCTCTCAGCTCCAGGCAGCCAGCCCACGCCAGCGCCGCCACGTCTCCTGATAAGGATGGAAACCGCCTCGGATGTCTCTCAAGTACTGAAATTAATACCCTTCTTCACAGGAAACAGCATCTCCAGCTACTCCTCAAAAGGTGAACATTAATATTCTGGTTTTCAGTGTTCAGAGCCATGCTCTGGCCTCAGAGCTGCAGAGATGGGGATGAGGGAGGAATGTACAGCTCTGGGTGGGAACCAGCTTGGGTACCCCAGCACCATCCTGCAGCATCAGTGGTGGACACCCCTCTTTGGAGGCCTGATCCTCCTGGAAAGGTTGTGCTGGGGCAGCTCCCACGTCAGGTCACTGTCTCGGTGTGTTTTCAATGCAAGGAAAGAAGAAGCAAATCCTCACAGATGCAGCATCATTATCTCTGTGCCATTTAAGTGTAATTTATGCCCGACGTCTCGCCACTTCTCTGGTTGGAAATTGTGTTGTCGGTTCCCCGGCTCTCGGCTTCTGCGGCAACTGTGTCAGAAATATTGAAATAAATCGATCCAGCTTGAGTTCCCTGTGCATTTTTATTGCACTTATCAACGTGGGGGAGGCTCTAAACGAGTTATGGCAGTGGGAGGAGGAGGAAGGCGGCGGCGTGGTGGCATGGGCTTTGGGCATCGTCACAGCTGCCCACGCACAGGGTCTGTCGAGTCTCTGTACCTCAAGTTTTCCTTCTTTGCTTTCTTTAATCAGGTCCTAATTGGGGAACCAGCAAAAGCTTTAAAAAAGAGAAAACAAACAAAATTAATGAGCCGCGTCAGGGGAGGAAAAAAGCGTTGTCTGGCTGGAGTCCTTGGCATGGGAAGGAGAGAGCCGCACCTCCTGGAGAGCGTTCACTCCGCTGCGAGCTGCCAGCCGGGTAAGTCAAGTGCAAACCAAGTGCCTGGAAGCGGAGTTCGCTGCAGCCTCCCTCTGTTCAGCTCATTTACTGCCTCAGCATTAGCAGCGGGTACTCGGATGTTTGTTCCCAGGCTAAATTGCTCTTGGAGCTCCGACTTGTTTGTCAGTGAGGGAGGAAACAAGCTGTCCTTTGGACTAACAGCCTTCCCAGCTCCTCCTGGTTGTGCTCACATCAAGAGGCGTGCGGGGAGCATCCTGAGCCCTGGGCTGAGGTTGCCTTGCCTTTGAGCACTGCCCGCCACTGCTGGCAGCCACGCTGCTTGGCTGCAGCCAAGTAAATGTGTGACCATGTGTGAGTAAAACACTGATCCTAGAGGATGTTCCTGGAGTTCCCAGGGCTGTTTTCCACGAGTTTAAGCCTTTCGTGGCAAAGGCTGTTGATACCACAGCCCCTCTGGCAGCCAGTGCTGTTACCTACAGCAGCATCACCTTTTCTCCCAGGCAGCAAATGTTTTCCTTGTAGGCTGCGTGAAAAAACTCATTGCAGGAGAAAGACTCCTAAAAACCTTCTCTTGATCCTCAAAGTCTGCTTCACAAAGGTAGTAGGAGGTAACTCACTGATTTTCCCTAATTCTGCCTTATATTGAACTGTGAAAGTCCTTGCTCCGGGAAGAGTGCTCCTCGTGCACGTGTGTTCTTCCCTTCTTTCTCCGTGGACTCTCTCAAGAGCGCAGAAGTCGTTCCTAGCCTGCGGGGAAGCGATGCCAGATCGCTTTTTTAGCAATGCTTCTTTGCAGTAGAACTTTCAGAATTTACCCCAAAGTTTTGGGTAGGAAGAAGAACACAGTTTTCTTGCGTAGCACGAAGTTAGGAACCCAAGTGGAGGCATTGAATGCCTCACAGGGATTATTAGAAACAAAAAAGCATTGGAAAGAAAGCACATCATAAATCCAAGCCTTTCTGTAAGCTCGAAATTTGTCACACGTTAGCCTGTAGTCTTCTAAAACAAAAGTGACTGCACCAAACAGAGCCTGTTATTGTTGAAATGTTTCTGCTGGGAAAAGCTGCATGAAGAGGAGACACAATAGCTGCCCTGATGCAGGATTCATCTGAGAAAGTTGGCACCAGCCTGTTTGCAAGCATATTCCACTCCTACAGAGATTATACCAGATTTACAGTGATTAATAATGGATTGGACACGGCAGACTTCAAAGGGTTTGGCTCCCACGCACTTCGGCGGTGGCTCGAGTGGAAGTCAAACTGCAGGGTCGCTCCAGCGGCTCCCGCAGCTCTTCCCCTCGGCCAGCGAGGCTTTTGGCCGGCCGAAAAGCCCCGTTCCTCACCCCTCACCCTCAGCGCCACGCGGGCAGCACAGCTGACGTGCTGGCACACCAGGGTGTCACCCAGCTCGGTGTGGTTCCCTGCAGAGACCTGCTTGCCACCACAGCTCTGGTGCAGAGCCCCTGATTACGGGAAAGGTTCTTCTCTGGGATGGAATGGGGAACTTGCCTCCCAGGAGGACAAGCAGGGATATTGTCACCAGGCTGAGGGATTAAGTGAGCCAGGAAATGTAGGACATCCCTCTCGCTCACAATGTCCTCTGTGCACACAGACCTCAAGCTATTTTTAAAGACCTTCCAGAGTACGCTCTGGCTGCACCTTTCAGCATGAAGCACTTGAAATCTGCTCCTTGCAGCAGGAGCTCCCTCTCCTGCTTTGTCCAGAGGCCCCGACTGTGCTGAGGACAGCGCCACAAACAAAGGTCGAGACTTTTGAAATTAATAAGAGGGTTGTTAATTATGCACTGTTGTAAATATGCTCTCGTTCGGTCTTTGCCAGGCAGCTCCATGGTGCCCCCACGCACTGTGCCCCCCCATCACTCCCCGGTACGTCTGGGGGGCGGGAGGTGCCATCAGGAGGAGGCCATGGCACACACGGGCTGTGGGACGCCCCAGACCAATGTATTTCAGAAGTGGTAAGTGTGCCAGTGTTAACCGAGTGCTGTTGTGTCCTACAGCCAGGAGGCAGCCTGAGCTAATGAAGATGTTTCCCCTCTCTCCGCCGTTCGGAGCTGCTGTGGAGGAGCAGCTCCCACCCTGCTCCAGGCACTGACGGGATTTCACCGGTCCCAGTTGCCATGGAGAAAGTGTCGGATGGCTGTAATACATCTCTGCCAATTTCTCCCCGGAGTTTTCCCCCAATGAGCTGGACTGGAGAGAGTGTACAAGAAGCAATAATCTTCCAACTCTATGAAGAAATGATTGATGGAGGGTGAGGGGCATAAACAGCTTACTGGGGCTCTGGCAGCACATGGCACGGCATGGCAGGCACTGGAGGCACTGGCTGTGGTCCCCAGGGGTTTCCCCGAGGGATGCTCTGCCCCCCCCAGACCCTCCCAGCCCCATTCTCCCACTCACCGGGAACACAGGGGGAGGAAATTAAACCTGTGTTTGTTTTCACATCCATGTGTTCCCATTTGCAAACCCTAACATTTACGTTTGCCTGTTTGCTTTGTGCGTTGACGAAAACATGAATGATTCATAAAAACAAAGAATGATTTCCAGCTCGGTGTGCCAAGAGGCCCCGCTCGCTGCCGGGGGCTCGCTGGGACTGTCCCCCAGTCTGCCCTCCGCCTTCCGCCGGAGAGGTCGTGGGACGCAGACTGCGATGGGATGGGGCAGACCTGGGCTGGACATCATCAAGGCAGAAGCAGCCGGAGGTACTTCTGGCTGCTTTAGATTCTCTGAACGTTTTCTCTTCGGCAGCTCGTGGGCTCTCGGAATATGAAGTCCATCAATCACCGGGTAACGTCACCTCCGCAGCGGTTCCCACTCTGCCGGGGCCAGATCTGGTGAGCAGCTGCTGCCGCAGCCCAAAAATCAGGTTACCTGCTCCTAGTTCTCTCCTTCCTTTGTTTTCCAGGGGTTTCAGTGAAATCCCCCCAAATTCCGCTGCTCCTCAGAGCTGCCCCAGCACTCGGCTCGCGGGACAGTTTCCCGTGGAGTGCTGTGGAGAGGGGAGGTTGCACGGCGAAGCTCGTGCTTCAGCTGAGCCGCTGGGGCTAAAAAGTAATTAATTAGCGAGTTTATGGTGTTTTCCCATCTGAAATTAAAACCAAAAATTATGCAGAACATAGACGGTAATTAGGAAGCAGCAAGCTGCAACACACCTTTAAAGGAGAGCTCTGAAAAGCCCCATGTTCTGCGGGGCTTTTAATGTAAGAGCTGATAACGACCCATCCCCTCCCTCCCCTCTCCCTTCCCCTGTGGATCCAGGTAGGGCCCCCCCCAGCACCACCCCAAGGCTCCCTGTTCTCAGTGCTTAGCCATGAGCACGTTTCCCATTTGAAATCTGTTAGCCAAGAGGAGAAGATTGGTTCGTGTTTTATGTGCCTGGTTTAATTTTTGTCCCCTTGCATTTACAGCCGGCCCCTCGTGTCCCCGCCGCTGCCCATGATTTCCCTGGGCACCGTGTTCCACCAGTTTATTCGAGTGGAGTGCCCGGAGCAGGCTGTGCATATTAAACATGAAGTTTTTACCACAGTCGCTTCAGTAATCTGAAAGGAAAGCATTTATTTAATTTTTTCCCTGTTTTTCCCCTGGTGGTGGTGGTCGCTGAGGATGGCAGGCGCAGGGCAGGCACCACTGGCACGAGGTTTGGTTCAGCGCCTGTGGTCAATACCCGGCTGCTCGGGGAATCTCGGTGTCTGTGGAACGCTTGATTTGGTTTGGTGCTCCTTTTCTGCAGTAATTCCTCCAGCCTTGTCCCATCCTCTTGTCCTGTCTGTGCTAAGTGAGTTTGAGGGCAATTTTCTACCCTGCTTTGTTGTTTCTATTTTATTTTTTGGTTGGCTCTAAATTTACACTGAAGTGTAATTCGGTTTTGTTTTGCTGACTTGGGCATGAAAAGAAATACCATCCCCACCATCCAGAAACCCCAGCAAGGCACTCGTCTCTCGGGCAGGCTGCTGAGCTCCGTGGGTTCTGCTTTCCTCCCCCAGAGCCCTTTCCCCCGATCTCTCTGCGCCTCTGTTGGGCTTGGGCAGTGCCCAGGGATGTGGGGATGAGGGGGACTTGGGGATGCAGGGATGCTGTGTCCCCCCAGCCCTGCTGCCCCAAGCCCCTGTAAACTCAAGCAGTAAATGAAAGGGTGGCCCAGGAGTGTGGGGGAGGCAAGAGGCAGTCTGATCTTTACAGCTGACATTTAAGCCTGCAGAAGGCCAATGTGTTTCACCCACTGTCACATTTAAAAGGCACTGAATTCATTACACCATTGCATAAATCACTGTTTTTAAAATGTGTTTATCTGGAGAAGAGCCACTGCTCCTCCTGCCAGGACAAGAGCTTCCAGCACGAGGTCAAAGGACCCGGCGCTCTCCGTGCCTTTGATACCCGCAGCGGTGCTCGCATCCCTCCAGGGCCAAGGGCACGAGGCAATGCCTGGGCAGCAGTGGAGGGCTGCCAGCACCCCTGGGTGCTCCTCTGCCACCACAGCCACAAAGGGTTAAGTTGCAGAGCCAGAGCTTGGTAAATCCAGAGGAAAATACTCGGCTCCCAGGTAAGCGAGGAGATGCTCGGTAGCTTACAGCTTCTTTGTGCACTGTGGGGAAACTGATGGTTACACAAATAACACCGTGGGGATGATAACAGGCTGTGAGGCGTTCGGGGCTCTCTGGCACGGAGCTGCTGTGAGCAGGCTTGAGGAGCACGCGGGGGCCTGGGGATGACTCTGCTCCTCCTGAAAGGCACAGGGGAGTGGTACCCCTTTCCTGTCCCAGCAGCATCCCTCCCATTCTCCCAGCCTTGCCAGCTGCTTTCCCCCTTGGCACTTGAGTCTCCCACTCCCCTGGCACTGCGGTGGTTGTCGGTGATGCCCTTTCCTGATGGCTGACAGGAGAAGCTGGAGGTTCCCCGTGTGTGCTCGGGTGGTGCAGCCAAACCCACCACCTTCCCCACAGGGGTTGTGTGCAGCTGCTTTGGCGTCCACCCCACCCAAAGGGCCGCGTGTGTTTCTGTATCCGAGCTGAGCATCTCGGAGAGCCACTGCTCCTGCTGTCCATGGGCCAGGGGTGGCACAGGGCATGGCTCTGCCTGGGGGTCGAGCCCTTCGCAGGACGCTGCTTGGCAGAGCCCCCCCCTCCGTCAGGACACTCGTCACCAAGCCATCGCAGTGTCCAAATACGTCGGATTAATCTCTTTATCGTCCCAGTACAGGTGGATTAGGGCAGTGTTTAGTACTTGGTTTATTTAAAAAAAAAAAAGCTAAATAATTAAGGGAATGACTGTAAAATTAGAAAAAACAACATTTTCCCAGGTGTGGAAGCCAGAAATGCACAAAGGGGCATTCCCACATCTTCCCTCTAGCACCAGTGGAGCCTGTGCAAAGATTGATGCTGCTGGGGTGGCTGAGGCCTGGGATCAAAGCGAAACGGAACAGGGGAGGAGATCATTAAATAAAAAGAGGTGAGGCATTGTTATTTTCTCTAGATAGAAGTACTTCTTTGGTGCAAGTGGTGTCCATGAGCTCCCCTTTCATCCCCCACAGCCCATCTGTGGGAAGGGGCTCCCAGAGCCACCAAGGGGTCTCCTGCCCGGACCGCTGACACTGAGCGGGCAAGCGTGACCGTAACTGTCACGGGCAGAAGTGAGCTTCATCTCCTCGTGTTTTAATGCAGGAACTATCACCTGCTCCTCCAGCTCCTCTCAGAGAGAGAGAATTTGTCTGTCAGCAAGCTAAACCAATATAAGTTGAATAATATTTGTTGATTAATGTAGTTGATGAATTTCATATTTTCTTTAAAAATATTTGCTGCATATTTCTTTAAATTATTCATCCGGTTTATAAAGCAAAGCAAATATTTGTGAATAGATATGAATTATGTGATTTATAAAAATGAAATATTCATGAGTCATTTTCATTATTCTCCTCGTCCTGGAATTGCTACATAAATCTGATCAAAGCAAATAGATTTGGTGAAGCTCAGCCCGAATTTACAGCTATCATGGAGCTCCTGCGCAGCAAACCAGTGCAGACTGGGAGCAGGTGTGAAGGGTGTGCTGGGCTGCCGCCGCTCGGCTGCCGTCCCACGGCTTCGAGGAGTGGCAGGACGGGGCACGACAGCCCCGCGCCCGCTGCACGCAGAAATTGGCTCTGACCTGAATTTCAGCAAGGGCGAGGGCAGGAGGCTGGCGTTTGCTGTCCCTGACAAGGACAGCGAGGATCGGCGCTGCCGGGAGGTCGTGTGGCACCGCGGGGAAGGGTGCCAGGGAGAGGTGGTTCCGCTCGGGGGGCGACGCAGTGCGGGAGCAGCGACCGTGCAAAATGAGTGAAGAGCTGACTGCAAAGCCTCACCGTGGGGCGCTCCCAACCCAGCACCCACAGGTGCCCCCTGCCAGCCTTGGAATGAGGACAAGCACGGAGAACGCTGATGGCAGAGCTGTGACTCCAAGGGAGCGCCCTCGGGATGGTGGGGGGCAGCAGGACCCCCCCCCCCCCCCCCCCGCAGGGTGAGTCGGGAATGAATCTGGTGCCAGTCCTGGTGTTAAAGGTAAAAATTAAAAAAATTCGATGTTGAAACCTCAGTTAAGCAGCTGCTTAACTTCCAGGGTGTAACACCTCTGAGCACGCTGGGGCTGTGGTCCCCTCCAAGTTACGCGCACGCTAAGTGCTGCTTGGACCGGTGCCACCCGCGCCCGCTGCTGCTCGATAATGAACTCGGCTTCTGCGGAAGCTGCAAAATGAGCACTCAAAAATTCAGCTTTGGGGACCTTTCCCATTTTCCAAAGCGTTAAAGTGCTTTCTTTTTAAATAGCAAGCTTCCATTTAGGAAATAGCCTGTTCGGCAGATAGCGTTATACATCTCCTGCCACCCGCGTGTTTTGCTCAGTGCTGCACGGGGACATCACGGAAACCGTGTGCTTGGCCAAGCGGAATTGCTGACTCTATTACCCCAGCCAGAGAAAACCGTCTGTCTTCATCCTCTCCCTCATCCGTCAGAAGCGCTGGCGGGTCGGCGCGTTCCGTACTGTGCCTCCGGGGTCTGCAGCCCGACGGGCTGGGTTCAGGGGGAACTCTGGGGACGCAGAACCCAGGTCTGCAGCTCCTCTCTGCGTGCTCAAGAGCTCGGATTGACCCCTCGGATTGTTCAAATCCGTGGGAGGGAGAACGGGCAGCGTGGAGCCCCCAGTCTGAGGCAGCAGCCTCGGGACCACATTCTCTAGGTGAGGGGTGGGTGTGCGCGGACCCCCGGGCAGTGGGGACCCCAGGCAGTGGGGCTGGCGGCCACAGCAAAGAAGGACAGAGGGACTCTGGGTCCCCAGCAGCTCCCCCATGCTGCCAGCACGCTGGCTCGCAGCCCTCTCCCAGAGGTCACGTTGCTGCCGGCGAGGCGGGTGCCGAACGTTCTCTTCCAGCCAAGGCAGTTCCCACTCTCGCGCTGCGCTCCCGACTCGGCCAGCCGTGGGACGGCGTTTTCCCCGTGCCGGCTCTGGAGAAGCCATTTATCGGTGCCGTGAGTGCATCCAATCTCCGGGCGCTCTGCCTCGCCGCCCGCTGCCGGCCGTCTCCGCGGCGCTTAATGAAGCGGTGATTTTGTAGGCGACGGCCTAATGAATGTGAAAAGTTTTTGATCCTTTTATTGCGACATCTCCGGTATCAGGTGTGTGGAAAATAGTTTTAATGTTGCATAGACCATTATGAGCCCATGTGTTTATTCTAGGTGTTCTACTCTGAGGTGTTTCGCAGAGCTGTGGGAGCACAGCCAGCAAACTGCAGCAGTGGGAGATGCAGCAGGAAGGGCTTTTCCACAGAGCGGGGACTCCCTTTACTGCTCCATCCCCACACTCCTCTCCTGTGCCTTGTCCCCACAAGGGCTGGCTCTGAAGCATAAATCTCGCTGGCAGGGGGACCCAAAGGGCGAGCAGAAGATGCCTGTGGGTGCCTTTGCTCCTTGGAAAATGAGCTGCAATGCTGAGCGTGGGGTGAGGCGGTGGAAGTGGTAGGTAGCTGGTCTGCAGGTCTGGGCACACTGCGGCACCCGCAGCCCTGGGGAGGGCAGGGCAGGGCTGGGCACAGGGCCCCAGGGAACAAAGCCTCTTTGTGCAGAGCATCAGCCTTTCCATAAATACGCCTTTCCCGTCGGAGGGCATGGCGGCTGCTAAGCCGCTTACAGCTGCCAGCCACCCACACCAGCGATGCGGCAGTGCTGGCACCAGAGCCCCCAGCAGCGGGCATCTCCCTGGGCATTGTCCCTCTGCAGGGTCCGACCACCCCTGGGTCTGCTGCTAAGCCCATTCCAGCTCTCTGGGACTGAGCTGCAGAGCCCCTGGGTATGACCTGGTGTGTCCCAATGAGCACAGGACCCCGGGTTCCATGGGGTCACCACGAGCAGCCCAGGCTGGCCCTGGGGCACCCAGCTGAATGCCCGGGCCCTGCAGCCCATGTCCCCGTGCCGCTGGCTCCCTCCATGTGCCCCATGGGCAGGGCACACCAAGCAGCTGCCGCAGCCTCCAGCCTCAGGGATTCCTCAAGTTTCTCCTTTTCCCCCATCTGCCTTGTTGAAGGACTTTATTCCTTAGTCATTTATTTTTTAAAAGAAAACCAAGATAAAAATCTCCAGTCCTCCAAGGGACATTAATTGCTGCTACTTCAGAGCATACAGGGCTGGTAATTATATATTTTCCTCAGCAGCTGATGGACTTGGGAACTGCTTTGAACCCTGAAGAGGAAGGGAGAGGCAAACCACCTCCAGGTAAACACCTCCAGCACTGGGCCAAGCCTGCGTGCCCCAGGACAGCGGGAGATCCCACCGCAAGGGCTGAGCCGGTGGAGTCACCCCCCGAATCCTCCCGGGCGCCCCTCACCGCCTCCCTGCACAGGAGGGTTGGTTTAGCAGCACCAGGAAACAAACACAGTCAAAGCCGTGGTGGCTCCTGGCAATATCGGCTGTAATTGCAAGGTCTGTTAAATATTATTTAAATATTTTTTTACTCATTAGCAATAATTTAAAATTATTCTCTTTTTTTTCCGAAAACTTCAAGTATGATTGTAATAGCTTTGTAATTTTGGGCTCTATCATTAAAATTAATGATATCCTAATGCTCTATGTGCACTAAAAAAGTCTGATCAGTTTTTTCCCCTTTATATATATCATTACTAATAGAACATTTTAATGGCTGTAATTTCCAGCCCTGTAGATGGAAACCTAAAAATAGGAAGAAAGCCTATTTCATCACGCCACGCCAGCCCCTAAATAATTCAATTACATGGACTGGAATATCTGAGGCTGGGTGTGTTCCCAGCTGCAGATAACCAGAAGTTCTTGAGGGTGCTTTTAGAGCAGGGCGGGTTATTACCAGGTCTCACCCTCCGGCCCCCCGGCAGCACAGGTAGAAACCTAAAGCTGGGTCTTTCCGAGGCATTTTAAGAGACTTGGTCATTCAGTTCACAGAGATTTACAAGAGTGTGTTGCTCTCTGCTTGGAAAGTGTAAAACAAAACACCTTGGGAAAAGCTCACTGGGTCCATGGGATAAAAACCTGTTCAAAAGAAAACCCTGGCTAAATTCCTGAGGAGCGACGTCGACTCATCCAGCGCAGGGGGCTGCAGCCTGCAGCAGAGCTGTGTCCCTTGGGCAGCCGGGAAATCGTGGCCGTGCTGAGCTCCCCGTCTGCTGTGAACACTGCACCCTCCTGCAGCGATAGCTGCAGCCTCTCTGTTCAAAACTGATACACTCTTCTATCTGTAAGGCACTAATGGGCTGTTATCGGTTGCACCGGGCTCCTCCATGTGAGCAGCCCCGCTATCAGCTGCGCGTGCGTTGCGCTGTGGGAGAGGACAGCAGAACGTGTTCAGAGCTGTCTTTTGCTCTTTGGAAGCTCTGTTCCCAGTGGGTTGTTCCAGGCCCAGTTCTGGAGCCCCCTGTGGCTGCCCCGGGGCTGGGACACAGATGGGCTGTGCATCTTGCACCCTGTCCTTGCACGCATTCCCGGTTCCCAGCCGACGCTGTGCAGGTGATTCCCAAGCGCAGGAGAAGGACACAGCTGTGACCCATAGGCAGCGTCTCCCAGCCCGTGATGCTCAGTGTGACTCTCCCAAACTTCTTTTCTCCCAACCACAGAAAGTGCTCAGGGCAGCTATTAAAGCGCGATCAATCAGTGTCAAATAAAAGTCATCGGAATATGACTGAGAGTCTGATTGCCTGTAACCAATGTAATTAGGCAGTGAGAATGTTCTTTCTTCTCCCTTTCTGCAAGAAGGCTAAAAGCCTCCAGAATTGGAGCTAATATCCTGTGTCTGGAGCAAGGTGAGCTCACATCTGACCTATTGTTCCACTTGGGATCCTCCTCAGGTCCAGCCCAACCTGGCACCAGCAGTCATGGCAGGGGCTTCAGCACAGACCTGTCCCAAGAAAACCACAACAAGTATAATCCCTGAAATTTGTTTCCATTCAGTGTGCATGATCAGGCAGATTTCAAGGGTGATGGGGTGGGGGAGAAGGTCTTGGTCTCGCTCGTTTATCACCGCTGTGCGAGCAGCCTTCGTCCCAGCGCGGCTGAGCACCATGCTGGCAGCATTTGCTGAATAAAGCCATGTGTGTGCCAGGGGCAAGGCAAGGGAGGGCGAGATAAAGGGGGCTGGGGTGGGAGAGGGGCCGCTGCAGGCAGACCCCTCTCGCCATGGCATCGGTGCAGCAGCATCTCCACTCGGGCAGGCTCAGCCCAGGGCAGCCGCGAGCCCCAGCTCCCTCCCAGGGACACCTGGCTCCTCCTGGGTCCGGGGTACGGCCGCTGCCCCCTGCCTGGGACCTGCCGGGTGGGACCCACGCTCAGCGCGGCAGTGCGGAGCCAGGGCTGCATCACACAGTGATCCTGTACCACAGTGGTCCTCCCTACACCTCCCGCAGCACCGTACCCATTTCCTCAGGCTGACAGAAGCAGGCGGTGTTTCCAGACTCCCTATCACCACTTATCTCTCTCCTCTTGCTCTCCAAATCCTCTTCCCATTTAGACTGGCTTTAATGAAGTGCTGCCGTCCCGCAGTGCCACCACTGCCACCCCCACGCCCATGCGGCGCTGCCTCATGACCCCACACCCCGGAGCCACGGGCCGCGCTCACACCTCTCACCCCACGTCTGCAGAGGCGAAGCCCGAGGCGCTCTGCCCGCTTGGCCGTGTTGTCTGGCTGACCTTCAGGTGGGCTTTTTTCCTCCAGCTATTTCTTTTTTATCAGGCATTTGATGTTTTCCTCCTGTCCTCCTGCCCTTAAGGCCACCTGCAAAGGCAGCAAACAAATGAGGTGCTCATTATTTTGTCCTTTTCTTCTTCTTTCCTTCAATGTTTTATTGATCCATCTCTTCCTCACCTCGTTTGTGCTTGTTTTGGCAGGGAGCTTGTTCGGGGAGGTTTATGGTAGGAAAGGCCAGCTCCTTTCCCCATGGAATTCTGCTCCCGCTGAAGGCGCATCACTAGCCAGGCGGGCTGGCAAAGGCACAGTGCTCGGGGGGACCCGAACATCATGGTAGCCCCCTGGACTGGGTCTCCTCTTCCCAGGGCCGGGTGAGGTGAGGAGCCGGAGCGCAGAGCCCGGACGGACATCCCCTGCCCAAGGAACAGTCAGAAGAAACAAACCCACCGCCCGGCCCCGTGAGCAGCAGCTTCCTGCCAGGGCTCTGCAGCGCGGGTGAGAACCTCAGCCGGGAGAGGCTCCCTCGGAGGAGGAGGAGGTGGGCGAGCAGGAGCCACCCCCGGGGCGCCCGGCCCCCCGCCGCTGCCGCAGCCCCCCCGGCTGCTGACATTTCTCCTCGGGCTCTGGCATTTGTTTTAATCCACCTTGGGTTTGCATTTCCCTCTCAGGATTGACCGGCGAGGCAGCGAGCTGTTGTACACAAATTCACCCCGCGTGGGAGCCGCCAGCCACAGCCCGCAGCGAGAGGGGAAACTGAGGCAGCCTCTGCATCCTGGGCGAGGGGCGTGAACCCCCAGACACCCTGCGGGCAGCTTGTGGTGGCTCTCGAGTGCTGCAGAAGTTGTCACAGAGGCACCTGTGTGCCCGAGGGCCCATGCCAGCTCCTCCATCAGCTTTCATAGCAAAGCCGCTCTGCATCGCTGCCCGGGCAGACGGGCAGATGGACAGACAGACAGGCCATGGAGCACCGCTCTCTGGGCACTGCCTGGGAGACAGATGGACAGACAGACCGCTGTGCATCGGGGCAGCCGGACAGACGGACAGCCGCTTGACGTCCGGCATCCTCCCTGCTGCACATCGTCTGCCTGCAGGCTCCATCTTGTGGAAGATGCTCCCCGGAGGAGCCGGAGTGGGCGGCCACCCCTTGGCGCGGGGTCCAGCGTGCGTGGGTCCGCCTGGCACCGCTGGCGTGCCGGCGCAGCGGGAGGGTCCCCAGTGGGCTGTGGTGCCATGGGCTTAATTACACCCCTGTACAGTTAATGAGAGAAATCAGTGTGGTGGAATTGATTTCAACAGATGGAGGACAATTTTCTTCTCGCCGTTAAACTGTCACACCAAGCACTGCCCTCTGCGCGCTCCCTGTGCCGGAGAGGTTTGGGGAGCAGGCGTGCTACGCCATGCTCAGCCTGCTGCTGCCTTACCAGGAGGATTTCTCTCTCCCCATTCAGGGGATTTGGGTTCAGTGAACAAGAGGAAGGAATGAAAAGCAATGGCCAGTCCCACCGCGCCGTGCCAGCTGGCGATGCCTCAGGCTACCCCCAGCACCCCGTGCTGCAGCAGAGCTGCCTTTCTCTCTGGTACCTCTCCCTGCTCAGCTGTGGGATAAAACCGGGTGTAAAAATCAGTCTGCTGGATGTTCTGCCTTCACTGGGGTTCATTTACCATATAATGCGGTGCAGTAATTTCACTGTGTATAATTTAATGAGACATTAGGAAAGAATTAATCACTGGAAGCAGTGCTCGTGCTGGACTGCTCTGCTGAGGTCTGGTGAGAGGAGCCCTGCTCCCTGTCCTGGGTGGTGCAGCCCCTTGGGAACGAAGGTCCAGTGGGCAACGGTGCCACAGGCAGGCAGAAATCCACCGGCACCATCGCTGCCTGCACCATCGCTGCCTGCACCATCGCTGCCTGCACCATCACTGCCAGCACCATCACTGCTGGCACCATCGCTGCCTGCACCATCGCTGCCTGCACCATCGCTGCCTGCACCATCACTGCTGGCACCATCACTGCCCAAGCACCCCAGGTTCCTTTGCCCCGAGGCTGGGGACACGGCTGGAGGGACGCGGTTGGAGTCAGCACTCGGTAGGAAAACAGGATACACAAAACTCTCAAGAGCACATCCAGTTTCCACTCATTAAGCCATAATTTCCATCATTTTAATTACATAAACGGCAGATAAATGGTGAGTATGCTCCTACTTGTGCCTTTTCTCTTAATTATTAGTCCTTTGCACGGGCCGGTTCGCAATGAATCAGCCTTTAAGCGGTGTTCAATCGGAACATGTTCTGCTTTATTTGAATTATCTTGTTGGCCGATCATTCCCCAGAACATAATAAAACAAACATTAATTACTACTTCAGCGGGTGCAATCTTCTTGAAAGCACTCAACGCTCCTCCACTGCCGTTGTAGCCGCACGCTCCGCGCTGTAAGGCGCGCGGGCAAACACACTCATGGAGCAGGGCTGAATGCCTGAGCAGAGCCGACGCGCTTCCGAGGAGCTTGGGAAACGTGCGGGTACAGAGGCAAAAGCCAAGCCTGTCGTCCAAGGAGGGTGAAAGGTCCTGCAAGGTCCAGCAGGCTGGCCAGCAGCTCAGCAGGATGCAGTGGGGTGCAGCAGGGCTGGACCACGCCATGTGCCACAGCACACCAGGCTCCCGGGGCCAGGACACGCTGGACCCGAGGCAGCCAGCGAGCAGCCGCAGAAAGCTGCACCGCTGCTGGTGTGTCAGTTCACACAGGGCTGCTGTGGGCCTCCCGTGTGCGTGTGAAGGGCGGCTCCTGACCTCCACTCAAAGGCTCCCACCCCAGCTGGGGATGCTCCAGCTGGAGGCACTCAGCATGTCCCTGCAGCCTGCCTAGAAAGGGCTGCTGCAAAGCTGGGAGGGCTCTGGAGTGGGGCAGAGGGCTCTGGTGTGAGGGCTGCCTGGCTGGGTTTGCTCCTGCTCCAGAAAATCCCTGCCTGGTGAAATCAGCTGAGGAAACCTCCAAGCACTGGCTGCTGGTGGGGCTGCTGCAGGCTCCTGTGTGCAGCCAGGCTTTGCATCCCTGGGGTGTCACTGCCCTCAGGAAGGGCTTTCCCACTGGCAAAGTGAGCAGGGAGCTGGGCAAACACCCCCGTGGGGCAGGGAAGAAGGCTTTCCGGGAGCAGTGAGCTTTGAACACGTGCGAAGCTTCTTCGTGGTCGCCCCTGGGCCAGCACTGGAGACATGAGGTGGGTCAGGGTTTGGGTGTTCTTGGCTGGGGACCACTGGCTTGAGGGTGGCTTGGGGGTCTGGTGGTCTTAATTGCCAACACTGAGGTTTGAAGGTCTGGGAGGGGCTTGTCCCCCTGGGGAGGTATTCCAGGACGTGGGGTGGAGGGAAAGGCTGGGCTGCAGCCAACAGCTGTTGTGATGCTGATCTGAGGTTCAGGAGGTGCCAGTTTCTGTACCGGTGACTGAAGGGGTTTGTTCTGTTGGGGACTTTCAGATGTGGGGGAGAGGGGAATAAATCTGTTCTCGGCATCCCTCTGCTACCCTGAGCTGGAGCAGAGCAGCGTGCCTCCGCCTCACCTGGGGCTTCTGGCACGTGAGTTCCTCCCTTTGCGAGGTCAGTGGGGCTGCTTCCCACAGGCACATTCCAGACCCCACTGCCCCTCTCTGCCCTGTGGCCATGGTCACCCTCTAGTTTCCTTCGTGAGTCGTTACTGTTGTGTAGACAGACCCCGCTACCGCACCTCTGCCCTCGGGATGCGTCGCTCCTGACCCGCCGCTGCCCCTGGGACAGGGGTGGGTGCTGGAGGGTGCCAGCTCAGAGATCCAGTGTTGCCCCTGGCATTGTGGCCTCTCTGCGAGCCAGGAGGTGTTTAGCTCAGTGTAATCCAGCTGCTGTAGCTGGGCGAGGGAAGAGACGTGTCTGAAGCCAGGCAGTGGTGTGACATTTTCCAGCCAGTTTAAGTTCAACATCATTAGACATTCCTCCTCCGCACATCGAGGCACGGAAAGGCGGCAGTGAGGTCTGTCCCTGCCTGCTCTGGAGCCGCTCCCCGCCTCCCTCCTGCTCCTCCACCTGCAGAAACCCAGCACTGGGGGTTTCTCTCGCAGTCACTAAAAGCTTTAAAAATGAGGGCAATTTTCCCTGCCCACAGCCCGCTGCCAGCTGCCGTGCATTTCCAAGAGATCTCTGCATTTCATTAGAGGCAAAGCTTCTGTCTCAGAGAAATCAATTGCAGCCTGAATCTTAAAGACAAAAATCAATTGTAACTCCGCTTTCCAAGCGTGGGCTCGTACGCATACATCAGCTGGAGAGGCTCAGCAGCCTCTGGCTCCAAAGGGGCCCTCGTGGACTGTCGTGGGAGGCATCTGCAAGATTAAAACTCAGATATGAATATAAAGACAGCACAGGCTCTTCTTTGGGGTGCAGCTGTTCAAGGAGCTTGTTCTTGTCAGTGTAGGAATGTACCCCAACATAGTGAAAAACACAGCATCCGTGCAGGTTCCCATGGAGAATGGTGTGGAATCGAAACTTATCCTGTGTCAATGCATTCTCAGGTGTGTCTGCTCAAACACAGGTACATGCCCACAAGAAAATACCTTTGAGAATCCTAAATATTTGGGACTGTTACTTTTAAAGTCTGGGTTTGCATCTATGCAAGAAAAAAAGTATTTAAATATACTTTTAAATAAGAAAATTGTTTCATGTCCTTTCGTTAACATCCCACCCACCCCCAAAGGGCCATTTCACCCAAGCAGGGTGTCCCTAACCAGGGGAAGGAGCACAGGGCAGCCAGGGAGAGCCCCGGCCCAGCCCCAGCACCCTGGGGAGGAGGAAAAGGAGGAGGAGATGCTCTGCAGATAGAGCCATATGTTGTCAAGTTAATAAAAGAGCTTGAAAAGCATAAATCCTCTGTGTGCTGGCTGCTAGCCCAGGTGCATCATCTCCTTGCCATTGGGGGGAGCAGACAGCATCTGCACAGCTCTGCTGTTGTGCACTAATGCAGCAGCCCCTGGTGAAGCGCTGCAGCCGGCGAGGGGCTCGGCTCGCTCCGTAGGAGTGGGGTTTGTGTCGGAGGAGACCCCCACAGGGGCTGCTCCTGCAGAAGGGGACAAAGTTGTGCCTGGCCGAGTGAAGCTCGTTGCTGCGGGGAGAACAAGATTTGGATGCAGTCAGTGAGATGAGCGGGGAGGGGAGGGGGCAGTGGGACGCCCAGACCGCCACTCGGGGCCACTCGGGTGCTTTGTCAGGCAGCCCAGGCACTTCTGGCTCCCAGATTTATCCTGAGAAAGTGTTTTCATCAGTTACACAAACGCTCCATGACCCACCCGAGGCCTGGAAGGAAGAGGGAAGCTGTTGTGTGTATGACTCAACTGCAATGCAAAGCCATTTCCTTCCTCATTTGCGAACCTGAGCGCTCAGACATACACAAATTAATGAGCATTATTATGAGCCTCATTAAAAGAACTGTTCTTCAGGGGGAACCATCTTCCCCAATCCAAGCACTGTGTTCTATTTGCTCGGCTATTAATTGATGGCAAACTGTGAGGTTCTCAATTTCATTATGATTAACTTGAGCAGCCTGGAACTTGCCGGCTGGTGGCCTGCCTGGGGGGGGCAGTGATGGTGTGGGTGACAGAGGGGACTGTCACCCAGCCACTCAGCAGGGCCCCTGGGGACTGGGACCTGCTTTGCTCTGAGCGTGGTGCCACTCCCAGCACAGCCCCATGCTGCTGATGCCCAGCGAATTCATTTTGCTTCCCACAGCTCCAGCAAAGATGTTGGACTCTTCATACCATGCTGGTTTTTTCCTCCTCATCCTCCTGCGGGTTGGTCCTACACAAGTGTTCATCCTCGCCTCAAGTAGAGGACCCACGCTGCATCTTGAAGCCTCATTTTGCCTTTTGCCATTAAATTCTGTGAAAAGGGCTTTCATGTTCTCTCTGAAGTAGGTGCTTCTCATTCCAGCCGCGTTTCCTCCTGTCCCTCCTCGGAGCAGGAGCTCTCCTTGCCTGTGCAGACCAGCAGGCGTCTCAGCTATTTCTGTCACGCAGATTTTGGGCACCTTGAACATGTCGGGGTGTTGTGACCCCCCCTTTCCCATGGGTATAAGAACAGGCGGGGTCTGCTCGCAGCCCCCTGCTCCGGCTGGGGTCCCCCCACCTCACGGCAAGCTCACGACTGGCAGTGGAGGATCCAGCCTCACCCAAGAACAACCCTGGATAATTGGGGGCAGCACTTGGCCCCAGCCCCATTTGAAGTCTCAAGCAGATTTTTCTTTCACAGTGGCTGAAAGAACTCAATTTTCAGGAGTGCATCAGGCCCTTAATTGGGATTGTAATTCCTGAACGGCAGCAGGGAGAGCAAACCTGGCCCCCGGGCTGTTCACCCCGGTTATTACAGCGCAGATCCCCCGGACAGAGCGGCGGCAGCGGCGTTTGCATCACAATGAGCCGTTCTGGCAGCCCCGGGAACCGGAGCCGGTTTTGTTTTGCATCTAAAAGCAGACATGAGTGGTACTTATTAATTTGAGTCCACCTCTGAATGCACTTAATGATTCAAGTCCAATTAGTTTTCAGAGTGCCCAGGTAGGAAGTAATCATTAAAAACATGTAAATTAAGTTAGTGGGGAGCTTAATAGATTAGTCATTGACTCTCTAGCTTATGTTGGCTCTTAACCTTCAGCTTAAATTAATCACCAACAATTTCTCTGAACTGGCTACAAAAGGTCAGAGCCCAGGGGCTGTGGTGGTGCTGCAACCAGAGCTGACCTTGCTGCTAAATGGAGCCCTCTCTTGGCACCTCCCTGGGGAAAAGGGTCCTGCGCTGGACACCGGGCTGGAGCCCCCCTCTCCTTCCCAAAGCAAAGACCCTGCTTGCCACAAGCACTTTGTGAGAAACGAGCTGCTGTGCCCAGGGCTGCCTGCTGGTGGGGGAGTTTGCTCCAGGCATCAGACCACCCCAGATGTCCCATTCCTCCACGTCACTGCTGGGCTCTGCCCAGATCCAGACCTCAAAGCCATTTGCTGTGTGCAGGAATGATCATTTCATTGGCTTGGGAACAGCATTGTGTATCTTGAGTTGATGCCTCGGGGATGAGCTGCTGAAGTGCAGGTCTCAGTCCAGTTCTCCCACTGACATCTCTTTTCCTGGGCTGTTTCCCTCTGTGTGTCACCAGTGAGTTTTCCATCCTGCCACAACTGAATCTCAGTTGCAACTGGAATTAATAAGAGTTAATCTGAAATTATTAGGGGACTCCTAATAGATTAGGAGGCACCAAATAGGTGGGGTGGGAGGAACTGCTTGGTCTGGGATAGAGGAGCACCCACAGAGTCCCCCGCTCCCCTCAAGGCATCCCCCTCCAGCATCCCCCCATCGTGGGAAGCAGCGTTATCAAGGAGAGGAAAATGAAGGAAATATCTCCTAAAAAGATAGCAGGCTGTGAGCATTCGAAAAAGCTATTTCTAAAATTGCAATTACCAGGAAAGAGAACAAATTACCACTTCAGGGACCGTCACACATGGCGAATCAGAGCTTTGGGAAATAATCAGAGGAGCATATTCACAGAAGTGCATTATTTGTATTGAAACATTTTAAAGTAAAGGTCACAAGGAGAAGCTGAAGATTAGTAAATACGAAAAGGCAAGGGTCCCCTGGCTGCCCTAATGACAATGGTCCGTTTCCATTATGGCTGCATTAGTCACCAAGACACATCAGTCCCCACGGATCAGCATCTGACACAGTGGATCCTGACACCTTCCACACACAGATCCCCAGTCCCTGCAGACCTGGCTGTGGCTCCTGGGACCTCGGGGACCCCTTTGCCAACAGCCCCCGCCTCCTGCCCTCCAGCCCCTCCGTGCTCAAGTAGCCTTGAGAAAATATTTGCCGTTTATAAGCAGCGAAAATAGGATTGATTTACTGTAACAACATCTCCAAGCATGAAGTGGCACTTTTACACTCGTATCACCCATTAGACATCTGAAGGCATCAGCACAGCCCATTTCATTTTTAAAGACATACAAAATGCTCGGAGGAAGCCATTTGACATCCCCATTCTGGGAGCTATGATAGCGTGCTGAAAATAATACCCATGCACCAGAAGTCTTACGTCTTCTTGTTTCAGTCCCTGTTTTCCCTTTGAGTTGTGTCAGTATGCTGCTGAAGAGCTGCAAAGTGTTGCTCTGTAATTTTTCTCTCTGTCAGCTGCTGAACGAGCTGCCCGTGGACCGTGTGCTGAAATTGAAGCGGCAGTCGTGTCCGGGTCTGGTGGGAGCGTCCTATGGGAGATACCAGAGCATCCTATGGGCATCTCCAGAGCCGTTTCTGGGCAGCAGAAAGGTGCTTTGGTGAGGAGCTTTCCTGCTCCTTTTCCCTGGAGCTGGGCTGTGACAGCCCCTGAAATCGCTGCCCTGCATGGAGCGTCCCGTCGGTGTCCAAGTGCGGGGTGCATCACCCACACCTCGGCCACCCTTGGGGTACCCCAGCTGTGTGAGGCCATTTCTCACCCTGCAGCTCTGGGGCTCTTCCCCCCGGACCCAGCAGCAGCCCCGTGCTGGAAACATTCGCAACTTTTAATGGTATTAATCCGTCACCGGGTGCCAGAGGGGAAAGAGCCCGGCTGTGTTTCTGAGCAGTAATAGCTGTGCACTGAGTAGCACCAGCCCTGATTTATTAACGAGGAGATTTTCACAGGCTCCTGGCTACTGACAAATGGCCACAATTTTAGCCCCCCCCAATCAATACCTTTTAATCAAATCCAATCACACCAAATTAAATTAAGGAAAGCATCCCAAATAACCCCCAAGTGCTGGCAGAAGCTGCGGGGATTAATCGGTGTTTGCACGGCCGGGGAGGCAAAGGGCTGACTCCAAACACCCTGAGCACGCGGGTGCTGTGTCGGTGGCTCCAGCCTGGCACAAGCAAAGCCGAGGAGCTGCATCCTGCCTCTTCCCAAGGCTTTCCTGGCTCCCCCCGCTGCCCGGGGCAGCAGCACCGCACACACAGCCACCTCGGAGTATTTTCTCTCTGTTGCTCGCACACTTCTGTCGTGTTTGTGCAGTTTGCTCATTGTTCCTCGGGGTTTGCTCGATTTAGCTGCTTCACGCTTGCACTAAGTTTGCGAGCTATTTCTGCCTAGGAATTGTTCTCTGACATAATTTTGCAGCGCCGGTTATATTTAGAGAGCTCGTTCATTGGGTGAGGCTCGCTCATCTGCCGCTCCGTTGGGTGAGCTCCCCTGATTTCTGCATCCCGCATTTCAGGCTCCAGTTGATGTGTGCTAACTAATTACATTGTGGGATGCCAGATGAGGCCGGGCTCGTGCTTCCTATGGTTTTTGTAGTGGTATTTATCTGTGATAACGTGTAAGGCAGCCGTGGAGCAACACATCCCCCTGTGTGTGTATTACAACTGTGTCAGCTTGTGCTGAATGGGCTCTGAAAGGCGTTTCACCAGGAAAAGAGAAATGCTGCTGCGGCAGGACCCGGGTTACTTTGTCAGGCTTTCTGTCCAGCAGGTGCCCAGCTCTCTGCTGCCGTGGCTGCATTTCTCATCCTTGGCCGAGCTCTCTGCATGGTTTGTGGGATGGGCAGAGGCTCCCCGTCCCTGGGATTGTTTCGCTGGGAGCTGTGGCAGTTTGTCCGTCTGTCCTCACCTGTCTGGATGCTTTTCCCCTGCCTTATACGACTTTTCACCCACTGCTCCTCGCTTGGGCTCTCATTTCCCCACCCGCCTCTCACCTTGTTACCTTCAGCTATTTTCAATGCTGCTCTTGTTTTAATTCCCCACCCTTCTGCCTTCCAGAAAATCCTGGACCTTTTGCAGTGTAACTGGTATTTTACGGGTACCGCCCCCCCCGCCCCCCCGCAGCTCGTGGGAGCATCCCGGCAGCCCCCGCCCGCCTCCCCAGCCGCTCGCCCGGCTCTGGGCACCGCCAATGTGTCCTCGCTCCTGCCAGGAGTCCCTGTCACCCAGCACTGCCTTCAGTGACCAGCCCCTCACCTGGGCCCAGCCCCCCAGCACAGCCAACAGAGGACGGCTGGGCTGCTGGAGCTGTGCCAGCTGCACCAGCTGGAGCCTGGCAGAATTAAAGTCTTAATTGCCTGTGATAATTAAAAATCTGAGGAAGTTTCCCCAAAGCACGACGCCGTGTCCTGGCCCGATCTGAGCGTGCGCAGTTTCAGGCAGTGGAAGGACACCTCGTCTGTGCCTCCAGACCCACCCAGAGGTGGTTTGGGGGTGGTTTGGGTTTGGGTTGCGTGGTAGACGATGTGGCAAAGCTGTCTGAGCCCTTTTCCCGGGAGGGGATTTAGTCAGAGCCCAAAGGCTGATGCTGCTCCCCCCCAGGTGGGTCTGCCTGCCCCCAGTGCCACCACCCCCTGTGCCCCCACACTTGTCCCAGCCTGTTGGCCCATAGCCCATCACCCTCCTTTGTCACAATCAGCCGTACGTGGCCCCGAAGCCACTGCGGGGGGCTGAGCCTGTCCCTGTTTGGATTGGCAGTGTTGCTGCTGCAGGAGAACAGCCTTGCAGTCCACACTGCTCGCTCTCGTCACCAGCTCTCAAAGCTACGGGTGAGCTGCCACCTCCCAGGAGAGAGCTCCATCACCCCTGTGACAGTGCATCCCAACTCCCAGTCATCAAGCAAATCTCATCAAGCTCCCTCCTAACCTTTGTGCAAAGGTTGTGAGAAATGCCAGGGCTGTATTTCACAAGGAAATGGGTCGGAGCAGTCCCAGCTTGTGCCATCTCTGGTGGGAGGTTCCACAGGGCAGCCAGGCTCTGCCTGCAGCTGGAATTACCCAGCCCTGGCTCACTGAGCTGGGTGAGGGGAGCCAGGCTTGCCTGCACTGTCTTATCGACCCAATAACGGGACAGAATGAGCTCTTATCTCTCTGGTCCGGCTTTTCCCTGGCTGCCCCCTTATCTCAGAGCCCTTGGGGACTGTCAGTGGCTGTCGAGCCCCTCGCGAGGGTGCTGCATCCGACTGCTCCTGCTGGGCTTGGCCGTCCCAGCGCGGTGGGAGGCACAGCCCCTCCATCCCGCCGTGGAGGTGCGGGTCCTGCCGGAGGGGGCTGTCCCGGGACGATGCCCCACCAGTGGCTGTGGGAGCCAGGGTGCTGGACCCCGTCTGAGTGCCCGGGCCACCCAGGGGTTGCACTTGTGTCACAGCATAGTTTTCCCTGGTGCTGCTCTCTGCTGCGTGGTTTGCTCGTCGCCGGGGTAATACAGGGGGAAACTGAGCCTGCTTCCAGGTACAGCTGAGGTTCTGGGGGCTGCACGGGGAGGGGTGGGGATGTCTCTCCGCTTGGGCGAAGGCAGAATTGAACTCTTGGAAAGAAATCCAGAGAACTGGTCCAGCATTTTTGCTCCTGAGCACCCTTTGCTTTGCCTTTGATTAGCACCCTTCATTGTAGGCACCCCAGGCTCCGTCCGTCAAGCAGCTTCACGCAGAGATTGCGGGGGAAAATAATGAATATTTGGGTTTGGTTATTTTATTATTGGTTATTGTTGGTTGTATGGGGAAATGGAGGCTAAAAAGCATCTGCGAGTGATTGCCACTAGATGGCGATGACAATGGCAGTGTGTCTTGACATGGCCATCCTGGCAGGGCCGGTGGCCTTGGGCTGCCAGCAGCACAGCCCACGGCTCTCTGGAGACACCTCCGCTCGCTGAAGGTGCCCCAGGAGCAAGCTCAGCCCCTGGCCTGGGGTACCCCAGGGTCCCTGCAGCCTCCTGCCCCTTCCCGAGCCCTCCCAGAGAACCGAACGAAGTGGGACACAAGCTGTTCTGCTCTTTGTTTTTCCACCCGAAGCCCTGAAATGATTCCCCTGCCGGAGCCAAGCGCTGCCGCGGCCGGCGGCGCGGTTGGTTTGTGCTGCTCGGAGGAAGCTGTAATTGGGTCTCACAGGTAAACTGTGCCGGATTGAAGGCGGCTGCGGCTCTACGAGCTGATGAACCACGGAGGAGACATTAGCATGCGAAATGATGACCATTAACTTGATTAAAGAAAGGACACAACGCGCATTTTGTTCTTGTATCGGAGCCGCTTCTTCCCATGAATTGTTGGTTGGGGATTTTGATTTCCTTATGCCAGGAGACAAAACGCCTCGGAAGCCAGGGGTAATTGCTTATGGGCTGAGTTTTTCTAGGCTAACCTAATCTTGCCAGGGATTTGCTTTGAGCTTCAGTGCGAGGATGGATTTTCTTTAAGATCAGGATGAAAAACACTATCGCATCTCAGAAGCGGAATAAATGACTTCTGAGCACTGGATTTACACAGGCTTTTCGGAAGCGATGGCTAACCCCACGAAGCCAGCCCAGTCCCACCCACGGGATCCAGCTGCCATGGGTGCAATCCTGGCCGCGCCATCGGCTCCTGGGAAAGCAGCTCTACACCTGGGAAAAACGGATGGGCATCCCAGCCTGGGATCGCAGCGCGGGGACTTCTGCGTGCAGGCAGAACTCGCTCTGCTGGGGACCAGGAGGGACATCCCCAGGTCCCTGGAGAGGGCTGTCCGGCAGCACTGAGCGAGCACCCAGCCCTCCCTCCCTCTCTGCACCGGCCCTGATGCCAACGCGGGTCAGGCGGGACGCCGCAGGAGCAGGCAGATGTGCTCCTAATTAAGATGCATCAAATCAGTTAAAGCCGAAGACAAAGAAAATTAGAGAAAATGAAGAGGAAATGAAACGGCTCACACAGATGCCGGAAAAATATTTTTAGTCCTTCTAAGTCCATGGCGTCTGTTGTTTTTGAAGAGTCCGTGCTGAATCCTCCCGGGACTCGCTTCCTTTCAAATGAGGTTGCCATCTCCCAGCGCTGCAATTAGACATGTCCGCACAGCTCCTATTTAGTGCCACCAAAGCACTTAATTTTCATTAAAAAGCTGACATTGTGAGCAGTTATGAAGGGCAGGAGGCAGCCACCAGCATCCACATTCCTGGGGATGGAACGGGGGACACAGAAGCATAAATTATCGGGCTCCTCTTCCACAGTTCCTCTTCTGCTTCTCTGCGAAGAAGATTGACTCGATTGTGGGTGCCGCTCCTGATATCTCTTTTTAAAGCCTGTTTACATTTGTGTTAGATAATTCAGTGTATCCATAAATTAGTGCTGAGCATCAGTTTGTTCTCTGGAAGTATTGAATAATCTCCACCTCATGTATATTCATGGTCCAGCAGAGGAAGGGGAGGTTGGTGGGCATCTGCAGATGGGACCCCCTTGTCCCAGTGGACCCCCGTGGGGTCCCACCAGTTCACTGCAGCCGGGACACTGACCAGTGCCACAACCAGAGGGGCCTTAAGGGACCTCTCACTCCACTGAGCTCCCCGTGAGGTGGGGGGAACGGGGCTGCGTGCTCCCTCAGCACCTCACCTTGCTCCAGGAGCGCTTCCCTGCCCAGCAGCGAGCCGGGGATGTGCTCAGACCACGGACACCACGCGTTGCATCCGACTCCATCCTGCCACCGCGTGCTGCCGCAGCCAGGCTTTCACAGGAGGCAGATGGCTCACAGATGACTCGGCCGAGGTGACTGTCCTCACAGGCTCCGACACAAGGCCGGCGGCTGAAACCTCGCAGGGTGCCGTGGGGAAGAAACCAGGGCTGGGTAAAATAGGGCCATTTTTATTTTTCAAGTTTTCCATGTTGATGAAAGCGAAGGCTCATGTGGCTGAGCCTGAAGACAAACTGCTTCAAAGAGCAATTTTAATTGAAATGGTAATGATGAAAGTTTCACAGCCAGAATTGAAGGATGCGTTACAAGCGTTCCTCCTCCCACCAAGAGCAAAAACAACAACAGGGTCTTTCATGAGAGCCCTTCGGTCCCTGTCCACGAGTGGAGGCACTTCCTGCAGTCCACGGATTATCTTTTTCTCTGCAAAAATCAAGAAGCAGCTGTACTGTCCAACTTCTCTGTGGCTTTTCTCACGTGCCCTCTCTCCCCTTGCTCCATGCACTCGGGCTGGCTGAGCATCACTGCAGCACTCGCCGCTGCCCACGCTCGGCCGGGTGCCGGCTGCTCCGCGTGCCCCAGGCACCAGCTCACACCAAGGGTTTTTATCCCAGCTCTGTTCCTGCTCTGAAACCCTCCTGGGTGGCTCTGCTCAGAGCCAGGGCTGTGCCCTATGGCACCAGCAAAACAGCCTCCTGTGAGAGCCGAGCAGCAGCCGCTGTCCCCAAGGGGTCCCAGGTCTGCAGAAACACCTTGGAGGCTGCTGGCATCGCTGTCCCTTTCCTACCTAAGCCCAAAACAAAGGCAGGGGTGAGGAGGTAGAGGAAAAGCCTTCATTTCCCCCAGGGAAGGAGCAGGCAAGCCTGAGCACAGGGAAACCATCCCGAGCGGAATAGCTCCCGTCTGGTTTTGATGAATTACCACGGCAAACAGCACTGATTGCTTTTCCGCAGGCCGGCACGCGGGGAGCTACGACTTCGCTCCTGATGAGAACAAAACCGACTGGCGGAGCCGAGGAGGAGCGTACGTTGGCGGGCACCGATCCCGTGGCAGGGCAGGCAGGGGGTGCTCAGGGCAGAGGAAGGGGTTCAGGCAGGCTGTCCCACTGCCGGCACTCGGGGAGCCTGGCTGGGAAATGGGACAGAAGCTGCTGGACCGACTGGCACTCCCGCAGCTCTGTGCCCCTTGGGTCTGCATCCCGGGATGCCCCTCCTGCCCTCCCAGTGTGGGCAGCTGCTGTCCTGCTGCCAGCCTGCCCTGCAGCTGCCTGACACACTGCTCCTGTGCGGTGCAGATCTCTGAGTAACATCGGGGAACCTTCCCTGGGCAACAACCACCAAAAAAACCCCGAAATCCCCTCGCAGTTCATGGCACATCCCATGCAACCTGCAACTGTACCCAGAGCCATGGCCAGATGAGACTGTGTGTAATTCTCACGACCTGATGCCAGGCATTTGTTGTGGCACCATGCAACCAGAAAGGAACAAAGCGGGGTCACCACTGGTGCAGCAGGGGCAGAGGGTCTGTGTGGGGCTGTAACGGGGAGCAGAGGGGCTGTAATGGGGAGCAGAGGGTCTGTGTGGGGCTGAAATGGGGGGCAGAGGGTCTGTGTGGGGCTGTAATGGGGGGCAGAGGGTCTGTGTGGGGCCGTAACGGGGACCCCTCTGCCCCACTCCTTGTGCTGCCATCAGATTTGGCTCTGCTCTGCCAGCTCTGAGCTTCCAGAGGGAGATGCTCCAGGATGCTCCCCCCAGGAGTGGGACGGCTCCCACGGGTGTTGGGATGGAGCCCTGAGGCCATGCCCCCCCTGCTGGCTCCTGGCAGGAGCACGGGGGCCCGAGGGGTGAAAAGCTCCTCCGCTCCCCAAACAGAAAACGGCTGCTGGTTCCCCTCTCCCCGGCATTAATCTCTGTCCCTCCTGGGAAATCACGCCATGATAAATCTTTATTTCTCATGATGGCTTGCCAGCTTTAATAACGGTTTCGCGGGGGACGGGAGAAAGCAGCGAGCTGGAGCCAGGGCGCAGGCTGGAGAATGCTCCACTCCCCCCAGACCCCAGGGGCTCGGTGTCTGCAGTTTGTGTCCTGTTCCCCGAGCCCTGCTTGCCCAGCTGCCATGCAGGGCCAAGTGAAGAACAGTTTCCTCAGCAAATTCCTCATGGTTTTCTGGAATTTATTTGCTTTCCCAAATGGAACTGGATGGCACGAGATGTAGGTTCTCAGAGCCTCCTTATGCAGGGATGCCCACCTGAGCCCTGCACCTGCAAGTGTGGGCAGAGGAGCGGGTCCCCACAGGGTGGGCTCCTGTGCCCTGCCCGGGGCCCTTCAGAGTGGCACAACAGCTTCAGCAGGGCTGAGGGTCAAATGTTTTAGCAGGGAGTTACTATAGAAACTATCTCAACTCTGCTTTCTGTGCAGCCTCGTTGCTGCTAATAAATAGCCTCATTATTTTGCAAAAAGTGCTGTGGAAACCCGCAGCACCGCAGTTCGGGCCAAGGCAAAATTAATGATGGAAAATAGTGGGACCATTTTTTCCCTGCACCATAAAAAAGCGGGGCGGCCGGGGCGCCCATTACGGAGAGTTATGGCTCATTTCTCCGCTTTCCCTGTATTTATGTTTTATGTATTCGAAAGCGATTTCAGGCACTATCACAAATTACTAATTCCCACATTACGTTAAACGCCTGTGAAGAGGAATGGTTCCTGCCTATCAAAACAAACCAGGACGTTCCATGCAGGCACGTGCAGGGCTCACTCGGGCGATGCTCCGGGGGCTGCCAGGGGCTGCTGTCCCTAAGGGAGGGTGGAAGCTGATGGTCCCACACTAAACCAGCAGCATATGGAGGGGTTTGCTGTGCGCCTTCCCCTGTGGTGCCCGCAGGCATCCCCTCCATCCTCCCAGTTTGCAAAGCTTTCCCTCCTTCACCTGGTAAAAGCTGGACGGTGTTGTTGATATTCTCACGCCATGTCTCCGTGTGTAGGCATTTTCATAAAGATCTGAAAGAAAACGAGAATTGATCGCAGTGGTTTGCCCCTGGCATGAATCACCACATCCAAATAGGAAATACTGCTCTCCGCGGCTCTTCGTGGAGATCACGTTAATGACTTTCCATGGTGCAGACCCAACATCTCGATGGGAGGCAGCCAGGCATCAGAGAAAATGATGGGGAATATAATGAATCATTTGTCTTCCCTGTAGAAGGAAGAGTGGCAGCGGAAAAACCAGACCCTTAACTCTTCAACAACCAACTGCTGTGGCTGTGGCTGCTGCTCGTGTTCTCGGGGCCTCGTGGGCCAGGGTAAGGGGGAAAGGAGCACGGGAGACAGATGGAGGAGGACGCTATCATGCTGGCATGTTTTCAGTATTTAAGATGGACACAGGCGTGCTCTGCATGAAGAGCCTGGGCGTCAGCAAGTGCGTGTTTTGCTGGTAACAATATAGAGCCACGTATGGAAAGGGTTGCACTTTATTGATAATGGTAATAAAGTGGATTTGGCTTTGGGTGCAGCATCCTTCATCTGAGGTCCTGGGGATGCTGCAGGCACCTGGAGGGCTGTGCCTCCAGCACGGGCTGGCAGTGGAGGAAGGAGGCAGATAAATCAAGACGAGGAAAGCCCTGGTCCATGCCCAGAGCTGCCCTTTCCCAGGATGCTTTCAGACCACATCACTGCCTCTCCCCATTCCACTGGAATTAATGCTATCTCAAAGAAAGAGATGGTGCCTTTAGACGCCACAAAGCTGTTTCCCTGATAAACCCCTCAAAAAGTGAAATAATCAATCTAAAGCACTTCCATTAATACAGACACAATCATCTTTTCGTTGTTGTTTTTTCAGTAGAATGTGACTTGTCTTCTTGCGGTCCAGTTCTGCATTTTAACTCGCCTCGTGCTGGGATGAATGAGCCACAGTCACCCTTGAAGTCTGACAGCATAACTAATCTTTGCAATTTAAATAGGGGAACTGCTTGAAACCACCGTTCCACGGCTCATCCCTGCCCAGCTCCGCTCCCGGCGCTGCCGCGGTGCCACCGCGGAGCCCCCGCTCTGCCCTTGCCCTGCAGGACTCGCCCGTGGCACTTGCGGGGAAGCGATGCTCGGGTTCGCTTTGCTCGGCCCCGTTGCTGCCACCCTGTGCAGAGGGGACGGGATTTGCTCCGGCCACAGCAGGGAAGGTTTCCCGCGGGAGCTCACCGCACTCCGGCAGTTCTCACGGCACGGCTCCCGCCTCAGGCAGCAGCAGCCTTCAACCCGGCCCCTCGATCTTTCTGACAACTTAATCTTTATTTGCTACTGACAACAATGCATGTAATTACAGCCTCGGCAGATCAGATAGAGACACACTCCAGACACCGCAAGGAATAAACAGCAGAGCGTGGCTCAAGCCCCGTGTGGCTTCACCCTAGGGACAGGGGCGAGCTCTGCTCTTGTGGCAGCAGCAGTGGAGGACGATGCCCGTGCCACGCTGTGCTGCTGGCACCCCCTGAACCGCTCCTGCTGCAGCGGCCCAGCCCTCACCCCCGGGGAAATGCACACTGCATCCCACTGTCGCACTGCATCCCACTGTCACACTGCATCCCACTGTCGCACTGCATCCCACTGTCGCACTGCATCCCTGCTCCCCCTGCTCCCCCCGGCAGTGCCAGCGCTCCGGCACGCTGTGCCTGTCGCCGGGGGCGAGGACAGGGGGTGCTGAGCAATCACTGCCTCCTGCGAGCCTTATTGCCGCCTCGGAATCGATACAGCTGCCAACAACGATGCCAATAACTTTAATTCGTGATAAATGGCAGGCATAAAACTGAGCTATTGTGTTGCTAAAAGAAATTTAATTAAGGGTGAGCAGAAGGGATTCATCACTTGGCAGCATAGCTGTTAAAGTCGGCCGGTCCTCCACCCCCCTCCACAGCCTGTGCTGGTGACAGGGGGTCCCTGGGCACCCCCTGCGCCCATCCCTGCTCCCCAGAACCAGCACCTGCCCCCCCATGCCCGGGTGCCCCTTGTCACCGCGCAGCCGTGCGATGGGCACAGAAGGATTTTTGTCTCTGCTGAGTTTTTAATCACAAGCAGCCTTTCTGTTGGGACAGACACTTATTTACGTCCGATTATTGGTCTTAACACCTCTATGACATAATCAGGGTTTCCTCTGCACGCACAGGAAGGTTTTCTTCATTAGTTATTAGATTTCAGCCCCCAAAGAGCAAATTAGGGAACATGAATATGCAAATCTAATGCTTCTAAACTGATAGCACTGAGCTTCCTCCGGAGGGGATCAAAGCTGCGGTGACATTTGGCGTCCCGCTCCGCGCATCCTGCGGGTGGGGGTTTGTACTGACTTTAATTTGTTTCTTGCACTGGAGAGAGCTAAAAATAAAACTTGCACAGAAGTTGTTCTGTTTGCTTGATTGTTTGGGGTGGGTTTGAACACCACTGTGCAGGGCCAGCAGTGCCAGATCGAGCCACAGCAATGAAGCAAGGAACTCCAGAGGAGAACAAAAGAGGGAACATCAGCAGCAGGGGAAGGGGGAAAAAAGAGGAAGAACTTTAAATTCTGCACATCGGGCAAGAAGGGCATTTTTAACAAATACTCCATTAACTGCCAGCAGGATTTGATTTTTATTTTTTTTTCTTTGCAGGCAAAATGCTCAGGGAGCTTCAAATGGTGCTTGGTGGCAGCTTGGCTCCTCCACTCCCATCTGTGCCACGCTGCGCTCCGCTCGGCAGCTACAGCAGAGCAGCCCCAGCCCCCTCCCTTCTGCTGGGGCTTTGGGCTCGGGTTGTGTGGGTCCGGCTGGGGGCCATGGGTGCTGCTGTGACTGCCTCCTGCATCCCCGCCGCCGTGCTATTGCTTTGCAGGAGAAAAACACTCTCCCTGCATGCTGGCCTGGCTGCAAATGAGGTCAGTGCCACCAGGACATCATCAGGCAATTACCAGGGGTGATCAGGGTCCGTGGCTGCTCTGAGAGGAGCAGGGGGAAGGAGCAGTGGATGCGGGGAGCAGCAGTGGGGTGGGCTGCACACCTCGTTCCTGCACTCAGCAACACAAACAGGGAGGGACTGAGGCCTGGGCTTGGGGCATTTCTGAACACCAGCAAAAGAGGCAGAAAATACCAAACCTCTTTTATCTAAATTATGTGGCATTTCAGAAGATTAAAGATCCCCTGGAAGGTGGCAGCCCCACGTTATCAGTGTCTGGGAGGAAATACGAGCTCGCGGGAGCTGTGCTGTAGACGTCTGCAGAGCATCAAATATAATGGATTTCCTCATCCTTTGCTGGGATTGGAATAAAACAGCCTTTCCCTGAGGAAGGCGAGATGCTATTTCACGGGAAATGGATATTTGTGAAATCCCCAGGCAACGCAGCAGAAAAACCTCTGGACCAGCTGTAGCGAACCTCTGGAGCAGCACTGGAAACCCACAGTGCCTGTGCTCCTGTCCAGAGTTAACACCCAGAGGTGCCGGAGCGCTCGCAGGATCCAGACCTGCTCCCGGCACCCGTGTGCCCCGCGCTCCCTCGCACAGGAATTTCTGCCAGCGGATGCGTGGGCCCCAGCGCCTTTTCCCTCCTCGGAGGGATTTTTAGCACAACACACATCAGCCACGTGCCGAGCCATCGTGATAGAATTAAACACACGAAGCCCTGAGTACTGCAGGGGGATCAGCAGCCAAACGGGGGCTCTGCAGCATCGCATCCTGCATCCCCACAGGCATCTCCATCCTGGAGGACCACCGAAGTAACTCAGCAGCAAATAGTGGGGATTGGGGCAGGGGGATAACAAGGAACTCCAAGAAACTCCCCACCAGAAGCAGCTGTTGGTTCCTGTACCACCACCAGGGCTGTAAATGCCCTTGGCTGGCGTTGCCCTCATCTGTGCCAGCTCTGCCTCTGCTAATTAGTAATTAGCAGGTAATTAACATTTGTGGCATACAGTGGGAAACATCTGGGACTGATAACATATGAGGAGCCTCCGAGGGTGATGAATGGGGTCCGGAGGAAGGAGAGCGGCCGGTGGCTCGGCAGAGCATCGTGCTGGTGGGGACGGGCGGGGGCCTGGCGGGGAGGGGCTGAGATGGCCCGGGGGAGCTCCAGGATTGGGATGGGAATGGGGACACCTCGTCCCACCCTCCTCCCGAGCATGGGTGGGAAGCAGCGACATTCCCCTGGGAAGAGAGTTGCTCAGTCGGGAGCCAATCACTTTGAAGCAACCCAAACTCGTAGGAAAAACTTGTAGGCGTTCGGTGGAGCTGGAATTTATTTTGTATGACTCCCACTTAATTAAGTACTTCATTTGCATAACCTTGTACAGTTACTCACTCTGTCATCAGGAGGTTCAGCCATGTGCAAACAGTTAGCAAAAATAACACACATAACTCCAACCTATGATGTTTGCTGTAAAAATGGTGTTACACGCTGCGGTTAAACGGGCCCGAGGTGCAGCCCCGACCCGCCCCGCTTCCCCTCAGAGCGAGGAATAAATCTCCCCATTCATTTCCAGGGGAGTTATTTGAGATTTTGCTGGGCTCCAGCCGCTCCTGGTCGCTCTGTCGTGATGCAGAGGCAGAGCCGTCGCGCTGCCCACAGCCACTCACGTTTCTTTCCGTGTGAATTAGCAGCAGGCCAAGCCGAGGGGTCCTCAGGGCTGAGGTGCCCTTATTAAACCTTCCCCTTGCTCTGAAAGGTTACCTGTGCTCTGCCTCTCCAGCCCTGCACCAGCAGCATGTGTGTCGCATAACGAAGAAGCCAAAAATACACACGTGCACGTACAGGTAGATATTTTTAGGGCTGTTCTGACCTTCCGCAGCTTGCTGCTGTCCTCCCCGTGTGACACCAGGAGAAATATCCCTGGTGACACTCAGCGGACGCTCGAGTGGCCTCCGAGCAAGCAGCGCAGTGCCACGCCACGCCACGGCAGCTTTCAGGCAGACGGCGCAGCCAGGAGGGCTCAGGCTGCGGGACACTTGCCAAACCCAGCTGACATTCTCCAGCGTGACGTTAATAAAGGTGGGTTTGAGCCACAAAGGGAGCTCTGGAGGCACCAGGGGAGAAGCTGGAGCATCGCTGAGGAGAGGAACTCTGAAGTCCACCAGATCCTGCCCTGCTTTCTTCTCTTGCTCGTGTTGGAGCGATGCTTAAACCCATGGCAGCCTGTCCCTACGCCCACCCCGCTGCTCCCCTGCTGCCCACGAGAGCCTTGCTGCAGCCTGGCATCTTGAGGGCACCCACGTCCACAGTGGCTTGAGCAGCAAGCTGCCAAGGGACTCACCACATCTTCGACCGACGCCACAGCCGAGCCCTCCCATGGCCTCAAAAGCCCTGGCATGGGGAAAAGCATCACCCCACGCAGGAGCTTTTCACCCACACCTGCACATTTCAGAGGGGTTTGCAAAGTGCAGCGTGCACCCAGGACCCGGGGCTGCACGCTGCGCAGAGGAGCTGCTGCTCTGAATCCCCTTGTTAGCAATATCAGCAAAGAGCATCAGCCCCCCCGTGCCCCCATCACCCCTGCACTGGACTGTGCCCGCGGGGCTGCAGGACCCCCACACTCACACTCGTGTCTTACAGCCGAGGAAGAACAATTCAAAACGTCTGTAACAGCCCGGGAAGGTAAATGCATTAACCTTATCTTGATCCTGAAGTGTAATCACATAAAGCCTGGCTCCCAAGTAAATTAGTACATTAATAACAATTTTGCTCCTGTAATTACTATCATTTCTTAGATCGCGCAGCTATTTGCTAATTCAGCTTCGTGCAAGGGCATTTCCAGCACCGAGCCCGCTGCCAGTGGCAGCAATGGCCCAGCCATGCCAAGCACCTCAGTGCAATGCTCAGGAAACTGATTTTTGGACTACAAGTGCTGTTCATACTTCAAATAAAGAGGCTACAAACAAATCAACCTGGTTCTCACCCGGTGAAAGGGATGAGATGAGTGTTTCTGCTGGCCAGGCTCCCGAGGAGCCGGGGGTCAGCTCCGATGCACAGGAATAACTTCAGGGGAAAGGCTGTTCCAGGCACACGTGGAAGGAGCTGCACGGCGTGGGATGCACCGGCGTGGGGAGAGGAACTGGGAACGGGGCACCGGCAGTGCCAGGGAAGGAGACGACACAGAGCCACTGGATGCTCGGGGACCCCCAAGACCCCTCCGTGGTCCCTCCCCACGAGAGTGCCTCTCCATCGGCTCCGGAGGAGGAAGGAGCATCCGCTCAGGTCTCCATGGAAACCTGCACCGAGAGCAGCGGGGAAGGCTTTAATTTGAAGTGCTGCTTTGGCTGAGACCCTGGGAGCCATCGGCAGGAGATGAGCTGCGGTAGGGAGCAGCGGGGGGGACACTTCTCCAAAATGGGTGCCAAGAGAGTATCTGATGTCATCAGGCTTGAAATCCTGCTTCCGACAGGCAGGGAGCCGGGCTGCGCGAGCCCGGCCCACCAAAGGTTGCTGAATTCATTTGGCCCCTTTCCTCTGCGCAAATTACCCACAAAAAGACTTGGATTAGGTTTTTTTCTTTCTGACTTTGTCTCTTAATTTAAAAAAGCAAGGGGACAGGTGGCCGGCACAGACTGAGCTCACAGCATCCTCTGGCACGCGCTGCGGGTGAAGGAAGAGCCTGTCGCTGTCCCCGTGCTGCAGGGACCTCGGCCACCCCAGGGTTTGGGGCAGGTTATTCCCAGGGCCAAAGCACCAGTGCTGGCCACACTGCTGTGCCTTCATTGCCCGCAGGACCCCACGGTTCATTTAAAAAGCTTAAATGGAAACAACAGGTACACACCCGATGCCACTGACCTTCACCAAGGCGGACGCTGCCTCCCCACTCTGTACCATAAATTAACTGGTAAATGAACACAAAGCCTCAGTTCCTCACCAAATGTGAAGCCTGGGACAGAAAGAAGGGAAATGATTTAAAAGCAGTCAGCAGTTTAGAAATGCTACAAAATTCTCATCGTGCAGCCGTGAATTACTATTAAAAACTAATCTGCATTTATGCATTGGTCCCCCCTGCACAGGGGGAGCGGAGAGGCCCCATCTCCTCCACCCAACGGCTGCAGAAAGTCCCATCAGAGACCCAAAGACCCTCAGAGCATTGCGAACTCGGAAGCGCCTCTCGACTTTAAACCCAGGAGGAGGTGAGCTCCGCAGGGAAGCAGCCGACGTCTCCCTCAGCGGATGTTGGCGAGCATCGTCCCCAGCCGAGCATCCCCTCCCCACGGGTCTGACTGCGGAGGTGCTGCCCAAAGGCCCCCATTTTGGGGCATTCCTCCTTGGAGCCCACAGGGGTGGCTCCCATCACCCTCTTCCCAACAGGACCCGATCAGATAGCAAGGACATATTTTGAAAATGCCCTTCACATCTCATCCATCCCGGGGAATGGAGTGCTGCGGCCGCGGCTCGGAGGCTTTTCATCTCCTCTGCCAGCCCTCCCTTCTGCTGGAGATGCTCATAAAATGCATCTCCTACAGCCATTGTTTCACTGATGGACCCTTCAGCCTGGTTTTGATTGAGTGCACTTAATATAGTTGCTCTTGTTATAGAAAGGATTTGGAGCCTGGTATTTGACAGCCTTGATCTTAAAGAAATCCATTAAGAGCAGCTTTATCTCGGGGTTTTGTAGCCATTACAGCGGTGTTTTATCGATGTGCTTTCAGGAAGACACGTGGGAAAAGTGGGGATCAAACCTCCCGAACCCCAACGCCGGCACTGCTGCGCCGTGCCTGGGCTCTGTGTTAACAACCTGTCCCAGTCACGGCACGCAAACACTGAGGTGACCTTTGGTAATGCTGGCCAGCAGCTCCCACGCCTGCTCCACACCCTCCCAGTGCAGCCAGAGGCAGTGACCCCAGGGAGGGCAATGGGGAGAGCTGGCAGCCCAGGGGATGCTCACCAGGGGGGTCCAGGGCCGGGGGCTCCTCTGCCCGGTCACTGCTGGAGCATTTGGAGGCTTTGCCTCCAAGGGCAGCCGGGGCCACAGGGCCCAGGGGGGTGTTCAGCTTCTCTGGGGTGCAATGTACTGTTAAATTAAGACAGGAAGAGCTGGGAACCTGAGAGAGCGATTACTGAGCCTGCAGCCGGAGACGGTTTGTGCAGCCTCATTAAAGGGGGCTGGAGTAAAAACAGAGTCGCTGCATCTGCATATAGCACACAAATACATACACACACACACACATCTATATACACATACACGGTGCTCTGCAGGGCATGCATTAACGTGAGCAGAGCAGCACTCAACGGTAGAAAAGTCACCCGGAGCTGACACCTCCCCACAGGGCTCCTGCGCAGCCCCAGCAGCCTGGCAGTGGCCACGGTGGCACCCACTGCGTGCCACATCCCATGGCCACTCGTGCCCACTGCCCCACATGGCAGCATGCAGCTGCAGGTTGTTACCGCGTGCTGCCAAGGACTCCAACCAACAAATTAACCTCACCAGAATTAAAGCTTTCCATTTAGGGTTTGACCTTTTACAAGAAAGTGAGTACTGCATTTCAAAACAAAAACTCATCTCAGGCTGGAGAGCCACACCACTGCCAGCTGGAAGTGCCAGGCCATGTGCTACGCCGCCGAAGCACCGATTCCTTCGATGGAGAGATGGCTCCTGTACAGTGCCAGAGCCGCGCCGGGACGCCTTCCCAGCCCCGCCGCCCGCGCAGGGCGACGGCAGCGCCAGGCTCAGCGGTGGGGCGGCCGCAGCGTTTGCTCGGCGCTGCAGAGCCCATCAGCTCTCCGTGTGGCAGGGACCCTCCCTGCTCCTCTCAGCTAATAACGACACCCGGTGACGCTGTATTACAAGGCTGGCAAGCTCCCAGCAAATATTATTGTGTGCCTTTGCTTAATTAGAGGCTGCTCAGGCAGTCCCAATTCCATCCTCATAAAGGGAAAAATAAGCTGGGTTTAAAAGTCTGGGTTAAGGCGGGTCCTGCCAAAGCCCAGGCAGCGCGGGAGCTTCCGAAAGGGCATTCTGCTGCCGTGGGAGCTTTCACACCCAACTCCCTTTCAGCTTTTTCTTTTTTCAATTTATTTTCTCAGCTCAAGTTGCCATTTTTAGCAGCCCCTCCTCAGCGCCGGCGCAGGCCCGGGAGCTGGGGACACACGTACCCCTCCGCTGCTGTTCTTGCACTGCCTCCCCCCTGCCCCTCGCCTCAGGAAACCCAGCACAACGCCTGGTGCCGAGGGCTGGGGCCCCGGTGGTGCCAGGGCCACGGGAAGGCAGCACAGGCAGACATGGGCACGGCCGGCAGGGATTGCTGCCTGCTCCGGCCGTCCAAACACAGCCCCAGGAAGGCTGTTTGCTCTGAGGCCACCGCAGCAGCACAACTCCTGTCTGGGTAAGCAAAGGAATTGGGATGGGTTTTCCATCACACGCTGGGAAATGCCGGTGCTGGTTGGCAAAGCCAACAGAAAGCAGCCCATGGAGGCAGCATTCCCTCCCTCGGGAATGCCAGGGCCCTGCGCTCCCCACAGCATCCCCCCTGCTCCGAGAGTTATGGGAACCATGGGAAGTGCTTCCCAGTCGTTCAGTGCCCATGGGCTTGGGGGACGAGACGTGAGCAGAGATGTTCAGGGTAAATTAATTCTATCACTACTGGATTCCAATTTTCTTCCTGACATGAATGAAAGGGGAAGGGAAGGACAAGCTGCACGCAAGGCAGGCGGTGCTGTGAGTTTATTGTCATTAGTGGGGACAACTTCATCAGCGTGTGAACCCAAGGAACAGCTCCAGCCCAGCCCCTGCCTGGCAGAGCCGGGCGCCAGATGCTGCTCCAGCACCACAGCCCCGCTCGTATCGACTGCCCCGCTTCGCTCACCTCCAAAGGAAGGAAATCATTTAATTAAACATTAATTTTTCACTACATTAAGAGTTGCCAGCAGGGCCTATTAAAGCCCTTACAAAAACTAATGGGACTGTGTGTGCCTTGGGAAAGGAATTCCGGGCTGGAGAAGGAATGTGGCTCCCACCCACACCCCCTCCCTGCCAACACAGGGGGAAGGGACTGGAGACAGCTCAGAGTGGCTCTGCCACAGCAGAGGCAGGGGCTGCCATGGACCATTTTCCTACATCCCTTATACCACTAAAGTCACTACTTTCTTAAACCAGTGCTGGTTTATCTCCCAGCCCTTCTTCCTGGCCACAGGCAGCACCACCAACAAGGAGCAGCCATGGGTGTCCAGGTCCCTCCCAATGGACATGAGACAGCTCCAGCTCCTACCAGAAGTCTCCTAAAACTTTTCTCCAACAGCCTCACCCACTCTGAAGATTTTGGGCTGAACTGGCCAGGGTACAGCCATGCACTTCAGTGCCCACCATGCTGCTCACAGCCAGGCACCAGGCACATCATCCGTGCATCAGCGAGCATCCTGCTGCTCCAGCCTCCTCTGCCGCGGCCGAGCTCATCCATAAGCCTCGAGAAACATCGTTGTATGAAAACGCAATGAAAATTATTCAGCTAATCTACCTTAATAACCCGGTGTAGGGGCCTCTCTGTGCTGCAGACAGTATAATAATTTTTAAAATATTAGCTGTCATTTCCCATCAGTCCGAGGGAGGCAGAGGAACTCGGCACACGACTTCAGCGGGGATACTCACTCCCCTGCCTCTGACCCATACATGAGGTGGTGCTGGATGATTGCTGAGGACTAACGGCCGTGAGTGAACAGAGGTCGACGTGCTACAAACTAGTGACCAACAGTGGCCCCTGCCCCAACCCCCGGGGTGCTCCAGAGAATTGGGGGTGACATAGAGGACACCCAGTGCTCCCCACCGTGGGACTGAGCCCAGCACCCGCCTCTGGGGACTCCAAGAGTTTCCACCTCCCACAGAAGAAAGTGTCACCACACTCTGCCAGTTCTGTGCAGTGAGTTTAATCGACCAAGGGTGAGTAAAAAGTACCAAAAAATCCCAGAAAACTGCTTCAAGTGTGTGCAAAACTCAGCATAGAATATAAAATACTTTAAAAATATTCTGCAGAATCAGATCTGCAAACTTTTTAAGTTAAAAAAAGATTCCAACACTCCTAAAATATAGTAGTGCTGAACAAAACTAAAGACATCCTGCAGCCGCGACGCGTGGTAACAAACATGTTCGCTCACCCCTCGGAGCAGACAGAGCTGCGCGGCACCACCCGTGCCCACGGCAACACGCGGGATCCCGGCACGCAGCGAGACCTCCCGGCCTGGCGCGGTGACGACGAGGTGACCGGCTCCCAGCCCGCGGCTGAGGCACAGGGGCATCCCAGGGGATGGGTCCTGCGGCTCCACCGCGGCGGGCGGGCAGCCTCACTGGTAGAGGACCTTCACGCTGAAAGTTTCCTCGTTCTTGTCCTCGTGGTCGTTGATGTGGATCAGGATCTCCTCCTCGCCCACGCTCTGGCTCGGGGCAAAGCGCAGGCCGATGGTGTACGCCTCCCCCCCGGCGACCTGCGGGACAAGGGCCAGGGGAGGTGGCAGGACCCGGCCAGGACCCATCCACGTGCCCACCCTGCCTGGGTACCACGGCCCTCCTGCAGCAGCGCACCCAGCACCGCCAAGCATCGCGCCCGGCACCGCGTGGGGCAGCCGGAGGAGGGCAGGGGCTGGCACGGGGGCAGGACGCACCTCGAAGGAGTCCTCCTTGAACTGCAGGAGGTCGGGCCGGCTGGTGCACAGGAAGTAGAGCCTGGGCGAGGGGTAGGGGTTGGTGTAGGTGATGCGCTTGTTGCAGCCTCTCCCTCCGCCCGCAGGGAGCGATATCTCGAACGCCTGCGGATGGAGCAGAGCCGTGGCACAGGCGGCACAGAGCACGGACCCAAACAGACCCCACGGAACTGCCTGCACTGACACCCCACGGGGTGCTGGGGGGGCACGCTGCCTTACATCCCCTCCCCTTGTGCACCTCACATCTGATCTCTGCCAGCAGGTATCAACAAACCGCCGTTAGGCGAAAGCACGGCAGCAGTGGCACGTTCACAGGATTAGTGACAAAGGGCTGCAGGAGCAGCAGGGACACATTCTCCAGCTAATTAACAGACATCCCCAGGGAGAGCGGCAGCGCTGGCTCAGACAGCACCCGCGGCACCAGCGGCCGGCTGGCACTTGGCAGGACACTGGGGCAGTGGCACAAACAGAATCACAGAATCACAGAATGTTAGGGATTGGAAGGGACCTTAAAAGATCATCTAGTCCAACCCCCCTGCCTGAACTTTCTCCTGTACCGAGGGCTTTTGGCAAGCATCTTTAAAAGGACCATGTTGGCCAGGAAATCTCATTTTCTGTCTTTGAGGCAAGACCCCGCCAGCGCAGCGTGGATGGGACGTGGCGTGCTGACCCTGCTCAGCATGGGACTGCCCCCAAAACAGCCCCAAAGCCCCTTTACCCTTGGCTTCAGCAAGGGGTAAATGTGTGCCCAGGGTGGCAAGCACCAACCCCCCGCAGACGTAAAGAGGAAGAAGCAGGGGCAGCCCTGGGTACCAGCCCGGCCGTGCCCCCCAGCCCCGCACTGTCCCCGCCGTACCTTGGAGATGAGGGGCTGGCGACAGGAGAGGCAGAGCAGCCAGGAGGACACCAGCTGGTGGGACTCCACGTCCACCAGGTTGAGGTAGATGAACCTGCTGCCGGCCCGCCGAGGCCTCACGCCGACGGCCAGGTCCTGGACGCCGCTGGCGGGGAGGAGGAAGGCGCCGTGCGGGTCCACCTGCAGGGGGAAGGACAGGAGCCATCTCCAGGGCCCAGGGATGCCCTCCCCTCCCCCACCAGGGAGACCTTTTCTTCACTTTGTGAGGTTTTGTGCCTTTTCTAACACACGTCTGCCATTACGGCCGAAGGAACTCAAGGAATCGCAGCCTTCAGCCGGGCTCATTAACACAGATAATTTGTCCCCTGGGGCTCTGTGCCGATGCTGCTGCACATGACAGCTCTAACGAAAAGCCAATTATCCCAAACACTTCAGGGCAGTAAATGGTTCCCAATTCCGAGTGGGTGCCCTGCCCTTTCCACAGGGGACGTCACCGGGCCGGTCCATGCCAGCTCCCCACTTGCCACAGCCACCAAGGGCCGGCCGGCCGCCGGGGTACCTGCAGCTCCTGGGGGTGGGAGGTGAAGGCGCGCACCCTCCGCGGGGCCGGGGTGCCCCGCAGCAGCAGGGAGAGGCGGGAGAGCTGCCCGGCCGTGCAGCTCACGTCCAGGCGCTGCAGCGAGTGCAGGTAGAACTGCCAGATCTGGATGGGCGCTGCCAGCCAGGTGTCCCTGCGGCACGGACAGACAGACAGCTCGCTGACGGCTCGGGGCACACGGCTGAGCACCGAGTGGGGAGTCCAGAGCAGGAGCCTGGACCCCAGGCAAGCTTCTCCCAGGGAGCCCCCTCTGAGCATCACCACGCACTTGGGGCTGGCACCGCTCGCCAGCTACTTACGTATAAATAGCCACAAAGAACTTCTTGATCTGTGGGCTTGGTCCTCCGGCTACTTTCAGGAAGATGTCCTGCGGCTCCCCAGGCCCCTGCGCACCGAACACGGAGCCTCACTGCAGCAGTTAACCTCCAGAGCCACCCGGCTAATGAGGACTCCAGGGTTCCCTTCCCATTAACGGGAAAACTCGCCACCAACCCACTTAGGGAAGCAGATGCTTTCAGCAGCTAGTTAAACTATGTTATTAAGTTATTATACAGCTTGGCTGAGCTCTTCCAGTATTTTTAATGACAAAAGAGGGTACAAATGACTATCGCATTCCAGGTCTGCATCTGTAATCAAATTTTGGCAAGTTTTCCCCAAGTTTCCTAACAAGCTGTAATCCAATTACCATACTGTCTCTGCAGCAGCAATTAGCACCTACCCTTCCCCTCCATCTGCATGTGGGGGCGGGGGGCAGTTTATTTTCCCTCTGGCCCTCCCCTGGCTGCAGGGCAAGCCCAGGAAACCTTGGCTGGGCATCACAATGCAAGGGGAGGCATTTCTACACCAACAAAACCCACCCACAGCAGGAGGACACTGACAGACCGACACCGAACACAACCTGTACCATGGCTTTGGTTTCGCAAATGATGTCGGGGTCGCTGCAGCGAACGAACATCTCGGGCTCCCCTCCCGGCATCCCCACCGGCGCGCCTGCGGAGGAGACCGAGGTGAAACCATGCCCAGCGCTTTCCCTCACGCCACGCAGCCACAGCCCAGGAGCCCTCACACTGGGGCAAGCCAGGGGTGTGCTGGAGCAGGGAATTAAATGGAGAATGGATGGAGGCAGGTGGCTGAAGAGCGAGGGGGGAGCCCAGGCTGTGGAAGGGCGAGGGAGCACATGAGCCCCCAGCAGGGATGCCGTGGGCTCACCAGGGAGGGTGTGCCAGGGGGGCAGCCGAATGGTCTTCTTCAGGAAGGTGAGCTCCGGGTGGTAGAAGCGGAAGGTCTGGTCCACCACGTGGGGCTGCGGCTCCACCTTCACCCGCAGCAGCGCGATGGGCTTCCCCCCGCTCACCTGGAAGGAGACCTGGCCCGGGGGGCGGCAGGAGAGGGACGGAGCTTTGCTTAGAGCGATGCTTCTCCTCCTGCACAGCCCCCGTCGCCCGCATCCCTCACCTGGATGTGCTTTGTCTGCCCAGTTCCACCCTTCCCCAGGGAGCGGGCGGCTGCTTCGGCACTGTCACCCAGTCCAGCTGGTCCCTGCGGGGTGCAGGAGTGGGCTGCCTCAGGATGCGGCATGGCTACGGCTGTGCTGTGCTCCCTGTGGCAGGGCCACCCTGCCTAGCATAGGCAGACACAGCCAAGGACACCGCTTCCTACCAGGGACAGCTCAGGACAGGGCACACACCCACCTGCACCGCAACGACAGCGGGGTCTGCGGAGAAGGTCTGGTATTTGAAGGGGATGCGGACGGTCTCGTTGGGGCGCAGGTAGACCTGAGGCTGGCAGTCATGGTGGAGGTGGAACATCTCCTCCTCCACTGGTGTAGCGCTCTTGGTCAGCTCCTTGAAGTGGCGCCACTCCCTTGGATCCAGTATGACACTGGGGGAGCGAGCGGCAGAGGTGCTGGTGAGGACTGGTCAGGAGCCGGTGCCACCCTGGCACCACCCCACACACACTGGAGAGACCCCACTGGAGCCCCTACCTGAGCTCGGGGTGGTTGACCTCAATGGTGACGGTGTGCTGGATGCCATAGGGGTTCTTCAGGGGGAACTCGAAGAACTCGGCAGTCCCCAGCACCGCGCGCACGGTGCGGGTGGCCGTGATGGCCTGGCTCAGCATGCAGGAGATGCTCTCGCCCTTGGTGTGCTCCCGGTAGGTGTCCAGGATCTGCAGGTCCTGCACATGCCGGGTACGCTGCTCCTGCCAGCCCTGCCAAGAGGGAGGGGACCGTAACCCAGAGCCACCGCAGCGTCCCTGGCCCCCGGCACCCCTCTCCTCACCGAGAGCTGGGGCGTCCTCTTGCCGCCAGCATCCTCCCGCTGCCGCACCAGCGCCATGCGCTGCAGCTTGCGCTGGCGAGTGGCCACAGCCTCGCCGGGGACAGCTGGGGGGGCCAGCCTGGCCTCTGGCCGGCGGCTGTGCAGCAGGGCCGCCAGCTCACCATCCACCTCCACCAGCCGCTGCGCCCGTGACACCCGCCCGCCTGTGGGGAGAGACCACCACGGCACCCATGAGGGACCCCGTGATGCCGGGCGGGGAGTGGCCTGGCACCAGGGACCCTGCCAACCCGAACCACGCAGGGGGGACGGCAGAGCCCCAGCCTGGCAGGACTCACCGCCAGCGGTGTTCGGGGAGAGCCGGCTGGGATGGGATGCTGGGATGCTGCCAGTGCCATCCCGTGTGGGCACGATGCAGGAGCGGGAGGGCAGCGGGGACGGTGGCTGCCCTGGGGTCTCCTCACATGGGTGGCCTGCCACGAACAGAGATGGGAGTGAGCAGAAACCATCCGTTTTCCATTGTTATAAAATCTACCAGAAATTTTTATCCTCACTGCAGCTCTTTACAGACAATTTAAGAGCTGGAGCAAATCTCTGGTATGTAACGCTGCCCCACGCGCCCTGTGGCGCCCCCTCCAGAGCCTACAGCCACCTGCCCAGAGTCGGGGTGGCACTGAGAGCACAGCACCAGCCCAAGCAAGGCACCACCAAGCCCCTCACCACCTCCTTTGCATTTCTGTGTTCTCCACACCCGGGCTGTGGCACTGCCACCGGCACAGCCACGTGCCACCGCATCTCCCCACTCCCATCCAGGCTCCCACAAAGGCCGGACGAGGCTGTAAACCCAAGGGGTATTTACCCAGCCTACAAATCCCATCACCACCCCTCGGGCAGGGGCGCCAGGCTCTTCAATACTGGTTTTAACAACAGTATTTTGAAATTTGAAAAAAAGAGGAAGGGGGGAAAAAAACCCCAAACAATCAGAGGGTGGCTGCTGTCCCAGTGCTGTGTCTCTGCTCCCCTCTCCCTCTGCTTTTGCGGGCTCTGAGTTAAACCTCTCCCCAGGCTGTGAACCTCAGATTCTCCTTCCCAGGAGCTTATCGGCCCTTTGCAGGCAAAGGACAGAAATGACAATTTAAGATATCTTATAATGGAGCTAATCTCTCTTCTGAAGATAAGATTCTAAAACCTGGAGTCACTGCACATTTATAGGATGGGGGAATTAAATATATAAAAGCAGCCAGCAGGTTCTGGGAAGCAAGCCTTCCTGCAGGCGTGGGTTTTGTCCAGGCACAGCCCTGTGGGTTCCTCCCGCAGCCCTGGGCTGGGTGCATGGTGCAGCCCCACGCTGCCAAGCAGAGGCTGCAAGCACAACCAGCAGCCTCTGCCCGCAGCCAGGACGATGCTCCCATCGGCACCAGAGGAACCCAGGGAGGGGTGTGTGCCACGGGCACTGGTGCCAGCACCCAAGGCTTTCGACCTCAGGAGCAGCGGGCTCTCACCGACATTGGCCAGGCAGAGGTGGAGGCAGCCCCTCACGGCCACACGGACACCGAGGGGCCGCAGGGCGCCGTGCCGCAGTGCTTCCCGGCCCATCACCGTCACATCTGGCTCGTACTCGGTCGTGGTCACCTGCAGCTCGTGGTGGGTCCTGACGGCCGCCCGGCCCTGGCGCAGCAGGGGCTGGGGACAAGGACGGGAGGGGTACCCAGTTACTGGGGAAGTTATGTCAGGGGGTTACAGGGTTTGGGTGTCTATGGATGTCCCATGTCGGGGGGGTTTAGCCCTAAAATATTGCAGGGGTTCCAGGGAAGTGGAAGAAAGTTAACATTTCATCATCACTTTTGAGGAGATGACAAATCCCACAGTTAGGGGCTCGTCAGTCTGATACTGGCCTCAGTTACAGAGCGGATGACAGCAATGCTGTTACTAAAGATGTGAGGGTAACGCAACAGCATCTCAACACAGGACCAAAAGAGGAGTCAGGCTCTTCCATAACACTCCTGCACACGAATGTCCTGGTTTGGCTAGGGGCAGGGGGGCTCCCTCATTGCTAGCAGTCCCCAGGGCTCAAGGGGAAAGACCTTCAATTTAACCGGTACCTTCAGCCTAACGGCAGCGGACCCGACGAGGAGCAGGGAGTCTCCATCCCAGACATCGATCTGGAGGCTGTGCTCCGCCAGGTACCGCACAAACCAGCGCTGCTCCCCGGGGCGCAGGAACGCAGGATCCACCATGTACTTCAGCTGCCAGCCCGGCGGTCCTGCCAGACATCAGACACGTGGCATTACGGTGGAAGCCACCAGCCTCGACATCCAAATCACACCACCAGCATGTACCAGTGGTTTCCTTCAAATGTCGGGCATTTTGAATGGTTTTCATGACGTGTCACACAAACCAGCAGTTTTTCTACTACAGTAGACACCAGCCTGCCCCTTGGCCAGGGCAAGCTCAAATCTGACCGACAGAAAAGGAGCGGCCGCACAGGGATGCTAAAACCAGAGCTCACCAGTGCCGAGGGTCCCGTCCTCGTTCACCCGGACAAGGAGCTCTGCTGGCGCAGCCAGCCCGGCTGCCGGCCCCCCATCCGTGCTGACCAGCTGCAGCCGCGGCGTGGTGACTGGTGGGAAACGGTAGAACTGGAAGGTGATGAAGATGGTCCTCGGCCACGTCCCCTCTGCACTGTCCCGGGCATCCCTTGAGTGAGAGAGAGAGGTTTGGGTCAGCTCGTGGCACAGCACTGGCTCCCTGTCACGAGCCCCTCGTGACTTCAGCACCCACGGAGAGGCAGAAGAAGAGAGGACCGGCAGCATCACAAGCGTTTGGACTCCTCTGAAGACAGCGGGCATATGGCTCGCCTTGGCTTCCCAAAAAGCTTCCTCATTCCAGCTGTCTCCCGCCATATGCCGCGGCGGAGGAGCCCAGCAAAGGCAGAGCTTTACCTCCGCACAGCACGCTGCCATCCACGGAAAAAACACAAATGGGGCCTTACCCAGCCAAAGCCACCCCCGTGGGTGCCAACCCTCTCAACTCCATACGCATTTATGGAGAAACCCTGCATTAACCAGCTGTTACAGCCCATAATGGCTAATGGATACTATTTAAAATATTGGAAAGTGATTTAAGAGTGCCCAGAAAGGAGAAGAGCATCATCCTGGAACCCTGCGGGGCTTTGCCTCCACGGCAGGCACTGGCAGAAGCAGTACCTCTGCAAGGACTTCTCTGGCTCCAGCAGGGGAGCAGGTTGGGGGGAATTGGGGAAAGGAGGCAACCCCCGGGATCCTCCCACAGAAGGGAGAGCTGCCATCCCACCTGCCAAAAGCCAGGAACTGCACGATTATTTCATTGCCTTGCAGACGGTCAGCTTCCTCCAGCCGCAGGCTGAAACTCGCCGGGTCCGCGGGCTCCGAGATTTCCACTGGCTCCTGGTTGTGGTCCAGGATCTCCGGGAAGCCGGCAGCGTGGAGGCGCGCCAGGGAGGCACGGGACAGCTGTGTGTGGGAGCTGATGGAGAAACTGGGTTGAGCTGGGCGGAAGGAGCTATGGGGGATCCCAGCGGGCTGGGAAATGGGGTGCAGGGCACAGGAGCCCGGGGATGGGCAGCCGAGCATCACCTGCCTGCCTGCAGCCCCAGGGCGGCGATGGGCACCTGCAGCGGGGCGAAGGGCAACGCCCGCAACTGGTCACCAGCACCGGGCTCCGGGTCTGGCTGGCTGAGGGCGGCCTCCAGGTGAGTGATCCCCCCCTCCTGCCAAGAGCTGCGGCCACGCGGCACTGGGGACTGTCCCCCGCCCCGCGGCGGGACCGAGAGCTGGGACACCGACCGCTGCGGGAGAGCAGAGTGTGGGTGCCCACAGCCCCACGCGGGGAGCAGCCCCCCAGGAACCCCCGCAGCCGGCAGCCCCCCTCTGCCGAGGAACTGCACAGCTCGACTGCTCGAGGGTTTCACCGCTGCCCGTTTGCTGCTGCACCTTCCCCGGCAAGGGCAGGAATGAGAAGGCAGCAGGAAGCTCAAACTGCCCAGGGGGGTCTCAGGGAGCATTTCAATTCATCAGAAATATTTGTGTGCATTGATCGCTGTACCAAGATATAAAAAAGCTCACAGAGGGATCTCGGTATTCACAGCGGTCCTTAAATCCCAGGAGCTCTGCAGGAGGGAACCGTGTGTCACTGTCACACACACCGGGACAGCAGCACCCAGGACACCCGGGCTGTCAAACACCAGAGCTGCCCTTACAGCACCCGTGGGATGTGAAGAGCTCTGGGAACCGTGCCCACACATTACAGGCAGGATCCGCGCTGCTGCCCCAGAGGGGGTGGGTTTGAGCAGACACCGGAGCCTCTTGGCCGCAGCAGCCAGGAAAACCAGCGGGGACGGGAGCGGGAGCACAGCCACGGCACGTGGGCCATCCCCCGGGAACCCTGCGGCCTGTCCCGTGTCACTTACCCCCGGTCCCCGTGGGGAGGCCATCGTTTGTAGCGGGGCTGGCGGACCTGCAGAGAGGGATGGGAGGGATGTGGTCGCAGAGCCATCACCCCCAGGCCTTGCTGCTATGGCTGCATCCCCCCTAGCAATGCCCCCCAACCTCCCACCTGCCCTTTTAAATTCCAGGGGTGGAATCAGCCCAGCAAAGCAGCTTCCCATCTCTCAACCACTTATTTGACTTGTTTTCCCCAACAAGCCTGTTGGCGCTGCCAAAGTGGGATGCTTAATGAGACGTGAAAGTTTTAGGATGCTTAAGGTTCTCGTCACTCCTGCGTTATTTCTTGTCCCTCCCTTCATCAGTTGGGGGGTTTGTGCCCTGAAATGGTATGAGCTGCACCACGTTTATCTCTGGCTGCTCGGCTGGCACAGCTGAGCTCGCTGTGCCGCGGGTCCTTCCGAGCAGACCGGGGGCACAGGTGCTCCCTCTCAGCATCCACGTGATGCTGACACCTTGGTTTGCTCCCAGCTATTCCACACCCAGTGCTGTGCAAAGGAGAGCGCCCCGTCTCCCTCTCAGGCAGCACCAGGAAGGTGCCAGCAGTGTTGCTGAGCAGACCCTAACCCAGAGCACCCCCAGACCCCTTCATTTCACCCATGGACACCTCAGCTCTACGCCAGCAAACCCAGCTCCTCACCAGCAAAAAGCTGGGAGCTGGCGGTGGGCTGGGGACTCGCTGTGCCACAGCCACAGTGCCACTGCCACCTCGTGGAAGGCAGCGCTGGAGCCTGTGCAGGAGCTGGTACCCAGCTGTACCGCACCCTGGCATCACCCTGGGCATCGCATCGTCCCCACCCACGCCTGGCAGCCACCGGCTCACAACGGAGTCAGGTAAGCTCGTAAAACACAGGGGAAAACACCGCTGTGTGTTTCTGTCTGTCCTCACCCCGGGGGGATTCACTGCCCAGAGAGTGAGGCAGAGGCGTTGCTCTCAGCACTCCCTGCCAGCAAGAACAACGCGCTCTTGGGGCAACCACAGCGCCCGAACGGTGGCCCTGGGGCTGAGCCCGAACGCTGGCAGTGACCCGACACGGAACGCCTGGTGCCGTGCTGGAACCCCCTGGGGATTATTTTGGATGTGTCTCAGTGCTACTTTCACAAGGGAATTTTGCACGTTTGAAAGCAAGAGCTGAATTCAACTCGACAGAAACTTGGTTCACTCCCGTAATTCATGAACCAGCTCCCTGCGACTCGGCGCAGCCGTGTGTTTTCCCCGAGCAGACACCAGTGCCACGCTCTCTATTTTAAATGTCAGCGAGGTGGAAAACACTCACTCAGCGACAGCGTGGGAGGCTGCTCCGACTCGTCCCCGTCTTTACGTAGGATCTCTGCAGTAGTTACAAGACGTTCTTCCGAATCAGTGGAAACGTGGAATTGGACAGTCCCAGACTCCACGTGCTTCCCCTCAAATTGGAAATGAAATGCTTTTAGACAGCATCCTACACACACACTCCCCGGTCCCTCTGAGGGATGATTCCCTTCCCTGCAGCTGGGGAAACAGTGGTGGAAGCTGGGAGGCAAAGCTAGGAAGGGGCTTGCAGTTTAATAAGCCGATCAAATACCTCTGTCCTTGCAGGGACAAACACACCCACCTGCCAACTCCATCCACTACCACCCGTCTGAGACTCTGCTGAGCAGGTTCTGCAGACACCCACCCCTCCACCCATCTTCGCCCGGAGCAGAGAGCAACCCGTGCAGCTCAGCACCATGGCTGTATCTTGGCCAGCCCCCCATGACTCCTTTGCCCATCCGAGCACCGACAGCATCCCTGTGTGTGCACAGGGCAGAGCAAGCCCTTACCTGGCGGGAGCTCTGGTAGACCAGGGCTTGGCAGGGGCTGCGGCGGGCACCGCCACGCAGGGGCAGGACCACTTCTGCCTCACTGGCGCCCGGGGCAGGGCTCCAGACGGCCCAGCGCACCGAGCACATGTCGGCCGCCTCGCTGCGGGCGCTGCCAGGCAGCACCTGGGGAAGAGGGGGAGCACGGTGAGGGACCTTCAGTTTTCCTTTTCCCAGCCCGTTGCTGACATTATTCCCCTCCCCACAGCACAGCGGGCACCCACACTCCAGTGACCACCCCCCATCCTTTCTCCACGTCACACGAGGGACTGTGCCTCTGTTACAATGCTGAGATAAAACAATAGCATGACATAATGCTTTTCCAAAATACCCGGGGTTTCATCCCTGGAACGCATTCAGCACGCGTAGGCTGAGACAGACACCCACCCAGGGGCTGTCCCCCTCGCTCCAGCAGCTGCCTCAAGGGGTGCGCGTTTGACACCCAGCCCCGGCAGATGGGAGAGGCAGCGTGAAGGATCCACTTACCCGGGCACATCCACAGCCTCCCCTGAAACCACAGGAGAGGGCAGAAGCAAACCAAGAGGTCTCTGTGGGCACCCGCGCTCACCCTCGCAGCCTGCTAATTATGGCACGAAGGGGAGGGCGATCAGCTCAGCAAGCAGCTTTGGGATTAACTGCTCTGCCCCAGGGCCAACAGACCCACACCTCTGCTTTGTAAAGGAGCTGAACCCAGCACCTTATTTCTGACAGCACAGCCCTGCTTCTCCTCCTCCCATCGAAATCCCCTTCGCCTGACACTGTATAAATACCACTTCCCCCCAGTTTGCTCTGCACAGCTCTAACAAGCAAGGAAGCTTGCTGCATTTCAATAAGCATCTTATCAGGACAATTAGTGCCTCCTAATGAACCCACAGCCATCATGATGAGGGCACAACTGAACTGCTTGCTAAGCTGGGTTTAACCTGCAGAAAGGTTACCCTGAAATAAGCGTAAATGATGGGTAAGTGGTCTTGGCAGTCAAAACAGGGACTTCCCCTGGCTTTAAGGGCTGGAGAACATCAGGCTAAAACTTCCAAAAAACCCTCAGCATTCAGAAAAAAACCCAAGAAGAGCAGGAGGGGTTAACTTATTTTTAGCATAAATGCTAAACTCTAAAGAAAAGTCTTTTTTTAAATTAAAAAAGCTGAAGTTTTCCAAAGCAGCTTGCCAGCCCATGACGGGACTGCTGCAGGCTGCACCCCTCCACACACAGACCCAGGGTGAAGCGTGAGCACGGGTACGTAAAGCGATCCCATGAGCCTGCTTGCAGGGTATTTCGCGCAGCGCTGCGGGAAGCGCCGGGACACTGCGGGCACTGAGAGGCACCCGGCCACGTGACGAGGAGCCACTGGTGTGGGACGGCGAGGGGGGCAGGGGATGGAGTTACTCAGCAGGACTCCTCCCGCAGCAGCACATCTCTGCTCTGTAACAGGGCACGGAGACAAGGCACGGACACGCTCAGCCCTACCTTCCCCCCGGCTCCCCCCGAGCTGCACAAGACGTACTCCAGCTGGAAGCAGACCGCGAACGCCGGGTGAGGAACCATCTCGCTCAGCTGGATGCGGCTCCTCAGGACCAGGGCTTGGCCCGCACCCCTGCACCAGGACGGAGAAGCAGCTGTGGGCAGCGCCTGAGGTGGGAGGGAGGGGGCACCAGGGGTCTCCCCCTTACCTGGCTCTGGAGCCAGGAACCCCTGGGCAGCCGCCTCGCGCCACCTCCACCTCTGGCACCAGCACAGCCACCTGCGGCGCCTGGACGAAGCGCAGGCCGTTGTGGACACCGACGTGCAGCCGCCGCTCCCGAACTGCCACCCCATCACCGTCCGGTGCAGCGTTAGCCTGCGACACGCACGTTTTGCAGCTCAGCAGCACGGGGTGGCACAGTGTGCCCCCCTGTGCCAGCAGGAAAACACACGGCTCACACAGCAAAAAAATCTGAGATTCCAAGTGAAATAAATACCCCAGCACCATTTCTCTGAACCTTTCCACTCTGCCTCAAAACAAAGCACCAGCATCTCTGCTCGCGCCCTGTGCCATCGCAGCACCAGCACTACCTTAAGTAAGCGATCCCTGTTCAGTAAGTCCAGCAGCTCTTCCTCAAACTCCTCCAGGGAAGGGTACAGCTGGACTGACAGCCCCTCCAGATAGCAGGTCACCGGCTTCATCAGCCGGGGCTTCTGCAAGGAGTCACCTGAAAAGACAAGGGGGTGGGCACAGGCCATGCCGCGGCCGGGGGGACGTCTCCAGGATCACGGGGGCACCCACGGCCAGACCCCAGCCGAAGGAGCGTCGGGGACTGGGAGGCTTTGGAGACCTCCTTCGGCTTTAACATCAACAGTTACAGCCCCGTGAGCAGCAGGGTGATGCAGGCAGTCAGCTGGAGGATAATTCAGCTGCAGAACTGAGAGTACTTTTTACCCTCTGAATCTTCAGGTCACATAATTTTAATCACAGCAGCTCGGACAGCACGGCTGCTTCCCACAGGGAAAGATTAACGAGGGCTGAGCCTGCAAGAGCTCATCCCCCCCGGCCTGCCAGACCCCGCCACCAAGGAGCACGATTTTAAACAAGCTGCCAGGGCTTCTCCCAGGACTGCACCAAACACTGGTAATTAAACCAGCCACCATCTCTCCCTAGCAGTTTCCCAGGAGCAAAGCAATTGATGGCAGAACAGACCAAAGCCATTTTGACTTCTTTCTGGATGGACCATGAACACCAGGGCTGCAGCCCAGCATGGGGGATGCCGCTGCCAAGGGGCAGTACTGCAGAGAACTCCTCAGTGTGCCTAGAGAGCCCATGCCAGCACCTGCCCACAGCCTCCCCGGGGTCCTGCAGGCAGCAGGGAAAGGGATGGAGCCCTTACTCGCATCTCCGGGCGCCGGCAGCAAGCCAGGAACGTTCTGCAGCCCAGAGGTCAGAAGATTTTCAGGAAGGAGATGAAATATCGTCTCCAGGGGCTGGTGGGGCTGCAGGGCATACTGCAAGTGGCTCTTCTCCATCACTGTCAGGTATTTGTTCTCTAAAGACAAAACATCCCAAAATGACCAAAACCAGAGACTCTGCAGCACCACTGGGGAAGAAATCGTTATCCATGAACACACAGGTTGGGAGCAAAGGAAAAGCTGGGTTTGCCCAGCCAAGCTTTTCCTGGCTGGCAGTAAGGCACATCCACTCAGCACTGCCCGGGCACAGGCCATGGATCGCACTGACCGGACACACACGGCATTCGTGTGGGCAGAGGCACCCAGAAAGGAGCGGGACACAGTGCCTTACTGCTGCTTACTTCCCAGGGGGTCCTGGAAGCCTGGGTGCAGCAGGGCACGCGGCGTCCCATGGTACAGCTTCAGTCTGAAAGCAAAGAGCACGTGGGCAGCGGTGAGTAAACCCACCCCGAAGCACATCGTCACCTTCCTCTGCCTCTGCTCAGCAGTAAGACACCACCCTCCGACTCTGCTCCCATGGGAAAAACCCTGTCCTACAGGGAGAGGACAGTCATCGCTCACAGACCATCACTGCTTTCCCAGCAGTGTAGGACTGCAGCTTTCCACGTGCTGCCTTTGTTTCTCCAGCCCCAGGACCACCCTGTCCCCCCAGGACCACCCTTCTCCTCCCCCTGCAGCAGCCATGCACATTGCCACCCCAACTCCCAGGGTGTCCCATCAGGCAGCAATGAGGGGACCTACGTTCTGTCCTCAGGGCTCAGGTCCGTCGCCTCCGACCCACTGCCAAAGAGGGGGATGAGCCCAAAGCCGCAGGAGAGGGGCTGAGAGCCCCCATCCCCTTTCCTGGCCATCACCACCACTTCCACGACGGCGGCAATGCTGGGGTGCTTCAGGGAGGTGTGGAAATAAATGGTCTGGGATGGGGAAGGAGGGAGAAGGGTATTTCAGAGCTGGTGGCCAGACCATGCATTACAACTTCCAGTCAGCAGCTCGTGGCAACCGACCTCCAGCCCCACTCAGAAATCGCGACCTCTGTAAATCACCATCATTAACTTCCTCGGTTTTGGGCTGCTAACAGCCATTTCCCAGAGTCACCCCAGCTGCAGACCCCATAACAGCGGGGTTCCAGCACATCCCAACCTCAGTGTCACAGCAAGTCCCACACTGGGAATGCCAAAGGAGCCAGGACCCTCCAGCCATGGGGACATGGGGGTGGCCTGGCAGGAGGGGACAGGACACAGGTCACCTCCCCAGGACAGCATTTAAAGCTAGGTTAATCTTTCTGTTAAAAACTCATTGCTGCAGTGTCCCAGGGAAAATGTTCACTGTAATCACCGGCTGTCAGGGAGGGATAACGGAGAGAGACATCACCGCACCCCCCAGGGACATAAATCCCTGTTCTGTTATCTTTTACCGCAAACCACCGACACTGCGACCGGTGGGCGCAGCCGATGCCTTGCAGCAGGAGAGCCCTCAGAGTGGATCCCCTGGAGGACAGGCTTGTCACTCCCTCTGCAAGCACTAACAGAGTGCGGCAGCGTCTCCTCTCTCCTGACCCCTGCGAGGGTGACATGGGGCGAATCCTGGCAGCAGCAGGAGCTTTGGGGAAGAAATGCACACATCAACGCCCCTCAATGCTACCGATTTAAATAAATGAAGGAGCATGGCACTAATCTCTGCTACACCTCAGCTGCAGCACTGGAGGAGGTGGAAACAGAAGTTGTGGATTAGAAAACACGACATCTCGGCTGTCACCCACGCTGTGGGGCAGCGGGACACCCCCAGGAAGGGGGCACCCCGGTTTGCCACACGGGCAGTGGATGGAGGCACGGCTCGGGGTGGGTTCAGCTCCCAGGCGAGGCGAGCAGTGCTGTGGGAGCTGCCCCTGCCCTTCCTCCCACTCGTGGGGAAACACTGCCCTCTGCCGCCCGCTCCGGCCACGGCGGGCACAGCGCTGCCCCCCCCAGGTCACCCCAGCACCCGATTTCCCCACCCCGATAACCGTGCGGGACCGCGTCCCCGCCGGGCGGTGTCTGCGACAGGGTTTGCTGCTCGCTGCCGAGGCTCGGCACAGACCGACGGACGGACGGACGGACAGACGGACCGACAGACCGACAGACCGACCACGGGCTCACGCTGCAGCGCGCTGGCTGCCCGCAGGCTGGGTGAGGAACCCCAGCGAAGACACCTTCTCCCGTCGTGCGTGACACCCCCTGCGCAGACACGGCCGCTGCGGCTCCAGCCGCCCCCTGCGGACCACAGCCCCCCCCCGGGGCCACCGGCTGTCCCAGGCCCACCCGCAGCCCCCAGCACCCACCTCGTTGAAGGCCGCCCTGGCGGGGCGCGGGGGGGCGCGGGCAGCGTGCCAGCCGCTCCTCCATGTCCTCCCGAAGAAGTGGTGGTAGGTGGCGTCGAACAGGGAGAGGCGCAGCTGGTACTCGGCTCCCTGCAAGGCAGGACGGGCAGGGGACAGTTACCTGTCCCCAAAACAAGCATCCTCGTTTCCCGAACCCCCACCCTTGCGAGCCCTGGCCCGCAAACAGACTCCCCGCAGCACCACGGCGCGGCAGCGGGCGGCCAGCACCGCCGGGCTCTCCTCAGGCACCGAGCCCCTACCTGGGCGAGCGCAGCCCCCTCCAGGTGCTTCAGGACGCAGCGCAAAGCCGAGCAGCCGGGCGGGCGCAGCCGTCTCCGCTGGCCGTGCGGGGGGACGGCGAGGCTCCGCAGGAACACCCGCTCCCACTCGCTCATCTTGCTCCCACGGAGGCACCGGTGCTTCCCCGCATCACTTCGGCGAGCGCTCGGCTGGAGACAGAGCAGGGAGACACGCGCCAGTCACGGAGCCGTGGGTGACCCCACGGGACACACCTGAGAGGGCTCCTGGGAGCTGTGGCACCTGCACAAGACGCCAGCATTCCCAGGGGAGAGGGGCAGCTGAACAGGGCACCCCACTGAGCCCAAAGGCACCGCTGGGGGGCACCGCAGGTCAGCGGGGGGTCCAGGGAGCCACCCAGCCCCACCGGCCGCCCAGCCCAGTGGGACCCCCAGCCCAGTGGGACCCCCACCCCCACGGGACCCCCAGCCCAGTGGGACCCCCAGCCCCCCCCAGGCACCACTCCTCCTACACGACGAGACCCACACACAGGTGCGCACAGAGCCCCACGCATGCATGGGCACAGACCCACAGACACACCTGCACGCACGGAGACCCGGACACGCACGTACACAGACGCCCAGATACACACACGGGACCCACACACCTTCCACCGACCCGCGTGGCGAGCAGCACGGCCTGCACACCCCCACACCCCCGGACGTCCGCCCAGCGGCGGCTGTAGGGGCCCCGCAGCGCGGCGGAGCCAGCGGCCCGCACCCCCCCGCCACACCCGGCGCCTCCGCGCGCTCACCGCGCCCCGACGCCATCTCCTCGGGCCAGACCAACGTCGCGCCGGGACGGGAGGAGACGGACGGGGGGAGACGGACGGCTCGCGGCCGATCGCCACCCCGCCGCCGGCGAGGGGCGCGGGGCGGCGCGGGAGGCGGGGTGGCGATCGGCGGCGGAACGATCCCGGAGCGGCGCGGGGCACGGCGGCGGCGGAAGTGGCGGGCGCGGCGGCGGCCGGCCCCCCCCGCGCCAGTGGTCGCGCCCGGCGCGGCATCGGGTTACTAGGGCGATGGTGCCGCACCGCGGGGGGCGGAGCCTCGCCGCTGGGCTCGCCCCGCTGCGCAGCCAATGAGGACGGCGAGCGGCCCTCGTCATTTGCATGCGGCGGGAGAGGCGGGCGGCTCGGCCAATCGGCGGCGGGAGGGGCGGGGCCTGCCCCCCATGAGGGCGCCGCGGCGGAGCGGTGGGGAGCGGCGGACGGCGGGCAGGTGCGGGACCGCGGGGACGGGGACGGGGGGCGATGGCGGAGGTGGCCATGGGGACGGTGATGGGGACGATGGTGGGGATGATGGAGTCGGGCACGGCCGCGGGCAGAGCTACGGTAAGGCCACGCCGCCGCACGCGTGTCCCCGGGATGGCGGCCCGGTGGCATCTGTCTCGGAACCCGGGGGCGGCGGGGAGCGGTGCGGGGGACAGCCGGTGTCCCCTCCCGCGGAGGATCGGCTGCAATCGCCGGTTGCGCTCCAAGCATCCTCCCGGCCGGTATCGGGGGGCGGCGGCGCAGGCGCGGTCCCGGGGCGCTCCGCGGGAGCGGAGGGGGATGCTCCCGGTGATGATGCTCGGTTGCCGGTGTGGCCCGTTGGCATTGCACCGGGCAGAGGCTTGCAGCACCCGCAGGCAGTAGAACGTAAACGCTGTTCTTCCCCCAAGCACCTTCCCCTGTTCTGTAACCGGCTCTGGGCCCGATGGACCAAAAACCGTCGCGTTTCGTCCAGAATCGGTGGCTTCGTTAATCACGGAAATGACCCGTCAGGCCGTGGGAAGGAGAACCCCTCTCCTGTGCACTGCGGAGAAACCCCTGCCCGCAGCCCGGCGCTCCCCGGGGCTCGGCTCTCCTCCAGCCCTGCACAGCCCCGCTCCCCAGCTCCCGAAGGATGCTGTCCTCGCTCCGGGTGAGCCCCGTCGGCCCCGTGCCCTCAGCCTGCCACCGGGACCCCGTGCCCATGGCTGACACGGCCGGCCGGGGCTCTCATCCCACTGGGCGCCTCTTGGAAGAGGGACAGGGCCGTGCTCCACGCTGCTGGAAGGCCGGGGGCTTCCCCAAAACCAGGGGTTTCTTCCAAAAGCGTTGAGGGAGCTGCGGTGCAGCGCGGTGGGTGAGTGCCAGAGCAGGCAGGCTGGGCAATCCCCAGCAGTGTACACGGTGCACGTATCTGTGCACGCACTGCATACGTGCGGTGATTTCCGGCTGGTTAACTAACTACAGCTGTAGTGGAAGATGCCCAGGAGCTGCCTTTTTTGTGATTCATTATTAGTAGTGTATTGATGAGGATGGTGGCGGGGCTGGACATCACCTCCCTGCTCCCGGCGTGCAGGCTGCGGGTCGGCTGCGCGGTGCAGCGGGAGCGGAACGACTCGGCGCACGGCCCCACCGTCTGATGGGGAAGCAAAGCCACCTCCGCTCTGGTGCTGGGGAGCGCTCCCCAAGCGGGACGGGGTCTGCGCCTTCCCCGCCTGTCCCGTGCCGCTACGGAGCTGGGGCGGCGTGGACAGCGGGCGAGCTGCTGCGATCGCCCACCCAAGCAGTGCCCAGCAGGGCCCACCAGGGCTGGCTCAGTTCAGAGCGCGCGCTTCCCAAGCCCGGACCCCTCCTGCTGGCTTGGCCCCTGGTTTCTGTGTTGAATCCACCACCAGCCGCGTCGGTGCCGCTGTCGCTCCGGGGTGTCAGTGCCGCGCTGCCGGCGGGGACCAGCGTGCTCCAGTTAGCGGGGTGTCCCCAAACCACGCATTCCGTGGTGGGTTTTCTGCCCAAGGTGGCCAAAAAGCAAAAGCCACTGAGAAGGCACAGTTGGCGGGCGGCCGCCCGGTGGGACGCGGCACTGAGTGAGCCCCAGTGCCAGGAGGCAGCCCCTCAGCATCACCTATTTTAATTTTTAACAATAACACCCAGTGTGATTTAAAGGCATCCGGGGATGGAAACGTCCAGCTCTAAACCCCCCGCAGCTGCCGGATGAGCCTCCTCTCGCCTGAGCTGCGCAGGGGTGGCTGGCGCAGGGTGGCAGCCGCTCGCTCGCCCACGCGTGCTGCCGGTGCCGGGCTGCGGCACCGACACGGTTAAGGCACCGTCGGGCTGGGGAGCCAGGCTGCACACCACGGCTGCACGCCACCGCGGAGCCAAACTTGCCGAGTCAGGATGTGAGCGCGGCAGGGACGGCTCTGCAGCATCCCTGGGTGCTGCCGCATCCCGGGGTGCGAGGGCTCGGCCTCTCCTCCGCCAAACGCCTCTTCCCAGGGACAGAGTGGGAATGGGGTAGGGACCGGCACCCGCTGTGTTTGCCTCGGCACCGGCTCCGCTTCCTGAATCCCGCGGTGCCTCCAGCTCTGCCGGCAGCTGGGCTTTTTATTTCATTTTTTTGCCTCCTGAGCACACGTCCCCAAGCGCCGGAGCCAGGTGGGTGCAGTGCTGGGGTGGCCAGCTCGGCTGTGCCCACTGGGGAAGGGGCACACGCTGGCACTGCCGCGCATCGGGGACCCCACGATGGACCCCGCTGGACCCCGCTGCTTTTGTGGTGGTGTGCGCGAAGGCAGAGCAGGAATAACCCCTGACGTGTCGCCTGTGGGTTTGGGCTGTGTCACTGACTCCGGCAGCTGCTTCGGCACACGCAGCACAGTCACGGGTGACCTCACGTGTCACTGCCGAATCCCCAACACCGGCCTTGTTAATTGTATTAATGGCCAGCCGAGCCCACCAGCCACGGGGTCCGCGCCGCAGTGGCAGCCTCAGGGATGCCGTGCTGCAGCAGAGCCTTCCCCGGGCAGAGGGAAGGGGCAGGGCTGCTGCTCTGCGGATCCTGCAGCACTGGGGAGCAGGTGGGGGGTGCATGGGATCTGGTGGGGGCATGAACAGAGAGGTCACCTTTCCTGTGGGGGTCGGGGGGGGCATTTGCTGAGGGTGCTGTTTGCAAACCCAGTGAAAAGAGGTAAAAATACAACAATGGGTACCCAGAGTGGGGAGATGCTCAGCACCATCCCCCTTCGTCCCTCACCTGGGGGTGCTGGGGTGCCCAGGGTGGGCATCCCACAGCTCCCCCTTCCCCAGTGCCTCACCTGTGGAGCTCAGGCTCCTCAGTGGGGCAGGAGGCTGCACCTCTGTATTCAAATTAATTCTGTTTGGGAGGCTGCAGTGCACAGACCACCCCCCAGGCTGCCCCAGCAAAGCTTTGGCTCCCAGAGACTTCCACCCTCCGAGCATTCCAGCACCCACACTCTCCCACTCTCTCGTGCTGGCCAGGGATGGGGATGGAGATGGAGCCCTTGCACCCGGGTCCCAGACACGGTGGATCCGGAGGGGCAGGTGAGGGCCAGGATGCTCCGGTGTGGAGCCCTGTCCCATGTGCCAGTGGTCCAGCAGTGCTTCCCAGCCAAGTTCCTCCAATGCCACCAGAGATGTGCCAGCCGCCGCGCTCGGTCCCCCCGGCATTCCCAGGAGGCAGTGGATGAGGAGCGTTGGGTCCTGCTGTGGCAGTGCAGGCAGGGAAGCCACTCTGCGGCTGGGGCAGGGGCTCTGGCCGCCCCTCCTGCAGGCATCCCCCAGCTCACTTCAGCTTCGTTATACCGCCGCTAATTAAGTGATGCTGAGTGGGCACGAAGCGCCTTGCAGGACTGTGCAAGACGGTGTCCAGGCCGGTGGCTGCTGCTGACCCTGTGATGCCGGCCAAGGGCTGCAGGGAGCAGCGGAGGTGACCGGAGCAGCCCCTAGGCAAAGCTGAGGGGTGGCGATGGCACTGGGGGCTCAGCAGGGTCCTATTTGGGCAACGGTGTGGGGCTGTGGGGGAGCAGCTCCCTCCTGCCCTCAAAAATAACCCCGGCTTCATTGAGCCCACCTGATCTCTGGCCCCAGCACGGCTGCAGCCACAGGGAGCTGCGGTTCTGCGGCGCTCAGGGGAGGAGGGAGATGGGGGCTGCACCAGGGGAGCTGCAGCGGGGCTGCAGTGGGGCCAGGGGCTGCAGCGGGGCCAGGGGCTGCGGTGGGCGGGCAGGCGGCTCCGCGGGGACGGGCTCGGCTGCCGCAGCCGCTGCCATTGGGCTGCGTGGGCTGCAGGGGCTGCGCCGGGATGCAGGCATGCTGGGCCAGGATGCCGGAGGGATGCAGGATGCCGGAGGGATGCAGGATGCTGGAGGAATGCGGGATGCAGGCACACTGTGCTGGGAGGCAGAAGAGATGCAGGAGGGATGCAGGATGCCAGCACACAGTGCTGGGAGGCAGGAGGGATGCAGGATGCCAGCATGCCATGCGGGGATGCAGGAGGGATGAGGGATGCAGGATGCCAGCATACTGTGCCAGGTTGCAGGCAGGATGTGTGCTAGGACATGAGCACGCTGTGCAAGGTCACACTCCCTCTGTGCCCAGGGCAGCCGGGGAAGGAGCCTGGAGATATCTGTCCCCATCTGGGGCAAACAGCAGCTCGTGACCTGTGGCGCAGATGGCATTTCATGGGCCTGGAGAAAGACAGGTCCATTTAAAAATTAACCCTGGTTTGGTAGGGAAGTGTGGTTTCTGATACTGGATACTGGAAACTGTGGTATGGGGAGCAGGACCACAGCTCCCTCGGGAGGTGCCGGGTGCCTCCCTGGCACAGCGATGGGGACAGGGAAGGTGGGAGTGCCCAGGGGAGCCCCCCTGACCCTCAGAGCTCCTGCACCCTCCTCACGCAGTCATGTGGGGGCTGTGGGCAAAGCGGGGCTATTTCCCTTCCCCCCGCTGGTCCCTGGCAGGGGGAGCCTCTGGGGCTGCTTTACTGTCAAACACCAGCAAAAGGGTTCATTTTTCATGCCTGCATTTTTTCACCATTTCCGGAGATGTCGTAAGACCTCTGTGGCACGGGCTGGTGCCTCGCTGCTGCAGCTGGGTTGCCCCATGGTGTGCCCTGCTCGCTCGCCATGGGCACCGAGGAGAGGTGCAGCGACCAGCCCCGCTCTGCCCGCCCCGGGCACCCCAGAAGCTTGGGGAGAGCAACAGACGCGTGGAGTCGGCAGCACAGGGCTGGGACAGGGTGGGTTTGGGATCGGTGGGGGGTCAGGGTGGGGGGTCTGGGATCTGAGGCTGGCAGACTCCTGCTGCCAATTGCTGCCCACACCTCTGCCCGCCCTCTGCCCGCACCTCTGCCCGCACCATGTGCCCATCCGGCTCGCAAGCTTCTGCAACAGGAAGCGCCGTCATGCACGCGCCCCAAAACCCCCTGTTTCTTCCTCGTTTTCTCTTCCCCGTGCAGGGGTGAGGCGGCGAGCGGCTCCGGGGAGCCCAGGCTGGCTCCATGTATCCCGAATCCACCACTGACTCCCCGGCGCGACTCTCGCTGCGGCAGACAGGCTCCCCAGGGATGATTTACAGGTAAGGGAGCGGGGCGGCACCTGGGGGGCTCTGCAGGGCTGTGGACCTGGGGGTGCTCTCCCGACGGCCACCGCAGCACCCACAACTGCCCCAGCACGCTTAGTGCCAAAACTGCCAGGGCTGTGAAAAACCAGGCGGCAGCAGCACATTTTGAGGCACCAGTGCCCGTTCTGGGGGAGCAGGTTGCTCTGGGGGAGCGTGCCGGCGCCCACTGCACAGTGCCCCCGCAGTGTGGCACGGGTGGGCACCACTGACCCTTCCTGCAGCCGCCAGCTCTGCCACTCGGTCCCGCTCCACCTTTCTAACGGGGTTTGTGGCATCTTTCTTCTCTCTCCCTTTGCTGTCGGAAGCGCGAGGTACGGGAGCCCCAAGCGCCAGCTCCAGTTCTACAGGTAACCCTTCCCCTCCCCAGATCCCCCCGCGAGCCGACGCGGCTGAAGCCCCACAGCCCCTGCTCGTGCCCGGGGCACTGCTGGCGCGGGCACACCGCCTGCTCGTGGGTCTGGCAGTGCGACATGGGGACCCCGCGTGTGGCGGGGTGGGGGGGACCATCCTGGCTGGGCTCCCCAGGCAGTGGGGCACGGCTGGGACATGGCTGGAGGGCTACTGGGTGGCAGCTGCTGTGTGGGCATGGGGTTTGGCTCAGGGAGTGTCCCACACCAACGCTGTGCCAGGAAGAGCCCACGGGCTCTCCCCAGGGCAGCTCCAAGAACCCAGCCAGCCGCTCCGCAGCTCCTTCCATTAAGAGAAGCGTCATTAAGTGGCGCAGAGGCAGCACCTCTCCCCACCCTTTTACCGGCTGAAGCGAAGGCGGCACTTTCCCCGCACACCGTGCCAGCAGCCGCTTCGGTGCTCCTGGGGCACTGTGTCCAGCCTGGCTGTGATGGGGCAGGGGACAGGGGGCTGCACCCAAGGGAGCTGTGGCCTCCCTGCTCTGTCCCTACACATGGTGGGAGGACAAGGGGGTGGCTGGCACCGGGTGGTGTGGCAGCACTATAAGCGTTCCCGTCCCGGTGATGTGCCACCGCCGACACTGCCAAGCCCAGAGGAGTCTGTGTTTCGGTCCTGCCACAGCCCAGCCCCGACCCTGCTGCCATGGGGACCGCGGGAGGGCTGCGTCCCCAATGGCCCCCATGCCCCCGGCTGTCCCCACCGCCCCACGTGCCGATGGCACAGGATCCGTCACCACAGGGCGAGGGGCGGTTGAGGCAGCGATGCCAGCCTTGGGAAGACAGCCGCGCATCCCCGGGCTTTTAGCGAAGCGGCCATGAATAATTTAGGTCCCCTCTGCAAGGCAGAAGATCCCCTAATAGGGCTAATGGAGCGTGGGGAGAAAGCCGGCTCTGGGGGCCCTGGCGCAGCCGCAGCCGCCTTGGACGCCAAGCGCCGACACTCCCCTCACGCAAAAAACCCCGTGGGCCGCGTCTCTTATAGCTGCCGCGGGGCAGCCCGGCCCAGAGCTCTGCTGAGCAGCGTCCCCGGTGCGGGTGAGTCGGGGCTGGCGGCACGGGTGTGAGCGGGTCAGGCACAGAGCCCACCGCGGGCACGGGGAGGATGTGCTGCGCGGGGCGACTCGGGATGTGGCAGCTTGCGGGGCACTGGTTTGGGTTTTGGGGTCTCGGTGGCTTTAGGCGGGCTGCTGGTTGCCAACAGGTTGCCCTGCGCGCCCGGCTGTCACCACTTGTTGTGCCGCTGCCGCACGCTAGCGGTCCCGCTGTCCCGCAGAGCCTGTGTCCTGTCCCCGTCCCCGCTCCGTCCCTGCCAAACGGCCTCTCCCGCTCGGGCACGGCTCTGCCTGGGCTCCAGCAGCCCCCGCTGCTCCCCAGCCCTCGGGCAGCACCAGGATTTCTGCTCCCTAAGGGCCGTGGGTGAACCCGCTGCCTCCGCGCTCTGCGCCGCCCCGTAACGCTGCTCAGCTGAAAGCCAGGGAGGTTTCGAAGTGGGGCGGCCGAACCTGGTGGGTTCCAGACCCACTCACCCAGACCAGAGCCCAGCTCTGCTCCCTGCAGCCATTTCGCTGCAGCGCGGTGAAGCTGCAGAGCAGCGGCGCAGCCGGCTCGGGCTTTTCCCAGCCGCTGTCGGGCACGGGGATCCAGCGGGGATGAGGGTGTCCCGCCGGGGACAGAGGGACCCCCCAGGTCCGGGTGCTGCCGCAGAGGAGGGCTGGTGCTGCGGTGCCGCAGGACGAGGCTGGTGTCCAGGGTTCAGCTGAGCTTTGCCGCAGGAGGGGGTCCCCTTTCCCCATCTCCCCACATTCCCAAGCCCTTGCTGTGGAGCAGGAGGGGTGCGGGAGGGTCTCCGGTGGCACCGGGTATCGCCAGAGCCACTGGGGGCTTTGATCACCCCTCGCCAGCTCCGCTCTGTCTGCTGGGCTTTTCTTTTTCCTTGAGGTCACACTTTGGTGGGAAAATGCACTTTGCTTTTGGCTCCTGCTGCTGTAAATTTGAGCTTTGCAGGGAAACAAAAATCCACCGGTGGGAGCCCAGCCGGAGCCTGGTGCCGGCACAGCTCCGGCACGGCGCACTCCCAGCAGCCGCTTCGGCACCAGCGCCGTGGTTTTGGCCTCAGTCCCCGCTCCTTCCTTCAGACACTGAGGGTGAGGGACTTTGCAGAGAGCAGCAGGGAAATCGATGCCGGTGCCAGTGCTGGTGAGATCGCAGCCGTAGGGGCGGCGGGCGCCGCCGGTGCGAGGAGCCCGTGCTGCGGCAGGCTATTTTTGGCAGCCCGCACCGGCTGGGAGGTCGCGGCTGCGGGAAGGCGTTGGCTGGCAGCGCAGGTTGCGGCAGCGTGCCGCAGGCATGGCACACACCAGCACCCACAGCCCCTCTGAGATGCCCACCCTACCTGGGGAGCCCCACGGGCCACCCTTCCCATCCTGACGTCTCCCACCCACCAGCGCACACGGTGCTGGATTCCCACCAGTGGCACTTGTGCCAGCGCTCGACCTGCCCCAGCCAGCGCCGGGACGCACTGCATCCCTCACGGGGGTGCAAACCAGTGGCAGCCCAGGTGCTGTGACTCAGGAGGCAGCCCAGCCATGGCATGTGCCAGGCTGCAGCAGCTCGCCCAGCTCAGGGCGGCCGTGGTGGGCACCCACTGTGGCACCAGCTGCCCAGTGCCACCCAGCCATGGGTAGCACCGTGTCCCTGCCCTGCTGCCATTGCTGTGCTCTGCGGCTCCCCCGCCAAGGCTTTGCTGCGCTGAGGTGACTGGCTTTGCCAGGGTCCCCACTCTCCCCACCCCAGAGCTTTGCCAGGGTGGGTGCCACTGCTTTGGCACCGTGGTGCGGGCAGGGCTTTGCCCCGAGAGGCGGCGGAGCTTGGTATCGCGGCAGGGCACGTTCCCAGCTCTCTCCGTAGCATCGCGGAGCGGTCGGCAGCAGGGCCAGCCCGCAGAGCCCGCACTGGGGTGGCGGGATGCTCTCCATGACGTACAGCGAGAGCCTGCGCAGCGTGGCCAGCCGGCACCCCCCGGAATGGGGGCTGCCACCGGCCCCCCGGCCAGCGGACGGGCTGGAGCTGCGGCGGCTGCGGGACGTGCGGGTGGCGGCGCGGGCGAAGACGCTGGAGGAGTTCCTGCGGATGCACGGGCTCTCCCTGGCCGACTGCACCGCCCGCACCACCGGCATGAAGTACAGGTAAGGCGGCACCGGCGCGCGCTGGCGCGGCCAACGCGGTGAGGGACAAGCACACGCGGCCCCAGGTGCGGGGACGAGGCAGGGGACGCTGCTCTGTGCTGGTTCTGCACCCCATGGCAGGATCCCACTGGTTTCCCTGCGCGGTGCCGTGGTCGGGAGGAGCCAGTGCCCTTGGCCCCAGCGGCGATCTCGCATGGCGTGCGTGGGAGAGGCTGCGGCCGAGCAGCGCCCTGACCTCTTGCTCAGTGATCTGTGAGCTTCTCCCTTCATTTTTCTCCTTGCTGTTGGGAGTTTGCAAGCACAAGCGCGCTCTGCGCTCGTAAAGGTCAGGTGGCCGGAGGGAAACGCGGGATCCCGGTGGGCGCCCGGCGCAGGGCTGCGCACCATTCAGGTCGCATGCGGGCTCCTGGTGCGGCGTCTCAGGATTTCAGCCGACTTCGTCCCTTCTCCTTACCCGTCCGTGCCAGGGAGGCCGTGCCGGGCAGCCGGCACATTCGTCGCAGCTCCTCTGAGGGCACCTGGCTGGTTTCCCAGTGTGTCCCTTCCCACTGTCCCCAGCACCGCAAGGGTGACGGGCCCAGTACCCCCAGTAACCCAACTGGGGCTTGGGCTGGGGGCAGCGGGGCTGGATGCTGTGAAAATCCAGAGGTGCCCCTCACCCCCCCGCTGCAGCGAACCCCCCAAGGGCTGGAGGCTCTGCCTGCTCCTGCTGCGCCGTGCTGCGCCGTGCCGTGCCGTGCTGCGCCGTGCTGCGCCGTGCCATGCCGTGCCATGCTGCGCCGTGCCGTGCCGTGCTGCGCCGCGGGTCAGGTTCCTCTCCGCTCACAATAACCGGTAACATTTACATGGTGGCAAGAGCCCATCTAATATTCATGGGGTGGTTATTTATTGATGGGGAGAGGCTGGCACAGGCGTGTGCCCGCTGCCCCCAAAGTCCCTGGGGTTCCTCCTCCTCCGGGGAGCTGCCAGTTGTTGCGGGGTCCCCCCCCGCCCCGGGGCTGCAGGCAGTGCTGGTGGGATTACCCGGCTAAGGAGCTTTGTGGCGGAGGGAAGCGGAGGAGATTACAAGATTTCTCATTAGGTCGGGGCCAAACACACGTAATTTCACCCCACAAGCCAAGCCCCCCCCAGCTCCTTACCCAGGGGGCACAGCTGGCGCAGGCAGCGGGCACACAGCCCCAGCCACACAACGGTGCCGTGGCGTGGCGGGAGATGCCGGGATGGGTTTCGCCTCAATCCACTTAGCTCACACTGGGTGAAATCTGGGGGACGCGCTGCTGGGGCTGCGGCACCCAGGGGGGCACCCCGGGCCAGCTTCAGCAAGCTGCCGGGCTGCGCCCCCGAGAGCGGCGGCATCGCCACCGCCGGCACTCGCCCCAGAACCGGGCACTTGGCGTCGTGCAGGTGGTCCCGACGGGAGGATTTGGTTCGGACTTGCGCCCTCCCCAGAGGAGGGACCCCGCGTGGGCAGTGCTGCTGCGGGGGTGCTCAGTGGGGCGCTCCCCCGGCCCCCCCACCTGCCCAGGCGCCGCTTCCTGAGCTCATCAAATATTGAGGGCAGGAGCGGGCTGTGTGCCCGCCGCCTCGCAGCCCCCCGCCGTCACGTTGGCGGTGCGGCGGTGCGCGGGCGCGCAGGAGGAGCTCCCCGCCTCGCCCGGGGCGCCGGCTAAATTTAGGCAGCTGGGGCGGCTGGCGCCGGAGCAGCATGCAGGTCTCCTTTGTGTGCTCCGAGCACAGCATCAAGAGCCGGAGCGCGGAGGACCGGCTGAACCGGCAGAATGCCGGCAGCCCCAGCCTCGGCACGCGCGGCAAGTTCCGAGCGGTGGCCATGGTGGCCCGCAGCCTGGGGCAGCTCTCGGTGCAGAACGCTCCCTCCTCCAGCGAGTCCAGCGTCAAGCAGCCAGGGATGAAATTCCGGTAGGAGACGGGCGCGGGGCTCGGGCAGGCGGATCCACCGCTCTCTCCGTTCCTCGCCGAGCGGCGGGCTGGGGGGGTCTGGGGGGGCTGGCCGTGCTGCACTCCCCTCATCCCGGCTCCCGTCCTGCTCCGTAGGATTCTCGGAGCTAAAAGTGCTGACCGTGCACCTCCGTCGCCTTCTGCGCTGTTTGCTCCCGTCCCCTTTGATCCAGCCTCGTGTAAAACCAGCGGGAGCGGGGGAAGCACCCTAAAACTCGGGGTAGGGTTTGTGGCAGCCCCAGTGCCCACCAGGCTGGGGGGGTCTGAGTCACGGCGCGCGTTATTCCGCGGGCTGCCCTGCGAAGCGTGCGCGGAGCTGTGAGCCAGCATTCAGCCCTCGGCTGCCCGTGGTGGGTCTGGGATCGAGGGGCAGCGTGCACGTTGTGCCCCCCCGGCCAGCACCCACGGGGATCACGCGTTCCACGTCCCTGGCACCAGAGCAGGGCGCTGGGGGCTTTCTCCCCCGGGATGAGCGTGCACCCAGCTGCAGTCCAGCTGTTAGCTGATGTGTGCCCAGATGTGACTGGCATGGGGCTGCAGAGCGCCGGGATGAGTCCAGCTGTCACCTGAAACAGCCGAGTCCCCTTGCCAGGGAGAGGTGCGGGGTGGCCCTGGGTGGCACTGGGGCCACACGCGGTGGCACCCTCCAGGCTCAGCGCTTGCACCCTGCAGTCGCGTCCCCATCTCAAGGAGCGCGCTGGGGACCACTCTCCCCCGGGCGCTGGGTGACCAGATCAGGGGTCCCCACAGGCAGCTGTGGGGGGGGACGGTGACACAGGGGGATGCTCTGTGCAAACGGAGGGGACGGGAAGGCCATGGCACAGCGCTGGGGGATGCTCCTCACCGCAGGGGCAGGGGGCTTGGCCTCCCCCCGCACCCGCCAGCGTCTCCATTGGGTGGCCAGGCGGGACGCTTCGGGCAGAAAGCCGGGAACGGCAACACACCTCCAGTGCCCGCTCGCCCAGAGGACCCCGCGATGCCCCTGCAGCCTGGGCAGGGCTGGGATGGGGCAGGTGCCATCCCCTCCCCACCACAGCCCCCATCGCGGGGCCTCTCCCCACGGTGAAATGCTCTAAAAATAACCGCGGGTGGGGGAGTGCCCGCGCCTCCAGGTGTTGGGCAAGAACACAGCGGCGCGGAAGGAAGATGCCCCACTCGGCTCAGCCGCCGGCGTCGGACCGTGGCTGCTGCTGCCCGGTGCCCCTGTCACACCGTGCCAGCGATGCCGTGCTGCGGTGGTGGCGGTGCCTCCCGGTTGCTACGCGACACCCGTGCGGGCGGGCGAGCTGCCGCGGCTCACCTACACTTTATTTATTTTAACACTCGTTGCTCGAGCCTTTGTCATTTTTAACGAGGAACTGGCTCTCCATCACCGCGGCGAAGGCGTCTGCCAGCCTGGCCCCCTTCCCCAGAGCTGCTCAGGTCCTTGTGCCAGCCACATTTTCCGGGGTGCTCCATTTCTCCGAGACCCCGTGTGAACCCTGTGTTCCCCCCACGCCACGCTGCAGAGAACAGGCACAGCTCATGCCACGTGTGGGATGCTCCAGGCCTGATTGCTGGTGTGCCATCTCCCCGTTCTGCCCCGTCCCCCCGCGTTGGTGGCACTGCTGGGGGAGCCGAACACCCCAGCCTCATCACAGGAGCTGCTTTAAGCAGGTCACTGCCCCCAGCCGCTCTCCATTACCCTGCCAGGCACAGCAGTCATTCCGCGTGCGGGAAGCGGCATCGCTGTGCCAGTGCTGGCTGTGCCAGTGCTGGCTGTGCCACTGGGGAGCCGCGGTGTGCCCAGCCTGGGGTGGCTTTTAAATCCATCGTGAGGGGGACCCTCACTGTGGGACCATCCCAGGCGGGGATGGGGACCACAACTCACTGTCATGTGTCCCAGGGTGCTCCGGCAGCTTTCCTAACAGGTCTCTGTCTTCCAGGAACCTCGGGAAGTCTGGGCTGCGTGTGTCCTGCCTGGGCCTGGGTAAGTGCTGGGATTTTCCGCGGCTCCTCCATCCCTGCTCCGGCGATGCTTTGCCAAGGGAAGGAAAGGGTTTTCCTCCGGCCCGGCAGCATTTCTGAGACACGACCCAGAAGTTGTCGTGTTATTTTCGCTTTTTCTCCTCTGACGTGATAGGAAGCGACCGGGCTGTGCTGGGAGCACTGTGCCGCACGTGGCAGGGCCAGCCGTGCCCGCCGCGTGCCGGGGGAGCCGGGGTGGGTGGCCGGGGGCTCAGGGTGGCAGCACTTGGTGCTCACCACGCGTGCACCCTCTCTCCACAGGGACATGGGTGACTTTTGGAGGGCAAATCACAGACGAGGTAAAGATCACACCCCGGCCCTCTCAGCCTTTCCCGAGCGCAGTGGGGAAGGGATGGGGCTGGCACAGCCGTGGGTGCTGGTCCTGGTGCACACGGTGTGCCGGAGCTCACCAGCACCCGCGAGCGCACGCCCTCGCGCTCCGGCTCCCGGCCACCCCCTCACCGACCCTCCCCGCTCTCCCCTCGCAGATGGCGGAGCAGCTGATGACTTTAGCCTACGACAACGGCATTAATCTCTTCGACACGGCAGAAGTCTACGCTGCCGGCAAGTAGGTACCGCGCGGCCGTGGGAGCGCGAGGAGCCGCATCTCGCGCCCTGGCCTCCGGCACCTCCGAGCTGCGGCGGCGCAGTCTGTGATGGCCTGTGTGCTCCTGTGCTGCCCGTGGCTGCCTGTGCCACGCAGGTGTAGCCACACAGCCCTCCCAGACGTGGCTGTGCCCAGGGCACGGTGGCCCAGAGGCGTCACAGCGCGCCCATGAAAACAGCGAGCTCGTGCATCAGGGAGCAGCTGTAGCCAGAGGGGCAAACGGCGTCCCCGCGGCCACCGCGTTTGCCTCTCAGCCTGCCGGGAACTGGGGCCATCCCTGCCAGCTGCCACCGCTCCCTGTGGCCACAGCAGCCGGGCGCTGGCACTGATACCCCCTTCCCTTGCAGGGCCGAGGTGGTGCTGGGGAACATCATCAAGAAGAAGGGGTGGAGGTAAGTGGGGCTTCGTTCCTGCACAGCAAAGCCACTACCGCGGTGCCGATGGGCTGGGGAGAGCCGGGGGACAGCCCTGGGGTGGGATGTGAGTGGCCGAGGCACGGGGGACTTTGTGGGTACCACCACTTCTCTGTTTCTCCCTGCAGACGGTCCAGCCTGGTCATCACCACCAAAATCTTCTGGGGAGGAAAGTAGGTAACGTGCCCACCCCGCGGCAGAGCGGCCGGAGCACGCCGGGCTCTCACCCACCTTTCCTTTTCCAGGGCTGAGACGGAGAGGGGCCTGTCCCGAAAGCACATCATAGAAGGTAGGGATGCTCACCGGGCGCTGCCAGCCTCGCTGCCAGGCTGTGCCCATGCCAGCTGCCCCTGGCTGGTGGCACAGACCCTGGCACGCCTGATGTTGCACTGCTGTGGCAGGTCTGAAGGCGTCGCTGGAGCGGCTGCAGCTGGAGTACGTGGACGTGGTGTTCGCCAACCGGCCCGACCCCAACACGCCGATGGAAGGTGGGTGCCACGCCGCGGTGCCGCACTCCTCCCTGCCGCCTTTCATTGCCATCACGGTTTGCACCAGGCTTTTGTTTCGATGGCGTTAGTCCTTCTTGAGCAGAAACTGCCCCTCTGCCACCACCACAGTCAGCCCACGCCACAGTTAAGCCTCTGCCGCCCCCAGCCCGGCACCAGGACCCCCTGGGGCCGTGGCAGGGTCGGGTTGGTGGTGTGCCAGCGGGTCGCTGCCCCATCCCAGTGAGCCGCTCGCTCCACTCTGCCAGCAGCAGCCGACTCTGCTCTCTCTCAATCTCTTTTGTCACCAGGGGACCCATTTAGTTCCTCCAAGTCCAGGACTTTCATCGTAGAAGGTATTCCCTGCCCACCGCCTGCGTCCCAGCGGCCGTTCCAGGGGCAGAACCCCACTCCCCAGATCTCCATCCCTGTCCCCCCGCCCCGAGCAAACCCCGCCGGCAGCGGCAGCACAACAGAACCACCCCCACCCCTTCAGACCCTCCCGCGGTTACAGGGGAGGAAAGCAGAGGCTCCCCGGGTCCTGGCCACCAGGCACCCTCGGCCACCGTGCTGGGGACCACGCAGGGACCCTCCTCAGCGGGGCAGCTCGTGCCCGTGGCTCTCCCCGCTGCCCGCCTTTGGCTGCAGGAGCGCGCCTTGGCTTGGCCGCAGCCCGCATGGCTCAGGGCCGGCTCCCCCAGAGATCCCCTGCGCCCCCACACCGGGTCCGGGGTTCCCCCCTTGCCTGGGTCTCGGTGCGCGGGCGATGCTTCAGGTCCCTCCACCACAGCGGTGCCAAGCGTGGTGCTGGTCCCCTGCAGGGCATGGGACTGGTGCCAGGAGCCGAGCGGCTGCTCTCCGTGCATCACTGGTGGCACGTCAGGGTCAGCCGCGGTCCCCAGCACGTCCCAAGGAGCTGCTCCCTCTGCCCTGTCCTGCTCCTCCTCATCCTCTGGACACAGCCCAGCTCCCGCCTGGGCACTGGGGAGCGGGATGCTCGCTGCCGCCGGCACAGCACCCCGCTAACCCCGACCTGCTGCTCTCCCCTTCCCTCGGCAGAGACCGTGCGCGCCATGACCCACGTCATCAACCAGGGGATGGCCATGTACTGGGGCACCTCGCGCTGGAGCTCCATGGAGATCATGGTAGGGGCCGGAGCGGCCGCGGCAGAGCCGCCCCACTGCTGCCGATTTAATCAGACAGCAGCTGTCGCGAGCTAAGTGCTTGCAGATGCACTTGAGCATTAATTATTTTTCGGGGCAGCTCTGGAGGCTCAGCCAGGGGCTCGGGGGGCGCGGGGGGGCGGCATGGCGCTGAGGCTCCCGGCTCTCTGGCAGGAGGCATACTCGGTGGCCCGGCAGTTCAACCTGATCCCGCCGATCTGCGAGCAGGCCGAGTACCACATGTTCCAGCGGGAGAAGGTGGAGGTGCAGCTCCCTGAGCTCTTCCACAAGATAGGTACAGCAGTGGGGGTCCCCCCCAGCCCCTCCTCACACAGTGCTCCCCAAAACCCATGCTGTGCCTCACCTGGCCGTAGCAGCGACGCGTCCCTAGGGCCAGCCAGCCCCCATGCCTACAGTCCCCAGGGGATTGGGGGCAGCAGCATCACCCCTCTCTCCTCTGCCCCAGGTGTTGGAGCCGTGACCTGGTCCCCACTGGCCTGTGGCATCATCTCAGGGAAGTATGATGGGGGGATCCCCCCCTTCTCCCGTGCATCGCTGAAGGTGAGCCTGGCTGGGGGGGTCACAGCAAGACAGTCCCCAGGGGAGGAGGAGGGGGAGGAGCCACAGTGGGGAGGGCAGGGTTGGGGGTGCCCTGCACATGCGAGGTCCCAGTGCACCCCTGTCCCACCACAACCCCCCCTCCTGCCCCCAGGGATACCAGTGGCTGAAGGACAAGATCCTGAGCGAGGAGGGCCGGCGGCAGCAGGCAAAGCTGAAGGAGCTGCAGGCCATCGCCGAGCGCCTGGGCTGTACCCTGCCCCAGCTCGCCATCGGTAAGGGGTGCAGGGGACAGCAGGGGGACACAGGGGGCGGCTGGGCCACACTCAGGCTCTGCTCTCCCTCCTGTCCCAGCCTGGTGCCTGCGCAATGAGGGCGTCAGCTCCGTCCTGCTGGGTGCCTCCAACGCCGACCAGCTGATGGAGAACATCGGAGCAATACAGGTGAGTGCTCCCCACAGCCCTGGCAGCACCGGGGGAGGCTGCGCCACGGGGATGCCAGCAGAGCCTGGGTGCTGTGCTACCACAGTCCTGCAGCACAGGCCCCAAACCAAAGTGACAGGTTTTGCTTGAGCTGCAGCTGAGTGGCAGCACCGAGGCTTTGCTGGGCTGAGAAGGGGGTGAGCCTGACCCAGACGTTCCCAAACTGGGTCGCACAGCCGGCGAGCTGGGGCTCGTCACATCAAGGTGGCGGGGTGGAGGCGGTGAGCACGGCACAGCCGTGTGCCACCGGCGGCTGTGTCCTCCCGCGTGCACCGGGGCACGACCCTGCCACCCATCGGCATCCCCGTCCCCCGCAGGTCCTTCCCAAGCTGTCGTCTTCCATCGTCCACGAGATCGATAGCATCCTGGGCAACAAACCCTACAGCAAGAAGGACTACAGATCCTAAGCGCGCGCCCAAGCGCACCGCCCGCCGCGCAGCCCTCGCCGCCCGTTCGCTTGCTTACGCTTTGTTGGAGCAAAGTGGAGAGTGTGGTTCGCATCGCGAGCCCGGCGCACCGCCAGCGCCGCGAGCTGGTGCTCCCACCCGCGCTGCCCCGGACCATCGTACCGCCGCCACCCGGCGTGGCTCTGGAGCGCGGGGACGGCCGCCGGCGGGGAGCACACCAGGGCCAGCGCCGAGCCCCCCGGCCGAAGCCACCGCGGGCACCGCCGGCACGGCCCAGCGCGGGGTCTGCTGCATGCGTCACTCCGGTCCCCCGCGTGCCGGAGGTGGGGGGCTTGGGAGGGCGCAGGGGCGCGAGCGGGTGCTGTACGCCCACGAGGCCGACAACACGACGCTGTTCCCCAGCCTCTGCCCTGCCTGCATCGTGGCGGCGCCGGCATCACCGACCGGGCACTGGCACCGTGGGGGCTGCAGTCCCACAGGGGTCCCTGCTCCTGGGGCAGGGGGTGGGATGGGGTGGTGATGGGGTGGGGGCACCCCTGGGCTCCCCCACACACCTCCAGCCTCGCCAAGCACAGGGCTGGGCTCTGGGGGTGCGGTGAGTGTGCATGTGAGTGTGTGAGCGTGCGTGCCCACAGCCACACATATCCATACCAACATCTCCACCTATCTACCCATACCTATATATACACACACCCCTATATAGCTACTAATATATATATGTAAGCATATAAACACACATATTAAAACTACAAACACATTCTACACGTGTATAAAAGCATACAGGTGTGTGTATATACACACCCACATGGGTACGGCTGTACCTAAATACCTACACCTTTAGCTGTATCTGTGTATCAACACCTCTTTTTCTCTGTGTATGCTTATGAAAAGACAGATATGCACACACCTAGGTCTAAAAACAATTCCATGTATATCTAGGTGTGTGTGTACCTATAGACACACACATCTGTATAGAGATACGCCTATGCACACATAGATTATGTACATATATGTCTGTGTACGTGTGTGCACGTGCCTGTGTGCACAGGATGGCGCAGTCCCCCACGGCAGGACCCCCACCCAGCCCCCAGCCCCTGCCAGGCGCTGGCTGCATCCTTCCGAAGGGGTTTATTAAAACACAGAACAGGAACGGGACACACAGGACAAGGGGATGCGGGGGCGTCGCTTACAGCTGCCGGCAGCCTCCGGCGAGAGACCGCCACCGCGGCGCAGTCGGTGGCACCACACTCGCAGGTGTCCCCATCCCAGCTCCCACCATCCCCTCCCTCTTGCATCACCTCCACTCAGTACCCCAAGCCCGCAGCCCCGCGGCCCCGCTGCTGGGACGGTGCCAAGGCTCCGGCAGCGGGCGCAGGCTCCGGCAGCAGACATGCACTTGCTCAGACACCACGAGGACGCGGGAACGGACCCTACAGGGAATCCCGGGAGCAGGAGCTGGCTCAGCCCCAGCCGAGTGCCCCGGAGCAGCCGGCTGGGAAGCAGGGCACCCACCGGCCTCCCCTCACACCCCACACACGGCAATAAAACCAGACACAAACCCCGTGACTCGCCCCCCCTCAGCTCAGCCCCCCGCACCCAGGCAAACTCTTCAAGTCTTCAATAAGAAAGTGCAAAAAAATGTACACGGAACCGGAGCCCTGTGCCAGCCGCTCCGGTGCCGGGGTGGCGGCAGGCGAAGCACACTTGAAGCAGGAGAGCCCGGCTCGTCTTCCAGGCAGGCACCGCCACCGCGCTCCCCCTGCCCCTCCTCCAGCCACGGGGCGGCGTTCAGCTGGGGGTGCCCCGGGGGCTGCTGCAAGGTGGGGAGAGCTGAGGTCAGCCGGGCTGCAGCCCCCCGTGCCAAACGACGGGCAGACACCAGCAGCCAGAGCAGAGCCATGGGATGGCCCCCGCTCTCGCGTGTTCCCATGAGACCCCCCCAACGAACCATGGAGAGGAGCGACACAGCCTTACCTCAGCTGGAAACGGGAGCGGCGGAGGAGGATGGTGGGAACGGCTAAATATCTGTGAGGAGAGGAACGCCTCGGTCACCCACCATCCCTCGGCGATGCTCCCAGCCCACCCAAACCCACCCCGGAACTCCTCTGCCTGGGAGCGCCCGCTCAGCCCCCGACCCACCGGTGACATACGGCCCCAGCGGCATCTGGCTGTAGTTGACAATCCCACCCGGCCCAGGACCTCGGAAATTCGGTCCAAAGTTGTTGTACATCTGGGAGGAGCCGAAGGAGCCCTGGGGAGGGAAGGAGGGAGAAGAGCTGCTGACCCACAGCCCCAGCCCCACCGACCCGGTGAGGGACCGTGTCCCCGTCCCCGCTGACCTGCTGCACGGCGGGGTCCCCCCCACGGGTGGCCAGGCGGCTGAGGATGCTCCGCTCCGACATCTGCAGGCGGGCGGCCACGGGCGGGATGCGGGACAGCATGGAGGGCAGGCGTGTCACGTCGGCCTTCATGTCACTCAGCAGCTCCTCGAGCTGGTTCAGCACTGCAGGCAGAGCGAGGCGGTGCTCAGACGGGGGGGACACCCACCAGACACCCGGCAGCAGCAGAAGCACCCCCAGTATCCCAGCCCCAGGGAATGACAAGCTCCAGCAGCCAGGAGCTGCTGGCAGAGGGAGCTGGGGACCTCCACCACTGCCAGCTGGGGAGGAGCAGGCAGCTCCCAGCTGAGGGAAGGGGAGATGGGGACAGTCTCCCAGCTGGGTTTCCCCACAGTCAGGGTGGCAGACCCTTCCTGACCCCCAGGACAGGGCCCCCTCCCCACCAGCAAGTACCCTTGTGCAGGACGGCGTTCGCGGGCTTGTTGCCAGCCAGGGACTCTTTGGAGAGATGCTGGTGGCTCTCGGCAAGGCACTCCACTTCAGCCAGCCGGGCGTTCAGAGCCATGGCCGGGTGACTGGGGTCTTGGGTCATGTTGAGGTACGCAGCCCTCCGCAGCTGCTCCTCGATCACCAGGGCCTGCTCCAGCAACTGGGAGGTACAGGAGGGAAGGATTCGGGACCAGACCCCGCACCAGCACAGGCCAGTGCCGCTCCGCAGGCTGCAGCCACCCCCAGGGTTTGTGCCAGCAGAGCCCTGCCCTGCACCCATCGGCCTCACTCCCAAACACTCCCAGGAGAACAGCCTTAGCCCTTATGTTTTATCCCATTCAGACACCGAGCACCCCAGAAAGGAACCAGGCAGGTTCCCAGAGCGTGGCAGAGCACCCAGCCCACCGGCAGAGACCGCCCTGTCCCATGCCTGCGAGCTTCCCAGGATCGGTCCCCAGCTGCTGGCACCTGCAAGCCCCTGGCAAAGCCCACCACCGCTCCCAGGCAGCGCTGGCAGCTCCCCCTCGGCTCTGGGGCACCGCTCTCGTCCCCCCCGCCCGTAAGGACTCACCAGCCCTGGACCTGCAACTCGCCTTGAACCGCCGGGCGAGGAACTTGTTCTTCATCTCCAGGTAGTTCCCCTTGTGTATCTCTGACTTGAAGGGCTCGTTCAGGATGACGTAGCGTGGGTCGTTCTGGATGTCCTGCCAGCGGGCGTAGCCGTGACTGGTGCGGAGGGGGCGTCAAGGGAAGAACCGACCAGCCAACAGCGTGCCCACCACCCCCCCGCGTCACCAAACCCCTCCTGCCCGTCACCGCTCCGTCACCCCAGCTCCCGCACCCCACAGAGGCCTCCCTCGCCTCCTCACATGCTCCAACCAAGCCAAGGGTACGTGACAATCCCGGCCAACAGCCAGTAGTCGTGCCGGCGGTGCCAGATGTCGTAGATCTTGCCGGAGGAGATGGCAGCCCTCTCCTCGTTCTGCCACAGCGTGTGCAGCTCTGCAGGAGCAGGCACGAGAGCCGCGTCAGGCAGCTCCTGTGCAGAAGCTCCATGAGAGCGGCCACCGCCCCGCCTGGCTCTCACCTGTAAAGCCACCGTCAGCAATGTTGAACATGAATCGGAAGTTCACGTTTCTGTCATCCTTCTTTCCATCCTCCTCTTCCTCTTTGTCGCCGTTTTGCTGAGCCTCACTTGGCTCCTTCTCCTCCGCCCTGGCGTCCTCTGCAAACACAAGGAATTGTGCCCATCTGATCACACACCCCTCGCCCCATCAGCCAGGGTGCCACAGCCACTGCTGGCAAAGCCACCAGCTCCCTCCACTCCACAGCGGCCGACCTCCGGCAGCTCCTCCTGTTTGCACAGCAGGTACAGGCAGTGCCACCAGGACAGGTCTGTTCCGCTCCTGGCTCCGGAGCATCACCAGGAAGCAGGCACCAGCTGCCGCGGGCGCCGGGTCGTCCCCGCTGCCACCCCGCAGACACGCTCCTACCTGCCCGGCATCGCAGACCCTTCACACCCCAAAGCCTCCTTGCTCCTCACCTGGTTTGACCTCGTTGTCCTCCCCCTTCCCTGGGCTGCTGTTCAACTCTGGCTTCTCCAAAGGCTTTTCGTTCTCTGGAATCCCCTCCTCTGCAGAAGGAAACAGGACACAAGAAAAGCTCGACCTGCAAAGCACTCTGCAGGGAATAACAACTCGCTTTGTCAGACAACAGACAGACTTTCCCTTTTCGGGTGAAGTGATTTTACTGTTTGTATGCTCAAGGCATTTGAAAGTCTCCAAACAGAATATTCTTCTGCATTTTATTGAGAAAACTTACTTAATTTTCCCTCTTCCTTGAGACATCTGGAAGAACACATTGCTAGGAATAGAAATTGCCCCCCAAAATGAACACTTCTCATAATATAAAACCTGGAACTTGGTTTTTGGGAATGTCTGCATGGCCTGTTGGCATCCAGGTTCCCCACAGTGATGTGGAGAAGACCCAAGCTTGGCACAAGGGCTGAAGCCCCCCAGAGGGAAAGCCGGTCCATCGGGAGCAGCGGCGCACCCGAGGCTGGCAGGGTGTGCGCCCCAGCCACCGCACCCCATCAGCTGCAGAACTCCTCCAGCACGAATCAATGCCAGTGCCGCGTGCCAGAGCCCCACCGAAGTCCCAGCCACGGCAGAGCAGGGAGCTGGCACGGGGGGATCGCCTTCACCCGAGCCACAGAGACCCACCTTTCACCAGGGGCTCGGGAGAAGGCTCAGCCTTTTCCCTCTCCTCCTGCTTCTCTTCCCTCAGTTTCTCCGTGCTGTCACAGCTTTCTGGGTGCTCTTCACTCTCCACCTTCTCGGCACTCGCATGCACCTTAACGCAAAGTGCCCACACCAGCTCAGCCCAGCCTTGCCCTTTCCTCAGGGAGTGTCCCAAGTTTCCAGGCAGGCCAGGGGAAGGCTTCCTGGAGGAGACACTGAGCGAAGCCACCCTACCTGGCTGTCAGACACCTTCCTGGACTTCTGTTCCACGTGCTCCTTCTCCTCCTGGAACCCAAGCTGCGTTTCTGTTTTCTCTGTAGCAACAGCCAAGCAAGAACACTATGGAGCGGGGCACGGCAGGCAGACAACTGCAGCACCTTCTGGTGTCCCCACCTCCCTCCCTGGGCCAGAGCAAAGCCCCCTCCCTGGTAGGCTGTTGGCACACCCACCCACAAGGGCCACGGCTCCGGTGTGCACGTGTGCTGGGCTGGCCGGGACCGGGGTGTTGGGGTCTGACGACACAATCTCGCTGGGCTTCCTGCTCTCCGGGCCCTCAAGGATCAGGTCTGGGGTGCTGTACTTCCCATTGACGTGCTCAAACTCCTGGACCTGGGGCAGATGCACACCACCAAGTCAGACAGCAGAGATGTTCCAGCCGGGCACTGCGGAGCCAGCGTGTTCCTGGCTGCTCCCCCAAGAATCGCTTCACCCCCTGCCAGGGACACCAGCACACTCCAGCTCCGAGACCCAGCAACCTCCAGCGGGATTTCTCCTTTTTGCCAGCCAGACTATGAAATATGGCTCGTCCTATGTCCCTCCCGGGGTAAGAAGCGCAGGGTTTGAAAGGCAGTTTGCATCACTGGCACCTCTACATCTATGACAAAAGCCTGGGAGGCTCATTTGGGGATCCCACAAGCAGCATCCAGCAGCCAAGGAAACCCACAAGTCTCCAAAACACACCTGAAACAGCACATTTCAAATCACACTCACCCACCTTCTTCCTTACGAGCGACATGACTCCTATCCGAGTCAGCACGTGCTGGCGCGAGAGCCCTTCCCGGGGAACGCCGTCTGCAAAGGTTTCAGCACCGTCTGCCCCCGGTTCACACAAATGTCTCATGAAGAGAGAGACATACGCCCTGCAGAAGGACAGACAGACCTCAGTCCTGCTCACCACCACCAGCCAGAGCCCAGGAGAGACCTCACCCCCTGCCCAGGACCCCGTACCTGAACTCCTTCTCGCTCTTCCCTCGCAGGTCCCGCACCAACCAGTGCGAGTTGAAGGCGTCCTGCGGTGGCATTCCCCAGCGCATGATGGCGTTCAGGAAAGCCTTCCGCTGGCGGGCATTGAAGCCAAGAACCTGCAGGGATCGGGGGTGGTGCTGGGTCACAACACAGCCCCGGCAGCACCTCGCAGCCCCGCGGCTGCTACGGGCACGCTGGGCTGGCGCTAACGCTCAGCATCACAGAGCGGTCAGGGAGCCCTGGCACGGCCGCACCAGTCGTGCTCTGGCCAAGGGTGACACTGACCTCGATGTTCCCCCCGACTCTTGCCAGCAAAGGAGGCAGAGGTTTGTCCCGGTCACTCTTCAGCTGTCTCCGGGATTGTCTTCTGCCACCTAGAGTCAAGCAGCCCCATGAGGGACGGGCCCAGGCAGCGAGGAAGAGCGGCCAAAGTGCTGGCATGGCCCAGGATTCCTGCACTCCCTCCCAGTGAGCAGACCCAGGCTGCAGAGACCCCTTCCAGCCACCCCTCTGCCCTCCCCAGGCAAGGGGGCACCATGCCTGCTCCTCCTGTCGTCCCCATCCTTCCACCACACCAAGGTGCTGCAGCAGCCGGGGAAGGAAGCAGTCGGTTGCCTTCCCTGCCCTGGGAATCTCCTCACCTGGCCGACACCGGGGACACCCCGAGGCACGGCAGTCCCTCCAGCCCGGATGTTTCTGCCGCACCCGAGCACCAGGGGCTTCCCGCAGAGCAAAATCCCCTGGAGTAACAAACACATTAACTCACTCTGACCTTCTGGCCTCTCTTCAAAGTCTTCGTCCTCGTCCTCAGAACCAATGGAGTACTCGGACTGGTTGTCAGAGAGCTCGTCCTGCCACTCTGCAGAGTGCAAGGGAGGCCGGGTTAGAAGAGCGCCCGAGCAGCGGGACCCTGCTGGGGGGGACGGGCACAACGGGCACCCGCTGCCAGGCAGCGAGAGAGGAAGACGCCACCAGCAGGAAGTCACATTCCAAAATTAGCACTCTCCTATACTAACAAGAAACACACTTTGAAACGTTTCGCCCACAGATGTGCTTCTCCTGCATTCTTCTGGCAAACAGAGTTTACAGACCAGAAATAAGAAACCTCTGAAGAATTTCTGTCCTGGGAAGTTGAGGGCCCTGGGAAGCCCAGAGCCATGCAGCCCATCGAACTGCAGAGACGCCAGCAAACCCCAGCACAGCCAGCACAGCCCTCAGGGAAGCTCTGTGTGCAGCTTTCCAACGCCTGCTGCCCGCCACGAGCCCGGCCGGGAGCCGAGTGACCACGGCCATACCTTGGTCCTCCTGAGAGGTGTCATTGTAGTTGACCTGCTTGCGGATTCGCTTCCCTTTCCCCAGGTTCCTGGCCAGATCCTCCTGCTGCTGCTCATAGTGGTGCCGCAGCAGCTTCTCCCAGTAGTCAGGGTCCACATTCTCCTCTTGCTTGATGATCTCACGTTCCACCTCCTCCTGCAAAGCAAAAGACAAGCAGCTGGAGATGGGGCAGCCCCGCTGCCTGTCCTCCAACAGCACCCCAGGAGAGCAGGAGGGGGGGCACCGAGCCACGGGCTGGACTCTGGCTCCTGGGCGTTTGCCCAAACTGCAAGGCTGCCAAAGGGCTGAGCCCACCTAGGAGGAGCTCCTCTGAACACCGCCATCCATCCCACCCTCGCAGCGAGGGAAAAGCCACCCATCTGCAGAGACCTCCCAGAGCTGCAGCCGCTATCGGCTTCATCAGCAGGGGAAGGAATTAAGTCAGTCGGCTACCGGGAAAATAAATGAGAGCAGCAGGGTACTTGGGCAGCTCCATGCCTGTTCCCAGGCTGCAAGGAAGGGCCTCCAGAAGGGAGTGTCTACAGATGCTCCGATGGAAATGAGGTCCCCAGCAGGGACAGAGCCTGTCGTGCACCGTGGGCTGCACAGGACAAAGACAACCGTGCTTCCTCTGCCTGTGTCCCCACCAGCCCCAGGACCCCCAGGTCTGGAACCACCTACAGCGGGCACAGACAGAGAGCAGGGCCCTGCCCATGCTGCCATGCTGAAACACTCGCGAGAACGGGAAAGGGAGGGGAAGAAACACAACCAAAGGCCGTAGGAAGTGGTGATGGGGTTGTAAGACATGGTACTGATCACATTACCACACCGTCCTCTTCTCTCACAACATACTGGGCCACTTTAAAGGAGCTGAGATACTCGTTCATGTTCTGCAGCTCCGTGTCATCAGTTGCATCCTGGTTTCGGTCCAGGAGCTTAGAGATGGCAGCATCGTCATAGTGGATGACACTGCTGTCATCCACATCCTTATTGTCACCTGGAGGGCAAAGGGAGGAGAACGGAAGTGCAAATTACTGGGCAGGAGGCAGCCTGCTCCCAGAGCCCGGCGAGCTCAGGTTGGGCACAGGGAGGGGGGCAGGTCACCCCAACAAGGCTGGCTACACACCTGGTGGGGTGCCCCCGTGCTTTTTTTTCACACCAGGGGTCACTGCACCCCCTTTGGTTGAGAGTGTGTCAGAGAAAGGGGTGACAGCATCCGGCATGGCGATCCGCTGCCCCTGGGACACCATGCCTGCGGGCGCAAGAGGAGAAGAACGAGCCCCAGCAGCTCAGAGAGGGCCCTGCCTGGCACAGAGCATCCCCAGCGCCTTCCCAGCATCACCTTCCACATCGTCCTTGAAGAGCTCTTCTGTCCCAAACTTGAGGATGTCGTCCAGCTCTTGCTTGGTCATGGAGCCCGACTTGGAGCCGAGCCCTGGGCGGACAACCAGGTGAGTGAGCATCATCTTCCTTTTGGCCACCTGGGTGATGCGCTCCTCCACGGAGGCTCTGGTCACGAAGCGGTAGATCATCACCTTCTTGTTCTGCCCGATGCGGTGAGCTCTGCTGAACGCCTGTGGGAGGAGAACCAGGCTGCTGAGGGTGGCACCGCGCCGAGGGCTCAGAGTTTCTCACCCCTCTGGGCTGTACAGAGGCACCATGAGGGGAAGGCTGAGTTTGGCATTCAGCTGCTGTAGGGCCAGGGAGCGAGGGGCTCCTCGGAGCCAACTGAGATGTGCCAGCCCCTCCGCTGCCTGCAGGCAAGCCAGCTCCCCCAGGCAGGCCCCTAACTGAAGGGTCTGGAGGCAGGCAGCGGGGACATGCTCCCCCCAGGAAGCTACTGGTTCACCCCTCCACTGGCCAGCACCAGCACATCCTTTTGCCCAGAACCCTGGGATAGGATAGGACCTTCTTCCAGCCGGGGAACACATGAGGGATACACATTTCACTTCTACACCATTTTCAGAGGCACTGGCTGCTCGCCCACTCCAGCTGCCATTTCCCCTTGGCAGTCAGTCCTTAGCCAGGGTCTGCCCTGGGCTTTTGGAAACACAAGTGGAAGCTCCCCACAAGAGGAGGGGGCACCTGGTTGCAAACAAGCAGCAGGAGAAAGTGAGAAGCCCATGGAAAAGGGACAGTTTTCTGTGCCAGGTGTCTCCTGTGCCACAGGCAGGCCAGCACCAGGCTGGTGGATGTGGGAAGGGGCTGCTGGGCAGAAACACACCCCACAAGTACCACAGAATGCATCGGCAGCTCTCGAGAGAAGAGAGCAGCTTCCCTGCACAGGGTGTGCAAACAGAGGGCAGAGCCACAGAGGTACTTACAACATGGGAAGGAAAAGGAAAAGTCAGAAACCTGGATGTCATTGTGGGGATTCCAGTCAGAATCATAAATAATGACTGTGTCGGCCGTGGCGAGGTTTATGCCCAGACCGCCGGCGCGGGTAGAGAGGAGAAAGCAGAACTGCTGAGCACCAGGAGCTGAGAAAGACAAACCCACAGGTGGCAAACAGTGAGACAGAAAGCAGCGTGGCTGACATAGGAAGGAGCAGTGCCACGCTTTAGGGATCCCCCAGCGGGAACCATCGCCCGCAGCCAGCAAGCAACGGGCAGGGAAGGCGAGGAGTGAAAATCCATCGTTCCCTGCGAGCCAGGTACTGGAGAAAGCGCAGCACCAGAGCCAAGGGGAAGCTCTGCTGTCCACTGCGGCCTCGCAGCGACACGCAGGAGTCCCTCAAACTGAGCAGCCCGACGTTGGCACACTCAGGCTTCACCGTGGGCACAGCTCTAGGGCTTAATAACGCAGCCCACACCGTGCCAAAGCTGGACCCACTGAGCGCGGCCCAGCCTACACACAGGCAGCCCCCCCTGCCACCCTGCACCCCTCCTCGGCAAGTACCGTTGAACCTGTCGATGGCCTCCTGGCGCAGGCCGCCCGTGATGCCCCCGTCTATCCGCTCGTACTTGTAGCCCTCGTACTCCAGGAAATCCTCCAGCAAGTCCAGCATCTTTGTCATCTGCAGGGCAAGGCGACCCTGGCATGAGCGGCTCTGCAGGGCTGGGCTCCCCCCATACCCAGGGGACCTGTCCTGCCCCAGCTGGACCCTTTTGTAGCCCAGAGGCCAAGGTGGTGGCCGTACCACCAACAGCAGAGACTCATGTCTCATCAGCCACAGGCAGCCTCACCAGCACGAGGGAACCGTGTCTGAAGGACCACCCCCCCGAAGGGGAGCACTAGGACTGTTATCTCCCCTGTACCCACAGATAAAAGTGTCTGAACACTACAGGAGTCCCCCCCGGGACGCGGTCCATCCGCCCCAGCTGCCACACGACTGGGGGGATACGCTGTCACCAGCTCTTCCACCCACCTCTACCTGTTCCTAGCACAAAATTCTCACACTGAACAAACAAAACCCTTTAAAAAGGGTATTTATGATGAATCCTCCCCTACACTCACTCACCTGGGAGAAGATCAGAACTCTGTGACCCCCATCCCGTAACTTCTTCAACATCTTTTGGAGCAGCATCAGCTTCCCAGAAGATTTGACCAAAGAATTCCCATCGTAGGAGCCATTGGGCAGAACTGGGGCCTCCTGCGAAGGCACCCTGGTTAGCTGCTCGTGAACTCAGGAACTTCACGGAGACGGTCACATGCATTGCAGAGACAAAACCCTCGTATGAAACCACTCGCAGGAAAACCCACACCATTAACCAAAGTGAGATCTTGGGAACAGCCCCCCCGACAGCTACACAGTGTTCTGAGAAAGGTCCCCGTGGTGCAAACACGGGTGACGTACCACGGCCGCCACAGGGAAGAGGTACGGGTGGTTGCAGCACTTCTTCAGGTCCATCATGATGTTGAGCAGCGAGACCTGGTTCCCACCACCTTTCGAGTTCAGGGCTTCGAAATTCCTCGTCAGTATGAACTTGTAGTACTTTCTGCAGGAATGGGGATGGGACAGACACCCTAGTTAATTCAGCCAGATGTGGAACTGCGTAAACTCCACGTGCACCACTGGAGCTCCAAAAGGGACGTTTTTTGATGGATGTTTTTAAAAGCGATGGGTCAGCACCCTCAGCCCAGAGCCAGGTCAATTCTATTGCTCTGTGGACATCACAGCCCCTGTGAGTGGGATGGACTGAGGGGGCACAGCAGCCAGGAATGCTCCCCACTGCTGGGTGTGACCCCAGCCTTGCCCCTTGTCCCTGCACGTCCCCAGTCTTGGCAGAAGACGCCGCTGAAGCTCAGCAAGCCAGCCCAAGAGAAGAAGAGCTGAGGAAGCACCCCCAGGGCAGCAGTGATGCTCCAGGGTGATGCCAGGCCAGCTGGCAGCACAGCCTGGTGCCTTGGTGCAGGAAGGGGAGCAGGGGGTTCAGTCTCAGTGTTCTCTCTGCACCCCCAGAACTCACAGAGCCACGCTGACTGCCTGCCACGCATCAAACGCTGCCCACTGAGCGGCCAGGACTGCAGCAGCCCAATTTAACTCGGCTGAGCACGCTCCCCGGTGAGACACAAAGCGCTCCAGCTCGCCCCGCCGCAGGCCTGGGACAGCGGGGTGTCTCTGCCCTGCCGAACCCCACGGGCGCCCCGCCGTGCTGCGGATGAGGAGGGGGTGGGCACCCCGGGGAGCTGCGCTGGAATTACTCACTTCTGCATCTGGCTCAGCTCCACTCTCACGATCAGCTCCGTCTTGGCCGGCATGTTCTTGAACACGTCTGCCTTCAGCCGCCGCAGCATGTGGGGCCCCAGCAGATCATGGAGCTTTTTGATCTGGTCCTCCTTGGAGATGTCTGCAAACTCCTCCAGGAACCCCTCCAGGTTACTGTGAAAGCAGCCAGAACCACACAGTGCTGAGTGATGAGGGGACACCTGAGAGCAGAGTTATCTATCATATCTATCAGTTATTTGTGGCTTAAAAACAGGGGCAGAGCTCTCATGGTCTATGATGAAGCAACACTCGCGTGCCTGAATCCAGGCAGAGCAGAAGTCAGACCAAGGAGCCACGTGGATGCGCTAAATGCACTAACAGGAGGTGTGAACAAGTTCCCCAAACCTCAGTCTCCTCAGAGAGAGTGAAGAGGAGGAAGGTTTGGTTCCCCACTCACAAACCTCCTGGCCGATAGCAAGGCAGCTGCTGCCCACAGGACCCAGAAGGCGGTGAACCATGGGAATAAACCTGGGGTCACATAAAACATGTGTGGTGCTATGCCCCCACGGGGGCGATGCACTTTGCCTGCTGGCACTGAGCATGACACTGGCACTGCAGAACCCGGGATCCAGGCACCCCCACAGCAACAGGACCCCAGGAACCTGGAACAGCTCTGTGGAGCTGCCCGCTGCCAGGGCCTGGCTGCTCTCCCTTTTCAGGGGGAATTGGTGCAACTTACTTAAACCTCTCGGGGGTCAGGAAATTGAGCAGGTGGAAGAGCTCTTCCAAGTTGTTCTGGAGCGGAGTCCCGGTGAGCAGCAGCTTGTAATCGATCTTGTAGCTATTTAGTACTCTAAAGAACTGGGAAAAGAGATGAGTTTGGGTGAAAAGAGCTCCAAGGAGCAGTTAGTCACCCGGGGGCTCTGCAGGGACCCCCCCCTGCTGGGTGCGTGGAGCAGACCACGTGTCCCGCTCTGAGCCACCCCAGCATGCACAGCCAGCAATCCTGAACGTCCTCGGGTCCCATCGCCCACCTCCCCCTGCACTGGGCACTGTGTGAAGGTCCCAGGGGCAGAGACTGCACCTGCCCTCGGGTAAAGGGGAGGGGGAGGAGAGGGATCGATTCCCTGCCACGACAGCCCACCCAAAGAGTGCCGGGCAGGCAGTCAGGCTGCTCCTCTGCCACTGCTGAAGGGCTTTTAATGCCAGAGGATGTTAAAGAGAGCAAAGCCATCAAAGCTCGGAGCCTGTGCGAGGTGAGGACACATTTCTGCTTGCAGGGAGGAAAGGGTGGAGCAGCAGACCGCCACTGCTGGGCTGCCATACCTCTGTGGCACTGGCCACACCAGTAAAACCACTGACAAACGTCTGCTACCTACTTTGGACTGGTTGTTCTTCAGTCTGTGTGCTTCATCCACCACCAGACAGGCCCACTCGATGGAGCCCAGCACCGCCTGGTCGATAGTGATCAGCTCGTAGGAGGTGAGCAGGACGTGGAACTTGATCTGGGCTTCCTTCTGGAGGAGCAGAGGGAGAGAACAGCCAGGGTAAGGAGCAGGGAACGGGATGGACTTCCCCTTCGCTGCTGCTGTATGTGACCCAAGGAGAAAAGGGGGGGCTGACTGCACCGCACCGGCAGCGGGGCCGAGGCAGGAACTGTGCCAGCAGAACATCTGCACCCATCTGAACATTAGAACCACGCAGGGGACTCCAGGAATGGAGACGGGTCTGGCAGAAATCTTTAAAGCTCATCACAAATCTCCTGCATTTGTAACCAGCACCAGCCTTCCCTCTTTGGAGAACGCCCCATTAGAACCCCCCTCAGCTCAAACGCTGCTCTCCCCTTCTCACTGATGGGCAGGGCACAGCCTCAGCTCCCACCTTCATCCTGAAGACCTTCTTTCCACTCCGGATGGCATTGTCCTCAAAAGAAAACTCGTTTTCCCGGATGACCGACCGGCTTTCTTTGTCCCCCGTGTAGGTCACGACGTAGAAGTCAGGTGCCCACATCTCAAACTCGCGCTCCCAGTTGATGATGGTGGAGAGAGGGGCGCTGACCAGATACGGCCCTTTTGAGTGGCCCTGCAAGGGGAGACAAAGCCCAAGCTGTTGTCCCCACACCGAGCGGCTCTCGGCCACCTCAGGGGCTGCTGGGTGCTCCACTCACCTCCTTGTACAGGGAATACAAGAACACGATAGTCTGCACTGTCTTCCCCAGCCCCATCTCGTCGGCCAGGATCGTGTCCGTCCCTTGGGCCCAGGAAAACCTCAGCCAGTTGAGCCCCTCCAGCTGGTAAGGATGGAGCGTCCCTCCCGTGGCGTCGATGTACCACGGCTGCTTGTCGAACTTCACTGTAGGCTGAGACACAACACAAAGCAGTGAAAACCAACTCCCCCTTCCTTTCTCTGCAGCCCAGCGCATCCCTCGTGAGCCCTGTGACACCGAAGAGCCCCACAAGAGATGCAGACATGGTCCCCAGCACAGCCCAGCCCTCGGGCTCCTCACAGCAAAGCCACCCTGGCACTCTGAATTTAAAAACACAGGGTCCCCAAGTGGACTAGAGTAGAAAAACGTAACAGGATGGGACAGACCTCCCCCTCTCTGGGCTCATGCATCAGTGCTCTGCTCCCCCCATTCCTACTCACATCCACGAGAGGCGTTTCTGGAGGCTTTTCCAGCTTCTCCTCTTTCAGCTTTTTCCCTTTCTTGTTCAGCTTCTTCAGAGGGCGCGTGTCCTCCCCCAGCATCAGCTCCCTGCCACAGCCGTCGCGCGTCAGGGAAAGCCAGGTGGGCATTCCCTTCCCAGCCCCCGAGCCAAGGGACAGAAATGCCTCTCAGACTCCACTGCCTTTTCCCACTGGAGCTTTTCTGGCCCAGTTAGCCCGGGCATTCATGGAGCATTAATTTTCCCCTCCCAGCAGTTCGCACAACACTATCCAAAATGAAGAGCAGCAACCTCATCTGAGCACTGTGGTTTCCCCCCAGAGCAGAAGGCAGCAGTGCCCTGGAGCCACCCAGAGGCACAGTGGGACCACGAGTGTGATGGCAGTACAAACGCAGTGGAAGGGGAGTGGTGGCTGGAGAAGAGGAGGTGGGCAGGATTTCCCAGCAGCCTGAAACAGCATTTCAGGAGGCCCAGCTTCCCAAAAGTGCTCAGCCACTCCCTGTGAGTGGCACCAGTGTGTTCAAACGGGGACACTACAAGTCCCTGGGGTCCCAAAGGTGTGCCCAAAGCCTCTCCAGGCTGCGGTCCTGCCACACAGCCAGCTCCTACCTGTGGTTCCAGTAGAGGTGTTTGAGGTTCTCGTAGTAGGGGATGTCTATCTCATCTAGCTCCCAGGTGCACTGGTCGTAGGGCAGGTCCTTCCACTTGATCAGGTAATGGACGTCCCCCTTTTTATCAAAGCTGTAACACAGGGCACGGAAAGCCCAGCAGTGAAACGACAGCCAACCCCCAGGAAGCAGCTTCCCAAACCCTGCTCCCACAAACCCAGGTGCTTCCTCCTCCACTTTTACCCGCAGGCTGCGACACCCAGGCAGCAGCAGAAACATGCAGGGCAAGGATCGACGCCTCCCGGCGGAAATGCCCGTTAATTCGCTGTGTGTGTTAAATCATTAAGCTTTAAAGGCTGCTCTTCCATTCCACAACCTCCTTTTCCCGTTTCAGCAGGACCAGATGAACACCAGTGCTCCACCTCGGGAGCAAACCTCCAGGGCGACAGAGCCCTGAACACACCAGCGGCTGGAAACGCACCAGCCCGAGGTCCTGGCTCTGCAGAGGATGGCAAGAACTTCCCAGCCCAGGGCACGGAGCTCTGCCAAGCGCGGAAACAGCAGCCCGCAGGCGCCAAGGCTCAGCTCCCCACACCGACCATCCGCACACGACGGGAAACCCGCGGGGAGCGCAGACCCGGGGCTCAACGCTTCACCGGCACAACTCGCAGGGGGCCCAGGGAGCAGCGCTGGGCTCGCCCTTGCCCTTTCCCTCCCTGCCTTGTCACAGCATCGCTCGGCACCAGCACGACCAGGGGCTTGGGCACCCTGGCACACACCCTTCCGTGGCACAGGTCCCCCACAGACACAGCCCCTCACCTGTGGTTCAGGATGCGGTGGATCATCATCCACTCGGGCTTGATGCCGTAGCGGTAGAACCGCTCCTCCATCTTGGCATACTGCGGGTCTTTGTTTTTCCGCTTCTCCCTCTGGCTGTCCTCGTCCCCAGAGCCGTAGTCGAAGGCCGGCGGCTCATCCATGTCGTTCTTCCGTTGGTAGTTGCGGTACATCACGGTGTGGTAGAGCTCCAGCTGCGGCAGGAGGGAGCCATGCTCAGCCCGCGGCAGTGGGGCTGCGGGCCGCGTGGGGGCACGATGACAATGACACCGCCACGCTGGCTCACCTGCAGCTCCTTGACCCAGGAGCAGTGCCAGTAGGAGAGGCCTGCCCACTTCACGAAGAACTCCCGCTCCGGGATCCCCTCCAGCACCTTCGGTGGGGGCAGAGCCAGCTCCGTGCCCGGGGCGGGCAGCGCGGGGGGCAGCGGGGCGGCCGGCGGCTCTTTCCAGGCCCAGTGCAGGATGCGTTGGACTTTGCCCTTCAAGGGAGGGCACTGGGGATACAAAGTGAACAAGCAAGGACAAAGAGTTTAAGGGGAGCCTCTGTCAGGGGCTTCGGAGAGGAGGGCAGACCTGGAGGGCAGGAGGGGGCTCGCAGTGCCAAGCAGACGGGGCGAGTGGGGCGACCTGACTGGTCCCAGACCCTGCTGCACCCCCAAACAACACAACCACCCCTCGGCACAAGCAAAGCGCTGCCTGGGTCCCAGGCAGAGCCACTCCTTCGCTGGGCACGGGGAGGGGCGTGAGGGGCCGAGGTGGCCGGGAGAGGCGGTGGCGGGTGCGGAGCGGGGTGGGTGAGGAATGCTGGTAACACTCACTGTACAGCGAGGGCAGAGCCATTCACCGTTTGGGATCTCTGGCAGCGGCGGGTTGAGGCAGTGCAGGTGGTAGGAGGACGGGCAGGTGTCGCAGCACAGCAGCTCCCCTCCGTCCTTACACACCCGGCAGAACTCCATGTGGTCGTCCTCCTCCTCCTCCTCGCCACCTTCCTCTTCCTCCTCCTCTTCCTCCTTCGGCTCCCACTGGATGCCCTCCTTCTCCTGGGGAAGCACGGCCAGCGTAACGCCAAGGGTCTCCACCACCACCCGCCCACCCCACGAGGCCCCGACCCCACTCACACAGTGGGGGCAGCTCCACTTGCCCTCGGGGGCCTTCTCCAGCTCGGGGTCGAGGCAGACGAGGTGGTAGGCGCGGGGGCAGGTGTCACAGAGGATGATCTCCCCTCCCTGCTGGCACACCTCGCAGTAGTCCTGGTGGTCCGTCTCGTAGCCGTCCCCTTCTTCGACTGCAAGCAAGGGACAGGCGGAGAGTCAGCGGGACGGCAGCACCGCCTGCTCTCCCGGAGGGAACGGGACGCTTGCTCCTCTGCAGTACAGTTAAGGACACAAGGAAAGCGTTTCGCCTCAGACCCCTCCTGTTATTTCCCCCTACCTCTCTGTCCCTCAGCACCACAGTTCATCTTTGCACACAGCATCATCTCACCTCTGTCTCTCTTTCTCTCTCCACACTGAATCATCCTTTGGTTCCTTCAGGCTCTCAATGGAGAATGCCAGAACCTGGAGAGGTTGCAAGGGAGGCCAGTCAGAGAAACCTCCCCAGGGACCGGCGCCACCAGCTGCAAACGCACCATGCAAGGGTGACACGGCCGAGGAGGAGGAGGATTCCTCTCCTGCGACTGCTCTGCTCTTCCTGCTGCTCACTGGCACAGAGGCAGGAGCTCTCTCAACTCCACGCGGACGGGAAGAGGAAGGGAGGGACAAGGCCTTGAAAGCACCACAACGGCTCATCTCAGTTCCCAGCTCTGCCACAAACCTCCGGCACAAACCTCCAACCTTCTGCTCCTCCGGCACACGGCAGGAGCTGCCTCGCTCCAGCACAAGGGCCCTTGGAAGTGATGCCCTTCACACGTGAGACCAGCCCTGCCTCATCGACTGACAGGGAGGCTGCCCAGTGCTGCACACTCTCACCAGCCCCCAGCTCAGGCACTGCCCTTCCATTTCTGGGGAGCAAATCCCATCGGCAAAAGACAAGAAGCCAAAGGATTCACCTGGATCTGCATCTCATCCCGAACGAGGACGCAAGGTAGCAAGGCAGCGCACGTCCTGCAGCTGCTGGGAGACCCCGACAGACGCTTTCCACCACTCTTTGCGTGCCTCCTCTTCCTACACCACTGCCACAGACCTGCTGCCTGCCCACTGCCTGCCCGCACTTCTCACACAGACAAAGAGTCCCTGGTCTAAACACTCTCACCCGCAGCCGTCCCTGCTCTGCTGGGAGCTCAACACAAACTGTGTCTCTCCAGGGGCTGCTCCCCAGAAAACCACTTCCCTGGAAGCCCCACAAATTCTGGAACTTTGCTGCTGAAGGACAAATCCTGGCAGGATCACATGTGCAGGCAGGGTGCCAGCTGCCCACGCTGCCCGTGATGCACCCCAGTGCCCAAAGTGCAGGCAGGGTCCTGCACGAGCTGCAGCAGGCAGAGCACCACAACCATGGCTCTCCCAAAGCCGCTCTGAGTGGTGACACAGAGCTGGCTGCGGGGCAGATGGGCCCCAGGCGGTGGCCGATGGCTGGGGAGAGGCTCAGAGGGAAAGCTGACTGCAGACTGATGGAAAAGCCCTGCTGCCAGGCTGCTCCGCCACCACCAGCACTGCGGGGGTGAACTGGTGCCCCGCAGCGGGATCCGCTCGCTGCCTTCCTGCAGGCAGGAGCCCAGGAGCAGCAGGAGACACCCCGCAAACACCTCGCACCCCACACACAGACCACACAAGCACGTCCTCTCCCTCCAAGGCAGCGCCAGGCACAGCCCGGAGACCCCACAGCCCGGGAAGCACCATCCGAAGAGGGAAATCCCGCCAGAACAGGAACAGAGTACAAAGGATGGCCTACTCCTCTTTTTCTTTCTCCTCCTCTTCCCTCTCTTCCCCAGGCCAGCCGAGCACTCGGAGCGCACTGAGGAGCTGTTGATGCTGGCGCTGTCGAAGTCGGATTCCTCCCGTTCCTCCTCTTCGCTCTGCAGAGGGGAAAACCAAAGCGCACACAGTCCAGCACTGGCATCCCCACTCCCAGAGAATGCCACTCCACAGAGAAGCACACCCCCACAGACACACAAGCCCGGGGAGGGGGTCACTGACGGGGGGCTGAGCGCCTTGGGGTGCCCTCTTTCCATGCCAACAGACTACCCAGAGCAGGAGGGACGGCAGCAAGGCGAGCGCGCTCCTGGCACTGACCGATGGGGGTCACAGGAGTGCCACAGGAGTGCCACAGGGCACCAGGACACAGGGAAACCTCTGTCAGATGGACGTCCCAGCCAGGCCATCGACTCGCACAGGTCTGGGCTATCACCAGAGCCTGATGGCAACGACGTCGCGCTGCCCAGCACAGCGTGGTGCCGCTGGCTCAGCACCTCGCCGGCACCATCCGGCTGCCAGAGCCCGATGCTGTGACAACGCTGCCCTGGGCACAGACACCCAGAAGAGACACATGGGGGGACAACCCCCTGCTCCCCCCCGGGCAGTCAGGGCCCCTCTCCACTGCCTGGCAGAGCTTTGCTCCCTCTCTCTCGACACCCGTCCCGGCTTGTGTCAGCCCATGTGCGTGCCTGCACGTAGGCATTCACGCTTGACCTTCCTTACAAGGTGGAGGGAGTCATTCTGTGGGGCCAAAGCAACGGCACCTCTGAGTTCTTATCCCGGAGACTGAGGCGTGCAAATCCCTGATCCGCACACTCTTAATCGCGTGCTGCGCGCTCGGCCGCGGGGGCGAGCCCACGCTCCCTGCAACTCTCAGAAAGGTGAATGCACAGATCTGGAGCACACCCGGGGTCAGGATGAGCTCCAGTAAGGGTGAACTAACGGGATTTGATCAATAATATTATCAAAAGCTACAAGAGTTCCCCCCTATTCAATAGTTATTCAAGAGATTTATCCTTTAAAGGCTCTGCTGTTTAACACGTGCCCGATATTTCCACGCTGACACCAGCATGGCGCACAAACTGCGGCGGAGCCGTTGCCATGCTCGTACAGAGAAGCTCGGGCAGCCCGGGGCTGTGCTGTGGGATCACAGATGCCCAGAGGCAGGCAATGCTAATGCAATTAGAGCATTCCATAACTCCCTCTGACGTCCGGTTCAGCTGGAGTGCAAGCCCTGAAGAATTCCTTTGCCAATGAGATCTGAAGCGGTGGCGTTGCCAACCTCCCCGCTGACAGCTCGCCAGCAAAGGGACGAACGAACGTGCTGATCGGGGACCCACGCCTCGCAGAGGGCAGGGATGACGCTGTGACACCCCTAAACGAGGGAGGCTCCCTGGGGAGGGCTCATCCTGGCATTACCCCTGCCCCCATTCAGAAGAAGCCGTGCACACTCACAGAGGAGCCCTTTTTCCTTTTGCTGGGGATTCCTCCAAACCGGAATTTCAAGCTTGCCATCTTCTTCCCCTTCCCCTTTTTCTTCACGTCCTTGGAACCTTTGATTTTCTTCCGCACACCTGGACCTGGTGAAACAGATTTGTTTGGTGCAAATAGCGTCCCCCAAATCACCCCCACCCCAACCCCGGGATTTACAGGGAAGACGAGAGAGCACGGGGGGCCAGGGGAGCAGGGCAGCAGCTAGCTGCATCCAGAGCATTGACCGCACAAGTGGCACCGCAGCCTTCCTGAGGAGGAACACGGCACAAACCACAGGAGACCCTTTCCATGATTCCCACAGCCCCTTCCACGCCTGGGGAAGGCAGCACTGATCTGCTGTCAGAAACAGGAAGAGGTTTACAGCAGGGGACCCCCTTCGATACAAATGGGACCATTTCCAGAGGAGCGACTGGAGATTTGTATGGTCAGCTCACTCCTTCCAAGTGGGCTCTGAAGCCTGGAGATGCTTTGCCACCTTTGCCAGCCCGAAGATGTGGAGCAGCCCCTCTGCTCGGCCCACCACAGTGGCACCTACCCTTGCCCTCCTTGGTCTTGGCCTTCCTGATGACAGCAGGCAGGGCAGACGGCTGGGGGCTGGCGGCAAGCGGCGGGGTGACGGTGACAGTCTCCACGGCCGCAGCAATGGCCGCTGCTGCCGCTGCCGCCGAGCTGCCCTTGAAGGGATTGTTGGCACTGAACTCTCGCCACTTGGCACCCAGCACGGTCATCATCTTGGACATGGGGATCTTGGGGTTCTTCTTGGCGATCAGAGGCCTGCAGGGCAGGGGCGAGGGAAAAGCAGGCATTAACAGGAACGTTTCGCTGTGGGTCTGCCCCTGCGCGTCGAGTACTGCTGCTTCAGCCCAGGAACGCACCCGTGGTGCCCCCGCACCACACAGGCTGCGGCAGCCCACGGCAGGCAGCTCCACAGGGAAGGCAGCAGCAACCCCACCCTCTTCAACACAGTGTCCTGAGGGCTTAGTCGGGCTGGGAGAAGCAACAAGGAGCTCACAACACAGAATTTACTTCACAGCTTCACCCACTTGACTGAGCAACGCCCAAGCCTCAACCCCCCCACAGCCCCCTACCTGAGGAACTGGCTGAAGGCCTTGTAGTTAGTCAGGGTATGATAATCTTCTTCTGAGAAAACGTAATCCACGTCATCGAGGCCCCATTCTTCCATCAGCTGGGCTGAGCTCTTGGGCTCCTGTAGATTCAGAGGCACCATTAACAGAAAGGACTGTGGCTCTGCGGATGAGCAGCACCCTGGTGTCCCCTGCTCCGCCACCAGCTCAGGGCAAAGCAGTCTTTGGTACCTTTAGACCTCCATCCTCATTGTCATCCTCCTCCTCCTCCTTCTTCTTCCGCTTTGGCTTTTTCTCCTTCTTGTCCTTCAGTTTCTTTTTCTTCTTTTTGTTGGGGGAATAGTCACTCCCTTCGCTCTCAGACTTCTCCTCCATCTCCTCTTCGTTGTCCGACATTTCATCAGTGCTCCCCTGAAACAGACAGTGACCGTGGCGAAAGAGCAAGGTCTGTCCCCGTTCCTCCCTCCCGCTGTCACCACCCAAAGCCAGCCCTCCCTCGGGCGCCCCTGGGGGAAAACACCTCGAGAACCAGGCCTGGGAATGGCAAGAAGCACCTGAGCACAGGAGCCAGAAAGAAACTCCAGGTTAACGTGGAAGTGGTTCTTGTGGGCAGCGCTGTGACCCCTGCACAGGAAACCAAAGAGCGACTCCTGAAAGCGCCCCCTCCTCAGCCAGACACCAACACGTTTAACTGCCGTAGCACGGGTAACCTGGGATGCTCTCTGTGTTCGCTTACGGCTTTACACAAACAAAGTCTCATTCTGGTACCACAGCGTGAACAGCTGAGAAACTAAAGAGACCTCTTGAGCCACAAGCAATCTGCCAGCTCACCGGGCAGCTCTTGTGCCAGGGCTTTGCTCTGCTGCCGTTTTCTTTTCCTGCCCAGCTGGGCACTACGCGCTGCAGCAGAGCCGTGACTGCAGGAGGATTTCGGCTGACACAGGAGCACCACAGCCCTGGCGGATGCAGAGAGCCTCGGAAGGGGCAGGAGAGCAGAGTCAGGTGAGCCAGGCTGCAGTCCTCACTCCTACAGCCAGGTGGCTGGAGGAAACCTCCCACCTCCAGCGACCAGAGCCAACCGCTGCCCCCCGCACCCCGGTCCCCGCAGCGGGCGGTTATCGAAACGCCCCAGCCCTGCCAAGTCACGCTGTCGTTCAGCAGCCATTACAGAGCTCTGGTCCTCCTCGGTTCAGAACAACCCCAGCCTTGCCTTCGGCAGGTTATAAACAGTTGTAATTTGGCACGGAATCACTGGTTGCCATGGCAACTGCTGCAGTACAGGCTGAAATTCCCCCTCTCCACTCCCTTCTCTCTGACAAGGACCACCATCTCCACACGCCGAGGTTCAAACTGCAGCCTGGTTATTGTACACAGATTTTTCCAGCATCAATTCCTGCACCAGGGCCTCCGTCAGCACCACCGCAAACGGAACAAGCCCCACTGCGGCTGACACAGGCCAATTCCCGGTGACACTCCTGCCCCGCACCCCAGTGACACCCACGGGGACCACAGGGGGTCAGTCAGCCACAGCGCCCGCTTGCTCCTTGCTCCCCCTTCCTCTAGCAGGGGGACAGTCCACTTACCCAAAAAAGCTCTGCAGAAGGAGCTTTGGAAAAGGCAGTCCCATTCAAGGCCCCCCTGTTTTTCCCTCCTCATCCCAATGGCAGCCTGGGTGCTGCTCGGTGCTCCAGCACCGGCTTCAATGGATGAGGGAACAGTCTCCCATGGGCAGGACAGAGGCTGGCGATCGCTGCCCACACAAGGCGTTAATTAAAAAACCACGCACTCATTGTTCAGCCCATTATTTTCTCCCCACCCCAGCACGGCAGCAGCCGGACTCGGCACAAGCTGCAGACAGAAAATGAACAGAGGTGAAAATACCACGGGGTTTGGTTTTCCTCCCCCAGAAAAGCAGCATGGGGCAAAAATGCATCCAATGATGGATGGGGAGGCGGCTTTGGGAGGTGTCTGCAGAGAGGGAAAGGAAGGAGAAGTGCTTCCTCAGGGCTGTGACTGCTGCCAGCAGGCACCGTGCTACGGGGCAGAATCGGCTCCCTGTGCACCAGCAGCTCCTCACACTCCAGCAGCGGCAGCACTGTGCTGCACCGCCTCGTCCCGCCAACCTGTCCGCACAGATCCGGGGGCGCCCGGAGGAGGGGATGGCTGGGGGGACCAGCACCATCCAGCCCCAGTCTAAGGGGTGGGGATGCATCCAGTTGTGCTGAATAAGCGGCCCCTCCCCAGGCACCGCATCCCAGGGAAGGAAGGGGCTGCAGAACCTGTGCTCACCCCCCACTCCCAGGGACCCATCTGCATTTCGGCATGAGAAGGGTCAGCACACAAGATGTCTGCTCCTGCCCTCCCATCCAGCGCTGTCAGGGACGGGAGAGCGAGGCAAAGCCCGCGTGGCACAACATGGCAGCGAGCCCAGCTCCAGGACCGCACTGTACCTGAGCCAGGTGCCCTGGCAGTGCCTTCCCTGCCGGGCAGCGGAGCCCCAGCGCAGCCTCGGGAAGGCCTGATCCTTGAGGCCCTTCCATGTGCCACATCCTGGGAACCCCTATGCTGCCCAGCATCTCCCTCCTCAAACGCGAGCCCCAAACACCACACCAGTGCAGGACGTGCCAGATTTACTGCCTGCCCTGGAGACAGCAGCGATGCCACACTGCAGGAGGGCTGCAACAAACAGGGACAGACGGTACCGTGGCACACCCCAACGTGCACACCACAGCCGAGCCCTCTGGGGGGGCCCGGCAGCGTCACTGACGGAGGGCGCAGTGCCCACTTCTCCTCAGCTGCTCTCCAGAGACCACTCGTAGGGCAGATTTCCACCCAGAGCATCCAAGATGGACAAGAACCACTCTCTCCCCAGCTGCGGGTCACCTCCCATGGCCAGGAGAGCACCTGCTCGGTGAGCAAGCACCCCAGGAACGCCCCGATTTCCATCCACAGATGCCGAGGAGGTGTTTGCCAGCCGCCCCGAGCAGCCTGACCGCACCACGGCTGAGCCCGGCCGGCGGGAGAGCATGCAGCGTTACCTCCTTCTTCCTCCTCTTGACTTTGGCAGCCTTGCCCTCTTTCAGCTTCTTGGATTTCTTTTTTTTCTGCACGGCAACTTGCTCTTCTGCAAAAAACTCTTCCAGTCCTTCCAGCACCCCATCATCTTCTTCTGGGGACAAAAGGGACAGCTCACGCGGAGGGACCGCGCACACAGGACACCGCGTTCGCATTTATCCGCAGAGGAAGTGGCAGCACCCGGAGCTCCGGGGCCAATTCGCAGAGCCGACCGGTGCTCCTCCGGCCCTCAGGCTGCGTGCACGCAAACGCCTGCGGTTCTGGCAGCCTGCGCTTGGCTCTCCTGGGGCCGGGATGTGGGGACACCCCCGGACGCTGCCTGCTCTGACCCACCTGGGTCCGCAGGTAAGGAGGGAGCGCAAGGCTTTTCCCTTTCGGATCTCCAAACAGAGCCCGTTAAAACAGATCCAGCGGAAGGTGAACGAGGAAGAGGAAGGCGAGGGGCGGATGATGGCTGCCATGGCTCAGGGAGGTTGCTCTGCTGTGGCTCCACGCTCGGGGAGCGCCACGGGCACCGGGCCGGGCTGCGTACGCCAGCGCAGGGACCCCAGCCCCGGGCAGAGGCACCGATCCCAACACACACTCCCGTTCCCATCGCGGTCACCCCCAGACCCAGCACCCTGCCCAGTCCCTCTGCCTCTCCGGTGCCCACGCCAGCACTCCGTTCCGGATCTCCGAGCTCGTGCGGGAACAGCACCGCGGGGCGGTGGCACACCTCTCCTGCCACGGCTGGCGCCCCACCGGGGCAAGCGCCCGAGCTCCTCCGGGACGGCGGGGCCGGGCCGCGCCGGAGCCCACCCGGGGGCACCAGCCCCCCGCGCCCCGCAGAGCCCTGGCTCCGTCCTGGGGGAGAAGGGGGTCTGGACCGGGCCCCGCTGTGCTCCCAGCCAGGACGGGAGCACCTCGCAGGGGCGCGGGGAGGATCCAGAGCACCGCGCCGAGAGGAGACCGCGGCAGCCGCGGGGCGGGAGCGCAGCCCGGTGCTCCGGCCGGAGCCGCCCCGAGGCGGACCCGCGGGCGAGAGGGCCCGGCCCGGCCGGCGGACACGTCCCGGACACACCCCCCCTCACCGGGGCCGCTGCAGAGGCGCCGCCGCCCGCCCGTGAGGCGCACGGACAACGGCGCCGGGCTGGAGGAGCCGCTCCCACCGGAGACCGCCCCGGGAGGACAGCCCGCCGCCGCGCCCCCAGCCCTCCCGCTCCCCCTCCCGCTGCCTACCCGAGACGTCCTCCTCGTTCTCCGCCTCGTCCAGCAGCTCCCGGCCGGCCGCCGGCCCCCGCATGCCGGGCGGCGCCAGCGGCCCGCGCCGGGGCCGAACGCCGGGGCCGAGCGCCGGGCACGGCCGCTCCACGCCAAGATGGCGGCGGCCGCGCCACACCCACCCCGTGACGCGCCCGCCCCGCCCCTTCAGCCCCGCCCCTCCGGCCCCGCCCCGCCCCTTCAGCCCCGCCCCGCCGGCCCCGCCCCGCCCCGCCGGCCCCGCCCCGCCCCGCCGGCCCCGCCCCGCCCCTCCAGCTCCGCCCCCCCGGCCCCGCCCCGCCCCTTCAGCCCCGCCCCTCCGGCCCCGCCTCGCCCCTCCAGCCCCGCCCCCCCGGCGCTCGCCGAAAAGCCCCGAATCCCCCCAAATCCGCCCCCGGGGCCGCCAGCGGAGCTCGGGGTATCAACAACTCTCCCGCCGTTTATTCCAGGAAAGCAAAACTGTACAAAATGGCAGCCGGGCGGCTCAATCCTCCTCCTCCTCCTCCTCCTCGTCCTGGTTGATCTGGAAGTAGCGCAGCTCGTAGCTCTCCTTGCTGTTGGCCACCACACGCAGCCAGTCCCGCAGGTTGTTCTTCTTCAGGTACTTCTTGGTCAGGTACTTCAGATACCTGCAGGGAGAAGCGTGGCTGAACGCACCCCCTGTTTGCAGCGTTTCCCCTGAGGAGCCGCCCCAGGACCCTGGGACCCCCACACACATCCACTGCGAGCATCAGCCAAAGCCACCGCCAGCAAGCACCACCACGAGGGGAATCGCACCGGCACCCCCACAGCACGGAGCCTGGGACACCCCCCACCCTGCAGCAGAGCCTGGGACCCCCCACACTCCGAGGCTGTGGCCGTATTTTCACACGCCGGTTCAACAGAGCCCCAGCTCAGACTCAGACAACCAAGACCAGCTCCCGGGTGAGGCACCAAGACAGAGGAACCGTGCTGGGTGAAACGTGGGTGCTCAGAGCAGGGCACTGTCCCAACACCACACACAGTTTTCCTCTTCCCACCATTTGAGACCTCCAGCTGCCTCACCATGCCGTCTCCACCACATTTATCAAAGCCAGACAAAGGAGAGGTGGCCCCGAGCGGCCGGCAGGAGCCCAGCAGGACACAGAGGGAAGAGCACGGCTGTGGATCAGCCCCTACACTCTGTACTCAGTCCCTTCAGCTGCGTGTCCTCCCTGGCCGCCTGCCCCACCAGCCTTCCCAACAGGAAGATCGACCATATGTCTCTCTCAAAGATCATTAGGGAACAGGCAGCCACCACACTGAGTGTCACACAGCATTTAACCGAGTCTTGGCATAGCTCCTGCACCGAGACGTGACTACCAGGCCCTCCTGCCAGCCTGGCTCCTGTCTGAACACCAGCAACCCCCACCGAGGGCCCACAGCTGCCAACCATGGCTCTGGGCACCGCCACCACTGGGATGCAGAGCTGCCCCACCGCCTCACCTCTTGGAGAACGGGACCTCCGATGTGACTGTGATCTTGCTCTTGCTCCTCTCGATGGTCACCACACCCCCACCCAGATTTCCCGCTTTGCCGTTCACCTTGATCCTTTCCTGCAGGAACTGCTCCTGCAAGAGAGGAACATCGACACTTAGCCAGGGCTGCCTGCTCCTGCCAGACAAGGCCTCCCCAGCTTGCCCGTGCCCAGCACTTTGGCTTTCTGTTAGAGCGAGAAGCACTGTTATGCCCCGGGGAAGCAGCAGAAAGCCGCCTTCCCGCAGGCCATGATGCTCCGAGCCTGCCAGTGCCTTCCACAGCTAATCCAACTGGCCCATTCAGACCTGTGCATCAGTGAGGCTCTCAAACCCAAATGCACCGGATTAGCAAGGTAGGGACACCTTGCCTGCCTTCCGAGGGGACAGCCAGCGAAGTGAGGGCTGGGTCAGGATCCTCCGAGGACACCTCAGCCACAGCCTTGGGCTTCAAACCCAACTTGAGTTTGAATGAAAAGAGGTTCATCAGCCAGCGCTGACACACAATGCTCCCTACCCTCGCTGTTCCTCACAGCCTAATGGAATGCTGCTCAACAAGTGGGGGAGATGCTTGTGCTTTAACTGCAAAGTGGTTAAGAACAATAAACGTTGTGCAGCCTGCTCCCTTTGTCTGTGGGGCATTTCTCAGCACTGCAAACCTTTACGCTGCACTGTGGCGAGGGGCAGTAACTGAGGGGGGCAGCAGGAAGTGCAGGGGCCATGGTTGCCAGCACGCTGTTGGACACAGAGCCAGCAGCCCCCCTGCAAGGGTCGGCAGGGCGGCCATGTCTCTCCCGAGGCAGCGGGGAGGCCCTGCACTCACGAAGTTGGCGGCGTCCATGATACCATCCTCCACGGGGTGGGTGCAGTCCAACGTGAACTTCAACACCTGCTTCTTTTTTTTGCCACCTTTCGCTGCAGGCTTCTTCTGCAGTGGGGAGGGGAAAGAGAGAGCCGTGAGGGATCGGCTCCAGGCACCGGGCCCGGGGACTGCGGGGAGGAGGCCAGACCGAGCTCCGGGCTGGCGGGAAGAGAACCGGGCTGGGCTCCAGGCCGGGGGGGAGGAAAGGGGGCCGGGCCAGGATTCGGGCTGGGGGCAGCGGGGAAAGGGAAGGGGTGCCCCCGTCCGCCCGCCCCCTGAGCCGCATGCCTGCCGCTCGGTGGGCTGGGCCCGGAGGAGGCCCGGGCCTGGGCTCAGCCCCGCACGCAGGGCCGAGCTGGCCCACGCCGGAGGGGAACGCACCGGAGCAGACGGGGCCGGAAGGGCGGAGGCCCGTCAGGCCCCGCACGGGGAGGGCGGAGGGAAGCCGGCCCGGCCGCCCGCCACCGGCAGAGACTCACCACGGGCGCCATGGCGGCTCCAGCGAAGGGGCAAAAAGGGAGGGCCGCGCCGCGCGCATGCGCCCAAACACCCCGGGGCGGCCATAGCGCATGCGCTGACCGCCGCGCCACTGTGCCCACGCCGCCGCCGGGCAGCGCGCTCCGCCCAGGGAGCTCTAAGCGAACCACGAGAGAGTCGATGGCTTCCGGCCCCGCCCACGCACGCCGCTGACTGCCCCGCGAGCGCATAGTGCTGCCTGGCTGGGCCGCGCATGCGTGCGGCGGGCAGCTCGGGGGCGTGGCTTAGCTCTGGGGGCGGGTAGGGGCGGGCCCGTGGGAAGTGGGCGTGTCCATTGAGAGGTGGGGGGGGCCGGGCGGCAGCGGCTGGCGGGTGATGGGGCCAGCGGCGACCGAGGGGCTGGAGCCGCTCTGGAGCACAGGGCGCACCCCGGGGTGCTGTGCTGCCTGCGGGATGTCCCCCTGCACCCCGGGGTGCCGCACTGCCCATGGGCTGCGTGTCACTGCACCCCAGTCACTGCCCGCTGGGCGCCCCCCTGCACCCCAGCGTGCCCCATCACCCCCTGGGGGCCATCACCAGGCCTCATGGATGCCCGTGTCCCCACAGCCCGGGTGCTCCCCAGGGCCACACAGCCCCATGTCCCCACACCCCGATGGCCGTCGCTGTCGCAGGGTGCCATGGAGCGGGCAGGGCTATTTTGGGGCCATGGCGTGGCAGCCATCCGGCAGTGCCAGGGGGCCCCACGTCACGGGGACAGCCAGGCCCTGCCGCCTCGGCGTCACCCTCATTCCAGCCAGCGCACGGGGAGCAGCAGCACGGCTCAGCACGGCACAGCCGATCCCCCGGTGTACACAGAGGGAGAGGTAAAGCCTTCGTCCTGCCACAGTGTCCCCCTGTGCCGGTGACAGAGGGTCCCCAGTGTGGGGGGCAGCTGGCTGCCTTTGATGCTAGGCTGCCGTCACAGGGACATCGCAGGGCAGGGGACGCCCTGTCATGGGGGATGCTCCCTCCTGGGGGATGCCCCATCCTGGGGCACTCCTCACCCCTGTTCTGGGGGATGCTCTGCTGCAGGGGACACCCCATCCCAGGGGACACCCCATCCCAAGGGATATTCCTGCTCTGGGGGACACCCCGCTGCAGGGCCATCCCACCCAGCCCTGCTGTCCCCAGCCCGCGGTGCCAGGGGAAGGGGCGCATTTGGGGCAGCCTCGTGCCGTGCAGCTCATAACCTAAAAATAGGCAGCAGCTCACGGGCCCCAGGGGCAGGATTTGTCCTTTGCAAAGCGGCCGCGGTGCTCACACAAAGCGCTGCTGCGCGACCCAGCCTGGCACAGGGGGTGAAGCAGGGTACAGGGGGTCCACTCTCTGCCCCACAGATGGCCGGCGGCATCTTCTCCCCGCTGGGGAGCTGCTCGGAGCTGGAGAAGGCAAACTGCCACCCGCTGGTGTGCCTGCTCTGCCACGAGCCCTACCAGCACCCCTGCCTGCTCGACTGCTACCACAACTTCTGCGCCAGCTGCCTGCGAGGCCGCGCCAGTGACGGCCGCCTGCGCTGCCCGCTCTGTGGGTAAGGGACCGACCCTGCCGGGGAACACTGGGAACAGGACAGAGTGCACAGCACGTGCCCAGCAGCCTCTCGTGGCACTGCTCCTGGTGTCCCCAAAGCTGCACTCGCCTGCCCTGGGCAGCTGTCCCCGTTCCCATCCCTGCAGGCACCCCTCCGTGGTGAGGGGGGGCACGGGGCTGCCCCCCGTGGACCGGCTCCTGCAGTTCCTGGTGGACAGCTCGGCCGACGGCGAGGAGGACGTGCAGTGTGCCAACTGCGACCGGCGCTGCACCAAGGCGGTGAGAGCAGCGGGGTGGATGGGGAGTGGGAAGGGGGGCAGGGAACCCCCACAGGGGCCGTGCCCACTGCCAGCTGCCCCCCCCCGCACAGGAGCTGGACACCATGTACTTCTGCAACACCTGCGGGCAGCCCCTCTGTGCCCCGTGCCGCGAGGAGACCCATCGCGCCAAGATGTTCGCCCGCCACGAGATCGTCTCCCTCTCCAAGCGCACCAAGGACATCCACAAGAAGTGCCGTGAGTGCCAAGCCAGGCCATGCCACGCTGCACCGTGCCGTGCCAGGCTGCCCGACACCCCCATCCCTTGCAGCGCTGCACGAGGAGCCCTACATCATGTTCTCCACCGAGAAGAAGTCCATGCTCTGCATCAAGTGCTTCAGGGACATGCAGGGGTGAGTGGCCCTGGCCCCACACCTGCCCCACACCCCATCCCGTCCCGTGCGCTGACGCCTGTGCCCGCAGGGAGAGCCGGGCGCACTGCATCGACATCGAGACGGCGTACATGCAGGGCTGCCAGCGGCTGGACCAGGCAGTGATGGTGGGCAGGGCCGGTGGGTCTCTGGGGGGGGCAGGGGGGTGCGGAGCTGCCCACAGTGCCACAGCCACCCCACTGCCCCTGGGCAGGCTGTGAAGGAGCTGCAGACCGCCACGCGCGAGGCCATCGTCCTCCTCAAGGCCATGATTGAGGAGGTGCACAACAGTGCCAGCGAGGAGGAGGCAGCCATCAACTCCCTCTTCGGCCGCATGCAGGTGCGGGGCGCCCGTCTGTGCATCACACCTTGCACCCATGGGTGCACAATGCACTGGCATGGCAGAGCCAGGGCAGCGGGAGGGGACTGGGGTGGCCACAGGACACAGAGCAGCCATGCCTTTGCAGGAGCAGCTCTCCGAGAGGAAGAAGACGCTCCTGAAAGCCGTGCAGAGGTGAGGGGCCATGGGCCGAGCCCCCTCCTGCAGGTGTCCCCCCATCCCAAGGCACGTTGGGGTGCCCTGGGGCTGGACGGCTCCCTGGTGCCCCGTAAGGGCTGTGCCTTGTCGTACTCTGCTGCAGCCAGCACGAGGAGAAGGAGAAGGCATTCAAGGAGCAGCTCGCCCACCTCGCCTCTCTGCTGCCCACCCTGCAGGTAGAGCACCGGGCTGGGAAGGGGTCAGGCTGCCACAGCCCCGAGGGGCACTGGTGGTGACACCCCCGCACACACAGGTCCACCTGGTGACCTGCTCAGCCTTCCTGAGCTCCGCCAACAAAGCCGAGTTCCTGGACCTGGGCTACGTGAGTGGTGCCAGCGCTGTGGGGTGGCCGGTGCATCCTGCCGTGGTGCCATGGGAGGTGCCATGGGAGGTGCCATGGGAGGTCCAGAGCACCCTGCAGTGGTGCTGAGCACCCCTCATTGCGCTTCGCTGCTGCCTTGCAGCAACTGATGGAGAGGCTGCAGAGGATCGTCAAGCTGCCGCACCGCCTGCGCCCGGCCCAGACCAGCAAGGTAGCGCCTGGGGCCGAGCCCCTGCCCACAGCACCCCACGGGCAGCCCCGGTGCCGCTCTGCCCTGGCCCCAGCTGCACTCACCCTCATCTCGCCCCACAGATCAACAGTGAGTACCGGGCAGAGTTTGCCCGCTGCCTGGAGCCCCTGCTGATGCTCAGTCCCCGCCGCTCCGTGGTGGGCAGTGCCGGCGGCATCGGTCCTGGCATCACCAGCGTGAACATGTGAGGAGCTGGAATCACACCCAGGGTGCATCCTGCCATGCATCCCCCTCGGCATCCCACCATGCCAAGCTTGCCCCCACCACTGCCCTTGAGCCTGTCACCTCGGCGGTGGCACAGGGACAGCGTGGAGCGCAGCTGCGCTGATGAACCACAGGCATGGGGGCTTCAAGTGACACTTCTGGGAAGTGGGGTGGGCAGCAGGGCACCCGGGTGAGCCCGCACCCCACTCCCTGGCCCCCACCATGGTCCCTCCGCACGCCTGCGGTGCCACAGCCTCTTTGCCCACCACTATTTTTATCAGAATTTCAAGGAAGTGCCCGTCCATTCCTCACCCGGGATATATTTAGGTCCATTGATGTCACAGCAGCGCCAGCCCCACCAGGCACTCCCAGCCGGAGAGGACAAACGGGCACTGCCACCCCATGGGGACCACTCCTCGCTCCTGGCCGGGCTCAGCGCTGCGGGGTGGCTGAGCTCCTGGGGGCTGCCAGCCCTGGGTGGGCAGGGCAAGTGTGGCGCTGCACGGTAGGACTGATGGTGGCGGGGCCGTGGGCAGCACAGAGAGGCTGCAGGATGGGGGAGATGCAGGGGCAGCAGCACCTGCCAAGGGGCCAGGAGATGCCAGTGTGAGGGAGCGAGCCACGTCCTTCCCTTTGGGAACCGGAGCGCGCCAAGCTCGGCTTCTGCCTTCTCCCTGCCACAGCTGGTGCTGAGACCACGGGCAGTGGGAGAGCAGCCCAGGGACACCTGACTTCCAGGGGGGCGTAAGGCGCCTCTGACTGACCTTGTGTGCTCGGGCAAGGGAAGGGACGTGCAGGGCTGGTGTGTCCCCAGGCTCCCTGGGAGTGAGGGGCAGCATGGCCCCTGCAACCTCACCCTCACACTGCTCGCCTGCAGCACACCGCTGTCACCTCTCCACACAGGCTCCCTGGCGGCCAGTGCTCCAAGACCCTCATGGTGCCTGGCTGTCCCCCCGCCGGCGATAAAATGTCCGGCAGCCCCATCGTGCGGAAGCCAACGATGCACCGGTACATCAGCACCAAGGTCCTGCTGGCCGAGGGGCACGAGACCCCCTTTGCCGAGCACTGCCGCAACTATGAGAACACCTACCGGGTATGGAGCGCGTGTCGGGACGGGACAGGGTGGGACACGGTGGGACGGGACGGGACAGGAGGGTGGTGCTCGTGTCTCCACCCCGCAGATGCTGCAGACAGAGATCCAGGCCCTGAAGGACCAGGTGCAAGAGCTGCACCGTGACCTCACCAAGCACCACTCACTCATCAGGACGGAGATCATGAGCGAGATCCTGCAGAAGTCCCTGCAGATGGACGTGCAGATCGCGGCTCACTACTCCGCCGTGGAGATGATGCGCAGCGTCTTCGAGGAGGTACGGCCGGCACATCCCAGCGGAGCAGCGTCCCTCTGTGCCAGGACACTGCTCCACTCCCTCTCCCCATTCCAGGTCTGGGAGGAGACGTACCAGCGGGTGGCAAACGAGCAGGAGATCTATGAAGGTACTGGCGACTCTGCTCCCCCCGTGCCCAGGCTGGGGGGGGGCAGCTGTGGCCACAGCCCACCCCTCGCCCCCACAGCCCAGCTCCACGACTTGCTGCAGCTGCGGCAGGAGAACAGCTGCCTCACCACCATCACCAAGCAGATCGCGCCCTACGTCCGCTCCATTGCCAAGGTGAAGGAGCGGCTGGAGCCCAGGTGAGGGGCGCGGGGGGGCTTTTGGGGCTGGGGAGACCCAGCTGTGGCTCACACCCCTCCCAACACAGGCTGCAGGAGCCCCGGGAGCCCAAGGAGGAACAGGCCGAGATGCTGCTCAAGATCTGCGACAACAATGTGGCGCCAAGGTAGGCGACAGTGAGCACTCAGGTCCCAAACTGCCCCCACACCCTTACCCAGCCACTGACCCTGCTGAGGTGCCTTCCCTTGCCCAGGGACACCTCACCCAGCAGCACGACGGGGGCTCCAGTCAGCCCAGGAGAGGGCTGCATGTCCGGCAGTGCCCCTGGAGACCCCCCCGCAAAAAGCAAAGACTGCTGCAGGGGCCAGCAGAAAGGTGGGGCCGAGAGCACTGCCCAGAAAGAGCCTGCACCGTAGAGCCCAACGCTGAGCCGTGCCCCGGTCACTGACAGGCTCCTCGAGCCTTGTGCCGTGAGCGAAGGCAGGGAAACACTGCCCGGGCACACAGTGACTGCAGCACAGCAGGAGCCTGGCTTCAGGGGACCTTGGTCTGCTGAAAAAATGATTATCTTTATACTCTCCCACCCATGTGTTAAAAGTGAAATAAAAGGGCACAAGCGTACGTGTCCGCCTGGTTCTGTGGCTCAGGGCAAAACGGGCTGGCCAAGTTCTCTTCAAACCACACGCTTTGCAAACATGGGGGAAATAAAACAAGAAAACCCCATCGTAGGGTAGAGCCAGAAGCTCCCCAGGGCCTCAGATTCAGGTGCCTTCCCCATGCCTGGACAGTTTCTGTCTCCTCATCCAGCTCCCAGTCCCAGGGTTCGGGAAAATAAAAGGTAAAGAGAGACTGTTGGTCTCAGAAGCACCGAGAGCTCCAAGGTTTTTGCTGAAGGTGAAGTTTCTCCCTTGCTGCTGGTTCCCACGCGTCCCACCTCGGGCAGGTTCACAGCAGAAGTGTTAACACCTACAGAACTAGTTAAAACCATGCTTGGCACAAGACAAACGACCAGCAAAGGCGCTAAGCTGGTGCTCTGTGCAGCACAGGCTCTGGAACACAAAGCAAACCTGGCGGAGGAAGGACTCAGCACTGGTTAAGCAAGGAGAGACGGCGAATTCACCCCTTGCTGCAGCTGCGCAGCCCCGCGAGTCACTGCGTGTGGCGGCTGTGCTCCAGCGCAACCCTGGGGTGCACTGAAACCCCCAGGAAACCTAAAAGTAAGGATTCTGGTTTCGAAAATGTCACTGGCGCCTCACAAGCTCCCCAAATGACCACCAGGCAGAAGTCAGCAATCTTTTTTCTTGTTCTTTATAAAAAAACCCAAACCCAAAGCAATTTCCATCAGCACCCCCCCGTTTCCTGAGCTGCACCACGACACCTCCCCCAGGGAACACCGCAAGCCCAAGGTGGGAACTCACAAACAACCCACTTCCCTTCCAGCCTGGAAGGGTAACGTAAAACTCAAGAGAACAGTCAATCTCTTTGGTATATAACGACAGAAAAAGTTATTCCACACAGCTCAAGTAGGAACCATTTCCAAAATGGTAATGTTTAAAATGGCGTTAGCGAGCCAAACTCTTTCCCCGTTCGGAGAATTTCCCTAGAAGCATCTCCTGCTGCTCACGCCAACACCCCAAGTTCCACCCAACACCACTAACGCCCTCGGCATGCCCGGCAGCTGTGGTTCTTTCCCACCCCAAAATCCTGGGATCTCTGCCGGACAGAGGCGGCCTGGCAGGAGAGGAAGCAGCGCGATTTGGAAGCGGGAAGAGGGAACGGAGGTGGCAGCGCGGAGGCTCGGGCAGGCGGCAGCTGGCACGGTGACTCCTGAATGGGTGGCAGCAGCCGAGGGTGAGGGAGCGGGCTCCCTGTGGACGTTAACGCCCGGGGGAGAAGCGGTGTGTGAGCCAGGGGAGGGCAGCCCCTGCGCCCGAGGCACGGAGAGTGGGAGGCTGCTCCCGCATGCTGCCCGAGCACCAGCTAGCAGAATCTGGCCTAAGGAGATTAAAGCCGCGCTGCAGGGCTGGCAAGGTCAAAAAGCTTTACAATGGAATTATGCCACAGAACAATCCGCTGAGCGGCGCCTTTCCCGTGCGGGGGCGGGAGGCAGAGCTGTTCTCCCAGAGTCAATCCGCAGGCGCTTCAGGACAACTCAGCGGCTGCAGGCGGGAGGGTTCCATTCTCGTTAGGGTGGCTACAGGGTAAGGTATCTGGAAGATCCCTGAATGTGCAAGGAAGGACTTATCTCGAGGAGAAGGAACGAGCTGCTGATCTGCTACTGACCCGGCGGGCTGCCCAGCTCCGCAGCCCCTCACCACCTCCTCCTGGGCAGCCGGGAAATACCAACAGGCTACTCCTGGCGCTGGTGCCACGCACCGTCCCTCGCCCCACGGCGCCTGGAGCTGAGTGCTCACGCAGCCAGTCTGGTTTCTGCCCACGTTACAGTTCCACTTTGACTCCTTTAATAAAAGGGAGACCCGATGGCACCTTCCGTTTGTATTCCAGGTATTCTTCTCCAAAGAAGTGAATGAGTGTGATCTCCTCCTCCTCTATCCGCTCCCTGAAGAAGCGCCAGGACGCCAGCGCGTAGCCCACCACGCAAATGGGATTGCAGAGCAATACCTGCCAACAGACACCATGTTAGCAGCCCCTCGCCTCCCAGGGAAACCACGGCTGTCCCCACAGGCTAATCACCCTTCCTTAAATTTGCCGTGAGGTCTAAATGCTCTCCAAGGAAAAGATCCCAGCACCTTTTGTGGAATTTCATCATGCTGCCCCAGAGGAGAGCAGCAACCCCGGTCTAGAGAACCCTTGCATGGCTGTGCTGCTCTGTGTGCAGTCTTTACAGTCACTCTCCAGAAAGATAAAACCAAATGTCAACCGCAAGAAGAAGGTGACTAAGGCAGCGCCAACTGCAGCTGGCTTCCCATCTGCCCTCTGGCTGGGGCCCTGGGCACTCTCAGAGGGCGTTTTCTTTGCCATCCAGCGCAGGACTGGGCTTTGACAGGAGTGAGGTTGAGTCTGGCCGCTTACAGAAGGCACTTGGGCCACAGGCATGCAAGGAAACTCTGGACACCACTTTAAGCCAGCAGCAGATCACACCCCAACACATCTGAGGGCGTTCTGCTTCAAACCCCAGCCCCACCATCCCTGCTTACTCCACAGAGAAAATTAAGGTGATCCCATTACAGGTGCAGGGCAAGGCTAGGGAGAAAGACCCAGGTTATAAGATGAAAGCCCGAGCGCACTGTGTACGGTACCTGTGTTCCAATACTCCAGTAAAACCATCCCACGTAAGACGGGTGCCGGAACCACCCGTACACCCCACTCGTCACCAAAGTGTGAGTGTCCGATTTCTCATTCTGAACAATATGGTTGAAGTTGGAGCCAGCTGTGAGCATGGCTGCCTTCCTCAGACAGTCCCCAAAGATCACCATCGCCAGCCCCACCGTACTCAGCCAGGTGATCTGCTTCAGCTCTGCAAGTGAACAAGGACGGGTCACAACAGGATGGCACAGGTCATGCTCACACACAGGGGGTCACAGGGGGCTGGGTGGGCTTTCACCCCGTCTCAGAGCGTGACAACATTCCACACATGGCCACCCCACCACCAAAACAAATAAAAATAGCATCCCCTACCATGGAGTCAGCCCCAACGTGGTGTACATCCTCGCAGATCACCCTAAGGGCAACCCAGTGCCACAGCAGAGCCCGGCTTTATGTTACAGAGTAAAGCCAACGTACAGCACAGCCAAGCAGGTGTGCCCAGGTCAGGCACAGGGAGCTCCACAGCCCACACTGCCGTTACGAAGCGGGGAAGGAGAACATCTCCCCTCTCCCAAAAGAAAAAGGAACCGCCTGAGATGGCGCCAAGAGTGACAGTTTTTGCCGATTTGATTTTATTCCAGGACAAAAGAAAGCACCCAAACGTAACTGTAGCATCATTCCTTGTACCACCAAAGCAGCTGGAAAGGTGCAGCCAGAAAAGAGTGACGACGCGCTGCCTCGCAATGCCAGCCTGGCATGTGAGAGCGAGGGGACGGCCCCCACCCCCCAAGACCGAAACCAAGAGGCTTTAAGCACAGAGAGATTAAGGCAGCATCAAAGCCCTCCTCTGCTGCTAGCACAGGTCAGCTAACAGGGGTCACCAGTGCTTCGCCACCAGCGGGCGGGCTTGGGGCGAGCCACACACAGGCGGGCAGAGGCAGGGGACGGCAGGCAGAAGGGTGGGTGGCAGGGGGGAGCAGGGCGGCCGACCTGGGAAGAGGAGCTTCTCCAGCGTGAACTCCACCCAGGAGGAGAGGGCGGCCAGGTTGTACTCGAAGCTGTGGTTGAGCAGGAAGGAGTCCAGCGAGAGGCTGCGAGGGTTGTTGATGGCTGTCACCAGGTACTCCGAGTAGTGGAAGAGGGAGAGGGAGCACATGTACCTGCAGGGGAAGGAAAGCGATGCTTGGCGGGGCCGGGGGGTGTCACACCGGCCCGGCTCGCCCAGCCCGGCCCGGCCCTTACCATCCGAAGTGGCGCCAGGCCGAGCGGCCGGCGCTGAGCAGCAGTCCGCAGCCGAAGGCGAACCCCAGGAAGCAGGCCCGGACGGCGATCTGCAGACACAGGGAGGGGAGAGCGCTGCTGCCGCCACCGCCAGGCCTGGGCCCCACCGGGGCCTTCCCCCAGGCCCGGGGCCCTCCGACTGCCGTCCCCCGAGGGCCTCCCCCGCCCCGCATCCCCCGGGTCTCCCCCCGCCCCCGTACCTTGTAGAGCGGCCGCGGGTAGAGCAGCAGCAGCGCCGCGTTGACGCCCGCCACGTGTAGGGCGAGCGCCAGGCGGCCGCGCAGGCCGGGGGCGACCAGCAGGGCCGGGGGCGAGCCCAGCGCCACCGGCAGCGCCGCCACCGACACTCCCAGGAGAAAGGCGGCCAGGCTGGCGCGGGCCTCCCGGCCCAGCCGCCCCCGCCGCGGACACGACGCCGCCGCTGCCGCCGCCACCGCCATCATGGCGGCGCCCGCCCCGCCCACGTCGCCCGGGAAACGGCCGCGCCGCTCTCGCGAGAGCTCCGCCACGCGCAGGCGCAGCAGCCCCGGAAGCCTCGCAGCTCTCGCGAGAGCTGCCCGCAGTGGGCAGCGCCGTGCGGAGCGGGGCGGTCCCGGTGTCCGGCCCGGCCCCGGGAGAGCGAGAGGAGCGTACCCCGCGAGGGAGCAGAGGGTCCGGCGGTGCTGCCCCGGCCCCGCCAGCCCTGCACAGCCCACTCCCCTGCGGGGGTCGAGCAGGGATCCCCCTTCAGCCCAAAGGCGGGAGCCCCCTGCGCCGCCCGGGGGTTCAGGGGGAGCTGGAGGGGGGAAGCAGCGCAATGTTTTCGAATAAAGCTCCTAAGCCTCAATTGCTGCTGCTCAAAACAAAACCCAAACACCCGTTTTATTTCAGTCAACGACAACAGACTTTATTTATGCCACAGGATTCCTTAAATAACTTAGATGTGCACAAAGAAACTACCTAGAGATGTCAACGAAACGGTCCGAGACATTCAGTGCGATACCGGGGCGCGCTGCTCCTCCTGGGTATCGTACATAAGCTTTGGTGTGCAGTTTTAGGACATACCGGCAAGTTGAACACAGCGTCACAAAAACTCGCGGCCTCGCGCACCCCTCGTGCCGCCACGCGCCTCTGCCCCGCTCCGGCACGGGTGGGTGCTGCGCTCGTGGGATCAAATGGTGAGAACAGGGTGAATGGCGAGCGACGGGGAAGGCTCCCAGAGGCTTTGGGGGCGCTTAAGCCACCTAAAGCACAAGGTCTACGGCGCTAAACTGATCAGCAGCAAAGCAACCACAGCACCGCGGCGGCAGGCTGGGGCGGGCGAGGGCCGGCGCGGACCAGACACGACAGTAACGGGAACCTGAACGTTTGGCGGGCAAAGGCGGCGAGAGCGCAGGGCAGGCTCACTGCCTGGCAGCCTGCTGCATCTGCGCCTGCCGCTTGGCCTTCGTCTGCAGGTACCGGCCCTTCCCTTCCTCAAAGCGCCGCTTCTCATCCTCCGTCTCCGTCTGCGGCGACAGAAAGAAAGCGAAGCCGCTGGTGTTAGCGGCCTCGAGGCAGCGCAGCTTGTGTGGGAGAGAAACGTGCCTCCCCTTATAGGAAATGTAAAGGAAAACCTGCGCCCCGTGAAATACATGTTTTGACAGCTAATGTCTAATTAGCCAACAAATAACTCAGAAACACAGAAGAGCACAGAGCAGGAGGAGACACGTGGGATAAAATATCAATCAAGAGCCAGCCCCCAGTCAGCAGCACCACGTCTCGTGACAGCAAAGCCCTGCCGGGATCCAGAGAGCTAAAAACAGGGAGGAGGGCTGGAGTGGGGATGGGGGACACAGGGGTCTCTGATGCCATGAGAAAGGAAAAAAACCAATCTCAACGCTGACAATTTTCAACCAGAAGGAATTTAAAAAAACCCCGAAACCTGCTCTGGAAAGGCTCGTTCACGCTCATATTTTTCTGCTGAATAATGTGAGGGAAGAGGATTTGTTGGACAAAACCGCCTGGGGCGTGTGCCTGGAGGAGGAGGAAGAGGGGGCTGGCCTGGCTGGCAGCGCAGCCGGGAGAAATCTTACCAGCAGCTGCGGGACAGGCAGGGGCTTCCCCTCCTTGCTCAGGGAGACGTAGGTGAAGAAGGCGCTGACAGCACGGTACCGCTCCCGAGACTCATCCACAAATGGGTCGGCATCCACAAAGACTTCGATTTCCATGGACTTATTGCTCGTGAAGGTCATGCGCCCTGAAACAGTGATAACGCTGCCTGCGAAGCGGAGAGGGGACGGTTAAGCAGACGGCCACCGCTTCTGCCCAGAGGAAGGGAGGAAGTGGTCCTGCTGGCTTTATGCTTAAGCCACATCTTAAGCAGAGCTTCTTGGCACAGGACATGTCTAACAGGGACTAAATTCCTCTGCCAGCATGTCCTGAGCACACATCCAAGGGAGCTAGGACGTGGCAGTGCAGGAGAGCGAAGCACCCGCCACCGCCTCCCGTCACCTTTTTTGATCTTCTCGTGGAAGTTGATGGCATCCACCGAGGCGGTGACAATGTTGGTCTTGCAGTGGCGGGCAGCCACAATCCCAGCCACCTCGTCCATGAGTTTCATGGTGACACCTGTGAGGGAGGCAGAGGGTCCCGTCTCAGGGAAGCCGGTGGGATTTGGGGAAGAGCCACTTGTAGAACAGTAAGGCCTTTGCATGACCAAAGCTACACCAGGGAGTCGGAGTGGAGACTGAATCCCAACTGCAGGAAACCCCCGGTACTGGCACAAAGACTCCTGTCACGGGTACCTGCAGGGCAGCATCCTCACAGACCTGGGCTTAAGATTTAGGCCAGCTCTGGCTCTTCCAAATTTCTTTGAGCAAACCTCAGCCTTGGAAGGTAAGATCAGTCCCACAAACCTCCTGCTTGGAAAGAGCTCTGAGCCACGTTGTTGTTTGGGTTTTTTAAGGACGCAATTAGATGAAGAGCAGCATCCAGCATCGCCCCAGCCCTCGGTGAACGCACCTCTCCCCAGATTCACACCGCATGTGTCCGCCCTGCACTGCCCTGCCCGCCCAGCAGGCAAGAGGAAATTACTCCAGCAAATGGCAGTCACTGTACGCTGGGGATTTATAATCCAACATTTGCAATTTATGAGATGGTGACAAAACTGTAGGAGTTACAGTTCGAGTATGCTGGGTTTCAGGACCGTTTTTAAGCATAGAGGAAGATGGAGCTCTGGTCTCAGCTGAAGCAACACTGAACTGTACAGATGGTGGGAAAGGGCCCAGGCGCCTTCAGAGGCAGAGCCCACCTTCCGAAAACACTGAGACGCACGAGTCGCTCTCAAACCACGCGTCTGATCCGGGGAAGAACCACGCCAGCCGTTGATGGAGGCAGCACACACTCACCTCCATGCACAAAGCCCAGCAGCGTGCAGTCCGACGGTCCCACCAGGTGGATCAGGCTGGACTGGCTGTACCCAACAGTGTGTGGCTCTGGTTAGGGAAGGAGAACAGAGCAGAGAAGTTCTGAGAGCAGAGGCCATTCATGCCTCACAGGCTGCCACCCCCCTCCAATGCCCACCCAGCAATTTGATTGCTCATTTCTTCTTTCAAAGCTTTCAAAGAGCCCAAAAGCAGATGCGAGGGAGCTGTGGCTGTACACCTTCTCTCCTCAGGCCTCCAGCCGCAGCTGAATCTCCCCAAACCTGCCGCTTAGTGGTGTCACCCAAGCGCCATGCTTTCCCCTTGGCCTGAAGACCTCAGCCCCCACGTCCCACAGCCCTGGCACACGCTGGTGACATCTGACTCGCCACTAAATCCAGGTGACAGAAATCACACCCTCCAGAGGAGAACCGCTCTCGGGGACGGCTGCATTTTCCATCTAACCAGAGATGCTAAAGGCGCTTAGCGCAGGAAAAACCAGCCGAGCCCCCGACCGCTTGGCATCACCTCCTCGGGGAGGACACCCACACAGCAGCACCCGCGGAGCCTTACCTTTTGTCTGCCTGTCTGCGAGCAGGGAGAACAGAGGGGAAAAAGCATTTGAGCAACTTTCATCCCACACCTTTCCCCCCAACAATCCCTGTGCGCTGCTTCTGCCCGAGGACCACGGCTGGTCCTGGAGGCCACCAGCCACTCACCCCCTCCACTCGCCATCAGCACCACCACCATGTTTCCAAGGCAATGCTTTCAGTAGGAAAGGCATCCCCAGCGATCCCCCAGGGAGAGCGTGTGTCCCCCCCCAGCTCCTCCCCATAGCTCATCCTCCCCTTCAACCACTAGCTGTTGAACTTCTGGCTAAAAACTGACTTCCAGAGAGGGGCTGCAGCTGCAGAGGGTGCAAAGCCCTCACCCAGCACTAGCCTTTACCCCAGACTGAGCAAAACCGGCTCCTGATGCCCGGGAGATGCACAGAGCAGCAGCAGGACCGGTGTTCCAGCAGAGGGCATCCCACCCACCAGCCCCAGCAGTGGATCACAGGCGCCCACCCATCTCCCCCTTTGCTCACACACTGTGGCTCACACAAAATCCCATTCCCATCCCCGATGCAGTGTTCTGGAGCACACGCTTGCAGCCACGGGTGCCTGGGGATGGCCAGAGCTGCCTCGGGGACCCATTGAACCTCCCGGCGATGCCGGGATGTTTCCACAGGCCACACGCTTCCCGTGTTACCTGGGTTGATGACAGGTAAGATCACGTCACCGTTTCGCTGCTTCGTTTCCAGCCGATCCAGCTTTTGTTCCTCGTAACGCTTCTTCCCCTCGTCCTCCTGCTCCTGTCTCGCATACTGGAAGGCAAGGCCAGTAAGGACAGGGCTGGCAAAGCCACCGGTACAGCCAGAGGTGCCAACAGGGCCAGGTTAGCGCTGTTCCTCCAGAGAGGGCGAGCTCCAGTTTTTGTGGAGCAACCTGAGCCATCCTACCTGGATGGGGGGAACCTCAAGGACTTTGTTCACGTTCTTCAGGGACAGCGGCACGTACCACAGCGTTGCCTTGTTCGTCACCTTCTTTGCCCCTGGAGGAGGGGGGGAAGAGGGTGGCCGTGTCGATGCCAGCAGCGCTTCGCCTGCAACTGGCACTGCCACGGTCAGGGCTGGCCGCAAGCTGGCGATGCTGCCGGCACTGAGAGCCCCCTGCCCTGCCGGCTCCTGCTGGGCTCTGGCTCGGAGCAGATGTGACAACGCGCTTTGGGATGACGTCTTAGCAAGCGGAGCCAGTTGCCACAGCAACGGCAGGAAAAGGGCCTCTTTCAGGCCAAAGGAGCCATGGGCAGCAAAGGAGGAGTTAACAGTGGATTTTTCCGTTCCTTGCTAAAAACCCAGGGAGCCTGCCTGGCTTCCCTTCCCAGTGCCGCCCTACCCGCCACCCCCAGCACTCTCAATAAAAGGCAAGATGTCCCCTCTGCCCGATGCTAGGAACAGGGTCACTGCCGCAAGCTCTCGGCTCTCACAGTTATTCCTGGGGTTCTGGGGCAGAGCCGCCAGCAGTCACTCACCTGTTAAAATGTTCTCGGACATGACGTTGACCTGGACCTCCACGGAATGCCGGGAGGTGTAGGTGATCTCGGCGCTGACGTTGGCCACCTCGCCAATGCACACCGGGGAGAGGAAGTCCGTCCGCTCCACCCGTGCCAGCGCAGCCACACAGGGCTCCTGGGGACAGGGGGACAGCGAGGGTAGTGGCCACAGCAAAGCCACGCAGGACCACAGCCAGTGGCTCCCCGGGGCTGGCCCAAGCCACGCGTGGCCCCGGTGCTTTGATCTGTGCCTTAGCCAGTGGCTGCACTTCCTTCCCCACCCAGAACCGATGCCAGGGTGACTCACCCTTCACAGGGGATAAAACATTAACAGTAGCGTAATAATGCTTCTGCTTGTAAAACACAACTTCAGCGGGATGCTTCCAGCTACTGCGGCCACACTCTGGCAGCAGCCGGAGCCACCAGCAGTTTGCATGCAGGAGCGTTTCCGGTGCAGGGGGACAAGCGGGCAGGAACCCAGGGATGCCCAGTAGCACCAAGGGACCCCCTGCTCCCCGAGGTGTGCAGTGGGGTCAGGGAGTCGCTGGGCCAGAGCCCGGTGGGCGCTCCAGCACCTACTCACCCCGGCCTGGGAGTTGCAGTGGCGGGTGCTGATGATGGCTCCCGCCTCCTCGATCATCTTCAGGATGGTTCCCCCGTGGACGTTCCCTGCGACATTGGCATCGTCCGGGCGCATGATCCTGCCGGGAGAAGGACATGGGAGCTCACACCCCCCACCACACCCCCAGCCCAGGTCCCGGTGCAGCGCTGCTGCCCTACCGAGTGAGCTGCCGGGCCATCTCACCACGCCGATGCCGGCAACGTCACCGGCACTGCCTGCACGTGGCTTCCTGTGAGCGGCGGTGGAAACCGCCCCAAATTACCACTGGGAGTGGAAGCAGGCATCGCCCCGCTGCTGGGGCGAGCGGTTGCTTGGCTGGGAACGCATCTGACCGCCACCCCACCGTGGCAAACCGAGACCGAGCCAGGCACATGCCGCCACTCAACCTGGCTTCCCGGCAGCGGTGGCTTTTGCTGGAGTGGCAAATAACTGACGAGAGGAGGGAAGATGGGCAAAGGCCATGCATGGAGAGGAGCCGTCGGCAAGGGGGCCATGGCAGAGACCCGCAGCGGGCAAAGGCTGGAACACCGGCACACCCGCCCCGCCCTGCCCGCTCACACGCACCCGCGCAAGGGCACGGCGCTGCTTGGCTGTGTCCGGTGCGGGCAACGTCACCAGCACTGGCACCAACGCTGGTGCAGGCAGTGTGTCCGGTGCCGGCAGCGGTGCAGGTAGCACCGCCGGTAGCATCCCGGTTGCAGGCCGGCCCTGCCCCCGGCGCCCGCCCGCAGTCCCCCGGCCCGCCTGCCCGTCCCCGCCCAGCCCTCCCCGGGGTCCCGGCCGCGGGACGCGCGGCGGGGCCGTACCTGGAGACCTGGATGGCGGCCGGCCCCGGGCCCGCGGCCCCCCGCTCCGACATGGCGGCACCAGCGCCCCGCCCGCAACGGCGCTGCGGCACCGCCACGCCTCGCCAGGCCCCGCCCCGCGCCGGGGACACGCCCCCCGCGCCTCCCCATTGGCGGGGAGCGCCCCGCTCCGCCTCCGCGCCGGCGAGGGGCGGGGCCAGGGCCGTGCCGGCTGCCGCCGTGCGGGGGCGCAGCGCGGAGCTGGTGCCCCGGTGCCCGGGGACGGAGCTGCGGTGCAGCCCGGGGCGCTGTGCGCACCCCACCGGGACAGGGGTCCCTGGATGGGGGCTCAGGCATGGGAAGCGGGCCAGAGCCGCCCGATCAGGCGCGCACAGGCACGGGCAGCGGCCAGCCGCCTCCCCGCTCTCTCCTTCCCCGGCACTGGGGCGGATGGGGAGGGGTGGAGGGGTGCCGACCATGGCGGGGGGCCCGGGGCTGTCACCGTGCACAGCTTGGCGGCGGGGGCGGGGACTGCAGCGCGGCTGCCCGTGGAGACACGGTGTTCCGGTACCGGTACCGCCGCCTGTATGGGCCGCCGGCGGGGAGGCGGCCGTGCCGCTGCCCGCGGTGCTGAACGCGCGGTGCCGCCGCTGTCCGCAGTGCTGAGTGCGGGGCTGTCCCAGCCCGCGGGTCCCGCCGCCGCCGCCCGCGGTGCCGCCCCCCCACTGCCCGTCCCGGCCCCTTCGCGGCGGGCGGAGGCAGGGCACCCCGCCCAGCACCCCGCCGCTCCTGCCCGTGCTGCCGGGACCGGCAGCCGCACGTCGGGGCTCCCGGAGGAGCGCATCACCGCCGCGCCGCTCGCGTTGGCGGGTGGCGTGCGGCGAAAAGTGACACGCGTGGTGCGGGGAGAACAGCAGCCCCCCAGGGCCGGGGAGGGCGGCGCCAGCAGCCACGCACGGGCGGCTGTTGGGGACCCCCGGACCGCCCCCGGGCCCGGCCGCGGCACAGCCCCACTGCCGTGGCGGGGAGCGGCGCGGGGGTCCCGGGCGGCGGCAGCGGGCAGCCGTCGGGCGGGGCGGGCGGAGGGGCGGCCCCGAGGGAGGAGGAGGAGGAGCCGGCGGGGCCGGGGGCCGGTGGGGCGGCAGCGCCGCGCAGTGCCAAGCGGCGGCCGGGGCCGCCACCGGGGCCGCCGCCGGGGCCGTCGGGGCCGGGATGGCGCTGGAGCGGGCGCTGCTGGCGGCGCGGCAGGGCGACGTGGAGGCGCTGCGGGGGCTGCGGACGGCCGGACTGCTGCGGCCGGGGCTGCGGGACGCCCTGGGCGCTTCCCCCGCACACCACGCAGCCCGCGCCGGCCGCCTCGCCTGCCTCCGGTATCTGGCGGCCGAGGCCGAGCTCCGCGGGGACGTGCGGGCGCGCAACGGAGCCACGCCAGCCCACGACGCCGCCGCCACCGGCAACCTGGCCTGTCTCCAGTGGCTGCTTACGCAGGGGGGCTGCGGCGTGCAGGTGCGAGCGGGGCGCGGGGGGCTTGGGGGGGGGCGCAGAACCCCCGGAGGGGGCTGTCCCCGGCCCCGCGTGGGTGGCGGCGGCCGCGGGGAGACGGCGAGCCGGGATCCCGGCAGGCACGGGCAGGACACCACCGTGCGGAGCGGGTGGCAGCCGGGGGGACCCGGGGAAGCCCCCCGTATCCCGGCGGGGCTCAGCCCCAAGGGGGACACAGATCCTCCGGGGCCGTGCCCGGGGCCACCGTCCCCTCCCGGCGTTACACAACGGCAGGACCGGGACGGTAAGCGGCTTGCCCCGGGGCCGGCCGAGAGCTAACGCCATGTGACGGGCGGCAGGCAGAGGCGGCGGCGGAGGGGAGCGGGGATTAAGCGGGAAGGACGGGGTCAGCCCCGCTGCGGTGCCCTCCTGGCGGGGGGCCAGCTCTGCCCGCGCCCCGCCGAGCCTGGAGGGCGGCCGGGACGGCGGCACCGCGGGGCCCTGCTCAAGCCCCCGCCACTGGCAGCACAAGGGGGGCTTTGTGCAGCTCCCCCGGGAGGGCAGAGACTCTTGTCCCACCGCCTGTCCCCTCCCTCCGGTCCTGCTCCCTGCAGACGGGACCTCCGCCCCGCCAGCCCACCCTCCAGGGGCAGCTCCCGGCTGGGGGACACCCCGCGGCCGCCCGCGGTCCCCAGCCCCACGCACGCTTCCCGGGGCCGACGGCCGCCTCGCTTCCTCCCGCAGGACACAGACAATTCCGGTGCCACCATCCTACACCTGGCAGCCCGCTTCGGTCACCACGAGGTGATCGACTGGCTCCTCCGCTTCGGCGGCAGCGACCCCACGGCGGCCACCGACACGGGAGCGCTGCCCGTCCACTACGCCGCGGCCAAAGGGGATTTCCCCTCCCTGCGACTCCTCTTGGGACACTGCCCAAGGTAACGGCCCCCGCTGCCGGTAGGTGAGGTGGGCTCCGTGGAGCCCAGGAGAGGGGGGGGGGCAGGGGAGCACGGTGCCCGCTGCCACCCCATCCCCTCCCTCCACCCACCGGGCGAGGTGCCAGCGCTGGGGACGGATGCCGCAGCCACCTCATCCCCTGGCTCCAAGGGCAACGCGGCGGCGTTATCAGGCCGGGCAGCAGCTGCACCTTCTTTATGGCCCGGAGAGAAAGGGCGAGGAGGAGCGCGCCGAGCGCTGGCAGAAATATTGCGGGCGGCGGGCGGCGGGGCCGCTGGCAGGGCGATAACACAGCCGCCTTTGTCCGCCCGCCGTTATGTAAATGGATTAGGCTGCCCGCCCAGGAGAGGCCGCTCCCCATGCCAAGGCGACCTTTCCGCCCGCCCTGGGCCGCGGGCATCGGTGGACGCGGCAGCCCCCGCATCCCTCCTTCGCCTCCCGAGCGGTACCGGGGCCGGGCCGGTGCCCCGGGGCAGGCAGCACGGCAGCCCCCAGGCGCACGGGGCCAAGCGGGCAGTGCCTGGTCTGAGCTCCTGCGGTGCGCAGAGGCCGCTACAAAGAGCCCACGGCCCCGGTGGTGCTGTTACACCGTGGCCGGGCTCGAGGGCTGCGGGTGCTGCCCTGCATCCAGGGGGTCCCGAAGCAGCAGGAGGTGAACCAGGGCGCAGCACCCCTCTGTCCCTGGATGCCACAACCCCAGACCCCTCTATCCTTCCTCCCGGGCAGGGACACAGAGCCCACTGCAGGGTCCCTGTGTTCCCGCGGCACCCACTCCCCCCCTGCTCACCAGTGCAGCCTCCCCCGCCCCGCCCTTTATCCCCTGCCCCAGGTGTGAGCCCGGGCCCTGGGGGGGGGGATTAACCCCTCACAGCCCACAGCCTGGCCCTGTCCCAGCTGCAGCTCCTGCTTGCTGCTCACGGTGTCGGCCCCGGTGCAGCACGGCACTGGTGGCAGCCCTCCCGCGATGGCTTTCACGCTTCTTGCTGGGGTTGCTCCGCTGCCGTCGCCGCCTTCCCCCTGAATTATTTAGGGCTGGCCCTGCTCCCATCCCCACGCCCGTCCGGAGGCTCCTTTACAGCCGCGAAACCCAATCCCCGCGTGCCGCCGTGGGATGCTGGTGCTCCCGGCCCATCTTCGCTCCGGCCCTGCGGGGTCTCCAGCAGCCGGTGGCCTGGCGTGGGGTCGCAGCCATCTGGCAAAGCAGTTTATGGGTCTCACCCAAATGGCTTAACCCCTTCCCAATTAGTGGTAAACGGCAATCAGGCTAAATGCATGCCCGTGTTCCCACTGTCCCCCTGCACCCCAACCTGCCACTGCCCAGGCTGTCCCTGCTTGGTGTGCCAGCCCGGGGCCGTGGCACCATGGGGCAGGCGTCCTGCGGCACGGCACGGCATGGCGGGCAGCCAGTGCTGACCGCAGCCCGTCTCATGGTTACAGGGATCAATTATTAAGGGCCCACGATCGTTGCGATAACAGAGCAGAGTATTTATTGCTCTTCCTTTTTTAAATATTCAACAGGTTTTTTTATGGAGCACTTAATAAAACAGCTTCCTGTGCGGTGGGGATGCAGGATGCAGGGATGCAGGGATGCGGGATGCAGGGATGCAGGATGCAGGATGAGGAATGCAGAACACAGGGCTAATGGATGTGGGGATACAGGATTTTGGATGTGGGCTGCATGATTCAGGATGCACAAGGGACACAGGGACACCAATGCCACCAGGGTGGCAGGGGGACACCCGTGCCCAGCAGTGTGGCTGGTGGGGGGCAGCGGGGCCGGGCAGAGCCATGGTTCAGGTCGGCCTTTCCCTGCCAGATCCCACAGCCGGTGCTGCCTAAGCCGCTTACTCAAAAATACTGCTACATTGCAGTGTCCAAAAACAGCCGGAGGAAGCAGCTTAGCCTAAGCGGGCTGATTAACTTAACAACCTCCCGCTGCAGCCACCGCCGCTGCAGGGACCTGGCAGCAAGCTGTGGGGTGGCCAAGTCCCTGCCCACGCTGCCCGGCCCTGGTGCTGCCCTGCCTGCCTCCAGCCAGTGTGTCCCTTGTGTCCCCCATGTCCCACATCCCCATGACTCACGTGTCCCCCGTGCCTCGTACCCCCCATCCTGCCGGTGGTGGCTGTGATGGCTGATGGGCACTGTGCCTCGCTTGCAGCACGCTGAGTGCCCAGACCAAGACGGGGGCCACCCCTCTGTACCTCGCCTGCCAGGAGGGCCACCTGGAGATCATCCAGTACCTGGTGCAGGACTGCGGGGCCGACCCCCACGTGCGCGCCCACGATGGCATGACCCCGCTGCACGCCGCCGCCCAGATGGGCCACAACACTGTCATCGTCTGGCTGGTAAGAGCCAGATGGACATGGTGGCACGGCATGGTGGCATGGCATGGGCTGCGCAGTGCCAGCGCTCATCCCACCCGCCCATGCAGATGAGCTTCACAACGGTGAGCCTGTCAGAGCGGGACGCCGAGGGGGCCACAGCCATGCACTTCGCCGCCAGCCGCGGCCATGCCAAGGTGCTGAGCTGGCTGCTGCTGCACGGTGGGGAGATCACTGCTGACAGCTGGGGCGGCACGCCGCTGCACGATGCCGCTGAGAATGGCGAGCTGGAGGTGGGTGCCGGTGGCACACGGGGTGCTGAGGATGGCGAGGGGCACCCTCCGACCCTGCCACGCGCCCCCCCTCTCCCCAGTGCTGCCAGATCCTGGTGGTGAACGGCGCCGACCTCAGCATCCGCGACCAGGATGGCTACACGGCGGCCGACCTCGCTGACTACAACGGCCACAGCCACTGCGCCCAGTACCTGCACACCGTGGAGAACATGGTATGGCAGCACCCCGGGGCTGAGTGCGCGGGGAGCGCGCGGGGAGCGCGCGGGGCCTTACCGCTCCCCCCTCTCTGCCTGACCACGTGCTGTGCCGGCAGAGTGTGGAGCACCGCGTGCTGTCGCGAGACCCCTCAGGGGATGGGGAGTTCCGGCAGCCCGACTCGGGCATGTCATCGCCCAACACCACGGCGTCGGCGCCTCAGGCCCGCTTTGAGGTGGGGTCCCCCACCAGCACCCTCTCCAACTACGACTCCTGCCACTCCAGCCAGTCCAGCACCGGAGGAGAGAAGAGAGGCGGCCCCCCGGGTGCCCCTGCCGCCCGTGAGTGCGGGGCCGGGGGGCGTGGGGTGGGGGGCATGCAGCCGGCCCCCCCTGACCCACTCCCCTGTGCAGGGGTGCCCGAGCCGGCGCTGGCGGACATGCAGGCGTACATGGACATGCTGGACCCCGAGACACAGCCACGGGGACGGGGGCCGTCAGGCGAGGCCCCCCTCCCACCACCACCCCCCGCCTTCCCCCCGCCACCGCCACCACCCCCTGCCACCCGGCCGCCCCCGCCGCCCCCTGGCTACCCTGCACCCGTGCCCCCCAGTGCCCTCCACACCGCCGACATCTACGTGCAGGCCAAGAACAACCTGCGGCACGTGGAGCGCCAGGCACCGCGCCGAGAGGTACGGCCCCGCGCCCTGTGCTCCATGCCCCCGAGCCTGGGGGACGTGCCACCCAGTGGGACTGTGGCTGCCCACACTGATCCCCCATGGGAAGCTGTTAGCTCTTGGCAGCACCCAGAGGGGACAGCCCCGGTTTGAGGCCATGTGCCCACAACACCAGCACACACCGGGGGGCCGGGGTGCAGCCATCAGCAAGGGTACAGCGAGCCAGGGCCACCGATGCTCCAGTGCCACCGCGGCACGGGGCGGCCCCACTCCGCCGCCAGGCCTGCTGGAGCCCGTGGCAGCACCGTGCAGGCCAATGCGTGTCGCTGGCCGTTGCAGCCGTGCCCACGCCGGTGCCACCGGCAGCACACCGAGCTGGGCGTGGGCGGCTGCGCAGGCTGTAACTCGAGCGCCCGGCTCCAGTGTCGCCCACGCCACAGGTGTCGGGTGGCACCGCCGGTGCTGCCAGCAGCTGAGAGGGCTCAGCCGGGTGCGCACAGGTAAGAGGGGTGCAGCCTGCTGGGTGGGCGGGGGGCACAGGGAGGCGGTGGGCTCAGGGCTGCCCCAATACCCTGCCATGGCTCTTGCCACCCCACCGGGGACGGGAGCCCAGTGCACAGCTGTGGCCAGGGCATAGCCCAGTGCCGCGGGGGACAATGGCACATGGGATGGGGGTCTCGGCGGAGCGGTGAGTGCCAGGCCCGTGCAGGGCTCAGGACCCCTCTGGGCTCACTGTGCACGGCCCCAGCTTGTTAGCGCTTACCGAGGTAATGAGCAGCACTGCCCAGGGCCTCTGAGCCGGGCTGTCCAGGGAGGTGCAGGCGTGTGCCAGGGCAACGCAGGTGCCCCATGCAGCAGGGCTGAGCGGCACAGACCCTCGCGGGGCTGGGGCTGCTGGAGTGGGAGCCAGGCTTGGCACAGCGCCCGTGGCAGCCGGAGCAGGAAGCGCCCAGCTGGCGCTTGTTGACTTAGCTGGGGCTGGCAGCAGCAGCGAGTGCCCGGGCTCACCGCGCAAATGCTGTGGGTGGAGGTGGCACACGGGGAAATGCAAATAGCGGGGCCCCTGGCATGGGGAGTGGGGCTGTGCCAATGTGGCACGCCAAACCCAGGGACCAGCGCGGCCCCTTGCAGCGCCAGTGCTTGGCAGCACGACCCACAGAGCTGCTGCGGTATGCACCGGGGTGAGCCAAGGCTGCGCTGCCTGGAACCCCATTCAGAGGGAGGTTTGGAGCCCAGCCCCGGCCCTGCAGGGGGATAAGCTCCAGGTAATCCTCAGGGCCAGGGCACGGCGCTCTGTTCCCAGGGGGTTATCCCAGGGGAGGCTCGGCTGGGCTCCTGGGCACCAGCCATGGTGTCACGGTGCCAGGCGCTGATGTCACGTGCGCACAGCCCCTGGTGCAGCCCAGTGCCAGGCAGACCCCCACAGCACACGCCAACCATCCTCCCAGCCTGGCATCTGCCCCACGGCCACCCTGGGCACGGCCGGGCACGGCCACGCTGAGCCACGCTCCCCGTTGCAGCTGACGTCGTGCGAGAGCAGCCCCGAGGGCCTGCGCCGGGTCGACTCCGCCAGACGGTCAAGGAATTTCGGCAAGCAGCCGAGCACCGGCGACTACTACAAGCACCTGGGGCACGGCACAGCCGAGCAGCCTGGGCCCCGGCGGATGGCACACAGCGAGGAGGTGAGCCCCAGCCCTGCGCCGCGACCTTGTGCTGGACTCAGCAGCACCGGCACTGGGCAACGCCTGCCCGCGCTCTCTTTCAGGCGTCGCCCATCTCAGCAGACACCATGCGCAACGGGGAGAGCAAGCCCAGCGCCGAGCTGCCGCCCCCGCCGCCCCCGCCGCCACTGCCCGACACCGCCTGCCCACCGCCCCCGCCGCCCCTGCCCCCGGCCGAGACCCCCACCAGCGCCCGCCGCTCCTCCTCCTCCACGGGAAGTAAGTGGTGGGGCGCCGGGCGGGCGTGGGGAGTGATCCCGGGCACTGCCCCGTTGGCTGCACCATGGTGCCAGCCGCCCCGGCGCGTCTCCTCCCGCGGCGCTCTGCCTGCGCAGCTCCTGATGGCCTCTCTGTCCTTCTCTCCTCCGGTGTCGGCGTGGGGGCCCCCATGCCGCCCGCCCCGCCTGGTCTCACTGCTGGCCACTTCTCTTCTCTCTTGTCTGGCGGTGGCCAAATCCTTCCTCTGCCGCGCGCCCTGCGCCGCCTCTCTGCTTCTCCCCCTAGGAGGAAAGGCGCTCAGGCAGATGAAGAGTAAGTACCACAGCCCCGCGCTGCCCCCTGCCCAGGGGGTGCCCTGGCCCTGTCCTGTGCCGGAGCCACCAGGCATCGATGGTCTCTGGGGCCGGCAGCCGTCCGCAGCCCTCCTGCCCGCCGAGCCCTCGCTGCCTCGTCGCCAGGCCGCTGTGCCACGTGGGCACTGGCGTGGGACTGCTGAAGCCACCGGACAGGGCTGGCAGGGCCGGGCAGGTGGCCGGGACCCCCCACCCCCATGGCCCCCGCTGTCCCGCCGCCGGCCCCGCACACAGAGCGCCTTTGTTTGCGCTCAGCCGGCTGGCGTGACCCCGCCACGTGAGTGCCACGGCCGCTCCCCTGCCGCTGATTGCAGCCGCTGGCTTGGCCGCCGCTCAGCGTCCGCTTTATTAGCGCCGGCTCCCAGGGCCGGGGGGGTCTCAGCCGGCACTGGATGGCAGCGTGTGCGCCCCGCTGGGCTCTCAGCACCCGCAGCCCTCTGGCCCTGGCGCGGCGCAGGCGAGCGGGGCGAGCTGTGGGTGCCAGCGGCAGGGAGAGGGCTCTGCCCTGGCACGGCACCATGGGCCATTAGGGACCCCCACATGGCTGGCGTGGACGGTGGGTGCTTGCGGGGCGGGCGGTGCAAGCAGCGGCGCGGCATTCCCAGGGGCACTGCCGTGCTCTGGTGCCAGTGCCATGCATCTTAGGGCTCATGGCTGGCAGTGGGGCTGGCTCAGGCTGTTGGTGCATCACTGCTGGGGGCTGCAGGGGAGTGGAGGGGGTCCAGGGCCTCCGGTGAGGTGGCATGGGGTCATCCTGCTGCACCAGGGCTGCCACCGGCCATGGACCCATCCCTCCACAGGCAGGTCGCTGCTGCTGCAGCACGGTGCCGCGGGGTGGGTGGCACTCAGGGCTGGGGCTGTGCTGGAGTGCCAGTAGCTGGGTGTTGGGGTGCTGGTCTCATGGACCTGGGGAGCTGGGTGCCAGGCTGCTGAGTGCCAGGGTGCTGCTCCGCTGGGGTCCCACGGGCGGAGTTGGATGCTGTGGTGCTGTTCCTGTGGACGTGGTGAGCTGTGTGCCTGGGTGCTGCTCCAGCAGGGTCCCATGGACCGGGGGGGCTGGGTGCTGCTCCGCAGGGAGGCCAGGGGCTCCCAGGTGGGGGGGGCAGCCAGCCGGCCACCCCGCCACCCCCATGCCCCACGAGTCAGCAGGGGAGCCAGGGTGGTGGGGGCTGCCGGTGGCGGGGCCCTTACTGCCTGCCCTGCCTCCCCCCAGGCACCAAGTCCTTCAATATGATGTCCCCCACTGGTGACAACTCGGAGCTGCTGGCCGAGATCAAAGCTGGGAAGAGCCTCAAGCCGACGCCACAGAGCAAAGGCTTCACCACCATCTTCTCTGGCAGCGGCCAGGCAGGGGCCAATGTAGGTGGCAGCGGGGGAGCTGGGGAGCTGGTGGTATGGCACAGTGTGGCATGGTGGGCACCCACCCTCCCTCCTTCCTCCACAGGCAGAGTCGCCGGTGTCCTCCCCATCACCCACCAGGACGCCCACCCCTCCGGCCACCCCTGAGGCTGCCGGGCCGCCACGCTGCCTGGCAGGGGGCTCGCCAGAGCCGGTGCTGAACGGGAGCTCGCCAGTGCCGGTGGCGGGCGCTGGGGCGCCGGCGGAGGTGGAGGCGTTGGTGCCGAGCCACGATGAGCAGGGCCGGGCCATCCCTGAGTGGAAGCGGCAGGTGATGGTGCGCAAGCTGCAGCTCCGCATGCAGGAGGAAGAGGAGCAGCGGCGTCAGGTAGGGGGGTCCCGCGTGCTGCGGTGGCGAGCGCAGTGTGGGCATGGCCCAGAGGCTCAGGACCTGGCGAGATAGCATATGTGGCATCGCCTCCAGCTCCCAGCCACACCGGGAGACCACCCCACACGCATGCAGGGGTGTCATGCCCCCAGGGTGCCACGCGCGGTGGCAGCGGCATGGGGACCACGTGGCACGGCCTCAAGAGCCCCTTTGCCCTCTTTCCTGCCGCAGCCCGGGAGCCGCTCACCACCCCCGTGCTGGCACGGGCCACCTGCCCCTGGGGGCACACTGGGACCCGCTGGGCAGCCGATGCGGGAGGAGGATGTGTGGCACCTGGAGAGGCAGCTGGGGAGCCTGCGGGTCATGCACGAGGCGCAGCCGGAGCTGCCACCGCTCCTGCCGCTGCTGGCTGCCCCAGCGCCCCACCACTCCACCCTTGCCTGCCAGGACCCCTCTGCCCACGGCAGCCAGCCCCCCGTGCTGCCCAGGAGTGTGGCCGTGCTGCCTGCCACCCTGGGGAACCAGGAGGGCCCCGGGGCAGGGGGAGCAGTGGGCAGCCCTGGTGCCCAGCACGATGCCCAGCGCGAGATCCTGGGCTGTGGCGTCTCCGTCCGCAGCCTCAAAGCCAACTATGAGGGGCCAGGGGAGTCCCCCGCGCCCCTCCCCAGGGTCACCAAGCGCAAGCGGGCGCAGCTCCCCAGCAGTGCCCGCCAGCCCATCCTGGAGGAGGAGTACAGGGACGGGGCACTGCAGCGGTGCCGGCCAGTGCCGCCAGAGCCGAGCGGCCGGCGGGAGCACGCCGAGGTGCACAAGGACCGCACCATCTTCCTCTTCTTGGAGCACTGGAAGAAGCGGGCGCTGGCAGCGGTGCCTGGCGAGGAGCGGCCGCAGCGGCCTGTGGGGCGGCGGTCGGTGGCGGGGCGGCTGCTGGCCCGCTGGAGGAGCGTCGCCCGCCGGGTGCCGCGGCGGCAGATCCGGAGACTGAGCCGCGCCACGGTGCTGTACTGGCCCCAGCACTTTCTGCCCCACGTGGGCGGCTCGCCCATGGCCCACGACAGCCTCCCCCTCGACCTCTTCATGCTGGGCTACTTCCAGCTGCTGGAGATGCCGCTCAGCCCCGAGGAGCGGCGCTTCCGCCACCTCCTCTGCTGCGAGATGTTCGAGCGCCTGGGCAGCCACAGCTGGCGCCGCGTCCGGCGCTTCCACCGCGCCGCGCTGCAGCGGGTCGAGGCGGGACACCGCCACTGGCTCGATGGCTTCCAGGACCTTGTGCAGGAGTTTTTCGGGGACGGCCACACGGCGGGGGCGGAGAGCCCACCGGAGCGCCCCCCCGCGGCGCCGGTAGGGGAGGGGGCAGCAGCGCCGGTGCCGGTGCTGGAGCTGGGCGGGTTCAGCGAGGAGGATGTGTGCCGCTTCATCGACCGCAGCTTCTCCTTCTGGAAGGAGAAGGAGGCAGAGCTGTCCGACACTTGAGCCTGGCGGGATGCTGCGGCGGTGCCAGCGTGTGGCTCGGGGCTGGCCAGGAGCAGGCGCGGGGGCAGCCGGGGGCAGCAGGACCCGGTGCTCGGCGGGGCTCGGTGCCGGCCGCGGTTGCAGTGTGCCGCTTGCCGTGGCTGTGTGCTGTGCGGGGCCGCGGCCCCGGGGCTGCTCCCCTCTGCTGTGGCGTTTGTGGTGTCGGGGCAGCGTGGGCCCCTGCGTGTCAGTGAATAAAGCTGTGGTGTGCTGCCAAGGGCTGCCCGCGCCGCGCGCTCCTTCCTCTCCCCGCGCCCGTGGGCGGCGAGGGGCAGCGGCGGCGACCCGCGTGCTGGCGCCCCCCGCGCGGGAGCGCGGCTCAGCCCGGCAGGGCGCGGTGCCACGGGCCGGGTGGCGGTGCCGGTGGCGAGGGCGGGCTGCCGGCGGTGCCGGTGACGCCGCTGTCTGTTGCAGGAGAAGGAGGAGGAGGCGCGCCTGGCCAGCATGCCGGCCTGGAGGAGGGACATCCTGCGCAAGAAGCTGGAGGAGGAGAGGTGAGCCGGGGCCGGGGGCTCTGCGCCAGCCATCCCCCCCCACGGCCCCGCTGACCCCGCTCTTCCCTTTGCCTTTCAGGGAGCAGAAACGGTGAGTGCCGCAAGCCCCTTCCCCGGGCAGGCGGGTGGGCATGGGCGCTCTGGTGGCCCCGGTGACCGCAGTGCCCCGTGCCCTCCACTGCCGAGCAGGAAAGAGCAGGAGAAGCTGAAGCGGGAGGAGGAGGAGAAGGAGAAGGAGCAGTCGGAAAAGCTAAGGACTCTGGGGTACGATGAGACAAAGCTGGCACCCTGGCAGCGGCAGATCATCCTCAAGAAGGGGGACATAGCCAAGCACTAGCCACGCCACGCCGCGCCCTGGCTCTTTGCGGTGGGAGGAGGCCAGCAGGTCCCACCACGCACCGGGACGCGCCTCGGCACCCTCCTCCCCACCCGGACGAGCCCCCCCTGCCACCCCAGGCACCTGTAGTCCCCGTCCCGCTGTCGCCAGCCTGCCACCACCCCGTGCTGCCCTTGGCAAAGCAAGCTGCCATGGTGTGGGGCACCTGGCTCCTTGTGCGCCGCCTGGCTCAACCGCTGCAGCTGGGCCTGCTGTGCCACCCGGCTCCCCGTGCTCCCCGCTGGCACTACTCGCTGTTGCTGCCGCGGCGCGCTCGCCTGCCCTCCTGCCCCTCCTGCCTCTGGAGCCACCCGAGGCCGGCTCCCGGCTCGCCTCCCTCCCGGACCGCCTGCCTTTCCAGCGATTAAAACGATAAACCCTGCCAGCCGTGCCCCGCGCCTTCCTGGGGCTGCCCACGTCACCCCCCTGCCTGCACTGTGTCGTGCCCACAGTGGTGCCCCCATTACCTTTACCACCCCCATCACCCCGTCACCTGCGGTGGCCACATCACCAGTGGTTGCCCTGATGCCAGCAGTGTCCCCAGTGCCCAGCCGGGCTGGTGCAGCCCTGGGAAGAAGGGCCAGGGGATGGTGGAGGGAGAACACACCACTTTATTGGGGCAGGGGCAGGCGCGCCCGGCAGCGGGCGGCCTCGAGAACTTTCCCATGGGTTTGCGGCGGGCTCGGCGCCCGCTCGTCCCGCGAGCGGCCGGGCAGCGGGTGTGCCGGGGTGCAGGGTCCCCCTGGCCCTGGGACCAGGGGGACATAAATAGTGGGGACAGGTGGGCAGGGACAGGACATAAAACTGACATAAAATGTCTACACAGCATAAGTAACAATACTTAGGGGTATGGCTTGGCCAAGGCACCCGGCGAGCCGGGGTGGCGGTGCCAGGGGGGTCAGGGGCCCGCCGGCAGGCTCTGGCGCAGCACCTCGGCGCAGCCGGCCAGGTCCATGCGCTCCAGGGCAGCGAAGACACGGTCGAGCGTGGCACTGGTCTGCTGGCACCAGCGCTTCAGCATCTCGTACTGCTGGTCGCGGATGTGAGCCACCTCCAGCTCCACCAGCTCGATCTCCGCCTCTCGCAGCTCCAGCATCCGCATGAACTCCTTCCAGCGCCGCACCGGCACTGCGTCAATGATGGCGTAGAGCTGGCTGCCCTGTAGCAGGGTGCCACGGGGCTCCGCAGGGGCGGAAGGCTCCACCTCACCGCCCGGCCGTGCCATGCTGCCAGGTTGCTCCCGCAGTAAAGCCTGGTACTCAGAGCTCTGCCTCACTGTGCCGGTAACGTGCTCTGTGACCTGGGGGGAGCACGGCCGGGTCCACCCCTGGGCACTGACCTGGCAGCACGGTGTGGCCACAGCCCCGGCCGTGGGGTTGGCTGCCCATGCTATGGGGAGGGGGCTGCCTGCTGGGGCACTGTGCCGGAGCCGCTTCCTCTTGTGGTAGATGGCGAGGGCGCCCAGGAAGAGTGGCCAGATGAGCGCCAGCAGGATGTACTCCATCCCCGAGCCTGCAAGGAGGAGTGGGAGCATCCTGTCAGCCAGCTGGCACAGCATCCCCCACGCCACCGCCCCCCATCCCGCCGCCCCACACCTCGTCCGCCGCCACCGCCACATGCCCGCTGGCACTCCTTGCCGCACGTCTCTGGGGTGCTTCTGCAAGGAGAGGGGAGCCATGGGTGCCGAGCTGCACTGTGCCATGGGCCTCGCACATGTCCCTGGGCAGGGGAGGGTCAGTGCTTACGCGTGGCATGGCTGGCACTCGCCACCCTCGGCATAGAAGTCAGGCTTGCAGCTGCCACAGAGTGTGTCCTGCACCTCCGAGCCTGGGGAGAGGGCAGGTGTCAGGTTGTGGCACAGCAGAAGGCGGCACAGCCGATGCGGGCAGAGCTGGAGGTGGCACAGCCGGCGTGGGCAGAGCCAGAGGTGGCACACTGCGGGCCGGCTGGCAGCACTCACAGGGCCGCTGGATGAGCCGCCCGGTGCAGGGCTGGCACTGCCGGCAGGAGAAGTCACTGCAGCGCTCGTCGAGGCAGTCACGGAAGCGGCCGGGCTCACAGCCACAGGCGATGTTGCTGGTGGCCGAGCAGTTGCTCAGGACGCTCTGGAAAGCTGTTGGAGACGGGCGGTGGGCGGCACGGCACAGGCTGCATGACACAGCACAGCACTCTGCAGCATGGCATGCCATGACACGGCACAGCGTGGCACGCCATCAGCTCACCTTGGCGGTCGCACTCATAACAAGCCTGGCACTTGCGGAAGGTGTTGGGCTGGGTGCGGAAGGTGCCGGTGGGACAGGGGTCGCAGACGCTGTCGTTGCCATGGCTCGAGCAGTGTCTGACCAGGAACGTCCCTGCGGGGACAGCAGGGTGGCAGGGAGCAGGCCCAGTGTGCCACAGTGTGCCGTGCCACGCTGTGCTGTGCCACCTGGGCAGCTCTCACCTGCAGGACATGGGGCGCAGCACTGGCGAGCCTCCTCGATCCAGTTGGTGCCAGCGGGGCAGGGGGGTCTGGTGGCGTGCCTCCGCAGGCGAGCGGGCGGCCACGCCGGGACCCGCCGGCCCAGCAGCATGGCGCAGTCCTGGCACCCCAGGGGCTGCGGTTCACTTGCTGCCAGCCACAGCGCTGCCAGGATCACCTGCAGACAGGGGGAGGGCAGGGATGCAGGCAGCTGCAATGCCCCAGGAGCCACGCACCCACGGGGGGCAGCCCTCGCCCCGTGCTCCCCACCTTTCCGGCTGCACACGCTGGGCTGTCGGAGCCACAGCCGAGCCTGGCCCGGTGCCACTCCAGCAGCCGGGCGCGGGAGGGTTAACGCTGCCAGCGTTGACTTTCCTGGGGTGTCTCTCCCCCGCAGAGGCGATTTCCTCCCCGAGAGGAAGCCAGAGGAAGCCATACCCGGCTCACGCTCTCCCCGATGCTATCGCGCCTCGTACGTGTGCCCCAATCTAGGTCATTGCTCCCCCGCGCCAGGGCAGCGGGTGCTACACCTAGGGGAGCCCCACTTCTGGAGGGCCCCAGCGGCGGCGGCAAGGGGGTGCCCACGCCAGCACCCCCACCCCGGGGAGGGCAGGGGGCCAGGGAGGGCTACGGCAGCAGCAGCGCGGGCAGGGAGCCAGGGGATTCCTCGCCAGGGGCTGGATTTCCCAGTCGCGATGGCCCCGATTACCGCAGCTGAATCATTTGCCGTTAAAGCCGCTGCTGCCCGCGGACTGGAAACCGTGCACGGGCTGTCCCGCTGGCAGAGCTGCGCGGCAGATCCAGGCGGCCCCGGCTGCCAGTGGCACATCTGAGTCACCGCTGAGGCACGGCCTTCCCGGAGCGGGGCCCTGCCTGCCAGCGCGCGGCTGCTCCCTGCCCCGGCACGGGGCTGGTGCGGAGAGCCATGGCTTCCCGTGCCGCGCAAGGGCCGCTCCTGTCCGTAACGCTGCCCCGCCTGAGGCCTCGGCGCCCGCCACCCGCGTGCAGGGGCATCACCTGCCCAGCCCCGGGCTGGCCACCGCCGGCAGCCCTGACCCGTGCCCGCAGGCTGTTGGCACAGCCGGTCCCTGTGGCCAAGCCCACAGTCCCCATGGTGGGGTCATGGCCGTGCCTGTGCCACGCCGCAGGCGCTTTGGCAATGCAGACCCCGCTCCCAGGTGTTCGGGGGGGTGCGAGGGTTTACCCCACCCACCCCCTCCTCCAGACCCCCCATGGCCACCGCCCCAGGGTGCCCCACAACTGGTGCCAGGGGCCATGGGACCCCGGTTCCACCGCACTCACCCAAGCTGCCCCTGGGCAGCAGCGCTTCATCCTTGCAGCCGATGCGGCTGGGTCATGCCGGGCGGCGAGGGGAGCGGGGCAGGAGGCACAGCGGGGTGTCAGGGCAGCTCAGTGCCCGGGCGGGGTGCCCCAGCACCCCATGGCCGCCGCCAGCAGCACACGACGTGCGGCGAGTGAGCGCCAGCCCTCCCCACACAGGCTTTTACACCCAGCCGCGCAGGAGGAAATGCTTTTTTGGAAGTGAGTCCAGGGGGTGCAGAAGCACATGATGGGAGCGCCGAGCGCGGGAGGGACCTGCGCCGCCTGCTTGCCGCCCTGCCTTTCCCACTGGCACAGACCCACAGTGGCTGGGGCGGTGAGGGGACACAGGGAGCAGCGGTGACCCCCTCCCCAGGGCTCCATCCCCACCCTGAGCCCTGGGGCACGAGGCTGGAGCCGCCCCATCCCCTCTGCAGTGTCTGTGCCAGCAGGGCCCCGCGTGCCCACCCCATCGCTGCCTGGTTTTAGGGCTCGGTCATGGCTGAAGGAGAGGCGAGGCGGGTGCAAACGGGCACCAGCTGGATTTATTGCTTGGCCAGGATGGGGAGCACAGCTCGGCGCAGGACGGCAGCTGGCACTCCGGCCACTGCCACGTCTGCCTGCGGCTCCCATGCTCCAGCCCCAGGTGCTGCTGTCCGCTGCTGCCTACCTCACCCCACAGGGAAAACCGTGACCCGGTCAGACCCAGGGGCCACTGCCCACCCCAGCCTAGCACCATCCCCTCTTGGCACCAGCCCCCTCCTCCTCCCTGCGCCACCCGCAGCACCGTGCTACCAGCACCACATCCCTCCTGGCACCTTCCCCACTCACCACTGCCAACATCATCATCCCTTCCCCATCCACCAGAGCTGCCCCCCAGCCCCCCGTGTTCCCAGGGCCACCTGCCTGATGTGGGGCGGCTGGGCCCTGACCAACAGCCCTCATGTCTGCAGACACGGGTTCAGCACGAGCCAGGTGCTGCGTCTGCCCCCACTCCGGGGAGAAGCAGGCAGCCCTGTGCCACCCTGCCCAGGGCACGTCCTCGCCGAGGGGACCAGTCTGCATCCCCATCCATGTCCCCACTGGCACGACATCCCACACCTGCTCTGCCTGTCCCCGATGTTACACTACAGTTAGAAGCAGGAGCAGCTCCTCAGCGCAGCCGCGTGTCCATCCTTGCCCTGCCGGTGGCTCTCAGACCTCCCTGCAAGGCACAGAGTGGGGAGAGATGCCCTCAGCACCAGGACCTGGCCCCTGGAGAGCAGCCTGGAGGCCGGAGCATCCTCTGGAACCTGCGGGCAGGAGCATGCTTACGAGGCAGTCAGCGTGGAGTTGAGCAGCAGCGTGGTCCGGATCCGGTAGAGCTGTGCCAGCGTCAGCTTGCGGTGCTGTGCCGACTGCGGGTCTGAGAGGGTCCGGCGGGCAGGGAGCGGAGGGTCACGACCGAGCTCCCCCGGGAGGGACACCGGGCTCTCCAGTGGTTCCTCTGGCTCTGAGAGCTCGGAAGTGGAGCTGCCACTGCTGCCGGGGGTGGCTGGGGGGCCAGGGGCTCGGCTAGTCCCGGGGGGGCTGGCGCAGAGGTCAGAGAGGCTGCGGCTCTGGATGAGAGGGGCCGGGGGGCTGGGGCGCAGGAGCTGGGGCAGGCTGGCTTCCGACTTGGACTTGAGCACCCTGGCTGGGCAGGGCAGGAGCTGCACGGGCGTCTGGCGGCGCAGCCGGGGCGAGGGGGGCCGCAGGGCAGGGGGGGGCTCCTGCCCCTCCTTGGCCACCCCCTCCGGCTGCTGGCCAAAGTCCCGCAGGGACGTGGGTGAGAGCGTGCCGTAGGCGCTGTCGATGGAGGAGGAGCGGCAGCCGCCAGCCGGGGGGGCCGTGCCGTGGGGCAGGGGTACAGGCAGGGCGCCCGCAGGCAGCTCCCGGGTGGGGGTCTCGGTGGAGGTGGGGGTGTTGGCGGACGTGCCAGTGCTGATGGAGGAGCCATCTGAGGGTGAGCCAAAGGGTGCTGCGTCCCAGTCCGGGGAGGAGAGCTCGTCGCCATCCGCTGCCACCACGGAGAGGGTCTCGGTGGAGCCGTCAGAGGGGCTGCGGGGGCAGCAGGGTGAGGAGGGGGCTGTGCCAGCCTAGGGGTGTGCAGGGGCCCCTTCCCACTCCCTACCATCTCTGTGAGTCTGGGCTGGCGCTGCTGTGGCGCAGGACAGTGGGTGAGCTGCCGGCCGAGGCGCCGCTCTCACCCTCCTCCTCCTCCTCCTCCTCCAGGCGCCGGCGCTGCCGCAGCCGCTGCAGCAGGTTCTGGGGAGGGAGAGACATCAGAAAGGCATGGGGCACCCGTGGAACCCCCGCCCGCCCCCCACGCCCCTCACCTGGGCGTTGCACATCGCCTCGACCCAGCTGCGGCACAGCGACTGCCCGCTGGCCTGGAAGGTGTAGGCAGCCACGGCACTCCCCAGCTCGTTCAGGTAGATGAGGAGGAAGGAGCCTGCGGGCAGGGGCTGTCAGCAGTGCCCAGGGACCCCCCCACAACCCCTACTGCTCCCAGTGCCACTCACCTGTGTCCCTGAGCTCCCGACAGACGACCTTGTCCATCAGCAAGGGCTGCCGGACCACCTTGGTGCGCTCAGCCTTCTTGAGGGGCTTGGTGATGAGGAAGAGGTCGGTGAAGAGGAAGCAGTAGACGTCCATCTGGGGGCAGAGTGGGGCCATGGGCACCAGCCGAGGTGGCAGGCAGGGGTGGGCGGACAGGGGCAGGGGCTGGGGCTCCCCTGTCCCCCGCGGTCCTCACCTTGCTGTCTTTACCTTCCCGCATCCGCAGGCTGCCCTCGAGGAGGAGCTGCCGCGTGTCCTCCGGGGAGGTGCCGGGGATGGGGGCTGTCAGGTCCAGCCGCAGGAACTCCTTCAGCAGCTGCCGGGAGCCCCCGGCGTCAGCACCAAGCGTGGCATGGGGTGGCACAGCATGGCACGTGGTGGCATGGGGGAGCATGGCATGGGTTGGCGTGGCAGGACATTACACAGGGTGGCACAGCACAGTATGGCACAGGGTAGCATGGCATGGCATGGCATGAGGTAGCATAGCGTGGCACCAGGTGGCATTGAGCAGCATGGTATGGCATGGGGGGGCGTGGGGTGGCATGGCAGCTCTGCCATGCCCAGCCTACCTTGTCTACCTCGTCTGTGCTGCCCTCCACCACCTCGTAGGCGTCAATGCGGCTGAGGATGGCGGCCAGGCGCTGCCGCTCCTGCCGCTGGCGCATCCGCGAGTTGACGTGGTCGATGAAGCGCTCCACAGAGCCAATCTGCGGCCGGAGCGGTGGGTGCGAGGGGCCAGGGGAGACCACCCCATGACATGCCCTGCTGCCCCATGTTCCCAACCCCTTACCATGGTGGTGATGGCATCGCGGGCGTGTGGGTCATCCGTCTTCTTCAGCACCGATTTGAGGAGCAGCGGGTACTTGGTGAGGCGCTGGTGGGGCTTCACCAGCATGTCGCTCAGCTTCAGGCGGCTGCACTGCTCGTGCTTCTCAGCCCACTGCAGCACACAGGCATCAGCCCCAGCACCGACCCCCGCCCCGGCACCGGCCCCCGCCCGCTCCCCGTACCGTCACGTAGGCGCGGAAGAGCTCGCTGTCCCGCAGCAGCACCCGCATGTACTCCATGCAGCCCTCCTCCTCCATACAGTACTGCATGTAGGGCTTGAAGAGGGACCCGAACTGGGGGGCACAGCGGGGGTCAGCACAGGGCACACTGCTGCACGCCCCCCCTCCATGGCACGGCATCTCCACTCACCATCTTGAAGCCGTTGAGGAAGTCGATGGGGTCGAGCAGCGCCCCGGTCCGGCGCGCCTTGGCCAGCACTGGGGCCATGACGCTGCGCCACAGCTCGCGGTGCAGCCGGATGATCTCCCCGATATTACTGAAGAGCCGTTCGGCATCCACCTGCGGGGACGAGGCAGGCAGCTGCGTGGGGACAGTACCCCCACCCTGCTGGCACAGCTGGACAGGGGTCCCATCCCCAAGGCAGGGGTCTCCGGCCCCTGCAGCCCCACCGCTCACCTCGCAGAGCAGCCCTGACTCCTGCAGGTTCAGCAGGCAGCAGAGGAAGAGCTGTGGGGACAGAGGGGAGAGTCAGTGGGGTGCAGCCATGGCCCCCCACTCCGCTGTGGTGTGGCATAGCTGCTGCCGCCGGCACTCACATCGGTGATGACTTTGAGCTTGCGGATGTAGGTGGCCTCGGTGTGCAGCAGCTCCCAGATGGCTTCCTGCTGGTGGCACTGCCGGCGTGACAGGGTCTGCTGGGCAGTGTCAGTGCCGTGCCAGTGGCCAGGCAGAGCCCCCGTGGCCCCCCAGGCCCCGCCAGCCCTACCTCTGCACCCTGGATGATCTGCTGCCAGCTGTCCTCCAGCGCCAGCCCGGCCTCGTCCCCATCCTCCTCCCAGGAGTCGCGGTCGAAGCGGAGCTGGGGCGGCAGCTTGGGCAGCCCGAAGGTGCCATAGGCGTGCAGCCTGCTCGCCAGCTGCTCCAGCTTCTCCGTCTCCTGGCCGAAAGCAGCGGGCAGAGTGGCTTGGTGGATGTGCCACGGACCCCCTCACCCTGCCCCAGAGCTGGGGTGGCTCAAGCCCTGGGGGACCCATCCCAGCTCCCCATCACCACAGGCAGCTCCCACGCCCCCTCCCCGTGCCCATGTCCCACCTACCCGCCCGAAGGAGCCAGCGCTGGTGCCAGAGCCGAAGAAGCCGCTGAAGCGGCTGGCAGCGCGGTTCTTCCAGGTGTCGGTACCATTGGTGGGCAGGGAGCCACTGCCGTGGGGGGCTGGCTCAGGGCTGGGGATGCTGGCATCCCCCAGGAACTCCGTCATGTTCTTCCTCCGCCGGCCCGGACCCTGCAGCGGGGAGAGCCGGTGCCCCCCAGGTCAGCACCAGCACCACGCACCCAGCACGGCTGTGCCACCGGGGTGGGGACAGTGGCATGGTGCAGCACAATGCTACAGCAGGGCAGACCTTGAGTTCCCGTGGGACAGACAGACACCCAGATGGCACCCCCAGCCAGCGGGGTTCCCCTGGACACTCTCCCCTGCCCGCACTGACCTGCGTACCTGCATCCCAGGGCCCCGGGTGCTGCCAGGCTGAGCCTGGCCACTCGTGGGCAAGCGGCCCCGGCAGCAGCAGGGCTCAGGGCATCCCGCGGGGCGCAGCACCCGGGCTGAGCCACCCGCCCAGCCGCACTCCTCGCCCGGACGGCAGAGCTGGAGCCGGGCAGGCTGTGGCTGGGCTCCTCCGAAACAAAAGGAGGTGGGGCCAGCACCGAAAACCTAATTTCCCTCCTGGCCGGAGAAGCGAACCAGAGCCCAACAATTCACCGGCAGAGATCAAAGCCGCCGGCCGGTCGCCAGAGCTGGGTCATGGCCAAGTGGCTCTGGCCAGCCTGGGCACCGCTGCACCAGCTGCCTCCCCACACACCCCTGAGCTGTGCTGGGATGCGGGCGATGCCATCTCCTCACCCCAACACAATAGGCAGCAGGGTTGGGACTCCCCGCCTGCCACCGAGCCACAGGACATGGCATACTGCTGCCACCACCACTGGCACAGCCCCGTGCCCTGCCACATCCCTGGCCCCAGGTGAGGAGAGCCACCAGGGGCACCGTCCCCGTTACTCACCGTGCTGCCACGTCCCCAGGTGCCATGGCCACTGCCAGACCCATCACCCCGGTGCAGCTCTGCTCCTGCCTGTCCCCAGGAAGGCAGCTGGGGCCGAGACGCCCACGGGGGTGGCTGGGTGCCCACTGGCTCCCCTGTCCTGCCAGGGCCGTGCCGGTCCCGCAGCCAGGCATCATAGTGCTGGACACGGGCAGCCACCAGCCCTGGCCACGCGGCCAGTTTGTCACCTTCAAGGGCTGCCGACACCCCCAGAGCCGCTTCCCGTGAGCATGGCAGCCTGCTCCCATGGGGAGTGGCAGCCAGCCTTGCCCCACATCTTATCTGGGGCCAGGGTCCATGGGGCAGGACCGTGCTGCGCTCAGCAGCTGGCAGGCACTGTGGCAAGAGGAGGGCCAGTGGCCAGGGCGAGCCCCATGGCTGTGCTGGCACCGAGCAGCTGCCACTGCCGGGGCCCCTGGGGCTCCTGTTTGCCTTTTCTCTGGTGCCAGCCTGTACATGGCATGGCTGCAGGACCGGTGCCACTGGCTGAGCTGCCATGCCTGGCACAGCGCGCTGCCCGTGCACTGCCACCACACTGCCAGGAGCTGAGCTAGCTCCTGGGGGCTCTGAGGATGTTTTCAGCCCACACCACACAAGACCAGCCAGGAGATGCTGTGCCAGTGCCCCACGTCCCCATCTTCCTGGCAAGGATGGCTACAGGGGGATCCCATGCCCCGCCACCCCTTCCCAATTCCTCCCCCAGGACTGGCACCGGCACTCACCAGGCTGTCGGCGCCCTCCCGCTGTCCCAACACTGGCTCTGGCCCAAGGAGCACGGTGGTGCTGGCAGGATGCAGGAGGGGCAGGCTGGCTGACCGGGCATCCTGCGCCGCCTGCTCCACCTTCAGCTCATCCCCGGGCTTGGCTGTGGGAACAGCGGGTGGTCAGAGCCCCCAGGAGCCCTGGGGTGGCCGAGCCTCCTGCCGGGCCCCTGCCGCACCTTTCACCCGCAGGTAGTGCCCCCCAAAGCGGTACGCCTCGAACTGGAGGGAGAGCGGTGTGTGGGACTGGTCCAGGAAGATGTCCACCTTGCCCAGCTCGATCGCCTTCCTCTCGAAGAGCGGCAGCAGCACCTCCCTGCGGGGACACGCGTCCCACGTCCGTCTCTGCACCCGTCCCCGCACCCATCCCTGCATCTGTCCCTGGCACTCACCCCAGGGACTTTTTTTTTGTGGCTGGCATGATCTCTGCCTCCATGTCAACACCGAGATCGAACTTCAGGGTGAAGCACTCCTTGCTGGGGTCCTGGGGGGAGGTGGCAGGCGCTGGCCCAGGGGTCCTTCCCACCCGCCGGGCCCCCCGAGCGCCCTGGGGAGAGGGGCCGGTGCCTTACATCTGTGTGCCTGCGCCAAGCCTTCTTCCTGGGCAGCTTCAGTGCCGAGCTCCTCCACTCCCTGCAGGCACAGGGCGGGCAGGGTGACGGGGACACCGTGGACTGGGGACACGGAGGGGACATGCAGGGCTGGGGGCTCACCCTCTGCTGTCCACCGGTCCCTCCTCCTCCTCCTCCACATCGGAGGCGGCACTGGTGCGCGGGGGACACGAGCGTGTCGACATGTTGCGGGCCAGAATGGAGCCTGCAAACAGGCATTGAGCTGGGCTGTGCCGGGACGCCCAGCCCCGTGCCGGCTCCAGCTGCATCCCATTCCCATCCCTCTGCTGCATCCCATCCCCATCCCTCTGCTGCATCCCATCCCCATCCCTCTGCTGCATCCCATTCCCATCCCTCTGCTGCATCCCATTCCCATCCCTCTGCTGCACCAGCCCCCGGCTCATCCCCCTCCTGCTGCCGCGCCATGGCAGCCCTGAGCGCATCGCTGCTGTGGGGGCACCGGGAGCGGCGGTGCCGGCCGCATCCAGCCCGGCTCACCTTGCGGGGGCAGGTCGAAGCGGACGTGGCCGTCGCAGTGCATGGCGCCATGCAGGCGGCCGTCGCAGAGGTCACACAGGCTGAGGGGGCCGTTGTCGGCCAGCCGCCGGCACTCCACGTGGTGGCATACCTGTGGTGAACACATCCGCTGGGCACAGGGGGTCACCAGCCATGGCACAGGGACGGGCAGCACCACGAGCAGCCGAGACCCCCGTTCCCATCCCAAACTGGTTCTGCCACACCACTCACGGGCAGCGTGGAGGCCAGAGCAGGCACGGGGAAAGCAGTGTGAGCAGGATACAGCCACGAGGCTGGGGCTTCTGCACCGCAGAGCCCCCTCCCCACTCCCCTGTGATGACCAGGGACCCTGGGAAGGCTGCATGTGCCGGGGCACGGGAGTGGGGGGACAGCCACCTGCACCTCGCTGGGTGCTGGGGAGGCCACGCTCCTGCACCACAGCCCCTTTGTGCTGGCGGGAGCAGCGTCCCTGCGGCAGGACGGAGGAAGTGAGCGTCTGCGGGAAAACAATGCTCCAAGCCGGCGTGTTTCCTCCGATTGTGTGCCGGCCGCGGCCGCGGCCCCAGCCCCACCGGGCATTCACAGAGGGTTATTTTTAAACCCCCAGCCCCCGGCCAGCACTCACTTCTTCAGGCTGGCCCCTCTCCCATGCACCATGGTGCCACCGGCCACTGCCAGCAAGCGCTGCTGCAGCACCAGCACGTCCCCATCCCTGTGTGGGACCACCATCGCCACCTGAGGAGCGAGCCCTGCCCGGGCCTGCAGCACGCTGTGCTGCTGCGGGTAGGAAGCACCCGTGCAGCTCCAGCCGCCCCCGCTTCCTGCCCTCCTTCCTCCCGGCGCTGCTGAGGTCAGAGCTGACGCGCTCCCACCACCCGCGCGCTCCCCAAGGGGCCACCAGCCCCCTGCAGCACCCACTGCCGCAGCACCCACCAGTGTCCTACCCTGGGCCATGAGGTAGCCTCAGCTCTGCCCAGGACACCCCGTGCCCCCACCCCAGTCCTTCTCCTCTCCTACCACACGGCCCAGACTGACACCGTTGTGGCACCCCAGAGATGAGGAGCACGGCCGTGGGCTCCAGGCAGCGACCGCAGCCGGTGCTCACTCAGTGGGCATCCCCCGGCATGCTGGCAGACACCTCACTAGGATGTGGGACTCCCCATCTACCCAGTGCCAGCGGCTCAGCCCTGGGCTCGTCCCTGCAGAAAGAGCAGGCCAAGATGCCCAAATCCCTCTGCCCACCCCAGAGATCAGCTCCCGGTCCCACCATGCTCCTGGCACACAGCAGTTCCACCCTTGGCAGCTGCTCCACGAAGCGAAGGGGGATGCCATGCAGCTCTGTGCCACAGCAGGATGAGCCCCCAGCCCAGCCAGGACCCCCCATCCCAAGCTACCTTCTGGGTGCCGTCAGGAGTCTCTGGCAACAATGCAGGACAGCCCGTCGGGCCCCTCTTGGTGGTCCTGGCTGCACCCTGCGGCAGGTGCAGCCCAGCGCCACGCGTGTCCCTGCCAGCACTGGCCCTGCCACCCCAGCCGTGCAAACATAGTGCAGTGGCACCTGCCGGTGTGGCCCCACTGCCACTGCCCGCAGCCTGGCACGGGAACCCCAGGGACTCACCAGGAGCCGGTGTGTGGGTTCAGCCCGGCTCCGTGCCCGGCTGGCCGGTGGGAGAGCAGGGACCCTAAATCCGCTCCGGCGACATGTCAGTGAGCAGGAGGACAGATGGGCTGGTGCAGATTAGCCTGAATCGCACCAGCTAGAGGAAAGGGGCAAGCCCCCACCGTGCTGTTAAATGCCAGCAGGACTGCAACACCACCGGGGAACGTGTGCTCAGCAGGGGCCAGAGGACACGGCTGGCGGGGGGCTGCTGGTTATGCCAGCGGGGCTGTGGGGTGTGGCAGGCCAAGCAGAGCCACCGCTGCCCCTTCTCACCCACGAGACTGACAACAGGCACTGGCAGAAGGCAGCGACCCAGCGCTGCCCACCACCCCACCAGACCCACCTTGGCCGCCCTCCTCTCGCCGGTGCAGTCGGGGTTCTGGCAGCGCAGCACCGTCTCCTCCGGCAGGCACGGCTCAGCTGTGGGAGAGAGGGGGGAGCAGTGTCAGGGTGCTGTGGGAAGACCCCCCCAGCCCCACTCCCAGTCCTGCCCGCACAGGGGGGCCAGGCCAAGCTCCCGCACCGCAAACCCTGCGTTGAAGAGCTTGGCAAAGTGCTTGGGTGCAGCTGAAGCTGGGCCTGCCTGCCCCTGCCTGCCCCACAGCCCGTCCAGGGGATGGAAGCCCATGCCCAGGAGCTGGTGCTGCATCCCCGCTGGGGGAAAGCACCGCGCGTCCCGCAGCGTCAGGATCCGGCACCTCCTGCCCAGCGTCCCAGGTCGCAGGAGCAGGACACAGACCTGTCGCAGCTCAGCTCCTCCAGGGCCAGCACAGACCAGGGCTGCAGCAGGAGCGCTGAACCTGCCACTCGTCAGCCCCCGGAGGGGCTTAGGAGCCACTTTTAGCTTTGACAGTTAAATCGGCCTTGGGGACAAATCCTATTTTGAAGGCTTTTGTTATGTGTCGTGTCTAATAGTGTAAAAATAACGGACTCTGGGTGGCGTGTGGTAAACGAGCAGCACAAACACCCTCCCACACAACAGCCCCGCCACAGGGCAGGGATGCTCCAGAGGGAAGCAGCCCTGCCAGCCACGGAGCCGGTGCAGGGGATGCGGAGAGGCTGGCTGGCGGGGCCACACCGAGCAACACAGGGGCTTCCCCCACCTCGCCTCTCCCCTCTCCCACATCCCTCCTGCCAACAAAAACTGCCTCCGCGCTGGCCTGAGCAGGACCTCAGCCAAGGCCAGGCTCTGACTCAGCCTGCAGGAAAAACCGCATTTTGGGGCAGCACCTAAAAAGCTGCTGCTTCTGCCTGGAGAGGGGGAGGCAATCGCGACCGGCACCAGCTGCCCCGGGCAGCAACCCCGGGCACAGGCAGGGCTGCCGTGGCACAGCAGGCGCTGCCAGCCCCAGTGCAGGAGCAGCCGTGCAGGGCTCTGCTCGCTGTCCCCAGGAGAGGGCCGGGAGCCGGGGCTGCCGTGCTGCCCCCGCGGCAGGAGCACAATGAGGGCTCTGTCCCCGCGGCTGCCCCGCAGCGCCTGCCCCCCACTGCTGCCGTTTCACTTGACCTATCGGGAATAATAACGGAAACAAATATGAAATTCTTTCACACACCCGAGGGAAAGTTTTCCAAACTCACCGAGCACTCGAGGCTGGCCGGAGCAGCTGGCAGTGCCGGGGACCAGCTCCACGCCACCGCTGCCGGCACGGCCAGAGCCGCCTGGCTCTTCCCAAACGCTGACCCTGGCAGCGGGTCACACGCACACCGCAGCCTTACAGGTGCTGGGTGGGAGCCACTAGGCAGGGAGCAGGCAGAGGGACCCCCAGCTCCTGGCAGAGGCAGAAGAGCGTCTGGGTCCCCACCAGACACTTCAGGGCCAGAGGAAGGATCCTGTCCCCAACAGCCACCTCCTCCTCCTCCCGCTGCTGCCGGCTGCGTTACCACGTCCGGCTCTGCCAGTGATGGCAAATGAGTTTGAAACCGGACCGTGCGTGCACCAGAGTGCACCGCGGCAGCTCGCTGCTTCCGACATCCATCTGAGCCGGCAGCATGGCACGGGTTACTTGGTGCTCCCTGCCTGCACCTGCAGCATCCCTGCTGCAGCATCCCTGCTGCATTCCCCAGTGCATCCCCGCCGCAGCCGGAGTTTCTCCCGGCCCCTCACCCTTGTAGCCACAGCTGAAGGTTTTTGGCCAAGCGCAGCTGCCCGCAGCCCCCCGTGCCCCCCGCAGCCACCTACCCCCAAGCTCCTTGCTGATGTCCAGGCTGGAGCTCCAGGAGAAGCGCTCCACCGCTCCGTACTCCAGCCCGGCCAGCCCGGCGGGCAAAGCCTCCAGCTCGTAAGCACCCCGCTTCCTCCAGTACAGAAACATCCTGGGGTCACGGCCGGGGGCCCCCCGGAGCCGTGCCCGCCCCGCCGGGGCCACTGCTGGGACTAACTGGGGGAGCCCGGCTCCGGCTTTAAGAGCAGGTCCCGGTCTCCGGACAAGCGGCGCATTCACGCCGGCGGCCGGGAGCTGTGGGGCGGCAGAGGGTGCCGCTGGAGGCTGCCCAGCACCCGCGCGGGGGGCACACAAAGGGCCTTTCTTCAGCCTCCTACAGACATTGCACAAATTTCACTTTCCGCTGTCTATGAAAGACACTCGGCCCTGGAGACAAGACGCGCTTGTGATTAAAATAATCGGCATGAAGAGGGGGGCTGTTCGGCGGCTCCACCGTCAGACGGCTTTTGGGGGGGCAGGAATGCACCGCCCCGAGTCCCAGCTGCACCCCCGCACCCATGGGCCAGGGGGCCCCAGCCCATAGGGGGAAAGCCAGGGGTCTTCGGGGGGGTTTTCCCCCCTGCTAAATCTGAGCAAATGGGAAAGTACACGCCAGGGCTTTGAACCCCCAAAGGCAGCGAAGGACAGCACCCCATCACCAGTGACCCCTCGGGGCAGACCCGCAGCGAGCACCGGGAGCCGGTGTGGTCCCCCTGCCCACAGCTGCAGCATCCACCTCCGGCCCCGGCAGCTTCGTCCTTCCCCAGAAGGGTCCAAACCAGACCCCAGAGGCTCAGCACGGGGTTACTCACTCGTCCTGCGGCTCCAAGGGAGAGACCCCTGCCCATCACGCTGGGCTGGGCGACGCAGATGCTCAGCTCGGGGACTGCGGGCCTGGGCGGTGCACCCGCACCGCTAACCCGCCTCACCTTTCCGGGTGCCTTCCCCACCCGCGTCCCGAATCCTCGCCTTGCCCGGGATTTTCCCCCAGCTGCACAACAGCTCCCGTAGCTACTGCTGGGGCCAGGTTGCCAGCCAAGTCTGTCCTGTGCTGCCAGACCCAGCCAGATGGGGATAATTAGGCCTGGATTATAGAGATTTAACTCTTTAAAAGACAGCAACACCGCGCAGCCTCTCACAGCTCCTCTCCAGCTCCCCAGCCATCATCCCATGCAATTTGTTCCTTCACAGGTACGTTTGTGGAACACTAGGAAATCTCACAAACCAGATAAAAGCATTTTTTGCAGGTTACTCACACTCACAGCAGCCACTGGCCGAAAAGATCCAGCATCAAGCAGCGCAGCCCTGGCCAGAGGGGGTGTTAATGGGCCCGGCCCAGGGGCTGCGGACTAGGGGCTGGACTCCCCCTGCTCTGGGACACGGGCAGGGCCACGCGGTGCCAGCAGGAAACGCCGTTAGAAGCCAGGTCCAGCAAATGCCTGACGTGCCAGTATTACCCATTCGGAAGTGGTTTTCCCAAGAAGACCCAGGATGCTCACTCACCTCTGCGTGACTCCCACCAGCCTCATCTTCACTCAGGAGCAAACTGCTGCCTCAACGAAGAGCTGAAAATAAAGAAATGAGTAAGTACATACATACATACACACACAGTCCCAGCGGGGCACAGAGCACGTAACACGTGATGAGACCAAGCACGCAGCAGGCGGGCAACACCATCCTCCCCGCTCTCATCCCATTCTAGCCCCTACCCGCACCATGATCTGTCTGGACGGAGCGGGTGACACATTTCAGCTGCACCCAGAGCTCTTCCCACACCCACACTCAAGGTGTTGAACTTAACCCCCAGCAGCAGAGTACGTGGCCAGAGACAGCCACCGCGTCCCCAGCCGCAGGGGCCGTCCCCAGGCCGAGCTGTGACAACGCAGACAAGCGGTGACCGACTGACTCCCTCCAGCGGCTGCACCTGCGGTCAGCCAGGGACAGAGAGGGTTTTACAGCTGGCTCCCTCCTCCGTACCTCTCACGCCCAGACGTGGCTGCGGTACCGAGAACCTCCAGCAAAGCTCTGCCCCAAACCACGAGGGGCCCAGGGTCACGGCTGCCCTGAAGCTATCCCCACACCGCTGCGCATCGCTCCCCGACACCCAGAGCGAACCGAGGGCTGGACTCCAAACAGAGCTGCTGCTGCCCCACGGCAGAGCGCGCTCCACCACAGCCACCCCTGGCCTGCACCGGCCCTGTCCAAACCAACGCAGGCTGAGGAAAAAACTCAAGCCAAACCGACGTTTTCAATAGGTATTTATTACAAAACATCAAAATACAAACTGAAAATATAAAACGTTATCAAAACCAGACATGCTGTAGTACCTACACCAGGGTCTCGCGGAGCCCTGCAGCACCCAGGGCTGCTGTGGCCACACCTGGCTCTTGCCAGTCTCTGTTCGAAACAAACCCCACGGTCCGAGGTCCCCGAGGCCTCAGGTGTAATCGCACTCAAACGTGTACTCCCTCCTCTTGAAATGCTTCTTCTTTTTCAGCTTCCCAGAGCCCAGGATGCTGTAGTTATAATCGGATGTGACGTACGGGATCTCTCCCTCAACTCCTTGCTGAAAAGAGGAAAAATAAAACCAGAAACAACTTTGAGAACTTGTTATCTTGAACAGAACGGGAAGCACTTTCCTCTGCAGCCAACAGAGCTGGCAGGTAGAAAGCAGGAGGCTGTCACCGAACAAACCCTGCTCTGGTATCTGAAACATGAGAAGAACGTTCTCCTCTCCCTTGTTTCCATGTGTGAAGGACAATTTCCCAGAGAGATAACCATCTGCCAATGCCCAGGCATCTCTGGGCACGCGTATGCCTCAGAAACAGGAAAATGGAAACACCGCCAGGCAGCCAAGCTCAGCCAGCTCCCACCCCCTCCCGCGCAGCTCCTACCTGGCCCATGAGCACACAGTTTGGGACAGCGATATTCCCCAGGAGCAGACAGTTCACCAGTCGCAGCTTCTCCGGAGGCACTGGCGTCAGAACGTAGTAAAGCTTCTTCTCCATCTCAACTCCTCGGACAATTCCTGAAAACAACCCACGTGCAAGCTCAGTCCTGGTTCCACCTGACCATTTCAGACCACACCCCCAGACACAGCCGAAGCGCACTGAACAGATGGCTCCTGCAGAACCAGGAGAGGGATGAGACGCATGTGAGAAAACCCTGCCTTGCTGGACCCCACTTTCCAGTACCTCAGCGCACACACCAGCCGCTAACGCCCCACCCACCATCCCGGTTCATCGGCACGTTCCCACAGGAACTCCAGGAGCTCAGGCTCCACGTCAGAACCGCAACGTTAAATCCAGCCATGGAAGGAAACTGACAGACACTAAAGCAGTTTTGCATAACCTACAAGGGATCTGGTTTTGAGAATGCGAATCCAGAAAGCAAATGAGTTGTCAAGTTACGGAAGGACGAGAAGCGAGGTACAAAAGGTGCCCCTCGGTGACACTGCCCACGGCTGTTACAAGGTAATGAACACCAAAAGACTCGAAGCACAGCTTGTAACAGCAGAGAATACACGATTATTCTTTTATCTCATCCCACAGGCGATTCCATCACTCTGCAACCCATCTGTCAAACCACGCGGGGATAATCCAGCTGAGGGGCTTCCAGGCTGGCTCACCGAAGCCAAGGCAGTCACAGACCGGCGTCTGTGTCAGCAGGACGGGCCCATCCGCCTGGCTGCTGACTTCATCCGGGATCCTGCAGAGCCCGACCCAGCTGGCGTTCAGCGCATACATGATGTTGGTGGGAGCCACATCCGTGTGAATAACCCTGAGCGCAACAGCACTGAAAGGAACCTGAGCGGGGAAAAGGAACGAGCTGTTTCATCAGCTCAACATCAACTTAGTTGAGTTCAGAGATAAGACAACGCCAATTACTCAAAACCTGAAAGCTCCCAACACACACCTACAGACAAACACTATCATCTCATGGCAAGCACAGGTCTAACAGCTGAGCACACAGAGAACACGTGGCACACTGACAGTTCAGCAAACCCCTCCCTTCCAGACAGACTGAACACAGTCGTTATCTTTCTGCAGATTACAGAACATTTTTCCCTCTTCTCAAAAACACCTGCAGCACAAGCAGAACTGTCAGTCACTGCGAGCCGGGCTCTCTGCAACAACTCCCAGCCCTTCAGTGCCACTCATTTACCTGGTAGGGCACAAGGCTGTGCAGTGGGAGCATCGCCCCTACGTCTGGGGACTGCAGCTGGCCCAGGTAGCCCAGGATGGACATGTCCCGCAGGACACCGCTGTGCACGCGCCTGGAAAGAACCGCAAGGAGTCAGGGGCAGGCAGCGCCCTCTCACACCAGCTCAGGCCCCAGCAGCCGTGCAGCACGAGCTGCTACTTCACACCAGCTCAGCTCTTAAAACTTCTTACACTGAAAAAAAGTTACAGCTATGTTTTTATTACCTCTGTGGGACCACAGGATGTAGGGCATTGTTTCAGTTTTAAAGAGGCACTATTTAACAAAGGTGGTGTTTGGTTTATTTTTATTTTAACGAAGCCTGTTATTAGATAATGGGTAAGGAACCTCCCAATTTGAAAAAAAGGAGACAACGTTCAATGATTCCAAGTGGACATCATGCCAGTGTAACTGTAACTGACAGCAGTCACTGGAAGCAGAGTAGGGAGGAACAATCCCCTCCCCAACCTAAAAAAACAATCCTGCACAAACCTCCTTCCTAACCAGACCACCCTCCCAAAGAAAGTACCCAGAAAACCCAACCACTCCCAAACATAACCCCCTAGGAGTGAAGGAATAAGCTCTGACCACTTAACAGAGCACTTGAGGCCAAAGCAAAACAAGAGCTCTGTAAGGACCACACACAGTCCTGTTAAGCCCACTACCACCACGAAGCGCTGCCCTTTCTACTTACGCTTCACCTGCAGCCCCTGCTCGAGGGAACTCTGGGTGGACGTACAGCAACTTGTACTCGGGAGCCGGTGCATCTCCCCCTCCTTCCGGGGACTTCCAGCTGTCCGCTCCACTCGCGCCCACCCGCTTGCGCTTGGCTTCCTGCTTGCCTTTGGTGTAGAGGCCAGGAGTGAGACGAACGTACTCCGGGGTGAGCGGAGCCATGGCCTTCCAGTCGTACACATCCATCTGAACGATGTGACTGGGTGACAACAGCCGAATGACATCAATCAGAAGCAGCAACCCCTCACCTTTAGGGAGCAGAGAAAACACGATTGCTGCCACTACGTAACCAGACAGAACGCTGGTGTGGAAGGCCAGCACCAGCTCAAGGGGGTGAGCTGTGTTTTCTGGCTCCAGACTCTCTAGAAAGCGTGGTGGTGATGTACCACTGCGACTGTCACCCTCCTTCCGCACCGCCCCGAGAACGGAGTCATCCCGTTTACCTTTCACCCAGCCCATGGTGTTGATGACCAAAGGCACTTCCTTCTTGTAGGAGCTGAACACGTACTTCACGACATCAAGGTATCGTTCTGTGTCCTGCTCACAACTCGTCTGCCCGTAATACACCATCTGACGTGGCGGCTGCTGATGAGTGAACGGCGGACCTGAACGAGCCAGCAGCAAACCCCAGTGGTGTCAGCAAGCCAAACCAAAAAACTCCCACCCCTGCAGCACCCACACGCAGCCGCTTCCGAAACCAGTCCTGTTTTCACATGCCAACACTCCTTGTACAGCCTGCACCTATGGAGAAACTTTTCTGTCACTTGCAAGACTCCATGCTGGGAGCTTTGTTTGTTTGGGGGTTTGGTTGTTTTTTTTTGTTGTATTTTTTTGTTTGCTTGTTTGGGGTTTTTTGGTGGGTTTTTTTTGTTTTGTTTTTTTTTTTTTGTTTGTTTGTTTGTTTGTTTTTTTAATCACTGGTTACACATTAGTGAATTTTAAAACAACATTCTTCTATGACAGACTATCCAAAAAGGAAACCAGTCTGCCCCTATCCTTTTTAGACAGCGACCTCAATCCACAAGACCACAAATACCAGCAATTTCTCTGGCTCTAGTTCTTTTATGCTTGTACCAACAGCCCCCACCCTTTGTGGACCCACTTTGTATACATACTCAAGGAAGTTTTATCTAGGGATACTAAAAACTAGGAAGGATTTTCCCAAAGAGACCTTTCAAATCTGAAAGGCTAAAAATCCACCTTGACACAGTCTGTTCTACCCCCTCATAAACCACCTTCTCCTCTCTTTCAAACAAAAAAAACATGGAGGGCGAATGGCTCCACACTAGTTAGGGAGATTTTCACGTGGAGCCGAGATGCTCCTAACAGCTTTTGCAGCCTTTGTTTTATTTTCTGTATGCACCTTTGACAGATGTGGCAATTTCCCCTCAAGCAGAGCCTCTGCTCAGAAAAGACCTTCTGAAAACGAATGGGTTTCCGGTAACTGCAGAAAACGGCAGCACACATACCAAGAATTGGCTCCGTTACGCTGCTCAGAGACACGCATCCAGGCGGCGTAAACTCAGTCTGACCTATGTCACACTCCATGTATTCAACCGAGGGAAGGCTGCAGTGAAAGAAGCCCCTGCATTAGCATCCACTAAAACAGACACGGGGTACAACCTGGAACACATCAGAAGCACAATCTGATTTTGTTCCAGGTTGTCAAAATGAAGACGGTCACAAACATCAGCCCCTGCACCCTGCACTGCCAGGAATCTTCAGAGACACTAACAAATTATAACTTACTGCATTCTTTAGTGTTGTAACTCAGTTCCTTACTGAACCCACATGGCTTAGTGCCCAAACAGTTCACGTACTCCATTTAGTAGTATTTCAGTAGAAACGGTTCAGTACGCAACTTTTCTGCAAGGAACCTGATACACGAACACCCAATTTTCTGTAATTTTGTTTGTTTGTAAAGATACCTGCCTTCCAGTCCTAACAGCTTTTTGGAGAATCTTGGCAAGCAGTTTTACCCCTTCTCCTAAATCCCTCCTAAAATCTTGTAGAAAATGAAAAGACTCACCGATTCAGTAACAGATTAATTAGGTATCTATTAAATGTCGATTTCCCAGTGTTTTTTGGGCCACACACCAGAACCACGGGGACACCTTCGTCTTCCACTGGAAAAACAAACAAATTCTGAAACGGACCAATGCGACCAGTCACTCTGCTGCGCCGTTTGCACAGGTTTGCTCAAAAAACCCCACAAACCCAAAAAACCCTACAGACTCTGTGGTGTGACTAGGGTGTATTTTAAGTAAATGGCAAAAGATCCAGGCGAGAGTAACACTGTCAGTGTACGAGCATAAAGGGCTCCTGACGCAAGAACCAAGCCCTAGCACGCAGAACTTCAGCTGCTCGTGGTACCTGAGCGCTGCTGGGTAAGTTACGGGGTGGTCTCGCCTACCCCTACAGGAGGGACCTTTGCCATCAGCCGGGGAAATCCCCTCACAGGACCTGACCCGGGACCAGTGCCCGCCAGCAGGACCAGTGCCCGCCAGGCACGCTCTCCCTGCCGCACCTCGCGGCAGCCCCGTGCACTGCTCTCCCTCGGCCCCCCGCTCACCGCAGCACGCCTGGACGAGCTCCTCCAGCGCCAGGAGCGCGCTCTCGGACACCAGCAGCCCGCGCTCGGGGCTGCACTGCACGATGCCGACGGACGCCAGCACCGCATCTTCTGGCGTAAAGCCGGCCTCCTCCTTCTGCTAGGGCAGAGCAGAGCAGAGCAGCGCTTCGAGGGGCCGCGCGGCCCCGGCTGGGCGCCACCGGCCGCCCTTCGCCCGGCACAAAGCCGGCTCTGGAGAAGGCGAAGGCGGCGCCGCCCGCCGGGCTCACCTGGGGCTCGAAGAGCCGCGACAGCGGCGGGTGGCTCAGCAGGAACCGCGTCACCGGCGTGTCCAGGTGCTCCAGCAGCACCACCGCGCACTCGGGCGAGAACCGCGCCATCACCTTCACCCGCGCCTCTGCAACGGGGCGAGAGCGCCACCCTCAGCCCGCGCCGGGCCGCAGCGGCAGCGCCGCACACAAAATGGCGGCGGCCCCGCACGGCGCCGCACACAAAATGGCGGCGGCCCCGCACCGCGCCGCGCGCAAAATGGCGGCGGCCCCGCACGCAAAATGGCGGCCGCCACCGCGTCCCCCCCAGGCACTCACGGCGGCGGACGCTGTGTGCCCGCATGGCGGCGCGGGCGGCGGCGCGGAGCTGCCGGAGGTCGGCGGCGGGCGGGCGGTCGGCGGGCAGCGCCTCCATGGTGAGCGCGCAGTGCGTGGCGGGCGAGAACACCGGCAGCCCCGGCTGGTGCGAGGCCACGGCGAAGCCCAGGAGGCGGACGGCGCCGTAGAGGCAGCGCAGGCGGCACTTCCCGGTGAAGGTCAGCGCCTGCGGGGGAGAGCGCGGTGAGGAGGCGCGCGGCGGGGGAAGGCGCGGGGGGTCCCGGCCACCGCTCACCTGCCGCGGCGCCAGGAGCAGCACGGCGGCGCCCTCCGCCGCCTCCACGGCCGCCAGGCCCCCCTCGGCCGGCGGCACCATGCCGGCGCGGGCGAACGAGGCGGCGAACTCCCGCCAGGCCGCCTCCGCCCGGCCCCCGCGCGATGAGGCCCGGCGGGGGCGGCGGGCCAGCGGGCCGCGCCGTGCGGGCATGGCCGCCGCAGCCTCCCTCCGCCTCCTCCGGGGCCGCCCCTCGGCCCGGCGCCGCCCGCCCCGTTAAGAGGCGCCGCCCGCCGCCCGGCGCCGCCCCGCCATGCCGCTGCCCGCCCTGCTCTGCCTCTGCGCGGCCGCCGCCGCCTCCTTCACCCGCCCCGGCGACTACCGCCTGGCCGGGCTCTTCCCGCTGCGCGGCTGCGACGGGTGAGTCCCCGCGCCCCGCCGCCCCCGGCCAGCCCCGGCCAGCCCGCTGCTCCCCTGACACCGCTGTCGTGCTCCCGCAGCGCCGCCGCCAGGAGCCACGGCTGCTGCCTGTGCCAGGCCCTGCGCTTCGCCGTGGCGGAGATCAACAACGCCAGCGCCCTGCTGCCCGGCCTCACCCTGGGCTACGACACCCACGACAGCTGCTCGGAGCCCGCCAGCCTCCGCGCCACGCTGCGCGCCCTCGCCCACGGGGGCGGCCGGGAGGTCGAGGTGCTCTCCTCCTTCCGCCACTACGAGCCCCGGGCGGTGGCCGTCATCGGCCCCGACAGCACCCGGCTGGCCCTCACCGCTGCGGCCGTGCTCGGCGTCTTCCTCGTGCCACAGGTAAGCGCGGCTGCCCCGGCAGCGGAGGGGCAGGAGGGGCTGCCTGTGCTGCCAGCTCGCAGGGGAGCGCAGCCCCCGTTCCCCTGGCTCCCTTTGCAGATCAGCTACGAAGCCTCCTTGGAGACGCTGAGCCTGAAGCGGCTCTACCCCTCGTTCCTGCGCACCATTCCCAGCGACAGGCAGCAGGTGAAGGCCATTGTCCTGCTGCTGCAGCACTTCGGGTGGACCTGGGTCGCGCTGCTGGGCAGCGACAACACCTACGGCAGGGACGGCTCGGACACCCTCTACAAGCTGCTGACCGCAAGTGACGTGTGCGTTGCCTACCGAGGCATCATCCCTGCCAACAAGGATGCCACCAGCCCAGAGCTCCACAGCCTGGTCAGAATCCTCACGGATGTCAGGGTCAACGTCACCGTCGTCTTCTCCAACAGACAGAGCGCCCGTCCTTTCTTCGAGGTGGTGGTCCAGAGGAATGTCACGGGCATGGTGTGGGTGGGCTCCGAAGACTGGTCGTTAGCCCAAACAGTCTGGCAGGTGCCTGGCATCCAGAGTATCGGCTCTGTCATCGGGATGTCATTTGAGAAGACGGAGTCTGCGATGCTGGAGCGCTTCGAGTCTTGGAGGACAGCTGAGGAAAGCGCTGCGGCTGGGTGTGCCGGCAGCCCGGGGGCAGGCAGGGGAACGGACTGTGCCCAGCGCTGCACTGGTTGCCGCTTACTCGCCGCTGCCCCTGACACGTACGACGCCCAGGCCTCCTTCAACGTGTACTCGGCCGTGTATGCTGTGGCCCACGGCCTCCATGACCTGCTGGGCTGTGCCTCGGGGGCGTGCAGCAAAGGCACGGTCTACCCCTGGCAGGTAAGAACAACACGAGGAAACATCTTCCTTGTGGAGGAGGATCCATGAGGATCCTTCCTCACAGGGAGGATTTTCCCCTTGTGTCCAGGGTTTTTCTATCCCTCTGAAAGGTTCGTGACCCAGCTGAAGAGCCTGATGGGCTTCAGCCGTCTGTCACAGTCAAATCAGCCTGGACCTCGACCCAGACCCCCACCCTAGCTCACTTCTGGTCCTCTACTGCCAGCCCCTGGTAGAGGGGGGAAAGAAACCTGGAAGGGCCTTTCACAGCTGGGCACATGCTAGCTGTCAGGGGGTGCAAAGAGGAGCCAGGGCAGAGAAGGGGCCCTCTAGCACACCTCCCTCCCGAGACAAGGTACTCCTCAGCGGGAGTCTCCTCATCCGAGTCTCCTCTCTTCTCTTTTATAGCTCCTACAAAAAATCAAGCAAGTAAACTTCACCCTGTACAAGAGCCACATCTCCTTTGATGCCAATGGGGACATTTGTAAAGGCTACAACATCATCATGTGGAACTGGAGTGGCCCGAGCTGGGCTTTCGATGTGATAGGAACTTTCAGTGTGAACCCCGACAGGCTGAGCATTGACCAGAGCAAAATCCTGTGGCACACAAAAGATTGCCAGGTACTGTTCTGCACCCAGAGCATGCTTATTGCTTACTGCCGAGCCAGCCACGTCCCCAGAACCACCAGTTCTGGGGCATTTCCCCGGAGCAGGACAAAACCGAGGGCAGACAGAGGTGGTATGCGGGGGGTGATCCGCATTCTGAGCATCAGCTTTTATCCTTCCAAAAACGAAACAGGGCACACGAACCAAAAAGGCTCCCAGGTCCTACTTTTATCTTTAAAAGGTCTCATTTTCTCACTGCCTCTGTGAGAACCACAACGTGGTGAGCTCTCAGCTCCTGCCCTGTCTGTCCCAAAAGCCGGCAGCAAGCTGCCCCAACACTGTCAGGTGTTCTGCTGCCCACCCCGCTCACCTGCCTGACCCTTGCTGCGCTCCCAACAGGCTCCCACCTCGCTGTGCTCCCAGGCCTGTCAACCAGGGGAGAGGCGGCTGCAGCAGAGCCGCCACCGATGCTGCTTCAGCTGCGTGGCCTGTCCGGCTGGAACCTTTCTGAACAGATCGGGTCAGTACACCCTGGGGGGCTGCTCCCTCCCCTCCCTTCCAGCTTGGCTCCCCTGCTCGCACTCTGCTTCCCCTCTCTGTCAGCTTCGTGCTTTCATCTCGCTGTTCCCCCAGCTTCTGTCCTCCTGTTCTCTTTTCCTCCCTGTGGTCAGTAAAAACCTCTGAGCTGACCCAAACACAGTCAGTCAGACTCCCTGATTTGCTTACCTGCGGGTGTGCAAAGCCAGCGCCCTGCGCTTTCCAGGGAGCACTGCCCACAGGAGTGCCCACACAGGCACACAGCCAGCAGAGACAGCACTGGCAAAGCTCCTTCTGCCACGGCCAGGGGACAAGGGACGTCCCGCTCCAACAGCCATTTCCTGCACTGCATCCTCCGAGAGGGAAATTCCACCCGGTGGTTGCCTTTGCACCCCAGATGGCACTCGGGGCTTCCGCATCATGCGGTTGCCAGCAGCTAGCATATGGAAATGTCCCCCACCTGGGACAGGCAGCAGGCATCTCATGGCTCAGAGTCACCAGCCACAAACACAAACCCCTTGCTGGCTGCTCATCACTCAACAGCCTCAGCCCATGCTTGGGCTGAGGGGGGAGGAACCGGCCAGTTCTGGGTCACAGCGGGAGCAGCGAGCCCCCAAACGTGGCTAGTCAGCATTACTGTCCCATACCCCTGTGGAAGGGGGAGCTGCTGCAGACCCTTCCCAGCCTTTGCAGGTTACTGCTCAACAGACAAGCCCCTTCCCACCCACATCCCAGGCACCCCTGAGCCTCTGCTCACCCTGCCAAGCTCCTGTGGGCCTCGTGCCTCTCAACCCAAGCAATGGACTTTTGGGAGGGTCTTTTGGGAAAAGAGCCCTCTCCATGCTCCATGGCTTGGATGTGCCCGAGGGGAAGGAGCAAGATGTGAGGAGCAGGCAGCTCATGCAGAGAGCCCAGGGACTGCAAGGCGGAGTGCTCCACCACCGCAGATCTCTTACCGGGGTCTGTGGTGTGTGAGGTGCCTCTGTCACTGCCTGGACTCCTGTCCTCTGCAGACCTCTACAGCTGCCAGTCCTGTGGGGTAGACGAGTGGTCCCCGGCAAGGAGCGAAACTTGCTTCAACCGGACCGTTGACTTTCTGTCCTGGTCCGAGCCCATCTCCTGGGCACTGTTGACCCCCACTGCCCTCCTCATGCTGCTCATGGCAGGGCTGGCCGTTCTCTTCGCCCTGAACGCCTCCACGCCAGTAGTCAAGTCTGCAGGTGGGAAGTTGTGCTTCCTCATGCTGGGCTCTCTGGCCTGTGCCTGCAGCAGCCTCTTCTGCTACTTCGGGGAGCCCACCTGGCACGCGTGTCTGCTGCGGCTTCCCCTCTTTGACATCAGCTTCACCGTCTTCCTCTCGTGCATGGCGACACGCTCCTTCCAGATCATCTGCATCTTCAAGCTGAACGCACGCTGGCCGGCCCTCTACGAGGCCTGGCTGCGGTGCAGGGGGCCGCTGCTCTTCATCGCCGCCAGCACGGCGGCCCAGGCAGTGCTGTGCCTGGCCGCGGAGGCCGCCAACCCCTCAGCACCGCACAGGGACTACGGCGCGTCGGCCGAGCGGGTGGTGCTGGAGTGCGGCTCGAGTGAGGCGGCGAGCAGGACTGCGGCCACGGGCTACACCGTGCTGCTCAGCGCCTGCTGCTTCGCCCTCAGCTACGCGGGCAAGGACCTGCCCGCCAGCTACAACGAGGCCAAGTGCCTCACCTGCAGCCTGCTCCTGCAGCTCGCCTGCTCCGCCGCCGTCCTCTGCACGCAGGGCGCCTTGCGCGGCCGGGAGGAGGCGGCGGCCCGGGTGCTGGGCTCCCTCTGCACGCTGGGCGCCCTGCTGGGCGGCTACTTCCTCCCGAAGGCCTTCGTCATCCTGCTGCGGCCGCACCTCAACACGCCCGAGCACTTCCAGATGGCGATCCAGCGCTACACGCGGCGCCTGGCCGAGGCCTGAGCGGCGGGGGAGGCGGAGGGCCCGGGCCGGGAGTCCCCTCTCTCCGCGCCCGCCCCGCCGGGCCCTCGAGGCGGCAGGCGCGCGCACAGCCCGCCTCCACCCGGCCGCGGCGCGCTGACGTCACATCCCGCGCGCCGGCAGCCGTCGCGCTCTGACGCCACATCCGGCGTCGCCAAGATGGCGGTGGCGCGCGGGGGTCGGTAGCGGTGCGGCCATGGCGGCGGCTGCGGCGCACAGCGTCCGCGTCCTGCGGGAGCTGAACCGGCAGCGTGCGGCGGGGCAGTTCTGCGACGCGACGCTGGGCGTGGGCGGGCGGGAGTTCCGCGCCCACTGGCCGGTGCTGGCCAGCTGCTCCCGCTTCTTTCGCGCTCGCGGCCCCGGCGGGCCGGTGGCGCTGCCCGAGGGCCTCGCCGACACCTTCCAGCTCCTCCTCGACTTCTTCTACACCGGCCGCCTGGCGCTTACGGCCCACAACCGCGCCCGCCTGCTGGCCGCCGCCGAGCAGCTCGGTGTGCCCGACGCCGTGGCTCTCTGCCGCGCCTTCCGCCCCGCCGCCCCCCGCCAGCGGCCCCGCCGCGCCGCCGCCCCGAACCGCCCCGGGGAGGCGGACAGCGTGGCCGCGGCGCCGCCGCAGCCCGACGTCCAGGCGGTGCGTGAGGAGGGCGGGAGAGGGGAAGGGGGGCGGCCGCCCGGCGCGGGAGGCGCGGTGACGGCCGCCTGTTCCCTCGCAGGCCACCCCCACGGCCCCGGAGGAGGCGGCGGCGGGCGACGGTGGGCGGGGGGACAGCGACCCCGAGTCCCTTCCCGAGAAAAAGGCCCTGCGGAACAAAAAGACCCCCTCCCCGGGGAAGGTGCCTGATAGCACGGGGGCGGCGGGGACGCTGGGGAGCAGAAAAGGTACAGCGGTGCCGGTTGAGTGTCCCACGTGTCATAAAACCTTCCTCAGCAAATATTACCTTAAAGTGCACAACAGGTAAACGCTCCGACTTCTCCTTCTGTTTGCGTTCGCCTGTCAGGACCGGGGCCGTGCTGTCCTGCGAGGCTTTGCCCGGGGGTGGGCGAGTGGCCCGGCCTGCAGCCTCTGTGTCCCCCGGGGTGGAGAGGGAGGTCCCTTCTGCCCCCGGGGCAGGGCTGCATTGAGCTGGGGGGGGTTACATGTCTCTGAAACGCTTCCCAGAGCCAGAATGACTGTCCTGGGCTTCTACTCTCAGGGGTCAGAGCAGCCTGGGTCAAAAAGGTGGCAGTGTTGAGGGGACGATGTGCTGGCCGCGGGTGAATGATGGCAAGTCACCCTTCTGGGCTTTCCAAATCAGCACGGGCTGGGGGGGAAGGAGCCTGGGTTGCGGGGAGTGCACTGGCGTGGCTGGGCACTCTGGAGAGCCTCAGGGCTGGCAGCTGAGAGCAAAGCAGGTGCCTGCAGAGAGGGCACGAGCTCCAGCTTCCCCTGCCTGCGAGGGGTGAGCCTTAGCCCTGCCAAACTGGGGTTTGCGGAGTGCAGCGGGCACCAGCAGCTCGACTGCACTCCCGTGGGATCAGCAAAGAGGGCAAAAAAGGCGGCTTTTGGGCAACTGTGAATATTGGTGCTGGGAGGGCGGCGTAAGAGCTACCTGGTCCTTCCCTCTCCCTTCCCCAGGTCCCATTCATGCATCTCTGCTGTCGGACTGGCAGCAAGGGATGTTCTCCATCTGTATTCCTCCTAGGAAGCACACTGGAGAGAAGCCATTTGAATGTTCCAAATGTGGGAAATGTTACTTTAGAAAGGAGAATCTCCTGGAGCACGAAGCCCGGAATTGCATGAACCGATCCGAGCAGGTACGGCCGGGAAGCTGCCACTGGTGGTCTGGAAGGCGGATGCTGTTTTGCAGGAAGGGCATTAGAGCCTTTTTCCAGCCACAGTCCATGTCACACTCAGCTACTGAGCCAAACCCCCTCACCCCCGGTGCGCAGCACACACCCAGCAGCCAGGACCACCGCTGAGGGGGACAGCAGTGCCTTTTGGCTGATTTACCAGACTTCTCTCATTTTCTGCTTTTTTCAAGCACACAAGGATACTCTTTGTCCCATAAAAGATCCAGATCTCTGTGGGCACGGATTAAACATCACAACCAGGTCCTGGGGCCCGAGTGCCTGAGCTGTGAGCTTCGCCTCGGACGCTTGGCTCTGCGGAAGCCGATGCCTCCCCTGTCTGTCACAGGTGTTCACATGTTCGGTCTGCCAGGAGGTGTTCAAGAGGCGAATGGAGCTGCGGCTGCACATGGTGTCACACACAGGGGAGATGCCCTACAAGGTCAGCAGCACCTGCCTTCGGCCTCCCTACAAACAGCTGCTGGACACTGGCACAGAGGAAGAGGGGGGGCAGTGTTTTGGGGGCAGCCTGGCCCTGCCTGTCACCAGCTCCCTTCCCTGGTCTGTGGCAGCCGCTGAGGGTTGTTCCCTGTCTCTGAGCCGGAACGTGCTCCAGGGAGGCACAAAAGCCAGGCGCTTTCTGCTGCCTTACCAGGGCTTTGTGTTCTGTGTCAGAACGGCGCTCCCCTTTGTGCCAGCGTGCCACTGCTCCTCTCCTCACACCGAAATCGCTGTGTGTGGGGGGGCGGCTGGAAGCTGACCCTCCTCTCCTGTCTTCCAGTGCTCCTCCTGTGCCCAGCAGTTCATGCAGAAGAAGGACCTGCAGAGCCACATGATAAAGCTGCACGGCGCACCGAAGCCCCACGCGGTGAGGGGAGCAGGCAGGCGGCTGTGGGCTCTGGAGGGGATTATCCTGTGCTCAGGATGGAGAATGGCGCCTGTCGTCCTGTTGGCTCTGTTTAGCGAGGAGCCACAGAGCTGCTGGAAACAGTTTTTTGGCTGACAGACCCCAGTACTGACCTGCATTTCGCCCTTGTCGGGCTGTCTCAGAGCTGGGGGTGCTATGGCAGCCGGCTGCATGGAGGGCCCCAAAGCAGCAGCGTTGGGCGGTGAGCGGGTCTGCTGCGGGCGTGTGGCCTAACCCTGCGCTCTCCTGTGGCCTTGCAGTGCTCAACCTGCTCCAAGTGCTTTCTGTCTCGGACAGAGCTGCGCCTGCACGAGGCCTTCAAGCACCGGGGGGAGAAGCTGTTTGTCTGCGAGGAGTGCGGGCACAGAGCCTCGAGTCGCAATGGCCTACAGATGCACATCAAGGCCAAGCACAGGTATGACATGACCCGTGTCCCCCCCCCAAGGGCCCGGCTGGGTGGTGCTGGGGAGAGGAGCTGGTGGGGGCCATCCATGTTCCTGAAGCGGCAGGCAGGCGGCAGCTCACCACACTTGTGCTTAGCGCCCTGTTTCCTGGGCTGGTTATAACACCCAAGGGGTGGGAGGCTCCAGCTCAGGAGCTTGTGGCTGCAGAACAGCATCCATGGGCCTCCAAAATACTTTAGTCTGAGATGGGTTGAAGTAGGATTTAATTACAAGAACTTGGGGTGAGTGGTGACAGCTAACCTGAGGGGCTGCAGCTGGCAAAGGCAGAGGTGTAGGTTGCGTGTCCTCTGCCCGCAGGAACGAGCGGCCCTACGTCTGTGAGTTCTGCCACCACGCCTTCACACAGAAAGCCAACCTCAACATGCACCTGCGCACGCACACTGGCGAGAAGCCCTTCCAGTGCCACCTCTGCGGCAAGACCTTCAGGACACAAGGTACCGCCCGGGGGTGGGCAGTGCTGTGCGCCTGGGTCTGGGAGCTCCGGAAAGCGGCTCAGCTGCAAAACCTGCCCCAGGGAGCAAAGCCACGCTCCAGTGAGCGCGTGCTAACCCTGAGGGAGGCACATTCCCCTTATCCCCAGTACCTTCCTGGCACAAAGAGGAAGAAGTCACTGACTTCTCCCCAGGAACGGTTGGCCTGGACCAGCAGGCCGCTGCTTGTACCGCTAAGCCCTCCCAACCAGCCTGGCACAGAGAACCACACCGCATGCTCGCGGTCTTCACTGTGGCGTGGCACTTACCCAAGCCCCGTGGGGGACGGGGGGCACACGCCGCTGACCCGCCATCTCCATCTCTGCCCCTGCAACGTCAGCGAGCCTGGACAAGCACAACCGGACCCACACCGGGGAGCGCCCCTTCAGCTGCGAGTTCTGCGAGCAGCGCTTCACCGAGAAGGGGCCGCTGCTGAGGCACATTGCCAGCCGGCACCAGGAGGGGCGGCCCCACTTCTGCCAGATCTGCGGGAAAACCTTCAAAGGTAACGGCGCGTGGCTCTGCAGAACCGCCCTCCTTCCCGCGGCGCGGGCCAGTGTCCCTGCGAGCCTGTGCAGCGCGGTGCCGCCGCCAACCGGCTCTCGCTTCCCTTCTCAGCTGTCGAACAGCTGCGCGTCCACGTCCGCCGGCACAAGGGGGTGAGGAAGTTTGAGTGCACCGAGTGCGGCTACAAGTTCACGCGTCAGGTGAGGCCTTCCAGGCTCGGGGAGCGCAGCGGAGCACTGTGCCAGGGCAGGGGGCCCTCACTGGGCCCCTCATCGAGCCGCCTCCTCTTGCAGGCTCACTTGAGGCGCCACATGGAGATTCACGACCGGGTGGAGAACTACAGCCCGCGGCAACGGAAGCTGCGGAACCTGGTCATCGAGGATGAGAAGGCGGTGGTGGTGGCGCTGCAGCCGCCCCCGGAGCTGGAGGTGGGCTCGGCTGAGGTGATTGTGGAGTCCCTGTCTCGCAGCTCCCTGCCCGAGGAGATCCCCATGCAGAGACTCTGCTCGAATGAGAACTTCTCTACGGGTGATGTGATCGAGCAATCGCTAATTATAACAACAACGATCCCCGAAGACTGTGAAACGTAGCGCGCCTGCCTGCGCACCCCTTCCTGCCAAACACAGCGGCGCGCTGGGCTGGAGCCTCTCTCCGCCGGGCCTCTTCTCCTCGAGGTGTGCGTCCGCCCCCTCCCCTCCTTCCCTGCAGAGCTCCCACCCTGGGCTGCAGGGAATTGAAGTTATAATGAAGTTATAATCAGGTTTCAAATGAAGAAACAAACACGAAGCCACGCCGAATGGCTACTTAAATAAACGTACACGTGCTGCATGAGGTGGGATGTGCCTGACTCCCTCTGTGTCGTGCTCTCGGTTGCTTTTTAACATGTTCTCGTTCATGGGGACTGCTGTGCTCACCCTGCACGTGCAGTTCTGCCTGGCGATGAAAGCTGCCAGGGAGTGCGGCTCTGCCCCATGAACACCCGCTGGAAGGATTCTCTCCACCGTTAAATTTGTGCCTTATTTCTACATTAAAGGTGGGGCATGACCCGTGTCTTCTCCCCAGTGAGCTAATTTAACCCTAACGTGAAACACATTATCTCAAGGAGCTGGCCAAGGCTCTAAGCTCCTGGTTTTAGGTGTGGGGATTTGTATGTGTCTGAAATACCATGTTCCAGGGTTGTTGTGACATTGAGAACCATTCTCTGAGTATTTTGGGGTGGGGGAAGGTCACCAAGTGCACCCACGTGCCCTGAAATCACAGTCGTGCTCTCTCCCCTTCCCCTCCTTTACTCACCCGGGAGGCAGAAAGTCTCCAGTTTAAACATCCCTCAGGCCTGGAGTGGGAAACGTCGCAGTAAAAACTTCCTCCAGCGCTTGTCTCCTCAGAGACCACAGAGAGGTTTCTGTAACGCATTTTATTTAACTTGACTGCTGCAAGTAAATTTAAAAACAAACTATGAGAATAAAAATACATTATCTGTAAATGTAAAATGCCTTTGTTTCAAAGGATGGGATTTAAACTGTTCTCAGACATTCAGACACAATGAATTTTACAAAAATTAAATACGGATCCGTAGCTGTTGAGCTGGTTGGGAACTGGGGGTGGTGGGTCCGGCAGCGAGCGCTGCGGCATGCGGCAGAGCGTGCGCACTATTTATAGCTCAGCATAAATACCTCGGTCTGAGCGGGCTCAGCTGCGCGGGGCACGCCGCGGCGCCGGGCTGCTCTGGGGTCGGTGCGGCGGGACACGGCCATTACTCATGGAGATGAAGGAGCCGCCCCGAATCGCGGGCGCCTGTGCATCCCCGCGCCCAGCTCCTCCGCCCCAGGGGGGCCCCGCAGCACCCCAGCGCCGCGGAAGGTTTTAAACCGCGGGGCTGCCGTGGCTGGGCAGGGCCCCTCTGCCGGCACGCGGCGCTTTCAAGGCACTGTCAAAGTTTCAGACTTGGAGAACAGCCCGATCCAGGAGCAGCTTCCCCAGGCTCTGCAGCCCAGGAGCGGATTTCACAGCAAAGCAGATTTCATTTGAGCTGCAAAGAGGCCAATGCTGTGGATGGGGCTGTGGCGCTGCCGAAGCTGCCATCGCCTGTACGGGCTCTCCATCCCTGAACCGAGTTCCAATTCCAATTTTCGTTCTATTGGTTAAAAACAGAAGACAGAAAAAGTGAGTTCAGGCGTTGTCACACTTTGCAGTTCTCCTGAAGGTGCAATGCTCGTTTTGGGGTGTCATCACCCAGTTTTAGCTGTTTGCTTGTTCAAGAAACATTCCATGAGTAAACTGCAGGCAGGATGAGGCTGCACAGCCTGGGGGGGCTGGGTCACTTGGGCCGGTGTAAAGGTAAAGCTTACAGAGGCCAAAACCCCAGCAAACTCCCCAAAAAAAGAAAAAAAAAACCCTAAAATAACCACCTTTCAATCCATAACTCTGGCTAACTTCTACGTCTTCGCCAAAACACCTCAGCAGCATTTTCCAGCTGCCCAAATCCTGAGAACTCCCGCACGCCGGAGGTGCGACGGGCACGAGCCCCCTCTGATGACCCCCACACGGCAGCAGCGCTGCCACCTGCAGCGAACCCCCGAGGAAGCTGTCCTCACCTTTCCCAGTAAGGTTTTTTTATCTAAAATAGTACACCACCAACTTAGCTCCTTTAAAACAGTGACAAAAGAAAACCTCTCCCCGAGTGTGTGGGGCCCCAGCGCAGCGTGCCGGCCTAGAGTTCGGCACAGGGGAACCGAGAGCAAACGGGAGTGGCCCCTCAGGCCAGCTACGAGGGGTCCTCGCTTCTCCCCTTCCCCTTAAAGGAGGGCACAGCCGGGGTGATCAGAAATGAAAACAATCTAGCTGTGAGAATATGATTAAAATATAAATAAGAGTGTTTCTTCTTGAAAGGAAAAAGTGCTTTTCTAGGGAAGGGTTGGAAAACAAATACCTGCAAAATCTTGAACACTGCAACTTAAAAAACCCCACCTAAATACAGGAAGAAGTGAAGTTCAAAGGGAAAGGTGAAGCTTTGTAACCCAGCCTTGGCGAGATCCTGCTGCAGGACCTCAGTTCCTTCCGAAAGCGGGAACGGGAACCGAGGACTGTGGTGACAGGGCAGGAAGGGCCATGTTCCCACATGAACCTCTCCCCCCAGCAGAGCTCTGGCTCTCGTGGGAAGGACCTTCCCCCCTCTAACCACGCAGAGGAAGACGTGCACAGGAGGTCTGTCTTCCCCTGAGGCACAGAACAGAGGTGGGGGTCCAGACCACCGTCCTACCAGACCAACAGACCCCTCCTGAAAAAGAAACTGAAGAAAGGAGTTTGGTGGCAAACGAAGCGTTTCGGGGTGAAGGAGTTCCCAGTGAAAGGCGGCTGACCAAAAGCCGTAAGCTGCCATGCTGCGGTGCCGCTCAACACGATCGCTTTCCTCGAGTTCACCTCTCGCTCTCCTCTGCAGGCAGCGCAGCACCTTCCCCGCCCCAGCGAAGGGCCGAGGGATGCCGCAGCGGAGGCCTCGCCAGCTGTGGTTCCGCAGCAGCACGTCACACATTCAGAGTTCTCCCTCCCTCTGTGGTCAGTACGTTTGTGTTTCCAGGCATCGCTTTGCCTCTGCCTTCTCTCAAAGCAACACTGGTTCTGGGTAACGAACTCGTGTCGAGCCAGGGGTCAGCGCCTTCCCCTGCTAGCGAAGCTCGTTAAGGTTCTGGTTGTGAAGGTCCTGGCGCTGCCTGTCCAAGTTGATGGTGTTGTCCAGCGTGATGCCGTCGTCCTCCTGCGTGGTTTCCGGCATGAACTGCCGGAATATGCTGACACTGCCGTGCCAGAAGATGGGCTCGGGCAGCTGGCCCACCACGCTCCACGATCGCGTCTCAGGGTCGTAGGCTTCCAGCACATCCGAGAGTTCAAACGTGTTATCGTAGCCACCGGAGACGTAGAGCTTCCCGCCGAGCACAGCCACGCTCCCCCCGACGTGAACCTACAATTTAAAAACAAATACAGCCATAAAAAGGAGGGCTTTGCCCCACGAGGCAGACGGGCAGGGTGTCAGACTGGCGGCTGCTTGCTCGGAGCGGGCTCTGCACCAGGAGGAGCCGAGTTCACCTCCGCTCAGCCCCCGCGCGCCGGGCTGAGCCCCCAGCTGCGCAGTCGCGCTCCAGGAGACTGCGAAACGCTCCAAGGCGCTCCGTGTGCGCGGGGTTATAGCCCACACAGCGCCTTGTTTCCAAAGGTAAATGAAGCCAGTTTTGAACACCAGAAGGCACCCAGTGGGCTGGCAAGCGTCCTACCTGAAGCATGGCAGGGATTTTATCCCACTCATTCTTTGCTGGGTTGTAAACATCCACTTCAGCCGAGTCGTCTCTGTGGGAGATAACACAAAATTACTCTTCTGCATTCTAAAAACCTCCTGCCTTTTCACCAATGCCAAATTTAGATGGGCTGAAGGACTGGGAGAGAAGAGCTGGTGGGGGCAGCGTAGCCCCCCAAGGCTTCTCTCACCCGCTCCCCTTGGGAGATGGGAGGGTGACAGTGACAGGTGAGGGATGCCTGCGACGCAGAAACGCACACTGCTGACACAAGAATGTGAGGAGGACAAGGTCAGGGCTGGAGGAGGAGTGCTGTCAGTCGCTCCAGACAGTGCTGTTACAGACGGACTCCAAAGGCTGCAAGGAAGGTTTTATTGTCTTTCTATCCGTCATGACATTGCGCACTGCCAGGCACTGTGCGGGTGACAAGGTATCACCATCGATTGCTGACACGAATCTGAGCAGGGGAGGGAGTGAAAATAAATAGGAAAAAGGAAAAGCTACAGGATGGGCTTGTGTGAACAGCCAGAGCAGCCCTGGCAGTGGTTACTGACAGACAGGTGACCCCAACTCCTACCTGGAAACAGCTGCCCCCACACACAGCTGAACCCAAATCAATCAAACAAAAGGTCCTGGGTAGAAGTTGCTGCTTTATGCAAAGCCCAGAGGAGAGGAAAAAAAAAAAAGCATCTGGAGGCCACGGCAGAACTACGTTTGCTCTGAGTCAACATGCTGAGATGAAATGCCTCGGCGCTAGCGTGCCTTTCAGTTTATTTTTGATGAAGTGGATAACTGAAGTATTTGCGCCACCAGGACAGCTTCAGACGGGTAATTAAGTCCCAATTTGGAAAGGCGCTTAAAAATAGTGACCAATCATTTCATCTTCACTCCTCTTATCTCTGCTGAGACAGAGGATGTCCCTTCCCGTGCCAGTTTAACGTTTTCTTGGAGCTTATGTGCTTATTATAGCAACAAGGGGGGGGTTGAACCAGAAGCCAAGAAAACCGAGAAGTCTCTTTCCAAGCAGCACTGCTGACCTCAGCCAGATTTACACCTGGCCCTTCCCCAGCCGCGGGTTTGGGTCTAGACATTTCACACCATTTAGTGTGGTTCTTTGAGGTCTAGCTACAACAGTAAAGAGGCGTGGCAGTTTACAGACCCCCCCTGCGCCATCAGAGGAGGCACTGCTGTGCCACCCCAACGCAGTGCCCTCCTATGTCCACCCCCAAAATGCACGGGGTGGAGGCGATCGCTCCCGCTACTCACCGGATGAAGTACATGAGGCCATTGAGCGTGACAGTCTTTGGGGCGAAGGACCAGGGGGGCAGGTGGCCGCAGTTCACCAGGGACCAGAGGTCACTGTCGGGGTCGTAGCACTGCATGACCATGGACTCTTTGCCAGCCAGGGAGCCAATGGCAAACAGCTTGCCGCGGCAGGAGGTGGTGGAGCAGTTGTCCATGGGGTAGAGCATGGGCTGCAGAGCCTCCCAGCTGTCCACCGCATGGTCGTAGCGCTCCGTGCTGTCAGAGGCGATCACGTAGAGCAGCCCGTCCAGGACCGTGGAGCTGTGGTATTCTCTGGCTTTCAGCATGGGAGACACCTCCGTCCACTCGTTCACGCTGGAGTTGTACCTCCAGACACAGTCGTAGAGCCTGGACCCGTCCGATCCCCCTGCAGCACAGCACGCCACCGTTCAAAGGGCGGTGTCGCAAAGGGAATACCACGGGGTGACGGAGGAGAGGGCTTAGCTCGGGACCGAGATCTTTGTTCTGCCTCCCAGCTACACCTCCTGAACACCACACGCACTTTGTGCTGCCCAGGGCCACACGCCATGAAAATAATTCAGTACTGGGGGACCACAGCAGCATGCGCTGCAAGGATTTTAAGGGGTTTTGCACTGTTTTCCCCAGCCAGCCAGGAAGGATTCCTCCCATGTCATTTCTAGTATGTACTCAGCCCTGACTTGGAATGCACCTCCCAGGTTTGACCACCTCCATCCTTCCAAATAACCATTTTTTTCCCCATTCTGCACCCCCGACTCCATCGCTATCCAGAAGCTGCTGTGATGTAGCAGAGACCGACGCCTGCCAGTGCCTGGCTGCCAAGGCGGCATTCCTGCCGGCAGCACAGAAACCTCCCAGCCCTCCCCACAGCGCTGTGACGCTGACATGGAGCAGAACGACCGAAGAGCCCCACCAGCGCAGCCTCGCCGGAGCACAGGGCTCCCTGCGGGACCGGCACCCCCAGACCTACATAGAATTGCTCCAGAAAGCTCCCACAGGATGTACGGGCATCCATACAAACGAGCTCTGTGGTAGCCCATCATGTCTACAACCCTGCCCTTCAAGCAGAGCCTTGTTTTCTGCTCGTGGCTAGAGAACAAACAGTTTGCTGTTCACCTGCATTCGACCTTCCCTTCAAACCTCTGTCAGCGCACCCAGAGCACGCAGTTCTGCAGTGCTGCTTTCTCAGGCTGTGGCTTGTTATGGCTGCCGCAGGGCTGCCAGCCCAGCTATGGGGATGTTGCTCAAAGGAGACATCTACACGCAGATTAACAGCCAAATTCACACACCCGTGTCACCTCAACAGAAGTAATTCCAGCCCCGGCGGAGTGCAAGGAGGCAGGGTATGGGCTGAGGAAGGTACCGTGACTCACAGGCACTGCCTGGCTGAGGAACACGGGGTTTCTGACACACCTCTGCCTCAAGCACACGCTCGGTTCGTGATTCATGGGGCTCCAAACCCAAACACCTTTTTTGCAGACAGAAATTCAAAACCCTGTCAGGTCACGCCTGTCCCCAGCACACGCTTAGGAGGCTCCACCAGTGCAAGGTCTGTGACTGCTACCCACGTGCTCAGGAGCATTAGTCATGCCAAAATACTTGGGGGATTGAGACCAGCTGCTAAATCCAGCACCGACTCGAGGAGTCCTTGTGCCTGTCTTCAGGCTGCAGTTGTACTGAGCCTAAGCAGAGTTTCAGACTCTGCTACCCCAAGAGAAGCCAAGTCTTACTGACTGAACCCACATATTTTCAATGGAAACCTCAATACTTTTGTGCTTTTGTACCCTGCAGGCCTTACCGGTGACGTAGATGTCGTTGCCCAGTGCGGCGACGCTGTAGCCCCCGCCCAGGTGCTCGGGGAACTCTGCAAGGTAGCGCCAGTGGCCGGTGCGTGGGTTGTAGCAGTCGACAGTGACGAGTTCGTCGCAGTCACGGTCGCAGCCACCAACGAGGACAAGGATCTCGGCGAGGCCGGTGGAGGGCCTGGGGCGCATGCGGGCACAGGGCCCCCGGTCGTGGCGGTCAAGGCGGGCAGCCTGGAAGTCACGGGCCTCGCGCAGGAGGCGCAGGCAGGGCGGGCAGCGAGCCACCAGCGGCTCGCCCTCCACGTGGGCCAGCAGGTAGAAGCGGCGCACGAAGGGCAGGCGGACGTGGGCCAGGAGCTGGGGCAGCAGCGGGGCGCGGACAGCGGGGTCGGCGCGCACCCAGCGTAGTGCCAGCTGGAAGGCGGCTTCCTCCTTGGGGATGCAGAGCCCGTCATCCCGCAGGTAGGAGAGGAGGCGCGGCAGCGGCAGCCGCTCCAGCTGGGCGCCCAGCTCGCCCACGTGCCGCAGGACAAAGCGGTGGGCGGCAGCTGCCAGCGCCGGGCAGGCGAAGGCCTCGGCGAAGTCCTGCATGTCCAGGGCATTGGCGGGCTCCAGCTGGCGCGCCAGCCAGGCGCCGCAGGCCTCCTTGACGGCGGGGAACTGCAGCAGGTCGGCAGCGCGCAGCAGGCGCTCGGCGATGTCGGGGCCCAGGCCGCCCACCCGGCCGGTGTAGGCGAAGTCGAGAAGGCGCGCCAGGCACTCGGGCTCCACGCCGTGCAGCCGTACCCGCTCGGCCCGCGCCTCCCGCAGCGCCCCGCCAAACATGGCGCGGAAGTAGCCAGAGGCAGCGGCCAGGACGGCACGGTGTGCCCCGAACTCCCGGCCGCCTGCCACCACTGTCACATCCAGCAGGCTCCGCTCCGCTCGCAGTGCGCTCAGCCCCCGCAGCAGTGACACCGCGTGCGCTGGCTCCCCCGTCGCTGCCGTCCCACCGCTGCCACTGCCTGTGTTCGCCGCCATGCCGTGCCTGTGGGAGAGCACACGCTACGTCAGCCCTGAGAGCTGCTTGTGGGACACAGAAAAGGGGAAAAAAAAGACAGAAAAAGGTGGGTTAGCACAGGGAAAATCGTCCTCTGGCCGGGAAGCGGGATAAACTAAACAGCCCTGGAAAACATCCTCCTTCCCCCGTCGCAGCGGAGCGGCCGTTGCATAACACGCTGGCGCTGCCAGCTCTTCCCTGCTTGGTCTAATTATATTTTAAGACGCCGTGCTGAAGCTCCCCAGGACGAAGGCAGCTCGCAGAGCTGGGCAGGGCTGGGTACGCCCCACTGCACTGCGAACGCTGCACCCGAGCCCCCGGGCACCCCTCGGACGGGGTGTTCAGGGGTGTTCCCGAGGGGCTGTGACCCCCGGGCCCGGTGCTGCCGCTTATCAAAGGCAAAGCTCGGCCGCGCACACTGCGAGCCCGCCAGCGCCAGGGCCCCGCCAGCCCGCTGACCCCTTCCCTCAAACCCATTCCCTCGGAGAAACGCGAATTCTTCGTCAAACCCGTGCCCTTTTCAGCCCCCTTCCGCGTGCAGCGCCCCGCGTAACCCCGGCACACCCCGCGGGGCACGCGTGGGGCGAGGCGGGATGCCCCACGCAGGGAATAACTGCGCTCACGGGCAGAGGGGCGGGGGCGGCGGGAGCGGGCCCCTCGCTGGGACCCGCTCTAGGCCGGGCGGGGGCCCGGGGCACGGAGCGGGCGGCGGGGAGCAGGGAGGCCGTGGCGGGGCGAGACTGGGGCCGGGCGGCCGAGGGCGGCGTCCAGCGCAACCCCGGGGTCGAGGCTCACGAGTTGGCGAGGCACGGCCGCCCCGCCCGCCGCTGCCGGTCACCGGCCGGGCCCTGTCCCGCCGTAAACCGAGCTCCTCCCGCCCTCCCAGGGGCCTACCGCGACCCTGCCGCCCCGCTTTCCCTCAGGGCTCACCGCTCCGCTCCCCGCCGCCGCCCGAAGCGCCGCCGCCTCGGCCCGGCCCGGCCCCGCCCTCCAGAGGCCCTGCCCACATCACCGCTCCCGGCAGCCCCCGCGCCGGCCCCCGGGCACGCCCGGACTACCGTTCCCAGCAGCCCCCGCGCGGACGGACTACCACTCCCAGCAGCCCCCGCGCGGGCGGACTACCGTTCCCAGCAGCCCCCGCGCGACGGGCCGCCCTTTCGCCGCCTCCCGCCGGTACCGAGCGGTTCGCGGGTGTCGGCGCTGCCCGGTTGCCGCCGCCGCTGCCGCCCTGGCCCCGCCTCCCAAGTCGGGACATGGACTCCGACTCCTGCGCCTCCCCGTTCGCCCCGGAGGTGAGCCGTGACCCACTGGTGGGGGCGGGGGGGGGGGGGGGGCGTCTCCCGCCGCCCGGTCCGGCCCGGCCCGGCCCGGCCCGGCCCGGTTCGGCTCGGCTCGGCCGAGTCCGGCCCGGCTGGCCGCCGGTGCCCGCTGCCAGCCGCCGCCCCGCCGGGACCATCTTGTGCCGCCCGAGCGCGGGGCGAGGAATGGCGGCGGCGCGCCCCGCCGTGTCTTGCCGCGGGGGGCGGCCCGCCTGAGGGCCCGGTATCGAGACCGGGAGTGCGTGCGTGTGTGTGTGTGTGGAGGGGGGGGCTATGTGCGGGGGGTGTGGGGGTGGTGGCGCCGCACGGCTCCCGCCGCCGCGGGGGGTGGGGGTGGGGCGGACGGGGAGCGGCGGCGGGCGGGGCCCGGCTGCGGGAAGCGGCGGCGGTGCCTCCCCCCGCGGCCGTGCCCGGCCCCACCGCTGACCCCCTCCGTTCCCCGCAGGACTTCTCCCCCGCCTCCCGGCGGCACCGGACCGTGGAAGACTTCAACAAGTTCTGCACCTTCGTCCTGGCCTACGCCGGCTACATCCCCTACCCGCAGGAGGTGAGGACACCGAGCACCGGGCGGCCGGGCCGGGCCGCGGGTCCCCGCAGCGGTGTCCACGGGGCCTCTTTGTGAAATCAGCCCCCGGGACAAAAGGGGGAACCCCGCGGCTGGGAGGGCTGGGAGGGACGGAGGAGTGGCCGCGTTCTGGGCGGGGTGAAGATCTGCGGTCCCGGAACTGCTCCCGGGCCCCGGGCCGCGGCTGTGCCCGGTGGGGGATCCCGGGTGGTGCACGGGGAGAGTGGGCGTAGCGCCTCAGTGCCGCACGCCAGTCGGCTCCCAATTAATGCTTTCGTCTGCTTTCTCCAGGAAACGCCGCTGAGGAACAGCCCCAGCCCCCCCAACAGCACCGGCGGCACGATCGACAGCGATAGCTGGGACCCCCGGTTCAACGATGTCCCCTCCTCCGTCTCCCTGCCTGCCAAGAACAGAAAGAACTTCAGTCAGCTCAAGCGAGCGAAACCGTACGGTTCCCTCTTCCAGCGGGCAAAACCTGGCAGCTTCCTGCCAGAGCGAAAGCAAATCGATAAGATCAGGAAGAAGAAAAAGCTGAAGAGGAGGGAAACGGAGGTGTCTGCAGAGGAGGACTACGAGGAGAAGCTGCTGGAGCTGGAGGCGGAGGACTCTTACGTGGAGACGCCAATGAGCCCCTCGTCCGAGGGCGACCCTCAGTCTGTGACCGAGCACGGCTCGGTGTGGGACTCCGACACCCCTTCCAGCGTCTCCTACCCTGCTGTGACTCCCGAGCAGACGGTGGAGATCCAGAGCGTGGGCAAGCGCACCGTCATTCGGCAGGGCAAGCAGGTGGTCTTTCGGGACGAGGACGGCACCGGCGATGACGAGGACATCATGGTGGATTCGGGTAGGTGGCCTGGCCTGGCTGTCAGAAGAGGATCAGCCAGGTGGAAGCAGTGGTGCTGTTGCGGATCTCTTTGGTGCTTTACTTGTAACATGAGGATGATGCCAAGGTGTGCTGCCTGGGCAGAATTAAGTAGCGGTTGATTTTCGGGGGGGAGGGGGGCGTTCATTGGCTGCTTTTGCAATGCACCGAGTGGAAAGCTGCGACTTTATAGAAGCAGACGTTTCTCCTCTCCTTGATCATGGCCTCTCTTGTACTGGTGAGTTTCTTCCTGTGCAAGAGAGACCTGGAGAGATCAGCAAAGTGCCTGTCTTTGAAACCCAGGTAGTTAGTTTAGTGCAAAAGGAGACTCAGTTCCCGGTGCAGGCGAGGAACGATGCTGTTAAAAACGTAGCTTCCTGTTTCTCTGCAGATGACGACTCGTGGGACCTTGTCACTTGCTTCTGCATGAAGCCGTTCGCCGGGCGGCCAATGATTGAGTGCAACGAGTGCCACACCTGGATCCACCTCTCCTGCGCCAAAATCCGCAAGTCCAACGTCCCAGAGGTCTACATATGCCAGAAGTGCCGGGACTCCAAGTTTGACATTCGCCGTTCGAACCGCTCCCGGATGGGCTCGCGCAGGCGCTTCCTGGACTAGGGGAGGGGGCGCGTGTGCGGCGCTGCGCGGGCGGGCGAGCTGCGGATGCCAGCCAGCAGCTGGGGAGAGCTGCCCCGAACTGCTGCTGCTCAGCCTGAAGGGCTGCCCGGCCGGCCTGCGGTGACAGGGACGAGGCATCACCGAGTTGCGGGCAGCCAGGGCCAGATGAGGCCAACTGGTCAGAACTGCTGGATGCCGCTCGCTGAAGGGACAGACTGAGCTCTCGGGGTTCAGTGGGGTTTTGTCCAGTTACAGCTCTGAACTGGGTGATGTCTGGGGAATGTACAATACCTTTGCCACGTATGTTTTCTCATCCCATCAGGAAACTGCAGACGTTCTCTATGCTAAGAAATTCCTCCAAAGAGGGAGGAGAAGGAGGAGGGAATCTGTGTGAAGAGTCTGAAAAGTAAATGGCCATGTGTTTTAATTTTAATGTACTATTATACCCGCCCATTTGTCCATATGTACCAATCTCAGACATTCTAAGGCTCCCTAGGAGCAAGCACCAATGCACCTGCCCCTGTGCGATCTGCCCCTCTCTGCTGGGCCCAGCCAGTACGGGAGTTCTGGGATTTGGCATCGTTCAAGTGAATAAGGGACTTCTTCCTGCACTGAGGGACCTGCGTGTTGGCAGGAAGAGAGCAGCCCCTTCCCTGGACAGGAGCGCTGGGGAACCACAACATCAGAGCTCTTCCTAGAAGGCCTCTTCGTACGGTGATTTTTCGTGACTTTGTTTTGCATGATCGGCTCAGATGTGTGTGTGTGTGTGGGGATGCTGTTTGCTCCGATTCCCGGCCCTTTGTTAAACTCCAAGGTGCTTTTTTTAAGAGGACGATGACTCTCCCTTTTCTCAGCCTAGAATTCAAGCATGGACTGTAAAAGGGGCTGTAGTAACTTAGAACCTGGCAGGTCTGGTTTGGGATGTGATCATTTCCATCCGCATACTACCACTGAGTTGACTTTTGGTTTTGTTTGTTTTTTGAGACTGGATTTGTCATCAAAGAAATGGAATCTTCAACCTACTGGTTGCCAATTACACAGATAAAAGCAAATGCAGGCTGTGCAGCTGGCAAGATGAAGTGCAATGAATCCAGGGCAGGGGAAGATGGAGCGTGCTGAGGCCCCTGCCGACACCGTGGTCCCTCGACGGGACTTCCCGGGGCCTCAGCCCAAGGGAAATCTGTTCAGAAACATGACAGGGAGTCGAGGCTCGTACGCAAGGCCAGTGAGATGGCGGTGTCATTCCTCAGTGGCCAAGCAGAGCAAGCTGTGTGTATCACACAAATTTGGCTTACGTTTTGAGTTGTTTCTCTGAAGCTGTGCCTGACGAGCCGACGTCTGCTCTGCCCAGTGAGACCGTGGGGCAAGGCAAGTCGCTGGCTGGAACCGCGGCCCAAGCAAGACCCGGAACGTGTCCTCTAGTCCTGCAGATACACCGCCACAGACCAACGCCTTACCCAAGTCCAGGCTCAGTGGGAGATGCATCCTGGTGGTGAGCACAGGTCTCTCCAGTACACAGAGCCAGGCACCCTCCTTCAGGCATCTGACACGGGGCTGCCCCGGCTCCGCAGCGTGGGGCTGCAAAGGATTAAGCTGCACGGCGTACAACGGTTCTTCACTTCTGCTGCTTTACAAAAATCCTGTTCCACCAATCTGCATCAACTGTCTCTGGGTCCTGAAAAACAGCTCCAGCTTCTGTGAAATCTCAAGGCCATGACCATGGTGTGCTGCCTTCCAGGAGCGATGTGGAACCTCCGAGTAGTTTGCCAAAGACTTGCCCCGACGGCTGCCTGACTGTTCTCTGCAGCCAGAAAAATAACCAAAGTTCTCCAATGCTGCCATTTCACTCTGCAAACAGAAAGGCTTTGGAAGATCCCGGTCGGAAGCTGGGTAAGGGTCAGACCTGCTCTGGAAATCGGTATCTCTGTGTTTGCAGCGTGGCTGCAGTTTACCCGGACCTCTGTGGGACGCGGTCCTGGAGCTTTTATGGGAGAACCGGCGAGCTGCCACGTGAACTGCCTCTTTCTCACAGAGGTTCAATGCTAACCAGTGTGGCCGACTCTTGTTGTGTTACCTTTACAGATCTATCCCAATAGATGGTGTCTGACAAGTCCAGCATGTTACAATATCAGCAGAGAGAAAAAAGTAACATCTCCATTCTTTTAGTTCATCATTCAGCCATGTATAATTATAGTTTAAGTCAGAACTTTATTTTTTCATTAAAACTGTTTTAATGAACCATGTTTTTTTTTCTCAATTGTGAAACAAGTGAACAATGATTTTGTTTTATTCTGACCTCAGGAGCCTGCTGTTATGATTTACTGGTGTGTAAAGCAGTTGTGCCAGGTGGCAGCCAGCCTTGGCACTTTGAGCACTCTTCCCTAAATGACACACAAAGCTGGGTATGGATCGGAAGTGCTGCAAATGCATCCTGTGCTGACAGGTATCCCCACCTCTCTTGGTAGCAGTTGCTCCTTGCCCAGCCTCTGCTGTAACGTAAATTGCTGGTTGCTGGTGCCAGGACGAGCCCAGGGCAGGGTGGAGTGATGGGAGGTAGGCAATGCCTGCTGCTGCAGGAACCAAGACCCCTTTAACCTCCCTGGGAGCTGTGCTGAAAGAGAGCTCCTTCCTTCCCACCCCTGCCCCACCACAGGGGGCACTGAGGACCCCAAACCACCAAAGGGATGTGGGTGCCCTGTGCCAGCCCTCGGCTCCTGTATGCGCCATGACCCCAAAGGCACTGCTGCTCTCAACACCTTGGCAAACTTAAAAGATAGCTCAACTCCTTGGAAATAGCATTGGATTGTATTAGAAGCTAAGATCTGGTTGCTTGTAGCATCTAATTTAATTTAATTCTATTTGTGATTTTGTATTCTATGGAGTGATAAACAGAAGTCCTGGAGGAGTTGGAGCTGTAAAATGGCAGTTTGTCACAGAGCAAAGATGGTGGTGTTGAGAGCAGTGGTTTCTCCAGTGGCGCTATTCTTGCAGTCTCTTTAAAACTTTGCCCTGAGAAAATCAGGAAGAGAGGAGGAGGTGGGCTGGAGCAAGTACTCAGGAGGGGAGAGGGAACACTACCTGGCTCCAGGGGAGAGGGACGGGACAGGACAGGCAGTGACTCCACCTTGTGGACACAATTTCCCAATGCTTGACAATTACAAACACCGCAGGGAAGGAAAAATGGAGCTTGCACATTAACTCCTGCAGAGGAGAAACTGCTGCAGCAGCTCATGGCTGGGGAAGGGCACTCGCAGTACTTGAGGGGAAAGGTGAGAATCCGGGGGGGGCTGATCTGGCAGGAAAACACAAGCTCTATACTTGTTAGGATGCTCAGCCAGGGCACAGGGCATGGCCCCAGTATTAATTGCGAGGGATTTTACTTTAATGAGAGTCACAAATTCGGATGTTCAAAGTACAAAGTTAATGTTCATCTGTCCCTTGCACAAACGTGCACTTGCTTATGCAAACCTCAGGTCTCGGCCCTCCTCTTTGGAGCATTCTGCCACGTCCTAGCTCTCAGCCTGGCTCTCGCTCTTGACCACACACTTCATGCAGTGGCAAGACACAAAAAAGAATTTCTGGTGGAGATGTCGAGTACTGACAAGCGGTCACAAGAGGATGTGACAGAGGGGGCAGTTACATTTGCCAAACTGGCAACCCCTGCTTTTCAGGAATTTATTTTCAAGAGCGCCCTACAGCTGCAAAGGGAACGTGGGCTGCTTTTCAGCTGAATATAATTTATTGCACATTTTACATTTAATTTCAGATCAACAGAACACTGGTTGTAAGTGAAATAAAATCCTGCACCAGGAGCTCGGCACAACTGCAGTTTTCTTTAGTTTTTAATAAAAACAAGTGAACGCCCCTTCCTTAATTGTATGAACTTGTTTTCTCAGAGCAGGGGAGCATCTCTTTCAGACTGGCTCAATTAAATCTGCTTTTGGAAATCGAACTCTCCTATGAGGATGTCTGGAGCAAAGAGAACCACAGCTGCACAGATTGGGGGGCAGGTACGTGCCAGGAAATTACTTACGGGAGTAGCTGTCAAGAGCAAGAATGCACTGCCAAGATCCCATTCTCCTTCCCCTCTGCCTCCCACATGTAGGCAGTGAAGGCTGTTCCAGGACTCACCAAGAGCAGAACTGTGACTGAGAAACTGCCAGGATTATTCCTTTTCTCTAGGAAAGCCCCTCGGTAGTGCTGATGTACGCAGTGCGTAGTAGGTACTCTAAGGCTGCCATGTCGATCCACTGCATCACTAGAACAGGACTGCCCTTTTTGCTGGTAAATCACTGCCGTGCCCTCTGTGCAAGATTAATACAATGAATTTATGTCATAACTGATGCATTTTAGAAAGGGCAGCTGAATTTTACGTTTTCAGCTCTTTACCCGTGTGGCATCTCTCCTCACTTTGGTCTGGTTTAGTTCTATGAACTACGCTCCTCTTTTTTCCTAGAAATAGATGGGAAGTGATAGCTGCAGCACCAGAGTCAAATGAAATGGATTGCTGTCCTTCTCCCCCACTTGCTTTCCTACTTCCTTGAAAACCTTGATAGTACGTGGTTCAAGGTCGCAGAAGAATTAGTACGACTATTATACCCCATGTCCTTGTCTGGAATAGCAGTGTTTGAAATGAGCAGCTGGACGGATTCATGCTGAAAAGGTCCACGTTACTTTAAAAGGCAAAGAACTTCATTTCAAACATACTTGTTCTTAACAAGTACATTTCAAATACAGATTTGAGAAGGAAAACAATCTCTGTCCTCTTTCTAACAAAAGGATTTAACACAGAGCTCTTCCAGGAGGTGGCCAGAGAACTTAACTTCCCCTCAGCAGCAGAAAAAGGTATGTTACCTACCCCAGGAAGTATGTGGAGAAGTGAGAACAACAGCTCTTCTTCCCTGCTCAGTGCAAGGAGATGTATGTGAGACTGCATGGGCTGCGGCGAAATCACAGGAGGAAAGACTGGGCTGCACGACGGGTGGTGCTCGGTGCCCGCTCACACAACCTCAGCAGAAAGCACTGCGTGTTCAGTCACGTTGCTTTATTGGTTACTGAGCCACAATTCAGAGCAGTATTGCCTTGGAGCCACCTGTAGCAGCAGGTTCCCTCGCTCTGTCTCCTAACATAACTGGTAGGACACCACTTGCTATACCCACAGTACAAATGTCTCTGTTCAAACGTGTAGCGTCCAGGAGGAGGATTTGCAGTTTCTGTTGACCCAGGTACCGGAAGGGATGCGCACGCTCTCCGGATTAGCCATCTGCATCGATTCTGTGAGCTGTCAGGTGAAAACAATACATGGCTACATGCCACTTCTGTTGGACGAGACATATCCTAGCTTGTATGGAAGCTTTGTTAAGTTGGATATGCCTCTTAAATTGGGCCAGGGAGCTGGTCTAGAGTAATCATGAGGTTTGTGCCCTTTAGCAAACTCCCCAGACCTACAGGGGTACCAGTAAAACTTGTCACTAGCAGATACCAGTTTCACAAAACTATTCGGGCAGGGAAAATGTTTTGGCAGACAGACAAACGGGGATAAGGAGGAAATCTGGCCCCAGCCCCCACCTTGCCTTCATACATTCAATTCAGTCCTCAAAGGGCAGCCCAATGCCGTGAACTGCCTGGCAGGGACACCAGCAGCTCTGGGAGGCCTCTGCTTCTAACTCCAGTTAGACACACACAGTCAGATGGAATAAACTGCTGCAGTGGTGCTGCTGAGCTCTTTCAGGTCACACTCCAGGGGCACAGCATGGTCAGTCCATTTCTAAACCCCAGAACCCCAGACTGCCAAAGCAATCCTTTACTGGTTCCTGAAGGAAGAAGCAGGGCGCTCCTTGCTACTTACATTGCTTTGGTATCCTAAGGGCCTCATTGTCAGCTGACATCACTTGGTGCAGAACTCCTCGGAACTGATAAAGCACTTTCAAACTCTTCTCCTCACCCACACAAGGGTCGTAGAAACCCGGCAGCCCAGCCTTGAACCAGAGAAAGACAGACTGAGCATCAGGGAACGGACTTTCACAGCTCTTCAACTGACCAAAACCATTTAATAGTACCAGAACAAGGTGTTATTAAAAAAAACAAGGAGTTGTGGCCAATGAGATGAGAAGCTGTGGAATCATCTCCCCAGTGGCAAGCTTTAAATGCAGAAAAAGTGAATCAGGGGGGTGGGAAGTTTCTGGTGTTCAGCCCCAGAGTCTGTAACATCCACTGTCCTGCACTGCCAATATGGAGACACTGTTTCTTTGGCACTGGAAATGGCCAGCAAAACAGAAGTTCCTGGAGGTTCACAACACTTGGGATGTAATGGCTCCTGTAAATTGATCTGGAGTCACTAGCTCAAGCACACTGGAGAAATCCCCTGGCAGGACAGCACATGGTTCAGTGGAAATTCTGAGTCACACATCTGAGCTCTGAAGTCTGGGCTTCAACAGAACAGCTACGTACCTTGGACGCCTCTGTAAGGATGAGTTTGGAGTCTTTCACCAAGCACTGCAGGGGCACAGTCACATCTATTACTTTCACCTTCTCATTCTTCCTGCTGTTGTCATTAACGAACTTCCCATACCAGGCATTCACCACAATCAAACCTGCATTTCATATGAAATCACAGATGTGATGAGAGGCTCCCCACCAACAGTGAGGCAGGCAATGATGAGAAGACCAGCCCGTCATTTTCTCTTGCTCTCAGTCCTATTTAAATTTTCCCTGCCTGGTCCCATGCTTCTCAAGACAGGAGAACATTTCTGCTCAGGTGTTTGTTAGCAATCTTCAGCACTAGGACAGAACAACATGACTTCAGTGCCACACTGACGTGACAGTTCATGTGAATGTTGGTCCATTTTGGAACATTCTCCTGGAAATCACTAGCAAACATCAGAATTCTGATTTCCATTACAATCCAGGAGCAAAATCTGTAAGCTGGAGGCCAGTGAAACCTAAACTTCAGACTAGAACTTTTGCACATGTTTATCCACCTCAGAGCACGTCCCAGACAATATTCAGTGGATTCCAACTAAACTCAGGCACCCCAAGCTGAATCATAATGGAACTTCCCCACTACATGCACAACAGCAATTACACTGTGCTTCATTAGGGGTCTAAATGAAGAAACAATACCTTGCATTTCTCCCCCTCAACCACCCAGCCTCTGTATTGTTCCTTCCTCTCTTCAAATTTATGGAAGAAGTAAATGGTGTTGTAATCTTTACCCATTCTGGCTTCCTCTGCTTCAATTATCCTCCGGACAGACTCTTGCATTAACCGGACCTGTCACAACACAAGGGGCACAGCAAAAATCAAACAGCGTCAGACACTGTCCAAAAGAGAAAGGCTCAGAGTGCCAACAGCTTGCTTTACCTAAAGGGGATTAATTATGGGAAAGACTTACCGCCGCTTCAGCCTCCTGCTTCTTCTGAAGGATGTTGCTGGCTGTGCTCTCCCTTTGCTTCTCCAGTTCTCTGGCACAAGGAATTCAACATCAGGTCTACACAGTGGATGGGATCCAGCCACAAAGTGGCAGATGTCTACTCACCCACCCCAATTACAACTGACCCACAACCTCGCACAAATGAGCTCAGTTTTAAGGCTCTTCCCCACCTTTCAAGATATTTTTGTAGGCTTCCGGAATTCAGTAGTATTGATGATGTAGTGAATCACAGTGCCTCAGCTGGATATCCCAGCCTTTGCACCAGGCTGCTGGAAGCACTTTGAGATGGACTTCCCAGCTCTGAATTTAAAACACAGCCTTGTGAGCTCACCTCTCCTTTTGTGCCGTGAGGTAGGGTTTGATGATTAGCCTATGCATGGCAAAGTAGATAACTAGAGGTCCCACGGTGGCATAGAATACAGCACTGGGAAGCAGCTGATCTGTTAGGTGGACAGGGAAGAAGTAGGTCTGGCTAGCCCTATTCAACCTGGAAAAAAAAAAAAAAAAAAAAAAAAGAACAGGGTGAGAGGTAAGAGGAAACAGAGTTTAATATGCTTGATTAAGTACACGTAGCAGCAGTGCATGCTGCTGAACAACTGATGAATCAAAGGAGAGATGAATGATGAGCGCAAAAAGGTGAAAATCCTAGAAACTGAAACAAGACAATGGTAAGACAGACAGTGGACACCACTCAGAGCCAGACCTTTATGTAGCACACATCTCTTGCCATAGTACCTGGCCATTAGAAAGTGTTTGTTCAATCTGGGGAGAATTTACTTGGTCATTAATTTCACCAGGGAAAGGGGCCAACATCATCATCAAGAGAAAAGAAAATGCTTATGGAGGTCGTCTATGTTCACAACACCAGAATGTGCCTTCAAGGAAGGAGTACATTAATACTTTTCTGACACTTATAATAATATTTATTTTAGAACACATTAGTTTTCTTGGGATGAGTTTTTCACGTCTTTACAGCAGTTTTGGCATCCTGGCACGCCCTCTGCTGACACCAATCAGAAATGCACCACAGAATATGAACCCTTAAAGGGTTCTGCCCCTCTTTGTGAACTGCATCTCATTAATAGTATAGTCACCTGTATTAGTTACAAAAATGGAATGCAATTAAATCAATTTCTACTAATAATATTTTAGGAAATCTTCCATCCGCTTACTGTAATGCTCCAACCTTACTTTAAGCTGTATTTTCAGAATATTTTAACACACACACACACACTAGTCCTGAAAGAGGTGTCTCAGGCTCAGAGTAACACCAGCAGAAGGCCCACATTGCTTCCAACAGGCGCCACTTGCATGAGAGGTGAGGGCAGCTGCCACCTTTCATAGAGTTATATCAATAAACCTGTACTGCCCTAAGAGTGGGACCTTCCCACCTGAGTATTGGAAATAGAATAATGCAGGTTATGGTCAGCCTCTGCAATCTAGAGTTGTAATCTTGAACTGACTTGATTTTCAAAGACACTCCTTGGGGAACACCAACACTGACGGTGGCTCCTAAAATGCTGTGCCTGGAAATCTTCCTCTCGGCTCCGTACTCCACTATGGTCCCAAAGAAACCCGCCCTGGAACGACAGAACCAAAAGTTGGTAAGACAGGGAAGACTCTTGAATTTCTCTTTACTGAATCCTGTAATTCCTCCACAAGTAAAGCATGGAAATACATCTGTGTGCAGCAGATGTTGGCTACTGGAAGGTTCACAGTGTATCTACAAGGTGAGATTAGCCTTTTCAACTTGCAAAGTTGTAAATGGACTACAAGAACTTCTGGCTTTCCTGTTGGTGATGATAGAGAGATGTCACACACAAGTATTTTAAGTTCCAGTTATGTGAAGAGGCACACAGAGCTAAGCCTCCAAGACATTCCCTTCAGCATTTACCAGATTTAATGAAAAGCAGATTCCCAAAGACCACAGAAGCATTTGATTTGCATGGAACCTGGAGGCCTACAACAGCAGGAGAGGACAGAAATTTCAGGCTGTGAGCAATATGAATTTCCTCTTGCACACTTACTTGAGAGAACCTTTCACTCGTGTTTGATCCTCGTCCTGAAACTTGTGCTGATAACTGACCATCATGAAAGAATGGGGGATTCCCAGCTGAAATACAAGAGGCACAAATGTATGAAAACATACCCTTGGCCACTGCTGAACGGTGCCCCAAATTTCCTTTCTTGCCCTTTAAGTGGCACAGAAAACATAGCGCTGCTTGCCACTTACTCGTCACAGCCTGCAGTCTCTGCAGTCTGGGTTGTGCATCCTGACCCTAACCTGAGCTGATCCACATTAGATATGACAACGTTGGGTGCAAAGCGTTGCGCTCGGCCAAATGCAGCTGGTTACCTACATTGCGTGTTGGTGCTGTCTCGTGCAAACTGCTCCGTCATCCTCTAGCCCCAAGCCAAAACACTGCTGGGATGGAAAAGCTGAGGCACTTCTCCCCCATGGGGTGGTGTCACTGTCTCCTGTGCACAGCACCAGGACTCTCACCTGTAACGCCATGGTGAAGTGGCTGGTTTTTGTATCCCGCACGATACTGGTGTTCATGGCTGACTGGATGCCCCACCGCCACTGTAAGTACCCCATCGTGTTCTTGTCCAGGTTGCGGGCTAGGACTGTGGTGAGGCCTGGGCGGATCCCGCGGGAGGAAAACTGCAGGGCACAGTTTGTAGTGACGAAACTAGGAGAAATAAAGAAAGCCTCATCAGTGACAAAAGTATGATGATCTAAGGATGTGGAACACAGACCTTCTTTAAACTGGAAGTATGAAAATGAAGGACACCAACACACAAAAAGAATACAAGCATTCTGATCAATATTAAAGCACGACCTTAAGTCTAAAGAAGAAATACCTTATTTTGTAGGATAGAAAACAAATCCAGAATTAACATGGAAGAGAATTCAAGCTGTTTAGTTCCTTAGTGTGGAATAGTAACAATTAGACCATTTTTGTAATATTTACCATCTTGGTGTAAGGTTACGGAATATCTTCAGACCGAAGAGAGGTCCCTGAAGGTCTCCTGCTCCAAACTCCAACTGTTTAAATGCACAATGCCAAATTGTTAGAAGAAAACATCTTTTACAAAAGTGACAAAGTACTTCACAAGCCTCCTTTACATCACAGACATTTTACACATCTGAGTGACATTTACCACATACTTCAGCGTCCTCTCTTTTCTGCTACCTTGGCATTTAGAATAAGCGGTGTCTCACTGACTAGGGCCCTCATGAGTAAAACAAACTGGTTCCACAGTGCTACAGGCTACCACTACTGGCACCTGCTCTGGTCGCACCAGTGGAAATGGAGACAACACCTCCATCACAGCCCCACGATGGCAAACAACAAGGCTTGGCTGCTGCCCTCTGCGGGTAAGAGTCCTCAGGACAGCCTCACAGTAATGCTGTGGCAGCCACCTGCCAGCCAGGGCAGCAATGCCACCAGCATCTCAAACAAAGCCACCAGTCTAGCGAGACACAATAGGTCACAATTCTGTCAGCGTAAGTGAAGCCCAAAATGCACGGCCAAAGGGAAAGGCGAAACGATTAAGAAACAAACCAAAGTTTGGGCTTCCCTTTTTCTCAAATTCCTTTGAGAATTTCATTTTCTACATTCTACGGAATGTAGAAAATGAGAGATGAAACAGAGCTAAAGTTCCCTAGAGAAAATAAACACTAGGTAACTAATGTGAGCAGCCTGAGACTGGAGATAACAAAGCGCAACAGCCACCACTTACCTCTCCCCACCCCTTGGCAGATGTCACTCGTCTCAGAGCAAGATTAATCGACCCACCTCCATTCCCGTTCTGGGTGGAAAGGTTACCAGACAGTATTGCTGTGTCTGTGGCAGTCAGGGGGGCCTGAGAAGTGAACAGATTGTTACCAGTTGCTCTGATCCCAATTCACAGATTTAATGCCTGTTCTGCAAGGACACAGTCATGACTGCAGAGACGGTAAGTGCAGAGAGATGGGTAATGCTCCAGCTGACTCCTTGTCATCCACTCAGCCTGTTTGTTTTCACACACTGAACACTCCATGTTCAGTGAGAACTAGGTACCCATTTCCAGTCACGATCCTGTAGGCTACAGGACTGCTGTAGCCCACCAACCAGCCACACAAACGCACGCTGCACAGTCAATGCCGTCCTGCTGGACCTAAGCTTCCTCCACCTCCCACCCAGGCTGGTAACCGCGCCCTTCCACAAACCAAGAGGAGAACCCCCCAGGAGTGTTTCCTGTCATGCTGCTCCGCACTGCAGCGCCTCACCAGCTCCAGCCCCGCTCCACGCCAGCAGCAGCGCCTGCCTCCCTTACCTCTATGGACTGGGATATGTGCATCTTGTTTATCTCGATCTGGGGAAAGCTGCTCCCAGGCACATCTTCGTATTCTTCGTCGTAACGATCAAAGAGGTCAGTGGCATCAATTCCAACACTAATTGTTCCCTATGGAATGGCAAGTGAAACAAGTACTTAGCATTAGCAAACGTCCAACACACATAGACCAAATGGCTAAAGCATCCTTGTGCATGATAATTTGTGTTTCTTTTCTTGTTCTGCAATTACTTTTTCCACCCTAAAATGCATTTCTTACACATTCCAGACAAACAAAAATGAATGATTACAATACTCTAAAACAGTAACATAAATCATAAAATAAACTGGATAAAAGACAGTTTTTCAGCAGGAATGCAACTTGCAACACTAGTAGGTAATTTTTCTATTGCGACACTTTACAAAAGTAGGTAGAACACTTTTACACAGCAAGTTTCTTCTTCCCCCACAACTGACTCTGCTCTCTCAGTATTTTAAAGTTGAAATAATGCATTTTAGAAGTAAATTTTCTTCAATGCAACTTGGCCAGAAATCCTCTAAATGCTTTCTTCTTATGAGCTATCTGAAACAACTTAGTTTTGAGCTGCATCACTCACTTGCAATTGACCTCAATAGTCCAAAATTTTGTTTTCTTCTTCCTAGTTTACATCTTGTAACCAGAAGAAAGACAAACTTTAAGCAAGTGGTAAATATTTCCCTTCTCAGACCATAGAAAAGCTTATTCCTACAAAAAACTAGGCCACAGCTAAATACTCTGGCTGCCTGCTGCTGTGCTCACTCAGACTAACTGCAAGAGTGGGTTCATTTGAAACGGGCACGATGAGATCTTTGTCTGGGTCACATAACTGCCAGAGGCTTTGGAAACATCCCCTGTAGACCTATTAAACAGCATTCCAGCTCACATAAAATGTACCATTTGCAATAAAAAACCCCACCCCTCTCTGTGCACCAGCACAGAATGAACTCCCAAGCAATTTGTACAAAGAAACTTAGTAGCTGGGTAGGTACAAAACCCACTCACACAGAGTCTAAGTATGGATGGAATAAATTCTTATTTCAGTCTGAGTGAGCATTTTTCCTTGCTCACTCCACTCTAATCAAATGCTGAACCATAAATATTGGAAGAATGGCAGAGTTTGACAGGACCCAGAACTTCTCTCTCATTTGGCTTCCCACTATTTATTTGCTGTGGAGATGCACTACCTCTTCTCAATGTTTATTTTCTTAGGCAGCAAAAATTGGATAAATATTTTGGCACAGGAAGGTTGGATTATTTCCAGAACTCTGGAACAGGGGCTGTGCCCCAACTGTTTACAAATGACTCTGGTGAATTTCAAAGCAATTACGCTCCTCCTTCTGTTTGTGGCAGCACAACCGAGCTCCTGCCCTTTATGTAGAAGGCAACTTTTCAGGAACCATCTGCAAAGTCACCTTCAAGGGATCTCCTCTCCAGACGCTACAGCTTCTTCAGTTGCAGCCCTCTCCTGTGTTGAGTGTTCCTTGAAACAAGGCCAAAGTAAGAGTGAAGCAAGGCAGAACCACAACCGCCAGGGAAGCGGCGCAGCCCTGTGCTGCTGCTCCAGCCCTCTGGAAAGACACGGAGTAGGACAGCCCAACTCTGCTCAATGAAATTCCAGCAAATGCACTCCAGAGTGGCTGATCAAGTGTGTCTAAATACAGGTAAGCACTTATTTTAACAAAAGGGAGAACTATTTCTCGTTATTTCCTTTTCAACACCTATGAATTTTAAATGAACATCCCTCTCAGTGAAAACAGGAAACCACCTGAACGTATCCATGAAAATCCCCAAGAGCACTCAGAGGAAAGGAGCGTCTCCATTCCCTCCCTGGCTCCTCAGCAGATCTTTGATTCAGCTGCCTGTCGCTGAAGTGAGCGGTGGGCTCTGGGCAGACATTTTACCTCCTGCTAAGCAGGTGAAGTCACCCTCAGAAGTCTATAGATCCTGGCAAGGAAACTGGCTCAGGTGCAAGCACAGGAAAAGCAGCAGATGGTAAAGTTAAAAATATTCCTAGGGAATGGCAGCACCCCCTATGCCACCGGATAATAGAGAGGGGAGCGCTGCTGCTCACAACTCTCCATCAGCCACCTGCTCAGACCATTAAAAATGAAAAAGCCCTCCCCAAAGCAAGAGCAGCAGGGAAAAAGCTGCAAAGCTCTGCTCAGAAGCTGGTGCATGCACAGACTGTGCTGCAAAGCAGAGCAGCTCAGCAGGGCAGGAAGGTGGGGAGTGGCACCACAGAACCCTCAGAGCTGTGATCCGGTATCATCTTTTAAAATCACCTTCATTTGCCATCCTGCAAATACGAGACAGACTTTACCCATGGAATTAAAAGGTGTGCCAGAGAAGAATATACTCCCCTCACCTTTTTTCTTAGGGATTTACCTTCTGGAGGTGACATATGGAAGCTGTGCAAGCCTGAGCCTTGAGGGACCTGCATTTCTTACATGTTGACCTTCCGCAGCAGGAAAATAATGGGATTTAATTTCTCCTAACGGGAAGCAGTTCTTCTCAAATCAAGTAATGAACTTTTCAACCCTTCTGCACATCTTTGAAAGCAAAAACAAAGCTCTAAAAGCAAATAATAGACTCAATTCGAAACCTGCCAAATTGCCTACATCTGGTTATTGCTCCACATTTCTGGTTAAAATGCTTTATTTTGCTCAAACCATTTTATAGAACTGACAAAATGTTGGAAATTTTAAAATAACTTGCGTTTGTGTATGAAGTGATCACAGCTGCGCTACCTAATTCCACAGGAACACTGCCTGGAGAGACATTTCTATAGGCTGCCAATCGGCAATTGCTGTAAACACCCAGATGGCTAATTTTATCCCAGGACACAGAGGCTGAGGCTTACAACACAGCTCCACTTTGTACTGCTCACAGCCACAGCGAGGCGCCCAGATAAAATGTCACATTCCTAATGCCAGAGAGAAGCATGAAGTGGAGATAACCATGCCCCTCTCTGAGAATACCCTTCTGACCCCAATCACGCTCGTCTCCAGCAGGGACAGTTCCACTTGCCTGTTTTGTGGCATCCAGAAATCCCTTCCTGCCTGGAAAAATATCGATACAGGTAAACTAAAGTATGAATACATTTGGTAAGTGTAGATGCAGCTCTTGGCTAATGTTATTCACTGCATGAGAACCAAGACTTAAGTGATTTAACAAGCTTTGAAACCTCACTGGGTGACAATCCTGACAAACCTAGGTTTGCCCAGCATCCTTGCCAAGCCAAGAGCCAGCAAGGCCATTTGCATTCTAAACTCTCGGAGTATTCCAGTCACAGCAGGTGACAGAGGAAGCAGCAGTCGGTTGTCATTTCCACCTCTCCCTGCCATCCCAACACTACCACGAGAACATCATCCTCAACACAGTATTCTTGATCTTCTCTGAACAGCCAAGGTTCAGCTGTGAGGATCACAGTTCAAAGAATGAGCTCTGTCCAGAGAAACTGCTTATTCAAAAAAGGAAAAGGAACTCACTAAGTGTAGATACCTAAGGGGCTATTTCCTGTAGCCCCTCATTTAGGCTCATCACACCTTGCATATTCATAATAATTCACAGATTCATTCAAGACTAGGATGAAGGCTTTGCTTACCTTTGGATTAGTTCGCTGCTGCAGTCTTCTCTCTTCCCTCTCTCTCTGCAAACGCTCAAATTCTTCCCTGATTTCAGCTGGAGTTCTCTTCCTTTCCACAACCTGCTCAAAAAGAAATCAAACCCAAAAGATTAACAGAAAGAGGATGTTCAGGGTGTTGCATTGCTGGTGGGACTGAGGCCCACACTCTAACACACGGTCCCTGCTGCTGCTCTAAGCCACTCTGCACAAATTTCAGTTCTCAGAGTTTGGAAGCAAACAGCTGGGCCAGATCAAATGGCAGGCATGAAAGAAAACCCCATGCTTTGAGAGGAGCGAAAATGGTCTTGGTATTTCTACTCCCGTGACAAAGCCAGGGCAAGCGGCTTTCAAACCGCAAGTACACGATACTGCAGCGCAGCCGCTCCCAACCGCTATCCGTTAACTTCTCCACCAGGTGTCCACACAAAAATGAAAGCAACCAAAAGCTTCTGACCTGAGGTAAACTGATTAAGGAAGAGTTTTGTGATTCTAGGCTATGCTGATTCACATCCGTTTACTTTGCACGGCTCAGAGAATGAGGGTTTTAAACAGTTATGGCTCTAGGTATGGGTAGAAAGAGTATTGGATTTGGCTTTTCAAAATAAGATCAAGCCTGCCACAAGGAGCTCAAAAATGTCACGCTGCCACTGCTCCACACTTCTTGCTACTACCTCTAAACTTGACCTTGGTACTGACCTGACCCAATACAATATGATTGCTGGCAGAGGCTAGCAAGGGGACTTAACAACAGGAAAGCCAGGAATGGACAAGTTCTCTTTCAAAGCCCATAAAACCCAAACCAACAACAACAACAAAAAACCAACCCCAAAAAGCACAGAAAGAAAAAGTAATTTCAAACTCAGAGGGTGGGTGATGCTGAAAAAAGGTTTCAGACAAAAAAGATGAGACCAAATGGACAATAACAATGCATTTGTCTTGAACAAAGATGTCGCCTATCATGGTAATATCCTGTTGGGGAACCTGAACGTCAGAGTTATTGTGCTCAAGTGAAAAACCTGTGTATTCTTTGAAAATCCATCATGGTGCCTCACCAGACAGAGAGAGACAGAAATAACTAAACAAGGATCTCTTCAAATAAACAGACATTTATTACCATCACAGTGTCAATGCAGCTCGATAAAACAAGAATGTCAGATAAAGGTGGGTTCAGCCAATTCAACTGGCCACAGGGTGCTAAATTTCTCTCACCTCCCATCCTTCCATTTCCAGTCCTCTCCTCCCATATATGTCATAGATGGCTCTGGTCTGTGGATCACTGAGCACTGCAAGTTAAAATGAAAGGAGAGAACTCAGTCTTTGGTTTTCTCCTCAAATTTCAGACCAACGCACTGGTGTTATCTGGAAGTCAAGCACGGATCCTGGAAATGGTGTTTTACAGTTGCACCCAATGTTTACATTAACTCCCTCTAACATATTCACACGCTCTATTAACAGGACACACTGACTTTTCCCCCCAGCAAATTCCTTTTTTTTTTTTTTTTTTTCTCCTTACTTCTAAAATCTAAAAGTGAAAAGAACACAAGCGAGACATACAGACTAACCAAATATGAAGTGGGAGTTTTTAATACTGCTTTCTTTGACTGAAGGGTGACAGGACCCCTCTAACAATCACTGGGTTTATTATCCTAGTAATTGAGCTTTTATCTGAACTACTCGAAGATTTCTGAACTTGCTAAATGTCAGAGGCAGATACTAATTTTTATAAATTCTGCTAAAATAAATATTTTGTCCTGTAATATTAAAAGATCAAAGAGGAAGGGGAGAAAATATGCAGGAGGTGGGGTGGATATTGTCAATGCAGGAGAGCCCTACCAGCTTATCATCTGTTTGCATTCCAGGTGCCTCTTCTCACACTTCCAAAATGCTGCAAGCTAATTCTAACGACTCACTTCCTAGTGCCTCAGTTACACTACGTATTAATTGTGGTGACATCCGGACTTAAGTAGATGTCAGCTTAATTCAGAGTATTTTTAAAGGGCTTTGGCATCCTTGGATGAGAAAAAAACCTCTATGAATCCATCATCCTTATCTCAGTCTTTGAATATGGAAGAACTTGCTGAAAACCAATGCAGACCGCAACCAGATGATAGAGAACAGAAATTCAGGATGCATCAGTTCAAAAGTAAAATATTAAATTGCCTTTCTGTGAGAAGCTTTTCAGTCTTCAGTGTCTTATGGGAGAGTCTTTTCAGAAGCAAGAGAAGTGGTGAAAAGATTATTTACAACATGGAGGAAATAAGACAGAGACTCCACGTCCCGTTCATTGCAGAATTTATACTGCATTGTTCCTCTGATTTACAGGAGAGAGGCAGGAAACACAGCACTGCTAAGTGCCAGCAAATTTAATTCTTACTTTGTACTATCTATCTTCTTCAAAAAGCAGGAAGACACAGCCCTTCTTCTAGCAAAGCCCTGAAAACAGTTTCTGCAAATTTTGGGCTTCCACTGACCTTCATAAGCTTGGTGAACAAGGTTAAAGAGCCGCTCAGCTTGCGACTTGAGCTCTGGGTCCCTGTGCTTGTCGGGATGGTACAGCATACACAGCCGGCGGTAGGCAGCTTTCAGCTCTTCCTGAGAGGCCTGGGAAAAGCAGTAAAACCAAATTAAAGTACAATCAATGCTATTTAAAAAAGACCATTCTCAAGATCAGCGCTGAAAGAGAAGTCCATCAGTTCAAAAAAACCAAAAAAAAAATCAGCGAAAACAAACAAATACCCAAGCAGTCTGTGTTCAAACATTCTTTTTATTATGTAACTTCTGTCTCCTCATCTCAAAGCAGAAGAGCAATGAAAACCAAAGTCACCTCAGGACAGAAACACTGAAATCCAGAAAGGGACATCAAATTCTGCTCCTATTTCAATCTGAAATCCTCAAGTAGGTGCTAAAGCACTGACTTTCCAGGGCAGCAAAGGTAAGAAATGTAAGTGTACAGTTTGACATTCAGTCCCCAGGGCTGTGCTCCCCAACACCTCCCCTCCTATACCACAAAGGCACTTGAAGCTTTCACAGGTTCCAAGGTTCCACCGTGGAAACAAATGCCCTAGAATTTCATTTCTTAAAGTAACATCTTTTTTTTTTTTCCCAACTCATGGTAAGGAGAGTCTGGGTTTTCATCAAAGAAATGCATTTATTTGTGTACCAAAGCTAGAAATCAGTTCAATTTGGAGGACAGCTTAGGAGAAATGTTTTCTCTGCACTTTTGTACTATTTCATGTTAATGTTTCTAAATGATACAGCAAAAGGGGACCTGCCAAATTTGCTGGCCCCAAGACAGTAAAGGTCGCTACAGATTGGCTCATTTCACTACCTTCTGCTTTCTCAGACAACAAATTTAAACTTGACTGAAAATGCAGGGGAACATATGGGTCTAAAATGGCATTCTTTAATCGAATTACTGATAAATGGTTTAATGTGCTATTGATTATATAATAGAAATGAGCAGTTTCATTTTTCATAAATACCATGTTCAATAAAAGGTTAGATTGGGCCTTTCATCATCATTGAACAGCTCAGGTCATTGGTTCAATATTTCATGAGCAACAGCCTCTTAGAAACCGCTAAAGAAATACTGACATCGTTGCAAACTGCAACGCGATACATGTCAGTAATAATCAGATGTAACTTACATTTTTATTACCAAAACTCCAGGCAAAATTAAAATGCGCCCTATCTCCCTGTTTGAGGTTTAAATGGCTTCACTTTACATCTCAAATCCACATTTTCAGTGGCTTGAGATCTATAAAAGATGGAGCATCTCTATACAGACCCAGACAAAAGTCGCTGCTCGGCAGGCGCGCTCTCCAGTTCCGTGGTTAACCTGTTCCCTGTGGCTCAGCGCACAGAAACGTGAGCTCACTGCATTCCACTGCTACGTGGGACAGTGCTACAGAACTTAATTAGCGTGGGGTAATTAACAAAACAGCTGCTTTCAGTCGGAATGACTCCCTTGAAGACCATTTTAACTTGGTTTCCAGCTCCCTGCTGAACCAAACCTGCATTTTCTGCTCTCTAGCAAAGAGCTGAAAGCCCAGCTAAGTTAACTATTAAGCCTTCACTGTTCATCTCCCAAGCAGTCACAATCCTCACACAGTTCCTGCCTTTTTCTTTTAACCTCTGCATCATGTTAACATCTAGGTCAACGTGTTTGAAGAGTAAAGCCTCCCTGTAACTATATATATATAGGAAGAATAGAGGGTGTGCGTATGTCCCTGTCTGTGGCGGTGGGGCTGGAACTAGGGGATCTTTAGAGGCCCCTTCCAACCTAAACCATTCTGTGAGCCTATATATATATTACCATTGCATTTGATGATCCAAACTACCACACAGCTTATACAGTCAGATCTTTGGTGATTTTCTTATTTATTGCTATAAAAAAAAAGTTACAACTCATTGATTTCCAAACCGTTCTACTGTAACGGAACTGCATCAACTCTCCTATTGCTAACGATGGAACTGAGGAGTACCGACCCTCCTTTTTTTTATGAGAGAGATGATTTGCAAAAAAACGTGGGTGTTTCCAATTCGGAAAGATTTGGGAAGTCCCCACAGGGGCGATTAAACCACGAGCGAACCTCCGTCCACTGACTGAGGCGCGTTACACACGCCCAGGCGGAGAGGAGCCCCAGGCCGAGCTGCCGCGTGCCCGGGCACGAACCGAGCCAGCAGAGCCCGCTGCCCAGCGCTGCCCCAGCGCCGCCTCACCCTCCGCTCCCGCGTCCTGCGCGCTGCTCCCGGGCTCCAGCTGCCTCAGCCCGGGCCAGAGGACGCGAGGAAACCGCCCCGCTCCCGCCCGCCGTGCCCCGCAACGGCAGCAGCCCAGCTCGCCCAGGCGGGCACTGGAGACACGGCCGGCCCGCCCAGCCCCGCCGTCCGCCGCCACCACCAGGCCCACCTCGCGCCGCACGTTGAGCAGCGAGTAGTAGTCCTCGTTGTCCGGCACCTCCTCCACCAAGGCCGCCGCCATCTTCCCGACCTTTCACCCCGCGCGGCTGGGCGTGGCGGCGCCGCGGGGGCGGCCGGGAGGCGCGGTGCCCTCCCCGCAGCGCCCCCTCGCGGCCCGGCGGCCCCCGCGCCTGGGGGTGTGAGCGGCGGAGCCGTCTGCGCATGCGCGGCGGAAGCTCCGCCCCAGAGAGCCGTGAGGCGAGGCGGGAGGCGGCGGGCGCGGGATGCCGCGGTGAGTGCTCGGCCCGGTCCGGTCCTGTCAGCCGCGTGGGGTATGCGGGGCCGGCCGCGCCGCTCGCCCTACCTTGGGCAGCAGTGGCCCTGTCCCCCGCGGCGGCGGCCTGGCTCCTCCGATGTCTCCTGCCGTGGCCGCTCCGTGCTCGCGCATTCGCCTCGGCCGGGCTGAGCGGTGGCTGTGGCCGCAGCCAGCGGGCTGGGCCGCGGGGGGGGGGCAGGGTCGTCCGCTCCGTTCATCGGTAAGGACCGGCGGAAGAGCGGCCGCAGGCGGTGCTGCCCGAACGCGGAGCGTCCTGCGGCGGCGCCGGTTCCTCCGGCGGGCGCTCTCGCAGCGGAACGCGGCGCTCTGCCGGTCCCTGCCGGTGTGAGGCTGGGGCTCGGGCTCGGCGTGTCCTCCAGCCGTGCCCCAGAAGGGCTGTCTCTGGCCCCCAGTGTGTATGGGGCCGGTAGTGGCGCACGGTGCTCCGGAGCCAATTGCCTGGCGTAGCAACAGGGCGATTTCCAAACCGTTTTGTGACCAGAGCATCTGCATTTCGCGAGTGACTCCTGGCGCTGACGAGGAGTTACCTGGGAGCCGTTGGAGCCAGTTGCAGCGCAATGTCCTTAAGTCAGCCCTGGTGTGCAAGAACACGAAGGCGAGCAAAGGATTAGCTCAGCGATGGTAAACCCGCTGGCACAGAACAGCTCGCAGGGAGCAGACCGTGGCTAGACCTTGTTCTTGTTTGTTGCCATGAATCTGGAATGGTTTCCTTTGGGTCAGTAGTGTGCTTTGGCTTTTTGCCACAGAGCAGGGAACGTGGCGCTGGAGCACTTGCTGTGTTGCCCTCCAAAGAGCAGGCGGTCCTGATGATGGGTTCACCGCGAGAAGGCACTCACCAAGTCTTACCCAGTAGTGAAATGGAAGGGAAATGCCCCAAAAGTATGGGGAGCAATCAGAATTTTTAGCAGAAGGGCTTCCTGGTCTGTGCTTTAACCTGTGCCTTGTTATAAAGCGTGCTGGCAGGCAAACTGGGTATTTGTTGCCATTATGGCTGCAGTAAGGTGGCCAGGAAGAAAAATAAGGCCTTTCTTGCTGGTGGTTCCCAGTGGCTGGATGTGGTGTTTGTGGAGTGTTTTTAGAGTACCGCTGTTCCCAAAGAGGAGCTTCTGAAAGGCCCCTCGTTAACACCATTACAGCCCCGCCTGAAGCTGAAACTGTTTTCCCGTTCCAAACATCAGCTAATCTGCTCTGGATTTTATCTTCACATAACTTTTGTTTGAAAACAGAAATGTTTTAATATTTAATAAGTTTTTTTCTGATCCAAGGGTGGTTAACAAGGAGGTATTGATCGTGCTACAGAAGTTCCTCTGTGCTCGTGGTAAGCGAGATGCAGTGCTTGGAAGAAGAGGTCTACAAAGGCTCGCTTTTTGCGAAACCACATAGAAGCAGGTCTGTTTTACAGGGAATCACCTGGCAGCAGGCTGTTTCTGAATGAACCCACCTGCTAGACTCATTTTTCCTGTGTGGTTCAGGAGTCATTGAGTCTGTGCAAAAATGTGAAGAAGAGTTCTGAGGATGTCAGTTGCCCGCAGCAGCGCTGTTTCCCATGGATTTTGGTCCTGTTGTAATTGTGCTCTTTTTCTAATGTGATCTGGGAGTTGTGCGGTCCTCGGGGATGTTAGTGACAGTTACTGGGAATCCTTTCCCTTACCAGATTGATCTCACGCTTTCCTAAAAGACACAGCTGCTGGTTGCCAGCTCTGGCCGCTGTTCCGCATGCATCACAGATGATTCAGGGGAATTTTTTGGGAAGAGTCCACAGATGTCACATCTTGGCAGGGAAATATAGGAAGAGAGAAATACGACTTTATGGAGCTAAATGTGAACTGTGCTTTCTAAGCATGTAGAGATAGCTCTTTAAAACCCTAAATTACAACAGAGGAAGTGAAACATCTATGGCAAAAAGCAATTTGGGGAAGGAAAAAAAAAAAAGAGAAGTACTTGTTTGTGCTTTAGTGACTTGCCAGGTTTTGATTCAGTGGTCCCCTTGCCCACGTTGCTACTCGCTGATTCCTCACACCACCCAAGGAAGCATCATGGTGCTGTGTGGGATGTGAACTTTGCAAAGAGAGGAGCAGACCCCAGGAATCAGATCCTGGGTTTAGCCGGCCTATGTTCTGTGGCTTCTGCTCCAGTGTGTGTTGTGTGCTCCTTTTGTAAACTGTGAGTAGCCTTACTGATAGAGCTCTGGCATTTTCCAGAGGTCTCAGTCTACTGGTACCTCTCCTCCTCAGAAGTAATTGGTTGGGTTCCTTAGAGCAGACTATATGATCTGTGGAAACATAAGAAACTCTACTTGTTACTTGGTTTTTCCCTAAGCTTTAACATCCTAGATTTTTATAGCAGGAAAAGAGACTGTGTGCTCTGTTTAAGACATTGAGCCTGTACCTGGGGAGGGAGTTGAGCGCCATGGTCCTGAACATCACCATTCTTAGCTGGAGGCATTGAGTTCATAAACTCTGGTTAGGTGCTTGTTCTGGGTAAGCAGTGGGTAGCGGAATGTGCTCGAGAGTCCTTTGGGAGGGCTGGCGTGGTCTGTCTGGATGTGCTGGAAGGGTGCGTCTGAAGTGACAGTGTCTGAGCCTTGGCAGCGATGGACAGTGCTGTGTGGTAAAAACGGGGACAGCAAACTCTGAATGTCCCTCTGGAAAATGGGGTTTGGAGCTAAAGGTTAGGTTTTTAAGCTAAGGGGAACATCAGTGCTGTGTTCTTCTGGGGTGGGACTCCTCTATGAGGTGCAGAGGTGTTCCGGAATTGATTCCCTTCTGCTGCCCTAGAGCCAGAGACACCAGAGATATCTTTCATCTGAGCTGGTGGGCTGGAGGGAACCATCTTCCCTAGTCCGGTGAGAGTGACCAGGGACTGCGAGGAGCCTTGTTTAGCAGATTCTCTTAGTAACTGGAATCATGCAGTCATCGCTGGAAAACTGCCCCCACACAAAGTGTTTTTGCTAATATTAACTTTGGGTCCATCTCAGCTCAATGGAGGGAAAAACTAGGAAGTGCCATAAATTCAGCGGAGCTTGTCAAAGCTGTCAAATTACGACCTGATAAAGCTCCCACCTCCTAATGATCACAGCCATTGGCCAGAGAGGGAATGTATGCCGACGGGGCTCTCCAGCGACAGCGCCGGGGTTCAACGTTGTTAGACTTTAATGTAGTGTCATCTGGGGGCCCTTTGGCTTCAGTGGAGGGTGAAGCTCTGAGCAGAGTCATTTCTTTAACAAAAAAAAATAAATCCAAGGATGTAGACTAGCATAGTACCCCTCTGTTATCAGCCAGATTAATGCTGACTGCGGAGTTTTAGCAGAGGTCTTCTTTGCTCCTATTTGTTAGGATGAGGAGTCCATAGAGATAATGTCTTTTCACGTATAAAAGATGCTATTGATTTTCTGTTACCGTTGTCCTGAAATGTGCACAGTGTGTCTACGGAGCAGTGACAATCCTCCATCACTGGCTTTATGGGAAAAGAACGGTTATTGAATCTCTTCCCATGAAATATAATCTCTTTCTCTCTCCCGGAGTTTGCCAGCCCCTGTGGGAGTCCCTCATGTTATCTCTTTGAGAAAATTGATTTTTTTTGTCTCTGCTTTGTACACTTGTGTTTAGTTTTATTTTTAATTTGGCTCATGTGATATGAAATGAAGGCTTCCCTAACATTAAGCGTGCTTTCTCAGTGTTGTATTGTTTCTTTTCATATAGATTAACACTTTCAGGATGTTTTAAAATAAAATAAAGGCATTTGCTTGGCACAAGTCTCTCTTGTTGTTGCTGGGAATTTTTTTTCTCTGGGTGAGTCATTCGCCTGCTCTTTCTTTCCAGGCAGGTCTGTGATACTGACAGCTTTTCAGCTGCTTACAGGTAAATTCGGGGTAAGTTTCTAGAGTCAACATAGGCTGATTGATTTCAGATGAATGACACTGTAGCAGAGAACACAACTGGCAGTGCTCTGTGCTCAAGGAGCAATGGTCTTTGAACTTTAACAGTAGCAAAAATACTCTGTCAAGTTTGTCCTTTCCTCTGTGTAGCAAATGACTGACGATGGGACTTTTTCCTTTCAGGGAGGAAACGGCAACATGAATTCATAGATGATGAGTAGGATGCCAAAGCCAGAGATGACAGTGCTCTTGAAGAAATGCTGGGTAGAACAAAAAGGTAAAAGGAACAGCTAATTGAGTGCGTTTTGGAGCCTGTGGGAGGTACCTTCCCTCATAAGGCAAACGGCACACCCTCTCAAACCATAGCCGAGTTGTCTGAACTCCTCCTCCATTTTGCATGAAGTCCCAGTGATGCTCTTGCTCCTGTCCTACTCTTCCTATGCTTAGGCCTTCCCCAGAGCTGCATCGTTCTCTTCCTAAAACCCCTGCCAGACTCATGCTTTCAAACGTGTCCTTGCATGCACATGCTTGCAGGTCCCGCAGCCGTCTCATCCCAACCTGCAGCTCTCACTGCCACGTGACTCTAGTGATCATACCAGGTTGTCTGTTGCTGTCTTTTGTGATGAGAGCAAAAAGAGAAATAAGAGGTGAACCCAACCAGTTAATTCGCAGCCAGTGCCATTGTCTAGAGGTGATGGTTCTCAGTGCAGCCGTTGCCTGCGCCATCTCCTGACTTAAGCCCCGCAGGTACACACAGTTAAAATGTTTGAAATGCGTTGTAAACAAGTTGTCTCCATGAGGACTAAATTGCTTTCTGCTACTCTGATGCTTTTTGCTGCGTTTAGTGTTAATGCTGTTGAGATGCCCAAAGGATTCACTTCTTATTGGCTCTTTGGCTCTGAAAAACGATCTCCATAACTGGGGTGTGATAGTCCGTGTGGGGCCTGTGGGGAGTGCGAGGGGGTTTGATCACACCTGCAAGAGCCGTGCAGCCGCAGGGCCGTCATACCCTGAGCCGACAGCAGCAGAAGTGGCTGAAGCAACTGACAAGAAGCAAGAAAATCTTCATTAGTAAAGTAGCTCTCCTTGGGATATTTTCATGCTTATTTACGGAAGAGTGGCTTTAATCCCCCAAAAGTCAAAAGCAAATGTTCTCCTTGAAAATGTTCCAGGTTTGTAGTAATTATCTGCATGTTGCCCCCTGCCTCTCGGCTCTTTCTGGCAGCGAGTGCATGGGACAGAAGGGCGTTTCTGTGGCAAGCAGAAGATCGTGACAGTAGGAGCAGCAGAACGCGGTGTGAATGGTTGATGTATGTGAATAACAGTTCTGTTCTGCTGGAAGTATCGTCTTCAAAACAATCGGGGAGCAGTTTGACATAGGTTAGGTGCTGGTGCTGGCTGTAATTTTTATGTGCTTAAACTGCTTCTAATCAAGGACATGTTGGAAGCCTGTGACTGAGCGCGTTGTGCAGGGCAGGGTTGGGCTTTGAATGTGCCAACACCTCAGCCCTTCCTGAAGATCATTAGTGCAGTTTTGACAGTGTCAGAAATTATTTCTTCAGGCTGATTCGTGCTGCTAGGAAATCTTCTGAAAGATCCAGCTATTCCATATGCACAGCGGGTGTCTGGGAAGGGAGATGTGGGCTTTCTGCTGGCCTTTGGCGCCTCGTTGTTTCCCCCTAATGTGGGTTTCCATCAGCACTATAGCTTAAACCAGCTAAGGTTTAATTTTGCCTCCATTTAGTAAAATACTTTCCCATTGTTGCCATGATAAGGAGTGGCTGTGGATGCTACAGGATGCCCTAAAACCCTTGTTACGTTTAGGCTATCTGATGTCACGGGAGGAAACGGATTCAACTCTTTTGGTGAAAAAGTAGTAATTTCTCATATGTCATTTGGGAAATGTAACTGTGTGTGAAATATCCTGTAAATATCTCATGAAATACAGATAGCTCATGCAAGTTACAACCATTTCCAAAAATCTATAATGCAGTTAAAATATATAATTCTTACTTTAGTAACACCAGAGTTGCGAATTCAGGCATGCTTAAAATAGTAATTAGCAAAGTTCTGTTGTCAATCCATATTTTGGGAGATCTGATGGTTCTGTTCATTCTTTGTGTGTGTGTGTGTATGCTAAGGCTGTGTGTGTGTAACTCAGCTATTTCTATAAACTGGAATGTAAATCTGTTACGCTCTTTGAGTTTTGAAATTCTTCACCATCAATCTGGAAAGCTTTAAGTCTGCTAAAATTGGAGCGCAGGCAGTGCTGGCAGGGAGCTGTGTCCTTACGGGTGTGCCAGGACTCGTAGCTGTTCCCTGTTCCTCCCGCCCGCTGCCGGGGGCCCAGGAGCAGCCTCGGCGAGGCGGGGAACAGGGAGCTGGTTTGGGGTATTTGCTGTTTTCGACAAAGAGCACTATGTATGCGTTACTTTACTATTCGTGCTGCTCAGTGTTAGCTGAGGGAAGATGCATGGTGCCGTTGCTTTAAGGTGGCCAGTGGCCACGAGCTGTGCTCAGCATCGCCTCTGCCAGCTCCAGCATCACAGCACGTGCTGTCAACTCAGCAGTGGCTGGAAAGCTCAGACAGGACCAGGTTTGGCATCGGCATAATCACTTCTGCGGGCGTTGTGCTTCGGGTGCTGCCAGCTCTCGCTGTTTCTTCTTTCTCCCAGCATGTGGTATTTCACATGACCCTGAGGACGGACAGTTGCCTACTAGACTAGCCTGTAGGATTTTTGTTTCTCCCCTCAGTCTTGTCAGCGCTCAGGGTTTCAGTTGCAGGAGAGCACTGGGATATATGTATTCTGTTTTGTTTGCTGTCCTGCTGACGCTTGAGCTCGCTGGAGTCGGTGGGAGTGGCAGCAGTGGTCTGGTAGAGCTCTTGAGCTAGTGAAGGGGGATGTTCAGGGCCTCACCTCACCACTCGATGCAAATTCTTACTCAAACGCAGGTGGAGCTTTTCCAAGCGCCTGGTGTGATGTTTGTGTTTAGCCCTTATCTTGCAAGCATACAAGAAAGGAAGGTGAATCACTTGCTGGTGTACTTTGATCTTAAAGTTCAGTAGTGTTCCTTTTCTGTAAGTGGTTTGTCAGACAAAATTTCTTAGTTGTTGTATTTGAAGATGTTGCCCTTGGTGTCAGAGACAAAGCAGCTGGAGGAGGTGCAGGCAGAATCCCCCCATCTTTGAAATACTTGATTTGGCATAGAAATTTCATGGACCCATCAGTGTGTTGCAGTACAACCACAGCACGTATCAGTGGCTGTTACTGTAGTTGTTAATAGAAGGCTCCAAGGTTTCCTGGTTTTGTTTGTGGGATTTTTTGGTTTGGTTCTTTTCCCCCAAGTAACTTTGGGTGCCCAGCATATGCTCAGGGCATTCGCCTTCCTAATTGCTGTGACTGCTGTCTGATCCAGCTTGAACCTGAAGTGGGTGCTTTTCACCCTGTGCTTGGTTTTTCTGGGTATCCAGTCAGCTGACTAATGGTACTGGATTTAAACTGTTCAGATGTGAGAGGTTTAAATCTCCATGTGAGGGAGGTGTAAGTGCAGTCCTTAGGTGATGCTGCTGATCAGCACTGAAATTCATAGGCAGACCTTGCAGATCTACTTCTGAACTGTGCTCTTCAGGCTTGTCATCCAGGTGGCTGCCCACTTCCATTGGTCCCGTGCTAATTTCTGCAGCTAAGATCTGTTTGCTCTTTATACTTCTTGATTTTGATCAATTGGTAAACCTACAGAAGGGTTAACTTCTAGTTTTAATATTATTATAAATCTACTTATGTTTTTTAAGCAGGAAGAGATGTAATAAAAATTGACATTGTGCAACATTACGTCGTGGGTTTTACTGTTTAATCAGAGATGGAGGTTGAAGGACATCATTGCAAGTATAAAAGCAAATTCCAATATTAATAGTTTTCTTGCCAGCTAACAAGAAGTAATTTTATGCATAATTCTTTTCTTTAGGAGCGCTTGCTAATTTTGAATGTGTCTCCCACTCTAAGGAGTCAGTGGAAGTTATTTTAAGCACATTTTGTGGTTACTATAGGTGAGTTAGTGGTACATATCTACTCCTTGGGTGGTGCTGTATTTGCTCAGCGCTGCATGGCGGAGTCTTTTCAGCACCACGCTGAAGTTGCGGTCATTTGGAGCACATTTGAAGCTGAGTGTGACAGGCTGTTCGTGGGCGTGAGCAGGGATAAAGAGAAGGTCATGGACTTCATGTAAATATTCAGATGAGGTTACGCTAGCTTGTGTTTTTGGGAGACATTGTGCATTGTTTCCCTGGCAGAAATAGCCCTTCAGATAAACGTTAAATATAGACTGATGCTGTCAAAAAAAGAGAATGCCTATCACTGAACACCGACAGTGACACTTCATAAGGACCTTTTTCAATTTATAGTTCAATAAAAAGGGTAATATGGGTAGGGATATTCTGTCCTTGCCTACAATTCTGCAGTTCTGACAGGATCACGTTCCTGGTTTTACTTTCATGCTGTCCCAGGCTGAAATACTTCATATTTAACGCTCCTGGTTCTATAAATAATAGACGTGCCTGTCTTCACAACGGAAGATCAGCAGCTAATTGTATTGTTGTTGAATAATAGGGTTCTTCTGCAGTCTTTACTCCTTTACATCTTAATTTTCACTCTGCTATTGAGAGCCTAGGAACTGATTTACTCCACTTCAGGAAAAGAAGTATTACTGTTCCAGACCTTCAGGGGAGGAAGTTCAGGGGAAAGTCAAGAACTTGCAGACGAGACTATCTCGGTAACCACTGGCTGTTTCTGCGTATTTGCTGCATATACTGTTTGTATATATTTCTCACTCTGTGCAACTCATGTGGGAAAGAGTTGTTTTAACGGGTTGGCAAGGTTTAGGCAAATCCTGAAAGAAGACTGCTCTAGAGCTAAAACTAATGAGAAAATATTAAAACAATATATTTTTTTTTAATAAGAACTACTGTGTATCCTTGATGACAGAGAAGAAAGGTTGTGTGTAATAAGGGACCAGATGGATACACAAGAGAGACTTTGAGTAGCTGCAGTGCCGTAGTACCGTTATCTAGGAACACGTACGCATAGGCGGCATAAATCACAGAGTGGGTGAGTAAAGACTTTGGTAACTCCAGGACAGGATTTGGGGCAGGGGACAGAGCAGGGGTGGTGCTGTCATCAGTTCCCTGTCAGTTTCTGACTCAGTCAAGTTTGACTTTGCCTCTGGCTTCCAGTTCCTGAACCTGTGTGGCTTTGAACACCTCCTGCCTCTGTTACCATCATCAATTTATCTTCCTTCCCTTCTCCTTTTGTTCTTCCGTTACTCATTCTTCTGTTCTCAGTGCCTGAGGCTGACATTTTCATACCTTGGTGATGAAGGTTTGGCTCCTAGATCCGTATTTATTCAGTTAATATAGAGAGCAGAGGAGTTAAGTGTCCTGGAAAAGATACGTGTTTAAAAGTAGGAACAGAACTTTAGGAGCATACCTTTAGCGATCTTAGACTTAAACACACTCTCCTGTTATTATTTGCTTCAACTGTCACTAGAGATCTGATATCAAACTAACCTGAGGATTATGCTGTCCTGTACATGTTGAGGGGATAACAGGAATTCTGGAAAATGGCCTTTTCCTCAGGTTACTGTCTGGGCTGGTGTGCAGGCTGTGGCTGGGCTTCACCAAGCTGGCGCTGCCGCCTTTGTCGAGCAGTGGTTCCTGGCCAGTCCTGAGCTGGGAGCCCAGAACAGGGCCGGCCGTGTGCCAACACTGTGCACCACAGCCTCGTGTTACTGATTGTTTGTAGGATTTACACTTGCTTCTTGGGTAGTAAGTGCAGTTTTGCATATTAGCAGGGGAGAGGAGTTAGGATGTGAGGGAAAAACATTCCCAGAGAGCAGCAGCCAGGCCATACAGCTTGTTACAGCTGCAACAAAAAAAATAATTAAAAATAAATCCTTCCATGTACCTCATTGAAGACTGCAGTAAAATTATAACTGAGGCTACCATGGATGGCAGTCGTATTACCTCCTTAAACTAAATAACTTGATTGTCTTCTTATAACAGAAAGCAAAGAGAAATGTCCTGAATATACTGTAGGAAATTGTCTTTACTAAATCTAGCCCAGCGTTTATGAGCATTGTATATATTATTTGATTTTGCCAGAATTGCATAAACAGGGGGGGAAAACTGTTAATATAAGTTGACTACCAGAGTAAATCACAGACTAATTATTCTTTTTTTTTTTCTGGCTAAAATTAGAATTTGATATAATGGTCAATAGACATTTTCTTTAATTTTTGAGACGTAATTTCTAATAGCTAATCCAAACAGATTGGGGAAAGTTGCTGCAGAATTGAAAAAATAAATTATCTGAATTTTATGGTGACTTACTGGTAAATCCCCTTAGTTGAAAGCTTTAATTTACCTCATATTTCAGTTTTTTCTCCTCTAACTGGCTTATGGGTGTATATTAGAGCAAAATAATTATTTTCTTAGTGCCACCAGGGTACTTGGAGGATGAACCAAAGTGAAGACAGAACCTGGCCCGTTCTTATAGGGAAATAAAGGACTAAGGACGGCAGAGGAAGGAGCAACGGGGCTTGTGGCAGAGGCAGCGCACGGCGTGGCAGGTGTTCTCCCCTGGCATTGCTGGCTGCAGCAAAATGCTGGAGGTTGGCACCCATATAAGTCTGTTTGGAAGCTGTTTGATGTTGTACCAGAATAAATGAGGCTCCAGCTTTGCAACCCCCCCAGGCAGTCCCTTGTTTCCCTTCTGGAGTTGGTGCTGGTGTAGAGGAACAAAGCATTTTTGCCCTTGTTCTTGGTTAAACAGGTAAATACTGTGTGTAGTGTTGAGGCTACTGGCTTAAATATCTACAAAAACTTTATGAGGCTTTGCACAGAAAAACCATCTTTCCTCCAGGGTCCATTAAAATGGCTTAGACTCTGGAGTTACGCTTCCATTTAGTCTGGTGTAAATTCTCTATAGCAAACGGTTTTACTAGAGATTATTTGAATGTAGTGTTTGTATTTGTGAGGGAAAGAAATGGGCTTAGAACCACAGGAGGAACGGGGAGAAGAACGTATGCAAACCCCAGAACATGGAAGATGACAGAGTCCAGCCTCCTGCTAGGGCAGTTGTAACCCAGTATTTTTAGTTCCCAATAATGTATATTTTTCTTCAACTTCCACACATGATTTTGGGTGAGTTATTTGGACAGCAGAGCCCTAAACAGAGTGTACTTCTCTGGAGAACCTTTCTGCAGAAAGGCATGTTCTGGGATATTTCCCTGGTTTTGATGATCTAAGGAATTGGCAATTATACTTCACAAATGCAGCGAAGTATTTGAAGTAGCAGTGGATTTATAGGTACACAGTGACTTGGTTAAGTCTTGGGTTTATTCCTAGAAGAAACAGCTTTTGATTCTGTAAGTGGAGAGAGGAAAGGGCAAAACCATTTCATTTCTATAATTGTGAGAGGTTTTTTTTAAGCATCTCTATTCACACTTTTAAGAGTATTTTTGTAAAAACACTTGGTGTTCCTTGCTTCTACATCATGGAGTAACTTTGTACAAGCAGTTCAGAAGAAATGGGGTCTCACCATTGTCATTGTAGCTATTAAAACTCTCTGAATTGTTTTGCTTTTTGATGCTTGCCATAGCAACAGTGGATGTATAATTCGCTTGAATATCCATAACAAGATATTTGAATATATTCTTTACAGTTTTACTTCTGCATATAAAGAAGCATGCCAAATCATCCCATTAACCCAATTAACCAAGCCAGAACCACATCTGCCATGGAATGACAATGAAGAATTTTTTTTTTAAAGACCCGCATATTTCACCTCCCTCTTAACAAAAACCCACCCCAAACACCGTACATCAGAACAGCAGCAGCTTTTATCAGTGTGCTGTTAAAAATTATTCATGATTCAGACTGCAAAAACTCCTGGCACATCTCCTTCCTTGCTGCTTATCAGCTGGAGGTAGCTCTGCGTTTGTGCCCCTCAAAGGTAAGACCGAGTCGGTTTATCCGGTGCCGTGCATGCACAGGATGTGTTGTGGTTCAGCACCTCTGCGCCTTCATAGCGATTAGACCTTTGATTTTTAAACAGTGGGGAGCTCGGGAAGCTTGAAAGATACCAGCAGTACTTCAATTCAAATGGCTTCTTTCTTATCATTTTATTGCACAAGGAATTAAACAAAACTATTTGGGACTTTGCTGGCATGTTTGATGACAAATCCATGTTCAAATAGCATCTGTAATATTACATAGATCACATTACTGTAATAACCTATATGCCACCATTTAAATTACGGATGATTTCAGGTATATAAGATTCAGTTTATTAGGTTTTTTTTTCTCCTGGTAGAAAAGCTGATATTGAGAGAGCGAATGAGTTCATTAGCCATATGTAGTCAGAGTTCATGCAGTACTTCAATAACCCCTTTAAAATGCCTTATTCATCATCCACACAAATTCCCATCATCTTTACAGACCAGGAAGGATCTAGAAAGCCAGGCAGTGCTCCCGAAGACACTTCATAGAGCAGGTTGCACATGACTGTAGAGCCAAGGTAGGTTGTGTTAGTTCTGGAAGTGGAGCTATATTACCAACCAGCTCCGTGGAAGTTCCTCCTTCCCCAGACAGTAATGGCTGAGCAAAGGCAGCTGGTGTCCTGAACAACCTTGTCAATCAGACCACATGGACCTCATTACTCTAATGAGCCATAGAAGCACATAAGGAACTACTTGAGCTTTGGAGAGAAGAAAGAGATGGACACTCTTGTGCACACATGTAGCTGCTTTTGCATTTAATTATGTTTCTGGGTGATCTCAAGGTCTAACCCCATGTGGAGCACCTTCTGGTTATTTGTTCTCAAGTGAACAATGCAGCGAGGGCTATGACCAAAATAAATGTTTGTGCTCATCCCGGTGAAAAGAGCAGAAAGGCTGTTTGTGGCAGCAGTTGCTGTCTGCGTACTGGGGAGCAGCCTGCGCTCCTGCTGGCGGTTCAGCCACCAGCGCTTGTGTCTGCAAAACCGAATCCGACATTACGGTACTTGGTAGCAGAGTGAGAATCTCTGTAACTCCTCTCCTTCTCGTTACATATGTTGCCTGAATACCCAAGTGGAAGCTTGAGCCCCTCCTGAATACCTGACATTACTCTTGGGCAGGAGACCGGCGTGCCGGGAGATGAGCTGGTTCAGAGGAGAGAGGCAGTGGATAGGACTGGCACTCTGAAGGCACTGCAGGCTGTGCTGCTTGGCTTCTCCAGGTGCCAGTTTCTTGCTGAAGAGAGAGTGAGGCAGGTCTCTCTGTAGGGAGCAGACACTGGGACCTGCTGTTCCATGTGGAGTGCTGGGGATGAGTTCAAGGTGGGGTAGCCCTCTGCCTCTTAGTGAGATGTGGCCTAAACATCCGATACGTGTGTCAGGAAACTGACCTCCATGTCTTAGCTGCAGGGGGGACCTACTTTAATGTGGTGTTCTGGTTCTGCCACAAGGCAAACCGTGAGAAGCACCAACCACAGAGCTACCTCGTGTCTCTGTTAGCATACGGATCATCTTGGAGGAATATCCAAGGAGAGACATAAATTCCCTAGAACTCATCAAGAAAAGGATGGCTCTTTGTGAGTGTGGCTACTAGAAGAGTTTTCTGCATATCTTGAACAGCTGAAGGAAACAATTATTTTAGCTGATTTTGGAGCTGCAGTAATATTTGTGTGTATTTATAGGACAGAGTATAGTAGATTAACTTTATGACCGTCGGGAGTGAGCCTGTCATTCTGGAGCCTCTTCATCAATGTGCCTTTCACGCTCCATGAGATTAGCAGCCGCTGAAAATAGGAAAAAGGAATTTTCCTTTCTTCTGTCTTAGAAGACCCATCACACCATGCTTCGCCTTTCGTCTTGGCTCGGAAATGGCTTTGGTCCTTAGCAAGCCCAGAAAGCCAACAGGTCTTTTTAAAGAAGTTCCACTCTCATGAGGATCTAAGGGGAAATATCCTTTTTTCGTGTTTAGTCACACACATCAAAGGAAACAACCGTTTCGCTCCTCATTTGCATTGTGCAGGCATTAGATGTGGTCCAGTTACACGGAGCTCCGCTCGAGAAGGCAGAAGTGCCAGTACTCTTCAAGCTTTGACGGCGACGGGGAGAAAACTCGGCCAGGCAAAGAGTGTATCACTGCTCCCAGGCACTGTCTGTTCTTAAAAGGACAGAGCCGGTTCCTTGGTTCCTCGGGCAGCGTGCCGTGGGGTCGGTGCTCCCGGGGTCTGTACAGCTGCACGCCGCTGCCCTTGTGCTCACAGAGCGTGCGGCGCTCGTCACAAACTCACTCCTGTGTGATCTGAAGGACTGCCTCAAACTTTGTACGTCCCGTTGGGCGCAGTGACCGAGTTCTCTTTGCAGGTGACACATCCTCACCTCGTCGGCTGTGCCCTGGGAATGGCTGCTCCTCCCGGAGCGTCGTGCTGTGCACCCCAAAACGCTCCAGTGGAGGAAGAGGGCCTCTGGACCTCCGGGTTTCCAGCAGCATTGAAGGCGTGGGGGGACAGCCTGCGGAGCGGGTGCTGCGGGCTCGGTCGGGCACGCGGGGCTGCGCGGCTGTCGGGCCGTAGGAAGAGGCTGTTTCCAGACGCCCCTTTCCTTTTAAGAAGTGGTTCCTCAGCATCCCTCACCTCAGTTTGGTTTGCCCACTTGAGGGAACACCGAGTTTCAGCCCGGATACGGTGTCTGAAAACCTTTGACGAGTAACGGCACACCGGAGCCCCGGTGGTTCCGCGGCCCGGGGGAGCTCTGTGTATAGGCGGGCGGCCATCCCGCCGGCGTGGAGCGGCGCGGGGGGAGAGCACCGTGGGGAGGCCGGGCCGGGCCGCCCCGTTACAGAACCGACAGCCGGCTCGGCCGCTCGCCGCCGGGAAGGGCCCCGCGGCTCTCGCTGCGCTGGGGGACAGGGTGGCCTGGCGTCACAGGTGCCGCTCCGCCGCCCGCCCCGTCGCGGGAAGACTCGGATCCGCCGCTCGCCCCGGCTGCTGGGCGGGCGGGGCCGGGCAGCGGGGCTGTCCCCGCCGGGCGGGGCGGGGCGGGCGCGGGGATTGGCGGGCGGGCCGCCCGCCGCGCCAATCCGCGGCTTTGTTTAGGGTTACAGGGCGCGGAGGAGGCGTGCGCCCGCCGAGGCCGCCCGCAGCCAATGGACAGGGCTGGGGGCGGTGGCGCTGGCGGCCGCCTGGCTCGCCCGCCCCATTGGCCCTGCGCACGGTCACTCTGGTGAAGGGCGCTCCTCCTTGGCTGCCGGGGCCGGCGGCGACGTGCGTCAATCGGCGCGTCCCGCTTCCTGCGCGGCGCGGTTGGCCGTGGCGGCAGTCAGTCGCGCGGCGCCGCTTCGTGAGTGGCCCTTGCGGCCGTCAGTAAAGCGCTACGTCCCGCCCACCTCGTCATCTGGGTACCACCGCTGAGTGGATGCAGCGCGTGTCAGTGAAGCGCTGCCGCGCTCCCATTGGCCAGACCTGCTGTCTATCGCGCCCATCCCCTCTAGCCGCCCGCCCTCTGGCCGCCGCGATTGGCCGCCGCGGGTGTCAGTGCGGCGGTTCCCCCAATGGGCGGCGCGGGGTGTGCGCCGTGCGCGCGGGGTGGCCGGCCCGGCGGCGGTAGCGGCGGCAGCGGGAGGAGGCGGCGCGCGCCTGGGTCCCGGTCGCGAGGAGGCGGAGGAGGATGTGGCGCGCGGAGGGGAAATGGCTGCCGAAAACAAGCCGGAAGGTGAGAGCGCGGCCGGGCCGACTCCCGCTCCGCGCTGCCGGGCCGGGCCGGGCCTGCCCGGCGCCGTGGGGCTGCCGGCGCGCTGGGCCTGCCGTGCCGCCCCTCGCCCCTGCCCCCTCCGCGGGGCGGCGGCGGCGGAGGAGGAGGCTGGGCCGGGCCGCGCGAAGTTTGGCGGCGGCGGGCGCCCCCGCGGGGCCGGGCCGGGCCGGGGGGTGGTGGGCAGGCCATGTGCGGCGGGCAGGCCGCGTGGCGCCGGGGCCGCGGCGACCGGGCCGGGGCATGGGCACGCTTCCCGCCGCCCGCCGGCACGTGCCCGCCCGCCGCCAACATGGAGGCTGCAGCGGCACGGCCGGCGCAGGGCGCGGCGCGGGGCTCCGGGCGGCCGCTCGCCGCTGGCGGCCTGGGCCCGTTGCCGCCCGGGGGTCATGCCGCGCCGGGCCGGGCCTGCCCGCGCCGCCCCCGCTCTCCCCCCCTCGCTCTCTCCCCTCCCAGCGGCGGCGGCGCACGTGCCTCGCGGGCGCGCGCCCGTCACGCACTGGGCGGCCTGGTCCGCGGCCCCGTCGCACCGGGGCCTCCGTGGCGCCGGGCAGCGGGCGGGCCGGGGGTGGGCGCTGCTGGGGCGGGTGGAGCGGCGCCGCCCGGCGGGCCCGGAGGTGAGCGCGGGGTGGGCTCCGCCGCGGCGGGGGGGTGGGAACCGGGGGCGCCCAACTCCGGCCGAAAGTTACCGGCGTGGCGGGGAGCGGGGCGCGGCGTGTCCGCAAGGGGGTAGCGCTGCTCCGCCCGTGCGCGGCCCCGCGGTGCCCCCCCCCGGCGGGGCTGTCCGGGGAGCGCGGGGCGGCGGCGGGGGGCGGTTCGTGTCCTGCCCGATATTTGGTGTTATTTACCCAAAGTTTGTCCGAGCAACGGCGGCGGCTCCCGCGGAGCGGGGCGGCGGGCCGGGACGTCCTCACCCCAACTCCCGGTGTAACGGGGCCGCGGGGCTGGAGCCGCTTGGGCTGACACCGCACAGCACAGCCGGTACCGGGAGCCGGGGCCTCCGTCTTACCGGGGGTGTGGGGGCTGTGTCCCGCGACTGACCTGTTGTGTAACTGAAATTCCGCAAAGCCTCTGGAATCCCCCCGCTCGCAGCCCCGCACCGTGTGGCCCCTGTGGGCTTTCTCCGTGCCCCCATAGCAAACGTGCCATCCCATGGCACTCCGTACGGACAGACCCCTTCCTGCGGCACCGGGGCCGCTACCCCACCTCTTCTTACGGCTTTTTGCTCATTTTCTCATAATTTAGCAGTCCCAGAGCCCCTGTGGGCACAGCCACCTCGGGTTTGCCTCGTCCGGCAGGGGAAGGTGCATTTTAAGCAGTGGTGGTGATGAGGAGTGTTGTCAGTTCGTGTTTCGTTAATCTCCTTGATGCTCCCAAATTCATTAGTTCTGTAGTTCCCGTGGTCTGGAAAACACCAGGCATCACTCTGTTCTCATTTGTGTTTTAGAAAATGATTATTTCTACCAAAGTAGTAAAATACCAACTGGTTACTCAGGGGTGTCAGTGAGGAGAGGGTGTCTGCGAGGACTTTGTAGCTCAGATGGTGACGTTTCGGTCCCTCGGTGGGTGAAGGTGGTGTCACACACTCGGGCTCCCTCTGCTAACGCCTGATGACATTTTTTTCTACGTAACGCACAGGTTTCCGTACGCTCATTCCCGCGAGGCCGCAGCTTTATGGAGCAGTGCCCGTCAGTGCTCCTTGGCTTGAAAGGTAATTCGGCCTTTGCACGTGTTATGTCATGCAGCTTTTGTCGTGTTTCCTACTGGTGACTCGTTGTTGTGGCTGCTGAAGGGGCTGTTACTGGGGCAGTGGGTCCCCAGCAGTGTTTGCTGTGGCTGTGCCCAGGAGATGTAAGCCTGCGTTTCGCCCAGCCGGCCGGTCACCGGTCCTCGGGTTTGCGTTGCTGCGGCAGGAGCGGAGGGTCGCCGGCGGCTCAGCACCAGCGCCTGTGTTCTGGTAGTAAGCATGCGGAGCAGCTCCCGCGCTGACCTAGTTCTGTGTGTGTGTTCAAGGAGGGAAGGTACAAACCATTCATTCCTTGAACTTAAACTCCGCCTGTCAGAAACTTGAACGGGAATCATTTTAAAGCCATGATTCAAGACAAGTGTCTCGCCAGTAGTGCAGGTGCTGGAGGAGAGAAGGCAAGTCGCTCTAGGTGTTTGTTACTTTAATGTTTAAAAGCCAAATGCAGATGGCAGCTGGCAGGCCAGTTGTGGGGATGAGCCCTGCTTTTATTGGGGAGCAGTCTGCTGCCTCTGCCCAGAGTGCTGCGGTAGAAAGGAGCGTCGTGGTCAGCCCTGCCTGGTCCTTGCGCTTCCCTGCCGAGCTTCTCATGCCCAGCTAGCAGCAGGAAAACCTCAGCAGTAGGTGGGGGTTTGAAATGCAGCTGCCTGCACGAGAGAGTTCCACGTCTTGGGAAGCTTGGGTGAGTTCCCACTTTCCTGGTTTCCTTGGGCAGGGTAAGTTGGGCTCCGTGACCGTGCAGCTCTCGCCACCTCTGTGGTGGAGGGTTTGTGGCTTTTGTGTGTCTGAACTAGAGTGGGAGGGCTGGCCCTCGGAGGTGCCATCTTGGCAGCTCTGGGGCTCCCAACTTGACCGGGGTGGGGGATCATGTTTGAATTAAAAAAAAAAAGTTTTTAGAAGTTCAAAATAGAAAGAATGTGCTTAGAGAGCCTTCTTCATATTTCCTCGTGTCCTCATGATCAGGTGTCTGAAACCGACCGCTTTAAGCAGCGCAGTGCCGTGTCCGCAGCAGGCATGGGGCCGGGGCTGTCCTGCCCCTCCGAGGTTCTGTGCGGCTGTTGGGCTGTACCCCTCTTCATTTAGGCAAGGTCAGGTGCTGGGAAAGGCAGGAGATGGAATTCCTCCTCCCCGAGGGGGAGTGTGGCGCTGGGCTGCTGGTGCCTCTTTGGGGTTGGTGTTGATACTGACTGAGAGGGAAGTCAGAGCTTCAAATATTATGGGATGCTGAGAGAGTGTTTGGGCAACATTACTTTTGGAACCAAAACATTCTTGATTTGGTGGTTAAACAGCAAATATTTACCTTCCTCTGTGGCAGTGTTGTGTAATGTTTTATCACTTAAACAAACCCGAGCTCACTGTGAGGGTGATGGACTGGGTCCTGTGCGGCACTGTCCCGGTGGTGCTCCTGGCGACGTGGGGCTGTCACCCTGCAGAGGCAGGGTTTGATGCCTGGCTCAGGCCGCTTGTTGCCCCAGAATTTTTGCTGAATTTCAGCAGTTGGGATTTTACTAAAATCTCTGTGGTCAAAGGTAGAAGGGAACTGCTGCTGCTGAAGTTCCCGGACCCACTTGGAGGGCTGTGAGCCAGCGCAGCCGTGTCAGTGTGGACTTGATTCCCTTTTCCCAAACAGCAGGAACTACCCCTGTGTGCGAGGTCAATTTTTTGGAGTACTTTTGGTATTGTAACTGTTTTATGCACAAGATTCCTGATGTAAACAGGGCTTGTTTCAAGCTCTAGTTCTTTACTCTAATTCCATATCCCTTGTTAGTAGTTTTCCCAAATACTTTGTCTCAGAGGCGTTTTGGTTTATTTGTGTGGGTTTTTGAAGCTGCTTCTGGAGGAAGGTTTCCCACAGATGTTGTAACTCACATTTCCTGTATTGGGAAACAGTGGAAGGATTGTCTACCAGTAAGGTTAAAACAAATGGGTTTAAAATATAATCTTTCAAGAGTTGGTGCTAACTTTACATTCCTGATGCTTGTAGGTGGTTCTCAAACATGCAGTCTCTAAAGACCTGCTTGGGAAGGTGTGTGTTAGCAGAGGAGGGGGAAGTAGCTGTCCTACCTCCCTGTCCTTCAGCCAGAGGGAGCTGGAATGTGACCTTCCTTTTTCAGTGTCCCTTCTGTCTCTGCTTCAATAAAACAGATGTATCAGCAGGGGGGGAAACCCACGACCAACCCAAACCTTTCCATGGAGTGAAATGCGGCTGGGCGGGTGCGTTGTGGAATACAATGCGGGTTAATTAAAATGCTTCCAGCAGCTTTGTGCATCTTCAGCCTCTCCTGCCTTCCTCTCCCACACCTTGCTGAGTATTTCTTTTTTGTTTTCCTTCTCACTTCACATCCTGTGTTCCTCTCCCATGGCTTCCTGCCCCCTTCAGCCCAGGGTGGTGGGCACCCTGTTTTTAAACCCTGTGGGTTTGGAAAGGCAGGTCTGCCTGCGAGTGCTGGCCTCTGTCCCAGCCCTGGATTTTTGGGGTGCAGCACATGCCCTCTTCCCGGGGCGATGTTGGAGGTGTGGCTTTGCACCCAGGAGCAGGTACAGCACTGGGTGAGCAAGAGCAAACTCCCATTATCACTGGGAATGGGGAGCTCAGTGTCCTTCTGCTCTTACCACATCTTTGGTTCAAGGTGTTTCGGGGTTTTTTCCTGCCAGCTCTCCAGGTAGGTTTCCAAACTCAAACTGTTAGTAGTTTTAAAAAAGAAAAAAAAAAAAGGTAAAAATATTGATGTCTGGTGGGTGCCAGTGTGTGGACTCAGAGGGGGTAATTTCACCGACCCTGGCCAATACCTTGGGACTGCTGGAAAACTTGTAGTGTTTTCAATAGTACGGATGTTGTTAACTATAAATGGGTGGTTTGTTTTTGCTGGGCTTGGCTAATGGTGTCCATCTCTCCTTAGTTCCATTGCAGATGAATTTGATGATGTAATTTTAGTGAAAACCAAGGGATGGAGGAATTGATGACAGGTCTAAAACAAATGAATTGTTGGCGCCAGTGAGCAGTGTCCTAATCATTGTGTTGTACTTGTCACATTTGAAAGTGACGTGGTGAAAAGTCATGCATGGACACTCTTAGGAGCTGTGGGAAGAGGTTGAAGCAACTGCTCTGTTCTAGTGCTGCTGAAGATTGCTTTTAAAATAGTGACTTCTGTGCACCTTCTGAATTTGACCAAATTCTGCTGTGTTGTGTGGTTAGCAGTTTTACGTAACTGTGGTGTTTAAACTGAACTCAGTTATAAAATGTCAAGAAACTTTCTGCCATGTGAAAAGGATTAAATAACTTACAAGCAGCACATTATTGGTGGGGAGGAGCGGGGCGATATTGCGTAGCAGCAGAGCTTTGGCTATATTTGTATTTCTTACAGTTTCAGAATGGTTTGTAGAGCTTGTCATAGCAACAAAGCATTTCTCACAAATATTGCAGGAAACTGGGCTAGATTCAGTAACTTACTGGAGGAGTTATTATGTTGGTCATCCTTGGTGCTGTCACCATTCCTGGGAATTCCTCCTCTTCCTTTTGGTTTCCCTTGTTCCTCCCGTTGTCCCCGCAGGCAGCAGTCACAGCTGCACATGTGCTGGTTTGTGCTTTGTCCTCTCAGGCTCCTGTATCGTGTTGTTTACCTTTGCCCGAAGGGTTCCCTCTTCCCCGGCATCCTTCACGGGGAGGGATCCGGAGCCCTGTGCTCGGCCAGTGTCTGAGCTGTGGGCTGGCGTCCAGAGGAACCTCGCTGAGAAAGCAGCGCTGGGGAGCCGGACCTGTCTTATCTCAGCCACCCTCTAGTGATATTTAGGAATCGGCTTCTGTTGCCAAGAGATTTACAACTGTAATCGTCCAAATATTTCTAGAAAACAGACCAAAAGCTGTTGGTTTTGCTTATGCTGCGTCTTGTTTACTGATGGAAAATGCCAGGAATGAAGTTTAACTGTGAGAAACAGCATGGCAGTCCTTCGGATGTTTGGATCAGGGATAATTCTTCGTGTCTAATTCTGCCAGATTGAATTTTTCACTTTTGTCTGTGTCCAGAGGTCAGCCAGTGAAAGAATGTAGGACTTCCACGGGAATTCATACCCCCCAGCCCAGGAGCTTGCAGAGCCAAACCCAGACACAGGAAAAACAAACGTAAAGAAGAAGTTGATTTGTTTGGACTAAGCTAGGTATCTTTACTTTTGTTTTTGTCTATGTCTTTGTACATCACCTTTAGAAAAGTGAGTTGTTGGAAGAGCAGTTTTTGGCAAAGGGGAGGAGTTTCAGAAGGGCTGGCACGTGGGTCGGTTCTGTGTTACACCAGGGCTGGGTGGCTTTGGGCAGCCTGTTCTTACCATGCTGGTGTGGGGGCCACTCCAGAACTGTCTGTGCCCAGTCCTGGCACTGAAGCAGCGGTGTGGTGAGTGGTGCCCGCCCGTCCCCTCTCTGTAGCTAACAATTACGTTGTGATTTTGGCTGTTTGTTTTATAGGAAAGCACCTGTTTGTAACAGTTAAACACCTTTTACCTCTCCCATGAAGTAGTTAAGAAGATGGCCGACCCTAAGTTATTACTTAGTAATAATGGGTTTATAAAACTTGTGTTTGTGATTTTATAGGCTTATCCTTTATATTTATTTCCAATATAGAACTGTCTGCAAATCAGCAGTTGATCAACACCCATTCATGCATTTCTGTATTCTCCAATTATACATTATACTGATAAACTGTGGTAGTTCAGTGGTCTGCAGACCTAAATTCACCTCCTGGTTCACGTAAGATTTAAGAACCAGTTAAAGAAAGAAACAAAAAAGAGGGTAGAGGGGATTGTTTGGAGAGCAGAGACTCGCTGTGTGATTTGCTGTTTTGTGCATTAAAGTTTTATGGCCCATGTTGCATCCCTTGGGAGGATAAAGTGCAAGGAGCATGAACAAACCCGTAAAGTTATGAAGGGTTTATGTGGTATAATTAATATGGAACTTTCTATGAACTTTATAATAGTTATACTTTCTTAATTTTATGCAGATCTCTGGTTTGCTAATAACCTTGAAGATATCTAATGGAACTTAAATTTTGGGTTTTCATACTGAGGTACAGCAAGATCCATTGCAGACTGCTGTATTTTGGTCTGTAGCTTCCTCACAGTAGTTTTCAGAATTGGCTGTGCATGCCTTGGGAAGCATTTTTGAGCTGTGGCCAGCTCCGCACTAAAAAAAACCCCGTCGATACAGCTTTACTGGCAAATCCTCCTTGTGCAAGTGCAGCTTTGCTTGCAGAAGCACTTTTTATTGACACTGGATGGGTTTGCAGATCACAATGTCATAAGTCGCACCCATAGCAAAAATAATACGAGGAAGAAAGTTCAAGTACCGATCCGGTCTGGATTTGCACAGTAAAATCAAATAAGCATTGAGGAATTGCAGCTCCTTTTTTTTTTTAACTACAGAGGAAATTTTGGTTCTAAATAAGTGTAAAATACTCCCTCTGGAATGTGGTGGTTGCTCTGAGTTGGTGTGGATACTGATCAGCATTGGTTCTTGATCCTCTGAAGATGCTGTGGTAGGTGAGTGGGTCCGTCGGGTTGACTAGAAATGATGGATTTGATTCAAACTGAAGGACGACCACTTTTTTTTGCTCCACCTCCCTAAAGATGTCTGTGTTTCAGCTGGAAGGGTTGTGAGGATTTGTGAGGAACATGTGTGGCAGAGCGGCAGCTCGTTTGGAGGAGTGTGAACCTGCAGTGGCCAGTCTGGAGGTGGGAATGGCAGATCCTGCGTGGGCATCTGTAAGTGGCAAAGGCTCCAGAGGGAAGGGACGAGGCGTTTCCCTGTTCTTAATCCTCACAGCTGGCCAGCCAACTTCGTCCTTCTCCAAGGTCAAACCTGCTTTAGAGGTCACTGAATTTAGGATTTGCTTCCAGTGACGTGATTCTTGAGTGTCGTTCTGACAACGCGGCCAGAGGATTCTTTAACAAAGAGCCTGTTGGTTTGAGGCAGGTGGCAGTTGCCATTTTTCATGTTGGGGATTTTTTGGAATGAAGAAACGTTGTTGCTAAAGGCATGGAAAGGAAGCAGATGTGAGCTGTAGTCACGTACAGGATGGTGACAGTGACCTTCCATTGCTGGAAGGTACAACAAAGGTATGAGATACAGCAGGAGTTGGAAGGTTGAGAGTCAGCAAGTTCTGATAACTTCTACCAAAACATTTTTAAGGGATCTATTGTCCATAGGCACTTTCTGGATTAATAATACTGATAATTGATGACAGTGGAAGAAAGTTAATAAAACGAGCTGAATAATTAGAGGTCTGCCAGCCCTGCAAAATAATGGAATGAATGATAGAGGACTTGACTGATACGGAGGTAAGGGGAAGTAATACAATTAATGTCAATTAAAATGTGCCCATGGAAAATAAGCTGATGAGATGTAACTGGGGATGTAGTTTGGCTGATAAAAGCAATAATGTGTGCTGTAAAATACTTTGCCGCCGTAATGAATTGAATGTAGTGCAGTGCAATATTTTGAATAGAGAAATAAAAGCGGCGTAAAATTAACGTAGGGAATGTTAAGTAGGTACCAGCTAACTCGGATCTGAAAATCCAGGAGGGAACGGCAGGGCCCTGCCCGGCTCCTTTCTTTGCCTCGAGCGAGTTGGTGTCTTTGTGGATACCCCTGAGTGTCACGGTGTGCGTGTTTGTGAAGCTTTGAGTGGCAGGGCGGTGGGACGTAACACTGGTGACAGTCACGCGTGCAGAACTCTGATGTAGCCAACAAGCCTCGTAGAGTAATAGTCTGAGACAGTGAGTGTCAAGCTAGAAATCCTGGAGTGGTGCACAGAAAACCCACTGAGAATCTTCTTCCCGATTTCTTTATCAGTTCGGTGAAGATCAGTAGTGCCCAGCTGCTGTAGGACCTGGCAGCCCTGTTGATTTAGTCCGACGCAGTTGTACAGTGAAGTTCCCAATAACTCAGGGAGCGCACAGGACTCATAAATTACAGAGCAGCTCACGTTTATCATACACATCGCTGCTTATCTTGTAAACTCATCTGCTGTGCTTCCACGAGTAGTTGATTTAACAGCGTGTATATTGTTGAACTTGACACATCCAAGAGTATAATCAAGCTTTAAAAATACTAGGGATGTCTGGCTGCTGCGTGGTGCTCTTCGCCTGCTTCCCGCAGCGGCTGCGGGCCGGGCTCTCGCTGGGTCGCTGCGGGTCACGGGGAACATCGGTGTTGTGCGAATTGCAGAGGAGTTTCATGGTGGTGCTGGCATCTGTTTAATGACATACAATGAGTAGATGTGTAAAAGGAAAAAGTTAATATCCTTTTGCTGTACACTTCCAAATGGGCAATGGCTATAAATGAACGTCAGGGTAAAACACCAGTAAGGGTACTTCCCGTGCACTGCTGCCCAGTCCTGGGGAGGGTGAGAACAGCGGAAGGCGGCACAGGCTTTGGAAGAACTGGTGAATCTCCTATGCAGACTGCGGCTGGGACGTCTCACCCTGCTGCTCCAGTTCCCTTTGCTGTGGGGACTGATCTGGTCCATAAACATGGAGTTCATGGGTGTTCATCCCTCTGCCTCACCGTCACGTTGCAGAACTCCACTGCCTTTCTGAGCTGTCCGTGGAAAGAAAAGTAACCTGGTTTTAATCGGGTACAGCGCGTTTTAGTTTTAAATGAACTAACAGACCTTGAGCTGCATTTCTGCTGTGGCTTGGCAAAATTATAGCAGGTGCTGGGGCGCTGCGCTTCTTTACTTGCAAATCCTGTTGAGTGTGAACTCCATTTACCACTTCCCTGGCAGGTCAGACCGCTGCGGTCACAGCTTCTGTAATGTTTTGTCGCTATTGCTCGTAAAGTTTGTCACTGAAGGAAACAGTAGGCTAAAACAGGTACAGGTGAGCACACACATGCACAAATCCATCAGAGCTCTTACCAGACTGTGCAACCATAAGGAACTGAACTGTATTTATATTTCTGAAATAAAGGTGCCGTGTTCTGTGCAGTGACAGATTGCCTGCTCTCTGACACTGGCCTGGTTCAAAGCCGTGTCATAGCCAGGGTCTCCTGGTGGAAAACACCCCTGTGTGTACATCACCTCTCTTCTCTTCTTTTTAGATGATCATGGGAACAGCAATGGCAGTCATGTAAAAATCTTTTTACCGAAGAAGCTGCTTGAATGTCTACCAAAATGTTCAAGTTTACCGAAAGAGAGGCACCGCTGGAACACTAATGAGGTAGTTAAATCTCTTATTTGTTCTTAAACGTATCACCTTACTTGATGCTTATGGATTCTAATTTTTGAGAGCATGCCGTATAAGTTAGGAATTATAAATTCCCTGGCTCTGGAACCTGTTGTTTAAATAGTAAAGTTCTATTACACATTGAAAGTGAGCGTTTAAACTAGACTTGAAGGCAAATGCAGAAGGTGACAACTGGTATACTAGGAGTCTATTGCTCGTGTGTGTATGTCACTTGTCTCCAAGAGTTAAATCTTGGGTCACCTTATTGACATGCTTCAAAAAAGTTTAAAATTAGATAGGTGTTTTGGTACCTTGTTACGAAAATTGTGTCGTACTATGTGTAATGACTTCCCAACAAAGAAACAGTGTGTGTTCTTCCCTGCCAGACAGTGGCCTGAGCAGTAACTTGCTTATTCCTGTCTGAGAAGTCTTGTTAAGGGGACACAAAGAATTGTGTGTTTTAAATGGGAATCCAGTTACTCTGAATGTGCTGATTTGCATGTCTCCTGCAAACACATCATGGTTGGGTTCATTGAAATGAAGCAGAACTATGTAAAATTCAGGTGCCTGGTGGGCCAAGGTCAAGTTGAAGAACAGTCCAAATAGGTCTACGACCCCTTGCCTTGATTCCTTCAGGGCAGTGAGGCTGGAAGTGACACTGCGATTCCCACAGTAGAGCTGTAGTTTTTAGTAGCGCTCTCTTACAGTACGTTGGTGGGAATCCTTTAGTACAGAAGCAATCAGCTTTGAGAAATCCCTGTGAAACTGGGGTTGGTGTCTGCCTGGTGCGAGCTGACTGTTCCTGTCCCTCCAGTCGCTCATTTGTAACATCCAAACCTGGTAACAAAAGCCAGGCTCAGGAGTTCGCGAGTGCAGTCCGATGTGGGTGGGTTTGTGTGTGTTTGCTGAGCGCAGATTCAGACAGGGGTCATGTCCTGTGTGTGTTTTTCCAAGTTAGAGTCCTTCACCTTCCCTCCTTTTGTCTGAAAGTTAGTCAAGTGGCTATTTTTAACATACTAAGTACCGTGACAGAATTAATCGGGTCTTTTGGGGAGTTGCTGGCATTGGCTCTTTTGTGTAGATGTTTTTGTCTGAGGTCATTTGAATTGAAATGTAAATTGCAGAAAATGTGGGTTGCAATTTATTCTTGGATAGCCTTTGTACTAAAGGGAACAGGTAGGGAGTGAGGGCAATTCCAGTGGCTCGGAAGGACCATGTTTTGAGAAAGCAAGCTCTGCACGGGCTTGTGACAGTATGGTGCTCCTTGTTACTGGGAAGAGCTTGTTAGTTTTCAGTCCCTTTCCTCTAGTGCTTCCTGGCTTAGAGCCCTGTATACACGTTTCCAGTCGCAGGCTTTCGGATTCTGTCTGAACGGTGCTTGGTGTGTGCAGCCTCCTCGGGCACAGAACGTGGCAAATGAAGTTAATCATAGAGCCAAAAATCTCGATTATTCACAAGCATGCTGCAGACAGCAAAGCGTAGGTGCTGGCAAGGTGTATCAGGCCAGAAGAACAATTTGGGAGCATCAGCTTCCTTCTGAAGGACATGTCAGCCCTCCAGAGAGGGGGACAGTGCACGGTTTGGATGGTGCTTGCCAGTGTATTGCTGGTGTGGGTTTGTCTCCCACTTTAGTTCTAGGTGGATCGTTTGCTAATAATCACAAATCATCAGCTGGTATGTTAAAAAAACCCAACCCAACCCACTTCTGCCGTTTGGAATGTTGGGTTTGTCACACTCGTTTGTATCTCTCTTTCCTCTAAAATCTGTCTCTGTGGCTGCCACGCAGTGGGGCTGAGGAGCTGGTTCTGTGCAGGGGTTACTGCTGCTGGTGTCTAGGTTGCAGTTCTCCTATGGCATCAGTGAAAGGAAGAGCTTTTCTTGTGGCCAGAGATTTTTGGCCTCATTAGTTCAGATGGAGAAGGGAAAAAAAAAAAAAAAAAAAAAAAAAAGGAAAGAAAAAAGCAGAATCTCTGCTTAGATGAAGTCTTGGAAAATTTGTGTTAATTACGGGGGAGGAGGGAGCTTAGCTTACAGATTTTATTTCCCTCCCCACCCCCAACCTGGAGGTTTAATTCTGTTCAGTGTTATAAAACTTGATTTTTTCTTGGGGTATAATTGAGGAATAATGTTGGACTACATTTCAGAGACATTCCTAAGGGAATATAGTTTTTCATCTGAGTACACAGGTGTGTTCTGTCTGCGCTGGTGAAGGCACAAGTTGTAAAATACAGAAGAAAAAGAAGTATTTGTTACAGTGGTACTTCAGAATCTTTGTGTTGGTGTCCAGATCACTGATACTGCTTGTGAGGTGTCTCACTGATAGGGAGGTTTATTAAAAGATATAGAAAAATTAAATGTGTGAAGTAACTTACAGATCTGAATACATCTATGGCATTGCTGTCCTCCCTCAAACTCATACGTGTTCAGACAGACTCACGGATATCCCATCTGGCCATGGACTTCTCCAGGGTGCAGGAGTGGTGCAGGGTCCTAACCCAGTGCCCACCTGGCTGCTCACCAGAACCCCTGGGCATTGCTGCTTCAGCTTCTTTGTGTGGGGCTATCTGAAGGAAACTTACACGGCCCTGGTACACGTCTGCGGGTCCCCGAGTGCAGTGCAGGTGTGTTTTCAGGCACTGGGGCTGGTAGGCAGCACGGAGGGCAGACACTGTGTGCTGGCACGTGGGCTCGCTCTGCCCATCGGCCCCTTGCATCTGCAAATGAGACACTGCAAGGAGGAGGTCAGGGAGCAGCTGGGGTTTGTTCTCTCCTCTACCAGGGCATCGCCATGGGAACGCCGCAAATAACTTTTTCTGAGTGCTTTCATCTGCAGATTGAGGATAATGGTCATATGGTGCTCTGGATTGGGTAACAGGGATGGAGAAACAATCTCCTCTGAGGGCTGAGGAGGTTGTGGTTGACTTTACACTTAGTAAAATAATGCTACGAGCAGCAAGAGAAATGGAGCATTTAAAAATGCTTAGAACACGTTATCGAGATGTTTGCTTTCCATCAGATTAGGCAGTTTTAACTGAAATGTTTGATGGAAATATATTTCCATATCAAGATGTCATCTCGTCTTAAATCAAGTTTATAGTGATTTTATATTTCCTCATGAAGGAAGTGTTCCTTCTAATTCATTTTTTTTTTTTAAACCAGAGATACAAAATCATGAGTTTAGCCAAGCAATTTAATTACAGATTTACATTTTCTGAGGTGCCTGTGAAAGTGTGTGTGTGTGTGTGTGTGCTTATTTCTCTTGCTCTGGGGGAGGCTGGAAAGGGGATTTTCGTACGACTTCTCACATTAGGACGAATCAGTTAATTGCCAGAAGATTCTGCAGCGCTCTGTACGTGAGAGGGAGTTCCTTGCTCTCGGGTGCTGGGTGTCGTTCATTTTGAACCGTTTCAGTGTTGGTGTGAAGCAGATCTGGTGAGCAAAGCCTTCCCACGGCATGGTGCTGGTGGCTGGCTTGGCGTGCCGGCGGTGCGCACCGAGCGCAGCTTTGGGGGGCGCTGGGTCTCGGGTCCCTGCCACGGGGAGCGGGGCTGATGCTCCCTGGCATGGCCGTGTGGGGCGGGTGTCTGCGGGTCCCTCCGGGCGCTCGGCCCAGCTCCCGCTTTGCCCGGTGGCTGTCACCACTCCCCTTGGCCTTGACTTTGGGCAGCAAGAGACGTTGATTTTCCACAGGAAATGCATCTGCATCTTCCCATCAAGTGATGAGGTTGTGTGGGGGCCGGGAGCTCCCCAGGCCCCGGAGCTCGTGGGTGTGGGTGGGCACAGGGGCTCAGGGCTGGTGGGGAACCCCGGCTCTGCATGACGGCTGCCCAAAGCAGCACCCCAGTTTGAGCCGAGATGCCTCATTAATGGAGCTGGCAGCCGCAGTCATTAATCATCCTCGTAAACACTTAATGACACAGTAAGAGAAAGAAGAGAAAGTTACAATATCCGAACTGTAAAATGCTGCCTGGGGCTTTTGGTTCTGACAGTATCCTATATTTGCGTTCTCTGTTGGGAAAAGCCCAGAATTTCCATGGAAAAAAAACCCAGTAGTAATTGCTTTGTGTGCTCAGGGTTTTCTTGAGGGGCAGGGTGGGAATGCCCCTTTCCCTCTGTAATATCTAGCATCAGCTTCTTACAGATTTCAGGCTCAGGTGTTGCTTGGTAGCATGCAAATAAGCACAGTTACAGAACTGTGTTTGAGCACAGGAAGGGATTCTTGGAGGTCGCTGCGCTGGGGACCCCGAGCCACCCGCTCACTGGCATCTCTGCTCTGGCCTCGCGGCGCTGCTCTGCTTGCACGGCAGTGACATCCTCCTCTGCTGCTTGACATCCGCTTGCTTCCCGTCTTTTCTCTAAAGTGCAGGGATGGGGAAGGTTTAGGGAATTGCCGGAGGGACGTAAGGGACCCAGAGGGATTTGGGAAGTGGGTTTGGGCTGGCTCTTGTGCCATGAACCCCCAGCAAGGAGTGGGTGAATGTGGTGGGTCGTCTGTGACTGCAGCTCCCCTTGGCCCCTGGCAGATGAGTGTCACACAGCTAGTTACCGGCACAGCTCCCGTCACCGCGAGTGTTCGTCAGAGTACCGCTCCGGGGGAAGACTGAGCAGCACCATGTACTACTACTGCTTCTTTTCAAAAATTATTAGAAGTGCCTTTGCAGACCTAAGAGTTAATTCTAAAACTTAAACCACCTCTTTGTTTCAAGGCTGCCTTGGATGATGTGGTGCATTGTAACACTTCATCACTGTACCAGTCCGTACCGCATTTACCAAAGAGCCTCATGTGATACCAGTTCAGGGGGGTGGAGTGAGTGTATGGCACCAGCTTTTGCCACCTCCACAGTCAGAGGGAGGCAGGGTGTCTGTTCAAGTCACAGCGTCCCCTGTCTGTTGGTCCCCAACACGCCACCAAGATGGCAAAGCTCTCTGGAAAAGCAGCAGCGCTCATTACAGTTTCCCGAGGACTGCAGAGTTTTATTTTGTTTCATGCTTCCCATTAAGCTCAAGTTAATTCAGATGTGTGCTGTTTAAGCACAGAGTTTCCCGAAGCCAGAGGCTGCGGCCGCGGAGCACTCGCAGAGCTGGAGCGTCCTTGCAGTCTGCATCGGCCCTGTGATCTCTCAAGAGCAATGAGAATATTTAATTTTAACTAATTGCCTGCTGCCCATGTGATCACGGAGCATAAAATAGGGCGGTGGTATTGACAAATGCTATTATTAGAAGTTTTGTTGCTTTCTGTTCTGCCCGATGATCCTCTGCTGGAGGAGTAGTGGGGAAGCAGTCACAGTCTGGCTCATGCACGCTTCTACGTAGCACCTCCTCCTGCCACCGCTGGTCTGGCCCCTGGGACTGCCCTTGAGTTTGTGCTGAGCTGGGGGCTGAAGCAAGTTACCGTCGGGTTCTGTGAATGAAAGAAGTGCCGAGTTGAGGGCAAAACGTTTGCCGAGTGCTGGGACAACCAGAGCATCTGTGAAATCGAGAATGTTGGTGTTGGTCACATCCTGTGTTTCAGTGGTGGTGGCCTTCTGCTGGCCCTTGTAGCTGAGGCACGTCCGTCCCCCTGAGTTTGTCACGGGCTGATTGGACGCGTGTGCTGCCAGCCGTCCCAAAGCTTGTCCGTCCTCCTGGCCAGCACAGGAATGTGAGGAAACCCCCGGTCCTTAGAGAAGGAGAAGCTCTGGAAGTGAAAGGCAGTGACGTTTACACCCTGCCTAGAGCAGAGGCAGAGTAAACTCTGTGTACACCTGACTGGTGCCGTCTGGCACGCGTGGGTGGCTTTTCTCGCTGCGTGTGTGATGATGGTTTGGGGCTGATCAGCGAACGAGATGGAAATTTCTCTTTAACAGAAGCACTTCATTATGGGTTTATTTTGTGAAATTAATGAAATTCTGTGCTTTGCTTAATGTACAAAGCAGGAAATCTGCTACTGGCTTTGCTTTTGCAGTTTCTCAGGCATGTTTACATAATTAGTGAATGTTGTGAGCAGGCTGGGTGATTGAGCAGAATTGGAAGGATACTGTTCCCGGCAGTTGGATACAACAGCAGAGGTACCTGCCGTGCTGCTCATGCTCCAACAGAGATTCCTCATCTTCCTCTTAGGAAAATGTAGCTTTTTTCCTTCCCTTTGTTAATGTGAGGACCGATGCTGTAACTGTGTACTGATAAGTCTTTAAAAATGGCTGATTCTGCAGTTCTGTGCAGTTAATGTGTCAGAGCCCTGGGACCGGATTGGATCCTGTACAGCACAGCAAACAGATGACATGGTTTGGTTTGGATAATGCACCGCCCTCCTGTTTTGTTTTTTCCAAGTAAATTTGAGTGAATCAATGAAATTACCTTTTAATGGTAGCTGACGAAAAAAACCCACTTCATAATTAGTCTTAGCATATGATATGAAAGTGAAAAATACTGATGGTATCTAACTCACTGGCTTTTTGACATTAGTCACCTATCACAATACCTCTGAATGCTGGTTACTCTGAAGTGTAGTGTCAAAAGAGAATGTGGAATCTGGTGTAGGGGAAATAAAAAGTTGGAGTTACTAGTTACGTAAAGCTTTCTGCAGAGGTGGATCAGCAGAGTGCATTAATTCAGTTACTGTTTAGCTGTTTATCTGCAGGAAAACCAGCAGTAGTGGTAGGTACCGCTGCAGCACATCTTTGGGTCTCTGGCTTGCCCAGCACTGAGTAAAATACTCACTGGCTTGTTATGCGAGTTGTCCTTTGTACCGCATTTTACAGGGAAAATGTTACAACAAAGTCAATTTACAAAGTCAATTTAAGTGTCTCTGCCAGGGACTGGCATATATAAACACAAATGAATTGGTTCACTTGTCAAATGAATGGAAACTGAGGATATTACATTTTGTGAGTGATTGAAATCCTGTCTTTGCGGTCTCGTGTTTGCTGCTTCCAAGGGTGGCTGGTTCATTTTGAAGAGAAAAATTAGGAGATTTAGATGGAAAAGAAAAACTAGATACGAAGGAAAAATTAATGCCAATAAAAGCAAAGATTTTATGCAGTGGTAGTGCTTGGGAAAAGGAGTAAGAGTGAGAGCAGTTTGTTCTCTGCAAAAGGAGTGATCCCTGGGGAGCAAAGTGTAGGTCGGGGGAGAAGGGAGAAGATCTGTTGCAAGAGGGGAGAAGGTGAAGTCTTTGTGTGCATTGCTGTGGAACGGGTGTCCGTGCCGCGTGGCTGTGGGTGCTGGAGCGGGCACAGGAGCTGCTGGGGTCCGTGGGCAGCAGCGCGGAGGGAGCAGGGCACTGGGGAGGTGCCGGGCTCTGCAGGGCTGGGTGCCCCCCCGCTGGTAGGACCTTCTGAGACTTATTTAAAACTCATCTTTATGCAAACTTTATGTTACCTGGGAAGTCCGGAGGGAGCTTCGGGCCGTAGTGGGGGACACGCTGCCTGTGGCAGGGGGGTGCCTGTGGCAGGGGGTGGCGGCTGCCTGTGGGGTCACCACGTCTGGTCTCGTCCCCACCTCTTGCCTGTGAGGAACTCCTGAGGTACGGGGGGCTTCCTGAGCGTGTCATTCCTGGTAACGCCCTCCAGACTTAATTAGCTGCTGAGTCACTGCAGATCTGCCCCTTTGTGGACGAAGTATTTCTAAGTCGCTTGGTTTCCAAATCACTTTCCTGCAAAATGAGGAAATACACTTAAAATCTGTCATGTAAATGACGATGAAAGGACCCAGCCTCAGCAGAGGGGTGAAAGAACAGCGGAAAAGGTGACTTTGGTTCCCAAAAGTCGGAATTGATAAACATTGGAAGTAATGGCAAGAGCTTAGTTTTAACTCCAGCACGTGGCAGTGACTTGAGCAGGAGGGTTTGCTGGCCACTGCTGCGGGGGTGTTACAGACAGGGACCTTCCCGCTCCTCCCGGCGGCTGTGGGACCGCGGCGTGGAAAGGTGTGATGTGTTCCCCCGAGAACAGAGTGGGTCATTGCGCTGCCCTTCAGCTTGGAACGTGGTGACCCTCTGTCGTCAGTGGCTGCTTTGTGCCTTCTTTGTACCCCCAGTTCTGAGGGGTGGGTTTGTGTCTTGGCTCCTAGCAGGAAGGTGTCTTGGTCCAGGTGAGACTCCCCGCAGGGAGAGAGGGTCTGGGGAGGGATGCAGGGGCAGAAAGGATGTAATGTCCTTGGTGGGTGTCTTTCTCCTGGAGTTATCTGATGTAAATATTACGCTCTCTGCATAAATTTAGTATAGATAATTGGCTGCATCTTGCTTGGAAATGGGTACCAAAGGTTTTTTATAGCTTCTATGTAATTGAAATTCCAGGAGGAGAGGCCTTTGTCTTGGTAACCACATGTGAATTACTCTTTTATTGTAGCGCTAAAGCGATGCGTTATGATGTGAGGAGCTCAGTGTGCGTGTGTCGATAATCACCGTATTTCCAGAGTTACAACGAATAAAGCAAACTCTAGAGAGAGAGCTGCCATACCCCCCTGCACACAGGCCACCTGAGGGCTGTGCTGCCACCCTTTGTGTCCTCACCTGCCCGGTGGCCTCCCCACCGAAGGCTCTGCGTGTCGCAGCTCCAGCTCCGGTTATCGTCCCCTCCGAAACACCCTTTGTAATGGGAAAGCAGAGCACAGGAGGTCCCATAGGAGCCACGCTGGAGGGAGGCTTGACAAACCAATGAGGAGGAAATGCAGCTGGCAGCAGGCGGCGACCTGCGTGGCCGGGGTGGTGGTGGCAGGAGGGTCTGCTGCGGCCGCGGGCGCTGCCGCGGGCTGGAGAGCTATGCTGGGGGTCCCTGCGAGGTACCACTTTTACTCACTGAAGCTCCTTTGTTTTGCAGAGATCTTGATGCAGACGCCCTTTTGGATTTCTTTTTAATAATGTGTGACCCTTCACCTTTGATCCCTTGACCTGCATTACTTTGGTAACCATTTCATTTTTTTAATTTCATTTCATTTTTAATTTCGGTGTGCAAGCTGTAACATATCATCGTTTTAAACTGTAGCGTTCTTTGACCTCCCCAAATGTTTGTTTTTTTTTTTTTCCTAAGGAGATATGTAATGTTGGCTTTTCTTGAATAAAAATTATTTCAGTCATTTTAAAAAAATAAAGTATGTAATTTTCATTGGGTTTTGCTTCTTTTAAGTTTAACTGTGTATATGTTTCTTGTATAGTACATTACTTTTTTTGGCCTGTGTTCTCCCAGTACTTTATTTTGGTATTTCTCTACATCTTTGGGTTTAATTTGCTTTTCTCTACAGTTCTTTTGGTCAGTAAAACATAAACATATGTTTATTTCCACTCCCTCCCCACCCGCCCAGTCACATTTTGATAGCTCAAAGTAATTGTGGGAGAATTGAAGATACTCTTATGAATAAGAAATATTCTTTATTGTTAAAATCTTATTCCCTGTCCTGCAGATAACTTTCCTAGCCGTCAGCTTAAAACTGGTAGCTATTTTAGTAAAAGATTAGACTTTAGACCAAAATTAAGATCTCAGTCAAAACTCAGTTTGCATTTGTTTCTATGTTCTCATCGAGGCCGGAAGGAATGTTCTCTCTGCTCTGAAATGTGTTTTACGCACGGTGCTGTGTGTATGTGTGGTAGGAGCGCCCCGAAGTTCAGTAGCAGTTTCTTTCCCATTTTCTGTTGAAAGGATACGGGCATATGAGATGCAGACTTTGGCCAGATTCTATTTTTATCTTGTAAATGCTCGTATGAACTCTACTGAGCACGGCCCTCTGAAGCACAGATTATTTTTTAAGTGTCTCATTATTTTATTCTCTAACATTTAATGCTGAAGTTTTAATTGCACACAGATGAAGCTGCTAAATGAGCACTGAAATGGATTTAGGTCTTCTCTGAGCCTTGTTGATGCTTATAAAACTTTATATCGTTCATTAGAACTACAGATTAAAATTGTCGTGAGCTGTTGAGATATTGCAAGTCAGCTCCGCCAACCTCACCTGGCCGCTGCCCATGCCTGGCCGCTTGTGGAGGAGCCTGAAGCCCATCTGGAACCCTCCTGCTGATGTTCTCCCCGAGAGACGGAGGCTGCGCAGGTTCTGGGGGTGCTGCTGACCCACAGCGCTGAGCTGGAGCTGCGTGTGAGCCCCCGGGTCCTCCGTGGGGCTCGGTGGGGTGAGCCCCCACAGGCGTTACCCCAGAGCAGCGGGGGTGCACCGTCATCACCAGAGTCTGTTCCAGGAAGCATCTTCTATTTTTAATTAGCATCCATGCTTGAGAAGAGGGTGTTGCCAGCACTAAGCTTTGCACTTAAACGGCAAGATCTCTGTTTTTGAGCTGCCTTCATTGCGTTTGCAGGTTCGCCTGTTTGTTAAAATAACGCGGCAAGCAAAACCAGTATTCACAAAGTTCTGCTGACCAGTATCTTCTCCCTGTTGGTGTAGGGCTTTGCCCCAGTGGTTAGGAGTGGAGACGGATGGTCACAGCCCACATCAGTGTCTGAAGTGTTCGGGTGTTTTTTCCTTTTCCCCTCTCTTCCAGATTTTAGCTGCTATAGTTTCTGCAGGCCTGGAGTCATCAGTTCTGGTGTGCAAGGCTGCTGCTCCTACATGGAGCGTGTTTTGGATAGCTGGGATTGGGCTTTTACTCGGGTTTTAATGCTGCCTCTCGGCCTGAGAAGTTTGATCCTCTGAAATCATCTTGAGCTGTTTTTCCAGTCTTCCGGACAGGCTTTTTAAAACTCGGTGGGAAAAATATTTATTTTGCCCAAGAAAACTCCTTGAAGACTATTTTTCTCCTCCTTGTAACACATATTTTACATCAGCAGCAGTTAGACGTGAATGCCTTGACTTTCTAGGAAAGCAATTTTAAAAAAACCCTTTATTTAGACATCTGGAAACCAAAGGGAATCTCCCTCCTCTGCGCAGAGGGATGGCTTTCAGCTGCCTCCTGGTAGAACAAATAGTGAGGAAAAAAAAGTGATGGAATAAAAATGTCTGATGTTGGGAATTGGAGTCAGCAATATAAAAGCACATGAGGATAAAAGACTGCTAGAATTTTTGTTGTCATGTCCATCCTGCCTTCTTTTCATAAGGTAAGCACTCTTAGCAGTGGCAGTAGTTGGGTGTACCTTGCAGGATGTTCGGGTGGTGCAGGGTGCTGCATGTTCTCTCTCTCATGATCTTTCCAAGTATTCCATTAAGTGCAGATGGTTATTCGCAGAAATGGGAGCAGTGAACATGGATTATGCCTGTTCAGCTGTTGCATGGGCTTCCAGGATGCTAGAGCTGCTGAGGAAGGAGGAGGCAGAGCCCTGGGAAAGGCAGGGTAGGAATTGTTCTCAGTTTCCTGTATAGACAACAGCAAATATTAGTAAGAAAAGCTGTTTTGTTACCACGGCAATAGCATTACCCTTTACCCGAGCTTCAAGTCTGTCTGTGGGTTTGTGCTGCAGTGTTACTGGGTGACAGTAGGTCATATCAGCAACAAGTGTCCAGTTCATGGCAAGAGGCGATGGAACTTAATTCATTTTACTGAACAGGAGCTAAAATACGTGTTTTCTTCAAGCACCCAATCAAAGAACTACACAAGTGCTGCAAAACCTTGGCAAAGCAGAGCATTTGTCTATTTGAGTATTAAGAGAATGCTCTATTGAGAGATTTATTCCTGCTTAGAGGTTTTTCTGTTAGTCAAAGCCAGAATATTGATAACATCCATTCCCGAAGCAGGTCTTAATTCTGAAATTCATGCAATATCTTCTACTGCTGGATACTTAAGTATGCTAACCTGAGCGTGGGGCTAAATGGCTGGAATGAAGCACTCGGCACATTTACTGGATGTAGAACACTGCACGTCGTGCAGCTCAGGTAATGCAGCTGGGGTAGGATTAATCTGATTTGCTTTTCAACCCGAGAGACACCCTCGTGTATCCATCATCTGCATGTGCTGTTCGTGTAACAAAACACACATAGGCAACAGACAAATTGCTCACTTCAGTCTGGACTGCTTTGACAAACAGATGTATCAGTCAACGCAAGCAAACATTGTGTTTTTTTCTGTTAATAATACAACTCATCTAAACATGCAGGATGAAAAAGCATACAGGGTGGATCTTCCCCCCCCCAAAGTCTGTATCTGAGAAAACAGATTTCTGTACAGAAGCTGTACACAGTAGACTTGAAAAACGGGCAGCTGTCCCCTACTCAGGTGTGCTGGGGCTGGTGGCTTCTAGGCAAGGATGCTGCTGTTGTGCTTGGAGGGGAAGGGGAATCCTCCCCGAGTGCTGCCCCAGCCTGGCAGGTGGGAGGCCCTGGCCGTCAGCTTCTTGGGGAGTTTTTCCTCTGGGGCTGGGGTGAATTTCCCAGGCTTCTCACCCCGCTTGCTGCTCTCTGTAGATACTGTTCTGCAAAGTCCTTAAATAATTTAATTATTGCTATTGCTTTCATCTTTAAATTCTCCAAATGCATTAAGGTCTTTGATCGCTGAAGGGGTAAGCCGACGCCGTCGGGCAGCCTTCCCTGGCTCGGTCTTGTGCTGCTGCTTTTACTCTGCTTGCAGAAGTAGAGCTCCTGTAGCAATCGAAACCCCGCGTTTGGCTTTCTGTATGTGCTAGAGCTGGGGTCCTCTGCCTCTCCTTTGCTCTTAGCTGCAGGCCCCGGGTGAGAAAACATTCGGTGATAAAAATGTGTTCTTATTTCTCCTTCAGGTTTGGCTTGTCTGCTTTTCAGCTCTTCTAGACACTGGAAATTCCTGTTTGTGTTTATTTTCTCTGGATTCCTTCCCACAAGACAGAAGTGAATTCAGCATGGATTGTTGGGGAGAGCCTTGGCTGGGAGTGAGGATAATTGCAGTCGCTGGCTGTGCCACAGATTTGCTGATGATTTCTTTTAAGTTATTCACCTGCACTGTATCTGTTTCCTCAGCTGTAAAATATGGGTAATTACCTCCTTTGTAAAATGTTATGGGGTCTGCTGGTAATTATATGAATGAAGTGCTAATTACAGTGATTATAACTTGGACCTAGTCTAGATCTGGGTGATGTTCCTGTTGTGCTGAACGTATGAAACAAATACTACAGCTTGCCTTCCTCCATTCTTTGCGAGGGACTGGGAAGGGGAAGGTGCCGCGGCACTGGAATGTGAATTCTTGATGAGGAGCACTACTTGTTCACCCAAGTCAATTCATTAACTTCCATCTTCCCCAGTCCTCACGTGTTAGCAGGGCGGTAGGGTGATGAGACGCTAAATTAGTAATTTGGTAGTTGGATCCACGTGTAATTTGGTAACAAGGGTTTATGCTTTGGTGTTTACTTTTCCTCTTGGAGATGTGTAGAAGCAAGCAGATGGGGTCCAGTCCTCTTTGGGATACCAATGGGGGGGGGCCTGGTCCGCATGCCACCTCGTGGCCTTGGTTTCTTTGGAAGATCCGACCTTGCTGCCGGGAAGGGTGTCCTTCCAGCTGTTGAGATCATTTCCCCCCTGTACAACACTACAGGTTGTGAGATTATATTATCAAACACTTTATTTGCCTTTCTCTTGTCCATTTATTTAGGACACGTTTTCTTTGTAGTTGGGAACAGCTCTACTGTCCACTAAGCAAGGCTGGGTGGTGAAGGGAGAGTTGATATTCTTTAAGGTAGAAATGGAGTGTTCTCATCCAGAAAATAATGCTGCTGCTGCCCGAATGATGCTGTAGTTTCTGACAGTAGGGATAATGAGTAATATCTTAGATCCGTTAATGATGAGAGGCTCCTGCCCAATCCCAGCCTTCCCGGACACCTATTTCGTGGCACAGTAACACAAAAACAGTGTTCTTGGTTCGTCGTGTCTGCTGGCTCTGCCACTCTGGGTTCTGCTGGTGGACTCCAGCCCACACCGCCACACACTGCTTGCCACCGACTTGGACCGTGCTTTGCCCTGGAAGAGCAGCCACAGACCTTGGTGATGTCTTCAGAGTCTGGTAGCGAGCTAGAGGTGATGTGCTGAGCAGCTCTGCCTTCCTCAGAGTTTCATAATTGCAGTGAATTTTTAACTTTGAAGAGGGGGGTTTGGTTACTGTCCAGTATGATAACATGAAAAGGCTTTCCAGCAACAGAACAGCAACTTTTAATTGCAGTTTTGTGTTTGAATTTTCCAGACTCAATGCTCATCTCTGACAGCTTATTTCTGATTGATTCTACATGTTCAAATCAGTCTGGAGCATGTCACATCCTCGCATGTCAGTTGTTGGCAATGCAAAGCCCATCTAATGCAGCTTATCGGATTATTATTCTGTTTGGGGATAACTCAGGGAGGCGAATGGTTCCATAACTGGAAAACCACCAAATACTGGTGTTTCTTTGGCACTCTCTACAAGTGCATATGTCGACATTGATGCAAGTTGCAGTACTGTCTGGAAGCGTGTTCTCTGCAGCAGGACCTGCAACAGCAGGCGTGTGGCGAGGGTGTGCTGGCAGCAGCGTTCCCGCGCGGCACGCTCAGAGCCACCAGTGCTGGGCCGGCGGCTCGGTGCTCCCTGAGCCCTCCGTCCTCCGCCACCTCCCTCTGGGCAGGCTCCTCGGCCATGGCACACCAGCGTGGGGCGCTTGAGGAGTTTGCTCTTCGCTTCATAAACGACCTATTATTTTCCTGATGGATGCTGGTGTGCTCCAGTGACAGGCAGTGAAACACCATCCCAGGCAAGTGAAAACAGTTGTTACCGAGTAATGAGTGTATGGAGGGAACTGACCTCATTAGGTGAAGGAAAAAGTAAATGAGGGAATATCATCCCTCCTGCAGTCACTGACCTCACCTTGTCCATCTGAAATATCTGAGAGTTGTCTGTGCACTTCACCTAATATTCATGTTAGATATTTTTTTTAAAGTCCTGTTGATTAAAGCAAAAACCAGAAGCATTATCTATTAATTAATTTGGTGTGAGATGCTTTGAAAGTGGATAATGCCACATGAATGTCCTCGTTGCACAAGTGAATTGATCCGTGTGCACTCTGCAGGACTTGTGGTGAGGCACAGTAAATGACTATGTAATCTACAGGATAATCAATAACTCAGATTAGAGATGGATTAAACTCTTGATTTTACGGCATTCTTGCAGAAAGGGGTGTGGTATCGCTCGGGTTTCTGTCTCAGTGCCACTCGGTGCTGTAAAGCAACAGTGTGAGTAACATGAACTTTCTAAACCTTAAATTTTTAGTCACATAATCATTACAAACTCTCTAAAGTTTTTCTCCTCTTAGAAATTAGTGAACTGCCTGATTTTCATCGTGGTGGCAGTGTTCCATAAAATCACTGTAGCTTCTGATAAAAATGCTTTCAAGTATCTGAATTAAAACGCTGCATCACCACGAAAACAAAAGTATGAAAGCGTGAGAGGTTCCTGCCTGACGTGCTGCTGCGCGGGGCCGTCTGCAGCCGAGAGCAGGCTGTGGCACGTGGTGCCCCGCGTGGGCAGCACCGCAGCCCCAGCACGCAGCCCGGGCTGGGGCAGTGCTCAGCGCAGGCTGGCCCGTGCTGGGGGCAGCTGGTGAAGGCACACGTGCTGTTGCCCCCGCGGCTGAGGAGGATGAGGAGGGTTCCTTCGCACGCCCCATTTCTAGCTGCCCCCGCCTCTGTACGGACGCGGAATCCCCACAGGAGGGTGCTGTGAAGGCATTTAATGTGCAGGTTTTGCAGGAAGACGGGAGTTTTGAGGAAGCGGCGATTACAGGGAAGCCAAAGCGGTGTCGTTCAGCCAGGACAGTGGGGGGAATTGTCCCTTGGGAGGATGCAGGGTGAGGCCTGGTGCTGGTGGGCTCCCGCGTGCGGCTGCGGGGCGCTGAGTGCCGGCAGCAGGAGCGCCGATGCTCCGGGGCACCGCAGGGCGAGCGAGCAGCAGCCAGCGAAGCATCCCAGGGCTGTTCCCGTGCCTCCTGCGCACGGTGGGTACCGAGAGCCGTTGCTGTGAGCCTTGTCCATGGCCAACGGGTTGCATGGCTTCTTGCCGACGAGCCTTGGAGCTGCTCCTCTCCTTCCCTGTCTGTATAGAGAACATTTAATCCATGTAAGGTGCAGAATCCAGTTGGTTGCAAGTGGAACCTCTAACTTCTGTCCTGAAATACTTTGCAAATTAAACTATTTCATTCAGCGTGATCAGAAAGGTTAATGAAAAATACCAAAGGAAGGTCTCCTTAGTTCTGAGCTGTAAAACTATCAGATATTTTAGATAAAATAGGTTATTCCTTTCACATAGTATATACTCATGCCAAAATACTTCTGTGTGCCAAGGCTGGTGAAATGGCGTTTCCCAGGTGCTGCTCTTTTCAAAAAGAAATGAAGTGTGGTCATGGCAAAGGGAAGACCGCCCCCACCCCAGGGAGCTGGGGGCTGTTTTTCTGCTCATGCTGCCCCCACCTGTCTTCCTCCTATTGCTTCTCTTTTTCTTAAACTTTTTTAACTTTCTAAACCAAGGATTATAACTAAAACAGACACTTATCTTTGGGACGACCTCTAAAACGTGGGGGGATTAAATCTAATTCTGTTGTATGGATTATGGGTGCTCTGGGTCTTTAATGGCAACGAGATAAACTGATAGAGCTGTGGTATTTGGGGTTTTTAAACCTGCTGGTCATGAAATGGGATTCCCATCACTCTTAAGCTTGGCGACTGAGATCCACATGCGTTCTGGTGCCTCCTGTTATCCTGCCTTTTTTGGCACTTGTCTGAATTGCATCCCCTCAATCTTTTGCTGGGTGGGATCACCGTGAAGCACCGTGGAAGGCCAGTGCCAGCAGCAGCACTGGAGCTTCCCCTCATTACGCTGGAGGAAATGGAGCCGCTCTCCAGTCTGCAGACACGTTACATTGGCCGCAGGTCATCGCAGAGGGACTCGGATTTTGGCTTTGTAAAGTGAGACCTCACACTTCCCGGAGGGATCCCGGCCTTGCGGTGGCCAGCCATGGTTCGGTGGGTTTTGGTTGCCAAGAATGTCTGTTTGGATGCTGGAAAATGAGAGCATAAATCCTCAGGCCGATCAGCCGCGTCATTGGCGTCACCTCCCCGACCTCGGACGGCTGTTACCCCAGACAGCTGCCGTTCGACGCGGTCGGTGACACCTTACGTGTTCTGTGGGATCTCTTCCTCTGCATTGCAAATGAGAAATAAACAAAGGAGCTTGAGCACACAACGTGCTAAATAGACTAATAAGCTCTGAAAGGGTTTTACGGGGAGATGTGGGGCAAGAGCTGTGCTGCAGCAAAGCGCTTGGCCGTGACAGCAAAAGGGCTTGGGAGGTCCCTGGGAGAGCAGAAAGCTGCTGTCAGGTGTAGGTGTACATTTTTCCCCTTCCTGAGTATTTTTAAGGAACCCCTCCCTCCTTGAGCTGCTTCCCTCTGGGCACCAGAGCCCTTTGGCTTTGAGTACCCGCTGCTCTGCTCCTGTGCTGGTCTGACTTTGCCTTCATGCTAAAAGTAAACCAGTTTTTAATCTTCTCATTTAGACGTTTTAATAGAAGGTAAATGTTTAACCTGCTTCGCTGTGGCATCCACATCCTTCATCCGTGGGAACGTTTATAACAAAGCAAAAACGTGCTTTTGTTCAAACCAGGGGTTATGGGCTGTCCAGTGATGTTTTGAGCAGCTCTAGGTGGGAGTTGTCCACACGTGGCTGTGGGTGTTCCCCGTGGAGCCCAGTGCCCCCCCCCGGCTGCTCATCCTTCCCGGGACAGGGGTGAGCTCAGGTGCCAGAGCATCCCGCAGTGCCCAGTTTGTGCCCGATCTGTGTGTCAGCTGGGCCGCATGTGGAACTCGAGAGAAGGAAGCTTTCAGTAAAATAATAAATCTACTGCAAAACAAAATGGGAGCGAATCTTGGGATTAAGCGTTTCGAGGAGATCCCTTTTCCCGGGTGAAGGCAGCCGCTGTGTCCATCTCTGCTCGCTCCCCCTGGCCAGGGCAGGGCTCAGTGTGCTGTGTCTTGTTTCCACCGGGGTTTTGGAGCGAGGCGTGCGGTGTCGGTGCGCTCGCGGGCTGGCGTCGCCTCGCAGGCGGGTGCCGACGGAAAATGCCGTCACGTGGGGCATCCCAGCAGCCTCTCCAGTGAAGAACTTGGGATGAGCTACAAGTGATGTGCTCCATCCACCAGGACCCGGAGCTGCTCCTTCACTGGGCACTGCATTCACAACTTGGGTTTGCAGCATATTCATTTAAACGTTTGATTTGCGGGGTTGCAGTTGTTCTAATTAATTGGCAAATTCTGCCTGTTTGCGTTTTTCCCCTGACGTTATTTCCTCTTTGACCGAAATCCTGGTATCCCTGGTGGGTCACAGGCACATGGGGGTGCCGGGACGGCGCCGTGGGGTCCAGGAGAGGGGAGCCAGTGCCGCGCTGGGCGGATTGGGGTGCGGCTGGGACTGCCAGGGGGTTTGCATTCCCCATAGCCCACAGGAGCAGACTGAAACGCTGCCTCGAAGGTATCGCCGAAATAACAGGAGTACTCTGAAAGCAATAGGTGAAAGCTTGGCGTGGCAGAGGTGGCTCCTCCCCTGTCCCCTGTGCAAGGCCAGGCGGCTCCGAATTGCCCCCCGGGATCAGGCGTTCAGTGTTGGCTGCCAGCTGGCGGGGACGTCGCGCTTGGACTTGTGACACCGGCATCTGCAGGGAAAAACGGCAGTCGATGAACACGTATTTAATTACCACTCTGGAGCATCCCTGTGGTGCAGACCTCAGTGGTCCTGTGCACCCCTTGCCCCCCACCATCACCCCTGGATGCCGGTGGTGCTCCCGCTCGGGTGTGCCTGTGGGCTGCCTCTGGTTGTGGCTGGTTTGGGGCAAAAAAAGGCAATTTAGAGGGTGAGTGGGGGGGTGCGTTGGCTGGTCGGGGTGCAGGCTCTGCCATAGGATTTTGGTCACTGTCGTTGCCTGTGTTGGGAGCACCAGTGTGTGGGAATTGATGCTCATGCCTCCTAGGTAGCAGCAGCGTTGTGTCTGTGGAAACAGCCAAGGTAGAGAATGTTTTCTGTTACTGGGAGGTGTTGGAACGCGTGGTGTACCTGTGGGGGGTGCAATTCCCTGCCGCTGGCTGCAGCCCACAGCACTTTCCACAAAACCCTTCCAAAAACCCCAACAAATCAGGGTTTTAATCGGGGGGTGTGTTTAAAAGGGAGCTCAGGGGGAAGGGATCCCCCATCTTCTGGCTTCCCTCTCCTTGACTGCATCCCTGGGGCTTGGTGGAGACTCCCGAGCGTTGGGGTCATGGGGGTGATGTCCTTCAGGCTTTGTAGGAGGAACAGTTGCTGTCAGGGCTTTGTTGCAGCTCACCAAACTGCTCGGGGAAAAAGGCTTTTTGGGAGAATTAATACAACTGATTCTTGATGACTTCGAATAACCGTCTGGGCAGGAGGTTTTTGGACATGAACTCCAGCAGCTCTGCACCACATGGAGCAAACAATGAGTAGAGGTGGTCGAAGGAATCAGCCAGAAACTGTTGGAAAAAAGTGATTTTTTGCAAAGCTTGAGAAAAAACTTAAGTATTTTGACATTGGAGCACTTTCTTTGCTTTTAATAATAACTTCTAAAGATATTAAGTTGAAAGCAGAAACTAGAAGTGCTCTGGAAGAGAGGTGTTTTTCTCCGATGCCCTTTAACCTTGAATCCCTGCTTTTGTGTGCAGAATAGGGAGAGGTTTGCTTTTGGGGGAGGTGTCGCCTGGCAAGAGCATCTCATGCACCAAAACTCAGACTTTTTTGGCAGATGTGGAGGTTTCCCCAGGGTTTTGGCTGGAGGAGCTGGGCAGGGCGCAGGGCTGTACTGGGCAGGTGCTGCTCAGCCACAATAAACCCCAAATTCAAAAGTGGAGCAATTGGCTGAGAAATGGGGGCTTTTAAGGAGTTCTCAAAGCCTGTGACGTTAATGCTGTCACTTTGCCAGAGTTTGGGGGCTGCAGGGGGCCAGGGCTGGGTGCGGGGCACCGCTCTCCTGTGAGCCCCTCCCCGGGAGCAGCGGAGCGGTTTTTAGTGTTCGTGAGAAATGCTCGTGACAGCCTTACCCCCAGTAATGAGAAGCCACCTGCAGTTCGGAGCAGTACTTGATAATGCCGTAATTAGATTGGAGATGCAAAAAAGCTCATTAAAATTAAATAACATATTTGTCACTGTTTTAAGAGGTGCAGATTGCCTCGAACCATGCTGGTCTCTTGACCTTGAGTATTTTGGCGTAGTCCTTGCTGTTGAGAGCGTGGAAATAACGTTGGAGCGTCCCGTGGTCGGTTTCACGGTGGGGGTTTGGTACGAGCTTGTGGGCACTCGTCTTCCCCGGTCGCATCGTTTGGCACCGGCTTGTTTTCGCTGCCCTGGCTGCACGGGGCCATGCTTCCAGAGCCTGGACGTGGTGGGGACACAGGTCCAGCCCGGCAGTTTGCAGCCTGGGGGATGTGGGTGCAATGGGCGGGCACGCTCGGGAGCAGCAATCCCCGCCTGGCTCCACGCTCCGCTCTCCCCCCGTATCTCCATGGGTTCCTTGCCCTGCGGTCGGGATCCATCCTTCGTTAGGTGGATCCCAGCCTGTCTTGGGAGTGGACGCTGTCTTTTGCTGTCAAAGGTGCCAAGAGCTTCCAGGGTTTCACGGAGGTTGGGGTGGTGTTTCCAGCTGTTGCCTGCTGCTGGTGTGGGGCAGGCACCCATGGATTTCCCTCGCCTCTCCCACACCGAGAGCGCCCGTGGAGGAGCCAGGCACTGGCAGCCCCGCAGCGCCAGACCCCAACGTCCCAGAAATTCCCCGAAATCCTGATGTGTGTCGGGGTGTGACGTCGGAGCGCGCTGGAGGGAGGGGGGCAATGGGAAAATCGCTCGACGCAGCGGCTCTCCCCCTCCAAGTGGGAATTGCAAATGCAAATACACTCAGGCTGCGAATCTGTGCAGTGCAGAAACGCAGCTCCAGAGGCATTTCTCTCTCTTCAGTTTTTGATGGAATACAATAAAATGTGTTTTAAACCCTTTTCCTCCCTCCTGCCTGAAGAGGAACATGCAAAGCTCTAACAGCATCTATTAACAAGACTAATTTTCTAAAATTAATTTTTAATGACTAATTTGTCTTGTTTTCAGATGTTTTATACAACACCTATTGTTTAAAACACATTTGTTTCTCCACAATGTCACCGTGAAGGAGAGCGGTGTTGGTTCAGGAGCCCTGGGATGCAGCATCTGTGGTGGGCTCTGCTCTCCTGGGGAGCGCTGCTCCTACACCCGCTGAGGAAGGGGCCCAGGGGAAAGGTGGGGGTCACCCTTCACAGAAGGGGTTTCCCTTTTTTCACCCCAAAATGGGGCTGCTGCCACAGAGGTGGTTCCGCTGGCTCGGGGTCTGCGGCGCGGGGCTGTCCTCCCTCCCGCTGCTGCAGCCACGCGCTGCCCTTCCCCTCCAGAGGCGTCAGCTCCGGGGGCTTCTCCTGCAATGGCTTTTGTGCACACAGGAGAGAATTAAAAACAAAAAGTGGTTTTTTCTTCCTCCTCCTCACTCATTGGGAGTAATTACACGTAGGTGTCTGAAGTGCTAGGCTCTGAACCCCGAGCCCTGAATTAAGGGTGACATATGGGTGGTCCCCACGGTCCTTTAAGAGGAGGGGATGAGTTTGCCTTTTGGCTTTCCTCCAAGGTGCTGCCAGCCTTGCAGGGAAAGCCCTTGGGTAAACGAGCCCCAGGTGCCCCCATTGGGTCAATGAGTGCCAGGTGTCCTGCACTGGGGATAAAAGCTGGGACCACTTGCAGGAAGGGTGCAGTGTCTGTCTGAGGGGGATGCACTTTGCGGAGTTTCCCTGTTGGGGAAGGCTCTCCTGGCTCTCCCTGCAGCCCAGTCAGGTCTGGCATTTGCAAATGTGGGCTTCATGGGGGAACAATATGTGGCTATTTCTGTCTTATGTGCTCAGCCTCTTGGCTTGGCTGTCTCCCACCTCTTCTATGGGAGACTTTGTTTCTTTGTTTATCCCACCTATTATTGGTTGTGTTGTTCCTGGGGTCGCTGGGGTTGATGTCTGTTATGTGTGATCTGTTTGACTTGTCTGTACCCCCAGCAATCACCCGTGTTGACTTTCTTATGTGCAATAGAATCTGGTTGCTGGTTTGTTTTTCTGCTGGCTGTGTCCTTTGTGCTAGGCCTGGTGACTGGCAAAACAGTGTCTTGGAGTGGGAGTGTTTACAGCCACTTGTACTTTCGGAGCGAGGGGATTTTCCCTTTGTGGCACTCGAAGGCACCGTGTCAGCTCAGCCTCGAGCCTGGGGCGACATTTTACGTTGCTTGGTTTGGTTTTTTGTTTGGGAACTGGGGGAGCAGAGGGCAAGGCGAGTGTCCCCAGGCGGCTGCGGAAGGAGCATCCTTGCAGGATCATCACCCATCAGGGCCTCTGTGGGAGGGGATTTCCTTGCACAGCTTCTGGCGTCTTTCAGTGAAACTCGATATTTTTTTTAATACTTTTTTTCCTGCTTAGGGATGATCTTTGAAGGGCTGAGAATTGGGTGGTAGCAGCATGTGCTGCTTTGCAGCGGGGCACAGTGCTCATTGCTGGTCAGGTCAATGTTTCCTTTTATATTCCTGGCACCAGATTAGAATTTTTTCTGAGCTTGTTCTGACTGATGTTGATGAAAGGACAGAAATTCATTATTAGAGAGAGACAGCTGATGCTGGGCTGGTGTTGCCCAGGTGGGTGAGTAAATACCGGGGAACTTCATAGGGAAATTCCTTTTGCAAAGCCTTGCTGGTAGCTGATGCTGCTTGTGCTGCCCGGGCTGAGCTGCGAGACCCCCACAAACCCCGGTGTGTGGGCACCCCTGGTGTTCGCCACGTCTGCCTGGGTCTGTGCCCAGGGTCCCCCCCCCACCCGGGCACCGCCAGCTCCGCCAGCAAGAGGTGACTGTGTGGGCGTCCCCAAAGCCAGTACGAGAGCCTGTGATGGGGCAGAACCTTTAAAAAATAAAACAAAATGAGGTGTTTTCACAGGCACAGGTTGAGATCGGACCTGTCTGCCTCCCCCCTGGGTCTGGCTGTTGATTGTTAGCAGAATAGTCCTCGTCCATCATCCACGCGAGGGACGTGTGAGCAAACAGGTCTCACGCTGATGACGACTATTTCCAGAAAAAAACAAAGTGCGATTCCTGTGGTGCTCAGAGCCGAGCAAGGGGCTGTCACTCTGCTTGGGTGCCAGTCAGAGCCTTGTGGGTCCTTTGAACAAGTCTCTGGCAGCTCCAAAGGAAAAGAAAACCTCCCCAAAACCCATCTCGCCTCTGTGGTTATACTGAGGAATCTGCTGGAAGAGCAAACCCTGGGTAAACATCCTCAATTTGCTGCCTCCTGAAATGGAGCAGCTTTTAGAGTTTCAAGCCACAATTTGTATTCAAATGAAGGTCATTTGAAAGGTGTAACATAGTAAACAGCCATTATTTCATTTTGATAGTGGTACTAAAATTATAGTGTTGGTTGAATTATTTTAGTATAGGACCATTACCATCTCCCTAAAACACTTACAGGGGTTTTTATATCAGTGCTGCAGTCCTGGAATTAGAGGAAAATTAAAAATCACACGGCTGTGGTAAGGAAGTAATTTTTTTGTGAGCATGCCTCTGTTTTATCATGCATTCTCTTCCCCTCGCTTCTCTGCCAAGAGATGCACGTTGTCTGTCAGGGGCTGCCGCCCCTCTGCCATCGGCTGCCGGAGCCGTTCCCACCGGGGCAGTGTCCCTGTCTTGTGGCAGCCCCCAGCTGCCACCAGCGCCCACCCGCACCTTTGTGGCGCTTGTGGCTTGAGGGTAATGCGTTGTCATCCTTGACCCCTCAACAGTGATTGGGCTTTGTGGGAAAAGGCATTGTGCAAAAAACAGGTGGAAAAAAGGATGGTGAGATGCTGCAGTGTGGCTGTGGGGAGCTCCTGCAGGAACCGGCAGCGTTCCAAGCCAGCACGCTCCTGCGGCACCGCCGAGCCTCCCGCGCCGGGCAGACCGCAGGCTGGGCAGGGAGTTGGGTTTGAGTTGTGCACCCAGAGTTTGGCATGACCCAACGGTGAGCACTGCCCAGACACCGAGCACGTCAGTGTCACCTTGACAGTGACTGCCATGACTCTGCAAGATAGGTGTGTTTACACTAAATTTGAAGTAGGGAAGGGATGGACAGCCCTGGTGATGCCTTACATGCCACAGGGTGCCCAGTGTCCCAGCACCCAGACCAACGCCAAAGGCTTGGCTTGCTGAGCTGTCCCTGGGGACTCCAGCTTCCCGTGCCTTGGGGCTTTCATGGGCCACCTGCGAAATTTAGATCTATTATTTTGTTTTCAATAAAAGATGCCATCATTTTGCCTGACTCTGGTGCTCTTTGTCAGTGTGCTATATTTAAAAAATACTCAGGTAAGGGAGTAGATACACACTTAAAATCTCCATGCATTAATATTCTTTTAGGAATATGCATAATGAGAATTCCAGTCAATAGAATGACAGTAATTACCCCATCAGGGCTCCAGCAGCTCTGAGCGCTGCCGGTGAGGGTGCCTGGACTGAGCATGGCAATTCCAGCCACTGTCAGCAGCACAGTGGAAGGGCTGATGCACAACAGGCTGCGAGGGAGCAGGGGCCGTCGGACGTGAACGAAATCTTAATGGTGAAGTTCCCGTAGATTATCGCAGCCGCCTTCATTAACATTTGCACACTCGGCTGGCTAACAAATGAGGAGAAGGGCTTTCTGTACTGCTGGATTTATAGTGCTCCGAATGCCATCTGTACCTCGGTGGGTGACAGAGGTCTGCGCCCTCGCCTGGTAGTTGCTGATATTTGAGAAGGGATTGTGTGCTTTTTGTGGGAGGGGGAAAAATAACGGGTGTTCTGAGAGCATTTTTAGTGAAAATCTTTACTGGTGATAAGCTGGTTCCCAATAAAACAAAGGAATACTGTGCAAATAAAATTGCCCTTAATTTATAATTCCTCCAGGAATTTAAGATGTGAAATTTCTAGTTTCTGGCTGCATCTTTGGCAAAGCTCAGGTTGGGTTTTGATCTGGTTTTTAAGGTTTTCTGACTTGCTGCTGCTTAAACTCTAGGATTTTTTAGTTGCTTGAGGAGGATGCCAGTGTATATTCACTGGGAAAGAGCCTAAACTCTTAAACCTTGGAAATTTTGCTGCTTTAACAAAACTGAAGCTGACACAAGTGATGCAGCAGCCGTGGAAGGCCACCACGTCACATCCCAGGTCAAGGACATGCCTCCTCCCTCTTCCCCAGCCTCGCTGTGCCCCAGTTTGCTGCTCCACACTGGTGGTGTGAAAATGTTTTCATGATGAAATCGTGGGGCTCTTGAGCGCAGGGCAACATCAGGGTGGATGGTCCCCGGTGCTGGGTGAAGGATGTGCTTGTAGAGTGGCTCCTCAAGAGGTTTCGAACAGGAGAAACCTGCAGCTGGATTGGGATGCCCTCAGAGATGAGCATCACAACCTGTTCCATATTTATTATGGGCAACAGTTTGACTAAGGGAGAATTTAGATTAATAACATTCAGCCCAGAGAAGTAATTTCCTTTGAGAAAGCGATTTACATGCACTCTGCCAAAGAGAGCCGTCACCGCGCGCTCTCGTCGTGTCAGCTCCAATAATGAAGTTGGAAATAACATGGGAGGTTAATAGGTCCTACTTATCTCCTTAGCGCCGGGAAGGAAGATTTACAGTGCGGAGCCTGGTTTGCATATTTCCATTGGAAATGGAAAGGTTTTTCCCAGCCGAGATGAATGAGACGTTGCAGTTACAGGGTGTGTGCTCTGCCATTGCGTACGGCTGAGGCTGAAAACCTCCATCCCAGGGGAGGCACTCGTGCTGGAGGGACCCCCTCTTCCCTGGGTCCCTGGCCAGGGGCTTGCCTAGACGCCAGTACCACTGTAGAAGTGGTAATTACTTTGACCTGGCTGTGTCTCCTCTAAGCCTGGCAGTTCAGACGGATGTGGCCGCTGTGCAGTGGTTCCAGGACAGGGTGAAGCCTGGTGGGTTTCCCTGCGAAGTGCCCCTGGTGCGTGAATGGAAACGTCAGCTGGAGGGGTGGTGGAGGAGGCGCTGGCATCGCCTCTTGGGCTGCTGCACGTACAGCCCCGTCCTCTGGGCACACCTTGGAGTGTGTTTTGTCCTGCCCTCACCACGGGGCAGGGCGGTTCAGGTGAGGGTCTGGAGGGCTGGGAGCTGCCAGACTGCACTGACACGTGAGCCAGGACCTGCTCCCTTCACTAGAAATAGCAATGACCTTGTCATTGCTGGCGAGGACGCTGCTGCAGCTGCAGTGAGGCTGGGCACAGCTGGAGCCGCCCCTGCGATTGCACCTTCCCCTCGCCGTGCCCACGTAGGGATGGCAGCGCGTGTGCAGGGGGCGACGTGCGGGCGTGGAGCCCCGTCACTTCCCATCACTCTAGTTAAGCTCCCCGGGGACTCGTGGCACGTTATGGGCTGTTGCGGGAGCGACTGCGTTTCCAGCAGCAGCACCGACTGCTGGTTACAGGAGTACAGAAACGCCTCGAGTTCTGCCGCTGCTCTCCCCTCCCTTGGCGTGTTAGGAAGCAGCGTTCTCACCGCCGCTCTCTCCCAGCAGGTCCGTGTTTGGGTCCTCAGCGCAGTGTTGGGCCCTTCCATACTGGGAGGGAGATAAACTTTTTAAAAATACCTGATAATCATTCCCCTCGCAATGATTTAAGTCACAGAATGCACTGAAATCTGCTCAAAAGAATAACTAAAAGGGGCAGAATTTTTAATAAATGTTCTGTCTAGCACAAACTGTAAAATATTCATTTAAGTCGGTTATTTCACGTTGCCAAGTAAGTGCAAGAAGAATTGACTTTCTGAACAGCTTAAGGTACAATTCAGTAATAACCTGGGCCATTTAATGAATGAAATATTTAACATAATTTGCATATATTAAGTGATGGGGTACAGAGTATAACAAATGTAACTCTGAGTCGGAAAGGAAAAGCGGGAGGAACACACAGGAGTCTGGGGTGTGCAGCCAGACACCTTCCCTTCGCGGCAGCGCGGGGCTGCCCGGCGACGCCAGCCCCGCAGGATGGACATCTCCAGTCCCCTGCTGGTCCTGCCCCACCTGCCAGTGGTATCTCTTGTCTTTATGGTGAGCTCTTCAGTCCTGGAGCATCTTGACAGCTCTTCTGCCCTCTCATTTCGTGGATGTTCTGGGTGGGAGGATGATGGGTACCGCCCGTCATGATCCAGGTGCGGAGGCGCCATTGGCTCACCCAAAGGCTCCTTCATCTTTTATTACTTCATCACACCCCTCTGGCAGCCCAGCTCTCCCCTCCCTACCCCAGCAGGCGGAGCGGAGGGCTCAGCGTGCCGCACGCCCCGATGCTCTGAGATGCTCTGATGGTCTCGGATCACCTGGAGGTGATGCCATTAGCACAGACCCTCACGGGCGCTATGAATAATGCATCTCTTCCAATCCCCACTGTGTTACCTTTACCCCCCCACGCACACTGTTTCTCTTAGGTTGCTCATTCGTCCACTTTGTCCAGGTCTCTGGGCTGGCTTTCCAGCCTGTCTCATCCTGATTCCTAAATGCCTTTTGTCATATTCACATGGTGCCTTCTCGCTGCTCCCTTTCCAGGTCGCTGGTAAATATTGAGCAATAAAGGATGTAGGCTGGACACTAAATAAAAAAGGAGTTGGGCTGGGAATCCCCATCTGGCTGGGGATGTGGAGCTCCTCCATGTCAATACTGACTCTTAAGAACTTTAAGTACTTAAAGATAGAGAAGAACAGAGATGTTCTGAAGTGTATCGCTTTCTTTTATATTTATACATTTTTTTTAAATAGCTTGTGAAATGAGCCCCTTGCTGCGGGTGAGAAACACGGGCTTGGCTGAGCAGTCAAGGTCCCCTCTCAGCAGCGGGCTTTGGGCTGCCTTGAAAGAGGGAGGCTTGTTTTCACCCTGCTGTCAGTTTGCCTTCACAGCGCCTTCAAGTCAATATTACCCTAAAAACGTTCTGCTTTCATAACAGGCGATTTTGTTTGCGTTGGAAATGCTTTGTTTGATTTCCGGAGCCATTCATTACAGGATCAAGGTTTCAGATTGGAGCCAATTAGGTCTAAGAGTTGCTTTTAAAAAGCTTTTTCCAGAGGCCAAGAGCTTGAAGGTTAAAAAGCAGCGAAGGAAGCATCCAGCCCCATAGGCAGGGAGCCTCTGCTGGGGCGGCCCCTCCGCAGTGTGGGGTACCCCTGGGGCTGGCGTCCCCCTCGCTGGGCTGTGTCCCCCGTGGGAGGGGAGCTGGTGGCTGCAGTCAGGCTGTGCATGGTGGCTCACTCCTTTTCTATATTTAGTAAGAAATGCATCAGCATCCCTTTTCCTCCCTGAATCCCCTCTGGGAATGGAGCTAGTAAATAGCTGTTGCGCTAAAAATAACACCTGCAGCAGCCCCTGGCAGCCTTTTTCCCTTCTCTGCTGAACACGGGCCCAAAGGGCTCCCACCCCCTGGAGCAGATGTTCAGGTTCATGATTATTTTTATTTAAAAAAAAAAAAAAAAGGCAGAAATCAACCACTTAAAAATGTACAGACCATGAAACTGCCTGTAATGCTTAACCTTTGGAAAACACTGTCAGTGCTCTCGGCCGTCTCCTCTCCGTTTAAGAAGGCAGGAGGCGGCCCCGGTGATTTTCCAGCCGTTGCTGGCAGCCAGAGGTGACCCGGGACGTGCAGCAGCCGCACCGCACCGCGCTGGGAGCACACGTCCCCCGCGCTCTCGGGGCAGCGCAGGCATCGTCCCTGGCCTTCCACCAGCCTGCTGCTCCTGGCCTCTCCGCGGAGGAGTGCTGGAAACCCTGGGCAGTTCGCTGCCCTGGCGCCGCTCCGAGGTGTAAACAGCTTTTATCACACAAATAATGGCCTTCTCTTCTTGTCATTATTTTTCCCTTGTCCTTTTTTTCCTTAAACGTTTTCTCGAAAGTGAGGAATGAGTAAAATCTCAGAAGTCTGAAAATAACTTGCAGAGAATTTATGGTTCCCTAGTGCTGCTCTGGTTTTAGGTGGTTTACTCTCCGTTCCAGCATGTCATGTAATTGTGGGTTGGAAGGTGAGTTTCCAGCAGAGGAAACCGGCGGGCGATCGCAGGTCCTCCTTGGGGCTCGGCTCTGCTGCGATGCCCCGCACCAACAGCCCCGGCTTAATACCAGAGCTCTGGGTTTCTGCTCATAGCTCTGTGGCCTGCAAGAGATGAGCAATTAGTTTACATTAATATTGGAATAACACCTTTTCTGGCTGCCTCTGCTTGTTCACTCCTATATTTGACATTGGTACTTCCATTTAGTTTTTTTATTTTAATGCACCGACAGCTCTTGGTCCCTCGTAGGGCCCCAGTCTTTTGGGGTCTTGAGTACTTCATAAAACACTTGGGAATTGTATCAGCATGGCTTCATTTCAGATGCTTTTCGTCACCTGTCATCAGCCCCACTGTGCTCGGGATGGGGCTGCCGATGCTGTGATGCTCATGGCTCGATCAGTTCAATTATATCTGTTCACAAGTGCAAAACATGAAAAATTATTATAGGAGTGATAATAATGAGCAGCATTGGTAATTTTTAAGCTGAAATGTTGTTTGCGCAGTGGTACAGAGGCGCCTGTGCGGTGTTTACAGAGCACCATGGAGAGCTGGGAGAGTCTTCCCTGTCAGCAGTACCACAGGAGTGAAACCATTAAATAACCATTTCAGGTAAAGCAGCACCTTCATCTCACTTCAGAAGAGGAGGGGTCCTGGCACCGGGGGGGCGGAAGCGGGGCATAGGAAGCGCGGAAGCAGCAGTGTCCAGGACACTGTTTTGTGCTGGTGAAGGTACGGAGGGCTGAGCTCATGGTGGGATCCCGCCACGCGGGCGGAGGAAGTGTGCCCGTCACCGCGGGTTCAGGTCTCCTGCGTTGTGGCTCTCGGTCGGACCAGCATCATCATTCAAACATGGCTTTTATCATGATTTAATGTGTATCTTCTAAGAAGGATTTTAATTCCCTGTTTGAAATAAGAAAACGCCATAAATCAGAGGCAGAATCTTTTAACATTTACAGTTTTAAATGAATTCCTGTTGAGAGTCTCTTAAGCCAGATTTATATCTGATTCTGCATTGAACTGTGTCGTTATGTGGGACTGAGAAACTCTTACAAAATTAGGCATAATGCAAAAACATGCTGAAAAGACAGTTCTGCAGGAATGTGGAACATGATTATGTTAGAGGATATTGGAGTGAGGAGTATGCAGAAAGGGACAATTACCGTGGATATCTTCCTTTTAATGAACCTTACACAATTCTTTGATGAAAGGGTTTGCTGCTGTCTCCTTGCAGGAAGAGGCAAATGGAGGAAGTGCCGATATCCCCACCTCATCTGGCGTTCTGGCGTTGCTGCCTCGCTGGGAAGAGTGGGACTGTGTCACTGGTGTGGTGGGAGGGGGATGAGCTGGGCTAGGGGCGATGCCCGTGGCCAGGGCAGGGTCAGCTGCTGCAGCTGGGACAAGGGACCGCAGCGCAGATTTACACCACTGCGTGTGGCGAGTTCGGAACGAGTCGGGCTGACAGCGCTCGGGGATATGGTGCAGCTGAGGACTGTCAGTGTTAGGTTGATGGTTGGGCTCGAGGATTTCAAGGTCTTTTCCAACCTAGATGCCTCTGTGATTCTGCAATCTTACTGAGTTTTCTTTTTTTATCCCACTGTGTATTTGACTTTTCCAGGCTGTGGAGGAGAAGCCCCCTTTGCAGCACTGAAGTTAACAGCAGCAGCAGGACTACACTTCACATGTTTCTTTAAATTGCAGAGTTTAGTCCAAGGTCATTTAAAAGAAAGAATAATAAAATAATCATGTAATGATCCCTGGGTATTTTCCAGTAACTAAAGATTGGGCATTATTTAATATCGCTCTGTTTTACTGACTATCCCTCAGTTTGGGACTTAAATGGAAGATAAAATCTATCCTAATCCCATTAGGCACTGGCTGATTCAAGGTCTGCCTTTGCTGATACTTGTGCCTAACGGTACTTCTGAGCCGAGCGGTCCAGGACGACCGTTGCGAGGTGCGTTTGTGCACAATTGCTGGCTTGCTTCTGTAAAGACCCTGCGCGTATTTCAGTGTGCTGTTGTCTGTGTGTCTGGCAGGTGAAACTGCTGAGCAGATCTCGCCTCACTCTGGGGTCTGTTAACCATCACTTATTTGCTCAGTTGTCTTTATCTTCTCCTTTTCATGTGTTTCAGAGAAAATTATTTCTCTTAATCTTAATCCAGTTTCTTCGTACCAGGTTTAGCCGTGAAAATAAGGCATTGAAGTTGTCCCCCTGGTACTCGATTGAAGTTTCAGTGGTAGGGGCTGGTCATGCTGAGCTGGCAGAAATGCCTTGGTTTAACCACACATCTCTGCAGCTTGGTCGGTGTTTTTCTTCTAGTAAACTATCTCCAGCAACCTCTCAAATGAAAACTGTAATGAAGAGTGTAGCACAGTGGGATCAAGTCTTATGTGTGCTCAAAACAGACCTGTGAGTGTGGTCTAAATGGGATCGTGTAAGATAATCATTAATTATTAATTATGAGGGGAGAGCATCCAGATTTGCTGGGATGCAGGACAGCAGTTGTTGAGCAGGGATGCTGTGGGGCATTTATCTGGAGAGAGCAAATTCTCCGTTTCCATGAACTCTCCCTGGGTGTGTTCAGGCATAGGTGCAAGCCCTGTTGTGACTCGGGTTTGGGTGATATTGGCTCCATTGGCTGGACTGCTTCTTTTTCTCCTTCTCTTTCTTTCCTTTTTCTTCCTTTTTTTTTTTTTTCTTTTTTTGTTTTTCCCTTGTGCTCTCCTGTCTCTCTCTGTTTTCCTTTGGGAATATGTCCAAGCCTGTTTGAAGCAGTTTTTTCTGTTATGCTGAGGCTGCTGTTGGCTTCGCTCTTTTTGCTCCTTTAACTGCTGGGGGACGCCCCTTTGAGCAGCACCCTGGCACCTGCTGCCCTGGCGTTACCGCCGAACGCCTTCGCAGTCAGGTGACGATCGGCTGTCGGAGCTCAGGATTCCGAAATGTCATCCTATAACGTCTAATTAAGGTTGCATTTTGAAGACATCATGTACTTTAATTGAAAACTGTAAGAGTAATCTATGCCATTTTTTTTCTTTTAAATTAATAGTGTGGACCTTTAGCAGATGGTTAGCACGAGGCTGTTGTTAATGAAAACATCCCACCGCCTGCAATCCAGCCGCGTGTCGCCGTGCTCAGCACCGAGAAACAAGACGTACATCCCCCAGCCAAAGGCGCTGTCCCCTCCGCGGCGCTGCGCTCCTGTGGTGCCCGTTAGCGCTCCCAGCGCGGCCGTTGCGCCTCTTCTGCAAGGTTTAAACTCTGCAGAGGTGTTTTCTGCCCAGCGAGGCCGGGCAACAGCGCTGGCAGCAGCCCATGGGCTGCGGGTCATCTTCTCTGGCACAGCAAGGGAAGGCAGAAAACACTTTGGGCCCCCAAAATTGTGTTTTTTTCCATCCCTTGGGGTAATAGACCGAGCAGTCTGGCTTAAGCTGTTTGATGATATTTTCTCGGGTATAAATAAGCACCTCTGCTGTGTTAATGGGGTGAACTCTGCCCCTCCACCACCGCGTCTTCGTGGGTGAATGTCACTGGGTCGTGTTCACTGGTCCCAGGTTTGGGTAACCAGTCTTTGTTCCCTCCTTCGTGCTTCCTCTCTCCCTTTCCTACTGCGTTGCCGCTTGCCACTGGGACGAGCAGCAGCAGCGAAGTCTGGGGAAGCCGGAATATTTATCGCTCCCTCCTTCGCAGAGGCTTTAAAACAGCTTCTGCAAAATAAATCTCCTTTAAGACCCTTCCAGAGCGGGGTTTGTCTTCCTGCTCCAGGAATAAAGAAAAGCCGTTTCTTCCCCAGGCAGCCAGCTGGGACCCCAGCGGCGGTGGCTCGGGACGCCGCCATGGCCTGGATGCTTGCGGGTTTTCTGTCTGCCTGCAAATGGGCGTGTGAAAGCCAGCTGTTCACTGGGGAGGCGCAGTGGTGGGGCACAGGGCGAGGCTGAGCATCCTGGGGTAGGTGACGTGCCCTCGGGCAGCTGATGGAGAAGGGCATCCCCAGGAGAGAGGTTGCTCTGGGATGGAGGATGCTCAGAGGGGAGCGTAGGGATGCAGGGATCCGCATTTCCCAGCAGCACCTTGTCTTTGTGGAGGAGGAATTCTCATTGGCTCTGGGGAGATGAAGTTTGAGTCCCAGCGAGGCAGGGACATCGTTACAAGGCGGATCTCTCCTCCTGAGGGTGCTGAGGAAATGGGGAGCGATGCCAGTGTTCCATGCAGGGGACGGAGGCGCAGGGGAGGCTCTGTGCACGGCAGCCCCCTTGCTCCCACCCCCCTCCCAGGGCAGGGAGCCCCTCAGCACAGCTGTGACTGTCAATGAGTCAATTAGTTGGCTGCAGATATTGAGAATAAAACCTGGCTTGTGTCTAATTAGAGAGAACGTTAGTTGGTGTACCCTTACTCAATTAGAAAAATACATTTAAAATGAAGCTTTAATTTATTTTTGCCTGTAATTCCATCGTGGTGGGAGAGGCAGCGTGGCAGCCGGAACGCTTCCATTCGGGTCCCCTCGCATCAGCCACCGCACGAGGTGACACCACCCTGCTCCCCCTGCGGTCTGGGGACGATCGGAGTGAGTCCTACCGAGGGCCGCTCTCCTGTGAGGCTGGGCGGGTGGGGGAGAGAATTTGTGGCACACTTTGGAAAACCAGGGCTGAGTGAAAAGGAATTGGAGTTTTTGTTCCAGTGATGCTAAAGAGGGTGGTGAGAACTTGCTCTGCGTGGCGCTCGGATCCGGCCATAGTTGTGATACTCAGAATATTAATGACTTTGAGAGAGGGGACAGCTCGGCAGTGAGAACAGCTTGATCCCAGCTGAGGGGATGCTACATAATCAACATGAGTTTGTATTTTCATTATCAGGGTGAAAGGATGATAAGGAAGCCATGGGCTGGAATTTGTCTTTACAGCAGTGAGGACGTGGAGATTTCCTAAGAGAATAAATGTGCTTGCTTAAGAGATCACAACTTTATTAGTGCTGTGGTCTAAATCCAGAGATGTGTACAAACTCTCCTGCTTTCTCTTAAAGCATGCATAGATTTCAAGCTTATTAATTTGGATGCATATAATTCTTACAAAGTAATAACTTGAAATTCAGATATGTATTTTTTGAAAACTAATGATTTATTACTTTGAGACAAAATAGGTGGCCCAAGCTGCCTGCTGCAGGGAATCTTATTTTGGTTCCAGTTTCTTGGTGGGAGTTGCTGATGCCCTCGCAGTGCCTGGAGGAAGTCGGGCTGGCAGGAGAGCTTCCCCGGCTTTCGGCAGCCCCTTGGTGCCGTTGCTGGGACAGGTCACCCCAGTTCGCTCATGCTGAGGGGTGCCTGTGCGTGGGGTTTGGGTCAGGAGCCGCGTGGGATTATTGCCTGCTGGCTCTGTCGGGCACTGGCTCTGCGCGTGCAGCCCTGCTGTCCCCGCAGCGTGTCTGTTGGCACGCAGAGCCGGGCTGGTGCGGGCACCGCTCCCGGCTGCTCCGCGTCCCTCGCTGCGGTGCTGCAGCTCATCCTCTGCACCGCGGCTGGGACACGGGGGTGAGCTGGGGCCACCCGTGCTGCTGCAGCTCCCAGGGACTGTGCTGTCGTGAAATATTGAAGCGGCAGTCACGCAGTGGTGGGTGGGACGTGTGGCGCTGCCTCTTGGGCCCCCAGCGCAGCACCTGCAGCTGGTGACATCTGCAGGTCGCGGAGATGCTCTTGGGTGGCCTTGGGGTCCTCCCAGTGCCGCTTTTCCTGTCAGATGCCACGGGGGGACTCGCCAGCAGGCACGAGTTGGGTGTTTGTGGCACAGGTCCCTTGATCTCTTTTGCTCGCTTTCCAGCGCAGCAGCAAAGCCGAGGACAGCGCTGGGGGCTGAGCGCGGCGCTGTCTCGTCTGACCTTGCTGGTGCCACGCTGCCTTTTGTTTGTAATCTCGGGCAAGAAGCAGCCCAGAAAGGGTTTGATAGGAGACAAAAGCAAACAATAGCCTCACTCCAAAGATACGATGAATGGGATGTAATTGAATTTTTTGGTGAAGTCATTGATTTGACCCTCTAAGACACAGAGTGAATCATTAGGGGAATTAACACACATTAAAATGCAGAGTTTTTTTATCAGAGGGCTTTTATTGTGCCTATAGTTTTGTTTTTAATTATTTAATGGCTTTGTGTCTTCTGGTGATAAATCTATTTCTTCCTCCTTTTTTTAAAGGGAAAGAATGGTGTTGGTGTGACGAAGGGGCACTGCCCCAAGCAGCTGATGAGCAGCGGCCGGCTCTCTGTGGCAGCCCTGCTTGTGCCCCACAGTGCAGACAGGCACTTGTGCAAACTGTTGATAGAACATCAGCTGCCACGTGTGCGGAGCGGCCTGGCAGCTGCGTGCTGCTGTCCCCAGGTCCTGCGGGTTACCGGGACTTTCCTGGGTGATGGACGCAAAGTCGTATAGTTAGATTAAGCAAAAAATGTAAAGAAGGGATTTAGAGGAGGTTTGCAGCTGACAGCAGAGAAGCCTTCCCTGGCGCATCCTCCCTGCCCTGCTCCTGTGCGTCCCATGCATGGGACAGGCTGTGGGCGCTGCCCCGAGGCTTCTCACTGCCCAGCTCCTCCGCTCGCCCTGGCACGCTCTGCCCGCCTTCGCCTTTCCTTTCGGCGAGGAGCGTTTTGCAGTGCAGCACCAGTTTGGGGTGGAAACTCTCCTGTCTGCCTGGCGCTGCGTGTGAGTGCTCCCTGCGAGCATCACACTCGTCTGTTTCTCATGGTTCTGCCCCAGTTTGAGGTGACAGACGGGGTGGCTCTCCCAGCGCCTCGGTGCTCCTGGAGTGACAGACACTGGTATCAAACCATAGGGGTTTCTGCTCGCCTCTCCCTGGTGCAGCACTGGTGACGTTCAGCCGCTGTGGCAGAACCTCTCCTGGCACCAAACCTCGTTCAGGCTCCCGCACTGGCAGCCGTGCGAGCGGGACCAAGGAGCCGGGAGCGTGCCGGCCCCTCCTCACTGGTGATGCCGGGACGTCCCGGCGAAGGGTGCGGCGCTCGGGGAGATGGGGAAGCAGAGGGAAAGGGGCAGGGCAAGCAGATGATGCAGGAGGTTCTTTTGGGGTATTTTTGCCCCGTTTGCATGCCAGTCCTTGTAATTCTGAGCACTCGGGGCATGGGAGGCGGCGGGGAGGATTTGCTGTCTCTTTGCTGTACATGTTAATTTATAGCGCTGCCGTGAGCGAGGTTTTCCTTGTTATCCAAGGTATTTCCTCTGGAGGAGGGAAATCAGGCTGTAATATATCATTAAGCAGAAGGCCTGGGGGAGCTCCTATCCTACTTGATGCGGATCCTTCTTTTATCCTGTTAGGAGAATTGAATTGTACGTTCTGAGTTGTCTGATGTTACAGCTTGGAGGCTGTTGGAGCTGTCCGTGCTGCCACGCAGCAGCAGGAGCTGCCTGGCCGTGGCGGTGATGTGGGGAGTCACCCCTGTGCCCGCGGTATCGACCTGCGGCTTGTCCTTTGTTCTGCCCCTGTTTGCTGAGCAGGCCAGGCTGGCCGTGTGGCAGCAAATGTTCTGTCCCAAATAGGAGCATCCCATTGCCACAGGTCCTCCCCCCAGCAATGGTTTGGGATACAGGGTACAGGCTGCTGGGAGGTGTAGAGCAAACAAGCTGTGGCTGGGACTGATGTTCCTTTACCCAAAATACTTTGATTTCTGTGCTGTAGCAGGATGTTTATTCAGCCACACAACTTATAAATTGCTTTATTTTCCTTAAAGCAAGTTGTTTTTCAGTAGGAACAAAATCCCATGCTAATTAGAAACCCCCAAACCTGCCTTTTTTTGCAGGATTTTGAGGATGGATCAGCCAGATCTGTCTCTGGGATTTGTTTCTATAAATGCGCGCTCAGGCGAGGCGTCTGGGGGGCTGGGGTGTTAGAGAGGACACACGGATCCCTCTTCCGCACCCGCTGGTGCGCGTTCCTTGGTGTCCCCAAAGCTCATCTGGCTGCGAGGCATGAGATGACGCAGATTCGTCACATGGCAAGTCCAGGACATAACACGGGATGCGTTGGGAATAAAATTCTGCAGACCTCAGCACATTTGATGTAAATACTGTACTGACTTTAAAAAACCCCCAGAGATCTTGTTTCATATTTCTTGAAGGGTTTTATTTGCAGGGTATTTTATTTGCAGGGTAGTTTATTTGCAGGGTATATTTATGACGTGTGAAAGTGGCGGTGGGCTCCTGCAGCTCGCGCCCTGCGTGCGGTTTGTGCCGCATGGGCGGCTGTTGCGGGGAGCAGTGGGCGATGCCCCTTGGGGGCCCGAAGGACTCCTGAGACCAGACCTTTTTGGCCGGGCAGTGTCTGAATTTCAGCACTTGCCCTGATTCGCTGCAGCTCCTGTAGGAGCGCGAGGCTTGGCGTGTGCCCTGGGCAGGTCGCGAGTGCAGCCGCTGCACCAGCCGCTGCCATCCCAGTGAGGGCTGTACCATGTTATTGTGATACTGAATTTTGCACGACAATTAGCCAGAGATGCAGAGAGGGGTTTTCTGAGCCTTGTGTCACTGCTCCTCGTCCGGGCTCCCGGTGCTGCTCCCACCGTGGTGCTCCAAAACTGCGGAGCGGGGCCGGGGAAAGGAGGGGTGCGGCGGTGGATTCTGGGAGAATTTATTTGCAGTGTAAACATGTTGGTTAGGAGTCATTAATATGACATTCACACAACTCTAATAAAGTACATAACACGGAGATCTGGCACCACTGCAATACCCGGAGGACATTAAGTATGAGTCTTAAAACCAAGAGTATTGGAAACAAGATATTTTTACGTCTCGTTTGGGAGTAATATAATTGCATTTTGTGGCTCTAGCAGATGCTTGGGCCAGCTGGTTGGAGAGCATTGTGGATTTTTTTAGCTTTTGTACTATACAGCTACAACCCTTATACAGAACTATCTTGAAAAGAAAAAAGAAAAAATCATCTCCTGGTCGAAAGACCCATTTGTTGTGTGTGCGTTACCTTCGTGGTGGCGTAGCCTGGAGACACTTCTGTCGCAGCAGCTCTGCAGATTAAACTGCACGTGGGTGTTGGGTCTAATCTGAGGCAGTTGAGCACTCAAGGCACCTTCATGGACCTTTCTGCTACTGCTTGTCCCTCTGAGAAGGGAGACTCTGGACCCAGCTGGGAGGCACTTTTGGGAAGTGTACTGTCAAAAAACTACGTATTTCTGAGTGTAACTTCATGGATGGGGGAAAAGTGCTCATTTCCAGCAGCTTGTAGAATGCAGCCCCGGGGTCCTTGGCCATGTCTAGGCGTCGGGACAGTGCTGGTGTGGCGACAGCAGAGTCGTGGTTAGGGACAGTCATCTCCTCCAGCGTGGATCGTCCCTGTCTCTCCCAGGGCTGCCGAGGATGCTCAGCCTGTCTGCGGGGCGGCCGCCCCACAGCCGCTCCGTGTTGGTACCAAGGAGATGGATGGGCGGCCATCCCACGTTCGTCAGGCGTAGGTACAAGCACCGTCGTGAATTATCTCGCCGACGCCAATAATTTCCTGTGAACAAATCAGTTCTGATCTGGAAGTAATCGCCCGTATCATTCCTGCAAGTGGGAGCAATGACTTATGTTGATGTCACCCGCTGGCTTTTTATGGCAACGATTAATAATTCAGTAATTCTCTCTGCAGTGATGCTGTTCTATTTATAAATATTTAATTTAGCTTCCGAGTCCGTGCTGTCACTGCCCTCCCCTTTGCCTCCTGACGTAACACCAGGCTCTCACCAAAGTTACCAGCACATTGTCTGTGCTGGAAAATGTTAATGCCTTTCCTCGTTTGCATCTCTTCATCATGTTATGTAAGTCTGGCTTTGGTGGTGTGAACGCAAACGCTGAGCGAGTGTGCTGTCTCAGTCCAAACCTGACTTAAGCTGCTGACCCAACCTGGGGCTGGCGGCTCCTTGTCTCTGTTATAAAACTTCTCTGTTAAAAAACTTCCCATTTTCCAATGCAGCCATGCCAATAACTGTTTTTTCTTTCTGCGTTTCTCTTTCAGGAAATTGCAGCTTATTTAATAACGTTTGAAAAGCATGAAGAATGGCTAACAACCTCCCCTAAAACAAGGTAACGTTGCTCCTGCTTCAGCCCGTGAAACGCACGTTGACTCGTTCTGGCCGATGTCCTGACTCACCAGTCGATGCGCTGGCCACCGAGTGAGACCTCCCGGTCACGCTCAATGGCTTGTGACACCAGACTCTCATTAATTGACTTAATGAGCATTTTATTGAATGAAATGGGATTGATTAACAATGGAACAGCTGCCATCTTGACAGGTTAAAGTTTTCCCCCGGTTGTTCGGGATTTAATCCTCCCCTTTGAGATGAGGGGTCTGGGAGCCTCTGCGCGAGGAGGCTCTTGTCTCGCCAGCGCTGCGGGCAGCCTCCAGCTGTAAATGAGTAACAGGGTGCCAGGCCCTCCCCTGCATGCGGCCTCTTCAGCGTGCAGGCGCGGAGATTGTTTGCGTTTGGGTGTTTTTCTTGCCGGGGTTAAGTGTTTGATGGCGAGCAGATCCCAAAAAGCTGCATTAACAGACGTGTTTGCAGTTTATTATTCAGTAAATGTCGTGTCGTCTTCGTGCTGCCATAAATGTTTAACTCCTCTGCTCCCCTGGGAACTGATGTGTGAACTTTCGGCTGCGGATGTTTCCCTGCCATTTCTGCCATGTTCAGGCTCGCAGGGTTTCCATTTGTCTCACTAACACAACAAACAGCTCTTGCTTTCTAATGTTTTGGGCTCTTTTTTATTTTTTCCCAATCCTCTCCCTCCTGTTGGAAAGGGCCGGTTTGTTGGAGGGAGAGATTTGAGACCCAGCTGCTTTCTCAAATGGTTCCCCAAGTCCCAGGGCTGCTGTGGTGGCTGAAGGGTGCTGGGATGGACCTTCCTCGCTGGTGGCAGCTGGGTCTCGCCGTGGGAAGTGTGCAGATGCTTTGCTTCGCTCCCCTCCTTGGCTGCAGGACAGCAGGTGACACGGTCACCGTAGAGAAGGCTTTTTTCTGTCCTGGTACTCAGAGTTTCAGCATTAATGCAAAATAATTTCTCACTCAACTTTTGCCAGATAAGCCTATGAAGTGGTCAGAAAACATTGACTAGTCTGGGTATACACGTTGTCATTAAAGATAGATTATAAATGTTTTTGTGGCAGTGTCTTAAATTTTAAGAGTTTGGTTTGCTAAAGGCTGTGCATGAAAGTAGTTTTCTGATGAATATTAGAGAACCTTCTTCCTGTGTTCACACCTGGAAGAAATAATGTCCCAGGAGAAGGGGACGTGTGACAGCTGTTCAAGGACCTTCAATGGTCGAGTTAGTTTTCTTTCCTTTTTTTTTTTTTTTTTTTTTTAATATAAAAATTAATTGGAAGAGTTAAATGCTGAGTTGATACAATCAGGGCTCTCAGTGTTACAGATTTAATGACATTGATCCAGCACTGAACTGGAACACTCCCTGTTCTTTGTTTGCTGCTGTGGGTGCTGCTAATTTCATCTCAGAAAATTAATAAAAATGAATTGCACCACAGACACTTATGGAGTTTATTAATAGGGTGATGTATGGTGTGATTTGAGGAGTGGCTGCTGGGTGGATCCTGTCATGGGCTCGCAGAGCGGCTGGACCGTGCCGTTCAGGAGCTGGCTGTCACTGGAGCCGTTGGCTGGTGGTGAATTGCTGGGGTTTTGTTGCCATCCAGTTCAGCCTCTGCCAGAGCTAGCTCATTGTGGTGTCACCTGCCACGGAGTGGGCTACCAGCCTTGTGGCTTACTGAGTCACGCAGAAGGTGGCAGAGGAGGAAGAGTTCGTTTGGAGCCGTGCCTGCACTTCTGAACGTCTCCACCTCTTGCTCGTGAAGTTCCCCGGTTTGTGACATGGTAACAGTCAGGTACTGCCTCGGTCACGGCGGAGGGGGAGCCCTCTCGTCGTACCAGTGCGGTGGCATTAGAGGAGCTGTGAGAAAGCTTGCAAAGGTCTCTAAAATTGTTTTTTGGTGTTTTTTTGTTTTTTTTTTTTTTAATGGGGCTTCTTGTTGAATGACTCTAGTTGATAAAACATGCTGATATACTGGAATATAATTACAACAGTCTTCTGAGCGCTCCAGTTTATCAACATAAATTAACAAGTACACCTCGCAAGGCATCGACCTTGATGTTTCCTTCAAATGGTGTTTAGTTACTTGATAACGTGCCAGATAATCCGCAACGGGTGTTCCAGTCAGCAGGGCGAGCTGGGGAAGCTTTCTGCTAATGCAGCACGGCTCAAGGCTCTGACATTTCCAAGTTTAAATGCAAATCATGATGACAAAAAAAAAATTATTTGACATTTGTATATCAAGTAGAACTTAATTGTTATTTACATTGGAATTTCAATGACAAAGCTGACTTTCTTAGTCCAAAATCATTCTGCTAGACGAAGATACTTTGCTTATCTGTTTCCAGGTGCCTTCTGTAGTAATTATTTTTAGAAATATTTGAAAGTATGCTTGAGCGACCCGGCATAGCTTCACCTGTGTTTCACAAGTGAGGCTCAGGCAACTGAAAAGACTTGGCCGTGCCAAGGTCAGTTCTCCAGCTGGGAATGTGGTTCGGATGTGTTTCATGCACAACACCCAAACCTGGTGCCATCTCGTGCCCTGAAAAACCAGTGCAGTGTGGGACAGGGTGTTCAGTTCTGGAGGATGATGCTGTGTTTCTCCTTTTGACGGGTGTTCATCATCTCCAGTACCCGTGTCTGAGCATCTCCCTGCCCCTTACTGCCTCGCATTTACGTTTCTGCTGCGTGTACAACAAAGCAGGGTTTGGGACGGGGGGCCAGTACCCACCTCTCGTTTCCTTCCTCACAAAGCCCAGAAGATAAATGTTTCTCGGGAAATGTTTCAGGAAGCTGACGCCGTGGTAAGCCATCAGTCGCACTCATACGTGAAGCAGCTGGGGAAATTCCCAGATGTGGGTTTCTCGGCCCAGAAAGAGCCCAAATGGTGCTTTTAGGCAGTGAGACTTGGCAGTGATTTATATTTCTGCAACTAAAAAAAGTTGGGCAGACGCTGGCTCCTCCAAATCAATAGCGATTTACATAGGCCATTGGTATCCATTTGGGGTAATTCACTTTTACTCCTGCTACCTGCTGGGTTATTTTTAGCATTTTAATTCCCCTCTCCTGGCTCCAGGAAAAAGAACATCACCTGTGGTGTCACAGGCAGGGACAGTGGGCCGGGCTGATGAATCCTGACCCAATAAATCACAGAGCTGTCGGGACTCGGTTCACAGCAGCGGCACCAGCAAGAAGCAGTGGCGTTTATTCACCGCGACTTTTGCTGATGCTGCTGCTAAAACAGGGGATGCAAATCACATTAGGCAGGTTAGAAATCCCTTTTCCCAATTGCAAATGCACTCACAACAATTGTTGTTTCCCACTGTTGCTTTTTTAGCTATTTTTGCTGGCCCCAGAGTTCTGAAATTTCCTGAGAAATTCAATTTGTTATGTGAAACGTGGGCTCGTGCCTCGGCTGGAGCGGAGGGTACAGGTCCACAATGAGATTTGGAGGGAGCTCAGCAGGACAACCTAATACAATTGTTGCTTCAGCAGAACTGCCTGGGGAGGGTGAAAGTGAGGGGAAAGTGGCCCGTCTCCCCCGGGGAGCATTGCTGGGTGCAGTGAGCCCCGCTCCGTGCCGGGGTGAGCCTGGCCTTCTGGGGGTCAGACAGGGATGGGGAGGACCAGCCCTGCTCCACCACAAGGGTGAGTCCTTCCCCGGACCCTTGCTTCCTCCCCATCCCACCGCCCATTGCCTAAGGAGAACCCTCAGCCTGATCCTTACCTGGCTGGTGGTCCAGCTTAACCTGCGTGGTTTATCTTGGATAGCTTCACTGGAGGCTTCTTAAAGATAAGTTAGGATCTTGCAGTATATTAATTTTGTATTAGATAATTAATAGTAAAATTAATTGAATTATTCAATTTTCAGGTAAAAAATAGGGTAATAAATATTAATAACTTATTTTATTAAGGGGATTTCCATTTCCTATGTCATTAAAGTGAGATTAACTAAGGTTAGGTTTAAATGAAGATTGAAAACAATTGTGCTTTGGAATTAATTTACTGTGTGAGGTCATTACCTTGCGAGGCGGCGCTGTGCAGAGCCGTCCTGCTGTGCTGGGTAGATGCTGCTGCCAGGATGTCCTGGCACTTGTGAGATGAGCTGGAGGCTCTGCCTGGAGGAGCTCATGGGAGCTGGAGGTGGTGAAAAGGCTGCTGCCCAGAGCGAGTGATCAGTGACAAAAGTTCTGTCCATCTCCCCTTCTGCTTGCTGCAAATAAAAATACTCTTGAAACCTTGTTTAGACTTCCAAGGCACATTTTAGTGGTCCTTGCTCTCTCACGTAGCTCATACTCTCCACGGGGTCCAGGGCTGTCAACCTCAGTCGTGCGCGGTGCTGGAATTTGGGGGTTTCTGCTTGTGTTGCTGGAAGCTGTTCACATGTTCAGGGTCACGTATGACCTGTTTTGCCTGCACCAAAGGCAACGTGTGTGCTGTCAGCTCTCTCTGGCTTGGGATGCTGCTTGGCATACTCTCTGCTGCATATGGCACATCTCTCGTTACACTTTCTCCTCACTGCTCTCAGTATTTTCTACTCTTTTTTTTTTTTTTTCCCCCTTGAAGAGGGTAAACAGCACAGAGATGGTTTTAAGCAGCATTGATTCGTAAAGATTTTTAGCCACTGTGGTCCAGTGGTGTTGAGACGCTGATAATTAATTCCTTTAACAGCTCACCCTGTTTGTTTTAAGATGACCTAACAACAGAGTCACTGGGAGCCATCAGGACACCCTGGCCCAGATCAGTTGATGGTCTAAGTGTCTCATGGAAACCCTTCCCATGACTGATCCAACCTGGGCAGCAGGTGGGAGCTGGTGCTCCTGGGGAGCTGGTTTCCCTTCATATTGAACTGGTGGCTCAGGAGAGCTGCATCACTGAGGAAGACAGCACTGGCCAGCCAAGACAACCGAGGCGAGATGTCCATACATCCGTTATGGATGGGATTCACCTGGCTCGGATGCTGAAGGTTGGCTCCTCTGGCCTTCAGATCTCTCTGCAGCCACTGTGTGTGGTCACCAGGCTCTGGTTTTGCCACGCATCAGCTGCGTACAGTTTCATAGGTGCTGGTCCATGCACATGGACATCTCCTGTCCCTGATGCCTGGCTTTGCAGGGGATGGTGGTGCTGGGGTGTGAAGGCTGCTGCTTCTCTTCACCCAGTTGGGAAAGTCCTGCAGTGTCACCCCTTGGAGAGACAGAGAGCCCTAGAAGACATGGAATCATCAGAAAAAGCAATTTTCTGATGATAAAGTGATTAACTTATGTAGCAAACTACTGTCTGCCTTCGGCGAGGCTCGGCAAGCATTTCCCATTGATAGACACAGCCAAGGAAAACACGTGGCGTTCGTTCTTGGGCAAAACGGGCACCCAGAATGTGTGTGAAGGGACTGCAAGCTGAAGAGAGGAGCTGCCTTCGTCCTGGTTAGAGCAGAGGAAAGGTAAAAAGATGCAAGGAGAGATTTTGGGTTGGGGCTCCTGATGGCTGGACCCAGGCCTGGCAGGCTGTCCAGGGCTTCTGGCTTCCAGCGGAAGGAAACCGGGAAGGGCGGGGGCTGGAATCGCCTCGGCAGGACCCCTCCGGAGATGCCCTTTTCTACGTAGTGCGTGGAGGCTGCAGGAGGAGCAGGAAAGCTGGTATTTGTTCACACTGTTTTAAACAGCAACAAAATTAAAGTCTTTGTTGCATTTTAAAGACTTTGCAACTTAATTTGTATTCTGGTATGGTAATGAAGAAGCATCTTTTGTCCAGGAGGTGAGATATGCAAAAATAACCTTTAAGTTGCTCATAATTAACCTTTAATGATATTCTCATTTTTTCCAATACATTCTCTGCATCAAAAACAACGTACGGAAAGAGTGCCTGAGACTGCTCATTGCATCTTAATGGCCTGCAAATACCAGCTGATTAAAAATAAACTATTTATTGGGATTATTTATTGGCAAAGTTTTTTCCCTTCAGAAAACGTGGCACTGAAGCGCTGGGCTGGAGCCTGGCACCATGGCTCTCCCCACTCTCCTGTCCTCGTCTGCAGAGACCAGGACAGCCCAGGTCCAGTGGAAAGGTTGCATTGTGTCCTGAGGATGGATGCTGCTCTTCCCAGATGGGAGCAGTGCAATATTTATGGCAAATACAGCGTGATCTCAGTCGCATGTTGGTGCGTGAGCAGATGTGTGCCAGAAATGGGGAACGGGGGGAGGATTTTTGCACCACGGGGTGTGAACTCCAGCCCCTCCCGTTGGGGTTTTCTTTTCCTCCCCTTCCCTCCCAGCCTTTTGGCCAACCTCCGTTTGCAGCCGCTGTGAGCCGGTGCGGTTGTCACTGCTGGCACAAGTGGCGCTGCAGGCTTTAATTATTCAGCTAATGGGCAGTGCCTGACGAGCCTGGACCTGGCTGTGTGCACCCGAGGCTGGGGGGGGATGCCTGGGCAAAGGGGGTGCCCAGAACTGCAGGAAGGATGCCTGGGGCATGGAGGGGATGCTCAGGCGAGGGGGCTGCTCGCGGCTGCCCGCTCTCATTTCAGCTCAAAACTTGCAGCCCTTTCTCCAGTTCCTCTTCCCAGCTCCTTCCTCGCTGCTCCACAAGCTGCTATAAATTCCCAAGGCTGATAATTCAGATTTGGTTCCTCACAGTTCACCCTCCTGTTCTCTGAGGCATCAATTTCAAAGCCCCCCCGTCCTCGCTGGGGTTCTGCAATGTCAGCCTCGGAACCAAGCTGGTGGTGACTGTTCCTCTCGTGCTGTCACCGCTTTTTTGTGTTTCGCGGCTGCTGCTTTTCTGGGCTTCACTCGGGGACTGCTGCGCCTGCGGTATCCCATTTCCACAGGGGTTTAGGCATTTTCCTGTAGGTACATGGTTGGTTTTCCAGGATCTGTGCTTGCATTTAGAGGAGAATCTTGTGGGAGAGTCCTGGTGCGTGGGGCAGGGAGTGCAGCGAGCCTGGTTATCTGCACGGTGCAAATGCCCTGCTGTGCCATGCGCCGGGGCAGCGCGAGTTGGTGGGTGAGCAGTAAATACAAAGCCTGAGAGCACAGATACAAGGGCTACGATTTTTATTTTCTTTCTTTTTTTTTTCCTTCCTTCCTAGTCTTGAGAAATACAGATTTACAGAAATCTGGCAAAGCTGCTCCTGGAGTTACACTCGGTTGACATTCTTGCTACGCACGCTGTAACAATACTTTAATATAATTAAATTTTAAATTCCGTGTAGAATCTGGTGGGTAGGCAGATGTACCGGTATGTTAAACTTTATGTCACTTAAAAATGGTTTTCAAGTACATCAGAGGGAGACCATCCAGCTGTAAAATTATCTGCTTTATGACGCTGTGTCGCAGCTTTGGTCTTTTTGTTTTAATTAAAAAACGTACCTTAAATCTCACATCCTCAGATATTTCCACCATGCCTTTTTGTTCCCTGTAATTTACTGGCAGAATGTAAAATGACACAGTTCTGCCAGTTTTTGGTACGGCTTACAAGGGAAAAAGTTTGTTAATTAGGATAAACTCTGTCCTGCTTTCCTTTGCTGGTAAGTGCTGGATTTCCTTCCGTCCCTGCGGCCATTCCTGGTCTGGGGGTGGTGCAGCCTGAAGGGGTATTTCTGGCACTGGCACACATGCAGCCAAAGTCTTTGTGGACGTTTGCTGTGCCGATGAACCTTCACTGCTCAGCTGGCGGCGGCCGCACTCGATGTGGGATGGAGATCTCCAGTGCTGCAAAACAGGAGTCCACTACATCACTGAGGGTGCTAGTTCTGGGATTAAATCAAAGGCCTGGTCCCACGGCGTCCCACGCGATGATTTGCCAAGTTTTGCAAACGTGATTTATGTTTGGCCCTGAGATTATTGTTTTCTATTGATTCTAAGGGAAATAAAGCAGCAGTAAAAGCCCATCATGAGCCTCCCGGGGAAGGTGAGAGCTGGAATCTTTCCTGCCAGAAATACTCTTGTCTCCTTGGAGGTGACTCTCCAGGTGAGCATCACCTTGCGCTTCTCCTCCTCCTTCTTTTGGCATCACCCGGCTGGGACCACCGCTGCTGAGGCCACCTCGCTGGCCCCGACAGGTGGGGGGGATTTAGGCACTTGGTCCGGGTCCAGTGATGCTGTGGATCCCTTGGGGACCTGCTGGCACCGTCCGGCCCCGCTCCCAGTGGGCAGGCAGTGCCGTCCCTCCCGGTGCCTCATCTGCCTCCCACTGCTGCCAGTGAGAGTGAATTGTGCCCATAGTGTTATTTCTGTGTTTATTTTATAAATGTCAATGATGAACTAAATTAAGATAAATAAGACTGTTCCCTCTCACTGTTTAATTTACAAAATTTTAATGAGACTAATAACATCTGTCCTTGTTCCGTCTTTCGGCTGGCGGGAAGACAGTCAGTGGGTCTGACAGCTCCGCTCGGCTTGGCTTCCACAAGTGTTTAAAACGGAGGACTTGACAAACGTGATGTTAAGCTGTTTGGTTTTGTCTGTGCTTCACCTTACGCCAGTGGAGGGGCTGAGGGAGTGCTGCAGAAGACAGAAGAACGCACTCTTTACAAGGGAAATGGTTTTGTTGGTTTATTATAAAATGCAAGTGATGGGCGAGTGCGGTGATGGAGACGGGCAGAGGTGGGAGTAAAGACTTGGGCACGGCGTCTGATCTGCAGCCTTCTCTCCTCCATCCTCACGGAGATGTGCTGGTGAGGGGAGCCATGGTTTCCCCTGGAGAAGCAGGGAGCTGGTGCTCTGTGAGGCTCTGGCAGGCTGTTGGCGCTTTCCTCTCCCGCCGTAGTCCACATGCTTGGTTTGTGGGTTTGGGGAGCAGAGCGGCGTATGGAGCATCCCTGTGCCACCGCTTCGCTGCCCTCTGGAAGGTGACCATTCGTTTCCCATCCATTGAGCCTCTGGCACAGCAGATGGGTCGTGCAGGGGAGATCTTCTTGCTGGATAAGCAATTAGCTAAAATAAACTACTCAAAGGACAAATTATGCAGGGCTCTCACTCTGTAACAAATGAATTGATTGACTTTGGTATTTGTGGGATGTTCCCTCTGGTTTACTTAACTCTCTCTGGCTGAAAGGCTTCTGCGTTTCCTCCTGCCCTTTGCTGCTGCAGTGAGCAAACAGGGTATTAAAAGTCGATTTACACCTTACGGGTAAAAGAAGCAAACTGATAATTAAGAGAACCTTTGTACATTTTCTCAAGAGAGACAAAACTTCGTTCGTTAGCAAGTTTGAGATGTTAATCTGGGGTGTCACTGGGGCTCCCTACAAACACACGTGGCAGCAGGCGCGGGGGCCCTTGGCAGAGGCTTTGGAAGCGCCGGTGCTTCAGGAGGTGGCTGAGCTGCTCCTGGGTCGGGAGGCAAAGGAGGTGCTCCCGGGACGGGCCAGGCCATCACCGCTGCGCTCAACACCAGATCTGTTTCAGAGCTTTGTCTGGATCTTTCATGCGATGAGCAGAGCAGTCCCTTCTGCTCAGATGAGAGTGCAGGTACCACGTGTTATCACTTTTTTTGTTCCTGTTGTTCTTACCTATCGAGTTATCTCTTCCCTAAGCCGTGCTTCGTCAGGGTTACATCTGTCTCCTGTCGCGTCACTGTTGCCCAGTTCTGCGTGGGTCATAGCCAGAATGAAACTGTAATTAATTTACTTAATTATTTCCAGAAATCTTGTATATGTAAACATATACAAGACTCTATTTTTTAAAACTTGTTTCCCTTTTTAGTGCTTTTTTGAAGCCAACAGAAAAGGTCATGCCTTTTCTGAGCAGCATTTCTGGTGCCGGTGTGCAGGGAACAGTCACTGCCTGACTCCTCACTGTTGCCTGGGCTCAGAAAACGAGAGGAAGGAGCAAACCAGGAGGGTTTTCATCAAGTGAACTGGGCACACGTTCACCCTTCGATGCCTGACACACTGTGCCGTGTTCGGAGACGGTGAATGCAGCTTCGTGGGGGCTGTGACACGAGGTTTAAAAGAGTGGCTCAGACTAATTTAGGGCATGATAGGAAAGGGGTTTTCTGTTCTCAAAAGTTAGTTCAGGCTAACTTAATCTAAAAATGTGTAGTTTCATCTCAACTAAAAGTACTGTAATGTAATTAAATTCAAAAGTAGGATGAGCTGAGAGGGTATAAGAGAAGATAAGCATCAGAGTAAGACAATAATTGAGTTTGTATTGTAAACACATTCCTGTAGGAATTTGGGATTTTTTAAGCTGCTTCATTGTAAGTTCATAGTTGAGAGTGCTTAACAGCTTTGGCATATTTTGGAGAAGTGGTTGGCTACCTTTGTATTTGTTTGTGTTCTTTCTTTGCAGGATTTTCTATATTTGGGTTTAATTCTCTCTTATCGTCTACTAGTTTATTAGTAAGTATGAAGGTGAATAAGGCTTCAAATTGGAAACTGTGTTCCCCTGTGAAACTGGTTGTTTTGTGCTTTTGTATAAGCTTTTCATCCGATTGTTATAATAATCGGATCTTTAATATATAAAATGGATAAATTAGATTAGAATCATTAAAATACGCAGTGTATTAATTCTGAAGTGCATCGCATTAAATTTTAGAGTGAAGGAGTCATCTTTTCTCTGTGCACAAGTGGTTTGCTCAGTTCCAGGAGCAGCGACGTAGGAGAGGAGCCAGGGCCAGGTCACATCATGGCATCCTTCCCTTGTGATGGGCACAAGCCCCGCAGGAAGGAGAGCGGTCGGCGAGGAGGAGCGACGTAGTAAGTCGTCATTGGAATAAAATTGTGAGAGACTGTTTGGAGCACTTGCAGCCCAAAAAATGGTTATTGGGCTGTTTGGGGACCACTGTAGTGCACAGTTTGAGATTCTTTTTCCTGGTGCTGGTGTCTGTATCTTTGCGCAGTGTTGGACAAGGAACGGTGAAAATCGACGCTGTCTTTTGCTCTTGGCTCGATCCAGAAACCAGCGGGCGTGGGAAGGGAGATGCTTAGGAAGCTGCCTTGCATCTCGTTGTAGTGATAATGGCTAATTTAATGCCTCTTTTGTGATATCGCACGATCTGCTCGCTCCTCGTACGTTCTGTTATGACACTCCTTTGTTTTTTGCAGGAAAAATGCAAAAATGTTTCCTTTCCATTTGCTAAGAACGCTTTGCCCTTAATTCTGAAAAATTACTTTACGGATCTTCATATTTCACAGACCATAACTAGATTACTACCTTTTACTGGAATACTTTGTGTTAATGAAGACCGATTGGGATTACATAATAGATTTTCTCTAAAGAAGGCATTATGTGGTTATTTTTTACTGTCTGGCATTCTAGTTAATTGCCTTGTCATCATTAATTGATGGGACTAAATTGATATAAATAAATAGATTATATTCTGGAGGTCAGTTTGAAAGATAGGAGGGGCTTAAAAGAGGTTGCTGGGGAATGCAGTGTGCAATTAGTGACTCTTGGAGAGAGCTTGTGTACCAAAGGTCGCTTTCAGGCGGTGTCACCTGTAAAGCAGTTTTGAAAGATGGATGCAGCCGAGCTCTGCCCTCGTGGGGAGGAGAGGGAGCGCTCCCTTCTCCCAGACGAGGCCGGGGTAGCGTCCGTTGTTTCATCTCCTTAAAACCAGTCTGAGAAGTTGGCGAGGCTCAGTCCTGAGCCTCAGCCCTGCAAACAGCCAGCGGTCCTGGCTGGTCTGTCAGTTTGAGCACCTCTGGTTTCAGGGTAATCCAGATTTATGTGTATAATCACTATTAAACAGCAATCAACTGAGTCCACGGGTAAATCGATAGATTTTTTTATTAGCTTGCAATATCACATGAAATACTTTTGCCTGGAAAGAGTCAGTGGTGGCTTATGAGCAGCGTGGTGTGTCCTCTCCCAGCCCTTCCCATAGCATCTGCTCCTCCTCTGCCATGCCTCTCTGCCATTTACCGCCCTCCCAGGCACTGGGAAGAGGCCCCGTGCCAGGGCTGGCGGGACGCCGGGGCAGCCGCGTGGGATCTGAAGGGCTGTGAAGACCAGGGCATCGTGCCCCGGGGCTTGGCGTAACAGCGCAGCTGCATCGTCGCTGCGGGGGAGAGGGCACATTGTGACTTCTTCCTCCTCTCTCCAGCACCGTCAGGCCAGTCCTCGTCCTGCCCTTTTCCGACAGCTGCCACGTGCAGGATGCGGTGCTTCCCCGTGGTGGGGCCGTGGCTGGAGGACGCTTGGTACCCAGCAGTGCCTGAGTACACCTGAGGCCTCTCCGGGTGCCCGGAGGATGTTCTGCCAGCCGGTTTGCTGGCTGCAGTGTTGGGAGTTCATAGACTGTTGAATTGCAGTTCCAATTTGAAGTGGTTCTCAATTAAAATTTATAATTAACGAGTTATTATTCAATTTCCACATATTTACAGATTTCTATAGTGTCTCACAAGCCAGGCTCTGGCTGCTGGCAGAGGAAGAACCAGAGACCTTTTTCCCTCCTCTCAGTGCTTTCTGAGCAGGGCACAGAGCTCCTCTCTCCTCTTGCCCCATCCGAGGTTTGCCCAGTGCCCCGCAAACACGCGCAGCTCCCGCCGGCCGCTGTGTGGGGACAGCAGCGCCTGTCAGAGCCCACGGACGCGGGCAGCGATGGCATCCTGGCACGCTCCCCTGGTGTGTGGTGTTTGGGACAGGACCGAGGTATGGCCCCACCGTGGCACAGTTGGGGAAAACTCTGTTTGCCTCGAGCCAGTGGCCGCAAGGAGCAGGGAAGTTGAACTGGGAGCAAGTTAACTAAATGAATATATGTTTGCACGTGTGTGTATCACTGCTGTGCTGGAAGTGACCTTGCTTCAGAGATGCCGTCCGCCTTCAGCAGAGCCGTAGCCAAAATAACTCCTGCAGAACGAGGCTGTCTCAAAAGATGTTTTTTAAAAGTTAATTGGAGCCCCAGGTCCTTGCCATAAGGACCTGTTTCCATGGAGAGAGCAGTCGATGGCACGGACCAGCTGCTGGCTGGGAGCCCTTCAGGTGTCCCTGAAGGTGCGGATCGAATGGGGCTCTCCTCCCTGTGCTAACAGATATCGGGATGATTGATCGGAAAACAGTGGGAAGCATTCATGAGTTGTAAGAACTAATTCCCAATAAATCAAACAGCATCCCCATGGGAGTAAGGAAGAGAAATAGATGAGGGCTAAAGAAATTGATAAAGATCCTTGAGCAATAAAGAGACGAAAGCCAGTTCTTTTAAAATTATATTTAAATGAACAAAGTTGATTTAACTGTCTTTTTTCATGCCTTGTACTAAGATTTAGGTCTATAGCATGTCATTATATCAAGAAATAATTTGCCAAAAGACTTTTTAGCATTTCGTGTGCCTTCCACTTAATGACAATTTTAATATTCTAGCTTTGGTCCTGTATCATTATGAGGAGGTTTCAATTGCTCGACATACTGAGGAGTTCATAAAGATTGTTTCTAATTTCTGTCTCAAATCCAGTATAGAGTTCAGAACCATCAACACGTGAATTATCATGTTATTCAGTAAAAACCTTGGGAATACTGTTCTCAGCTGCTTGAACCAAGCATACAGCTTTGGGACAGCGCAGCTCCCAGGAGGCCGTTGCTGCTGAGCGAGCCTCTGGACAAGGTCCTGCATTGCTGCTGGGGAGAGGAGCTCACCTCTGGGAAAGCCGTGCCTGTGAGTTGTAGCTGGATTCCCCGTCTCAACAAAAAACACCAGGCGTGATCTTACCTGTGAGTGCATTAAAGTGACGCTTCTGGAAAGATGATGTTCTCTTGGTGGTCAGAGAGCATCAGAAGCCATCCACTGCCTGAACCTCTGCTTGTGGATTATTTCCCTCGCAGAGTATTTTGCAGTAAGTGCATCTCCAAATGTGAATTTCCAGCTCTAGGACCATGGTGGGGTTTTGTCTTGTGTGTTCTTAATCCCCTCTGCTCCTGAAATAAGGAGGGTTGGGTTGAGCTCTTCTTTTTCCCGTGGCCAAATAACTCTTTCTTGCCATGTTATCCAAGAGCAGAGGGACAGGGGTAGTCCCACAGCCCAAGAAGTGCCTGACAGCATCAAAATTTACCCAGGGACCACACAGGGCTCCAGAGCCTCCGATGCTCAGGGAAGCTCTTCCCCCGCGTCGGGGTTTGAACGAGGTTGCTCTGCTGAAGAGCTAATTTGGCAGATGTGGACCTGTGCTCCCAAATGCACATGGTGTATGTTTATACCAGTGAGGTACGGCAGGCTGCCCCGTACGCAAAAGTGGGTTAGAATAACGTGTAACCTATAAACGCCCTGGAAGTTCCACTGGCCTGGGTAATGGAACACTTCTTCAGCAGATGTTTATTTTCTTTTCGTGGTTATGTGTTGTCCTGGTTCCCCAGGCACAGCCCCATGGCCCAGCCACGAGCAGCCCTGAGTCAGCCGAGGGAGATCCACTCCAGGCACTGACCCACAGGCGTAGCCCACACCGCCTCATCGTGCTCATGATAAAAGGAGGGAGCTCACTGAGCGTGGGGTTCCTTCTCTCCCTGGGGCTCCTCCCTGTGCTCCTGCTGTCGACAGCAAGGTCTGAGCTGAGTAGAACCTTCTACGCTTTATGTTCATTGTTGTATCAGTTTTGTTATTCTATTAAATCTGTTTGTACTTCAGCTCACAGGCCTTCTGCCTTTTTTCCCCGATTCTCTCTCTCAGCTGGGGAAGGAGCATCAGGTGACAGCCAGACTGCTGTGGTTTAGCCCTGAGTACTGGCTAAGCGTAGACGTGTGTGTGGTCTCGATATAGATATCTGAGTCGAGAAGCAGATCTGATAAATGGAGGTACAGGAACAAGTCGTGGTGATGCGGGATGCTTTGTGTCTTTGCCAGTGTGAAGTCTGCCAGTGGAGCTGCCTGACTTTTCCAGTTCACCCCTTTGGGAGGTTTTTAATACTCAATATTTTGGGCTGCATGATGTCATAATGGCACACAGAAATTGTTTCCTGCAAACCCCCCCCACTGACTCAGAGTTTGGCTGTTGGTGCTTTCACAAGACTGCAGTTTCGTAAATTGAGGGAGGATGACAGCCAGATGATGCTATGGAGGGAGACACTGTGATAGATTCCAGCAACCAAAGCAGCGTGGGGGGGAAGATGGTTGTCTCATGTCAAAAGCACTGATGGTACAGCTATTGTTTTTTTCTCAGATTTTTTTTGATTGGCTCTAAAAATGAGTTGTTATTGGTTAAATTAATGAGGCTGAGTAACCACAATATACAAAGATGCCGGATGAATCTTTTGTGGAGTTCACCCTTTTGGCAGCAAAACGCAATACCATGGAACGTAAATGGCAGCAGAGTAAATGTTTACTGAGAAGCCAAATCCTATTATTAGTTGTATTACTATTATTAGTGCTGTTATCACTATTCCCTATTTTCTCGTAGTGTCAAGAACAAGTACGGAGAGCAAAACCGTGTAGGCTTTTCCAGCACATTCATAAAAATAGGTCTTGGCACAGGAAAGGTGGTTCTGACCAGAGCTGTTGTGAAATGGAGATACCTGCCACATTGCTCTCAGTCTCCACAGCCTGCTGAGGACACCCATGGGGGCACGGGCAAGGGTCTGCTGTGCCACCGCCCACAGCTGGAGCCACCGTGCTTTGCTCCTGGTTGAAGTCTGAAAACATTTGGCCATGTAAATATTAGTTTAAAACTCCCTGCTGGTGTGGAAGAGAGCTATCGGTACCTGTTACAGCATCCTTTGGATCTGTGCTGGCGTAGTGCGGCAATGCGTTGCCCCCTCGCCTGTGGGTGTCCCCTTCCTCAGCGCCAGCAGGTGACTCTTGGTGACCTCCTGCACCAACACCGAGTGCCTGGTGTCAGCTTGGCCGAGGATGGGCTTGCTCTGAGACGTCCCGCTCTGTGGCTGCTTGAGACTTCTCTTCCACTTTTCCATTTGGGCTTTATTCTTCTGATAAGCATTCTGCACGCTCTTATATGGTTTTGGTCCTTGGAGAATGTCCTTGTGCTTGCTGCTGCCTTGTTTTACACCCGAGGGAGGAGTTAGGGTTCTCGGGATGGAGGCACATTCAAGACTTTGCCCTCCTTGTGTTCATTGGGAAAGAAGGGCAATGGTTCAGTGCAGTGATTTATTGCAAGGCTCTGTCTCTCTTTCCAGGGCTTCCTCTAAGACTCCAGCTTTTCCCAGCCAGTTTCTGCATCAGTAGGTTGCTCCTTTGGGAGAGTGGAAGTTAATTTCTCATTATTATCGTGCATAGATTCAGAAGATGGCAGATAGTTCCCCTCTGCTGTCCCTTGACTCCATGATAACTCCATAGCCGGAGAAAATAAAGCTAACGGTTATGCAGGATAAAAAACAGCACAATCAAGACTGTTAGCAGGAGCCATTTCTCAGTGCTGTGTGTGGCAGGGCGGGAGGAAGGGATGGAGGGGGCTTCATCACCTCTGCAGCCTGGGCACCGGGACAGGACAGAAAGTGTCTGGTGTGTGATGCCATCTGCTTTATTGCTTGATTGCTTTAACTGCTGTCGCCCTCCCACTCCAGTGCACGCCGGCAGCGCGGGGCGAGAGGCAGCTGCCTGACCCTTGCCCTCGGATCAGCTCGGAGGGGGTTTCACCAGCTCTGCCAGGCTTGCTGCCGTGGTGCCCTTCGTAAGTGCTCTCTGGGCTGGGGACAAGCTCTGAGGTGCTGGTGTGGGTTTGGCCCCCCGAGCAGCCCCATGCTGAGTCTCGGGTCTGATTGTGAAGAACTGAGCTCCTTTAAATGATCGCCTCAGCAGGGAATGGAAAAAAATATAAGATACCAAAATACAAAATTAATTGTAGAGCCATGGACCTTCTCGAGGAAGGGTTCTGGCTGATCTTACTCTGTTGTCCTGGAAAAAGAGTTGCTTTTGGCTTTGCCATATTTGCCCCTCCCTTTTAGCAGCCCAAGCTCCCGAGGCAGTAACCCACAATTTTCACTGAATGATACCTCTGACATTTACCAAATCTCCATGTGACAATTTAGAGGGAAGTAGTTGCCTTATTAATACTGCGGTACCGTGATTAGGGGAACGTCATGGTTGTTTAAGCCAAAGAGGCTTTAATTTATGAGTACAATGGAGAGGAGATACAAAGCATCAGTTGGCCAAAATATCCTAATCTTAACCCGTTTTCTCATTACTCCCTCCTTTTATCTAGTTCATGTTCATGATCAGTAGGTTTAGATGCCTGTTACCCAACTAAGGGACTTTATACATAAGAAACAAAATCCCATCAGAAGGGACTTGGAGGTAGAGGCAGGTACGTGCAGCTGAACTGGGTTCCAAATCCAAATTTACATTTCTGGTAGTCTTCCCTGGAAATCTCCCATTTCCTGCTGGTACAAACACTCCGTTACACTCTCCCTGTGTTACTGAGAGAATCTCCAGTGTATTGGGTGTCCTGGACCATCCTGAGCTGGAGCTGAGCATCCTTGGGAGCCCCAGGGATCCCCAAGCAACTAGCAGGTCTCGAGACCCATCAGCCGCAGGGTGTGACTGTTCGCTTTAAAAATAAAATGGAATTTAGCATCTTCTTCCCGGCTGTAGCAGCAACAATTTGGGCACAAGTCGCTCTTTGGCTGTTGTGGCAGTTTGTGAGAGTGTGGTAGTAAATAGCAGGGTGAGAGGGAGGGAAGCATCTGGGATCTCATCAATACTTAAGACAAAAGGCTTTCTGCTCTGCAATTACTCTTCTTGTCCTTTCTGCTCCTTCCCCCAGGCCACAAGCAAGAAACCTAAATAGAGATCAGGCAGCTTTTAAATGCCACAGGCTCATAAAAGAGAGGAAATTCAGAGCTGTACTTTTGCTGCGTGCTATTTGGGTCTGTAAGCAAGCAGACCATCCTGCAAGCTCCACACAGTGGGACCAGAAATAATTGCACCGTCTCTGCCAAGAGCCCGGCTGCCCTCGTGTCGGGGCTCAGGCGCTCGCTCCTGCGCAGCTTCTGGGGGGACACACAAGGGCTGTGCCCAGCTGCCGGCGCCCAGGGCAGGTTCCCACTGCCACACCTGGGCTCAGGGGGACTCTGGGGGTGTGAGTCGCAGGACGGGCTGCGTGTCCCTGCTCACGGAGCAGCAGTGGTGGCAGTGACGTGTGGTTGATGATGTTCCCAGCCTACGTTGAGTACAGGGATTTACTGTATGCAGGCAATGTGCTTGTCTCCTCCACTGCTGGGGGGTCGTGTTTTAGGACTGTCCGTTTCCCTGTTCCCAGTCCCTTTCCTTTTGTTTGTTGCCCTTTTTTTGCCTTTTTTCTTGGCTCATTGCAAACAGAGTTACTCTGAGTGGAGGGGGAGATGCTGTTGACCTTTCTGCATTATCCTGAGGATTTGGCTGGAGTGAGTACATGGCATAGCCCAGTGTCTGCTGTAGAGCAGATCTGGGTGAGGTGACTGGCTGTGAGACCGTGCTGCCATTTCCCAGCCATGGGTCTGGCTTTTGTAATACATGATGCAGAACTGGGCTGTGGCTGCCTCCTCTGCAGGGGGACGAGGGAGGGGACACACGATGGCTGGGCTCTGCGGGGTTGAAGTGCTGGGGTCTGAACCCTGAGCCCTGAATTAAGGTTGACATAGGGGTGGTTCCCACAGCCCTTCAAAAGGAGGTGAAGAGTTTGCCTTTTGGCTTTCCTCCAAGGTATGGCCGACCTTGCAGGGAAAGCTCATGGGTAAATGAGTGCCAGGTGTCCTGCTTTGGGGATGAAAGCTGGGACCACTTGCAGGAAGGGTGCAGTGTCTGTCTGTGAGGGGGATGCACTTTGCGGAGTTTCCCTGTTGGGGAAGGATGTCCTGACTCTCCCTGCAACTGGACCCCGGTCAGGTTTGGTGCTTGTAAACGTGGGCTCTGTGGGGACAGCATGAGTTTGCCTCTGTCCTACGTTATCAGCCTCTTGGCTTGGCTGTCTCCCATCTCTTCTATGGGAGACTTTGTTGCTTTGTTCCACCAGTTGTTGGTTGTGCTGCATTGTTCTTGGGGTCGTTGGGGTTGATGTCTGTTATGTGTAACCTCATTGAGTTGTTTGTACCCCCAGTGATCACCCATGCACTGACCCTTTTGTGTGCAATAGAATCTGGTTACTGGTTTGTCTACTGCTGGCTGTGTCCTTTGTACTAGGCCTAGTAATGGGCAAAACAGGGGTCTGCTGACCCCTCAGCAGCCCCAGCACCTCCTGCTGCAGGCACAGACAGGCTTCTCGGTGGGCTGACATCCCTCTGGCTTGCTTGCTTTCAGCTGTACTGTAATATTAAAATACTATTTTATTATTTTCCATTTAGTCCTGCATTAATGAAAAGAGCACTCTGTAGCTGCAAAGTAGTAGCTAATCACATCGAGTAAATTGCCGTTAATGTTCCAGTACTTGTTATTACTGCCGTGGTTCCAGGTGGAGTTTAATACTGAGGCAGGCAGTTGCTTTCCATGTCTGACAGCGCGTGGGGAGGCCGTCCCTGCCTGGCTGTGGGCTCCCCAAGCACAGCTATGGGTGCCAGTTGGGAATTGCAGTCCCAGGGTAGCTCATGCTTAGGTATGTGGCTTCGTCCCCCTCTTCTGCAAAGGTACGAATGGAATCCCAAATTCAGGCTGAGCAGCAAAACCTCCAGAGGAGATCTGGGTTGGCGTCACACCCATCATGGATCCTGGGAATCCCTGTTGGACCTCATCTTGGAGCCTTCCCACAACCATCGGCGTGCTGCTCCTGGCTCTGTGTGCCAGAGATAAGCACAGATCTCCCGTCTCTGTTCTTCCTTACAGCAAGTGAAATATAAAGGCAATGTATATGAGGTTACAGTTGCCTCTCATTTTATGAAGATATCTTTAAAACCCGGTCACTTTCTGTGAGCCTTAAAGCAAGTCAATAGACTTATCAAAATCGATAACTGCTCCGGAGATCCTTAAGAGATTTGGTTTCATTGTGCTTTATTTAATCCCGTTAACATTTTCCCAGTGACCTCTTTCCATGTTCTCTTTTCATCGCGTAAATAAACCAACAGGAACCTGCTTCCAGCCCTGCAGACCAGCAGCAGGGTTGTGGAGCTCAGCAAAGCAGTATTTTATGCGTCAGAAACGTTCAGGTCCTTTGAGCGCACGTTTCCGAAGAAGCGCGTGTGAGCGCGCGGAGGCAGCGGGCAGGAGCGAAGCCCCCGCGCCGTTGTGCCGTGGCTGGCCCTGACCACGCAGGTGACTGGTTGTGAGCCACGGGGCGCGTCTGCGGCGGCGACACGGAGAAGGCTTTGGTGTTGTCGGAAGGGTTTGAGCTGACATGTGCAGCACCTGGAGCTTTATAGAACAAACACCGAAACAAGAGAGCTCACACCTCTGCGGATTCATCCCGCTCTCTCCGACGCTGTCGGACAGGCGCTGCGGCTGCGTGGGCACCCGCGTGCTTACGTCCCGTGCGGTGCAGAGGAGCGGAGAGGAGCAGCCTCGCTGAGCCCTCGGGTCTGGGCTGCTGGGGCACGGGTGGCAGCAGGAGGTGGCATTTGAGGGAATGGAGCTCGAGTCTGGCCACAGGGAATGAATATTTGTGTATATGTGGGAAAAAAAAATCTATAATTTCTGTTTTAGTATACAAATGTGCTAACAGTCCCTTGGATCAAAGATCGTATCAGTCTTGCAAACGTGCAGGGAAGCAGAGAGTCTGTTTTGGTACTTTGTGCCGTTCCCCGAGCTCGGGGCGTGCTCGGGGGCCGGTGCTCAGTGAGTGGGGCAGGGCGCCCGCAGGCTCGTCCGTGGGCGGAAGGGAGAAGGATGGGGCTTGGTGGCGAGTGCCGTGGTGGGCAGTGGTGGTTGTTTTGATGGTGCAGGGTCCTGTTTGGTTGATCCAGGTAATTTCAGCCGGCCAGTGGCGGTGTAAAACCATCCTGAGCTTGTTTTCCTCAGTAGCGAAGGGCCTTTATGCACTTAATGGAGCATTGGAATGAGTTACTCTGTAATTAACAGCTTTTACATCAGTGTTACTGCCCTATTATTATGTGATAAACATGGGTGAAGGCGGCTGTGTTCAAATGGAGTATTTTGTTAGAGACAAATGGGGAGAGCGTTCCTGCTTGTGCTCGTTTCGTGGCGTGGTGCTGTCGGGAGGGAGAAGCGGAGGGGAGAAGGGTGCTTTCCCAGCTGGGCCAGGCTCCGGCACCTTTGGCATGGCTCAGGAGTCACAAGCCAATGGTGCATGAACACACGCTGCTTAATTTGGCTTGTTTGTTTAAAGAGCTTCCTCGTGGTGGCTGGGTGTGAAAATGTTCCGTGGTTTTCTCAGCAGTTCCTGGTGTGGCTCTGCTCCACCTGAGAACAGGGGGCTGGTCAGAGCCGAGGGTGCGTGGAGTGATGGGGAGGGGGCACTCGCTCTCCTGGCAGGCTGCTTGCTGCTCCTTGGGTTGGTTTGTACGAGTTCAGGTGCTTTCCTGTACCCAAAGGCTCAGCCAAAGCTTTCCTCTGGAAGTTGTTTATTGTTGCTGCTGCTGCTAATGTCGCTGTTTTTCTTTCTGTTCTTGTGTCCTAAAGCCAAATTACTGTGACAAATGCACCACTGTGAATGTCTGCAGCATCTCGGCACTGCCGCCTGCGTGGGCTGCCTGCTGCCTCTGCAGGCTTGGGGGCTTCAGCTTTTCATTTGGTAGTGTTACAGCAGAAATGCCCCTTTTGTGTGGTGGCTCAGCAGATGGCAAAACACTTCTGTGAAGCGTTGTCACACATGGAAACCACGTTGACTCCTGGCTGCCAGGCAGGCATCGGTGTGCCTGGATTGATATTCCAAACAGCAACGTGGTTTCTAGGTGGAAAATGTTTTCATGTGTCTTTGAAGTCCGGGAGGTGCTCGAAGGAGAAAGTTGTTCCTGTCTAACACTGATCTAAGCAGGAGCAGCGAAACCAATGTATAAGCTAATGCTTTTTTTCCTTCTCTTCTTTTTTGCTTGTTTATTGCCTTTTTAAGCCAACATCTGTGTTCTGGTGCTGCATTAGAGGTGGTTGTTATCTAATCTAAGAAGAGAGAGATTGTCTGTAATAAAATAATAACAATCTTTTTTTTTTCCCTTAACCTTTCTTTTCTTCTAATTTTCAGCGTGTAACTCGGCCCAATCATCATAAATCCTGTGAAAACACTGGCTGGTTTATGATAAAGTTTCCTTTTTTTGTTTGTTTGTTTTTAAACCTCTCACTGCCACACATACTTCATTAGGTGCAGGATGCTCAAGTAAAACTTTGCAGATTGCAAAACATCGGTTAATGCAGTTAACGGCAACAAAAGGTAAAAATTTCTGTTGTGCCAAATACAGAATATTGCTTTTCCCTAGGGACTTTGGCTGGTCTGTAGTACATTGCTTCATAAACTCTCAGAGTGTTTTTTCCTTTGTGTAATCCAAAACTGTTTGTTGTTTTCAGACCGCAGAATGGTTCTATGATCCTGTACAATAGGAAGAAGGTGAAATACAGGAAAGATGGATATTGCTGGAAAAAAAGGAAAGACGGGAAAACCACCAGAGAGGATCACATGAAACTGAAAGTCCAAGGCGTGGAGGTAGGAGAAGGGGGGTGGGTCTGGGTGACGGCTGGGCTGGGGAGCACCGGTTTCCCAAAATCTGTTCAATGTGAAGTTGTCCACACATTCAGAAAAATATTTATATTTGCTGAATTCCAAAACTCTGCATGTGTTCCATATTACTACTTTGAGCAAAATTTGACTGTAGCTTCGCCCTCCGATTGCATTCCTGCTCTGGCACTGTCGTGGGGTCACACGGCGGTGGGGCTGAAGGACACCGAAGTGCCTTTGCACGTTTTGGTAGGACCCGTGGGTTCTGTAACAGCTGCTTCACCGGGGCGACCGTGCGTCTCGGAGTGTGCTGCCAAGCAGTGTTTCACCGTGTGAGCTTTGTGTGTAGGTGATTCATTCACTGGTCACTTCTGATGTCTGCAGAGAAGTGGGTCAGAAGTACAATTATTTAACTCTTTCTTTTATATTTTATTAAATGGGAATTACATTTTGTGATAGAAGTCCAGCTGCAGAGCTTTGCCTAGCTTACTTCCTAAGACCTGAGGGCTGGACTCCCTGTGTTTTGTGCTGAATTTCAGTCCCAAATGGTACACGGGTGTTACAATGTGCAGTTGTAGCACTCAGCTGTGTCATCAAGAAACACTCTGATTTTGGTGAATGTGTAAGCTGTGGTGATTCCCACAGTGCGTGACTGGGGCAGGGAGCTGCACCCCGTTCTGCGGGCACATGGCACAGTTTGCAGCCTGGGCAGTAACTGATGGTGCTCAGCAACGGGCAGAGCTGAGCCCGGGAGCTTCAGGCTGTTCTCTGGACTAAGCCGAGCTTTCCAGCCTCACCCCCGGCCCATCCTGGCAGGCGGTTTGCGTAGCATTGACCTTTCTTGCGTCGGGCGATGAGTGCCCCGCGCTCCCAGCGTGGCCTCAGGGGCTGGGGGGGGTTGGCACCTATGGAGCCTCACCAAACTCGGCGTGGGGATGCAAAGCGCCCAAGTGCCTGGAATACATCTCGTGCTCCAGCTTCCTTCTGGGTGATTTGTCATTCTTACGTTCTGTCTGCTTTAATGAGGTTTTGGGTTTTAAAATAGTATTAAATGGATTGCATTATATTACACCAGAGAGGCATAACTTTGTTCCATAATTTTTACATTCAATAACAATGTTTTATTATGACAAGCCCTAAAAAAAGAAGTCAGCATAATAGAAAATGTGCCTTGTTTTTGTTTCGGGTTTGCAGAGCATGATTTCATTAACTGCTGTGAACTTTAGCAATGCAGAATACCAGAATCTGTGCTGCAGAGCTGACCTGTAGGAGGGCAGTGGTGACCATTGGCTGCCACACACACACACACGATTAAATAAATACTTTCTAACATGTTTTTTCAAAGATGGAGCCATGGGCCCCTCGAGCGCCTGGCTGCGTGGTGTGCTTGGGGATCACATGGGACTCACACAGCCCTGCACTGAACCCTGTTCTGTTTTATAGAAGTGTGTCTCCTGGGCAGTAACAGATCTGCAGTGGGATGTGTCAGGAGCTGGAGGACACACAGCTTTCAGGGTTCCTTCCTGTAGCTGATGGCATTCACCACTTCAGAAAATCAGTGTCGAAGTACCTGCTTTGTGATTTGGATGTGCTGGGGTTCGACCGTTCATTCCCACGTCTTTCACCAGCTGAAGAGCCCTTTAGTATCTGGTATTTTATCTCCAAGAAGGTACTTACCCTCTCACCAAGTCATCCCGCAGTCTTCTCTCTGCGAAACCCAGCAGAGCCAGCTCTGAGCCTCCTGGCTTTGGCAGATGTGGCGTGCGGCCAGGTTTACAGCTGACAGGTCTTGCAGCAGGTAAAGCAGTAACCCAGCACAAACCTGGCTCCTGAGCCAGTGCTGTGAACAGACAATGGCAATTTTTACTGGGGCTCAGAACCGGAGGAGCACAACTTCTACATATAGTAGGTAGCACTAAGGGTGTATCAAAATCCAGACTGATCTGCTAAGTGTTGAGAAGAAATTGGTATTTCTTTCCCCTGGGTATCAGAGCATACAAAGGAACTGATGATTCAGGTTGTAGTAATTTATGTATGGGAAGACAGGAGGAAAGAAACCAACAGGAACAGGCAAATAGAGTTTTGGGTCTGAAACTGAACTCCTGCATACATCTGGTTCTAGAAGAGCTGGGTCCCCTGTAGAAAAGTCCCCTGTACTGAGTGTGCCTGGAAGGGTGCCTGTGGTTCCCAAAGGCTGGAGGAAAACCCCCTGCACCCCGCTGCCCTCATGTCCCCGCGCTGTCCCCCCTTGCTGCCAGGGTGGCATCAGAGCAGTTGCTGCCCATCTCCCTTCTCAGCAATGTAGAAAAAGTTCATTTTCTTGACCTCTAAGTGTTGCTTGGCAGAATTATATATTTTTAACCTTCTTAATTAATTACTTGATTGGTACACTGCGCTACTTCGTGGAGAGTATTCTGGGTTTCTGTTTCTGATACCACCCTAATGGGAAGCAATGTTCTTCACTTGGACACATAGGCAACAGATTTAAAATAATAAAAAAGGCTTTTTTCAAAGTTGGAGTGATGCTGTAGTTAACCACATTAAGGTTTAACAGGGCATGAAATAACTGTCTGCCTTGTGGCACTGCCAGATCATCGCAGCGACTCTTGCAGCCAGAAGATAAATAGGTATCATCGTCGCACTGTGGAAAAATACTTGCAAAGCCGACAGCCAAGAGCGTCGACAGCATCCAGAGAGCTTTGGAGGTGGCAGTGAATAGGCAAGAGGGAGAAACGTGTTGGCCAGTGAAACTACTGACCAGCCAATTCTGAAAAGGGATTTGTATTTCTAGATTTAATAATTAATTAATTCCTGAGTGTCATCAGTGTGGCGGCTCCTGCACCTTTCCAAGTTTTGGGGTAAGGAGAAAAATGCATTTTGGAGCAAAAAGTTTACACCAGATACTTGGGGATGTTGATGTCTCTCAGACTTGGTGAGCATGGACAATGCAGCTAAAGCAAATTTAGGACATAAATAAGGAATAAACTAATTTAAATAGGAATGTGCTGACTTAAATAAATAAGGAATAAGAGTAATAACCTAATTAACCAAGCAGTTGTTAAATGATAACTGCCTGAAATCCTCAAGCTATTGTCTTGGTTAGCATCACTGTGCATGAGAGTTTGGGATATTAGTTGGTTAATCCGATGCACAATCCCTTTAGAAAATGCAGGATAAACTGGAAAGGAGAAGTTAATCTGGCCTGTCCCCCAGTACACCTCTTTGTGAATTCTTTGTGGGATCCGTTAAAAATCTCCACTCTGTGATCCTTTTCAAAATTCTAATTAATTAGGATCCCTAGTGATGTGTTCCTAATCAATTCACATAATTAAAAATTTTAGCTAATAAATAATGGTAAGAGGAGTGCTGAAACAGCTTTAACATCGCCCCGGACTGGTGCTGCTCTGACGTCCCGGGCGCTTGGCTCTGGCGGTGCGTTTGCCTGCTCTGGTGCAGGAACCTTTCTGGGTGCCTGGGAATGGTGTGTTCACGTGAACCCAGAGTGAGCTGCTGCTGAAATTAAAATGGGGTCGTAATTTTATTGTAAATTTCCTTCTTGTCCTATGTGTTTTGGGAGGTTGGCGCCAGATCTGTTGTTCTTTATCCTGTATTGAGCCCCAGTGGCTTTAGCAGCAGCACCGCATCCCTCCTGGGGGATGCCCACCTGGTGCCGGGGTGGCCGAGGGAGCGGTGCTGTGCCTGCGCAGTGACCGCCGCTGCCAGCAGCCCCGGCTCGTCAGCCCTGATCGAGTCTGACACCACTAATTTCGGTTCAGGGGACAAGATGAACGTGCCAGAGCTCATATACTTGAAATATCTTGTGCTCTCATATATAGATGTACGTTAGCTCAGCACAATGTGATAATCTTTATGAATTCCTTAAAAAAAAAAAAGTTAAACTTGATTTAAGTCTTATTAAGAGAGGAACTCCCTTGTGGAGATGGAGATGCAGAGTATCAATTTTGTATGCAGGACTTGTATTTAATTAATATCATAACAGTCCCTTAACACTATTACAGATTAGTCCACGAGGACAGGAATGGAAATTTTAGATTATCCAATTACTGCATAAACCCTGGGACATCACCGTCAAAACTTCGCGAGGGTTTCGTTACCGTTGGGTCTGCAAACGCAGCGTTCCCCTGCTCGGTCTGCGCAGGCCGTGCGCCGTGGGTGGTCACAGCATCGTCTGTGCTCCCAGCCTGCGAGCTGCGGACACGTGCTGCAAGCAGGATGACTTTTCCTTTTAGCTAGTGGCCAAATGGGCATTTCTGCAGTGCATAAAATAACCCATACTCACGGAGGAGTGACTGAGTTCATACAAATCTATTCTTTGTCATCACTGCCAGTGGAATTTTCCTTACATCTCTCCTTATATTTGGCTTTGCCATTTCTACCCAGCCTCTCCCTAAATCTCCCAGAATTCACTGGAGGGCACAGAGTCCAACAGCATCTCTCCATCATTGCGTCTCTGCAGTGGACGCAAAGGGCAGATGCTCTTACGGGAATGTGGGAGGTGTTGACTGCTTATGAGCTGTGGTTGGATTTTACTCTTTCACCTGTCCTAGGTGGTGTTTAGGGCATCCAGAATGTTGGGCTGTGATGGCTTCTTAATGATTCATGCGCCTGGGGCAGTCCTGGGGAAGTCGGAGAGTTGGTTTACTGTTTCTGAACGGGAATATGGATCATCATTAAATCTGGAATGGGTCTCCTGAGAGTCTCTTCTGAAGGAAATGTACATATCAATAATTCGGTTTCTGTATCAGGGTCCTGATGCATTCGCTTGCAGTTACATAAATTGACAGCAAATGGTCATGGGTTTTGGCATCTCTTCCTAATGCCCTGCTCGTGCCAAGGAGCTTTTATTCAACAGACCCGTAACAAACCTGATCCTTTAATTGTCATAGCTTATTTTACAGTGCATACCTTCAGCAATAAAAGCTTTCTTAATATACAAGTGTCTCTGAATGAAGATTCAGCTGAGATCAGGGCCACTGGCTGCTGTGTGATGTTGGAGGAGATGCTCATCCCTTCAGTGCATGGCAACAGGTTTGGGGTAGCAGTTCAGGCAATGGCTTTGTCATTGACTGCATCACCTTTTGTTTCCCCTGTTTGATAAACAGTGTGAATAAAGCTGAGCCACGTGGTAGGATTGTAATTCAGGTCCCATTCACTAAAGTCTGAACATTTTCCTTTTAGCATGTAAAGACAGTTTTCATGTAAATTATTACAAAAGGATCTCTGTCGACTAATGACATTAGTGTCTAGATAGATTGAAATTGCTTGAGTAATTGGTGCTGCAACTGCACCATGTACCGTGGGGGAAGAGGAGTGCGGTGTCATGAGCTTGTGCACTCCTCTGTTGAGGAGGAATTGGGAGGCTGGAGGTGCTGGACAGGTCTGAAGAAATGGGGTGACAAACACCAGCCCCCTCACTGGGCTCCATGCCTCAGGATGGGTGTTTTCCCAATTTATCCATTTTCCTCTTGATTTGCTTGTGAGGCAGTGGTAGACACAATGATTCTTTCTGGACCTGCTCCAAAGCCAACAAAAAAATGTCATATAGATACATTTTTCTATTATTTAGCCATCCGTATTAAATCAAACATTAGAACAAGTGTGCAGACACAAGCCAAGCTAACGGGCACCCCTGTACCCCTCCGAAATGTGAGCTTTGTTTCACTGCGAGGGCTGTGCAGTGCAAACACACATGGACATTTATATTGACTATTTCAGTTTAGAGAAATTCAAAATTAAATATATTTTCTGCCAGCTCTGTGGGAAAATCCATTTACGAAAACAAAATCCAATATGAGATCTAAAGATTGGTGGCCAGAAATGAAATATTTTGAGAATAAAATATATGGAGATTGGATTGCTGGATCTGCGGTCTCGGCTTAACGTGCTGGGAGGGAGGGGAGGTTTATCCCAGTGTTTGCAATTTCCATGGGACAGTTTACAGCAAAACACAATAAATGCAAATGCTTGTTGGGCTGGGCAGTGGTCTGCATTTATGGTTTTGACCATGTAGTTGCCTTTCCGTGCATGCGTAGAGAAAGACTGACTAAAGCCTTGGACTGCCAGCCCCACACCCCTGGAGGGTTCGGAACGGGGTGCAGTGCAGTGAGGTAAAATCGTTGCCGTTCCTCACAAGAGTGAGAGGTTTCCTTTTACTGTAGGGCTCCCTGTGGTTGCACGGAGGATCCAGATGCTGAAGCAGCGTGTGCCCTGTAATCTTGTAATTGCATTGTGGGCTGTGACGGAGATACGGGCTTCCACTGGCAACGAGGAGCCTCGGTGTCTCTGCGTTACGCGCCAGGATTTTAATGTGTTTCCATTTATTTATTTATTTATTTATTTCACGGGGTGTTGGAAAGGAAAGCAAATCTTGTTTGCTGTATTGCTGCTAATTTTGTATGCATCAGAGGTGCATTAAACATTTTAATTTCCTGAGTTCCTGTTGGAAAGCCAGATATCGCTTACCAAAGCGCACATGAGGAGGGGAAGCAGAAGAGCAGAGTCGTGTCAAGGGTCTGAAGGTGCTGGAGTTCCTAAATAAGATATGATATTGTCCCCAGTACACAACACAGACACAGATGCTGGCAAAATGGGACTTCACAGTGTGGCCCTGTCCTGCACGTGTGCACGTTTGAATGGGCACCACTTTGTAGGATACTGCTTACCCTTTTAGAGGCAAGAGGTCATAACTAATTACCCAGTGCTTCTACCACTCTTTGGAAATATAAAGCGTTAATTGCATGCTGATACCTTGTTGTCAGGAGTGAAAGGGAGATGGGGCTGTGGTGGCCTGGGACACCGTGGGCAGGGGGTTCATCTGGCACCCAGCTGCTGTCTCTGCCCCATGCATCATGTGCATCATCCCTTGTGGAGCCGGATGCAGTGGGTGCAGAGTAGTGGTGACGGTCGTGGTGCTTTGCTTGAGCATGGCCGTGTCCCTCTTGCATTCACAACTGTAGTACCGGTGTCTGGGAAATGCATGTACCTGCTCCTAATGAGAGCTGCATGGACGCAGTCTGGGGAGCTGGAATCCTGTGGGATCCCGGTGGGGTGCTGTAACTGCGCCGGGATGCCGTGCGTCTGGGAGCAGCAGGCAGCGAGAGTTGTACTTACCAGTTCAGCTTGATGCTTGGTCAGAGTTTTGTGGGTAGTCTCACTTTGGGTGCCAACTGTTTGCAAAATAAAAATGTGCCTCAGCAAGCTCCTGCGAAATAACCTTGTAAAAAAAAAAATAATCCAGAAACTAAGACAAAAACCAGGCAAGCGGCTTAAACAAAAGGGCACTAATGAGATGTTGGCCCCTGCTAATGTGGCTGAGCTAAGGGGTGGTGATGGGATGGAGCTGACGGGAATGAGATCGTTGTTGTTTTCCATCCATGGAGTACACTGGGTTTGGAACCGTGGTGCAGCCAGCCACCAAGAGAACCAAATGCTGTACTTGGAATAAATTAACTGGTGTTCTCATGGGGACTAGGTGAATCCAGGCTGTTCAACCCTTTCCAGGAGACACACAGTGCCCTGTGGGATAACCTCGTGGCCAGAGCTGAGACAAGTCAGATACCCAGACCTCAGGGAATTAGGTTGGAACAGGAGCTGTTCTGTCTGTCTATCTGCTGTAGGTCAAATGAAAATTGAAAAATCATAGGAGAGCGCTGTGTTGTGTCACTGCTGCAAGAGGAAAGCACAAGGGACCCTACTGGCAATTAAACGTAGCAGAAGTCAATTATTGTATTTCAGAGGGAAGAACTATTTTTCTTCTCCCTGCTTGTCTTAAAAACGTCATGGCTGTTGGGTTACGTTTAGCAGCTGCTTCATCTTTGCAAAATAGCTTTTCATCATAATTGTATGATAATGCGTTCGGCCATTCCGGTGTTCCCATATTTCTGCTGCCATCGCGTGGCTGCTGGGGATTATCAGCGCTCTCCTGGCTGTGAGAGACCTCACCACCGTCCCAGGGGGCTGCCGGCACGCACAGCCGCAGCCGAGACCCCCATCCCCTCTGCGGTCGGTGCTGCCAGCTCCTGCCCCCGCCGGCGCGGGGCCGCGGCGGTGCCCCCTGCAGCAGCAGGACAGAGATCCTGGGCAGCCCCAGCTTCACCATCCCAGGCCTTGCGGCAGCAGCAGGGTGCAGACGTGTGCGTGTCCCGAGACGGGGCCGTCCGTCAGAGCTGAGCTCTCGGGCAGCTGCCCCCAGGAGCAGCGCTGCCGCTGCCAACCGAGCGAGCCGCTGCTCGCAGCCCCTGGGGCAGGTCGGGGTGTGCTGGGCAGCGTGCTCCCCTGCTGCTCCCAGCGCTCCCCACCTCTCGGGGTTTGCACCGGGACTGGGGTACTGCTCCAAAATTGTTTTCAAAGAATAAATACCCCAAATCAGGTAATGATACCGAAATTCTGCAGATTAGAGCCAGGGAAAACTTCAAGTTCATCTGTAATCACAAAGCTTTGCGAAGCTGTGCTTGGTTTAATACTTTGGTGAGTTCTCAAAATAAGGGAAAATAACCCTGAACTTTAAGATAACTGGATTTCACAAAGTTAAAGATTCAGTTCTCCAAATTAATTAATAAATTAATTAATAAGCTCTCAGATCTCCAAATGCAGAGTCCGAGGGCTGGTGCTGGCGCTGCCAGGGCCGAGAAGGTTCCCCAACCCCAGCAGCCTCTCGGCGTCCAGGCTGTCACCCTGTGGAAGTGACGCTGTCTGAACTGCAGCAATTGTATAAAACATACAGAAAGGTTTTGATTACAGACCCAAAAGTTTATTAATGGCTGGAGGGCACTGGAGTGAAATACTTGTGTGTCATCCTGTCAATTCACAGCATTTTTAAAAACAGCCGTGGCTGAGATGAGTCCATATAGAGAGACTTTATTTGAATAGTCTGCATAGTTTTCAAAGTAAATATTAATTCCATTATGCTATAAACTGTTATTTATCGTGACAGAAAGCCATAAAGTTATTTTACTAGAATGTAGCCAGTAAATTGCGTATCCCAGATGAGGTACGGCACACGTTGAATTCCAGCAGCAATTACCCAACATACTTCACACGTACTGGTACAAAACACCCTTACACACGAGTGGCAGCCGGAGCTGGCGTGGAGCCCTGCGTGGCCGCTGCCCAGCCGGGGCGATCCGTCTGCCGCAGGCGGCACTGGCCGGGGCTGTGGAGCAAAGAGCCAGTGGGCAGTAACTCACTGGTACCGCTTCGTGCGCATTGTGTGGGTGACTTCTTTAATTACCTAAATTACTCATTAAAAGTGCCTCGTAATTGCCTGACTCTGAGGTATTGCGAGAAGTCTAGGTTTTAATTATGCTGCTTAATTTTTTTTCAGACGTAGCTCGTTTAGAATTGTACAAGGCGATTATTTAAAAAGGTGGATTTTCACCCATAGTTGCTCTTAAACGAGGGTCGTTGTCCCTTCCAGAGGTGTGGGCTGCTGGTGAGGCGCTCGGGACTCCTCCCTCAGCTGTGCCTGGGGTTAAACTGGCCGCGCCACAGCTCCCGCGGACTCCAGCTTGGTCCGTGGATGAGTTATTCCTCGCGCACAAGCAGCGGTGCAGGAGGAGGGCGGCTTCCAGCTCCGCAGCGCCCTGGGCAGAGGACGTGTCGACAGAGCCGTGCTGTGGCGGTCGGGAGGGGGCTGCACAGCATGACAAATTTCAGTGGGTTTTGTGGATGCTGTCTCTGGCTGCAGCCTTCTGTGGGGACTGACCTTCAGCGCAGATTAGATCTTCATTTTATAGCAGAAAACAATATCAGGGAAACATTAAGGTTCATCAGCAGTTGGATGCGCTTGTGCTAGCAGAACAGTGAAGGCTATCTGCCAAAAATTATTGACTTCTTGTTGACTGTTATCCACAAAAATAACTCTTTTTATATATAACCTATGAGAGCTGTGCAGTGACTGGTGTTGGAGGAAAACCCCAATTAGTTTTGAAAAATTTTAAGTTTATTTTCTTAAATGATTAATAAATATCAGCTCCTTGTGTCACAAAGGAGAACTTAAAGTTCACCGTATCATATTTTTAAATATTTTATCTATCTGTGTGAGAGCTAGGGAGAGAAAAAGGCTCATTTCACCAGAAATGTCTAAGATCGACTAGATTGCCTTCAATACTAGAAAGATTATAACAGCGAGGTTGTCATTGGAGGACTGCTCTGATATCAAAGGATCTCTCAGCGTGCACCCAGCCAGTGTTTGAATTGTAAAAACACCTTTGAAATCACTCAACTCTTCATTACACAAACAAAATCTGAAGTGGATTGGGGATAGTTCATGATTTTAGCGTTAGATTGTCAAAATCAAAGAAAAATGTGTAACGATTGTTGAAAGTCCATTTTAGGAGGAAAAACCCCAAGCAGAAGATTGTTAGCTGTAATGTTTCTTGATATCCTGCAGCCAGAAGGGTACATTAATTAAAATACAGACTGCAAGGTCAAGAGGAACGACTGTGATCATCTGACCTGCGTAGCACATGTCGGAAAATTCCACCTACTGACACGAGAATTCAGTCCGTGCCTTCTCGTTGAGCCTTTATTTTCTTTGTCTTTCCAAAATAATGTTGGCCATGATGTCAAGACAGGAAAAGATGGAGAATATGCTGCACGTGTAGGAACAACGCTTCGAGGCGTTCATTGCTTTAGTCACCCAGTGCTTGTTTGTAGCTGTGCTGGCTCTGTCCCCTGCCTCTGGGAGCCCAGAGCTGGGTCTCTGCCACCTGGCCGGGCTGGCAGTAGGTGCTGATGGTGGGTGCCCCCCATGCCGTCGGCAGCCCAGTGCCTCTGGGAGCCCCTCACAGAGAGGGGGGAGCGAAGGGGGGGCACCGCACTGCCCGGGTCTGTGGCAGCGTTGCAAGGCATGTTGTTCAAAGGGGCACGCTTTCTCAAAGAAAAGCAAAGTTCTGTTCTTGTTCAGAAAACCACAGTTTTCTTTTTACCTTCTTTTTTTGCAGTTTGATTTTTCAGGTTGCAGGAAATAGCTTTATATAGCCTGGTGTAATCAAATCATCCTCCAAAACATGGAGGAGTCCAAGAGAGGGATCATCAAAGTTCCCTTCCCTTCACTCTGGTGCCGTGATAAAGTGTTTTCCACCCTGGATCTTGGAGGAATGTCCTTACTTTATGAATGACTTTGGGGAGAGGAGCAATCCCCACCAGGAACCCATTGGGGAGGGTGCGTTTTATTATATTTTGCCAGTAAACAAAAACTGGTACATTTAATACTTGCCCAGGTCCTGTGGGATCGCTCTGACTAATGCGAAATGACAGTTGTCACAATATTCCGCATAAATACCCGTCTACTTGCAGGTGTCTCTTCTATTTTTAATGTGATCCCACCTTTCTTGCTGTGAGGGAGAAAGGGATGATCGATGGACTCTGCACCTGTGTCTATCATTTATATTGTTTGGTCGTTGATAAGAACTCAAGGATTTGAATACTTGCTGGCTCACCACAGTAGTTGTTGTTCCTGTAATTTAGCTGCGGAGCGCCAGCTGACGAGTGGTGTTGGACTGGTTGCTCGGCAGCTCTGCGTGGCGGTGCCAGTGGTGGGTGACTGCGTGACAGCCGGGCTCCTCGGCAGAGCCAGCACCTCGGATCAGACCAAGGAGCGATAGGTCGGGTTTAGTGAGAGTGAGACACGAAGTGGGGGAAAAAACAAATCTAAAAAAAATAGGATTTGTAACGTCTGACCCAAGTGCGCGTGGTACGAGGACTGCTTTATGCCGTGTTTTGGTGTATTCACAGGCTGTTTCTTTAGTTGTAGTTTTGAGCATTTGATCTGGTGTTAAGCAAACATTCTTACGTGGCTGGTATTTTTTCTTGTGGATAACTTGAGCCCTTAATGTATTAATTTGCATATATACATATCTATTTATATACACATATATATTTACATTGCTATAATTTACTTGCACGCATTCAGTGCATTATTCATGAGGGACGTTTGAATTTTAATTCACCAGCATCTTGCCTAACGCAGGCTGGAAGTGTATTTATGACCTCGGAGGTGGGAAAATTCACCGTGATGTTGGACACATGCGCTTCCCCGTGGCCATCGGGAGGGCTGCACTGGAACCAGGGAGAGGGGGAAGCGTCCTGACGCGATTCCTCTCGCCCCAGCACCCATCAAACCTACATCCCGCTCACCGGGGCAACCCCTCATTTCAGGGAAGAGCCCCCGAGCCAGCACTCCCTGGTTTGACACCTGTGTAACCGGACTGTTGGCCCCTACTGGAAGACACTAGCAGATATATTTACGTACTGGCCCGGGTTTGGGCAGCCTCAGACAGCCTTTTCCTTTGACTATTGAATAAAGCATTTTTGTAGCCTGCTCAAAATCTTCTAGCTGTGTTTACATTTTAATAGGCACTGCTGTAGAATAGAACATATTTTTATTGCGTGCATTTATCAGTAAGAGCAAAAACGGAGTGCCTGGTTGCAGCTTTGCAGAGAATATGCTCTTCTAAGTAATCAGTACATGAAACTATTTAGGGGAAAATGCCATAGAATTTTTAACTTGTCAGATAACCATGCTGTGACTGCGTTTGACTGCTGATACACGTTATTGGAAAGAAAATCTATTTAAAAATAAAATTTTCAGCAATGTCAGCGTGGAATAAAATGAGCAGGAAGGGGAAAGCCGCATCTCTTTGTTTCATGCCAAAAGGGAGACCTCTAATGCTGTCATTTGAGAAAGTAAAATTAAGCAAAGTCTGTAAGCTTTTGAAATTGCTTGTGCAGATGCGTGTCGGCTGAGGGAGGGTTTTCCTTCCGAGCAGCGCTGGAGGTGTTTCGGTGCTGGCAGCACTCTGGACGGGGATGTGGAGGTATCCCAGCCAGGGGTGTTTTGGTGGCACTCCCCCGTTTGCCGCCCGTGGGTGATTCCTGTGCGGTGCCCGGGGTGGTGTTAGAAGCGGGCAGGGGCTGCCCGACCCCTGTCCCCAGGGCGGGAGATGCTGCACGTGCAATGCATCGTCGGCAGCACCGAGCGAGCCGCCAGATTCCCCGCGTAAGCCTCTCCATCCTCTCCTGGCATTCCCAGGAGGCAGCTCATTACAACCAGATGCCATTTAAAAATATGTGTCCCAGATGTTTGTCCCACGGGACCTATCGCTGGCAGCAGAAATGGGGCGGCCGAGAGTGGGGGACACAGCGCCGTGACCACTCCGCAGGCCGTCGCTCGGGGGCTGGTGGGCTGTGGCTGGATGCTGGAGGCAGACCCACCGGGCTGTGAGGCCAACTGCTCCCGAGATGCTCCTCATCACCGGGCGTCTGGAGCTCCTGCGAGAGCCGGCTCAAACCGAACACGGTGTGGCGTGAGGTAGGAGGAGGCTGGGATTTTGCAGTCTGGAGGCAGTTTGGGCTGATGGATCTGCTCACTAAAGCCAGTCCATGTGTGCTCCAGACAAACAGCTTTGTCTGCAGAGGCCCTGCGTGGAAACATTTCGGCGCTGGTTTGATAGAAAGTGCGGGGCTGATGGACAGGTGGCATCCCACGAGCTGCCTGGTGCTTTGAGAAGTTAATCAGGTGCTTTAAGAAGTGAAACCAAAGTTTTGGGGTTGAATCATTATTCAGACCCCGTTTTCCATTGGAAAAACTGAATGTTGATGAATCAAATGCTCTCAAATCAATTTCTTTTAAAGCGAATTGACTTTGTGTTTTGCTTAGCATGACAATTTGCAGGCAACAAACACCTATCGACACATTTACCAGAGAAGAAGTATGGATTAAGTCATAGTTAAAATAGAAGCTAGTTGTCAATATATTGTGATTCCGAGCTCTTTTGGTCACCTGTGTGGGGCAGCTTCCAGCTCGTGCTCCTCCGAAGCATCAGCACGTTACGCTGTGCCTTTTTGAGCCGGTCTTTGACACGTAGTGCTGCATTGTGTCCTGAGTTAAGGTGTGTTCTTCATGTGAATTAGGGCATTGGGAACAAATTATTTCCTTATTTTAACGAGAAAAACAGGGAATTTAGGTTGGAGGACAAGTTGCCCAGATCCCTCCCAATAGGTGAAGCACACGCAGCGTGCTTTGAAACATGCTTTAAAATAGTGGTACGTTTTGACCTTCAGGGTGAGCTCAGCTGAACGACCCTGCAATAAGCCATTCCCTTCCTGCAGGCACAATGACATTTTCAGGGCTGTAGAGCATTAAAGAGGGGGAGTTTGCCTGGAGCGTGGTGTTAACCGGATTTCCACATCATGATGGCTGTAGGCTGCTCGCCACCCGCGCTGCCCGGCAATGGCCGCCGCTGCCCTTGCCTTCCCTTGCAGCTGCTTTTCTGGCTGGGCAAAGGCTTCCTTGCTCTGGCATCTTCCCCTTTGGTGTTGCATTAAGGCAGCTGCAGAGGGCAGCTGCAGGAGCTCCGGTTGCAGAGGCAGCTCCCTGCCAGCGCCAGTCGAATGCCCTCGCCCAGTCTGCCTGGCCAGTGGCAGCGCAGCGCGGACGGGCTCAAACCGACTGGGGGACCCTTCTCCCTCCCACGGGCGTTACCTGCAGGAGCTGCGCGCAGCGTTTGGTCGGTGTCCAGCGGCTCCTCCGCAGATTCTCCGTCATGGCTGCCCCTGTCTGGGCGTCCTGCCCTCTCCGAGGAGTAAATAAGGATCCAGAGGGACAAATGTGGTGGCTCACACAGCGAAATGAAGTTAAAATGCAGTAATAATAGTAGAAGTTCTTACTATAGGCAGAGCACCCTCTGAAGCAGGAAGGGGTGTTTGACAATCGAGGTTAAGAAGTCTCTATGTCAGCTGCTAACAAGCGTGGCATCACAGGGATTCCTTCTTGCTTTAACTATTTGAATGTTACTTTCTATTTTTTTGTCTGTGTTTCTGAGTGCTTTTCATGTGCTCCATCTGCTTCGCAGCCTTTAGAATGGTATTTTCCCACCTTGGTAGGGCTACTCCATCAAATTCCAGTGTGTGCCGCGTTGTTAAGGCTCCGTGGCGGCCCTTTGAGCCCGGTGGTGCCGGCCTTGCTGCCTAAAACATGCATCACATGGCAAGAGCCCTGTGGATCTTTTCCTTCCGACCTCTCTCACCACTAAAATATTGTCCTGTGGATATCAAATGAAAAGGGTACAACCTTATTTCTTCAAAGATCAGCCGGTCTAGCCCAGAGGCATAATAAAATCCCAAACTTTGCTTTTAGGAATCATCTTTTATAAGTAATATTTTTCAGAGTTAAGTGGTAGGTACACAGTTGAGAAATAAAAGACTAAGGCTCAGTGCCTTGGAGCTGTGTAGGGTTTTATGTTGTGTGTGTTTCATTAGGAGAGTCACATGATGTAAAACTGGTCCTTTTTTCTGTGGAAGGTGCTTCAATACTGACTGAGTCCAGTCTTGCTGCTCGTCCTGTCGTAACGAGAAGTGGTGTATGGGTCTGTGCTGGGGCTCCCCACAAAAACCTGCTAACCTTTGGTCTGAAGCTTTCAAGTCACTCACATTAATCTTGAGAACTGTAAATACCTGCATTTGTTGTTAGAGTTGAAGCAAGGGCAGAGGTGTTGGGAAGCCCCCAGTCAACAGGACCCCAGCCTGATCATGCAGATCCCAGTCCATGAGCATCCCTGTCTGTGAGCATCCTGGTCCACGAGCATCTCAGTCGGCGCTGGCCGTGTGAACTTACAGAGCGTGGGCAGGGAAAATACGGCTGCTGGGTGAGAGCCTGAGCCTTGTCAGTTCGTCTGTGCTCTGGCCGTTACTGGGTAAACAGAGAAAGCCTTATTTCAGTCTGTGGCAGGAAGAGCGCTGCTGTTTTTCATGCACAAAATGGGTTGTCTGTTGCCAAAACAGACTCTTGCCGTCTGCCTGTGGGTCTTGTGCCATCAGCAGCTGCGTTGATGGGGAGGTTTTACGGCCACGTGGTGTCAGACAGCAAATCCGGACCGCCGTGCGAACATGGTCATTAGGATTCCGTGCTTCTGCCTGTTAATGGTACTGCAGAATAGCAATAATTATATGAAGCATCATTTAACATCATTGCCAGTGTGCTCGACGTTTATTTATACACATTTTCATTCACAGTCAGCAGAACCCACACTCTAAAAAGCACCCGATAAGTAGAATATCCCATGGCTATGACTGTTACTCAGCTGCAGGTATTGCAATCCAGCCCGGTGTACCACAGGCTGTTTCCTGAGGTATCCAAGGGGACCCCCCATTTCTTTTCATTTCTTGATTCACCCTTGCGATATTGGAGGACCCATTCCTGCGATGACGCCCTGAGACTTTCCTGTTTCTTCTTCACTTGGCAAGCTGTCCCTGCACTTGCTGGCACATGTGTCCTCCGAAGGGCTGTGCAACTCATTGGAATCACTTTGCAAACTTTTTGCTGTACCTGCAGGAGACCTTGAACTATAAAATAGCATTTTATTGTCTGCATAACACTGGACTCTTGCAGTAATGCCAATGTCAGAAAGATTGTTAATAAATAATGAACAGCAGAATGAGCCAAGGGTTGACCTTTTGTAGAGCACCATCTGTCACCAGAGCTTCACTTGATCTTTACTTCCAGTCTTGATTTCTTTCCCCATCCCCCTTTGGGGATATTTTAGGTTTCACTATTATTAATAGCTTTTGTCTGACTTGTAAAAACTCGTGTAAAATGGAGAGGTTCCCAGCTTTCATGGGAGACAAATATTTGGGGAACTAATTCACAGATGTTTGTGGAACTGCCAGTGGCTATAAACAACCCTGCTCAGACCAAACACATGTGGCAGAGAAAAGCTGCTTGAAAACATCCCTGGATCCTGTGGACTGGGGAGAGTGTCCAAGAGCATCCTGGGGACACAAGATCATCACCTGAATTTGCAGCTGCTGTGTTCTCCAGTTCCTGTATTGTCTGGCAATGGGAGCGTTAAGAAAGAAGGCAAAATCCAGGGAAAGAGTTTGCCAGGTATTTTAACTTAGGGCTTCCTCCGGTGCCCTTGAGAGATGGGTCCAGCACACATTCAGAGGTTACCTGTGGGTGTGCAAACAAGTTGCAGCAAGTGTGTGCTCGTGGTTCTGGTGAGCATCCTGTGCGTCTCATCACGTAATTTGGGAGGAAATTACAGGAAGAGAAATGCCCCATTTTTTTCAAACTGTTCATAAATAAGTGCTTATTAAAAGCATTGCAAGTTCCTTCCCTCAGGTCTGGGGTGTACATGGCCCGTTTGCAGTATGGTTCAGGTTTGCTCCCCCCCTTTAGCAATAGTGCCATCAATTGAAGGAAACTTTAATTAAATATGATCTCTACAAAATGTCCTTCCTTAATTCTTTGTAATTTCCAAAGCCCTGAATCACAGAGACCCGCTGCAGGGAAAATCTATTAAGTGATTTCTCCTGCCTTTTGAGCCAGAGGTGGACGATGCCCCGCAGCGTGTTTTCTGACGTTGTGCAGGACCTGAAATGTTCCAAATGATGAAACCTCATCACTGGGCCAGGAGGTGATTCCAAAATGCAATAAATCATACACCCACCAGGGTTTCCTTGATGTTCTGCCTGAGCTGAGGAAGAATTGCCTTGTTTCTGCCTACTGTAAATCTCCTCCCCTTTCCAAAAATCCTTCTCAGGATGTCAGGGTTTCTCTTCTCTGGGCTTTCCATCCACATCCTCCTTCCCTTGATCCGGCAGCGCGGCGGGCTGGGGCTGGGCTCGGGGGGAATTGTGCCTGTGTTTTCTTTTTTTCTTTCCTCCTCGGTGTTGGTTATTTTGAAGGTAGCTCAGATTTAGCTCATTTTAGCCTCTGTATCCTGACTCAGCTGAAGGAGGAATGTTTACAGTATGACTCCCTACATTTTATCTGTAACCTGTGGAAGGATTTTCTAGTTAAGTGCCTTTCTGGGTCCTATTTCAGAAGTGTCTTCTGCTGTGACATGGCTACAGTTCGGATGCAAATCATTCCCCTTCCCACACGTTAGCACAAGCTGGCGGCTGTAATTATATTTGTAACGTTAGAGATGCTGCAGAGAGGGGTCTGACTGTGCACAGATCACAGAACCCTCCCTGAATGACGTCGCTTTGGTGTTATCCACCTTTCGGGCAGTGCAGCACCAGTGTTTGCTAATTTGCATATAAAAGTGCTTGAAACCCAGATGATAGACACTCCACCACTTTTACCGATGAAATGGGACCGCAGTGTTCCGCTGGGTGAGCCGGGGGTCCCTGCCCTCCACCTGCAGGGTCCCTTCCCCGGCCGCATGTGTCCAGCGTCTCGGGCTGTGCTGGGTTTGGTATCTCCAGGAGTTAATTTTGGACCTGTCCGTGCATCAGTAGCCCTCTGTTCCATGTAAAAAGCAACCTTTGCCTGCTTTTCCCTTGTTCCTGCCCCCCTTCGCAGTCTCGCTCTCCCAAGGAGTGCTGACAGGAGCTCTCCTCCCTCCCTGTCACAGTGGAGATGGTCAGCGAGCCTGCGGAGAGGTGACCTCCATGAGGAGAGCGCGACCGGCGCTGGACTCAGCCCAAGCAGGAGCCCTCCTCCGACGGGCAAGGTGACATTGGGCCTCACATCAGCATTCACAGCAGCTCCCTCTGCTCAGAGAGGAATGGTTTCCTTGGGGTGAAAGGTCCCCTGTGCCCCCAGTAACAGGGAAGGAGCCTGGCCCTGTGCTCCCTGACCTGAGAGAGGCACAGAGCCCAGCGTCACGTTGCAGTAGCTGCTCAGCTTGATTTGCTACGGTTATTTTCACTGTCCCTCTCTTGGGTGCTGTTGGGGCATTGATGCTCCGGTTCAGCAGGTGGAGGTGGCTCAATGGCACCCACCACCATCGTTGCCATCCTGGCCCGCGCCGTTTGCCAGGCATCTTGTGTGATGCCCATGCCTCATCATATGTATTTCCAGGGATTTATTGCTCTGAAATGCCCCTTGGCTGAGCGTAGCAGTCGCTCTGCAGCTTTCCTACGGCACTGAGATTGTGGCTGGAAAGACAGGAAATGTTAGGGCTTTCTTGCTTTGTCTCCAATGGCCACTGGCATTTTTAATTGAATATCTGGACTTGTGCTCATGGGACTGGTTCTCATCAGAGCAAGATACACCACAGTATCTTCCTCCAGAACTGCGGAAACGACATTATTTGATTCAAAGTACATGGAAAGATAAAACTTGAAAGTCAATTGACTTAGATGTGGAAAAAAAAAGTAGCTTAGTTATTATGGCGTATGCAAAATTTTAATAGCATTTAGAAAGTGTTTTGTGGGGTAGAAAGGAGAAGCAAACCCATCAAACCTCAGCTGTGTTCTGGTTTATAGTGCAGAACGCTTTGCTGCTGCCATCCAAAGGCTTTAAAATGTAATAAGGCACAGTTGAACCCAAGGATTTCAAAATATATGTAAAAAGCGTGCACATAAAGGAGCAGAATAAAAGGTTCCACTGCAGAGCAGGTAGGATTTAGGCAGAGATGCTTTTAGTGGAAAAGTCCCTATGACTTGCTCTGTTTCATAGATAATTATTTATTAACATGTGCAAGTACTGAAAGACTAACATTATGAAAAGTTTTTGAAGGTTTGGAGTATCTCTAATGTGTTACAGTTTTCTGGTTAAATAAACAAACACCACAACTGCAATAATGTGCCGATCTGTATTTTCAAATACACTGAAAATATCAGTAAGAGAAGCTGCTGTTCTTTGGTTAAAAAAGTAAACCTGAAGAGTGAAATATTTCAGCGGTTTGAAGTATTGGTTGTCCCCTCTGACTTGAGCAAGCACTGTCACAGCTGATGCCTAGTTTTCATCTGTAACTTTATTTTTCACTGTATTTCTTTTTTAAAGATACTGTGCTTTCTTGCACAGATTTATAGTCCTTTCATCTTTATACGCTAATAAATATGTTGTTATGCGCTTTTTGCAAACTCCTGCAGAGAATTAAGCCCATAAGTCTTTCCCTGATACTAGTTCAGGTGCTGTGTCTTCTTACTCCTTCAGGAGTTCTTGGTGCCTCATGCAAAAGCCTTTCACTTTCTACAGGGCATCTCATGGTGGCGGTTGGCGGAAACGGGAGACTCGGCTGAACAGGGATGGATCAAGGGTGACAATGTCTCTGTTCCGTGTCTGCCAGTGGATAATGCCCCACAGATTAAATTCTGAACATGTTTCCGTGAAGATGCGTTTACTGACATACTCTAATGATCCTCCCTGGCACACACACACGCAGGCACACGTGAGTCGCAGGGCAGGAGGTGCAGTGGTGCCATGGAAGGTGCAGCGGGGACTGAAGAGGGAGGCACAAGCAAGGGCTGCTTTTCCTTAGAGTTCTCCTGGGTCTGGCTGGGGAAGCCTATACATTGTCTGAGGAGCAATATTAATCCTCAGCTTCTGAACAAAGATGCTGCCTTTAATAGACCTTGCTTTTGAAACATAACTCCTGGAGTTGTACAAATACCCCATCAATAGGCGTTGGCTCATTGCATTGTCCCCAGTGCATGCAATCTTCATTACTTGCACTGTTGGTAAAAGGCGGCGTTTCTAGCAGATCCGCACTACTCCATTTAGCTGGGAACAATGATTTATTCCCCCCTCACCATCAGACACCCTCTGTTTCCCTGGCTAATAACAAACTCCGGCTGCAAGGGAGGCAACGGGGAAGGATGGCTCTGCTGTGAGGAAAGGCAGGAAACCAAACGTTGGGAAGAAAAGCTCCTTCTCCCTGTCAGATGGTGTTAAAACACATAGACATTGCTTAAAGCCCTAAGTTATCTGCTGGTGTGAACATTCCTAAAGCAGGCTTTAATTCTGAGTGGTCTGGCACCCTGAGCAGGGCTGCAGGTGGAAGGTGCTGTCTTAATGCAGGTGGTTTGGGGCCATACACCCCCTTCCTCCGGAAGGAAGAGACCGGTGGGTGTCTGTCCAGCTGTCGCACAGAAACTGCACCCACTGCTTTCTCCCCTGTAGGTGCCAGTCATGACAGCAATTCGTTTTCACAGCTGCCTGCACGTGTGGGCTGAGTCATTGGTCCAGTCCAAAGCCTTAATTCTTCCAGAGTCATTGCTTTCCAGGGTACAGCCTCCTCTCCTAAAGCTCACTATTCAATTATAATTCCCAGCTGACCACTGCTTTTGAGGTCTGTCAGCTAGCCAGCATTTAATCCATTAAACGTGTGTCTTACAGATAATGTCTAGTGGTATTTTTTTATATTAGAATGTTGTTTGGTACTAAGTCAAATGCCGTACAAAATGTTAAGTGCCTTACAAATATGTTGCCTTTGTCAACCAGACTTTGAACCTCCTCACAGAATGAAATCAGGTTTGCTTGAGAAAAGCTGTTTCCCATGAAACCAGGTTGGCGAGCATTAGTTGTAGTCACGTCCTTTAATTCCTTATTAATTGAATCTCATATCAGTTTTTCCACTGCTTTGCCTGGGACTGATTTTAGACCAGTCAGCCCAATGTGAAAGAATAAGTTCATTCTGCTTGACCTTTTTTGGATATTGATTAAGAGAGGAATTATACAGAACATAGTATTACGTGTGATAAGAAGTTAGTAGTCCTTCCCAAGTTACAAGTGGCAAACACGACAGTCTATATGCTTCCTCTCATTACATATTGCTTTATATTGCATGCAGATATTTGATGCTGTTAATGATTAATGCCAGCCAAAGATTAGTGGGTTTGGTGACTTTATAAAAAGCAGAGTGCCATGATGTTAAGGACAGCAAAATCTCTTACCATTCCTGCAGGTATTCAAGATGTATGTTGTTACCTCTGTGTCTGAGAGAAAGTCTGTAAAACTGAGTAGGCAGCAAGAAGAGGGCAAGACCGAGCACGTGGCTAGAGCCAGCCAGGTCCGGGGTGGTGGTGGGCATCAGGGAGTGTCTGGGTTGTACACAGTGGGAGATGTGTCGACTGAAGTACGTCAGGTACATCGAGGCAGACAACACTGTTGTGGTTTCACCCTGGTTTCCTCAGGAAAACAAAAAGACTGGTTTAGTCTTTTTAGATTAAATTTTTGGCTTCATCCAGTAATATATTAGAATAAGTCAGCAGAGAAGCCTGCAAGTTTGCTTAATCCTAGGAAAAAATGTGGTGCTTTTTTTTTTCATTTAAACATGCTTGCTTCAAGCTTAAGAGTGTTCTTATTTGGGAGTATGTTTCCAGTTATTTGCAATGTGCTAATTACCCGGTGGCAGAACCTAAGTGGGTGTAAATTGTCATATCTCTGCTGACTTCAGTGGAACTGTGGCAATTTGCACTTCAGGAGGATCTGTCACCTAGATTCTTGCCAAATTTGCAATCCCTTCGCTCTGGCTCAGCTGGGGAGCCTCCGGCTTGTGGGAATACAGAAGAAAGCGAGCGTTTTGCAGGGCTTAAAATTCTTCGCGTCTCATTGATTTGTTAGCGTGTGCGTTTGTTATTCAATCCACCACTGTAATGTGTAATGGATACTTGAGCCATCTCGACTGATGAGAAAGGAATCCTGCCTCGGATCACACTGTTGCCATGGCAACAGCTGCGGCGATACCCGGGTGGGCTCCCGCAAGCTGGAGGGGGCATCGGTGAGAATTCAATAGAGAGGAGGCAGCAAGCACGCAGCCTTCAATAGCCTCTGTGAAGTTAAAAACGTGTTAAAGGCTTGTGCCTTTCACTGTGACTTTTGACACGACGGCATGCCTGGCCAGGACCTGCAGATGCCGGCGGAGGCGGCAGGAGACCCTGCTCCCCAGACACCCCAAGCTTTACCAACAAGCCGCCCGTCCTTCTCAGAGCAGGCTGAATGAGAGATGACTCAGGGTGATGGTAAACAGCAAGTGGGGAATTCCAGGCAGAAGGGCATAAATACAGATTTGTTTGGCCATCTCGCATCCTGACGTTTCCTGCTGTAATGGCCTTTCAACTGATTAATCCTAATATAAAAGATTCATGTTGTCAACTCCCTCCACAGCTTTTTCAGTTCAGTGTCATCTCGGAAGCCAACAAAAATGTCTCTTGCATTGCTGAGAGCTGTGGAGAAAGTGGTGGTGCTGGCAGAGCTGGGCACAGGCCTGACCTTGCTGACCGTGCTTTTTGGCTGATCTGCCACAGGATGTCTATTCTTGTTCGGTGTTCAGAAGCACATTTTTGCCTCCTCTTAGTCCCCAGTGCCCCAGCACTCACTGTCTGGATTTGCTTTTCCTCGTGCCTTTCTCATGAGTTTCATCCCTGCTCCTCCTTCCAGCAGTCCTCCACTGGGATGCCTGCAGAGATCCCACAAGTGCTTCATCCGATGCAGTGCTGCCACCACCTGTGAGGCAGAACATCGCTTATTCCATCGCTCTGCCATATGTCTTGCAAGGTCTCTGACGTGACACAGCACAGTCCCTTCCCCATCCGTTGTGTCTCACAGCCACAGCAGTATTCTGTTATTTAGAATCGCAGCGAAGGACCTGGGGCCACCTCACTTTTCTGGTAGCTTAAATAAAGGTGGGGTGAATAATGGCTTTCTCACTCCCTCAGTGCTTTAACTCTTGGTATTGTTAAATACTGTCATTGTTTTTTCACTTTGTCTGGTGCTGGCTGTATTTATTCATGTTATGGATTGCTTTGAAGGCACTGGTACTGAGCATTCGTTGGAGTCAGTGGCTCAGGTGGTGAGCCCTTTCTGCATTTCTTTACTGCCTGCAGATATGTGGGGTGAGCATGAGAATCCTCTAGCAACTTGGGCAGCCTTTCTCATAGAAGATAAATCCACAGGCAGTGGGAGATTTTTTCAGAATCTTATTTGTCGGCCATCTGCTTGTATGTCTCATCCCTTTCGCGTTCAGGGGAATTTGAAGGCTGTTAGACCCCATTTCCAGATGAAAGAGGGGCAGATACCGGAGTGGGGAGAGCAGAACGGGCTGCGCAGGTGGCCTCTTGCAAACATCTTCCAATTCCCTGTACCTGCATGTCCCTTTGTTATGAATGACTAAATGTTACAATAAATATACACATTGATTTCATAAACAGGTGAAATGTACCAGGTAGCAGATTTTTATCTACTTTGGGCCTAATTCATTAACATTTTGCTTGTACAGGCACATCGTTATCTTTATGTGGCTTCTCTGGTTGGCCATATGGGTTTGTTGGCTGCATCGTATTTTTCAGCAAGGATGCAGCAAACTTGCCATCTGGGTGATGTTTGCCTGACTACTTGAAGTAGTTTTTTTAAAATATGGACGTAAGAAGATTCTGGTATCCCCTGTTTTACCACGGGTGGTGTGTAGTTTGCTTTCCTCAGCGTTGAAGCACTGGGTGGTGGTGGTTGGGGTTCAGAAGAGTTTTGCTGCTTGGGGATATGATCAACCTCTGCACTGTGCAGCAGACATCTCTGCTATGTTACGTGCAAAGGTCTCCAGAGCTGAGGAAGCTAATAGAAAAGTTCTGATAATAAGGGTGTATTTTATTGCACCATTCCTGAATTGGTGCATAACTTTACATAAAGTTGATTTATGGACGCAGAAATGACAACGTGTGAACGCAGGAGCCGTCGGTACGGGGGGTGCGAGCGGGCTAGAGTGTGCTCAGCGCCACGTGGCCATGTGCCTGTGCCATGTGGCTTGTTTTGTCAAATAGCTGAAGGTGCCCAAAAGTGACCAGAAATAGTAATTAAACAAGGTGACTGCTGTTCTAGCCTGGGTTTTGGTAGGGTGCCCCAAATCAGCTCCCAACAAGCACTGGGAAACTGGTACAGTTCAGAGGAGTCTCCAAGGTATAATATCCTCCCTGAACTCTGCAGGGATGCTCAGTAGAGAGTCATGGTCAAATCCAGCCTTAGCATGAGTCAGTCCTTCTCTTTTCTTGATGTCATTAGAGAAGCATGTTTTCGTTCCAAATTAAATTTGCAAGCAAATCTTGAAATAAAGCAGTGAAACGCATTTTATAAAGCAGGCGCTAGCGTTGTGAGGTGGCATCCTTAACATTAAAAAGTTAATGCCTAATTTATTAAGAATGCATGCTGAATGCCAAATTAAAAAAAAGAAAGGTTTGTAGAGCACCTTTGTCAGTGTTCCTTTCAGCCACAGTCAGTGCAGGTCAGTGCTGAACTGAACGAAGTCCTCCGTGTTGACCCGAAGGCTGCACCGGGTCGGGGAGCGGCGCGGGGAGCAGGCAGGCGCAGCTCCTCTGCGCTCGTTTGCCATCCCCCTGCAAAGCACAAGGAGCTTTGAAGGGTACGGGAGCTGCGGAGCTTTGTGCTGCTGACAAAGGACAGAGGATGTGGTTTCGGCTTTTCATCCTGCTGCTTTCCCTTCCTTCAAGGAGAGCATTAAGTGCATGTTGTGATTGATTTTGTAGCGAGCCAGGTGAGAGCAAGCATCCTTCCATGAGGCGGGATGGGCAAACGGCCACGCTCGCTGTCCTTAGAACCAAACTGGGCTGTGAGCTTGACTGTGTCAGCATGCAGCATCGCAACTGATGGGCTGGGAAAAGTGGAGGCAAAATAATGATTTTCAGTTTAAAAGAGAAGTTAACGCTATAAAGGCAAAGATAACGAGGAAACAAACTGTTATTTGCTTGAACTCTGAGAGACACTCGTTCGAGAAAGAACCATGAAAGATGCTCTGTTAACTTGGGGAACAAAAGGAGTTTGGGGAGTCAAAAGGTCCTGCTTCATGAAGGTGGGTGCACTCAGTCCACCTTACAGGGCCCTCTGCCGTGAGCTCTGCCCGGGCCACGGGCTCCTTTCAGGGCTCGGATCTGCTCTGAGCCCCCTCCTCTGGGGCGGGAACCAGTGCACGGGTGGGCAATTGCTCAGGCCTCCATTCATTTCTCATCGGGGTTTGCTTGAAACAAAACGGGAAAAACACCCCTGAAGAAGCAAAGGGTACGTTTTTAAGGAATTATGCCACTTGTTTCCCAGTAAAGGCATGTTTTGTAGCACTGTCCCCTCTAAATTAACATTAAATATGCAGTGGGGTCTTGCAAGGGCTGTGTTTCACACTGTGATTCTTCCGTCTAAAACTTTCACTCTCCTTACGTGTGGCTCTAAACCCAAATAAATCTCAGGCAAAGTGGTGTCCTGGGCCGTGACAGTGACAAAGCTGTCCCCATCAGAGGGGCTGCTGATGGCACCCAGGGGAGCGTCCCTGTCCTTCTCCCTGTCTGCTTTCACCTTAACGAGATAACGTCTTCATTAGCCGCCCTGCTGGTAATCTGCTGCTGATGGAGATTAATAGGGAAAATATTTTCTAAACACTTCTGTATGCATTGTCATTAATCTGCGCTCGGAAAATTAATCTTGTGGGGCGACCTGCAAAAGGTGTTAACTGCAGTTTTAGGGGAGGATTTGTCAAAAGTTTGAGGAGGTGCAGCAACACGTTCAGAGCGGTGGCAGGAGTTCCCGGGGGATCGGCACTGTCTGTCAAACCCTTATGCTTAATGCAAATAAAAACATGTCTTTTTAAAAGCTCTTTGAAGCGAAGTGCAGTCTTGGCTCTGTGGGGGCTGCATTCTTGCCCCGTCAGGTTAGATTAGAGAAGAAAGAATAGATGAATAATTGATATAATATCCATCCTTAATACTGTGTTGTTATTTTTGAAGACTGCTTGGGGGGGGGCGGGGTGTTGCTGGGTTTGTTTTTTTACAGTCCCAATAATGAAATTTGGCACGAAAATGGAACTGTGCATGTTACATGAGTGGCTTTGCTATGATGGTGATTTATTGCCCACTTTTACTTACAAAAGCACATGCGGTAAATTCTCAAGATTTGTAAACCTACAGGCAACGAATTGGATAAAAATGATGAATTGGACATCTGAGGGAACAGATTTCTGTCCACTCATGGGACTCATTGTTAATGACACTTTTTCCAGTGTTACCATGTGGTTTGGGGAAGCGAACGACCCAGAATTTTCTGTGTTTTCTTCTGCTTTTCCTTGAATCTCGAACGTGAGTTGGTTTCAGTGGCTGAGAAAATATTGCTTTTCGATTTTGTGCTGTAGCTGGCTTAAGTAAGACTCAGTGCTCGGTCAGTCTCAATGAAGCATTTTATCTTGGCAGTAAACAAGTACATGACCCGTCTTCATACTTTTTCTCTGAGATGCTGAAAAGCTTCTGTTTACAAAAATAAACAAATGTTTAAATTTACGCATGTCGCTGTGAATCTTCCTGTGATCTGTTGGATGCCATGAATGTCTGGACCCTGTGAATTACACAGGAAAGTATTGATCTGTTGAGCTCTCTTTAGCCTGGGAAAATTGTAGAGTGTCTGAAGTTTCTCCGTACGGGTACCAGTTTGTAAGAGGGGGCTGCTCTCTAGAGAGGGCATTTCACTACCTCAGTCCTGAAAAAAGCGGAAACAGTAATTTGATGCTGCAGTAACATTTCAGTTCTTGCTCCATTGACATCCTCCGTCAGCTCCGCGCGTCTCGCCTGCAGGGAGCTGCGCACGGCAAGCAGCCTCGGCATGGAGCAGTCGCCCTTTGCAGATGGGCACCTTGGAGCTACTCTCGTAAGAGCTAAGCTGTGTGTGCTGCTGGCAGTGGAAAGGAGGGGAATGACGTGGAAACGCCGTTCTGCAGTAGTTGTGTGTCCTGGGCCAGCTGTGCCCAGCCCTGTCAAAGGCCGGTGGGCTTTCAGAGCGCCTTCTCTGCAGCGCGGGGCAGACGGGACTCCGAGCAGCAGCTCAGCACAGAGTCCTGCTCACACAGAGGAGTCTTTCCTGTTTCCAGCTGTGCTTTGTACTCACGTTCGAGGGAAACATTGTTTGGGTTGAGAAAAATGCTGATCCGCCGTACCCAGTAAAAGACTCTGGGGGGGGTGGCAAGAACAGACCGAACGGCGTAAAGCTTTAAAGTTTATTTTATGAGGTCTCGTGGTCTTTTCCAATCACTGTTGGCCTGGAAGAAACGTTTGAAATGTTTTAATTGGCGGTGATGGGGAAGACAGAAGCTTCCCTCTGCATGAGCAGAGGTGATGCGCTAGAGATGATTCAGCAGTCTGTTTTGTCAAACACCTCATCAGCACTGTCTTGCTTTTATTGAGAAAATATGCAGCAAGCACTTTAGGAGCAAAGCTGTTGAAACTGCCAGCTAATCACTTTCATTTGTCAGTGCCCTGTGGTTGCCTGGGTCTCCTTCCCTGTGCACTGTCACCGACATTTGTAGGCACGGTGGGACCCTGCGGCCCGCGGAAGAGCCAGGCAGTGCCCTGCTGCTGCCATCACCCTCTGCAGTGAGGTCTGGTGACCTCCAGCAACGTGGGAAGCGTGGGCATGGGGGACTCTGCAGCCCTTGTTACCTTCTGATAACCTGTGGATTCGATTGGTGCTGTTAGCATTTTCAGCTTCTTAGTAAAAAAGTACAAAAGGTTGAAGAGGGATGTGTAAGATCCCATCCATGTGAGCAGAGTTTATAAGATTAATTTGTGTGAAGGCTTGCATCTAGTTAATCCATAATTAATCAGCAAAGCCCACCGGTTCTATAAGTGGATGCTAGTGACAAGTTAGTTAAAGCAAAATTAAATCCCTTCATGTCACATTTGTGTATAGAGGACATTGCAGATACTGTACTTAGTCGATGTGCCTTTGCTGTGGGTGTCTGGTCGCTGCTGTTGCAGCCAAGTGGCTGGGGAGGCGTAGGAGCATCCTTACCCAGTGGCCGGTGCACAGGCTTGGCACGGTGTAGTTGAAGGTCCTGGTGCCACGTGGTAGCTGGTGCCACATGGGCAGTATGTGGCAGGACTCTGAGTGTCTCTTCAAGGGGAGTAGTCCGTGCAGAAGAGTGTAGGGACAGCTCTTTGCGGTGCAGCATTGTGCCTTTTCTGCCCCCCGCCTGAGTGGCCCAAAGGATGGAGGAAAGGGACAGTCCAGACCTAAGGTCCCAGCGGCCTCTGCCTTGAAGTCCCCTTCCACCTGAAAGAATGCAAATAAACTTTTTGTTGGCACTGTGTAGACAAATCCTCTTTAGACATCTATACTTTGAATGCCAGGAATTACTGTTATTTTACAAATGAGAAGAAAATTTGCTCTTCACTTGCAATTTTTGCTTGCATTCTCCATAATGTCTCAGGGCATATGGAAGATACTTGCTTTTGTGTTTAGGGTTGTCTTTTCCTTCCTCAACAGTCCAAGTGCCATAACTGTTAAATAGGCCTGAAGAACTCTTCAGAAGGCAGAGAAGTAACTTGGAAAATCTTGAGAGATAGCATCACCTGAGGAAGACACAAGGAGGGTCTCTGACATTCTGCCACTGTTCACACAGAGGATACACCGGTCGCGTGTATCTTGCTGTAGCAGACTTCTTCCAGCATTCATTATCTGTCACGAAAGTGAGCTTTCCGTTCTCCGATAAATTAATACAAGTAAAACGTTGACCTTTTTGCTGCTTATTGAATGTCAAAAACACTCAGCTGTTTGCTGGTGGTGAACTTCAGTCAATTTAGGCACACTAATCTTGAGAAGTTAGTGCTTTGCTGTTTGGGTTTTTGGGACAGGAATGAAATATTTATAAGTTGGTTGCAAGCAATATAAACTTAGTATTTCTACAACAGCTTGTCCAGAAAGACATTCTTAAATGCTTGCTTACTGTAGCTCCTGCCATTGCTCATGAGCGATAGTGAAGCTCTAAGGATTTTAAATTGGAATGGGAAGATTTAGTATTGGCATACACAATAATTTGTTTTAGGTTGTGTAAATGCTTTTTAATGAAGGGCTTTGTTGGAAGGAGTTTTGAAGGTCATGTCCTTCCAAGTTTTCCATGCTCTTAGATTCAATTTTCAGAATTCAGGAGCTGCTGAACACCTTAAATGACTTCCTGAAATGGGGAAGGAGACATCAGCTTCTGAAGCTCCTCAAGGGATACAGGTAGCTTTGCCGCAGCCGTGCTCTTTCCCCTCTAGGTGCTTTTGATGCTATAATGCAAATTATGCCACCTTTGCAAAGAACGTGAAGTGACCAGACGGGGAAGACCACGTGTTGATTAGTGAATCGCTGGCTTCTGTGGCATCTGGTCTTAAGTGTAAGTAAGCGGTATAAAGAGAACAGGACCAAGAAACTGGGTGTCTTGCAAACCAGCTGAATATGTCACTTTGCCGGCACAACGTAGTGCTGCTGCAGATAACTCCAGGGCTAATTTTCCACAGAGGAGGCTGCCAAAAAAAGATTTCGGCTAAGGCTTCTGGTCCATTCCAGCACAAAATTAATCCAAGATAAAACTGCGTGTATAATTAATAGCTCCCAAAAGTTCTTTTAGATATTTATATATTTGCTATACGTTGCATTTGTTAGACTTGTTATTTACCTGTATCTGAAAGTGCATCAGACCCATGTGCTTCGTGCGATTGCACCCCAGGCCCTGCACCCCACCATGGTCGTTAGCAGATGTGGCTTTTTTCTGTCCTGTGTATGCAAAAAATACTGTCTCAGCCTGCATTTCCCCAGGGCACAGTCCACTTTTGTACAGTTTTGCCATGCTGTAATGGTAATGTAAATTTTTTTCCCTGAACAAGAGCTTCAGCAAGATAACAGAAACTGTTTCTCCTTCTGCACGACCTGCGTGTACGATGGGCGCGGGGACAGCAGCCAGGCTTGAGGAAGTGGTGGTGTTTTCATGGCGGTCGGTGGATGTTTGCCGTTCCTGCTCTGAGCCCGTCCTGCTCTCTTCCCGCAGACCCAGTATTTGCTTTTCACCCTCCGGGTCCCATGGGGTTCGTTTGCCCCGACTCTCCCCGTTGGGCAGAGCACATCCCTGAGCCTGCTGGTTACGCTCCAGAGCTGGGGCCAGGCAGAGGTGCTGGTGTCGACACCGCTTGCCCCAGCCTTCGTCACAGCTCCGCTGTGCTGTGGGCCGTTCAGTTATTCAGCCCTTTGCAGTCTGTCTCTAACACCCCTTTTCCATGGCGCTGACTTCCAAAGCCTGGCTGTCCCTTGGAAAAAGAGTATTTCCTCTCTATTCATTCTGAGTTTATCAGACATTAGTTTAGTCAAGAAACCCTTTGTTCTTTTCTTACAGATATTAAAATGGAATGACTAATCACTTTCTAAATCGTTTTATGATTGTGTATTGGCTACCTTAGTCCGGTCTCCACTAAGAGCAGCTCAATAATGCTTTCTTTGTGCAATGTTTCCTCAGATAGAAACATATTTAGACCTCTGCCTGTCTTCATTAACCTCCACCAAATCTGTTCAGTCGCAGCCCCCCCTAACAGCTCAGACAACCAACACAGACATTAACAGTTCGTACAGGTTCGTATCTGATTTTCTGTTTATGTCGTATCAGACATGATTAAAGCTTTCGAGTAAAATTGCAGCTAAATCCTGTCATAGCCTAGCCCATTATCTTTTTGTTCTCCTATTAGGATTTTAGGCATTTCTTTGACACATTTTTATTGCCAGATTAGGAGGAAAACACTTGACTTGTTTGCATCGTTCTCATTATGTTGTCTTTATAACATTTCTAAAAGAGAATAAATATAAAATATGTCTGTGTGTTGTGGTCATATTTCAGTCTGATGTTAATATGCTCCATGATTTTCCAGCCCACAGTTCTTCTAACCTTGTGGTGACAGTCACAAAACCCTCACACCTGCGGGGGGGCCCGGATGATGTCTCTGTCCTGGAGGTTTTATGTGTCCCACTTGAGTAACTGCCAGGACGGTGTTGGGTTAGAAACGGTCTCGTGGAGCCTGAGCAGCCTTTTGCACCACTTTTGTTCTTATTAACCCTGCGCTGGTGCTGGGGTCATTGGGATGCTTTTTCGTTACCTGGGAGTATGGGAGTCTCGGTTTCACATTAAGCTTATGTCATCCAGATCTACTCTTAATAATCTGTTGCAAACTCAGACTGTTTCATATCTCACTGTTTCGTGGTGCTCACTGAGCAGTACGTCACTGGGCACCATTAAACCATCCATCTGGGAAGCTCCTGCCACCCTGATTGCACCCAGCCCTCTTTGTCCTCCAAGAAACGTTTGCCCTTCTTGGAGATACGGTTACCTAGATGCTCATTTTGCTTCCTGTTCCCTCCATGTGATGACCCTTCTCACGCTGCCTGCTCCTCTGTGCTTCTTTGGTCACTTTTTGTTTGCAGCAATTCCCTGTTTGTTGATGTCATCTTCCATGACTTACAGGTTTGGGGTTTACGGGCGAGCGAGGTGGGTAGCAGGAATTAGGTGGATAGTGTGAAGCCTTTTGTGTCAGATTAGGAGGTGGTTTAAGAAGAATATTTTGTGAGTAATTGGCCGTGACTGCTGGCCTTGAGGAAGCTTTCAGCTCCTGGAGAGCTCGTAATCCCATCAGAGATCCCGTGCATGCTCCCCACTTGAATTGTTCCCGAGGGAAAGGTGCCGTGCTTTCCTCCATCTCACAAGTTTGTCCCTATCTAGGCAGCATCCCTCCCCTACTGTTCTCACCCAGGCCAGGGTGATTAAGCACTTAAATTGATTAATCAGATTTCTTGTGATGAGAACTACTGTCATTCATTAATCTGAATGGGATTATAAATAAGAGTTGGCAGAGAGGGGAGACAAACATGTTGACAGATAGACCTGCTGCTTTGAATACAAATGACACCACTGCATCTGGAGGGTTTTTGCTCCTGGCAGCCTCGGGATACAGCATCCCTAAAGGTAAAATTAGACTGAGATTAAAGTACCCCTGTATTAATAAAGAAATATGCAGTTATGAACAGGCAGCTACTGCGGGTGAGTGTGTGGGGCTGCATACCAATGATCCTACAGCAGGGCTGGGCTGTGGGGTTTGTTTCCTGTGGAATTCATGAAAGATTTTATGCAGTTAGTTGTAGTCTAAACTCGAGGATAACCCAATTGCAGGCATGTGGCTAATGCCAATTTGAGCAGTAAAGTGGCAGGCTAGCATAGGCAGCTCCTACTGCATCGTCCCGCAGTCAGCAGCACCGAAATTCCTATCGAGTTTTGCGCTTGTAGAGACGCTGTCTAGTGTTTGCTTTTTGAAGGAGCAGCGCCTTGGGCTTTCACCCCATGACTTAGTGCAGGACATGGTTCAGGCGACGTTGGAAAGATGGTGCCACCCTCCCCACGTTGCAGCTGGTGGCAAATTCCCACCAGCCGCAGCAGGGCTGGAGGCTCGCCAGGGGTTAGGAGGCTCTGCGTGTTGTTTCTCTCGTTGCAGAGCAGGAGACAGTATTGCTGCAGAGTGGACTGAGATTAAAGCTGTCGCTTCTTGTTGAACTGGCCTCATGCATTTCTCTTCATAAATATTTAAAGAATTCTTATTAAAAGAATTACCAGTATAAAAAATTAAGAGTTTGATAGCTGGCACGTAGCATGCTGTGGTGTTGTTTTAGTCTGCGGTGGAAGGTCAGGAGGCCGACGTGCTTCTCACCATCACAGAACGGAGAATTTCTCCATGCTGACACTGCCAGCACCTGCCTGGCCTCCCCAGAAATGGTGAGTGGGTTGGTGGCCGGGTCTGTGGCCGGGCTCCCTCCGACGGAGAGGCAGGGGCTTTGTGGGACGTGAACCACCCACGGAAAGGTTTGACCTTGGACTGTAGTTTGCTCTTGAGCTGCAGGCAGGGGCTGCACACAGTCAGCATCTCGACAGGGAAGGTGGGAAACCCAGCAGGAGTTTCTGCCGGGGCAGAAAACTTTTTCATGCATCAACATAATATGTAGAGAGTCTAAAGACTAGACAGAAGGGAAATAGCGCTCTGGAAAAATCAAGGGAAGATGCTAAAATGCATCACAATCTAGGGACTGCTCTCCTCCCTGCGTGTAAGGAGGACACAGCAAAGTGCCAAAGACAGGAGTCGTTTGCAGGGATCTGAGTGAGAAGTCTTCAGGTGAAGAGCCATAGTCTGCATGGCGGGACTGTGGTAGAGGAAGGTCTGAGGATCAGAGTGGGAGGGTGGAGGGACGTCTGCCAGGCATACAGTGTAGGATTGCAGGCAGGAAATGTAAATTTTGGAATTTGGGGCACTGAAGATGGGTACCTGTACATGCAGGTTTCTGCCCATTAGCCAGTGTTGTTAGAAGAATCATCTCTAACAGTAAGAAGGTGAAAACCCACAGTCCTTGCGATGACTTCAAATCTCCACAGAGGGAAAATAGGGTTTGAAAAGAACCCATTAAACATTTAAATATTTCATTAAATATTGAACATTTCAAAAATTGCTTTCTAACAAGTCCCGAGGTAAACAGAGCAATATTTGGTAACAAAAGCTGCCAGAAGTGACAAGGTCCTGCAGCAAGTAGAGCTTGGCTCTAGATTTTGCGGAGGTGACCCCTCCTCCCTTGATTAGCCATCAGACGAGATCCCGGGGCTCAGTCCAGAAACCATTATCCAGGTCTAACTGCTGGTGACATCAAGGGCATCAGGAGGGCTTGAAACACATCAGAAAAAGAGCCAATAGGATTCAAACGAAAATTCTTGCACCAAGCTGAATGCCTGAGCGGCGCGCAGCGCCACGGTGCTGCCCAGGTACACTGGGATGCTGCGGCCGTGCCGGCTGTCGCCCAAATCCAAAGGGTCGGGTTCTCTGGTACTGGGCAGCTGCACAGAAGTTTTAAGATGGTTTTTGTGATCTGCTGTCAGTATGTAGGGACTCCTCGCCCAAACTAGCAAACTATAAGCACTGAGATCCGAGCACCCCCTGGGGTGGTTCCTCGGCACTGCGGGGTTCAGCCGTGGTTACACCTCCCCGTTTTAAAAAGCCGAACCAGGGCTGATCTGTACGGGGAAATGTCGAGGTTGGTTTCTTGTCACATCCCCATCAGTGTGGTGTCACTGTGGATCACTTTGCCCTGTGAGAGCTGTCAAAAACCTGCTTCTCTGCTCACTTGGCAAAGCCCCTGTCGTTGCTCCCCCCTCCCCAGCTGCATCTTGCTGCCGGGGAGGAAGAGCAAGATTGATGGCATTAGGTTCCCCGTGCATGGTGTTGGCATCGAGTCGGGGGTTTTATAGCAGTACATTGGCTTTTCTCACTGAATTTTGATTAATGGAGCAGGCAGGAGCTGCTGCTGTCCCCAGCTCCTGTGGCTGACAGGGGCGAGCCTAATCTGATGTTTAAATGCATTTGGAATGTGTCCATGGCTTTAGCATCCCTGTCCTAAAGGAAGGACCATCTGCTAAGAGATAACCCCATCTCAGAGGGCATGTACTTCAGAGCTGTTTGCAGAGAGGTGACACACAAAATTTGAGGGTTTTCCCCGATGCTTGCTAATCTGGTGGCCAAGAGGCAGCTCGTGTTAGAGGCTCGAGGTTTTGGGTTGCCTTGCTTTTCCAGCCACGCTCTGCCCTGTTGGAGGAGATCGGCAGAGGGTTCTGTGGGTGCTTGTTACAGATACAGGTGGAAAACGGCACCTACACGTAAAACCAGTGTACTACTACAAACATCTAACAAAACTTCTCTGCTCATGATTTCTGTGAAATCCTGAGAAATGGGTTTCAAGAAGATTGGATAGTGTCTCTGCTGGGATACGAAAGAGTTGGTGAAAATAGTGGATAACAGTAGTATCTGTATGAACAGATAATGGAAATGCCTGTGATAGGGATGGGAGAGTAGGATTGATTGTTGCATTTTGACTGGTATCTCCAAAACACGGGTTACTGCATGAAGGATGCTGAGAGGAGAACTATAAACTGCTTTTCCATTTTCCCTTCTACGTCTGAGCAGTTTGCACTCCATGCAGCCTGCGGGTTTCGCATGGCTGCGTTCCTGCCTTGCACCATTCCCATGCGGTGCGGGGCTGCGCTGGCACCAGCCAGGCTGGGGGTAAGGGCAGAGCTTGAGTGGGCTCAGGAAGAGCTCCCACGAGGAGGCCCATGTGCTGTCATCAGGACAATGGGGAGAACGAACCTGATGCCTCGTTTAGCTTTCCCAGGAGGTTTGATCCACGGCAGCAGTGCTGCCACCGCAAGCAGTGTGCTGTTCCCCGATGGAAATCGGCGCAGCAGGTCTGAAATTGTCGGTGTCATTTCAGGAGGTCCCGTGCGGCGCGGTGGTGTGACGGGGATGTGATCAGCTGCGGGACTCGCGCGCGCTGCTCAGTGCCACCGCGAGAAGCGAGCGCGGCTGTGATGCCTTTCCACCCTCCCGCACTGCTGGTGTCACAGGCCATTGGCCCCGTCCCTTGTCCCTGTTCCTGTGGGAGTTTTGACGTCCTGCTGTGGGCCACAGGAAATGTTCTGTGCAATCTTAGGGCAGTCAGCACCAGGACTGGTCTCACATCCTCTATTTTGACAATTTTGTGCTTTTTTTCTTTTTTTTTTTTTCCCTGTTTGAACAACGTTGTGAGTTTCACTTGCCTGGTAGTTGGATTCCGTTATTTGGGGCGTGTTTTACTGCTGTTGCTGTGAGTGTGCTCACTTGAAGACTGTTCTGGGATTTCGGTGTGACTGCGGGACTGTCGGGGTGCTCACGCAGGGAGCGCGTGCCCTTTCCCAGCGGGTTCATTCCTCCCTCTCCAAAAGAAACACGGAGGAGAAATTGAGTGGCAGGGAGAGAGGGACGGCGGCACGGTGTCGATCCTGCCTGTGATGTCTGCGGGCTGCTGGGGGATTGGAAGTTGAAGCCTTACACCATAAAATTACTCAAGTATATTTTAATAATTTAGAGCCACAGGTCTTACGTGGTTTGTTCTCTAAAGATTGATTTAGCTTCTTATTAAGGGAATTGGGAATTCAGTGTGAAAATCTGAACAAAATCTAGACTTTTTTTTTTTTTTTAAAATATCCACTAGTGTAACTCATCAGGGAGAAGAATTTCAAAGCCTGTCCAACCCTATCTTGAATTTCTGATTCTCTTGCTTTCCTGTTTCCATTCCCAATGTGTTCTTGTTAAGGAAGAACACCTCAGCATTATTGTATTATTTTAAAATAAGCCACAATCACTTTAAGGAGCTCAGGACAAAAAAATCCACTAATACTTTGATTTTATTCCCCCCCTACCTCTGGTATTCAGAAGTTTGATAATGCAGGATGTGGACTGCATATAAATGGAAGGGTAGGCAGTTGTAATTGCACAACTCCCCCCCTCTGTCCAGAAAAGGCCCTGTTTTTTTCTTTAATGATCCATCGATTTCAAAAGGGTGCAAGATGAAGTGGAGCTGGCAGGGCCTGGCTCTCCGGGAGCGGCGCGGGGGCTGCAGAGGTGGTGCTTGTGGGGTTTGCACTCGGGGGAGCCGCGTGGGTCACAGCCCTCGGCTGGTTTGTGGGCGCAGCGGGGGATCCCTCAGCACCGCAGGACGTGAGGAGAAGGCCTGCGCTCTCTGCACCCCCAGCTCTGAGCACCGAGGACACGCACACCCCCCCAGAGGCGGCCGCAGCGTGCCGGTGCTGCGGCAGGCGATGCTGCAGCGCTGGACTGTGGCCGCTGCCGCCGCGAGCATCCTGGTCCCGCCACGGCAACGAGCGATCCCCGAGGGCTGGCGTCCGTGCCCCTTGGCCGGTGCTGCTGGGGGTTTCTCTGGGGCTGGGCTGATGCTGGCTCCCACGCAGTGTGGCTCCCGCGGGAGGTGGTGGCCGCTCACGTCTCAGCCTCTGTTCTCCAAACTGAAATCGATAAGCTGCTGAAGTGGCGTTTCTCCTCAGACGGTTCAGAAATGCCATTTCTTTTCTCCTGGCGATTTTGTAAACTTAAAAGAGAATCATGAAAAAAAATGTTCTCCCCTGTCCAGCCCATTAATTCAGCCTGCTCAGGACAGAATTAACCTTGGCAAGCCTTCCAGAGGAGAGAGTCATTCTAACCTTAAAAATCTGCTGATTAAAGCTGGTTTCAGGAATTCGATTTCACTTAATGTGTTGGCTGGGTGCCCAGCCTGGCATTAACATACCCACAGACACACAGGCCTCCGTGTCTTACCTCCCCAGGAAAAAAAACCAAAAAACCCAGCTAATGGAAACCCTCTTGCCTGTTTTGAGCAAGAATTCATTTTAGACTCCTTTAGCTCGAGGCATTAAGCGTGCCCTGGTTACCTGTCTCCTAAGGCCAGCCAGGGAGGTAATTGCATTCTCTAATGAGTTGCAGCATCGTGTTGAGCTGTTTGCGCCGACTGGGCTCTTGGTGGCCCTGACCCGGTGCGTGGCAGAGGGGCTCATCGCCACCCAGGTCAGGTGCAGGGCTCTGAGCGGAGCCAAGCGTGGGAAAAGCACCTCTGCACCTCTCCCTGTAAACCCACGTGTGCCGTACTGTCGAACTTTGGATTTTACGTCGTCTGACAGCGCTGAACTCATTAACCTTGAAAATCCTCCAAAACAGTGAAGCTCTGATTTCTAAGGTTTCTATTTATATCTTAAACATTGGTTTATGCCTTTTTATCTGAAAACTACTGTAGTTTTTATTGGCACCGTCACTCATTGTGTCTTTATTCCAGAAGCTGGGTTTCCAGCCCCAAAACATGAATCCAGAATGAGATTCCCATGCCATGCCACAGAGAGGGGGAAAAAAAAATAAAAATTTAAAAATCATCTGTATTCTGGATGTGTTGTGAATTCTGTGAATCATTAGGAGTTTCTTACTGGTTTGCTGAAATGTTGAAAAGCAGTTTTGTGGAGGTGGGAAGCTTTTATGTAATTCATTGTCGACACCCCTAGAGTTCTATGTGAGACAGATCTGGAGACATTCCTGCCTACCAAGTGCAGCGAACTGCGAGGAGCTCAGGGTCTGTACTTGTCATTATTTTATTTTTTACTTTAATCATGGTGAAGTTTTGATCGACTTCACAGCAGCTCAGGGTTATTGAGCCAAGCTGCGTGGGCCATGCTGGATGATGCTGGCTGTGACAGAGGCTCCTCCGGTGGCATGGTCCACACCAGCTTTCCTGTCCTTGCTGGGAAGCTGGCTGGACTGGGAGGTGCTGCACCTACCAAGCCACTTTCCAAAGCAGGGGGACCAGCTCTGAGTCAGCAGAACTGAGCATTAAAGACCTTTTAATGCAGCCCTGGTGCCGTGCAGCCAGGAGTCACTGGCAGGGATTACCTTAAGCGGCATCTGCTTTTCCCCAGGCTGAGTGGTGGGATTTAAATGTTAAGCTTTTCTTGGGATTCTTCTCTGCAGGTTTTTTTTCCCTTCTATTTTTTCCTCCCTGCTTTTTCTGTGTGTGGAATGTACCCTTGACACATTTAAAAACATTATTAATCTTTGTCATTTGTATTCTAAAAATACCTCGGCGATAGCAGCCAACAGCCCTTAAATCCGTTTTAATTCGGGGCGACCTTGCGAGCGGTGATCTCGGGGAGGAGATGCTGCCGCCAGCCTCTGTGTGTGCTCGCCACTAAGTGTGCGCGTTTAACGACAGAGCTCCGCTCGCCCCGTCACAGCGTGCCAGCCATGTCAGGGCTGGCGAGCTGCTGCTGGCACAGCGGTGTCACAGCCCATGAGGTTCCTTCCAGGCAGGGATTTTAAATGTAGATTTACCGGCCCCTTTGCGTTGTTGTGAACAGCCAGCATCCTGCACCAGGGGATGGCACGGACAGAGCTGTGTCCCGACTCGGGCTGGTACGCGGGCGGGATAACGGTGTCACTGGGACACTGAGCATGGGTCACCCCCACCCGCACCAGTAAAGCCTTGATGCCACACATCAGCCTTTGCATCGCTATTGGTGCCATGGCATCCCTGTCTGCAGAAACAGGCATTCGAGACCAATGGGACAGCAATTTAGTGATAAGTTCTTTCCAGTACCCATCTGCTTAGGTCCCACTTGATGGGGTTTAAAGTCTTGCTGAAGTCTGGCCGGAGCTGGGGCTGTCCCGTCCTGCAGCCGCTGCTGCCGGGAGGATGCTCAGTGATGGTTCCTGCATCCTGGACCAGTGAGGACCCCCTAGTAGGGTGCAGACAGAAATTCCCCTTAAAAATCCCTGCAGTTAGATTTATTTCTTTTTTCCTTCTGTAATGGCAGAACACTGGTGTGCCTAAAACACGTGTGGCCCACGATCTACCAGGGGAAATATGTGAAGAAAGCTGCGAGCAGACTGTGGGGCTGTTGCAGTCTCACATTTAAGGAAAACTAATCACCTTTGGTACGGGAGCATGTGTCATTGCACATACACCCGACCCCCACATGCCCTATATTAACAGCCAGCAGAGTCAGAAAATTAATATTGCTTTCTTAATAATAAACATATCTTGTGTACAGGAATCGTACTGGGATCTTTTAAATTAAACCCAGTTTGGTTTGTTTCGTTTACGCTGGGCTTTGCTTCCATCCCGTAGTGATGTTGGAAAGTTGTAACATACTGGAAATTTGATTTTTTCCTGCAGTAAGAATTCCTTAGCCTTACTGATTTCAGTTAATCAGAGAAGCAGAGTTCATTCAAAAAAAGCAGAAGAAAAAAAATCAGCCGTGTTTTGGCATTTTGCTATATAACATACACAACAGCAGTTATTTCAGTCTAAATTTTCAGTTTACATATCCAGGTGATAAACCACGGAAAAGAGATGTTTGTGTTGTGTTTTTCAAAAACTAAAAATATGTTGAAGCAAAGGTTAAAACACAGGTCACCAGACCCACCTCTGTGCTGCATATTGGGTTGCGGAGTGCCATGGGGAGGCTGCGTTTCCTCTGCCCGTGCCGGGGTGGCTGATCGCAGCAACCTGGAGTAATTTTCAAAAGAAAACTTTGGGGTGCTGTAATGTGGTGGTGTGTGTTGCCAGCCCTGGACCAACTTCAGAAATGACATCCTCTGTTGTGGGTAACGTGCTGCCAGCCCCGTCCCCGGTGCTGCCTCCTTGGGTGATGGTTTCCTTCACTAACCCGACTCTGCTTTCTCTCTTTTGTGTCCCTAGTGCTTGTACGGCTGCTATGTCCATTCCTCCATCATCCCCACGTTTCACAGAAGGTGCTACTGGCTTCTGCAGGTAGGATGATGACAAGTTCCTCTCTCCAGGGGTGGTCGGTGGAGCCCGGAGGACTGTGTTTGACTGCTGCTGGGGAGGTCGGCGGTCCCGTGTGTCACTGGGGGGATTTTGTTGGTCTGACAGCCATGGGGGTTTCTTAGTTGTGTGTTTCTGTACAGAGATATGATATATTTTGTCTGGATAAGTTTCTAGCAGACAGAGAGCTGATGCCAGCTCAAATGTTCCCTAAACAGAGGGTCAGCCAAAGTGAGACTTCTGTAAGGTTTTCAGGTGTTTTCCTGTTCTGAAGCCAGGCAGGCACAGGAGCTCAGGAAGATGACTGTTGTGTGGCACACAATGGTGTGGGGGGAAACCAGCCCTGTGGCTGCATTTGAGTTCAAGGTGAACCTTGTGGCCAGCCCTGCAGTGGATCTGCTTTCTTCTGGTGGGGAGCTTAATCTCGAGGGAGTTTTTTGGGGTCACTCAATGATTTTTCTTCTGGCTGTTGTGGGCACAGTGAACCCCTGGAGGAGTCAAGCGGAGTTTTCTTATTTCTGCAGGGTTTGGGTAGCGGCCTGACCCCCCCCTCCGGGGCTCCTGGGGCTGTGGTGGATGTGCTGGGGTTCACGTGTGGGAGTTTGCCCAGGGTGGGTGTTTGTGGGACCGAGATTCTAACCCTGCGTTTGAGGAGCTGTTTATATTATTGACTGGTTACTGTTACTTACAGAGTGGAAGCAATTAGTTTTCTTTTGGTGGAAAACAGCATTTGACACATTTTGTAATAATATTATTGTTTTAAAGATTAAGCACCTCACCTCCCCCCTGCCCCAGTCCTGAAAACAAACAGGTCTGAGGAAAGTGTCATCTGTTTCAAGAAGCAAATGGAAAATAATCCCTTTCCCCCCCCAGTTTTGCAATTGCACTTCCATATTAAAAACCAAGACACTGCTGCATGACAGACACCTCACGACCTGCAGAGGACAGTGCCCACACCCTGGGCGTAATCAAAGGGAACGTGCACAAAATGCCGCTGTCCTCCGTGGTGCTGATGTGTGTCTCAGCTCTGTTTGCACCCTCTGCATACAGGAGTTTGGGCTGGGCCTGGGTGGAAGCATCCTCCGTCCACCGCCCCGGGAGCTCGGGGAGGTGCCGGTTCTGCATGGCGTTGGACGGTGCTGCAGGTCCCCCCGTCAGCAGCACAGCCCTCAGCCCAGGCACAGTTACCACAGGCACTGGGAGGGTTCCAGTGTCCCTGAAGGGCAGCTCAGCTAATGGAATGTTTTCACCTAAACTGAAAATGTTAAGGAAGGCTCCTGTTCCCGGAGAAATTCAGGGCAGACAGCAGTCCTTCCTGTTAGATCCTAAGAGGAACAGATGACGCAGAATCAAACTGCAGAGCTCCAACCTAAAATTGGGCTGTGACCTTTATGGAGGTTCGCTCCCAAACCGCAAAGCTTTTTGCATTACCTTTGAGAGAGTATTTTGTAGCTTTGCCCATCTTTCTGTCAGGAAATTTCCCGTGATTTCAACCCGTTATCCAGCAGTGCGAGTGATGCTCGTGCAGCTCGAGTGCTCCCTGATCAGGGGCAGTCCCCAGATCCTGCTGCGTTGCAGGCTGGTCAGCCTGTGCCTGTTCCCCCAGAGGTCCTTCCCTCATAGGTCACCCCTCATCTTTAATTGTGACCTTTGTATTTCTTTCTGGTTTTGTTGTGTGCTGCCTAGTATTGCTGGCCTTGGCTGTTGTGGCAGTTAGCAAGCTTATACCTAACGAGCTGCATTGCATTACCATGGGACCTTCCTACCTGTGCCCTGAGGTCTGGCTCGTTCACCTCCGAAGGGTGTGCGTCAACATTTAGATGTCTTCTTCGCTCTCGTAATTGCTTTGGATTGAGAGGAGTGGATGGGACATGCGTTTCTTAGGAGCCTATTTGTAAAATGGGATGCAAGACATCTCGTTGTGGATGTAGTATACTGGTGTTCAGAAACAAGGACACGTTACGCCTTCGCTGTGGGAGGAACAGGGCTCTGTGATTCATGGCAGCATCTCCCAGGCATACACGGGCATCCTTCAATCATGTGCTCAAGGTTATGCAGCCGGAGAGAAAAGAGCTGGCCAAGAACAGATGACGCTTTTCTAATGTCTGTACAATGTTTCTGTTCAGCTCCACAGTGAATTTCAGGGGAAGATGGAGAGAGGGAGAAGGTATTTTGTGCATCTGCTTCAATCTTCCACTTCTACACCACCCAATAAATGACTTTGATATTCCAAAACGGGTACAGACAGGGCAATGTTTAACAATAACCTCCAGCAAATTGTTTCACAGAGGCAAATGGGTGATTTTTGCTTTTTTTAGAGTCATGTAGTACCTTTCTGGGACATGGAGCTCTCTGCCTGCAAGTCTCTGGTCAATAGGAAGTAAATACAATTAGTCTGCGATGCTGCCTGTGTTTTATGGGATGATCTTCCTCCAAATCCTATTGTCAAGTTAGATATTGATTAAAAATCCCCATGCAGTTGTTCCTGATCTTTTCTGACTAGCATTTTCAGTGTAAAGGCCAAGACTCAAACAAGCCACAGAGACCAGCAGTCTCTCTTGTGCATTTATGCTGTGCTGTAGCCATTAATTATATGGTGGTATCCAATTTCTTACTTAAACAACTTTGCGTTGTCGTTCATCCTTGCGACCGCGGGCTGGCGCAGAGCGGTGCTGATGGCAGGTCTGCTGGGCAAGGCACCACAGCTGAGGTCTCCTCCTCTCTACTCTAAGGGGGTGCTTTTTTGAGATGTTTCCAGCTTTTGAGACTCCTGGAGAGGCTTCAGCACACAGACTGGCCCTCCCCCCGTGCCGGGTTTGTTGGTTTGTCTGCCGGCAGGACCTGCCTGCACAAGCACCCATGCCATGCATGGTCAGACCTTCAGAATGGCACCAGATTTTCCATCAATGGAAAAAGGAGAGAAAAAAACCCTATTTGTACTCATAATGACTAATGCAGGGAAAATGTGGACTCTGAGATACAGGCAATTTTCAAACATTGGCACAGCAGAGCAGCAAAATGCAGTGTTCCCTTATGTGGACTGGTAATTGGCACCCCAGGAATTTAAAATTAATCTAACTGCCAGGCTCCCAGGGCTGGCTGCTGTTTGCAAAGGTTATTGGAGGCAGGCTTCATCTTCACCCGTGAATCACGATGCCTCTCTTGCTCCCTTCCATGCTTGTGCCATACAGCTGAAAACTCTGAGTTTGTTGGACAGGGATCGTTTTCCATCCTGCCTTTAGCAGACTCTGACATCTTTTTTAGTGCTGGTGTTAAGGTACTGTTGTTATGTTTGGAAAAAAAAAAAAAGTGCTGCCCTTTTTCTTAGTTAAGAAGTACATAAACTGTGCTATTGAAACATTCTAAAAACTTTTTGTGATCTTAGACAGTGGCTAAATATTAGTTCTTCATGACATGGGACAGAACTTCTCATATCACCATCTTTTCTGTAATTGTTTGCATAAATATGGGGTAAATGTGCAGGTTTTATTCATTTTATTATTTGTTTGGGTTTTTGAATGACTCCCCACTTTCTGCAGTAATTTAATAACAACAACAGTCACATCAAGGCGAGATGGGGAATGGATGGAGTGCTACCAACATGATAGGACATCCTCCTGTTCAGCTACAGAAAAATTGGAACAAAATAAAAAAAATATCCAGAAAGTATCAAGGCCTGAAATCAGTTAAAACATTTCATATGACATCTGTAGCTGTCCTGCAGAAATTTATTGTTCATTCTGTATTTTTGCCTCATATTTTTTATTGTGTCCCAAGCAAGAGGAAAACTTCCCAATTTTTTTGGATGGTGCCCTGGCAGAGCAGCATTTCCCTGTCTGATCGCTTGTGCTGTGCTGCATCAGCAGCATCTTCCACATCCCTGGCTGGAGGAGCAACAGGCAGCTTGAGGATTTCTGTCTTTTTCAACATAAATTGGAAGCATTACAATCTCATAAAAATTCCTGAGACTTTTGCTTAGTAATGGGTTTTTATCTTTCAGTTGGGTAAAATAGAAATGACTGGGCAATAAAGCACCGAAGATCGTGCACTGCATGTGGGCACTTGAGCTCGGTCCCATATTGTCAGGGAGCAAGGTCTAAGCTAGGCTCTCAGCATAATGAGCCTTTGTGGTTTTCCTGATGGGAATATGCACTGTTGCTGCTGAACTAGCACATTTCCCCAAAGTGACTTTTAGCCTATAAGCATGTGTTGAAGTATAGCAGAGTATGGCACAGGGTACCTAACCAGTGGTAGCATGGTTCAGCATCCTGAGCATCACAGCACAGATGGGCTGGGTGACCTTGGGACAGCGGCTGAATGGTCTGAGGTCCAGTGTCCTGTGAGAGTGACAGTAGTGATGGCACTCATGACCTGTGGAGGAGGCTCTTCAGGACCGACAGCCTTTAGCACTGCTGACTTCTGCAGTGTCTTCCTGCGCAGTCTCTGCCCTCTTGTAGAGCCTGTTACTCAGTGCTTCCCATAAAGATAAGGAAATCCATAAGAGAATTTAGAGGTAAAGGGGTATAAAGTGGTATTTATTGGTAATACATGGTCAGAGGCTCTGGGTATCTGAAAAACGCAGAGCACGTTGCAGGCAGAGCGCCAGCTGAGATGGACCACGATACCGAATGGGCAAACTCCTACAATGCAGCCACAAACAAGGTTGAAAGGAAGAAAAAGTCCTGCCTGAGGTGGCTCCTGACTGCTGTAATGCTCTTCCGTGCCCTCCTCCAACCCGAACTTTGGCTTCTCCTTTGGAGGTGGTGTGATGGGGAGAAGCTAACTCACAATAAAAATGAAGCAAAAGCCACAACACTGCCGGCTGTGTTGCTGGAAGACCTCTCCTCTCCCTTCAGCATCAGAAGCCTTAGAGGAACCATTTCTTTGAGAGGAGCCAGCTGCTGCAGGTCTGCTCTTTGTCACCTCTCTCCAGATCGCTTCTGCATCTCCCCACGGCCACTGTCACTGCCAGCTCTCATGATGGGCACTGAGGGTCACACACGGTGACAGTCGCTCTCTTCTCCCCAACACTCGCACCCGCTTGCTGCCTTCCAAACGTCCCCTGTGCTCTGCAGCTGAGCAGCGGCAGCGCCTGCACCCTCTGATTCGTGCTGGCTGGTGATGGAAGTGCTTGCAGCTCGTCTCCTGGACCGGTGCTTGGGCAGCGCAGTTGCTGTCCTGGCTCGTAGCTGGCTGATGTGCAGCTCCTCTCGGTCAAGACACTTGCACCCGCAGTGACACCCTGCACTACCTGGGGTGCTCCTGCTGAATAATATTCTGGTTTCCACTTGCCTTCTCATCCCCTGACTGGCTTTCAGAGCAGTTGCGTCCATTGAAACCCACCTTCCATCTTAGTCTTTTTTTAATACAGACGCACACACACTCTATTCAAGTTGAAGGCTATTTTTGCTTCATTTTTCCTCCTTCAGGTTTTCCTTGCTCACTGAGGTTAGCTTCCCATACAGTCTACACCTTCACTAAGATTAAATTCCATCTGGGAGAGCTCATCACAGGCTGCCTTCCTCCCAGCCGTCTCCTTCCTCTTCCTAAGAACGAAGCCGTCCTGTGCACCATGCTCCAAACCCTCCGTTTAGTTTCACAGAAAGCACATCCCGTTTGCTGTTAGGGGAAGGACAAACATTGGAGGGAACAGTGTCTACAAGAGCCCTCTCTTTTGGGAGAGCCAGTAGTGCATTTGTGTTTTACACCCATCCTTGCACACCAGGCCATGAAAACAAATCCGGATGTTGCTTTCCTGAAGAATGTTTTTCATGACAAAATCTGTAATAGATAAAATTGAGCTTGCAGCTCAGGCTGGGCCATACCCTTTTATCAGTCTGGATACCTGCAAACCAAAGATGTGTTTTGACACCTGCAGGATGAGTAGAATGGGGCTGTGGAGAAAGGCAGCAATAACCCTCTGCTGACGCTCCAGTGGAGGGGAGGCGGAGAGGATTACAAACGAACTGGTATCTGGGAGGCTGGAAACATTTTAGCAGGAGTGCTTTATCTTTTGTAATGTTTATATAAATTATTTATTAACACACTTGCTGCATTTTCCTGAGAAATTGGATAGAAAAACAAAATGTATAGCCAGCAGATTATATTCCAGAAGAAAGACGCCAGTGATTAAAAAACAATTTCCAACCCTCTCAAACACATAACTTTATTTTAGATGAGTAGTCTGCTATTTTTGTATCACTCTCCACCATTTTAAAGAAAATCCCAGATTCGTTCCCTAGATATATGAGGAGACTGACATTAATGCGAGCAAAGTAAAAAGCAGTCAGAGTGCTGTAGTTGTTGCTGAAATAATCTGTTGTCATTTATGGAAGAGATGCATTTCCCAAACTGCTGTGGGACGTGCCTGGGTTGCTAATCAAGAGGAGTTATTACAGGGGCGACGTCAGAGCCCCAAACACGGCTAGCCCCCACGCAGAGGGGAAGCAGGTTCTATGCTTTTGGCTCTGGGTGGAAATGATGCACCATTTGTACTTTATGCCTGACTGGGGGGGTGGAGAGCGTCTCCGTCGCTTTATGGCGGCTGCCGAGAGCCGGTGGTGCAGCTGTGGGGGCAGCCCCTGCCTGAGCCAGCAGCAGCGTTTCCTGCGTGATCCAGGCAGCACGGCGCAGACGTGACGCCGGCCTCATGTCAACAGCCTCTCCTCTGCCCGTCCCCAGCAGCTTCTACAGGAGCGCCTGTCTTACCAAAATGCATTTTGCCCTCATGAATATAAAGGGAACTGAAAGCAAGGCTGGTTCAGGGGAGCCTGGGGACCCTGCCGAGGACCCCGCTGTCGCTGGGGAATATCAGCATCTTGACAGTGGCACCCAGAAGTGACACGGCTGGAAACCAGATCGCTTTTGGTCAGGCATACACCCACCTGTTCACCCAGGAAGACCCCAGAAAGTGGGACTGTGCATCTTCCCAGATTCTGCTCCAGTTTGGATCGGTGATGCTATCACCGAGATACCCTCACGGCAGGGATCGCAGTGATGTGACAGCACAACTCAGCTGGAAATTAAAGCAAACCACAGGCTCCAAGACACTTATTAATATGCTCTGTATACTGAGGATTAGGCTTTTGGTGACACTTAAATTGAATTCTAATGCTATTTTGAAATATATAATACACTAAATTTACTTCACCTCAGGTTTGAGTTAATGGTTTATTAAATTATACACCTTGCAGTAGCAAAGCTGTTGCCTGGTGTAGGACACTGAGACTTGCAGTAGCAATGCAGCAATTTTGCTGATCTCATCCACATCCTCCCTGGCCAATTATTAGGTCTGCAGGTGCCCGTGAATGTATTACACTGTCGGCTGAAGTTTTACCATCACCGCAGAGGCATAATTGGGGGATTGGGTTGGAAGTTTTGTAGTGAAGCAAATTGCAATTTGAGTTTAGAGATTTGGAGTTCATTTTGGCGTGGGCAGCGGGAGGACTTGTAGCAGATGCTGCCAGGACTAAAGTCTCTCCTTCTAAGGCAGAATATCTTTTTCTTTTAATGTGCAGTGTTTTGGCCCGCAGTGAGTTACCCCCCTTTTGTATTTTTTCTGTTAAGGCATGCTTTTATAAGTGTTTTGGATAAATCACTTCCCAGGTGCCTGCAGTTTTGAATGCTTTTCTTGCTGTCCTTCTGCCTGCGTGAACGTCTCACTCATTACCCCAGTTGCTTTTATTCTCAGAATCATCTTTTATTTCTGAAGGAGTGTCTGTTCCTCTTCTAATGAATGGTTGCCTTGGTGTCCTGCGTTGCTGCTGCCTACCGCAGTTAATGAAACTGCGATGCCTCTTCTGTCCCACCCTGCCCCACTGGTACGAGGACGCTCTGTCCCCATCACCTCCTGCAGCCACCGCCTTTATCACTGCATCCCTCTCACCCATCCACACCCATGGTGATGTCTCATGTCAGACCAATGGATGGGAAAGTGGCCATCACATATGTGAACATATATATGGTGCACTACCCCTAGTGAAAGTCAGTAAAGGTTATTAAAAACAGCCCTGAGTTCATGATCTGGGCTATAAAATGCTGCGCTCACCTCTAAAGCCCTGGGAATGGTGTATGCAGACCACGATCTTAGTCCTCTGTGAGATCATTCGATGGTTTTCTTTAACGTATTAGTGAAGGGGCAAAGGCTGGGGGAGAATGACCTAAATGGCTTTCCCTCCTGAGCAGGCGTTGTACCTCAGGGCATCATTTTCTGTGTCAAGGAAAAAGTGCAAGATTTTTCTTATCATGCATTTGTTTCAGTTAAATGTCAGCCAGTTTGCATCTGCTCCTCACGCCGCCACAAGACATATGTCGTGTGACAGCCTGCTCGCTCGCGCCGGAGTTATTAGCCAGCAGCAGTAAAGAAAGCACAATTTCGATAGAGTAAAATAGAGGTCGAGGTTTTTATCAGTTTAGTCTCTGTAAAATGGGATGGCCTCTTCCTGGGAAATTAGGTTTCCCGATAATGTAACCAGCACAAAACAAGTCTATTGGATTGAATGTGTCTTCATATTGTCCTCATGACTGGAAGTAGTTTCAGAAAAAGCTGAGGAAAAGGGGTTATCTAAGGATGGTGCACACTGTCGCGTGTGGTTTGGCTAAAATGGGTGAAGATCAAGGAAACCCACTTCAAGAGGAGAAAAAAAAATCCAAACTCTGGAGGAGTCATGCGAGAGTGATGAAATCCAGAGTACCTGGGGTGGTTGAATGGTACTGGATGATTGTCTAGGGTTCAAATACTTTCCACATAAAACAGGCCTGCGCTGCTAACTTGGAAGCTTTTCTTTCTGATATTTTGATATTCCGTGGAAAAGCAGCGCTCGTGCCCTTGGCGGACCCGGAGTTTGTCCGAGTGCAGCGTGAGCCATAGGCGGCTCTTCACAAGCAGCCAGCAGGAGTGCCGAGCAGAAGAGAAAACCAATGTGCCACTTGGTTATTTCTCTTAGAAATGCAGAGAACGCTCTCAGTTTGCGATAGATCCGTATGGAGATGGGAGATACGGGAGATGCTCTCGACCTGTCTCATTCCTTTTGTTCATTAGTTAATGTGTCCGTGGGTAGCAGGGTCACCTTTTTATTGTGTTAAGACAAAACTAAGTATTTTGGCAGAATTGTGCCAAGTTTTCGAATAGGAGATGGTTCTCAGGGAGAAGGCTTTACTTTTATTTATCTGTCAGTATCACCACACTTTGGTTTTGTTCATCCCTCAGTTCAAATAGACCCTTGTTGTAGTAACAGGGGACACACACTACCACCCCAGTGCCACGTACTGGTGAGGAAGGAACCATAATATGCAGTGCTACCATTTAGATGTGCTAAAGGCTGTTTCCTGACAAGAGAGACTAGGGCTGAAAGAGGTTTTGTAACTTCTTTAATGCATTTAAAAACCAAAACAAAATGCCAGCAACAAAACAAAAAAAACCCCACGAACCCTGCCTGATTTATTGATGGTTAAAGAAATGGTATTTTTCTTAGGTCAGAAGTACTTGCTCTGACAAGAGAAGGCTGTTCTAGAGCTTTACTTTAAACATATGGGATCAGACAGGTTAATTAAAACCTTGGTTGCAGCAAAGGTCAGCCAGCAGCGAGACAAACTCGTGAGTGCTGCAGCCTCATCGAGGAAAGAATGGGAGCTGTGGAGGAAAGGAGACATGCAAGAATATTGCCTCATGGACTAAAACCTGCACAATAATATTACATTGCAGACTAAAACTTGCAAAATAATATTGTGTTATGTACTAAAACCTGCAAAAGAAGCTGTGGGCATGTCCCACGCCAGGGCGCAGGAAGCAGGTGGATCTGCTGGGATGCTGCAGCGGTGAGAGCCCCGTGCCCATCGTTATACGGAAGAACCGAATCACTGTCTGCAGCCTTCCCCACTCATGGCAGAGGCTCCCAGTGCTGTCCTGGCTGGAGGGACAGCACGCACATCCCTGTGTCTGCAGCCTTCCCCACTCATGGCAGAGGCTCCCAGTGCTGTCCTGGCTGGAGGGACAGCACGCACATCTCTTTCTCAGATGCCCTTTTGCTTGGCAGTTGTGATAATCACTGTATATAATTCAGCAAGCCATCGCAGGCACTTTCTGCTGGAAAAGGGAAAGAGGAGGCTGCCAGGATTTTCACCATTCTTCATTTATATTTGTTCCTGGCACTCTTTAAGAGCCGGCAGCAGCAGCTCCGTAATCGCAGCCTTTATTTACGAACGCAGAACACTTGTGCTTCTTTCTCTCTATAACGTGCACTTGAGCCACTTCTGTAGGGATGTTGCTCTTGCTGAGATACAGCACTAGTGTCCATAGTGCCTTCAGAGTGCAAGGAGGACCTTCATCAGGTGTGGCTCAGCCAAGCATCACCTTGTGCTTCAACCTCCGTGGTCCAGTACAGAGGCACGGTCTTTGTGGACACAAATAAATCTCTCTTTATAGTGCCTACGTACAGCTATTTAATACTTTGGAGAACTGTTGCCTTTCTGAAACACAGCAGTCAAATTTTGCTCATCTGATGTGTTTGCATTTCATGCATCTGTCCTGCTAGGAATTCTCCTTATGTGCATAGTGTAAAAGTTGCTAGGAAAAGAAATACATGTAGTAAATAAATCCCCTTTTCACCCTACAGTGAAGAGAATGGAGCCACAACAGTTTTGCTGTGAATGGGTTGAGCAAGGTGCAGAAATCAGCCCTGAACTCCTCCTGCAGTGCTTGGCACTTGCACAAATAGCTTGAGCCTAAACCACCGTTATTCTTTCTGTTTTATTGAACGTTAAATCCATCACAAAAATATGCAGAAAGAAAAATGAATGCAACATCTTTCAAGGTCACTTGTTTCCGTGGAGGCGGTGTGACTGCACTGGGCTCTCTGCAGCAAGGCAGCAGCGGTGCAGGAAACCACACATTGCTTAGTACCAATCCTGTGACAACGTTCTTCTTTTCATGGAAACACAGAGCAAATACATCCTGTAACCTGGATAAACAGTAATTATAACTGTTATAGAATGTCATCTCCCCTCTGCTGTTTACTGACCTTCTCTTCAGTGTCACTTTCTTCTCGGGAGCCCAGGTGACCGAACATCCCGGGAAGGCCAGCGCACGGCCCAGACCCACTGCAGTTCTGGGAGGTGCTCCACTTTGGACCTGTTTAATATTTACATTCTGCTGACAATCTGGAAACCTTTCAGAAAAGATGTTTTTTCTGAGTTCACCTTGTAGTCATTGGGGGAAAAAAAAAATTACAACTGTTAGATGTTGGGAAGCTGCTAAAAGAAGTTATCTAAAATAGCTTTTCTGTCTGTAATATCATTTTAGATCCTAGAGTCTTTCCAGGCTCAAAGTGACCCGTAATCTTGCTTGTACAGTGAGAAACATCATCCTTCCAGGGAACTATACCCTCATTTTGGGGTTTTGTAGAATCAAACATGAAATCCATTACAGATTCAGGAATTTATATGACCAATGTAATTTTTGGAGGGGCAACTCTGAGTTTGGAGAAAGAATCAGTATCAAATTGGGGTTTTAACAGCAGTTTGCTGAAATCATAAGAATTAATATAATGAGCTAAGAACATCAGTGGCTTTAAAATGTCAGCTTCTTCATAACTTTGCTAGATGTGAAGCAGACCGAGGGACTGTCTTTAGGCATGGCAGAGGGTAGGTAATCTGTCCCCCTCGCTGTGACCTTCAAGTGGAGCATCCCTCTGGCTGAGGCTTCCTGCAGCCTCCGGTGCTTCGGGGACTGGGGCTGCATGGGCTCAGGTTTCCAGCCTTTGGTCAGGTTGCAGGGGAAGGGAAGGAGGGGATGTGAACTGGACTTGATTAAAAAGTGCTTTTGCTTTTTCTCTTGAAGGATATTTGCAGTGAAAACTGTACATCAAATTTATGCTTCTCTCATATGATTTTGACTGGGTTTAGTGCACAAATTCTCAGTAGAAAATGTATTCAATAAAAATTTGATGTGGAACTATAGCTCAGCAGAATCTTTTTTAAGAAATCCAGCTCTGGAATATTTATTTTGTGTCTAGTTTCAGTTTTAGTGCCTATTCCTTCTGCATGATGCCCTCGTTTTAGCCTGCTAACGGCCCTTCTCACGCCCGGGTCTCAGCGTCCAGCGCTGACTGGAGCGTTTCTGCAGCGCCTGCCAGTGCAGTTTTTGGAGGAAGGGCTCCTTAAGGCTGCTGCTGTTGGCTTTTTCTGTATGCAAATCCATGTGTTTTGTTAATGAAGAGAACTCACTTGAGCAGGGGGGCTACACCTGTGGCAGGAAAAACGTCACCACGCTGGTGGTGGGCAGTGATGACCAAAGAGGCACAAAGTAACTCTCCAGACATAAATCCCAAGGTTGAAACCTCTGCTTAGCATTGCAGGGGCACTGTGAAGATTTCTAAGAGGTCTCTGGCCCAGTGTACTGCAGGAAAAGGTATCCTGAGCAGGGAGACTGTGCTGCCCCATGGACTGCCATCTCCTCAGTACGTTCTGACACAGAGCTGGAGGCTCAAAGCACCAAGAGCTTTTTCCTAATGTTTAGTGATAAACCTTTGTCTCCTGTGAGTAAACAATCTGCTTGCTTTGCCACTTTTTTTCAGTTTAAATGGGAGTATGCAGAAGCCTTCTTGCCAAAACATCTATTACGTCAAACAAAACTGGAGGGTTTGAGTTGGGTTCCTCTAGTCTTTTTTCTTCTTTATTTCTAGTGTTCTCATATCAAATTTTCACTTGAAAAATACTGCCCAGAGGCATGGGAAATGGCACATGGTTTTATGAAATACGCCCCCATCCTAGGATACGCCATGTTTTTATTTTGTGACAGTCCAGGATTCAGTGCGTGGCCTAAATACTGTGGCATCCTGTTTGATTTTTGAATTGCTGGATGGACCAGCGGCTATAGCTCATGGACAACATGACCATTTTTCCTTGTGGTTTACCCTTTTTCTAGATTACTGTCTGTAAGTTTCAAAATGGAACAGGATTCCTCTGTGGTTTATAAATTAGGGCCATATTACAGCAGCACCCAATAGTCCTGCTATATTTTAGATGGTGTCAGGGTTTCTATTATAAACCTCATTTTTCAGAGGTTTATAGCTCAGCCATAAAAATTCACTGTATGCTGGGACTCAGAACGTAACAGCTGCATCTCAGCCATGCAGAGGATGTGTTTGCATGTATTTTTTACAAGCAAAACAAAGCATGCTTTGTGTGTATGTTTATATAGAGAGGACTAGATAATAATATTTAAAACCAGTGTAAATGTATCCTAACTTTTGATTTCAGAGTTAATTGCTTGGAAGTTAGGAGATGTGCCCTTTTTGGCAGCCAGTGGAGATTTAATTCTTCTTGTTTGCCAGCCTGCTCTGTGTGCTACGACAGAATGCCGTTACAGGAATAACAGATAGGAGTGTAATTAAAGACTGTCTTGGCTTGCTTGTGCCCAGAGAGCCTGAGCACGGCTGCTGCCCTTGGGGAGGGCACGCGTAAAATGCCAGCTGACAGCAGGAAAGACTCTGTCATCTCGAGGAGGAGGTGGTGGAGGATGTGCCTGGAGCCCAGCCCCACTCCTCTCTCTCCATCCCTCCGGAAAGGGCCGGGGCAGCTGGCGTGGAGGTGCCTGGGGGTGTGGGAGCGCTGCCGGAGAGGGATGCTGAGGTCTCTGCACACAGGCACCTCTCCCAAACACCCTGTGACGCTGCAGTCTGGTGGTTCAGGGTGGGTTTTTCTTGAACTAGAGTATCAAGACAGGATGCAACCTTTTTGAGGGCAGAAGCTAACGGATCTGCTAATAGCTTTTGCTTACTTGGAGTAATTAGCTAGCAGCAATATTAATTGTAAGGGCCATTCTTACTCACCAAAGGGTATCTAGCCAACACAGTAACAATTGTCCATAAATATTTCTGCTTTACCAAAAGAAGCCTTGAAAACGGATTTGCAACACAGACTATACCTCCAATCTTATCTACATCCTTTGGATGTAGGACCTTTGAACGTACAGAATCAGTAGGTTTCTTATGTTGACATATGAACAAGATACCAACAGCCTCCTTTTAATAGCCTTGCATAATGCATACACCTGCTCTACTATAATTTGCTGCATTTCAATAAATAAGGTAGCTGAAATGAATGAAAAATGTCTTTCCATGGTGCTGCAAGTACTCCTGTCGAAAGCAAACAAAAAGGGGCGATTTGTGGCCCCAGGCTGTGTGCAGCCATCAGACGACTGTGAATATGTCTGTGAATGTGCAGTTCAAACAGGCAACAACACAGAGGCGGTGTCAGATATACAGACAGCCAAATAATGAAGGAAGGATATGTATTTGGTCTGAATGATTAAAAAAGAAAAAACACACAATCTGCATGTTGGCAACCTAACATCAGCTAAATGCATCTTTTGTGACACTTTGGCTCTCGTTGGCTTTCCATCTGTATGAGTTTTAACGTCAATGTCAAATACGCCTGTCTTTAAGCTTGTGTTTTTCTGTCTGTTAAGGCATTTTGACCTCTGGCCCTGTTAATTCTCACTCCAAAATTCTGCCTGGTAAGCGGCGCCCGATCAGATCTCTCTCTGTAGTGACAAGAATGGATCCCGAGCTGGTTTTGCTTTAAGAGTCGTATTGAGTTACTGCAGGGAGCACATTTCTACCACCTCTTCCCCAGGTGCTCCTCGGTATTTCTCATCTGAATTCAGACCTGAGTAACAACACGCTGTGTGTGAGGTGTAATGAGAGGGAACCTCGTATTGTACAGCGATCGGGGTGTTACACTGCAACTCACCCCTCATCTGGCTTCCTGCACCACGCACGCGGCCAGACTGCTTTCATCAACACACTTCCACAGCCTCATTGATTAATACCATGTTTTACATTTCATTTTAATAAAGCCTTTTCATTACAGAGTTGTTCCCACAGTAGGAACAATTGAAATTCTTTGTGAGAGCATTATAATTAAGCTGTAGTGCAGTGGGGAGGAAGGTGTGTCTGTCTATGCTGTCTGGTTGGAAGGGCGATCCCAGCAGACTCGGGCAGTGCTCCTTTGGCTTGGGCTGTGGAAGATTTCTATCCAAGAGATACTGCCTGTCCACAGTGTCTCACCTTTCCTTGCCATAGGTTTCAGTCTCAGGTTGTATTTCACAGGCTGGAGAGATGGAAAACAGCCTCTCTAAGGAAGTAGTTCCCAAATTTTTGGCTTGCCGGACAATTGCAGCTCTCAGACACGTGCTCAAGGCTGGCCAGGGCAGTGACGGGGAATCAGGTGCTGTTGCTGAGCTTGGTTCTGCAGGTTATTTATTTACTATAGGCTGTAGTCCGGGGCTGTTCCCCGCCAACACTGCAGTGAGGCTGAAGGGGTGAGAGGTCTGCCATATGGAGCCCATTTGGGGTGTTTCTTCAGTTTACTATAAAATGCCAAGAGTGGCAATATAGGAGGTAAAATACTTGGTTATGTTGGATCTGTTGTGGCTTGCTCCTGCACCTCAAAAATTGATATGCCTCATGTATATACAGCTGTTCATAATACAGGGATTTGTTTTGATAAGCATAAGGAAACTGGGGTTCACCAGGAGGTTAAAGCATCATGGTTCAAGAAAGGCAGCTCAGCAAGAGGAATTAATTAAGTTGTGTCAGAATTACTTGTGAATTCGGAAGCAGATTTTTATTTTCTCTTTGACAAAAAGTAGGGTTTATAAAATTAGACAAAGCCTGCCCAGGAGGAGCTGTTCTGTTCCTGCCTCTGACCTCAGGGATGCTTATTTACGAGCTATACAGCAAGAAGAGTGAAATGCTTCATTAGCAAGCAACATTGCATGTTATCTGGAGGAGATCCTAATGGAGTAAATTAGGAGGGAAACAGCTGTTGCTTTCTGTCTGGGTTTTAGTGCTCAATCTGGTGCTAATTCTGGCCTTTTCTGACCTTTTTATATGTCCCTTCATCCTAAATATGAGACATGTTTTGTTCATTAACTGTGGATGTATGTTGCAACCTTTGAACTGAAATGCTTCAGTGTTCATCTCTACCCTCTAGAGGAGATTTGTTCCTTTCTTATTTTCCTTCATTCCCGAGACCTTACAGACAAAATGGTAGAGGTGGTGTTGGAAGGAAATGAGGCCGAGAGGCAGGAAAATCCTGAGCCAGGCAGAGAGGGAGATGTGTATATATACACGTGTGCATATGTAAGATGCAGAGTTAGCCTTCTTCCCCCTTTTGTATAATAGTTTTATCATTTAAAAAGTAGCTATAACTTATAATGGAAAATTAAAGTCTTGGTTTACACAAAATTTGTGGCACATTTAGGAAAAAATATTTCTTGTAGCTTCACATCTAAATATCCATGTTTGGTGCAAAGAGAGGTGGCATGCAGAAATTCTCATCCTAAATCATACTTTTTCCACCAACCGACACAGCACTGACAGGCACAGAGCCACCCAGCTGCTCTGCTGACTTCAGCACAAGGTGCTGCTGCTCCTGGGCCCTTCCTGCTGCAAACAGGCTCCCCCCCCGCTGGTGAGGAAGAGGAGCAGGAGTTGGTGGGTGATCTCCATCCGATGTGGGTGTGTTGATGCTGTAAGCACCAAGTTGCAGCTGTCATCACAGTTGCAGAGGAGTTTTGTTCAAGGCTTAAAACACTTGGTCAAATTAATGACTAAAAATGTCAAATGTGTCCACAGCTAATTATTCATTAGATGCATAATTAGTATGAGATGATCATGACATTTTACTGTTATTAATTTTTATACTCTAATAGGAATTAAATCAGTCTACGATCACAGAACACCAGTTTGAACTCTGCACTGGAGGTGCCTGTTGCTGGGCTGGGGAGGATGCTCTTACGAGCCCTTGCTGCCAAAGGCTGTGTGTAATCAGCATTATCCTGCCCTCTTCAGTAGCCAGGATGCACATGGGAAGCACCATCCTGCAGGGATTTGGGGGTGGGCCGTGGGCCTCGCGGCAGAGAGGGAGGTGCAAAGCTTGCAGGCAGCTTGTGAAAAAGAAGACAAAATGACTGAAAGAGCTGGGATTTCATGTGGGTTTGTTCTGAAGGAAGTGGAAAGAGCTGGCTTTGGAGAAATCCTCCAGTCACCTGGTCAGTCATTACTTTGAGGTCCTTTGAGGAGGGGTACCCTTAAGTTTATTGCAAACAGTGGACAAAATATTTTGCATTATAGCACACCTTATCCCTAGAGTGTCTATTCTAAACAAACACCTTCTCCCTCTTCTGACCAGAAAAGACTTTCACTTGGCAGTGGTTTCCCTAATTGTATCTTCTTTCAGTCCTTGCTGGGAAACATGCCTTGCAAATTCAGTATTGTGATTAATTTATATGAAGGATGCAGTGTTGAGTTTCACAGCTTCTTTTCCCTCGCAAATATATTCAATCCTCAAAGGACGTTTAGAGCTTTTACGCTAGCAAAAATTTGGGATTCTCTAGCAAGTATAAAAACAAATAAGCCTGAGATGCAGCATTTCTGTGACAAGTGTGTTTTCATGCTATACTGTGCCACTGATCAGTGTTGAGACACTTCTAAGGAATCTCTCTGATGGTTGTCCATCTTCTGCCTCCCTCCATTTCACATCAGAAGAACACAGGAGATGCCAAATCAGGAACCTGGGCACCTTCCTGATTTGGCCAACCCAGCAGTCTTAGAAGAGAGTGCATGGAGGCCAGCTGCTATTAAGCAAGGACTGCTGGTGAGAAAATCTTCCATCTCTCATGCATGGACTCCAGTTCTCTTTCTGCAGTGAGCGTCCTCCACTGTCTCTCACGGATGCCTCATCAGACCTGTTCTGCAGGTCCTGATGAATCTTTCCAGCACGCGTTGTCTGATGAGGACAGCAAACTGACTTATACATGACCATGGCAATAAAAATACAATGATGAAGGGACAGGTGCCAAAAGAGAAACATTCTTTAGCAGACAGAAATAAAGTTGCTGCAAAATTAGGTAAAAGTTCAGGAATATAAGCATTTTGGAACATAAGCCCTCTTAAAATATATTTCCTAAGCATATTTCATAAACTCGGCAAGTTCTGCTGCTAAAGATTCATGGTTCTGGGGAACATATTAAAAGACCTGTCTCTGCAAATGATAATTCCTCAGGCAACAGGAATTTTCTTGCATGGATGTCTCCATTGACGTGGGGAGTGACCCAGACAAGGGAACAGTAAGTGCATTGCAAGCATAGTTCAATGCATTAACTGCAAACAAGTAATTAATTCTGCACATGTTGATTTTTCAGGCATTTTGTTCTGAGTGTTCATGCTGTTGGGTTTCCTGAGATCAGTTTTCAACTTCCTGCTGTATCTCTGCTCTAAATAGAGAGTTGTGGGATGCAGGTAGACAGGCTGAGCCTCCTAAATACCAAGCCTAGTTGTCTTCATTAAAGCAACGATAAACTCAAAAAGAGCAAAGCCAAACGTACTGGATTCTGTTCATTAAGAGACTGGCGGGTTTCTGGCTTTGTTGTCTTTTAATACACTAAGAACAGATGCAGGTTGACAAGTGGCATCAGCCAAGGGACGCAGCTTTGTAAGGTTGTGTTGAAGTGGGGCTTGGAAATAGCCAGCTGAAATCTAATTTGTAGCCAAGTGGAATAAATTGGAACTGATAGTTACTCAATTAATGGCATGGGCAGCAAGGTGAGGTCTCCTCTCAAAATAGCAGAATAAGGTTTCTTGACAGGGAGGTTTGGGAAAACGGGGCACAGCACCAGGTTTTCAATCAAATTCAGCCATTAATCATCTAAGTAGCAGGAGAGAGATGTGATTATTATGGAGAGGCTCAGCAAAATGGTTTGAGTGAGCACTTCCCAAAAGCATGATGGAATCCAATCCCAAGCTGGTGGACGTGCCCGGAGACTGCCTGGAGCCGAGGATTTCCTGGGCAGTGCTGCAGAAACCAGCAGCCTCTGTCCTGCAAGAAGCGGCAGTCAGGAGCGAAGGTGTGCAGCCCTCTGCTCCTGGGGCTCTTCACACCAGTGGCATCCCTGGGCACAGACTGGACCTCTTCTGCTGGTCACCTGCTGAATTAGAAGTTTCTTTTCTATCTGAAAATGTTGTGTTTGCTTGCTGAGGAGTTCCATAAGAATGGAAAACTTTGCTGTTTTTTTAGTGCTTTTTGTACATCCAGTGATGGAGAGTAGGTGGTTTGCTAATGTATTCGACAGAGTTCTTGCAGATTCCCATAGTGCAGTGTTTCAGATCTTTGGATAATTGCATAGTGATGAAACTGCCATAGTCCTCCCCACCACAAGCAGACCAAGAAATATAGAAAGGCTTTTTTTTTTTTTTTTTATTCAAAAGGAAAAATTCTTCCTATGCAAATGGCCTCCGTAATAATATTATCAGTGTTGCCTCAGGCTTGCACAAGCTGAATGGAACAGAAGTTGAGTTTATGATTTTCAGCAGAATGGTTTTAAGCTTTATCAGTTCAGTATGTAAGTAGGAAAGGAAGACTCATTTCACCTGGAATAATGGGGTTCTTTGGTTGCATTTAAGGGCAAGCCAAACAAATAATTTAACAGGAGAATTCGTGCTGGTGGCTGAAAGCTGACCGGCTCACCTCTGTGCTGCTGTTCTCAGAGTGCTGAGAGCTTGGACAGCTGTAGCTGCCAGTACAGCTTGTACCCTCACCCCGACTGCGGGGCCAAGCACTCCTCTCCCTGTGCACGCTGTCTGCCGCGACCCACACGCAGTGCCAGAGCCGGCACGCGTGGATGTTAATGAAGTTTGGTACCAGCTGCAGTGGGGTCAGGCTTTGGCTTGCAGCGCAGAGAGCATGAAGCTTGTCGGCAGCAAAGGGCCAGTGTGCTGTGTACGTGTGAACCACAGGTGTCTTGGTGGGTCTGTGGGACACGTGCGGGGCTCTGAGCAGCCTAAGGCAGCAGCAGGAAGCAAAAAGCTTATTTGAGAACATGGTTAATCCCCTCAGTCCAGGCTCTGCAGTCACTGCACTACCGACGCGTGAGAGGAGGACTCTCCTCCTTTGGTGCTCAGCAAATCCCCAGTGCCACTGCGTACTGCAGTTCTGCATCGCCTGATGTCCTGCTTTCCGGTCAGGAACTGCAATGCACGCCAGCACGTGGTGCAAGAGATCACAAAGCAGAGGGTGCCAAGGGTCTTTCCAAAGTTCTCCTAGCGTGAGCTTCTGGTGGTGTTGAGCTTGGGGTTGTGCGGTGGGTGCCTGGTTTGACTCGGTCGCGATGCAGCGCAGCGACCTGTGTGTAGGGCTGAGCGGCAGCACCCTGTGAGCTGTTCTTCACAGAAGCCCAGGTGCCAGGTCTGAGGCTCTGATTTATGCTAGCGCTTTGTTTCCAGTTATGATGATTAAAGAAGTCGTGAAAAATGCTTCAGTGGTAAACACCAGGGCTGTCACGGGCTTTCCCTGTAGAGGGTAGCAGGTCGTATTTGGGTTTTGGCACAGAGCCCGTCTTGGCCGCTGCGAATGAGTGCAATTGAAAATTGGTGCAGATTAGCTCAGATATTGAGGTCAACGTTAATGAACCACACAGGTGAAGTCTAAACTATGAAACATTTCTCAAGTTGTAATATAAATACAGTCCAGCATCTGTGGTCTTTCATTAAGAGCGAAGTTATGAAAGTGAGATTTCACTCAGCCACACTGATTTGGTGCCTGCGAAATCATTAACAATTTGCTATTGTAGCTTTCTCATTATAAACTTCTGCAGGAAAGAGGAATTAATTTTTCTTTGCAGTCAGAAGTTGTCAGAGGAGATCCCTCCCTTCCTGTATAACCGGATCAGAAATTCTTCACGTACGTGCATTGACCCCTTCTCTCTGGGGAGCACATTTGTTGAAGTTGCACTTCTAATTAAACTTGTGCTGCAGAAGAAGAGTGTAAAAATAATGCAGAATAACAGTGGCAGGCCTGGAGGAATTTGTAGGAGTATTAAGCAAGGCAGAGGATGATACATCAGGCAGCTTTCAGATCGGGACTCCAAAGAGGAGGCTGCTCATGGCAAATCTTTTCCGCTTGCACGTAGGACATTTTTCTGTAAGCGAGAATATAAGGAAAGTCACAGGATATTATTGCGGCAACCTCTCGAGCTGTCTCTTGATGTGCAAGCACTTTATCATCTCGCTGGAAAGCAGAAGGCATTCCAGGATGAAAAGTGGTTCTCTCTCCGTCTTCACACTTGCTGTTCCCTCTGGAGCCTGTTACCACGTGCACGCCTTCCCCTGCTCCCTGTTTGCACCCAGCGGAGCCAGGGCACACTTGGCGCTGCGCCGGAGGTGAGCAGAACGCAGACCTGCTCTTGTTTCCCTGCTGCATGGCAATCTATTACCGTTCTGACTTAGATTAATGTCTGCTAAGAGAGAAGTGTGGATTCGGCTTAGCAGACCCCTCGCACAAACCCGCCGCGTTTTGGGATGCTGGCTGGTTTGGGTTTTGCTGATGAACACTTCTCCCCCTTTTCTTTAGCCAGTGCCTCAAACGTAGCTCCTTGTGAAGACAGGTGCCTCTGCCAAGCATCAGCAGGGGAGAGGCGGGTGGTGCAGGGAGGGACAGGGATTTGGCACCGGTGAGCAGAGCTGCCTGCTCCATCTGGCTGGGGGTATGTACCCCCAGCTCCTGCCCCACATTGTGAGCAGAGACAGAGACCACTTGCTAGGGCCAGCCTGCACAGCTCTTCCCCAAGCCATTTGTCCTTAGCTCAGGATGCCCTGTTAGCATTACCTGTAAACAAAATGTGTGTAATTCCATTGTGAAGAAAGCGATTCACAAAAATGGGGAAAATGAGAAAAGGTGCAAGTGGTCTTCTCTAGCGCTGATATCAAATTTACTAGGTAGATGAGATGTGTATTCTCAACAGTGCTTTGTCTTACCAGGTTGAAGCAGTAATGATGAATATTTCTCTTTGGCAATGTGATGTTGACAGGAGGATTCACTTTGCCATGGTTGTGCTCTCATAAAAGCTCGGGAGAGCTCCAGGTGTTCTCTCTTTAATATTGCATTGATGGCCTGATGGTTTCTTGCTGACAAAACTTCCTCGGTTCTTAATATCAGCCTGTCTGCATTCATCAGTCGCAAAGGTTTCCCCTTCTGTCGGATACCGGAATAGCATTAGACAGCAAATGGAGAAAGCGGAGGGAGGCAATATGACCATTTTTTAATCTGTCCCCCTGTACCAGGGGGTTGGTTGTGCTGTGATGACAGGAAGTTGTGATGTAAAGTGGAGAAATACTAGATGTTATTTCGGTGAAGCATTTGGAAATGTATTCTCAATATTCTGCTTGTATCCAGCTGCAGTACTAAAAAAACTGCTCACGGTCTGTGCACCACTCCTGTAGCGGTCCTGTGCAGTCTGCGGGAAGTCCACGTTCGGAACGCAGGGTGATCTGTGGGAAAGAGCCACAAATGCCATTCAGCAGTCCATCAGGATTCAAAGGCGAGGAACAGCCATGCCCTGCATTGGCATCCCTTAAGAGTTATCGTCTTCCAGAGCAACTGTTCCTGTTTTTATAGACCGTCCCATCATTTCTCAAGGAAATATTGTGCAATACTGTCAGAGTTCAAACTTGACATTCCTGTAGGATAACCAGAATCCGTTCCTGCTGTGCTCACAAAGCTTCCAGCAGGGGAAGGATGAGGCGTTTGGCTATCAACCACACTCTTCTGGGTTTTCAATATTAATGCCACGTGCAAGGGTTGTCAAACTGGTGCGTGCCCTGCAGACTGCACCAGCTCGCTGGCGAATCTCACCACCTCCATATTCGTGGGAAGTTTATCCGTTTGTCATGGCGCTTCTGGTGGCATCCCTTTGAGACTACTTGAGCCCAGTAGTGATCAATATTTTATCAACCATCTGAAAGAAATTATAAAATCATTACCTACAAGTTTTATCACCACTTCCATTTGTGAAGTTTTGCAGGTTAATAAATATTGATGAAGACTGGTCACAGAAATTAATCTGAACATGGTTATTAGAGATGGGTGGAGTTACCAACATGTGTTTGAATTGAAAAGCAAGCTTTTGCATCAAAAAGAAGGGTGAAAGCAGACTTAGAGGGCCGCAGCAGCCAGCTGTGTCTCTGAAAATGGCTTCCAGTCCATAAATGTCCAAATCTATGGAAGTTGGGACTTAGTAGCTTACCATTTGAATGGTAAACACAGTTGTCAAGCTATTAAGAGACTCTCCCTCTTGAACTTGAATTTTGCGATGGGGGGGTGGGCTGGGGTGTTAGCAGTGTTAGCGCCGTCCTGAAATCTAGAAAAACATAAAATGTGAAAAGTCTGTAAGATGAGCGTTGAGCTCTGCCACCGTTCATTGGCAGATCTGGGGCTCTGTGGGGTTTCTGCCCAGATCTCTTGCACACAGCAAGGACCTTTTGGAAGAAGGGAAACGGTTGGAATTGCACGTAGGGGACGCCTGTTGTGGGGTTTTTGAGGCAGTGATGCCAGTGAGCCTGCCAGTCCTGGCAGTCCTCGGGTGCCACCCCTCAGGCAGCAGAGAGGCTGGAAGGTGTGGACACTGCCTATTTGAAAGAAAAACACAAACTGAAAAAGCAAAAGTCCCTATCCCAGCCAAATGGAAGCCTCTCTTCGGAGGACGCTGCCAGGTCAGAGGCTTCTGTGACGGTTCGGGGCTCTAGGCAGTGGGTGCCAGGGGTGCAGCACAGGCAGTGAGACCTGGCGCTGGCGGGCAGGGCACCGGCACCACTCCGCGGCGCGATGCCCAGCTGTGGCCTGGAGCAGCGGAGCTGAGGTGGGTTGCCTGTGAAGCAGGGAGAGGGCAGGGGAGGGAGGAAGCGGGGCTGCAAGGATATTTATGCATGAAAGACTGTCAGGGCTGGAAAGATGAAAATCTGTTGTGCTCTCCCAGGGCTCCTCACTTTCTCCCCTCCAGGCAGCTGGCAGGATTTCTCTAAATATTTGAGATGGTAAAGGGCTTAAACTGGATTACTCCTGGACATGAGCAATTATAATTGTAAATGCACTATTATCTGAGCACTCTCCTGATGCTGTTCTGGCACTGACACATGACACAGTGGCAGGGAGGGTATGAGGGTCAAGTGCAAAGTAAGGAGAGCCCTTCCCTGGTACCTCGCTAGCTGGTCTCCAGTAGACCTGACCTACTGGGAGCCGTCCCTTGCGAAGCATTCCCTTCCCATCATCTGAGAGCTGCAGAAAGGGCTTCCAGACACCTCAGGCTTCAATAATTGTATTGTGTGGCAACTGTATTTATTAAATGAATAAATACCAATTAGGAGCAAGTATAAACCCAGTGCATTTTGCTGTATATCAGTTTCAGTTGGAGTTTTCTAGACTTGAATGTTCTTCAAGAAGGCTTGGATGTTTTTTGGGAACAAGGCACACCCTTCTGTTTTATTCTGGAGTATTTAGATATATCTACACATATTTAAAGCTATGCCACTCAACTGATATTAATATAAAGGGGGAAAATCTGTATTCAGAGAGCAAAAATAATGATGACAGAAAGGATATAAAACATCCATTTCAGTACACATGTAAAACAGCCTCTGGCAGCTCAGATGGCAGCCTGAGATTTATCCTGCTGTTTGCTGCTGCCCGATGGATGGCGGCTGGGGAAGGAAGGTGGTTGTCCTGAGCAGAGGCAGGCTGGACTGCGAGCTTTGTGCTTCAGCATGAGATGGGTCTCTGTCTCTTTCCTGCCTCTCCATCTCCAACTCCAGTCAAAAAGCTGACAGCCTTCTGCTGCAGCAGCCCAGCCGATGCCCGAGCCTGAGCCACATGCCCTGGGAGACCCACGCGCCTGGAGCATAGGGGGCACTGGGAGGAAACGCCACACAAAATGCAGCATTGTCTACGGCCTGAAATCATTTCCCTTCCTGGAGCCAAGAGGCTGGGAATTTACCTCCTGCCTGGTTTCCAGAGAGATCCCCGTGTTTCTGTCACACGGAGGAGAACAGATCAGAGGATGTTCAGCAGGAGCTCAGGAGGCTGGTGATCTATGAGCCTTTTAAATGCAGTGTTGGCATGTAGTAGTATAGGAAAAAGGCAGCCAGTGATTCACACGCACACCCCCCCGGCTCTCGGCGTCCTCAGCATCTCTCTACCCCCTGGGAAAACAGGTGCCTTCTGTTTCCAGTTGTACAAGCCATGCGACTTCGATGTTCACCCCTCATGAAAAGGAAGGAAAAAGATAATGCATGTGAGCATCCGGCACGATAGGAAGGACCATGATGTCCCACCTACTTGTCTAGAAAGCTTGGCAAAATCATCTGATACAATTTTTGCTATGGCTTCTGTGGAAAAATGAGGTAGGCCTTTAGCTTTTTGATGAAATAGCTTTCAGGACTTGATTGTAGCTCTTTAATTAGCTGTCCGGCGCAGCTCATCCCTCTGCAAAGGGCTGTCACTGGAGGTGGTCTGCACACCAGGAGAGCAGCGTCTTGTGCTGCCCGTATTTAGGTTAAACCTGAGGTATGTGCAGTACAGCATTTCCTTCACAGGAAAGGTTGATGTGATTACAGGAGTACAGAAAAGACACCTTCAGCACATCCCTCAACTATCTGCTGATCTCTGGTGCCTCGCCTGGCGTTTGAAAACGGTTTGAAGTCGAGGTGTCAATAAAAGGAAAGCTTCATGAAGCAATGCCAACAAAAATAAATGAAATCCTTTTATCTGATTCCTCGCCGGTCCCCCGAGGTTCCTGAGACATGGGGTGGAGGGACCACAAGGTCATCTGCAAAGAGTAAGCTGGAAAGGCTTTTTTTTATATCTGCATGAGCAGTTAACTGGAGCATGCTGCAGAGTGTTTACGGCAGGATTTTGGCTTCACAATGGATTAAAAGATTTTCAAATCCATCTGCAGAATATCTTGAACTTTAGTGTTGTTGTGTGCTCAAAATAACGTTAGTCTTTTAATGTTTGATGCGCTGGGAGCCTTGAAGGGAATCAAAGGATTTTGAAATGGCGGGAGAAAGGGAGGGCAGCTCTTGGCATTAAGGGGCCCTTTTTGAATCGGTGACGGGGACCCCCTGCCCAGCAGAGACACTGCTGCAAGCTTGGAAACCATTCCTTTGGAGCCAGCGTGAGAAGATGGCTTGGGAGCTGTTAGCTCAAGCATCCAAGTCGCTCCTCAACCTGCTCGGTGCAACCTGCCTGATAGGGGCTGGGGTCAGGGCTGCAGGGTGGGGCAGATCCCCCTCTCCCTTTCCCACAGCCGCTGCCAGCTTCTGTCTCAGCTGATGCTCTTAGCAACTTCGTTTTATCCGGAGAAGCTGCGTGGGAGAGGAGATGTTGAGGCTGGGTCTGCAGTACAAGCTGGGGCTTTAACGCTCTATAAAAAGATGCCCTTGAACGCCCCAGGGCGTGATCTGGTCCGGGAAGGCGTTAGCTCTGTTCAAAAGGGCTTGCTCTCCCTATTGCTCTGTGTTACATTCAATGATCTCTGGTGTCCAGAGCATCTTTGCATGCATGCACCTCCTTCCTTGTGCTTTGTGTCCTCTCTTGCAGAGGGGCACCCCTTTTCTGGTAGCAGGGGAGCGGGAAACATGCAGAAAGAGATGATTTGGTGATTTGCAGTGCAGGTACAGGTATGGCTGAGTAGGCTGGGGAGATACAGGAGACAAAGCTTGCTTTGTCTCTGGATAGAGCTCTTGCTCCATCTTTTTGGGGACTCGAGTGAATTTGGATTCTTAAACCCACGCTTAAGCCAATTATTCAGAAATATCATCAGAATTAGTTCCAAAGTCCCACAAATGCATGGCCACCTGTAAAAGCTGAGCAGTCAGTAAGAGTACAAGCTGACAGCTTTCAAAGGCTCGGGGTCCTGCTGCTGATGGTACATTGTGCTGCAGTGACTGGGGGCCTTGCGGTGTGGAGGTGCCTGGTGCTGTTGCCGGGACCCGCTCCTGGTGCCCCAGGACAAGCCGGCTTCTGCCGTCAGCTCCTGGTGCCCTTCGCTCTCGCTGGCGGGGGAGAGCAGAGGAGTATCTGCCAGTACAAAGCCATGCATCTTGGCCTGTGACAAATCACTTTTTAATTGCCTCAAGGAACTAATCCATTAGTCTTCCCTTTACGTGAGAATCATAGCAAAATTCTGCTGAACATGAGCAGATGATGCACTCCAAATAATGCAGGCACTGCTGCTGTTTCCAGTTTACATCACTGTCCAGTTTGGAGCATTAATTTTCAATCCAGCAAAACTGAACTGTCTGAGCCCCCTCCCACCCACCCCCCAAGCAGATGCAGAAGAAATTTCTACTGGCACCGGGAACGGCATTACGGTGATGCGTTAATTGTCCAAGAAATTTACCTTGTCTTAGTCCCCAGTCCCTTTTTTTGGTTATTTGTGGTTTGTCGGGGCGTTGAGGGTTTTTTTAAGCAGATGACAGTTCTTGCTTTTCTTAGAAGCACAAGCAGTAGGACCTGGAAGGCTCTGACCCTTCTGGCAGCAGCGTCCCTTAGCTCTGCCACATCTCACGATTGCAGCAAACAGGCAAAACCTCAGAGCATGTTGTTACGGCAAATTATTGCTCTGCCATCTTAATTTAAGCCTCGTTGCTACAAAAAAGGATTCAGAAGCACCTCTGAGCTGTTGACAGCCATGACGATCACAGACAGCTTTTGCTGTGGCTGGTGGTCATTTGAGCCAGGTTTGTTGCTGGTTTTAGGTATCTTTTATAGGAAGAAATCCAGTTAGTGGCAGAGTCTGAATCTGACCAGTCCATGCTGTTTTTTTTCTGTGAGCTCTCCCCATTTTGTGAGGATTCACTGCATCCTGGCACATGTTTGGAGCAAGACAGCAAGAAGAAAATGCAGGATGTGGGACCAGCTGTAAAACCAACCTCTGCTTTTCTAGTGATAGCTGGTGATATAGCAGCTGACATTCCCTCCATTGTGCTTCGTCTTTACAGCACCTGTTGTGAGTGAGAGGCCTGGCAGGCAGGCGCTGGATGTGGCGTCCGACCTGCTGCCGATGCTCCTGCCAGGGTCAGAGCAGGAACCAGCCTGGTCTGGAGCAGAGCGTGGCCACGTGCTGCTGGCTGTCCCCATGGGTCTCTGCAGCACAGGTTAAAAGATGCAGACAGGATGAAAAATCTGTCTGGAATGCATGCAAAGCTGGAAGGAGGTGATCTGGAGCCTTGGTCTCCAAGTGGCGTGATCTTGCTGTGTTCACATGGGTGCCTGATCTCAGGTAGAACAGTAGCAATAAATACTACTTCGTACCATACAATCAGGACATGAAATGCAGGGAGGACCGTTTTTGCAGACAAGAAATACCATTGTTTGATGTTTCAGTGTAAAAAGCGAGACCAGAAAAAGTGACTGTAATGGAAATTTGCTGTGTAGAAAAGCATCGGTGCTCCAAGGAGGAATCTAGGGTCAACACAGGCAGTTTGCTAACCCTCAGCAAATTCTACTCTGTTGACTCTGTTACTTAACTTCACTTCCAAGTTATTCTGTAGAAACAAATCTCTTAACGCTCGCACATTTGCTCTGCTCTTATAAGGAATATGTATATTTAAAATTGCAGATTAACACGATGTTAAAATTCATTATTATGATGTGTGCAGGGAAATTATACTAATATAAACATTTATGATAGAGTGTAATTGTTCAAATTTTAGCAAGTGGTCCCAGTTTAGTACCCAACCTGTAACATGAAACACTTCTCTGGTCACAGCTCTTTCTTGCTTATGGGACCAATAAATGAATTTGCATTTGCAAGTTAAATCAATCCTTTGAATGTATTATTGATGCAAACAAATGAGGATTGGGGCTCTAGACAATACCTAATGAAGCTGACTCGACACAGGCTGTTCCTGCTGAAGGGTGCCAGGTTTCAGTGCAGGAAGATGGATGCCTGTTTCATCCCGTAATTATCCCGTGGCTTATACTTGCTTTATACATTCCTTGGCTAGGCACAAAGCTAAGGGCACCACAGTAAGTAATTAATTACTGGGGATCCACTGGCAGCTATTAAAAAAAGATCATGCTCAGTTGATAGTTTGTGCCTGTATCTGCGCTTTGATCTCCTTGTAGGGTCAGGGTGTTGACTCACAATTATTTTTTCTGGTAAATATTGCTAATCAGAAGTTCTTTTAGAAGAGATTTATACCTTTTCCAAAGATGATTGCTTTTTTCAGCTACAGACTCCAACTGGTGCTAAATAAACTTAGTTAAAAAGCTGTCCTCCATACACCTGAATTATGAATAAGGTGTGTGGCACTGAAATAAATGCCAGCTGAAAGGCTGAGCTGTGCGCAGTGGAAAGCACCTTTAACCTGCTGGAGCACTGAGCATTTCCTTTCCCTGAGAAGAGAACCACCCGAGAGCAAAAGGTTACTCTCCTCCTACGCCGTTAAGGAAGGCATTCCCAGCTTCAGGGCTTAAACCAGAAAGCAAATCAGGTGCTTTATGCTATAGGGTGGGGTGAAGCTGCTATATATGCTTCAAAACTGCATCCACAGGCTGCAAGAGCCAACAGTTTCCACACTGAAAATGAATGTTTGTGAAATTGTAAAATGGATTCAGCCTAAGTTAATGGGATCCTCTCTGGGCATTTCTGGTCTCGGCTGGGTTCTCCAGGCTGCCTGTTCACGCATGCAGAACCTGCAGGCCTGCCGCAGGACTGTCCTTTTTCAGCACCGCAATTAAGGTGTCTCAGAGAGATGACATCCCAAATAGCATCCCTTGGTGGGCCACAACAGTGGTGCTTCTAATTACAGAGTATGCTGCCTGGAAGTTTGTTAACCACAGAAAGACAGCAGTGTTACGGGGCAGGGAGGGATGGCGCTCGTTAACGAGACCCCAGATGCAGCTTCATTCGCTGACTCTGCTCTGGCACAACATGGTGGATGATGTTGGTCGTTCTTGTGTTCCTCTGAATTTGAGGCTGCTTGAAGTGGTACATTTTAGAAAAACAGGCTTTTCCATCTCTCTGGACCTGTCCACAAGGTCCCCATGGTATTTCCATGCAGCATAGGAGTCCAGGCAGCTATCACGGTGACCTCCAGAAGAGCCACCAGGGAACACAAGTCATGTGGGGCTGAGCTAGACTCTTGTGTCCTGGGGCCAGGAGAGAAAAATACAGGTTTGCTTTGAACACCTTGATCTAGAAGGGTCAGATGGAGTTTGCCTGTTTCTCGGCTTTAATTCTCACTGGCAGCAACTTGAATTCATAGACCTAATTGCAGGGTCTCTCTTCTGTGCAGGTGACAACCAACTGGCCAGTTGGCAATGAGTAATGCATTGGGTTAAAAGCTTCAGAGGGATAGTTACGTGGTCAGAGAGGTCACAGAAACTATTGTCAAGGCCTTAAGCACCAAATGGAGCTATAGCAACTTGATTAATTGGCTAAATTAGAGAGGCTTTGACCTACCTCACAGAAGTTTAATGAATTAGTTGATTAGTTACAGAAAGTTGTTTCACCGCAGCAAAGCAGGGAAGGTCGTTGGTCTCCAGAAAATGACCTCCACTGGAAACTGCCAGCATGATGCTTTTGGGCAAACTGTTTTTCTCACTTGGGTGGAGAGAAGGAAGTTTCCAGACCCTGTGCAAAGCATGACAGAAAGGACCGTATTAAAACTGTGCAGATTCTGGAATGCAGGGGACCTTGCATTATTTTTCAGCATCCCAGCACTAGTCAGACTAGATTGCTTGCTCATGGTTTCTGCATTCCTATTTTCCACCCTTTCCCCCTTCTTTTTACCTCTTTGTTTGCTGTGTTGATGTGTTTGAAGAACTTGCTGCCCTCCCCCCTGTTTTGTGCTAGCTCTGTGTTATATTCAGTAGGAAAGCTCATTCTCCAGATGCTACTTGGAAATGACCTAAACAGATAAATTTTGACCATGAATTAAAACCTGATTATGTCTCTGAAAATATCTTTGTCAATAGCAGTCTAATTTTAAAAGAAAAATGTCATCTCTCTCATCGTCGTTGCTGGGGAGGAATTTGTGAGATGGGCGGCTAGAAGGGTTGGTATCATGGCCCTCAAACCTGATGTGATCAATAAACCAAACTGCCTTAAGTGAAAGTAGAACAGCAATTTTAAGCCTGTTAGACAAATAAAGTAACTGCAGTCTGTTGCACATGAAATGAAAATCCCAGGTTCCTTATGAGTTATTAGAATATATTGTTGATTACACAGAATGCACAGGTATTCTTAATTTGTATTTTGCTGTGATTTGATTGTATTTTAAAGACATTTAAGACCTGTGTTTAAGGAAAAATAAAAGAGTAGGTAGAGATTTGGTAAATGTACACTGGTGATGCAGTTACAGTGATCATTCAGAAATGCCCTATAACAGCGTTCCTGCCTGGGTTTAAAAGCTCGGTACCAATTTGCACCGCAGAATGATGCTGAAAATCTGCTTCTGTTTGGCATACTGCAGTGTGGTGGTAACAGTTTGAGGTTAATCATGGTTATGATGTAACAGTTTTATGCGGGGATGCTAAAGTGCAATAGTGTGAGATTGGGCTCCTGCCCGCGTTCATGATTTGGGGGAAAACGCACAGATAAAATTTGGTACAGAACGTCTGCTGCGGATTCAAGGCGGGTTGCGTCCCGGTGATTTGCAGGTAGAAGACAGGATGGGAACAGAGGAGGAGGACACTCCTGTTTTGGACTGCTCTGCCCCTGAACTGCAAGGGTTTCCCGTGCCCAGAGCTGCTCCTCAGGAGAGTTGCAGATGATCCAGCAGCACTGTGTGATCCTCAGGGCGGGGACTGGGGCTGCCTTGGCCTGTCCCTCTCATTTCTGGCCGATTTGAGACCATTTCTGAGATGTGGTGGGACCCTTTGCATAGCTGTCAAACGCTTTGGTACACCCAAGCATAGGAAAATGCTTTCTCTTCCCTTTGACACACCCAGGCACAGTTCACTGTCAGGAGCTGAATAAAAAGGGACTGCTAGGATTAGCATTTTGGAGCTTGCTCATTACAAGTTGCCGCAGTTTTAAAATGAGTTGCCATTTACGTTTTTTGCCAAAAGGCAGCTGTGAAAAAACCCTTGGACTAAACTCTCTCCTTAGGGGGTAAAGCAACCTCCAGTATATTTTAATGGATTTTTGTCAAATTACTGATCAGAATAAATCCAAGTGCTCTCAGAGACTGAATGTTTCTTGTTAAACTCTCCAAAAAAAGAATAGGATTGATTTGGAAATGTCACTTGTGATTTAAAAGCTTAAAGGTGAGAACGTTGGGATATAATTAGCAGCAGCTGATTTTTCTTTTCTTTGTTCCTTGTTGTCTTCGTGAAAATGTGATGCCCCCGAGTGACTTTCTCAGCCAGCCCAAACTGGTGGCCAGCCAAAGGTGCTACCTGAACCAGAGGTGGGTCCGAGATTTCAGTTGCCTCCCATGGGTCAGGAAAACCAAACAAATTCAAGCGATAGCAGTGTGATATGGACACCTCACATTGCCTCCTTCTCTGCTGCTTTTTGATTCGGTTTAAGTATGTTAAGGATTCAAGTTATCACACTGTAGGTGATCTCCCAGGTCATGCCCTGTGTTTCCAGCCACAGACGTCTCACTCTGGAGCCGCCACGCATCCGTCACCTCTGAGCACCTCCTCGCCCGGCACGCTGAAAACCTCTCCTCCCTTTGACATCTTGCTTTGCAGCCCAAGTGGAGCTTCAGTGACCTGTGGTCCCAGTGTGACCATCACCTCCCGGTGCCCAGGCTCCGTGGCTCTTCCCAGCCCTGCGGAGCAGGGAAACCATTGTGGGAGCCCAGCCTGGACATCTCTGCCAGGCTGGTTCAGGAACTGAGAGAAGTGGGAGAAGGAGACCCGTGTGTCCCTAAGGGATCCCCACCTTCTACCTCTGGTCTGAGCTCTGTGTTGTTTTCCCTTTGGAAGAGAAACAAGACCTGGAGCTATAGGGAATCAGAATCTGAATCAGGGATCAGTTCCAGCCCTGAGCATTCTGATGCTGGGCTGCCCTTCCCTTCCCCAAGGAAACTCATTAACATCTCTTTAGGGATAGTTGCTCCTCACCAACTTGCACACTCAGTATTAACCCTGTCCTTGTTGAGGGACTGAAATTGTGAAGCCAGGTGAGAGGGGTTGAGCTCTTACTTACAGGAGCAGCTTCTGAGGCTCACATTGGACCTGACTCAACAGCGGTCACCCCAGGGGATAAAACACCTGCGGAAAAACCTACGTATTGCTTTTTCTCTTAATGCAGATGGTTCAAATCGGGATTTACCACTTACTGTTGTATGATGAAATCAGTGTTCCCCTGCACAAGGAAAGGCAGCAAAAAATAGCAGTATTTAAAGAGTAATTTTAGCAGCCAAAGTCAGTATGATAAAAGGCCTGCTAATAGGGAGAATCTTACTGGGTCCTCAATTCTTAATTTAATTGGATTCTTTCTTAATTTAAGAAAAGAGACAAGGTCCTGCAACACTCTACTAATTTCCAATATTAGGCAATATTAATGTGAAATACCACTGTCAGATCCAGCCCAAAGCCAAGAGGACAGCAGTTTCAACAAGGAAAGGAACAAAGTGTCTTTGCTGGGGAAATGCAGAGGGGAGAGGAATGCTGTGTTGTGTTTCCCTGACTGAGGAAGATGAGCAGACGTCTGACCAAGAGGACGCAAGATGGTCCCTGTGCTCAGCTGGCTCCCTGTAATGGGAGATGATGTTTCACTCAGGAGCTTAGCGGTCTGTTGCTGCATCCTCCCTCTTGGTTTTGCTTTCTTGACCATGCTTTGAGCATTGACCTTCTGCCTTCACAGGCTCTTTCTGTACCCAGGAGAGTGCCCACGGTATCTTTTCTTGGTATATTAGCATTTGCAAACGTAGTTGATACCTTCTGAAATTAGATGTGCTACACTAAAAAGTCCAGAGTTGTTGCCCTGATTTGAAGAGTCTTTTTAAAGAGATCTTGGAAGGTAATCTTGCGGCAATTAATTGTAAAATTACATTTCAGATGAACAGCACACATCGTTTTAGAGATTAATTCTTCTGAAAATAGGATCTTTCATCACTCCAGGTATTACTTTTGAAATAAACTCCTTTATTTCTCAAAACCAGAATGTGAGCCTATAAGTAGAAATCATATTGTGAATTCAGATTTTAACTGAAATCACTGATATAAAGTATTCAAGATACAGTCTTTGAAAAAGTCTGATTGTGATAATCCCACAGCGTTAGAATTACATTGTGCTGCCAAAGGTATGAAAAGACCCAGTCTCTCTTTTTTTCAAATACAGTAAGTGTAGCCATTGATGGGGATCACCTGGTCCATTCTCCATCCTGGCTTTGCCCTGATGATGTGCATTTCTTCTGCTCATATTATCTTCGTTGAATTTGAATAAGATTCAATTTCCTGACATCTAAGGCTCTTTGTACCTTGCAAATTGTTATCCTTTGTTATAAAAGAGGACACATTCATTCTGCCCTCTGATAACGGTGGACAAAGGAACATGCCAAGGGTGCAGCCCTGTTATTCACATAAGGCAGATGTGGTGCCCGGTGTGCTTGGCAGGTACCTTGCACATGCCTGGCTGTAGCTGCTTCTGGGACGGTTTAAACGGAGTGTCTTTAGTGTCTGGATTTGCTTGAGGAGGGCAGGCAAAGAAAATGTGTCAGGGCTTAAATTTGGAGCGTGCTGAAGGACTTTGCTGAGGTTGTGGAGGGCAGAAGGAGATGCCTGAATGTAATGCCCAGCACAGCTCAGATTTAACTTTGAGTAGTCTGAGAAACATCCAGCTCTGGGAAACCCACCGGTATTGAGAAGAGCAGGAACCGTTCCCGGTGTCTGGAGTAAGGGGTCGCAGGCTTCCGATACTTCACCTCAGTGATTTCCCCTAAATTTCCATTTCTGTTGTGATACTGTAAATGTCTGTGAATCCCGTGCTAGATGTTTATGGTAGCAGAGGTTAAGGAAGTATTGGATGCTGTGCCCAGAGCAGAAGGGAGAAACTTCCCTTTTTTTGCTGCTGCTGCCAGAGCAAGCAAATCCCATTCCCAGCCATTCGGGATCCATCACTCTGCAGCCGCCTGTGTACTCCAGCAGAAATGAAACACTGGACAGGATGAACTGTGTGTCGATAGCAGGCCTTTGCCAGGTGCTTCTGCAGATACAGTGAGTCCCCCTCCACAGCGCTGCCTCCATGCTCCTGCATGCAACCGAAGGCGCAGGGCTGGAACCAGCAGTCCTTCCCAGGCACTGGTAGAAAATGAGCCTGTTTCCTACATATGCCTTTTTACCTGGTGAACTTGTGCTGACAGACTCAGGTACAGACAGGCCAAGGAAAAACGATGGTGAAGGAGGTGACCCTGGGGCTGATGGCAGCAGCACAGCGGCTGGGGTATCTCTGGCATCTGTAACTAGGGAACATGACGTGACACACGCTCCTGCTCGCTTGAACCGTGAGCCTTTGGCATCGGCCCTTCAGGGAGCATGCATCTTCCAGTGCCAAATTGGAGGGATTCCTAGAAACCACATCCCACTTTCTTTTTTTTTTTATTTTTTTTTAAGGGAAAACCCCATCTTTGAAACAAGTAAGAATGACTGTGAGCAACAGGGGGACAACATTGACGTTTCTCTGATGGGAGTAACGCAGCAGATGGATAGTGCGAGGCTCACAGCACCTGCAGGGAGCAGACAGCAATATTGATGCCTTTTATGTCTGCCAAGGCAATTGCTGGAAAAATCCTTCCATGAGTCCTTGCTTGTTGGCAGGGCGAGGAGGATTTTTGGAGCGGCAGGGTGCTGTGCTTGGCAGCGTGCCCAACCCGTGCGTCTGCAGGTGCTGCCATCACTCGTCAGAAACGCTGTGCCTCGTCCGTACTTGGCTGTTGGTATCAACTTTGCAGCACTGAGGACAAAGACGAGGACAGTGTAATCCCACAGGACAATAGGTGCAAGGAGCCGAGCTTCGCCCTGCTCACCCCAGCCCCTCTGCGTAGCCCTGCATCCCTTTCTCTCTGCGATGCCACGCCAGAGTCAAGGATGCATCCTTGTTGTAACCAGCTGCTCTTCTCTTCACATGGCAAAGCTACAGATCGCACAGCGGAATCTCTGGGCTCTGGTACAGCAGATCCTTGCATCCCTCCATCCTTGTAGCACGCTACTCTGCCATCTCCTTCCCAGGCCTGGCAGCAACATATAAAGGCTCTGAAAGTGTCCTTGCAGAGTCCTTCATCCTTCGGTGTTTCCCTGGTGCTGCTCCGGTGACATAATGAGCCTTTGTCAAGCAGTAAATGAGTTTAGAGGAGGAATGACCTGACCCAATGCTTTGCAAGTGATTAGCAGTGAGTGATGCTGCCTGGGACGGAGTGGGACGAGCCCACAGGTGCCAAACAGAGCTGGTGCTTCCAGAATCGTAACACCCTGACCTGTCTTTCTCTGCGATGCCTGGAAGCAGTCAGTGTAGACAGAGGATGGGAAGCTGGAAATTACTGCAGCCCTTTCCTTGCTAAATACAGGTTGAAGTGATAAACAGGGAGAAGCCTCTGAAGTTTCCCTGGATAAAAGCTAGGCTTCTCTGTGTCCCAGATGCTGACATCTGGTTTCTGTTCAGTGTCCTTGCAGCCACCATGATCTCAGTGAAGACTGCAGAGGTAACGTCGAGGAGAGGGACTGGGTCTGCTCTACCGTAGCTGCAGAGGATGTAAACTCCCAGTGCTTGCCTGCCTCATTTCTGCTGCCTTAGCCATTTTTAAGAAAGAAATCTACATTAGGCAACCATTACTCAGCATATTTTATGGTATTTTGCCCTGGTTTGAGTGTGTAAAGTTACTAAGCTGTTGAATTCAGCACTTTTCCTGCGTATGTGGATGGCATAACTTCGTTTGAGTTCAGCTTCTGTGGCAGCAGCGTGGAAAAGGGACCTCAGTTTGGGGAAAGTCGATCTTTGATTGCTACCCACAAAACTGCCCCAATGTCCCTGTCCTTCTAACGGGTTTGCTTAGCCGCTCTGGTCTGTCACGCTGCGGCGAACCTGAGGCTTGGCCTTTTTCCACCTCCTTTCTGATACCTCACCTGCACTCCCTGAAGAACGGCTTGGGTTTTGCTGGTTGTTTATTCCTCTGGTCTGTTCTCTGCTGGTTTGTTGGCTCTAACTTCTTTACCTATTATTTACATTCTCCCAGTGAGTGAGCAGTGTAGCCACAATGACAGCCGGGTTATTAACGTCGCCTTCAGGTTTGCTTGCAAGTAGTGTCTGAATGGATCTGACTGTGTTGCATCTACCACGTTGTGCTGATATGATATTTGGCAAGAGGCAAAGGATTTCTTACGCGCCTGTCTCTGTACGCTCACGTATGTTTCCAGCCCTCAGGATAAGGGCACACATGCATGCAAACGTATGCGTGCCGCTCCAGCTCATCCATGAGCGACTCCCAGAGCTGATGCCTCCCAGCCGGGAAGGCGTTGCTAACAGGGCTGCTCCCTGAGCTGTGTGAAGGTGACTAAGTACTGAGCATCGGAAAAATCCATCCTCTTTGCAGCTCAGAGTTCGAGCTTACAGCAAAAGCCCTTTGTTGTATTGCTCAAAGCAGAGAATCATTTCTGTCTGTTTCTGTGAGACGCTGTGGGAAGGACTGCCTTTCGCGTGGGATTCCCTGAGAGCGGGCAGCGGTCTGCTGAAGCAAGAGGGTCAGAGTGACGCCAGTGCCGCGTCTCACGGTAGCAGCCTGTCTCCTCCAGGTCCAGTGGGCAGGGTGACAACGGTGTGTGCTTTGGGAAGGGGACTCTCCCTGCCCTGCCGGAGGCTCCTCACTGCAGCATCTCCTCCCTCGCAAAGTCTTGGTGTTTGACGAGTGAGCACCAGGCTGCCCTGATTAAAATTTAATGAGGCTTGGTATTATTGAGGGCCCTTTAGTGTCAGTTCTGCGCTCATCAGCAAATAAACACATCAGCGGGTGGTGTGGGGGCGAGCCCCCGTCTGCGCAGCCCGGGCAGCCGCGGGGCCAGCTCATGGAGGAAGGGATCCGTGGGCAGGGAGGGCTTGGGGCAAGGTGGGGACCTGAGTGCCTGTTCGTTTTCTCTCCAGCAGCTGCTGGAGCAGGGGTTCCCTTTTATTTGTTATTTGCATACTTTAGCCATTGGAATTGAATTTGTGACCATTAAAACTAAATTAGCGCTGCCTTGAATTTTAAATAGGCTCTGGCAGAGCAGCCCATTAACTCTGCCCGAGCAGTTTCTGCAGGTCCCTCCTCTGCAGGCACGCAGTGCACACTGGAAACCGCTGCAAAACGTTCGCTATTTGAGCGTTCCCAGGGATAATTGGAGTGCCGATATCAGAAACAATGTATTATAGTTTTGAAAGCCATCAGCATGGCTCAGAGCTGGGTTTAACTTCCTCTGCTTCAAAAAAGGTATGGTGTAAAAGTCTCAACAAATCGGTTTGCACCTCCTTGGGTTTAATACTGTATTAATGCCACAACCTCCAGGTCTCTGTGTCCTTGTCCCTTGCACAGGGCTCTGGCTCTGCTATGGGAAGCCCATCACCACCTCTCGAGGTTGCCCTGCTCCAGCCTGGCAGGTCCACTGACACCCCCTGACCTCAGCCACTTCTTCCTCACCCCCCTAACAGCCTTTGTGCTCTTCCGGGGCCCCTGTTGATGGCATGCCCAGGATGTTGGCTGCTCTGACCTCACGTTTGGAGCCCTGTTGGCTGGGACCTCAGGAGCGGCCCTGACCCCTTGCCATCTGAAGGGATGCTGTGCATCCTCCTCCCACCCCTCATCCCCACCCCGGGTGTGGGAGCCCATGTTGGGTCATTCACAGCCCTTTCCTGGAAAGTGTTCAGGACTCACGTAGCCTTGCCAGGTCTGGCAGTACAACTTGCCCAGCTGCTCTGGGAGTAAATGGATGCTATGTGTTGCACTTGCTCTTAAAATAATCTCTTTTGTTCGATAGTCTCTAATGAGAGATGTGTCTTGTTTACAAAGAGTGGAATTTAATTTAAAGCTTACTCTTTGCAGAAAAAAACCCATGTTCAATCATCCAGAGATACTACAGCAGAGTTTATGAGACAAGGCTTGGCTGCCTGTTCCTGGTACCAGCCAGAATCCTCAAATTCCATTGGATTATGTATTGGATATCTTTCATGATTATGAAATAAGTGAATGGAGCATCACACTGGTGTTCTTCCAGTGTTAGGCACTTCTCAGCAGTGTCTGCTCCAGACATTTCCCAGGCACGCTTCCATCAGGCCCTTGTGTTGGCTTTATTTTGCTTGGCTACGCGCGTGTGCCTGTACATCAGTAAAACAACCAAGGAAATTTCTCGCGTGAGCCCAGAGAAACAGGTCAGCACTATATAGAGACAGACATCTTTTTTTATTATTTTTGCTTCCAGAGCCAAGTCTGTTCCTCGAATGTCCAAAAATGCTTTGTGGCTTTCCAGGCTGAGGGAGATCACATGAATGTGGGGCACGTTGTCCCTGAGTACAGAACAACATGGTGCACATCCCTAGTTACCGCCGCGACTCCTCCATCCTAGGGCAGGTGCTGCACAGAGAGGAGAACTGCCCATTTATCGCCTCGGATGACAAGTCTCCGTCTCACAGTCTTTCCTCATGTAGTAATAAAACTATAGGCATCAATTTACAGTCGATAAATTCAGCTCTTTTGCTGCTGGAAAGCCAAAGCATGACCTGCCCTGGTGCCTCTTGTTGGGTGCCCACCAGGCAGCCAGGGAGGGGAGAGGCTGGGAGTCAGCTCCACGGCTCAGAGCAGCACAAAGCAAAATTTCTTCCAGAATTTGATATAAAGTGGCCAACGTGACTCCTGTGTAATTGCTCTGAATCCAATTAATGCTGCCTGAGTAGATGTTAGGAATTATAAAGAGGAATACGAGTTGGAGCTTGTCACCTAAACTATGATAATATTCCTTCAAAGGAGGCACATTTGCAAACATTATTAATTACCTGGGGAACAGCTCAGGGTTTAAACTGAATTAAGAGGGGAATGTGTTTTTGTGATTTCAGGTTTGATTGAGAAAGAGAGATTACTGTATTCTCAAACAATGGAGCGTTTCTTTGTAACGGACCTGGCAGCAAAATACAGGGAGTTAGTCTGCACCAAGTCCCCCACCCCCCAAAACCAATTTACCAGCAAGAATATTATGCCAGGAATTACCTGGGGCAAAAAGAGCTTTCAAAAGTGTTTAGCACAGGCTCCTCTAATCAGAAAAACCCAGGAGTGCATCGCTAAAATTTGTCTTTTTTGTTTTTCATGAAGGGTTGTTTGGCTTTAGGGTGCGTTGGAGCTTTTTTGAGTTTGGTTCTCAGGTTGAGCTGAAAAAAAAACAAACCAAAACACCACCTTCAGATGGAAGTGGAGGTACCCAACCAATTTCCCCGTCTGCTTCCGCAGGCAGGTGGTGGGGGAAGGATTGGCACGACCCCAGAGCAGGTGGGTGCGAGGTCGGACGGGCTTGTGGCTTGCATGGGGCCAGCAAACCTTGATGTGGTGCAGGCAGTAAAACCAAAGGACTCAGTAAATTACCTGCAGCACAAGCTGCTGGGGAATTGAGTACGTGACTGGTGTGAGAGCAAGACTGCTTAGACCCTGTTAGCCAGGGAAATACCTAGGATCTTTTTTATTTTAAAATCTCTCTTTTTTTTAACCCCCCTGCTCTCAATATAAAGAACTCATCAGCTTATTCAAAATGACCCTTCCTAACCCAAAACTGCCAGGAAGATTTCACCTTCCTCAGAGGTCTGCTGGTCTGAGAAGGCACCTAGAGCTGGTTTCAGCCCCCAGTTTTAGCAGCATCGCTGCACCTGAATGGATTGAGAGCACTTAAGAGGTGTAATTACTGCAATATAGAGCACAGCCGTGTGAGTCTTTTATAAACCCTGCCATGGCCAGTCCCCAGCCCTGGAAGGGAGATGCAGCAAACTTGGTGTCTTCTTCTGTCCAGACATGTGTGGCCGTAGAGTCTCTGTGTTGATATTGAGATGACTTTTCCTACAAGCTATAGAAACCTGTGGCTTTCTTAATTGTGACATGCAAGCTGCACTTGAAAAATACTCTCAGAAGCTGTTTGCTGCTTGGCTCAACTGTGAACTGAGGATTTCGGGGAGCGTGGCATCTTCCTTTGGCCCTTGAGTTGGCGCTATTATGATGAGGTATGTTTTATTTTGAATCTGTGGTGGTAAAAGCCCCAGCACCTTGGGTAGCATCTCTGGCTGTGCATGAGGAGCCTGCAGTCCTGTCCCTTGCATTGCTAAGCAACTGTGGCCCATTTGCTCTCATGGAGCGAACTGAAACATTGATTTATCTATTTGTTCTGCAACCAACACCAGGGCTTCATTACACCATTCCCTAGGGACATACTCCCACGTGCTGAGACTGGAAATTAACTCCTCTTACCAAAAAGTGTGCATGGCTTTGTTTTTAATTTTGAAGAAAAGTCCAGAAGTGGAATGCTTGGCTGGCTGTGCGTTTGCGTGTGGCTGTGGCCTGTTTCAGGAAGAAAACATGGAGTCTTCCTTCCCTGGGCTGCTGGATGCTGGTTTCACATCCAGGTCTGATCCAGGATGTCATTTGAGCCTCATATGCCATCTATAGGTCTGAGATGTATGCTGCTGGTAACTGTACTGCATCTAGTTATTCAGAGAAGTGGTTAGTGGAAAGCAGAACTCAGCAGCAGTACAGACAGATTTAAGATGCCCGTCCAGCACGAGTGATGAAGGGAAGCAGCATACCCCAAAACTGGCACGGAGCAGGTGAGAAGAGAGGAATGCAGGTGCTGAAGCGGGGCAGGAATGTGTTTGGGAAGTGCCAGACTTCATGCACTATCACTGGGAATGTTTTACAGAAATCATCTACCCACACAAACATGCAAATTTGTGTGTAATGTAGGCAAAACACAGCAGTCTTAATCTTACAGAAGTGCATACAAGCTCAGTAGCAGCAGCCTGTGGCTTCCTGATGCTCTGCTTGCCAGGCACCCCTAAGCTTAGCTTTGTGAAGTAGGACTGACTTTTAGGGATAGGCAAGCATGGTCTGTAGCAGAACGACTCTTCTGAGCCTTTGCTGCATCTGCCGGTTATCTTGCAGCTTGTTGGAGGACTAAAGGTCTGAGAGTTGGACTGTGATTTGCTGCAGGTGGGAGCCACCAGAGGTCCCTAGATGGGACCAGTGTTTAAGCCCTGGTGAGCCGAGATGCGCTGCTATGGCAAGAGCACTCTTTGGTAGCACTCATAGGCATCCTCACACCCAAGCAGTAGCGTCTACGTAAACTTTGTTAAAAGACTGAGAAAATGGAAACGTGTGTACTGCATTAGATGATCTGTTCCCTTGTGTTGAGCATTCAAATATATAATAATGCGATATAATGCTTAATTACATGAGTGAGTATTTTGTTACATGGTTGGATGTGTTCCCATATGGAGCATAGGTAAGGCTTGAACATGGGACTTTTGGATTCTCTTGAACTAAAGAAATACTGGGTGGCAAAACCGGGCTGCTGCTTTTGATGTGGACTGGAGCCTTTGGGCCGATACAGCACACAGTTTAGGGGAAGCATGTGGTTTGTAAGCTGGTGGTTGGGAGATGCAGGGCTCTTGAATGAGGTGCCGGCCCAAGAACAAGGGCTGGACAGCACAGTGGTTGGAGCTGGTGTGGTGTAGGCTGTCCTGCCCTGCCCCTCAGTCTTACTGCTGGTGTTGAGACATCTGCCTCTTGCAGGCATTTCTTGACTGACTGGGTTGCCAAATTGCACTGTTTCATGTGCGAAGCACAAATGTAGTGGACCTGCTCTGTCTTCCTGCGTGTGCTTTGTGCAGCTGCAGCCTCCTCCTGCCACATGCATCCACCCATGTGCCTGTTCTGCTGAGGTGTGCTGAATTTCCATGGCAGGTACAGCACCTGTGGCCAGATTTTGTTACCTTTGTGCAAGCTGCAGGTGAGCTCTCCTATGTCCATGATGCCCTTGTCTCTTATACCCCCCCTCTAATGATCCAAAGCTTCTCAATGTGGGGATGTGCTAGCCCATCACTGTTCACTTTTGAGATGAACTCTGGGTCAGTTTCTCCCCAGCATCTGGATGCTTCCTTTCTTGGTGGCTGATGTTTCCATAAGCAAACAGAAAATAGATTATAGCAAGCCTGTAATCGAGCAGATTTAGCTTGATGAACTGAAGCAAACCATACAGGTTGTGGCAGCTGCAGTACACCCTTCTCGTAGGAACCAAAAACAGAGGCTGACTCACAGCTGCTCCAAATGTCATCTTATTGCACAAAGATATTTTTAATTGGCATCTGGACTCAGATCTTAGTTACAAAAATACTTGTGGCGAACTAATTCCAGGACTCTTTTTTTCACACACACACACACACACACACACACACACGCTTAAGGATGGATGCGGGACACCTTTCTGTGCGCTGTTGGGAGCTAGGTCTCCATCAAACTTGTTCATTTTGCCCCTAAAATTCCTGGGCCTCCTGAGAGGACGCTGCAGAGCCAAGGAGCAGGGGGGATGTGCTGCTCACACCTCTCTGAGCTCACAGCACAGAAGGAACCTTCTGTTCTTCATTCCTGAGAGCACGCACCCTGTGCAACCTGAAATCCTGCAATTGCAAGATCTAGGCTGAGCTTTTCCGTGCCATTCAGGTAGCTCTGCTCTTCTGAAGTTCTCCTTCAGGTTGAAAGGAAATGGAGATTTATGAGAAACAAGAAGAGGAGGAAGGTAAGAAGGTACATCAGGTTTGAGGAGTCTGGCATAGTAAATTAACAGATTAAAAGGCTATCGATTTGATCGTCTAGAACTTGCCCCATGTCGATGAACTCAAAGCATTTTGCTCATTAAGCTCAAACCATGTTCACAATTATTTTTCAAAGCATTTTCAGGAAAGTAACAGTAATTAATAATCTTTAAAGTTCGTGCAAGTGCTGCTTATCCTGAGATTTCCTTTTGGACTAGCTGTGCATTCCAGCTCCCCAGATGCGCTTCGGCTCGCCATTCCTCAGATGCAAAATGCATTATTAAAATGCACTTAAGCAAAACACAGCAAATGGCTTCCCTCCTTAGATGGACCAGAGCTGTCTGCCTCTGCCTGTACCAACAGCAGTTAGCTGCTGAAAGAAGAGAAATGATGAAGTATGAGATTATTTAAGGCTCAGCCTGCCTTGGCGGAATGTGCTTAAAATGAAGATGTTGCTGATGAATAGAAGAAGAAAAGAGAGAGAAGTAGAAGGCCCTGGGCAAAGGGTATTTGGCAATGTGGAGGTATTATCTGGTAAATAACTTTTCAGCCAGTGACTAAACGGTGTCTGACTCCATTTAGTCCCTGGCTCATTCAAAAGTTTCAGTGTCAGGGAGGGCAGGATGGAGTGATGTAAGACTGAGGGGTTCCTATGCCATGAATTTGACTGAGGCATCCAGCAGTACCTGCATAGAGTTACAGGTCACTATTTTGCTGTATTAAATCTTAACTCTAAATCTAAAATTACTACTCAGGATTATTTAAGTAAAATTAGGGCTGTTCTCTGTGTTTGCTGGCAGTCTTGTCATCACAAGATGTTTTGGCAAAAACATTGCCGTTTTAGGGGTACATCCTGCACTCAGCATGCAATCCAATGGAGTTTGCTAGTAGTGAAAAACAAGGCTTCAGCAATGTCTGTGTATGGCCTTGCACCCTGCAGGAAACATGTGCTTGCTTTTCTTTTGTTTCTCCTCCCCACCTCATCGTTAAGTAACTATAAAGAAACATCAGTTATTCCATAATGGAAATTAACAACCCATGTTGTATTTGATGTTGTGTCCTGTTAGTACACGAGTATTACATGTGCTGCATATCCCAGGGCAGCTCTTACAAGCTGATAAATGGTGACATATGTGTGTTTGCTTTCCTCTCCCATGGGGATGCTGCAGTGCTGGTGGAGGTGCTCTAACTCCGTTGAGCTTCAGTCACAGCATCTAGGATCTACTCTGCCCCCAGGGGTCCTCTCTTGAGCCATGCAGTGAAGCACAGACCTCCCTGTGCAACATAGAGCTGGCAGTTGCCACACGCTCTCTCCCTTCTCCAAAAAAAGAAACTGAGAAGACAGACACTGTTTTTCCTGCACTTGGAGTCAGTTGTCTGCTTTAATTCCAGCTTTGAAACCAGGGCAAAGAATATATATCAACACCATACAGACACTTTCTAAATCACCACAATCAAGCTTAAATTCTTTTATTCTTCATTGTAAACCAGTCCTAAAGTAGGTTAGTGGATCAGAGCAGATCTGCTCTATATTATTTATAGGCTGTTTCCTTTTGGTTCTTGCTGCTTGGCTGGATGTTGCTAAAGAGGACTCCATGTTCCAGCAGTCTTTCTCTTTGCTGCAGCTTTAAAACCTTCTATTTTTGTCTGTAGGAATCCCATCTCCCCAGCTCCCTTCTCTGCTAAAATCAGCACACTGGCAATGCTGAAAGTCTTTCATCGCGTGCCATGCCAAGATCTGATGATGATGAAAAGTGCTGTGCTGTTTCATTAGCAGGTGAGCACAGGTAGCGTGGGTGTTCACCTGCCCTGCTCCTGAGGCCAGCATCCTTCAGGGGATATTTTCAGGGAAAGCTGCTTTCCTCTACCAGAAGGATGCTTTGGCCAGGATATTGCTGCACAAGCGCTGTTACCCCTTTAAGCCAGAGAACCATTCAGGACCATTTGCAGCAAAAGCAATCGTTGTCTTTGGCTACGTGTAAGTTTGAATCCAGCAGGCTCCAGCTCCCAGCGCAGGGCTGCCCTCTTGGCAGTGCGAGGCAGGAGCCGTCATAATTTAAAGGAGCCAAGGAGCTCTCGTAATTCACTGTCAGGTGAAGAGACGCTACACAGCAGCCAAATGTGATAGGCAGGGTAGGGCTGCATAATTTATGAAACTACATTTCTTTTTGATGAGATTTTGAGTCTAAAAGCTCTGGGAAGGTTGTGCTATTTTTTATTGCATCTCTGAACTCAACTTATGTCAGATTCTGTGGGCACAGGCTGTGCTTGTAAAATAAATAAATTTTAAAAGTGCAGGCTCAGATCTCTCTGGCTGCATGAGCACTCCTGGTCCAGCTCAATGCAAAGTAAAACAGCTTCTCCTAAATCTCTGCCAAGATCTCCCAAGGATTAGTCTCTCCGTATCCAGAGGGAGCGCGGGCTTTATCAATGTGCCAGGGATTACAGGTACATCCCCGCAGACGAGTGCTCGTCCTGCTCAGCTGCAGGGCACTTGGGTGGCAGAGGGATGGTTTGTGCCAGATGCTCTCTGCTTTAGCCAGAATCACAAGGGTCAACTGTGAGCTTTTAAATGAATTGGCTTGGATTGCCCGTGTGTTCAGTGTCTCTCTGTCCCAGGTCCCTTTTTGTGTGCTGCACGATCTGGCTGGACCTTGGGTCCAGTGCTGGTCTGTAAAAGCTGCCTGAAGCAGCAGCCAGGATCTTCCTTCCAGGTGCTGCATGGCCCTGGCTTGTACAGCGTGTGGAATGCTCACTGCAAGTTCATTCCCAGTTGCACCGTAATTGCTGGAAGGATGAAAATTCAGGGTCGCTGTCTGCCCTTCTCCTGCATGTCAAAGGTCATCATGTGAAATGTGCGTGGACAGTCATTGCTTTGAGTAAGTATCAGCACATCAGCCCAACAAATTCCATTTTTCACTACAAAGACAGGTGCCTGATGTTCGGAGTGTTGGAGGGAGACTGGTTTTGGTACAAGGGTTTGCTTTTTGAGCAGATTGTTCAGCGTAAATTATTGCAGTACTGTTTGAGGTCAGAGAGGCTGATATCACCAGCTGTACTAATGTGTAAGGATTTGGGAGGCATATTGATATTTTCTGGAGATAAACCACTAGAAATCGGGAAAATGTTATAAAACTGCAGCCCAAGTTCCTGTTCCCTTATCTCTGCATGAGTGTTATCGAGAGTTTAAAATGTGTGTGATAAAGCACTTCACAGAGCAATCGCAATGATGCTGTGTCCTGAGAAGCATCTCCACCTTCCTCGGGGATGGGGGAGCCCAGGAGAGCTGAGCCACCAAGACGGGAAGCTGCTGCTTTTGGTCAGATCAGTGTTGAAGCATGGGATGCTCTGGATACTGGGCTGTCAAGAATTGAGGCCTTTTCTAATGTGTGTTTTTAATGGTGAGCTGGGAAAGAGGGAGAAAATTGGAAGGCTCTTTCTTGGTCCTGTAGGCGCTCGGGGGTTTTTTAAGATATCATTAGAGGCAGTCATGGCTTGTCAGTGTTTCTCTTAAAGTGCAACTGCGATCAACAAGCAAAAGAGATTTTTGCATAAAAACAAAAATCAGAGGTATTAAATAAAACAAAGTCTGTTGTAATACTGTGACGTGGCTTGGTGGTGCAGCCTTGTCTGATGTGGTGCTGGATGGTCCCGTTTGGGAGGGCTGGATGCAGATTCGAGGAGGGCAGCAGAGATCACTCCCTGGAAAGGTCCTGTGTAAAGAGATTGAAAAGATTCATATGAACTAAGAAAAGAGAAAAGAAGGTGGTGTACAAATACTGTGTAAGATGAGGAATTGTTCCTGAAATTGTAGAGAAGAGTCTTCTGTCCGTTTTATCTTATAATACTGGAGAAGGGAACAATGAATTTTACTAAACAGCAACACAAGTCAAATCTGATTTAAGGAAAGGGAATACTGTGACACTGCTGCGAGATGTCATCCAGTTCTTGAATGCAGTAAACTCAAAAATGGCATGAAGATATGCATGGCTGGTGAAAGCATCCAGAGAAATAACAATCAGACTTGTTATAGGGAGACTACCAGAAGGGATGTCAGACCTTGGACCTTACTGGGACTGGCCACACTTTTGGGGCCACTCGGGGGGACACTTTTGTCAGTGTCCCCCTATGTGACCTCCCTCCCTCCCATGCTACAGCACTTTTTCAGCTCTGTGGATGAATTTCCTCCCAGTCTCTGGTCTAGCCTGCTGCCATCCATCATTTCTAGTTTGCTTGAAATGCACCTGTTGGGGCCTGCGGCAGCCGTGACGTGGACGTGTGTGGGTGGAGGAGCATCCCTGCCGGGACAGTGCTGGAGCACATTGAAATGCAGGCGCTGTGCTCCCCAAACACCGCCTGCCAGTCCTTCCCAATTAGGTGTGATAGTTTTCCTTGCAAGGCCAGGGCATCCATGGGGACCTGACTGGGCTCCCTAACTTAGCGCTGCAGTGAGCTGTGCAAAGATGGTTCAAGGTGGCAGTACTAAAGATTTGTCAGCATTGCTGGAAATCTCCCAGTGGAAAGAAAATGATGCAAAGCTGACACCGGTGCCAGGTTTGAGTGGGTGCCGTCCCAAGCCTGTACAGGGTGGGACCCTGCTGCACCATCTCCTTCCCGATGTCTCAGTGCTGCAGGTTTGCTTTGTGCTGGGAGATCTCCCAGGGGTGCCCTTGCTCTGCCGGGCGCTCTTCAAATTTGTCCTGTTAACAGATGGCATCCTTAATCATCAAAATCTTTTTTGTAAGAGCTCTGGTGATTGCATGAGCAGTATCAGAAGTCATTAATTCTGAAATGTGGACTCAAGGGAACATTCGGGGCAAGTTCAGCCAGCAAAAAACCTTTCGTTGTTGATGTTAGGCAGGTGCTGGACCGACAGTCACCCATGTACAACCCTCCTCGGAGAACAGCTGGAGTGTCCCTCTTCTGCACCATCCCTCCAAAGCAGAAAGGGCTGAAGATTCCCTAAGCCCCAACAAGCTCTCCTTTTCCTTGAGATAAATATTTCTTCAAAATAATATGGCAAGGTGGCTGTCACTTACACTCTTTTAAACCAAAATAGTATCACCTGATGTGTTATGTGAGCTGTGATTTTTTTCTTTTTTTTAACATTTATTTATTTATTTTATTATTTGTGGCAATGCATTCCTCTAAGGTCTTCCTAATGTAATTTGGGATTATTTGTGACTTCCAAGATGTGGGTTCAAACTGCCTAGTTGAGGCTGCCGGTTCGACTGAGCAGCAGTTGGAGGATATGGGCTTTCCAATCTGATGGCTTTTGGTTATCAAGCAGGAAGGTAATACCTATACTCAATAAAATGCCTAAATCTGGCCTATGAAAAGGAGTGTGTTCTTTCTAAAGTGCTTCAGTGTAAAGACACATCTAAATCAAATTATTGGGCAAGGGGTGGGTTTCTGCTAACTGTGTGTGATGCCCTTCAGAACTGCTTAAGAGCTTCTCTTTCCCGCTTTGGTGATATCTTCCTAAATTACACATTAAATTTACCAGGCTGAGTAATGCATCACAGCTTCCCCATGTCAGACTTAATGTTACTTACTCAGCTTTAGCTTCGTATTTGCCTTTCCCTTCCGTTTATCTTCAGGCTCTGTGTCAGGACGGAGCAGGCCCTGGGTCTGATGGTCTGCCCTGTACCAAGGCAGTGCTGTTTGATGAGAGCAAGACCATGCAGTAATTTCTGTGAAAGGTCCCTGGAAAATGCTATATTTGATTAAGCCTGTCCTACTGTTCTGTGGGATGCAGGTGCTTTCCATAGGTTGGTTTCGTGCATGTGAGTAAATTGGCCAAACCATCTTGAGGATTGGAGTCACCACCCCCCAAGGAGATGCACAGGAATAACAGTTACAGCACTTTATCAGCAGTATAAGGATTGATTTTGGGTAACAAGGGACCTGTAAGATAGTGGCTGTAATTTTAGGTACTACAGGAAAAACAAGTAATTTGCTACTTTTCCTTGCCAATATGTCTGAAGACAGATAGCATTTGGTTAAGTGCAGCTTCAAAAATGAAACACAAGTAATTTTCTTCCAGTGGCTTTTCAGAACATTATACAGCAAGATGCAGCTGAGAAGAAATGAGTCTCTCTCTGTTTTAAGTGCTGTGTATTAATGTTGTTTCTTTTGTGAAATTACCAGGCTTTGTTGCTGAAATTCTGTGCCCATTCGCCCCTCATAGAAATCGTTCCCTGGTCTTTAGGCACCGAGACAAACGTGTTTCTAGAGCTGCTGCAGCTTCTTCTGAAATATTGATGTTGCACAAGGATGACAAAGGAGGAATTCCTAATTTTATGGGTTTTTTTTTCTCTTGCAATCTCCTTGTGTTGCCTTCTGCGTTTCTTCTGCTGGCGGTGAAATAATTCACTCCAGGAAGCCACCGGAGTTCCCTCTCTTTCCATACTGCTGCTCTCTGTAGCTCTCTGCCAAGACTCCCCTGTTTGATCTACCTGTTTCTTTGGCCACATCAGGCACTTTGATATGCAGATGCTCTGCAGGTTCTGTTTCAGTCAGTCCTTTTATAATGTTCCGCTTCATTTTATTCTGATGTATATATATAAATAATTGGATGCCTTTAGTAGGTTGCAGATATACTCCTGAGTCATACTTCCACTGTTTGTCCTCTGCTTTTTTTTCAGAAATCAATAGGCAGATGTGGGAATTGGCACTGCTCTTTTAATATATGCGGTCACTCAACATCTTTAGCACCTGAGTTTTTTTCTGAACAGCAGTCAGCTTTTTTTATTCGTATCACCCTTCCACCTTATTATGTTTACATTTCTATAGCAAAACACTACATTTTCAGCAAAATTAATCAGTGTAATTATATGTGATTTGTAGTGTCAGGTTCAGCTGAAACACTGATTTAGGGTGGTGATTAGCCCTATCAGAAGCAATGAGGATGGAGAGGTAATCCGTGCCTGAAACTGTTATTTTGAAAGATGTCATTTATTCATAAATTTAATATTTCCTCTGAACCCCCCCAACTGATTTGAATAGCAATAGCAACTGATTTGATGGCGGTGCACCTTGTTTGGTTTAGATTGCTGCTTTGCTGTTGCTTGTGGAGGCTGCCCTTACTTGGACAGAAAGGGGTTGAGCTAGGTGTAGGTGTTTATTAACGAGACCTCTGCACCTTTGTATTCAGCTGAGGTTATACCAACGAGATCTTGACATTATTTAAATCTGCATAGTCCTGTGAATGTTGTTAGTGAATAGTGCAGCAAGAGTAGGCATGTCTGGAAATGCTGTTCCTCCCACGTAAAACACCTGCCTGTGACGTGCTGTCTCAATGCATCCCTTGACAGAGAAAAGTCCTTGAACCCTTACAAGGTTCATGAGACAGGTTCAAGGTTCATTATGAACATGAAAGAGTCATGGGAGTGTGGATTTAATCTTCATTTCAACAGTGCAGCCTTTCAGAATAAGAGCATTTTAAAGATTGCAAGCTCCAAGAGTGATTAATTTGCTATTTTAGTCCTTTAGAAAGTGCAGTTATATAGAAACGAAGTTCCCGTGTGGTAAAAAAGTTCAGATCAATTAAAACAATTTACTTTGTTGCTAATGATTTCAGACCATTCTAATTTATTGGTAAATAAGTGACTTCAAAAGCGCATTTGTTAGTGAGTGCACAGAGGAAATGTTAACAAGTTCTTGGATAAATTAAGTCTCGAATTTGGTAATAGGCTCTTACTGCACACCATTGGGGTTGGCTTGCCACGCAGCTCGAAGGATTCCAGCTTCTGGAGAACAACTAAAGCTTCTGATGGGGTTTTGGTGTTTGGAGAAATGCAGATCAGAAGGGAGCAGTGGTGGACTGGACTCTGGAGCAGCCAAGGAGCTTGCAGCCTGCCGGGCTCCCGCAAAGCAGGGCATGCTGTTCCCCCCCCACAGGCACTTTGTGGGGATGCACTCCTTCTCCCTATGCTGTGTCCACCATCAGGAAGAAGCAAAATGCAGACAGACTACCTGAAGTCTGGGTGGGTTTTTCTCCTTCAGAGCTGTGGACAAACCTGAGCCCCATCTCATCAAAGCCAGCAAAGGACGTATGAGCATCTGACCTCTAACCTCAGGAACAGTGCAGTGCTTAACTCTCTGCTGATGTCCGCAGCTTTGAAGCATACCTCTTCCATGTTGTATTTCTTTTGAAAAGCTATTTAGTTTGGTTTTCCCTGTTTATTTCAGTTACAAATAAAAATTCAGGATTTTTTCCATAGGTGGACAAACAATATTAACAAGGTGAGGTGTATCCCTTCAGCAGCTGTGAAAAATTACCAGTGGTAGAGAACAGGCTGGATCCACTCTCTGATGTTCGGCAGAGACAAGAAGTTAAACAGCAATTATTGAGCAGCTGATACATCAGCCGCAAATATATTGTGCAAAATCTTTTGAATGGTCTTTCAAAATGGACCTTGTTTTTTGGTTTGTTTGGGTTTTTTTTTTGTAAAACTTAACAGTGTTAAAAAACTAGGATTCAGTGCTGGTTTTGTCAGGGTCTCACTTTATCCTGTGGACAAGCGTGCTGCAGCTTCAATTTGCCTGCTTGGTAAAATAGGCTGTCACATGCCAGGGACAGCCAGATCTGTCAAGCTCCACACAGTTTTCCTTTATTAGTTCTATTGGGTTTATTGCCTTTCTTATGCTCTGAGGGATGATGGTTGTTTAGTGACAAGAACCTGGAAAATCATTCAACTTGACAATGCTTTTTAGATTTCATTTTTTCCTTGTGTCTGTAGCTATAAAAAAGAATGACTTGATGACACAGTGAACTTAGCGGGGAGTCTGCGGTATTACTGAGGACTTGCCTTCAAGTTCTGGGGTCTGCTTTTGCTGCCATCCTCGCATCACCCAACTATGGTGATGTACAGACTCTTACCTGTCATGCCATAAACTCTGGTACCTCACAGCTTTTGCGTGGCAGCAGTTGTACTTTATTTTTTTTGGCAAACAGTGACAATCTGACTTTAATTTCTTTAGGTGTGGCAGTTGTTCTGATCATTTCCAGATTGTGTGTGCAAGTGGGGAGGGAAGATTTTTGTGAGGTTTTCCAGGTTCATGTATTTGCTCGATGTAGATCATGCTATGGAGATAACTTTGCTAAAAGCGTTTTGATGAATTCCATCCCTTAATGTAAGGGATATACTCGTGCCTTCAAATTGGAGTGTAGTGGAATTGAACTGGTACAAGGGGACGAGAATTTGTGCTAGTGAAAGGGAACGGGAGATGGAGCAACTGAGAAAAAGATACGCTCTACTGTGAGCATCCAGTAACGGCAGGAGGGTAGGCTTAGAGGAATGCCAGTGTTCCTCTCAAAAATAATCTCATCTGCAACAAGTGGCACACTTAACAGCAGACACTCAGATCAATTTTCCTGCTTTTATCTTTCCTTGAGGTGCTGTGTGGTGAAATGTGACATATATATGTGGTTGATGAATAGCCAGAAACTTGCTGTAGCTGCTCTCACCTGATGATCTCCAGCAGTTACTGCTGGTGGGGTGCACCCTCATGGCTGGGGGGGCCTGGGCTCTGGGGGGCTTTGTTGACCGGCCCCAGGGCCGTACAGCCCGCAGCAGCAAACGTCCTTCACCATAACAGGGAAGCAACAACTTCCCTACTGTGGCACCAAATCACATTATTCTTCTTTCTCCTGTGTCCCACACCTGCAGGGGTGGTGTTTCTAGCTATTAATACTAATTAATAATATGAATAATAATATTCTGTTCTAATACTACTTCATACGATTGAGAGGGTTGTAACTACATATGAGAAACACTGTCTGATGATGAAGTTCAAGATATGAGATGTGCAAGCTGGAGAAAAAGTGGTCTATCCTTTTTTAAAGGACAGTAAGACAAGGGTCTCCATTCCTCTTCCGTGTTTTGTGTAGCCAGGAGAGGAAAAAAAAAAAAAAAAGAAAAAGCAGTAACTTTGGAAAGTCTGGATAGTGGAGGATATTGTTGTTTCTGGGATTTCAAGGGCTCCTTTCATAAGCTGTTCATTCCTTAGAGTTATCTATTTCTTAGATGCTGCTTTAGATGCATCAATGCCTAAGCTGAAAAAACCCCTCTGATCTGCGCTCACTTTCCTTAGCATTTACAAACTTAAAAGTACTTATGTTAAACTTTAATTATTCCCATGTCTGGCACTGGATGTTCTGGCTACTGCTGCTTTTTTGGGATGTCTCAGAAGATACCAGTATATGTAGCTGGGTCAAGTAGCTGATGGGTAAAATGAGTAATGACTTGCCATGTGTAAGTCCGCACCTGTTACTGAAATTTAGCAGCTTCCCTGCCTTTTCATGTTTTGTAAAGTGTACAATGTTGTTGGCATTGTGTGTTCTTTTCTCTTGCTAATGTGAGTGTACACCACAGGCAGCAGCACTCAATTTATTAAATATATCCACTTCATAGACACTTCTGGTGAGTAAATTTTTTAAAAAGGGTATTTATTTCTGTGTATAACAGCAAATATTGGTGTCTGTTATACTCGTCAGAAGGCATTGCCAAAACTCCACTCTTGTTAGAGCATGCTGTGAAATAAAAAGATCAGGGAAAATCTCCAAAGGAAGAGAATGAGACACAGCCATGGAGTTACCAAAGAAGTTGGTAACTCTCATGTGCCACATCTCCAAACGCTCACCTGATAAATTTGCTCTCACTATTTAAAAATCTAATTGGTTGCAGTGTCGGCATCTGTCATCTGCTTAGCTGGAGCCCAAGGGCTAAACAAAGCTCACCTTCTGCTCAAATAACACAGCTTTTGAGGTTATCGGTACCCTGTCATCTGCTAGGAAATTACCGGGCTGCTCCCATGCAGTGGATTTGAGACTGATGGATTAGGCTGAAGGACAATTTACTCTGCTTTAGCTGGGTTGTGGCACCCTTTCTGTACATTGCAAATAATAATAATATCTCTAGTTAGCAGCTAGGTTGCTTGTTCTGCCTTGGATATTTGAGGCAAGATGGGCTCGCTCTCCGGTTCACCATCCTCTTCTCTCGGTGCATGAAAGAGACACCTGGGAGAGAATGACCTGATTTGGGGCAAAAAGGAGCCAGGAAAGAATGTCTCCTCCTCCTTCAAATTCAGAGTTGCATCGTCGCTAACCAGAGCTGTTTGTCCACCCTGGGAGTGGTTCTGTATTTGCTCTCTTACGTGAAACAGAGAAGCAAAAACTGATTGTCAGATGGTACAAGAGGATCTCCCTAAAAGAAACCCGAACACCTGCATGGCTAGAAAGGACATAGAGTCCTTGGCAAGGTCTGATAAGGAGATAACAGCTCCCATCAGCAGGTCAGAGGAGCTCCTATGAGCTGCACAGCAGCACTGGTGGGGATCACGTTTCCTTTTAAGATCTCAAGGCATCCACTTGGGAGTCTGGAATGTAAATCCAGGAGTCCCAGAGAGCTGGGTTCAGACTAACAGCCTACAGCAGGAGCTCTTAGTGCTAACCTCTGTTTCTTAACCTCCTCTGGGGAAATACGAAGCTTCTGAGTGATAGTGATGAAGAAAGAAGGGTGTCTAATAATATTTTTCTTGAAATTCAGAAGAAATTCAAGTCTGATACTTTTTTTACCTTAGGATTCAATGTTTCCAGTCTAAAGTGCTGCATCAGTTCCCAGCTGGCTGCTGTGAATCCTTTTTTAGGACACAGTGCCTAATGAGTAAAAGCCAGCAACTGTAGTGAGAATGGAGGAGTCCTGCATGTCTTCGACATGACCGGTTGGTGTGTCCCTGCTGCCTGTCCATCTGTGTCTCTGGGGACAGCCCCAGTATTGCTGGCCTCCTTAAGCATCTTCAGTTTGGGCTCTCGCATCTCTATGAGCCCTTCTGTCCAATGCAAAGTAAAGTTGGACTCCAAAATATGTACTGCAGGAGGAGAACTTTGAATTCCCTGGCACTGGGGTTACTCTTTTCTGGAAAGGTTATCCAGGCACAACAAGACTTTCAATGAATAACCTGTATCTTGTATAACAGTGTCATAAGGGTTATGCCATAGGAACAAAAAAAGCTGCAAGACTATCAAAGCCAACATTATGAAAGTGTTTTGAACGTTATTGATGTTCTTCCTTTGGGAATTGTATTACCAGTCACTGATATCAAAAGTAACAAATTTAAAGAACCTATAAATGACAAAGCCCTTAGAGGAAGAGCAAAACGTAAAAATAAAAAGGACTTGTTGGCTTACCACGTACTGTATAGGCTGTGTGGAACATTAAATAGCATTTATCTCCTATTCCTCCAGGCAGGCATCAAGGTCACACGTGTGTCCTTTCCAGGCACCGGGAGCGCCGTGTCGCTGCACTTGCTGTGCTTGTGCAGGTTTATGGGAAGGAGTGAGGGTTGGTGTGCGCCATGTCCGTGGGGGAAGGAGTCACACATGCTGTGAGGGGCAGCACATCCCTGTCAGACATATACAAGCTGTTCACCTGATCCAGGCGCCAGCTAGAAATAACAGGTAGTCGCATAATAGCAGAGCACAGCTGTACAGGGAGCCTGTCATGCCTAATGAGATGGTGGAGAGTCCTCCCTCCTCCCAGCTGCATGTGGCTGCTGGCCGTGGGAAGCCGCAGCAGAACCATGCAGAGCAGCTGCTCAGCACAGCTCTGGCCCTTCAGATGCTGTGGGAGCTGCTGTCAGCTTCCAGCACTGCAGGAAGCTCCTTTTCTGGTCAGCGTGTGAGCAGGTGGGTTGTACGGGGCTGGGAGTCTCCAGCATCCTGTGAAGCACCAAGCTGCTGGCCTTGTCCATCTCCCACCTAGTCCTACATCCTCCACTCCTGTATGCTGGCGCTGACATGCTGCTGCAGGGAGTAGACACGATTTTTGAGGGGCAGTCAGCTTCCAAATTGTTTTAATGCATTTGCATACATACAAAAGTAGCTTAGAGCACTGAGGGACAGTATGTCTCTGGAGGGAAAGCTTATCACAAGCTCTGGGTACATTATCGTGGGGTTTTCGCATTTGGTATTTGGAAATGTCAGCTTCCTATTACTTGGTCCACCTACAATACCAATTAAAGAAAAAAATAAAAAATTGAGGTATCTTCAGGTGCACATTGAACTAGTCTTAATTCACAGAAATGAATTAATATTTAAAAGTTAATAGTGTTACTGAGGCAAACTAGGCCATCAGCACATGAGAAAAAAAAACTTGCACCATCTGCATTCAAACCAGAATTTGAAGAAGTGCATTCTGTTGATACAAACGTTGAAAGCACTTGGTGAATGTCAGTGGAGCTTTGAAATTGAAATTACGTCTTATTTCAGACCAGCTACTGTTGCATCTCTGGCTTGGGTGAGCTGGGAAAGGACAGAAGCCACTTGGGGCACACTTTATAATGCTGGCATTTCTGGAAGGTGATGAGGATGGAAGTGTTTTGAGCTTAGCTCTGTCTGAGCCCATTTGAAATGCAACAGCAGAATTCCCATGTAAAGGTTGTGATAAAAAGAGGGAGAGGAGATTCTGTACTCCTAAATGAAGAAAATAAAGTCCTCAGAAATGTCAGCTGAGGGATCTCTGGCTCACACTTGTTGGGGAAAAATAGTCTGAACGCAGTAGCGTACTTTACAGAGTAACAGTCTGCAAAGAGGCTGGCACCAGTACATCACATTCAGTACCTCAGTATTTGTGTTTGCCTGCACCAATTTGACATGGCTTTGTTCGTGTTTGCGTGGATGGTGTAACGTGGGTTTGAACTATTAGTGCAACTGCAGGGCAGAACTCTGCGTCTGCAGCTTTGGTGGCCATGAGGTTCCTTACTGACACTGTGCGATAGCAAGCATTTGCTTTGTTTTACTGTAGAAAGAGCTGTGGTTTGCTGTTAAATCAAGTAATCCCAGTATTTAACTTTGGCTATATCAGTTAGCAAATTCTTTGAGATGTTCTGTAAATGAAAAGCACAACTCATGTGTAGGACACTTGGAAATAGATGATGGCTTTGATTGTCTCCTCTGCACAACTTTCCATGCAGAAGAAATTACACTAATCTGGAAATGGTTGCAATATGCAAGTTTAATATAAGAAAACATAGAGACATTGTTTAAGTGTCAATCTTCAGATCTGGAGTGGCAGTATACGCAGAGTATAGCAAGAAATTTGTCTGTCGTGAGCCTTGTTTGTCAGGAAGAGTACCTCATTGGAGTTCAGACCCAAAGAAGCCTTTGCTTTGCCCTCAGAGTTGTTGTTTGCAGAACTGTCAGGCTTTTGCAGAATGAGTTGCAAAACCTTGGACAACTGGAGAGAGCAAGGGACAGAAGGGTGGAGGAGATGCTTCAATGATTTCCATGGCAAATTTGTTTCCCTTCAAAGGCAATCAATAGTAGATGCAGCAGCTGGGTTAAATGGATGCATTGCTGTTATGATGTGGTTTTCATGAGCAGGGTGTGTGGTAAGAAAGAATATCTCTAAGCAAGCTGAAGTAGGGCAAATTCCTATCTGTAAGTTTGGGGGTTTTTCTGTGTGCTTTTATCATGGCTATGTTTTTATACATGAGCAACAGCATAGCTGTAGGTGGTTATTAAACCCACTCAAGCAGCTGCCCAGGCACCTCCTGAGACCAACTTGTTCAATGGCTACTGAAGTCTCAGACTGGTCTTTCAAGAATCCAGATGTACAGTTATAAAGGAAAACAGTAAACCCCATGGTTCTGAAAGAGGCAAGAGCAGCTTTTGCTCCTTCAGCTCCTCTGCCTTGCTCTGTGGTTTGAAATCTGGAGCCCTTCTCCAGGAAACCCCTTTGCAGACTCCTGCGGGCTGGCGCTGAGCTGTGCTGTGGCAGCAGGTGCCACAGCAGAGGGATGCACTGCTGTTGGGTGCCCCCCATGTGGGGTGTTGCCAGCGCCCTGAGTGTTTGGTTGCCGCGGACTTGGGTCTCCTGGCCTTTCCCAGGTGAACACTCTTACGGTCTCCACGAGGTTTGTTGCTCTGGAGCAATAGGAGGACAGATCTCCCTGCTGTGTTTCTGTCCCCGGGTGTCAGGATACAAGACTTCTGCATCAGCACCACCGGCTCCACTGGGTGTTTTTAGATAAACAGAAGCAGTCCCAGCTCATGGCAGAATTATCTTGTCCCTGTCAGCTGCCCATGTAAGTTAAAGCTCCCAGCTGGGAGCAGTGACACAGATGAAAAGAAATTTCCATTGTCCGGAAGAATAATACCTGTGTGAGAAAGAGAAATACCTTTTGTTTTATTTTGCTGCACATTTCTAGTTGTGTGGTATTGTCCTTCTGTTACACCTTTTACTAGCACAAGAGGCATTGCTATGAAAGATAATAACTCTGAAATCAATTTCTTTTTGGAACTTTGGAGGCCAGAAATTAGTGTTGTATTTTTCTGTATCTTTCCAAGTGCATATCAAATAAATGCGATCACCGGGAGTATTCAGAGGCAGCTCTTTTTATATAAAATACCTTCAAATATACCACATTTGATGATGTATTAGTATTTGGTATTTGTTCTATATTAAGACTCTTACTTTCCTGCTGGCACTACTTGAATGCTGCCTGATGATGGCTGGGCTGATCCATGTGCTGTTCTTTCCCCCACGAGAGTGCTGCCAGGTGCAGCTACAAAGAGAAGCTTATTCAGAGATCTCCTGACTTTTCCCTGGACAGGACTCTGCTTCGTTCTGGGGTTGTCTTGAGGCACTTCAAATCAAACCACCCATGCTGCTAAATCCTGAACACTACCCTGGTCCTTTCTTTTAAAGGGAAGAAAAAGACTCCAGGACTGTCTCCGCTCCCTCATTGCCTTCTCCCGGGATTGTCCGGTGGGATCTTCTGCATTCAGCTCTGCTGGAGATCTGACACAGGCAGTGGTTCTGCAAGGCTCAAGGAGAAGGTGCTAGGGCCAGGGCTCTCCTGTCTGTATTCAGGTGTTGCCACCAGCATATGGAGAACAAATTGGCATTTCAGCCAAGGTTGCTCTTTGCAGGCTGGCTCTCTGGGACCCGAGAGCAATGCTCCCAAGGAGCGATGGAAGCTTGCCCACCTCATTGGTGTCATAGGGATGGGACAGGCACAGTTTGTTATTGGGAGAAATGTGTGGGTTATCAAGGGAAGCCAGGAGCAGCCAGAGGAAGAAGAAAGATAAAGAAGGATTAGGAAAAAAAATAACAGAAGGAAAACCTGTATTTTTCTAATCCAAACCCTGCCCTGCAGTGGCTCTGTACCCCCTAGTCATTTTTCTGAGACATGAAATGTAGAACAGAGTGCAATTACTTTCCTGATTACATTTTATCTTCCCTTACCAAGGTATTGAAGAGGAACTGGGGAGCACATATAAAGCATACAACCCTATTAAATCTTGATTCCCTTTAAAACAATTGCAGGAAATCTCACTCTGATAATTACATGAGGGTTGAAATCAGTTTTTAGCTTTCCAAGCCCCTCATGATTCGTCGTTCCCTTGTTTGGGTTACACGGCACTGTATCGGCCTGTCACCAGTCTCTTGTCTCAAAAATTAGTGAATTCAAACTAACAAAAAACCTCAAAAGGCTTTGGGCTGCGACTCCACGCATGGCTAGGACACGGCGACGTTGCAGATGGAGGGGACAGCCACTGCCCCAGAGGGGACCTGCTGCATCTGTGCCCAGGCAAGGACGATGACATTTAACAACCGCTCCTGAGGTGCATATCAGGATGCTCATTTAATGGGGCTTAAAACCATATATGCACTGATGACTCTCTCTGCCTGCCTGACCCTCTCCTCCTGAGGAAGCTTTTGAAGGGACACGAGTCCCACCAGCTCTTTCATGCAGCTGGAGGCATAGGATATAAGGTTAATTCAAAGACTAAAATGGATTTCCCAGCAAAAGGGATCCTGCTCTGCAGCACGAGTTCTGCTTTTGCATCTGTCCCTGGGGTCCCCCTCTCTTCCAGGTGCTCCTGTGCTTCAACTCTTGGGTGCCAGGGCTGTGCTATGTGTCTGTAATTGTCTCATTCTCACTAATTAAATATGTCCAGCTCAAGATAACTTAAGGCAATGGGTTGTGCATTTAAAGTCAGTGTTAAATATCTTTTTTTTTTTTTAGTTTTCACTGTTAGTGTGAAAGATCAATATATTCTAATGCATCAGCTACCAGGTTGCCTTCTGTAGCATGACCTCAATTAGAAATTAGTTCAAGGATAAAGAAATTGCTGGGATTCAAACCAGTAATCTTGTCCAAAGCTAGAATTTAGTCTCTGGAAGGGAAAAAATCCCATTACTTCTGTGTCTGTATTATTTGGGCCTTGTACTTCAGGTATTTCAGGCTCTGCTCTCAAACCATAAAAAATCCAGAGGAAACCCTCCAGAGAGATGCTGCTATAAATAGCAGAAGAGTCTATTATCTGTGTGTCTGGGAATACTTTCATTCCTTGGTTTGTTTTTAGATAATATATAGCTGATACACAGACATTCCCAGTACCTGTCTCTGAGTTACCTGTGGGTACTGAAGCATCACGTAACTGCAGCCTCGCAAAACCACAGTAAACCTTTTTGCATTACCTTTTTCTGGGTGCTAATCAGATAATCAAACCGATTTGGAAGGCCCTGCTAGTGAGATTTAGCCTTGAGCAGATGGCCATGGCTGAGCAGCTGAAAGTTGGCCAGAAATGGCTTTTGATTTTTGATTTATTTAAAAAAAAAAAAAAAAAAAACAAAAAAAAGTATGCTTGGGATGGGAACAGCAAGAAGGGAGAGTTTTTTTGTGATTATTCTGCCCTTCCCCTTGCATGGGGACTGACTTTGGGCAGTAACAAACAAGCAGAAGGCAATTGCTGAAACGAGAGGAACATTTCCCTCATGGCCCTGCCCGCTTGGAGCGCCAGTGGTACCTGCCATTCCTTCGTCGAGTGTTCATCAGCCCTCTACAGGCTGGTTCTGCTCTTCTTTGCATTTCTGCCCTACCTGCCTGCCAGGACTGGGGAGCTGGAGCAGCCTGGCTCATTTCAGCTTTGTGTTTCTGCTAACGTGAAAAATATAAACATGGAGTGGGCTGGTGGAACAAACAATAGCTGATTTACTTGGTTAATTTAAATAGCATGTAGCGGGTAGCACAGGGGGGCTGCATCACTGCTCCAGCAGTCATGCTGGGAGGGAGGTCTGCAGCGCCGTTACGTGCTATTATTACTTTCTGGATAATGTACACACTTTCACTATCACACAGTTTTTCTCCTTCATCTTTCATGAGAACTGGCACTAGATTAATGGTTAAGCCATGGAGGAAACGTAACGCCATGCCAGTCTGATTTATTGACCACTTAGTGCTGATGAAGCTGCAAACAAGAGTCAGACAGATGTTGCAGCTGCATTTTTCTTTATCAAAACTAACCGCTTTTTGTGGTTTTTAACCACTTCTTGTGCTGTCTCCTGCTTACCCTGCAGCACCGAGGACACTGGAACAAATCTTCTGCCACCCTAAAGAGCCTCCGCTGGGGAGGCGGACGAGATGCCTCTGGTGCAGCATGCTAAGGAGCCTTGTGCAGGTCAGGGACAGGCGGCAGCAACTTTGACTCGGATGTGCAGGAAGCGGAGCAGCTCCCTGGAGGCTCTGGGCGTTGAGATTATGGGCAGCTTTCCGACGGGCACATTTCCAGAGCTGTCCACAGCCCAGTCCCAGGCTGCCTGTAGGACTTCCCTGCCACCCAGGGGAAGGGCTTCTGCCCTGGCATGTCCGCTGTCCTGGCATGTTTCCCACATAGAAGTTACATTTGTAAATTTTCTTTTAATCTTTCATGTCTCCCTTGTTCTCCTGGTAGCTCTCCACAAAGAAATGGGTATTCTATGCTGATTTAGAGTTCTCCAGAACATATGTATTCGCTTAATTTGTGTCAAAACATTTCAGTTTACTAGGTAGATTGGCATTCATGAGATTTGCCAATCTGAGGTCAACTTTTAGATGTAGAAATAAGGAAAAAACCTGTTGGTTTTGTGTTTATTTTTTATGCTTTTATATGTAAAAAGTGTAAATTCCAGTGCCAGCCCACTGGTGAGGTCCACTTGTGTCTACTGCAGTGAAGCCAGGAAGCTCCATCGTCCTGATGTGCCTGGTGACAAACAGGCACTATCAGGCTGTGAAAAAATACAGTTCATCTGAAACAAAAGAAGCAGCATCTGCAGAACTGCCGAGTCGCCCAGCGCCACGGCAGCAGCGTGTCCTTGGTCTCTTCTTTGAAACTTCTCTGAGAGCAAGAGCTGTCTTTACATGAAATCTCTGAAGCATATTACTTTTTATTACTTCATCATGTACATCACTAATTGCATTAAATTAGCTGGTGGAGACTATTTGGGTGTGTAGGTAATCATTTTTATTATCTGAATCTTTTCTGAATTATGCATGAGGACTGTAACATTTCAGACTTGCCCTTCATCACCTCCCTGGTCCTCAGCAGCGCTGTCCGCTCCTTTTGGAAGCAGCTCAGCCTCTTAATTCCCTGAGAGCCCTGGCTGTCGCCTCCATTGCCTTTAAAGGGTAAACCAGGAAGGCTGAAAGGAAAACGTGGCTCTGTTTCTCGTGGTGACCTGAGGATGTGCACTGCAGTGTGGAAGGAGGGAGAATCCTGCAGCAGCTTGAAGAGAGAGGATATAGTGTTTTAATGCGTCTGTCTCTGGCTGTTTCTCATCTGGGGAAGAAGATATGCCCTGTGAAACGGACAGTTTTGAATGCGTAAAAATCGAACATAAAAGGTCCAGTTGTTTGTCTCCAGGAGAATCTCAGAAACAGAAGAGCCGATGGTTTTCTTTGCTTTAGCATTTTCCAAAAGTGCTCTGATATAAGTTGTTAGCAGTTCTGTACTAGGTTTCCTTGCCTCTTCCCTGTGCCATGCAACTCTTTTTAACAAAGACTGCAAGAATTTGATACTGCAGTCTAGGAGAATCTGCACTGAAAATCCCCTGCTTGCAGTTTTCATCAATAGAGGGGGGAAAAAATGCAAGTTCCTGCTTGTATGTCTTCCTAACCCAAAGGAGAGCTCCTCCAGAACAGAGGGACACATCTGGTTACTGGAGCCCTGCTGGGTACCAGCATGCAAGGGGACACAGACGGAGGGAGGACAAGCTCTGTCAGGCTCCTGTGCTTGTCACACTGCTGTACATGGTCACCACATGAAGGGGTGGTCTTTCAGCTGCCACCAATGTCTTGGTAAACCTTGAGGAGCTGGGAGACGCGACCAGCTGCCCCCTCCTCTCAGGGACATGCAGGATTGTTCCCTGCGTGTAGGCATATAAGGGGGGTGCACAGTCAGCCCTGCACCTAGCAGTGGTGAGTGCTGCCCTGCTCCTGCCCCTGCCCTGGGCTGGCTCCAGGTGCAGCTGCCTGGCACACCATGCCCAACCTCAGAGTTGTGTGTTGCCTGTCAGAAGTTACTTTCTGCTGCTCTTTCCTTGGTGCAGGTGCCCACGTACTGCTCCAGCTCTCCGCGGATTTCATAAGCAAGTGCTCCCATTAGCACAACCTTTGCAAACGAATGATGGCGTGTGTTCCCTCTCCCACTCAGAACAGGGCTTTAACAGCATTAATGAAACATAAGAGTTTTAATTACACCATTATCCTATTTATTTTTATAAATAATTCCAAAGCAGTCATTAAAGTTTGTGAACTTAGGAGTAAATGACTTAAGGGAAAGAAATCAGCTTCTCAATCTTGTTATTATCTATTGTACAATCTCCCTGGGATGCTGTTGGGAAACTAGCGGAGTTGTTTCTGTTGCTGCTGTTAAGATGATTCATTTACTCACAGGGTGGTAACATGCTGCTCAGCTCCCTACGTGAAACGCCTGTGTCAGTGGGACGGCACTGCAGTGCGTCAAAGTGGTGTTGCATTCCCTGTCTCAGCCCCCTGTGAGAAGGTGCATGGGCAGAGAGGGGAGCATTAAACAGCCCTGCGGGAGCAAGCGCCTTGCAGTTGTTCTGCAGCAGTTCTGCAAAGGACACGGTCTCTTCCAGTCCCGACCTTCTGCAGCTCACTGTTTTCATCATAAAACTGCAAGATCTTCAAAAGACAAGAAATTTCAAGCTTGTCTGAAAAGAGCCTGTCCTTGGAGCACTCTGTGATGCTGTCCATGAGCCTCCTTTGCTCATCCCTCCTTCTCTCTGCCACCATAGGGAAAGCATGGCTGTTAGTGATGTTCTCAGGTGAATTTCTGGGTATTCGAAATAGCCTGACATGGACCAGAACTGATGAAAGCATTGGATCAAACAGACCACAGTTCCCTTAAACCAAAGCATATTACCTGGCATTTGTTGCAACTGGTGTGCAGGACTCATGCAAGTATTCAGGGTTGTATTGGTTGGAAAAAAAAGATTCACCCTGAGCACAGAAGGGAAGCAGGAGAGTTGGAAGCAAAGGGCGCTGGAGGGGTGGGAGGGAAGCTGCATGCAGACTCTGTCATGCATCGTCCTTTGCCACCTCTTTTGAAGAACAGCTCTGATCTCGGGGAAATCTGGTACGTACTGGGATCTAATTATGATGCTTTCTGTCATAGTTTTAATTAGAAAAGTAAATGCAGAGAGCCCTGAGCAGGGGGAGAGGCCCAATGATGTAACATTTGCTCTGCTTTCCCTGCAGAACCCAGACATTGTGTTGGTGCACTACTTGAACGTCCCTGCCATCGAGGACTGTGGCAAACCGTGCGGCCCCATCTTGTGCTCAATAAACACAGACAAGAAGGAATGGGCAAAGTGGACAAAAGAGGAACTCATCGGACAGCTCAAACCGATGTGTGAGTATCTGGAGGCTTTTTTGCTCTTTTGCTTTACAAAGGGTTAATTTAGAGCATGATGTCTCTCACTGCCACCAGCCTTCCCTTCGAAGGAGTCATTTGTCACCATCAAACTCAATATGCATCTGCATGCACCTTCTTCCCAGTATTCAACACTTCACGGATGCATAGTAGGCAAGCTGCCCAGACTGTCCCCAAGAAGGTCATATGCAAAAAAAAGGTCCCCTCCACGCACTGCAAAAAAATTGTACCTATGGTCTTGCATTTTCAAGCACCATTTGTTGGCACCTACTTGGTTGCAAAGAGCTCTTACAGTGTTGACAGGTAGGTTTGTGTGGTTCAGTGTCAGATCGGAATGGGTTGCTGTTTACAAGTGGACTCTGAGAAGCTGAGTATTTCAAGGAGCGTATCGTCTACTACTGTTCTAAACTTTCCAGCCTAAAGAAAAGGTTGCTTAGATGTGCAGAGTAATCAGGAAGTTTGCTCTGCAAACAGGCTGCTCTGTGGAGTTCTCTGTATCTGCCCTGGAGTAAATTTTCTTTCATATCACAGTTATATTGTATGTCTTTCTCTGGAGATAATGTCCCAATGTTCATGCAAACGTCTTTTTGCAATGAAATAACTGCAGGAGTCACAATACCAAATCTAGGCACTTGCATCTGAGTCAACAAATACCAGGGCTGCTTTTCTCCCTCACCTCTGCCCCCAGTCATATGCTTGTGTCATGCTCGGCTTTCTGTAATTAGAGGTCACAGTCGTGAGGTACAGTCTGATGTGTCTCAACCATCAGTGAAAGATCAGTCTCACGCTGACCGCAGCATTAGTAATTAGTTTGTACAACTGAGTTGTTGCATCCTGAGCTCTGCAGGCTCATGTATTCCTTTTCCATGCAGAAGAGGAGAGAAAATGACACATTTGCTAAACAGAATATTGCCCCTGGGACCAATAACCTTCGACAGAAATCCAAGATGTTGAAGGTGTACCTGAGACTGGATGAGTACCTTAACATTAAACAGGAGAGGAAGTGGCAGCCTGTTAAAAAATTTGCACTGCATCAAGAAAATTATGTGAAAACTACAACTGACTCGCCATAAATTTAATAACACTTGGCTCTTTTATGTCTCAGGAGGAAAGAGTGAAATTCTGCCCAATTATTCAGAGTATATATGCATGTACACGTCTCTGTTTATGGGTACATATCCTGTGAAACACATCCTTAGAAATGTAGCTAAAATAAAAGCTTTAGATATGATCAGACCTAGAAAACAAAGAGGACATGGATAACCATGTTTGGGGAATGCAGAGGGGCACTGCTCGCCAAGAAGCCATCAGATTTGGTTCCAGTATTGGGTGTGCCATGAAATTCTGGATCCAAGCACATTAGTTTCATCACATTTTTGCATTAATCATATTCTTTCACAGACTTCACAGTTTGATTGCCTGATGTTTCCAAATTTCTCTGCCCTAAAGCCGATTTGTCAATGACTTCATCAAAGCATTGTGAGTGGTGTCGCTGGTGAAGTGAGTCTCACCCTTTTACCTGTTCCATGTTGCAGTTCATCTGGCTTTATTCCTCTGGACTTGGAAGCTGTGTGAGGTTTTTGTTGATTCTTTTGTTTTCTTGGTTGCCATTTTTCATAAGAATTTCACGTTTAAGACGAGTTTGTGATGGTACAGCCAGGGTGTGCATAGAGAACTGAGGCCAAGTGTTGTACCTGCAGGGAGGTTTTTGCGTCCTGTTTCAGACCATTGATTCATTCGGAGCTAGGAGGAGAAGCTGATACTAGTTCTTCCTTTGGGGAAATGCCTTCTTCTGGTCAGTGACGGCATCCTGTTCTTGACTTGCTGAGAACAAGTGCTGTTTGTTCAAGTCCTCCTCAGCCTGGATTGGAGTCAGCTATTAAAGCTTTTGACCTCTGCCAGGTATTAAAGCTTTTATATCAGATTCAATGATAGCAGAGAGTCAGTGGCATGGCAGCCAAAGACTGGGAGCATGTTCTCTTGGCCGTGTGTGCCTGGAGAACTAAAAGTGATGTGGCAGATGGCTGGCAGGGAGAGAGGCATCGGTCTGAGAGTCCGAGCCAGGCAAATACATCAAACTGTTTTTTCCTGAAACACAGAGAGATCCTGACAGGGATGAGCATGGAGTTTGCTCACATTTCTTGCATCCGTAATTCACTCGGCTCCCTCTTCCTTCCCTGCTGCATTGTCCCAAAGTCTATCCAGGCTTCAGCAGGTGTGCAGCAGGCATTTGGGACAGGCACAGGCCCCTGGTACCAGATGGCATCACTTCCAAGAGCAGAACAGTGCGCTGAGGTTTGGGCTGCTGCAGGGTGGTCTTGAAAAAGACCTCTGCCCACCCAGAGCTTCTTGGCTGGCTTCAAAGGTGTTTTTTCCTAATGCTGTGACTGTGCTTGTGGTTATGGATGAAAAAATACCTTTTCAGGGTGGCCATACAGCTCTGAGAGCTTTATGGAAACACCATTAATTTGTTCTAATGTAGCTGGTCTGTGAACTAATTAAGAGACTGAAATTAACCCATCTGAACATCCATGAAAGGTAAACACTCACTGCAAATGCTCTGAGAATATGGGGTTTTTTCACTATCTCCAATTGAGTTGAGACCATAAATAACTAATTAATCAGCTTGAGTTCAGTTTTCATGGCTTTGGATTTTTGGTTTAGTTCTGATATATTTGTCACCTGCCTTCATGCTGGGACATCCATGACCTCCTGATTGTCTTGTCTGGACTATCACTGTTGGCTTGTCAGACCTCAGTTTGGCAGTCCTTGAGACTGAAGCAGACAAGGCTAGAAGGGCTGGATACGCTACTCGACCTCCAGGAGGATGATTCCTCCCTCCTTCCAGACTAGGAGGGGTGTCTTGTCTTAGAGGTGTAAGTGTGGTCACAGAGCTCAGGGAGGCCTGTAAAGCCTTCACTGAAACAGCTTGCTGCTGATGGCAGATCTGTGATAATCTGACTCTTGGCAGCATCCTAACTGGTTGTCTGAATCAAAAGGGTCATCATGTGTGTTGCTTCTGTCTGAATGCATCCTTTCGGGACATTTGTGCACAACGAATGTGCACAATACATGAATGAGTGACAATACATGAAAATTCTCCAGGAATGTTGTCTAAGACACCTGTAAGTCATTTCAGAATGCCTGGTATGAAGAATGGGCCTCAATTTGGCATTGCTTCTCATTTTTCCCCCCTCTTGTACCCCATTGTAGTCTTGCTTTGAGATTTCTGTGAACAGATTAGCAGATGTCCTTAGAGGCATCTGGTGGTAAAAGCAAAATGGAGTGGCAGAATCCAGCACAGCAGAATTTTGTATATAAACCCCATATGATCAGCAAATTGTGGGCCATCTCATGTTGGGGGTTTCTCCAGCTCGTGCCCTTTTGGCTTTCTCATCCCTCAGCTGGCAAAGTATGAGTTACACGCTCACAGCTGGTGCTATCTTGCAATCCTTGTTTCAGGTCCACTATAATTAAGAGCTATCTTTCATTTGGAAAAAAGCTTTTTTCATTCCTCTCCTGCTTAGAAACTGATTGCTCCAGCTTGTGCTGCCTGCACACAGCCGCAGCTGGGGAAGCTGGAGGTTTCATGTGGCACCCATCAGACTTAATACCATTGGGCACAGGCAACTCTTGCATCTCACAGGAGTCACCAACTCTCTGATCTGTCTGCGTAAATGAAACGATCTAGGGCTCTTGGAGGTGACCTGAAACTGCATCCCTGTGTTGTCACAACTGGAAAGGGCATTAAATGCTTGTAGCCCAGAATGAAATTTAAATAGCAGTAATCAGCATTGAAGAATCAGTTTGAAGAATTGAGTTGTTGGGTATTTTTATCTTGACTTAAATTTATATTCAATTTCAGTAACTGTGTTTAAGGGTTTTCTTATAGTTAATCTTAAAAGATGCTAAAAAAATGCTACATGAGATGATTTTTACCATTCCCCAACCAGTCTGCCAGAGCTACAAAGTGACTCTCAAGGGAAATTGATAATTGTGGTAGTAATCCAGTATGAACCAGACTGTTAGCAGTAATGGAAATTTAACTTGAGGAAAACTAAGCCAAATAGTTTCCTGTCCCCCTAGAAGTTGAATTTTAAACCAGATGCAGCAATTGCAGTACCTCTCTCAGGAAGCCATGGGCGCACCAGCGTTTATGTGCCATTTTTGCTTAGTATTTTATCTCTTGTCCTAGCATGCAGACACAGCGCCCGTCAGACTCGGTACTTGAGCATCTGCTGAGGGTGGCGGTCCCCTTTCCCTGGCGGATCCATCAAGATGTTAAAAAGCAATAATAATAATAGTCCATGTAGTTAGGATGGCTTCTGACCACCCCACGAGAGCTGTGGGGAAGCCACGGAGACCAGTTCAGGGTCGTGCCGAAGAGCTGGCAGTGCTGGGCTTTCTCCTGTGCCGTGCTTATGAAGGATTTTTTGCCCAAAATCAAGATTTTTGATAAAGAAAAGAAAAGGAGACAGGCTTGTCAGGGCCTGGAGGAGCCCCGTGTGCCCCCCGCGGGCAGCGGCACTCGGCCCCGGCCCCGTCCGTTATCCGCTGGCGCCACCTGGCGGCGCGGGGCGGCCGCCGCTCCGCTCCCGGCCGTGCGTGGGTGCGCGGGGAGCGCTGCCGGCTCTGCTGAGCCCGCACCGCGCGCGGCCCCGTGACTGCAGCTCGGTCTCGATTGACGCGGTCAAAGGCGAGAACTCAGCGCGATCTGCTTCTGATTATAGGCGAGCACAGCAGAGATGGCTTGGGAGTGGTCTGAGGGTTAGCTTCGGCACTGCTCTTCATGTGTGAGCAGCCTTGAACTTCAGGTGGCTGTCAGTAAAAATGGCTTTAGCTGTAAATAAAAGTCGCAGGAGTCTCGCTCTGAGCAGCTTCAGAAGAGTCATTGAACCACATGCACTTCCCACTCGCTGTTAAGCATCCAGTTGCATCTGAGCAAGCCTTCAAGGAAAGGTCTCATTTTGGAAGAAAAGCTTCTCTTTAAAGAACAGCTAAGAGTGAAACGTCTGTACAAGTCCTTACAAAGACATTAAAATTCGGGAAGTGTCATGAAGAGACAGCACATGTGCAAGGTGATTTTCCCTGCCTGCATACCCAGCAGCAAGGCTCAGGAAATCTTTGCTTCGTAACCAATAAGGAGTTAAAGTGGAGGGCTGAAAAATCAAAGCTGACTTGTGTGGGCGTCTGGATATGAAAGGATAAATCTAATGGAAATCTTCTCCAGCTGAACTGAGAAATTGGAGCAAGACCTTTACTTCTGTCAACACCAACACGGCGAAAATTTAAGGGACAAAGCTGCCATTTCCAATTGACCATCACCATGGAAACAGGCTCCCAGTGTCAACAGTTGGTGGAGTGGGATGTAGGAAGCAAGGCATGCTTTCATTCCCGTCAGCAGGGTGGTAGGACAAAGGACTCGCTCCTGCTATGGTCAGCACTTGTAGGATTTTTAAAGCGTTTTGTGTTGGTTGGGAGCAGCCAAGGGCAGGACTCTGACTCAAGGGTTTGCAGCAAGCTGTCCAAGATACATCAAGAGCGAGAGGCACACAGAAACCTGATCTTCGTTATTACAAAATTCCAGCTCTGTCAGTGTATTCAACTTACCTGTTTCACGTGGGAGATGTCATTGTTGTTCATCAAAAAGCAAAAGATGGGCCCTTACCCATCAAAACGGGGCAGAGGAGCAGCACATAGGACATAAGGAACAGCTTCATTATGTAGTGTACATATACATATATGTGTAAGCTGTGTTGTACCTATGGGATACAGAAGAGCAAGAGTTTGGGAATAGAAACAGGAAGGATGACTGGATGAAGTAAAATGGATGAAGTGGCAAAGAGAAACATCTAAGAGCATTCAGAAAGGGTGAAATAATCAGATTTAAATGTGGGAAGGTATTTTAGGGACAAGTTTTGCATATGGTGGAGGAAACCACAGAGAGGAAATGGTTGGTGTTTTAGCCATTGATCATGTTGGGTCTAGAATGAAGGTGAGGCAGCAAGGTAGACTCGAGGTAGTGGGGAAGAGGAAGATATCAGCAGGAGTGGAGGACTGCAGAACAGTAACTGGAGGACTGAGTACCACCAGCAACAGAAGGCAGAAATAGCCAAGATGGTGTAAGAAACCTGGACAATCATATTTTTCTGTGTGTGAGTTTCCTTTGGCTTCTGACTTGCCTTTTTGCTGGTAATCATCTAGATCATTTTGCATTCCTTTGCTCATGATGGTCAGACTAAGTCCTGACAGCACTGATGAATAAGGAGCCACTCAGCCAGTACTGAAAAGTCATTTTTATTGTCTTCACAAGGGAAGAAAGAGGAAGAAAGGTGTGAGCCCATTCTCACAAAGAGGTTGGAGGCATTTCCGCTAGAGCAGCATTAGGACTCTGAACTGTGAACTGTCCTCCAGCCTCACTTCTCTTAGAGCACCCAGTGAACTGCCAGTAATTCTCCCTGGCTCCACTCCCTCAGTGCTTCAGGCGCTGTGCAGAGGGTGCATGGCAAGTAATATGTTGCTGCTGTAATGCAGCAACTTTTAGACCCATTCGTGGTACCACTGGAAAGGAACGTGTTGGAGCAGTTCACAACTTTCATTTTAAATTATGAAGAAATGCAGGAGGAGTCTGAACAGAAATCCAGATTAAAATACTTCCCAGAATTTCTGTTAAGCATCAATCTTTTTTCCTTTTTTTTTTTTTTTTTTTTTTTTGGGTGTGCCTACATTATGACTATATTTAATCAAATGTACTTCTATAGTGGTTTCTCTTTTTGAACCACTAAGAAACAGGAAGAGTGTGTGTATGCTTTTTATTAACCTTCCTTTCATGATGCACTTTCTTCCCTATAGAAATCTCTTTTCCTGCTGATTCATTATGTGTCAGGAAGCCAAGCGTGACATGTTAAAAGCCATCTTGATAGTATTTGGTATTCAGTACTAACAACTCACCAGCTCACAGGAGTTTTTCTTTAAGGGGCGGAAAATCTGCATATTGGATGTGCCAAGATAGTGGATAATTTGCATTAAGCATTCAGACTTTTTTTTTTTTTTTGCAATCTGTCACCCTTCACTGGCTGTCTGTTTTATAACCTTTATAACATACTGGGAGCATAAGCACTAAAAAAAGTCACACCACGTGGACAGAAACTAGAGCTGGAGTCCTTTAGGATCAGTTGGAGCAAGGACCTTTCCTCAGCAGCAAAAGATCCACAATGGGACTTGGTTATACTGGAAGGACCTAAAAATAATAGGCATGGTACTATAAGTATCCAGCTATAAAGCTGTCCATTATTTCTTAGCTTTCAGCTCACAGCTTGATTTAGACTTACGAACCATCATCATGAATACACATGATTCACTTACCAGACTTGCCCCCTGTAATACGCTGCTTGTCACAGGATTTAGCAGCAGTAGGGAGCAAACTGGCATACTGCTGTAAAATAGACTTTCTATACCTAGCAATACGTAGCTGAACTCACTTCTTTAGCAAAGCATTTCTAAAGTAATTGGAAATAACGTAATGCAAAGTTTCTCAGAAATAATTACAGTTCAGTAACTTTCTATAGTATAGCCAAAAGTATTCCAAATACATTATGCATTTTAATCTCACCGTCAATGTATTTTTTGCAAAACTGCTATTTGAACATTGCTTATTAGACGTAACATCACATGTGACAGAATAACATAACTAGACTAATAAAATGCACGTGAGTAGAAGTACTGAAGTGGTAAGCGTATATAAACTTAAACTTAGACATAATAACAGATACTGAACATTAAGAGAAAATTCAAAATTGTGAACACACTAGAAAGCACAATCTGTTGGGTACAATAACAATAAATGTGGTTGTCAAGCAAACATAGAGGGACTCATTACTAAACTAACTGTGGCACTTTAAATAGTGATATGAGGAAGAATACTTGTAAACCTTATTTACAATATTTCTGCAAGTTATCCAGCCTGGCCAATAAAAATACAAATTCTGCAATATAGAACTAGACCAAGATGAGATGCTGTTAGGCAAAGCAACATCAGTGGGTGGTGAGGCAACACAGCAACAGGTGATAAAAAAAGCAATAAAACTGCTTCACAGAGCGGATCCAGGAACTCCGTTCCACGGGCTGCTTATGACATACTAAGCAGCACCAAAGAGCAGAATAGGAGATTCATGCAGTCTCCTGCCTCTTTGACAGTGGTCATTAGCTGCCCTCATTTGCTTCTGATCTTGCATAAAGCAGCTTACAGCTTGTTGCTCCAGAGTCTGCAGATGCTTCTGGCTGTATAGTGTTTATCAGCCTGATGTGCTGTTGCCAGCATTTCACGACTTCACATCAAGGACCTTTACCATGCAGAGATCTGTGTATTTAGAGCTTAATCCTACAAAGTTGAAGTCTGTGGGACTTTTAACTTTGATTTGGTATATTCTGGTTAACGATTTTAGAGTACCGTCTGCAAGGAACTTGCTTTGTTAGAGTTTGACAAAGATACTCCCGAAAAAAAGCTCTTCTGGCTTGAGCTGCCAGGCATGAGGACATCTTGGAAATGATGTTGCCACCAATCAGCACTTTCCAAAATCTGCAAGTGAGTTCTAGTGCACATAAAGGATAGATAAATAATATGCACTTATACATCACTTAGAGAGACAATAAAGGAGATATAAGGTGCTTTGAGACAGTTATTATGGATAAAATATTTCATAAATGCTATTCTGTTGTAAGTCAGGTTGAGAATGTTGTGTGATGTTATGAATGTTACGTTATTCTGTATATATGTATATTCTGTATATATTCTGTATATATGAAATTCTGCATCTAAAAAATTCTGAGAGGGAGCCTTTATTCAAATAACTTATGTGCATGTAGTTTAGCATTCTTATTTAAATAGCTAACAGGCCAAGAGAGCCCCCAAGAAAAGTTTGCAACATCACCCAACATCACCGTCCTGTCTATTTTCCCAAATTACCAAAAAGTTGTCTAAGCCTGAGGAGGAACTCACACAGTGTCTGTTAGTGACTCCCAAAGAATAAGTCAGTGTTCACTGCTGCCAACCAGGATCTGACAATGAAGATCTGGCAAAAGGTTTGTATTTACTATTATACTGGCATATTTTTGGCTGCTGCTTTTATTATAAAGCAACTCATTTTGTTTTCATATTAGACAGAAAAAGATTCTAAAATGCTCCATGGAATTGTACTGTTTTACTTCAATTAAACACAAGTATTTTGTCACTTTGAGGTTTTTAATGAAGGTTACATGCACAGTTCAGATAGTCCTTACAACTTTTGAGCTTAGTTCGAGAGCTGCCATTAACAGCAAACTGAAACAGAGAAAGATACTGTACTGAGGATTTTTCCTCTGTACAGGTCTAATCCAGGAATTGCATTTGAAAGCCTATGTGCATCAGGGAGCAGAGAACAGCAGAACAATAACCACTGATGTTGCTTTCTATAGGTTTTCTTCAGTTCTAACAGAAAGTAGCAGGAGTGGGTTTCTGCTGTTCTTTTGGAGTCGCTTTTGATGGTTTCCAGTGTGTTTTTGAAGTTTCTGATGGGAAGTTTTACTGTTTTCTTCACAGTTCATGGCATTAAGTGGACATGCAGCAATGGGAACAGCAGTTCAGGGTTCTCAGTGGAACAGCTTGTGCAGCAGATCCTCGATAGTCACCAGACCAAACCGCAGCCTCGGACACACAACTGTCTCTGCACTGGTACCTTGGGTGAGTACCTTGGGAGGACACAAACCAATCACATCTTAATCCAGATTCTGAGTAGGGTCTGTAGTACTGAAGTGCTTAAAGTACTGTATCATGAAATGTTGAGACACAGCGAACTTAAGAGGTGACAGAAGTCTTGAGCATAAAAAGACAGAACTTCTGGAAAAAAAGTGTCAACACTTCATCATGTGCAAGTTCTAATAAATGCTCTCTATATGTAACCTGCTCAAAGAGGCACATTCTCTTCTACATGCTCAAATTTTGTATCAAAGCCTCAAAAACTGATGTTCTTCCAGCTTCTTCCAACTTCAGATATCAGGAAAATACAAGAAATTTCTTTCCTGTTGAAGAAGATGGCTTTGTTTTGAGTAGCAAGAAACAGCGAGAACCAGCATCCTTAGTATTAGCATTATATAGAGAGAGTGGGAAGCTGATTGATTTGCTTTTTCAACTCATCTGCTTTACAGTCACCCCTTGCTAGTACTTTGGTCAAGTAAAATATATGACATGTTAACTAGTCTTCAGCAAAATTTATAAAGGAAAGCTGTCAGTGCTTCAAAGGGTTTATTTTTTCTCCTTTGTTTGGGCAGTTACATTATACAATCAAGATTTAAGTAAGAATGATGACCTCTGAAATACCTGAGTTTGGATTAAAATTCAACCCTTAAGGCACAGCATTTGATCCAGGCTTGCAGAGGATCATATTCATATCCATGAATACTTTTATTCTTCCCTTTGATGTTTTGTCTTGTGCTAAGTCTGCTGCATGCTTTTTAACATAACAGCATCGCTTTGTTTTGTAACAGCTTGCACATTGACATGTACATTCCCAATTCCTTACTGTCATCTGCAAAGACGGCAGCATGAAAGTCTCTCCCTTGTTCCTGTTCATCTCTATACCTAGGAGAATAGAGAGATTTAATACTGCGTTTAGTCTCAAAAGCACTGTCCTGAACTACTTTAAGTGACCTGATTCAAATCTTGAGCACATAATACAGAAATTCCCCTTCAAGGGCAAGGAACAAAAGATTTAACAAATTGCAGCAGCTATACGGATGCTTTATGGTACCCAGAAGATGGCATTTATAATTGTAGCCAATAGCTATAAGGAGGAGGTTTCTTTCCCCCTTTTGTCATTATACAGTACCATAATTAATGTTCTTACCTCATTCTAAGGAAAATGAATCAATTAAGAAATATCAAAAATTCATGGGCTGTTCTTTAAACAACAAAAGCAGTCCCTGCACCAGAGTTTGTGGCTGAGATGTCTTTGCAGACAGAATTGTTTACTTCATCCTCCCTGATTTCCAAGCTCCCAGGAACTCAGGTGATGTTCATCTTCTGTCAGGCCAGTAAAGGCGCCAGCTGTCTGAGCTCCTTAGAGGGTTGTCTCACGGCGATCTTTGCTTGAGCATTCTTCAGCCGCTTTGCTACTAATCGTGCGCTCTGCATGCGACCTCTCAAAGTACAAAATGTTTATCTGTCAGCATATGAACATCTTAGAACAAGAGAAACACATCACCATCCTTATGGGAGGAAAAGCTTTATTTGTGCTGGCTAATGTACTACTTCTTTAATAATTTGATTGGCAGCTGTAATAGACACAATGATGACAAGAAGATAAGGGTCACAATCTAGGCAGCAGGGTGATGCCAGGGACAGAAGCATGACATGGCATGTGTCACCTCCAGATTACCAGTCAGCATCCAGCCCACGAGAGTGGTTGTCAAACCACTGGATGTCAGGCAGCGCGAAGAGCTGCGCATCTGTGTCACAGGGGGCTGAGGTCTTGTCTGTGGTGCGGATGAAGCAGGGCCTGTGAGGCAGAAACCCTGTGCCACAGCTGACAGCAGCCAGCCCTCGCTTTGCAGACTCTGCACTGAGATCGGGCACACTTAAATAACTCCAAAACTTGTCATAGATGCCGATTCCTCTCCTCCTAACTTGTTGTCTGATGGGGTAGGTGCTACGTGAGGTGAGGGGAAGGGTGCAAATGCACCTGTTTTAAGGTTGCTGTCATCTCATGCAACAGATCTATGCATCAGATGGAAAGGGAGCTGTAAAGCTGGCACTGACAAGAAATTAATTTTATTTTTGAGATCTCTCTTGCTCTCTTGTATGTGTGCTCACTCACACACTCGCCCATAAGCATGGCTCTCCTTTGCTACAGCTGTAAGATATGCAACTGGCATCATCCTAATTTTGTATTTACTAAATGCCAATTGTTGTTGTTTTCTGGCACAGGGGCAGGCAGCAGTGTGCATCACAAGTGTAACAGTGCCAAACATCGCATCATCTCACCAAAGGTCGAACCAAGGACAGGTGGGTACAGCGCTCATTCAGAGGTACAAAATAACGATGTCTCTGAAGGCAAGAATGAGCACAGTCATGGCAAGGCCTCCAGTCGAGAGAAGAGGAATGGCAAAGTGGCGAAACCAGTGTTGCTCCATCAAAACAGCACTGAGGTTTCTTCCACCAACCAGGTGGAGGTCCCTGACACAACCCAGAATTCTCCTGTGTCCATCAGCAGTGGATTAAATAGTGACCCGGATATGGCAGATAGTCCGGCCGTCACTGGTGTGTCCAGTATGGCTGTAGCATCAGTTATGGGAAGCTTGTCACAAAGTGCCACCGTATTTATGTCAGAAGTCACCAGTGAAGCTGTGTATACCATGTCACCCACCTCTGGCCCAAATCAACACCTTCTGTCCTCAGATGCAGCTGCACAAGGACTGGTTCTTGCTGTGAGTTCAGATGGACACAAATTTGCTTTTCCTACAACCGGCAGTTCAGAGAGCCTGTCAATGCTACCCAGCACTGTCTCCGAAGAACTTGTGCTCTCCACAACTTTAGATGGAAATAGAAAAATTCCAGAAACCACCATGAATTTTGACCCAGACTGTTTTCTTAACAATCCCAAGCAAGGGCAGACTTATGGTGGAGGAGGAATGAAAAGTGACAGCATCAGTACCAACATAAGGCAGTCACCCACAACAGAACGTAGCTTCAACTTCAATACAACCCTCACAAAAGAAATTAAAACTGAGGACACATCTTTTGAACAACAGATGTCCAAAGAAGCATTTTCCTCCACTTCTGCATCTAACACTCTCACCCTCACTACTGGTTCAGGTTTGCTTCCATCTGGAGGAGGTCTAAGCCCAAGTACCACCCTGGAGCAGATGGACTTCAGTGCCATTGACTCCAACAAGGACTATTCTTCCAGCTTCAATCAGACTGTCCAGAGCCCTCACGTACATCAGACCCCTTCCCCCAGCTTCTTTCTGCAGGATGCCAGCAAACCTCTTCCCCTTGAGCAAAATACTCACAACAACTTGAATGACACAAGTGGCTCATTTGTGAACACGTTAGGAATCCCCAGTGTGAAAACAGAGTCCTCGTCCCAAACCACTTCCAACTGTAATGGCACAGTAGAAACCAGAATAGAGTCCACCTCTTCTCTCCAGCTCATGCAGTTCCAAGCAAACTTCCAGGCTATGACTGCAGAAGCTGAAGTTCCCATGGAGACCTCCCAGCAGGCAGAAGGGAATGAAAATCTACTTAAATCAGGGGATCTTCAAGCCTGCAGCACAGAACACTACTTGCAGCCTGAGGCCAATGGGGGTATCAGGAATGGGAACAATCTCCCTATTCTCCAAGGAAACATGGTACAAGGACTCTATCCTGTGGCCCATCCCAGCTTAAATAACTCCTCCAACATGGAGCTTAACTTGGACCACTTTGACATCTCCTTCAGCAACCAGTTTTCTGATCTAATTAATGATTTCATATCAGTAGAAGGTGGGAGCAATGCTCTCTATGGACACCAGCTGGTGTCAAGTGACAGTGCCGGACTGTCTCAGCCTGAAGACAGTAACAGAACAACCTACAACCAGACCGAAATGTGCATTCCTTGCTGCAGTCCTCAGCAAGCCAACATGCAGCTCAGCAGCACAGAGAATGGAGCCAGCACAATGGCGTACATGCATGTGGCTGAGGTGGTCTCAGCAGCTGCAGCACAAGGCACTTTGGGGTTGCTGCAGCAGAGTGGGCGCTTGTTCATGGTGACAGATTATTCACCAGAATGGTCTTACCCTGAGGTAAGTCTAGGGCTTTTACTCATTAACGTTCACTACTTTATCTTTTATTGCTTTGTTAATAAGGGCTCCCAAGAACAGTTTTGTTAAAGCTTTGACAAGGCTTTTATATTTCTCTTAACATTCAGAGTATCCAAGGCCATTTGCATGTCTGAGTGTACTTTTAATTAAGCACTTCATTACCCTGACAGGGCCCTTTCTTCACTTGGGAAGCGTCTGAACAGAAATGTTTGGTTTCATTGAAAAGCACAGTATTTTCCATGTGATGGCTTCATCGTACCACCTAGCCACATTAGAGCAATAGAGTTTGCAAACTGGAGCGATCCTTAAATCTGGCTCTGGTGTTCTTAGTAGAATAATTCCTGACCTGCATTGCCTTAATGAGTTCAGCATTTACTTCCATCCCACAGACTATCCAATGTCAGTTGTATGCACCACAAGTTAAAAATGGCAGCAGCACAGACTCTTCTGATGCGAAGGAATGCTGGAGGAAAGAGGCTGTTTTGAGCCAGTAATGGAGAGACAGGCTGTTTTGAATTTAAAAAATAGTCCTTTGTATTTTTGTAAGCCCAGCCTTGGAGCGCTCTTGTGTCTGTTACCTTATGGAGGTATATAATAACTGCTCAGGAAAAGCTCTCTCTGTTCCAGTTGACTAGTGCTGTCTGATTATCAGTCCTGTGATGCCACCCCCAGTAAGTCTGCATCTGTCTCCATTGGATGGAAAGTTTGCTAGTGGGTGAGGCAGCAGAAATATGCAGTAATAGACAGATGAGGTGGCTTAACCTTCAACTGAATGATCCTATGACAGATCCAGGACCATGGTGTCACAGGAGCAGGTGATGAGTTGGTATTCAGTGGCTCTAGGAGTTCACATACTCTGCAGTATGTGACTTGGTGTGAAAACATGGGTGTTCACTCTGCAGATGGAAAGAAACTGAGGTTGCAAGCATGCTGTAATGGCCGATGGGCACTGATGAAAAGCCTCCTTCAGGAGTTTCTGCCCTCCATTTAGTTGCTCGCTCTCCAGACAAATCCACTGTGGCCAGCGAGGTGATGATGCAAGCTCAGGCACAGTGGGCAGCTGGAGGCATCCCACCACTCATTACAGCCTCACCCACCGTTTGCATGGTCTGCAGCTCACAGGGAAATTTAGGACTGTCCAGGGCAGGAGGTGCCCAGGGGCCCACCTCTGCCAGCTGCCAAACACAGAGTCCTCTATAAGAGACAAGGTGGTGGCTGACCATCAGTACTCACCACCAGCTGGAGTTTACCTTCTCGTGGTCTTGGTGGAAAACTGGCACTGAATGTGCCAGTCCTGCTTCTCTGGAAGAAGATACAAGCTGAAGTGTCAGCACTGTGGTGGTCACTGCTAGTGTTATCCTAATGACTGTTTAACACGGAACAAAAATGCAATGGTGGCCTGTTAACAACTGAACCCAGTTGGGCTTCGTTTGCAAGAGGCACGGGATTTCAGGGACATTTGGCTATGTTGGGGTACAGACACTGCTTCTGCTGTACCTGTTGTCTGGACAGTCAGTCTGACTCTTGCTTGTATCTTTCTTTTTTTTCCTGCTACCATGGAAACCTTTTTTTTTGTTGTCCATTGCTACACTGAATTGTTGGACTCCTGCTGGCAGAGCTTGTTTTATTTCTGTTTTATACAGACCACGAGACCTCATCCATCTGCAGAGACTCGCCAGAGTGTTTTTCACAACCAGCACAGGTCCAGGACTGCATTCAGGCTGCCTCGACTCAGACCTGGGCTGCAGGTTTGGGTTTGGGAGCAGCTCGGAGCTGTTTGTGTTCTGGACTTGCTGCTGCTGCGGGCTCAGGCGGGATGGGACGAGCCGTCAGGAGGAGCGCTGTCTCCAAACGAATTTCACCGCGGACGGATGGGGCTCTCGGGACACAGCACTGGGGCGGCCGTGGCTTCCCGGGGGTCTCCGCTGTCACCCATTTGTCAGCGTCCCCCGCAGCGGGAGCTGTCTCGGCTCTGGCGGGGTGCGAGGCCGCGGTGGATCCGCCCCGGGGGGAGGCGAGGCCGCGCTGCCGCCGGCGGCCGCCCGAGGGCAGCACGGCCGCGGGGAAGGGAACGGGGAGGGACAGGGAGAAGGCCCCGGGCGGCAGCGGCGGGTACCGGTGCCGCTCGGGCAGCGCTCAGCGTGGTCTGTCCGGGGTGTTCCTGCACCAACAGGAGGCGCGGGCGGTGAGGACTTCCCCGGGGTCGTTCTCACCTGCGGCACACGAGCGAGACGGGACGAAGGAGAAGGGTCCGGGACAGGCTCGGCTTGGGGTGCCGCAGCTGGGGCCAGAGGACCTCTGCAAACACGGTCCCTTTCTGGATCACCCCGCTGTCCTCATGCTTCCATATTTAACCCATGTTCCGGTACCCAGTAAAGCACGAGTTGTGTGTTTGCTGTTTTTAGCTGAGATCTTCTTACATCACAGTCTGTTGGGTTCGTGGTCCAGCTCCTCTTGTGCTCCCAGAGGTGACTGTAGAGGCGATGTGTTGCCTTTTGTCCGCATCAGCAGGGTCAGGGTGGTGACGCGAACGTGCAGCGTGCTGGCTGTGATCGACCTGTGGCACTTTTCAGTGGCAAGGAGACACATCTGGAGCCTGGGCAGGTGGCAGCAAGGAGGCAATGGTGGGCATGAGGTGGAGATGGAGCACCCAGACGTGACCAGGAGCTACCTGGTGGGAGGGGTATCTGGCCTGCAGCATTGAAAAGGTTTGCCATCAGTGATCTTGCCCAAAAGAAAGGCAGGTGGGCTGCAGCGACGGTCAGACTGGCAAAGCACAGGACTTGAGTGTATGGGCAGGAATGGAGAAAAGAGTGAGCAAGGAGAAACAAAGATCTCTACTACGAAATACTACTTGTATTTATCCCACAGTGGTGGGAGACTGGGGCATCAGTATTGACTGGTGCCAAGGATCTGTGTTAGCTTGGTGCTTCTCCTAGCCCTCATGATGCTGTTTGCCATTCAGCCATTTCGGTGCCATGGTCCTTTCTGGGGATGGCTTCTTCTGCAATGCTCTTTTTTCCCCTTTTTCTTCACAGGGAGGAGTAAAAGTCCTAATTACTGGTCCATGGCAGGAAGCCAGCAATAATTACAGCTGTCTGTTTGATCAGATCTCAGTGCCTGCATCTTTAATTCAGCCAGGGGTACTGCGCTGCTACTGCCCAGGTAAGGAACACCTCTCTCCTAAAGCTGGTGATTTCAGAGCAAGTTCTTAGCCTAATAGTGTTGTGTATACGTCTTGACCAAACTCACAGACATATTGTGAAAGGTAGTGCTTAAACATCAAGAAGTTTTTCTTTTTTCTTTTACCTATTTAGTGTGAGAACAGTAATCTAGGATCTTGATGCATCACAACAAATTGCTTAGAAGTTCTGAATTAGCTTTAAAATAATTATTTGAAATAATTTAAAATAATTCTAAGCCTGTCTTTAGTTTTGAAATACCAGATTAAAGAGCAACTGTTACTCAGGGGTGCACTCACTGCTCTGCTGACTCTTAATTTGCCTATATCCTGCACTTTGTCCTTGTATGAGAGCACCTCCAACCTCCCTGGAGAGATTTTCAGTAGTTCTTGCCCTCAGTATATGACTTTAAGTGCATGCAGAATAACTTAGCTTCATTGTCAGGCCCCAGCTTTCCACTGGAAATGCAGTGAGGCTGGTTAATCATTAGGAACACACGTGATTCTGCCTTCTGCCAAAACAACCCATGAGATGACTCTTAAGCTTGCAACCCTGAAAATATAGATTGGTATTTTGGACTCTTCAGTTGTCTAGTCATAAAAATACCATCAGACGCCCCCTCTCCTTTCATTGCATCTTCTCTCAGCCTGCCACTTAGCACATGAGGAGATCAATAGGATGATACCTAGCTGTGCGCTTCTGTGCAGAGTCTCTGTCTTACCATGTGTGCTTTCCTTTTAGCTCATGACACTGGGCTCGTGACTTTGCAAGTTGCCTTCAACAATCAGATCATCTCCAATTCTGTGGTGTTTGAATACAAAGCCAGAGCTCTGCCAACCCTGCCTTCCTCCCAGCATGACTGGCTGTCCTTGGATGGTAAGAAGCCCGTGATATTCTTTAACAAAGCTCACCGAATGGTAGGACTGTGAATGAAAGGAGCAGCTCCTGGCGTGGCGGAGGGATGTAGAGGGGCAAGTTTGTGCTATGGGGAAGGTCTGTTGCACACTTAATCAAAGCCTCTCGCTGAAATTTCTTATTAGTTCTTTTGATGTGAACAAAATGTGGCTGCATTTGATGGGAAGGAGACATAAGGGTTTTTTCCATGTCTGAATAGAAAGCTGATTGTTTTGCCAAAACAGGGACTACCCAGTCCCTAGCAGGAGAGGAGCATCTACCCTGCAGTTGTCTTTCCTGAGAACTCTGAAACTTGAGCTTGTTTAGAAACGTGCATTTACATAAGCAGAAAGTGGGAAGATGGCAAGACAATTTAAGGAATGAGGGGACTTTACAGTCAGGCACTGCTATGATGTCCACATCCTACCTCGTTACCGAGGAGTTACCAAATGCGGCGGACACAGATTCTGTCAAACACTTGAGAATCTCAGTGCCAGAGCAGTCTGTGCTTACAGCAAGCCAGGTGTGCTCTAGCACCTAACAACTAGAATCAGCCTTTTTAGACTCATAAGAACATCTCTTGTGCCTTACAGGGGATGAGATGGACACCCTAATAGCATTAGCTCTTAGCCAGGCAGTTGGCAGAAGAATCCATCACTGATCAGAACAGATCTCTGGTATCTAAATGTTGCCCCGAGGGATAGGAACACAGGCTCTGGATTTGTATGGCAACTCTGTGCATCCAAGTTATAGCTTCAGGTTTACCTGGCAGCCTTATGCCCCCAGAATGCATTTTTTAAAGGAGCAAGATGAGAAGGATAGCAAGGGAGCTTAGGAGCCCGAAGCGTTCATTTCCCTTCCTGAGTGCAGTTGCTAGAGAGATGCAGCTTTCAGCTCAGACCAAGGAAATGCAGAGAAAGGGCTGGTTTGTATGACATGCTGGGAAGGGGCTAGTACTACTGCTTTCATCTTTCTTCATGAGAGTCAGTGGCTGGGGCACTGCATTTTGTGCAATCTTAGCAAAGTCCCAACACTCCCGCTTAGTGACCCATTTGCTAAGTGTCTCATTTCTCTGCTAAATACAGGAGACATATATGGTAAGGTCAGATCTTTAGTCTTCAGAGATTTCATAGCTTAGAAACTAATATTAATGTTACAAAGCTTTACACAAAAGAAATAACAAGATTAGTTGCTTGCATGGGGCCATACTGAAGACAAGAAATTATGAGCTAATACACTGATGCAGTTTGTTCCTCAGCCAGTTAACCTCGTCCTATTTTGTCTGTCAGCTGCAAACATGGTAATTGTAATACAACACATGCTTTGGGAAATTTGCCATGGATATTACTTTTGATACCAGTTTAATGCCTTTAAAATATTTCTATCATTACAGAGCTTTGAAGCACGTGTTACTGTATCTTTATTATTTTATATCTTTGCTGGACGTGTCAAATACTTAGAACTGTTTTACTTTGGCTCGAGAAATATTGAACAGTTTCAAGCTTAATTCAGGCCAGCTATATGTCAGTGTAGGAAGGTGGTGTTTGAAAGGTTTTTGGTGGGCACCCTTGTTCTGACTAGGAAGCCCTGACAGGAAAAGCTTTCTTCATTAAAGCATTCATTAGAAGCTTTCTCCATACCATTAGCAGCTGTGAGCCTAGGGACTAGTCACGTGGGTCAAATCTGAGCACCCTGACACTGCTGATTAGAGCACCACAGTTCATCTGTAAAACGTGAGCACCAGGGACAGGTGAGGAGGAGCCATTTCTAGCTGGATTGCTTTCAGAGCAATGTGTGTACGTGTGCAGAGTCTGAGATGATGCTTTTGGGGACAATTGGGGAGGAAATAGTAAGAAAACAGAACTTCCTTCAAAGTAACATCAGGCATGATTTCAGTGGTGCAGTATCTGTATCTTCAGCTGTTCAAGGTTATCCATTCATATTAGCAGCAGACTGATGCATCCTGCCCTGGCTCTCCCCCTTCCTGTAACATCACAGAACACAAACTTTTAGTTTTTCTCTGTTTTCTGACCTGTAACTGCTATGTTTCTCATGCTACATACAAGAGGGACATTTCAAATAAGTCTAGGTGGCCCTGCTTTCGAAGTTTGTAGACACAAGCAGAACGGAGGCAGATTACTGTGGTTATTGCCGGAGTGAAGAGAGGTTTGTGACTTGGCTGCAGAGGCATACTTGCAAACAGAAGTGGAAATAGCTCTTAAAGAGGAAGTGCACATAGTCTTATGTTCAGCATCAAAATTGAGTTTCCTTGACTTCTGAGTATTGGGAGAGTCTGCAGGTGCTTTTCATGTGTTACCCAGGCTGCACATTGCATGTGAAGTACAGCTGATACTGATGTGATGGAGACTGATATTCAGCTGTTAGGAATCTCTCCAGTGTGGCATGCAAAGTGGATAGGTTTTAAAACCCTTGTTTGACAATTCCCTCAGTGCTGGTGAATTCAGAGGAGATGCAGAAGGTGGCTGCGAGTGCTGTCTCTGGTGGTCCTGCAGTTTGTCTGGGAGCTCCTAGTTAGAGTTCTCAATTAGAGTCTGTTATGATGTGGTGATGGTGGAAGGGAGGGGGACTGCAGCAGTGAACAAACTAGGGCATTGCTAACAGGGAAGGAAAAAAAAAAAGTAAGAGGACCGCTGCATTGCAGAGGCCCTTCAGGGAAAAAGACTGAATAATTATACTAACTGTGACTTATCAGAAGCTTCTGCCTCGATGCACAGTGCTCCAAAGGCAGCAAATTAAACTCTTACTTAAAGGACCAGCAAGATCTTCCCATTTATTCTTAGAGAACAAATGTTAGCTTAGCTAGCTAAGGTGTAAGCTAATGTGAGTTGATTCTATCAGTAGAATACACAGATCCCTGTCTTCTCTGTTTACTTTGATTGCCCTGCTTCAAATCCTTGCCCTACTGCCTATTATGTAGTCTTCAGGGAAGGTTTTCAAGGAATATTTGTAGTCCCAAAATATTGACTAGAATTTTAAATTCTTTTTAATTAACTGAATGGAACACTTTGAGTTCCTTTGCGCTATGCTGTTAAAACACAATTAATGATTCCAGCTAGTGTGACCACTGCAAGAGAGGCAGGATTAAACATCAACCATACCCCAGGAACAGCATAGTAAAAGGATAATCAATTTCCATCTTACAGAGATTTAACTAAACAATGGCCTTCCACAAATCTCCTTATTTTAAAGACATCCTATATGTGAACTGTATATTTTCAGTTACATTGTTTTCAGTTACATTAAGACAAAAATTAATTGTTCAGTTCTGCAGATACCTGAAAACCTTTACCCCTCTGTTCCTTTCTTAAAGAGGCAAGACTTACAGCTCACAGTGTAGTGGCTTCAATTTCTCTGCAAGCTCCTCTTGAAAATTTACTGTCCAGTTACAGGACTTGCGTAGTTGTTTTATGCAGTAATAGGCTGTGCCACACAGGCTGTAGCGCAGCTGCAGACAGAAGCTCAATCATGAAAGGATATGGTGTAAGCAAAGGCAATAAATAAAATAGATATGTACATAAAACTGCTGCTGTCAGGTATGGATTGCTCCTAGTTAATGCTAAGATAGTAGACACTCTTGGAATCACACCTCTGTAGAAGTTTCCAGATTTCAACAAAGATAGGTTAGCAATGAAGAGGGATCTGCTTCCACCTGGCTACTGCTCTAGAAGAGAGCAGCAGTGGCGTGACATATTGCGCTTTCTTCTTATAAGGACTTACAGCAACTTTTGGTTGAAGTTTTTTTAAAGGCAGGTAATTCTTGTGATTTTTTTAGGGAACACGTAACCAGTGCCTGTAGGGTGCAAGGTCTGGGCGAGATGCAGTGAACATTTTGAGTGAAACAATGGGAATAGTATTTTCCAGAGAAAAGCACTTCATTAAATTATTTCCTGGTTTATAGTAGTTGCTACTCTTGGAAGTAGTGAGCTTGGGGCAAGGATAAAATTCCACCTTTTTGAGCACAGAGCAAGTAGTGGTCATTGAAATCAGGAATCAGTACTGCAAATGACTAGAAAGTGTTGTGAAACCATATCCCTTCATGCCTCCTGTTTATTGGACTGTATTGAACCATGTGAAGGAATGTGCAGAGAAGGAGCTTTAAGGGGCAGCATGTAGGGTGGCCATGCTCTGAAGGGCTTCATCCTTGTTCAGTATCTACGCTGCACTGTAAAGGATAGTGCACCCTTTTCTAAACTATACACAGCCACCCTTGTTTTATTCTGAGTTTTCCTTTTTTTACCCCACAGATGAGTTAGATCTTTTACAAATGGACAGTGGACACCAGATGCTGAAGTTCTTGCATTTTTTTTCTAGTTAATTACAATAGTGATGTGGGTTGGGTTTTTTTCAAAGAAAGCCTTTCTTCTTCTCATAAAAGAAGCACTCCCATGTGATCCTGATCTCCTCTTGATAAAGTCAGTAGCCTCTTCTTTTTTCTTTATAAAACAGAATTTTCTGAAGCCATAGTGTGCTTCTGTAGCCATTTGACCTCAGTTTTTATTCAGTCTGTAGAGAGGTTCTCTTAAGTAAGAAAAACAAAAAGCAAAGGAGACCCCTTCTGAAGGACAGAGATCTAGTGACAGATGCATAACAAATTAGAAAAGCTTTTTAGTACAGATTTCCAGTGGAAAGCACGTATGTTTGCCCTCCACTGAAGCCTTTGCTGCTTTCAAAAAGTGACTGTAGAGATGATGTTTCCTTGGCATGAGACATGATCAGAAATTCCAGGGAGACTGGTATGAGTGCTCCTTGGCATTACACCTATGCATCTGCAAGAAGGAGGCTGAGGAGGAGTAAGTGCTGCCATAGGGAGCCTAAACAGGACTTAAAAATTTGGGCAAGCAATGTGTGAACTGATGAGTCAAGTGTATATGGGATGGACAAGGGCATCACTGGTGCTGAATGCGAATGGTACTCACGCAAGGGAGTGTAATAGGCAGCCTTTCAGCTACTGTTGGATTCTCAGTTTAAGATATGGCAATCTTTCCCTGGAAACAAACAAAAAAAAAGAGTGTGGGGGGGCGTTTGGTTGCTCACTCGTGTTAGCATGTGGCCATGCCTCTTGCACCCAAACTCTCGTTGCAGCATGCAGGAGGTGGATGGGATCACATGCATTCAAGTTGTCTGTGACAGTACAGTGTGTGTGCGCTCCCTGTGGCACTTCAGAGTTTGACAGGTGTGTGATTTCTGTAATGCAGTGGTAAGGGTGCAAGATGGTAGATGTTCATCACCCAAATCCACGGAAGATGTCTGTTTACCAGGAGTGGATGCCCTTTCTAGTGTGCAGATGTGATGAGATGCAGACATCACAGTCCTGTAGGAGAGATGTGTTGAGTATCAGGGAGGTCCTTAGAAATGTTGTTTTGAGCAGTAAGAGACTTTTGGTAGAAAAAAAGTCCGTGTCCACTAACAGCAGCACTGTTTATCACTCCTCTCTCTGTCTGGGTAGATGTGATTGTGTGTTTAATTTTACATCTTGGATTTTACCATACAAGATGATATATTTGGGCTCTCTTGAGGAAGAGAGGTGCACATTTTGTACTATGTTATGGGGCTGTGGTGCAGCATACCAGGACGCAGGAGTGTTGGTACAGGACATGGGTACCTTGTTCCTTACTAGGAACTATACTGTAAACTTCAGATGTTTCTATTCATCCTCCTCTCTTTACTGACTCCAGGTCAGTGGGGAGGCTTTGTCTGCTTTGTTTATACTCCTGTTGAGATTTGTTTGTTTTTCCTTTCACACAATCCTTAAGGACAGGCCTCTGCTACAGTTATTTTAGGAAGCCTGTCTTCTCTTGCTTTGACTCCATTTCCCAGACTATCCTTCTATTTTGGCTATAATGGGATTAATGGTTGCTCACTCATATTAGCATGTGGCCATACCTGTTGCACCCAAACTCTCGTTGCAGCGTGCAGGAGGTGGATGGGATCACATGCATTAAGGTGCAGAGTATTTCATTTTCTGTTCTGGATGTTGTCTTTCGAGCCAGCCCGAGTTCATGGTCAGACATCCTGTTCCTCTGGGAAGTATGTTTATTCTCAGGCTGATGACTAAAAATGCTTCAGTGCTTTGGTGGGTCCTTTTTGCATCAAGTAACTGCATAGACATTCTCTGTAATTTCATGTTGGGTTTTAATGCTCTCCAAATCTGCCGTATTAGATCAATTTCAGTAAAAGTATAATAATTTTGAGCATAGCGAGATGAGGAGAGCTGCACGTAAGGGCCCGGTTGTTTGAGGGTGACGCAGGTATTTCACGTCCCGGCCCTGAACCACTCCTGCACGCCATGGAAACGCGCATTTTCCGGAGGCGCTCAACGGACACCGGCAGTGGCCGTCCCGGCCTGCAGCGGCGTGGGGAGGAGGCCGGGAAGGCGGGTAGGGAGCTGGGGGCGCACACGTCGGTCGCAGCCCATGTCTCGGCTGCAGGGGGAAGGCCGCCAGCCGCCGGGGGCCCGGGGCCGAGGCCGCCGAGCGCGGGGAGCGCGGGAGGCGCCGCCGCGGCGCGCGCTGTAAACAGAGCGGCGGCCGCCAATGGGGGCCGGTGACGTCACCGGGTGGGGCGGGGCCCGGCGGCCGCCGGCAGCGGGGCGGCAGGGAGCGGAGCGGGGCAGGGCCGCCCGCCCGGCCGCGCCGACACAGACAATGGAAGGCGGCGGCCGCAGCCGCCACCCGCGGCCGCGCTAGGCCGCTGCTGAGCGCGGGGCGGGGAGGCCGTCGGACGGGACTGGTATCCCGCTATGGCGGCGGCACGAGGCCCCGGCGTGGGCTGAGGTCGGCGGTGGGACCCAGCGCCCCCGCTCCCCGCCGAGGCAGCCGGAGCCGAAGCGCCCGGCGGCGGGGTCTCGGGGCTGCCCTCCCGCGCCCGGCCAAGTGCAGCAGCTGGCTGCCCCCAGGCGGGTACCGGCGCCTCCGGTGCCTGCGTGTGCGAGAGGGTGTCGGGGGGCGGCGATGGGCCCTGGGGCGCGCCCGGGGTGAGCAGGGCCACTCACCTGACCCACCGCCCGGAACACCGATGCCTTTATTGGCCGTCCGCTCCCGGTCGCGCGGTTCTTGGCGGGGGCTCCAGCGCACGGCGTGCGGTAGGGCTGGCGGCAGCCACGAGCCCGTCCGTCAGGAGCTCTGAGGCTCGGTTCGTCCCGCTGTGGCTGAGGTGCGGCGGCAGTTTGCCCGTGGAGGCGGAGGTTTGGCTCGCACCTCTCCTGAACGCAGGGCCAGCTGCTGACCGGAGCCCCTCGGTCCTGCGGTGCTGCCCCTCGCTCCAGCGCCCGGGCAGTCGTGTGCAGAGCCATGCCCCCGGCCGCTGAACATCGCTCCGCGTCGTCTCCTGCTGCGGACGGCAGGACTCCCCCGTTCCCGAAACATGTCAGCAAGCGCTAGCCCGCGCACCGCGGTCGCAGAGCGGAGGCTCCCGCCAGCGCTGCGGTAAGACGGAGGAGCTCCAGCTGGCTGCGAGGATGCGAAAGATGACAGCCAGGGCTGGGGGAGAGCCCGCTCTGTCCACCCCTGCTGCGGGGTCTGCACCAGGTGCTGGCTGGAGCTTCCACTGACGCCTTTGTAGACTCCCAGGTCGGTCCTCTGGTGCCAGATGTCGGTGTATTTACCTAGAAGCAGGTAGAGGCACTACAGAGAGATCCAGGACCCCCACCCTTTGCAGGTGGATGTGCAAATGTGACAAAGTACTGCTTCCAGTAAGTATTACAGGATGATGTGTCGTGCAGTATTTGTTTGGGTTTAAATCTGCATGCTTCTGTGTTGTCTGTCACTCTGCTGTGCTTAGGACATGAATGCATGCCTTTTTAAGCTCGCTATTCCTCCCACTTCTTCTTGTGCCCCCAGCTGTGGGATGCCGTTGCATTTCCATCTACTTGCCCTCCCTTGTTGGTCCCCAGCCCTTCCAGGGTGATGTTATGATGCAGGATCAGAGTTGTAACAGCCCTTTTATTGTAGCATCAGGCATGCAGAAGGATGGATAGCATTTTAACACCTCTAGATCCTCATATTCTGAGTTGGTGCCGTGTATGATGAGGTCACTAGCCCAGACCTTCCCTGGGGAGTTTAGGAATGCTTGAATTACGTGCCTGCTGCATGTCAAGTTACTGTTAAACTTGTTTTGCAGGGCACTTCATCAAAAGAGTAGAACCAGGAAGGAGAATTCAGAAGACTCTGTAGGCCACTCCCAGTTTAGAGATGGGATAAACATGACTGATGTCTCACTTTTTGAAAGCTTCCAGTGGAGATCTCCATTTCTTTTGCTGACCTGTTCTAGTGTTTCACAGTTTTACAGCTTGCAGCAGTTCCTATTTATCTAATTTTGCAAGAAATAGAGGCCATTTTATATCATTCTGCTCATCGGTCTGGTAATTTCTGGGTTAATATTTTGGTTTTTGAATTTGCAGTTTTTATGAGAGAAAACTTAGGTCAGTTTTTGCTGTACTTACAGTACTGTAGCTCTGCATAATGCCCCACTTTTTCTTGTTTATAAGCTACTCTGGCGTGTAACCCTTGGAGCAGGGAGTCTCCGTAAGCAGTGAGTAGCACTGTGCAGGTGAGCAGCAGTGCATCATGTCGTCCTAGGCTGTTGTTCTTTGTATGCATCCAAAAGCACAATGTCTTTCATAGTGTTGGCATCTATGGGAAAGCACAGCCCATTTCTGACCTGAGATGTAGAGAGTGACATTAGGCAGCCAACTGTTTTTATACAAATTACTAAATCGTACAAGAAGTGACATCTCTAGCAGTCTGCCCTACCTATAAAATACATCAAGTCCACATGGCATCTCTAAAGCCTTCCCTGGTTTGCTGAAGTAGGTGTTCCTGGGTAGCATGAAAATCTCGCCATCCCTAAGCTCTGGGGAGGAGAAACCTGGAAAAGTGTTTTATTGCTGTTGGTATAGAGTCTGACATTTGGGGAAAAAGTCAGCCCACGCCACCTCCCTTTTCCTCTTCTCCAGTAATGGCATGATAAAGAAAAGGAGGGAGGAAGTATCATCTTTTGAAGGAGCACTGGCTGCTGGAGATGATAGGAACAGAGTAGTCCCAGATGGCATGGGAGTCGTAGCTGAAGTGCTACAGCATTGGAGAAGTGTTGCTGGTGAGAAGTCTTGCCCTGGTAGATGGGTTAATGGCTTAAAATCAATGGCAATGCCTGTATGTGCGGGTCTGGATTACTTCATTATTCCTGTCCATGCCCAGTAGTGTTTTTTTTCTTCTGTGACAGCAGACTTTCTTCAGCTGTCGCTTAGGCTCAGAGTGTAAATACAGTGTTTTCCTCACCTTGTGCCTCAGTAGTTGTGGCATTTGTCACTAATGAAAGAGCTTGGAAGTGACCTGCTTCACTAGCACAGATACGCATTTGTCTCAGTATATTAAGTAAAAATTTTAAGTCCTTTTGTTTGCTTGTAGGGACCGTGACCTGCAATAGCTTACTGCTAAACAGATGCATTGGGGATGATGTGTTCCTGCAGTGATGACACCTCAGACATAAGTACTAAACCAGATCAAATTGATACTGCAACATGGAAGGTGTTCAGGATTTTTACTGTATAGAATTGAGCAAGATTTTAAAGGCAGGTGACAGATGATTTGTAAAATCAGAACACAGGAGTGGTACTTCAGAGAAATGATGTGTCCTTAGACTGCTTCCATCCCCACCCACAGCTTGCATTGGATGAGAGAATATGGTGTGTCTGACTTGCTCTGCAAAACAGAAAAATGTCTTTGTGCTGCATGGTTTTTTTTTTTACAGTACTCAGCTATCGCACTTGTTAAATTCGATCTGCATGTGTTCATACAGTGAATGCTGTAACACAGAAACTGCCGTTAAAGAAACTGCATGTGCTGAGAAGCAAGTGCCCTTGGAGTTGCATTTTACCTCCTGAGTATTTAAGCACAGTACTTAGGAACACATGCAGATGCAGATCTTGCACAGTACCATTAGTTCAGTGGCTAGAAGTCTGTGGGGAAATACGTGTATCCTGGGCAGATACAGTGGGGCATGCCGGAGATCATGCACCCTCATCCTCCAGTCCTTCCAGTCAAACGCTGCCTGTCATTTAAGTTGTGCAGCATGGCAAAAAACCCCAGATCTCCAGATGAGAGTGTGAAAAAGAGCAAGTGGTATAGACACTGCTCACTGCTAAGAACTGCTGATTTATTTTTCATCAGTGCAAAGCAGTATTTCCTGCCCAGGGCTATGGTGAAGTCCCCATCCCTGGAGGTATTTAAGAGCTGTGCAGATGTGGTGCTGAGAGACATGGTTTAGTGGTGACTTGGCAGTGCTGGGTTAACGGTTAGACTTGATGGTCTTAGAGGTCTTTTCCAACCAAGGCTATTCTATGATTCCTCTGTAATAGTTCTGACTGCACTGCCATGTCTTGAGTGGTACAGTTAGTTTCTTGCTGGTTGAAGCTTGCTTGGCAAAAGGACAAAAGGGGAGATGCTTTTGGATCTTTACTTGTCCAGTAAAGCGGTGTGCAGAGATTAGAAAAGCAGCTTTCTATGCTAATTTCTTAAACTTGGTTTGTTGAGCAAAGGAGGTCTTGTCATTTGCTGCTGTTCTGTTGGTGTCCTCTTAGCCCAATACTTGGACCATAGTGGTATTTTAGGTACCACACAAAGTGCAATATCTGAGGCTCAGTGTCTGCTAACGTGTGGCTGTACTACCTTTTGTAATAAAGTGTGAGTAGGAGGCAGTGGTTTGAGCCAGTGCCCACCTGTCGGGAACACTGCTTGCATAGCTCAAAAAGAGAAATAATGAAGTGTCTATGGAAGAGGCCTCAGGTTAGAAGATGGGGAGTGCCGTGCAGAGGAGTGGGCTGTCACAGGGGGACAGGTGAAGCACTTGCACTTTTAACTACGCTCCACAGCACAGGCGTTTCCCCCAGATTGGTCCTTGTTTTTCTATACCATTTAGGGTGGGGACTCCACCCTTACTAAAGTCCCAGGTGTCTTGTCTCCTGCTGGCGGGGTGACACAGCTGAATGAGGGAGTGGTAGAGCATCTTTTGGTAGTTCTGCAGGAACTGTCCCACTCGGTGTATAGTCCCACACATTTCTGTTAGCAACTCTTGCCCCATTCCATGGGAAAAACTTACACCACCTTTGCAAGGGCTGTGTTTTAGCTACCCTTTTAATATAAAGTATGTGCAGTCAGGAGCTGTCACAAACTGTTCACAGGCTTCACAGGGCAGGTGCTTCTGCAGTCTCAGATGAGAGCTTGTGTAACAGAAATGGCTAACATTTGTTTAAATTCTTACTGAGGAAATTCAATATTGAGGACACTAAGGGAGAAAATGGAGATGTGCCTTCCAGAGTCTGGAAGTTAAACTAGATTAACTTCTCTGCTCGCTGCATTTCCCGTTCACTGTGCCTGCTGTGGTGGCTCATAGAGCTCTTGGTACAGGTCTGCTTTAAATTCATTGGTGAAGGGATCTGGGCTAAGAAAACACCACCAGTTTAAATGAGCCCTGCCAAAAGAAGCTGTTAACATGAAACTGTGTCCAGGTTGTCTGGGCCTAACTGTGCAAGTGTACACACTGTAGCTATGTAAAATGCTAACTAATGGAAATAACCATGCATCCTCTTAGTAGACTTGTACCGGAATAGTTTTGGCATCTCTAGGAGCGTTTTGTCCATAACTTGCTATTGTTACTGTAATCAGTAGTACACTCCTTCTGAGTACAAATTTGAAAGAATCTCATTCTCCACTTAAATGATGGTTCATGTTTTAGGGAAATGAGTATGAGATTCAAACCAATTTCATAGTACAGATCAAAATCTGGCCAAGCAGCTCTTTCCAGTCCCTCCCTGCTCAGACCATCAGGCTCCGTTTGGGCTGCTGGCACTGTGGAGCAGCCCAATCCTGACATGATCATGGAACAACTGGTTTTCTCAGGAGGACCAAACCCTGCAAATAAATACCGCCATGACTAGTTTTATTGCGTTTCCTAAGCTTGGTTTTGAATCCACGTGATAGCTTCTCACTCCCCTATGAAGGGCTGAGGACAACAGAAGTGAGAATAGCTTTGTATGTAATGGAACAGATCCCTAAATTAATATGTGACCCAGGGGTATACTTGGGGCTCACAGTTTTGCTGGGGGTGCAGGGCGTGAGAGGGGTAAAGCATGAGCGAGTAGATGTGTGTAGCTCCATCAGATCCCAAAAGGCTCAGAGTCTCCATCAGATTGAAAGCAGCTGCTGGTGGAAAAGCTCTTTGAGACGAGGCTGTCTTGCCTTGCTCTTAGGGCCTAAAGCCACCACCTTTTCCTGTTATGCTAAGGAATAATAGTGAGAAGTAATTTTGATATTGCATTTTTATTGTTAAATTTGAAGAATAATGATTTCCAGAAGAGATAAAATGTTCAGAATGTTTTTTTGTGAATTTGAGGTGTCTTGGAGATATAGAAATGTGGTCATTTCATCACCCTCAGTGGAGGCAGCCTTGAAGAACTGCTTCAGAGACCTTCTTTGTGGTTTCTTAAAGAATATCATAAGAATAATTGTGAGAATATTCAGATTTATGTGTAATGGAAAAACTCAAGAAATGGAAAAATTTGCAAGTCTAATCTTCTGGCTCACAAAAAAAATCTGAAATTTTATCATCAAAAGTAGAGTCCTTGAGTAAAACCCTTAAATATGTGGGTATGTTTATATCTACGTACATCTTTGCTGCCTTTGGAAAGAGTTAAGGTGCTTCCAGTGCAAGCCATCTCCTTGTGCTGGGCTGGAGCTGTTTAGATTTCCTGTGTCATGTAGCAGGAGTAAAGGTTATTTTGACAAGTTGATTTATATGCTGTTGAGCTTTAGTCTTCAGTGTACTGCGAGACAGATAGTTGTCTTGAGATCCTCTGTTGAATACAGAAGACAAGAATGTGGAAACTGCGTTCCCGTAACTTCATTGCCTGCTAGGCAGGTGGCTCTACACAGACCCCTGAAGTGAGCAAGACAAAAAAGAGTGTGACTAGCAAAATAAGAAATAATAAGGGATAAAGGGTCTTAACTTCTTGGAGTGGTACCTGTACTGTTCAGCTCTATGTCTTATGTAGCCTGTCTAATTATTGCAATGTAAATTGCATAACTTCAGGCAGCTTGTCTTCTTTTTTTCTTTCACACTTCATTTCCATCCTATTTGGGGTGTTTGGGCTTTGCTGACAGTACTTTTTTGGCAGTTGGGGTTTTCCCAAGAAAATGTGTTAGAGTCAGCAGGACTGGATCAGGTTTTGTTGTGGGTTTTTTTACCAGAAAACAGGAGTTTTCTTTTGCATAGAACAGGATACTTTGCTTAAAGAATGTGTTGTGACATCATCTGATACCTTTATTGTTGAGCTGGGGGATCTTGTTTCAGACCTCGGTTATGTTTCTTACATTACACACACACACACAAGCAACCCTTTGCTTCCCAAAATGTGAGAAGTTTTTGTTCTGTCCAGTTCCTCTAAGTTTTACACAGCTGTAGCTGTCATCCTTCTATATAGGCTGCTCACATGGATACAGATATATCAGTTTTAAAGATGAACCAGGTGTATTGCACGTGACTTGTGGTCTGTAATGCTTTGGTTTTAACCCTGTTGAACCCAGGGCTATATAAAGGATAGAAGATGTTTTCATGCCAGTTTCTGTCATATAAGTTGTACTTTTATTTTCAATGTTATGCTGTTGTCTCTAGGGGTGAAGCTGGGCAAGTCCTGTTATTGAAAATACAGAAGTGATAATGTTTTGATACAAAGTGGCAAACTTGGGATTTACAAAATACTGATTCTTAGGAGGTCACTTAAAGACTTCCTCTTTAATTAAGCCCCTGCAAAATCTAAATTTTCAAGGTATGATGTCATCTTTACTGTTTGTAACTTTAACAGGGTAGGACTAGTGAGGCCTGGTAAAATCGATTGGCAGTTTGCCTTCCTGTGGATAGCTGATCTTGAAAATGATCCTGAGAGATGCTGCAGGAGTGCACCAAGAGGAGTGTAGAAATCTGTATTTGTATGTGGTTTACTTTCAGGAGGCTAACTAAAAGCAAGCAGGTTCCCTAGCCCTGCTCCAAGCAAGGAAGGAAGGAAATGTGCTGTTTAGGGGACTGAACGATCCGGGGGATCAACCACACAAGCAGTGACGTGTGTTGCTCTCGCTGCAGCCCAGACAAGGCATCTCTTTGCTTTTTAGCAGTGTGTAAACTGTGCTGACCATGCTCCAAATGCCAATAATCCAGCGTGCATCCAGGCCCCTGTGTGGAAGGAGAGGAGCCTTTCATCTCATTGCTGAGTCCAGGGGCAGCCTCGGGGGAGAGTGTCCTTTGCCTGTTCCTCTGTGCTTAGGTATCCTTGTTTTCTTTTGTTAAGGATGTACCAACTTTTGCAGCATAGCTAGTTGCTGTCTTCCCTTCCCTGTACTCTCTCTCTCCCCCCCCCTTTTTTTAATTTTCTTTTCTTTTTATTTTTTTTGGTGGACTAGTGCAGTGCACGCACTTCAAGTGACCAGTCACATTTGAAGGAGACATCTTGGTGTACTTGATACCACAGAATTTATTATGGAACCACTATACATAAATAATTTTGAAATCACTATTAGTTGTGGCTTTGTTCTAGCTGCTTAGGTAGCAAGTTTAATCACCTGGAAAATGGGCAGCATAGAGATAATTTCCACACACTACCACCCCGATTGCCTTATTTGCTGCCTGTAGCTTTCTAATCCAAGGGTGCGCCCTGCTGCTGGGTAAATGCCAGCAGTCTCTGCTAGACATGGAAAGGGCTCCCTTCACTCTGTGATGGCACTCCAGAGTGTTTTGTTTCCACTCTGCATTTTACTAATAGCAGCATATTTCTGAGCAGCAATCTATGAAAATCACTGTTGTCTTGGTAAGATGATGAAGGTTACAGGTTTAAGACTGTGATGTGTTTATAATGTTTGTCCTTCAGATGCCTGTTAAGTCAAACAGATACCCTCTGCTACCTAAAACTAGGTAGTCCTGCCCTAAATGCTTCCCAGGAGCACTGTCCAGGTGCCTGAATAGGAATATGTGGGAGCACTAAATGCTGTTTCAAATTCTGTTTCCTAAGAAAAAAGTTCCCTGCTTTTCTTTCTTTTAGTGTTACCATCTGGGTACAGTGGTGGTGACAGACATCTCTATAGTAACAGCAGTCCACTGACAAAAAGTGCCAGGAAGTGCTCGGTGTCATTAGCTCAGTATCAGGAAAGGTAGAGGCTTTGCTCATTAGAGATCACAGACCCTAGAGAGAAGAGCCTGGAAATGGACACAAATATGGGGCTTGGGGAAAAAAAAAAAAAAAAAGAGGAAAAAATATTTGTCTGCAGAGAGTGCTTCTGCATTTTACTAGAATCATTTTTTTCCTGTTTCTGACTGTACAGAAAAAATATGCTCTTTTGACAGCTAAATGGGTAGGAGCAGATCTTCAGTATTGCTGCCTTGGGCTTGTTGCTCTATATCACTGGTTCAAGCCAAATTTCTTCTTCTTTTTAAAAGATGCTACTTTTGCCTATACGAAGTTGAAGACTCAGGTACGATACCTGGTGTGTGTTGCTACTCTTAGCTCTAATAAAATGCAAGCACTGGCCACCCAACTAGAGAGAGTGGCATTAAATGTGCAGAATGGAGGTGTTAGCCTGTGTGGCAAATGTGTCCCCTTTTTCCTGGTGCCCGAGTTGTAGTAGCTGTGTTCGGCACAGGCCTGCAGTGAGGGAGGAGGGCTCAGCAGTGCCAGATCTTGTCGGTCTCTGCAGCGTACGTGCTCCGCCTGGCAATGGGGAAGGAGGAGACAGCCACATGGACTGCAGTGCAGCATACTGCAGCACTCCCGGAACAAAGACTTGCTGGGAAAACATGGCTTGTATGGCTGCTGTGTGCTGACCGCAGTTCAGAGGCAGGGCCCCGAGACCACGTCTGCGGTATGAATATTTCCTCGTGTAACTGTCAGTCACTTTCCCAGAAGCTTTGCAATTAGCAGGACAACTGAATTATTAATAAGGCACTAATAATAAGTAATAGTGTTTGAGACTAGGCAAGAAAAGACCATAGTGAGCTCACCTCTGAAGCGAGGTTAGAGGGGAGTTGTGGGCCGCACTCCTTTGTCCCTGGCTCTTGAGCAGCCAGGGTGGGGTGCTGCATTACGACCCCTTGGAGCTGGCCAGAAGGGAGCAGAGATCTTGTCCACTGTCAAACCACAGCAGCCTCTTAAGGAGAGGAGGATGTCTTTGGCCAGTGGACCTGAGCTGTATCTTATCAGTGGTCTGCAGTATGGTCTTCAGCGCAGCAGAGAGATCCACCTCTCTCTAATACTCACTAGAGAGAGTTGTGCCTTGCAGACTGTAGTATGCAAGTACTCCTGCAGTCTTCCAGGGAGGGCTCTTCATGTAACCAGGTCACTTGGAGAAGACCCTCTCTTGAAACCTGATCAGAGCTTGTTCATTGTGATGCACAGATTCCTATCGCTGTCAGTGGGCTTTGCTCTGGTGTTATCAGTGCTCTGCACCACAACATCACCACCATTGACACATGAAACCAAGCAGAATGAGGGTTTTCTTTTCTCCACAGTTTATTACATGCGCTATTAGCAAGATAGCAAGATTAAATGTTCCCTGTCCACAAAATTATCCTGCCCAGCCTTGTATGAGCTGCATGAAGCATCTCCCTTACACGTCACAAGACAGAAGGAGCTTTCTGTGTTTGCAGCAACTCAAGCTGCACTGGCTGACCCTAAACACAAAAAGATTGCTTGAGTTGATCTCTACAGCATCAGGTTTTGCAGTGTCCTATTAACCTATCTAAATCTTCCTGCTCCACTATTCAAGCATTGATGGCTGTATCATGGTGCTAGGTTACAATGCAAGGAGGAGAAAATAACTAATATAGCCTTTAGAGTTCTGCAGAGTGTTCAAGAGTGGTACTGCTTTTCCGACTGATGTTACTGGATTATCAGTGCCCATATTCTGTGATTTCTGGTAGTTCTGTTTCTGGCTTTCACTTGGCTGAAGTTTTAGAGAAAGGGAAACTGTCAGGGAAGGAACAAGTGCCTTTTTAAAGGCTCCTTTTTCGAAGCACAGAAGGAAGCAGAGGAGTCTTCTTCCTCCAGGTGCCAGTATTGCATGGTTTCAGGAGGCAAGCCAAGCTCAATTCAGGACTTTTATAAAGTAGGAGGATTCACTCCAAAATGGAGAGTATTTTGACAGATACAAGCCTACTGAAATGCCGTCTGAATAGTTCTATTTGCTTAGGGTTTAGTTGTGTTTTGAAAGAAGTTGCATTACCCTGGTCCTTTATTGTGTGAATACAGCTAGAATCACAAGCGAAGGGATCTCTCTTCTGTCTGTTTTTAATTTTTCTGTCTGATTTCTTTAAGGAAGTTCTCTAGAATTACAGTCAAAGGAATGCTGCAGGAACTTGAAGAGCTAGGATGCTGCAGAGCAAGCGTCCCTGTGCATTGCCAAGCAGAGCAAATCTCCTGTGTGACTTCTAGGATAGTTGTTTGGCTTCCTGCAGTAGGCTGCCAAAACCTGAGCTTTCTTTCCATGGAAATACTCTTATTCTGGCTTTCTCCAACCTAGATAACCAGTTCAGGATGTCAATATTGGAGCGTCTTGAGCAGATGGAGAGGAGAATGGCTGAAATGACAGGCTCCCAGCAGCACAAACAAGGAACAGGAGGTGGAAGCAATGGGAGTGGAAACGGAGGAACGCAGGTACAGGTATGAACCTGGCTGTGTCCAGACACAGCAGTTTTATGCTTTCTTACATGACTTGGGGGGAGGGGAAGGGGGTTGGAAAGGGTTATAGTTTTTCCTAACCAAGAAGTCTGGTTTGTGGGTGTCTTTAACAGCAGTTGGTTTTCACTTGCATTTATTGCTGTCTCAGTACTTCTAGCAGCAGAAGGCTGCCTGTGCAGAGCAGGTTGCAGCTCCACTCAGTGGTTAAACTGGCATGTGTGTGGTGTTTCAGTGCGTTTCTGGGACTGGGACACTGGGCAGCTGCTTTGAGAGCCGCGTGGTGGTGGTGTGCGAGAAGATGATGAGTCGTGCTTGCTGGGCAAAGTCCAAACACTTGATCCATTCAAAGACTTTCCGAGGAATGACACTGCTCCACCTAGCTGCTGCCCAGGGCTATGCTACACTGATCCAGACCCTCATCAAATGGCGGTAAGACCCAGCCCGTTGGACTCTTGGATGTCAATACAGGCATGGCAGAAGCGTATATAAGCTCTGCTTGATCCAGATTTCTGATTGTCCCTTACAAACAGCCAAGTCCCTGAACTTGTTCCTGTCCCCTGATCTGACAGGGCTTGTCTTTTGAGAGAGCAAGTCCTATGACTGGATATATCATGCTTTTCAAGTCTCTGGTGGGGCCACCATCTGTACTAAATATGTATCATAGGCATATGCGTGGCCACTTCTTTGTGTTTGTGCATTGGGTAAAGCTGTGCGTTTAGGCAATGATCCAAACATGGCTACAGAGCATCATTTTTTCTGTTGTTTCCTCTGTAGCACCAAACATGCAGACAGCATTGATCTGGAGCTGGAAGTTGACCCTTTGAATGTGGATCATTTCTCCTGCACTCCTCTGGTAAGAGTAGAGACTGAAACTTCTGAGAGAGTCTGAGGACCCTCTGGAGTTCTTCCTGATGTGTTACTTTCCTAATGTGTTTCACACTCTGAAGACTAGCTGTTGCTTGTGTGTCCTTGCTGTGTAAATGGTAAGATGCAGCACTGTGAGCTTCCTGGCGTTTTGTTGAGACACCACACAGAAAAAACCTTGTCATTAAGTAACATGAGAAAAGGGGACAGACAGGTGGTTCTGGTTTGTGTTTTACCCAAAATCTAGTCTCCACTGTCGTGCTGGGGGAAGGGCTTTATGCATCTTCTTTCAAGTTGTTCTCTTTGACTGACTGTAGAGGTTGTAAAGTCATTACAATATCTTGGTCACTGGAATCATGAAATTGTGACTGAGAACTTAGAGAAGCAAAAAGACAAAGCAGGTGGAACCAGAAACGCCAGTTTACAACAGTGTGTTGATTTTATTGTTCCCAACCTTTAGTCCTGTCTGTGTGTTTCTGATCTCAGAGATTCCTTTGCATATGAGGCTGTTCTGTCTCTGCAGTGATGCCAGTGTCAAAAAAAAAAAAAAAAAAAAGCCAAACCCAAAACCCCATTTATTACTAAATAAGAAACTGTCAGCATCATTTGGCAGATGAACGTTTCTCTGTCATACGAGAGAATAGCATGCATCTAATACTCTGTAATTGCCTTTTTTCAGGATAGGACAGCCTCAGGACCCCAGCTAGTTGCTGGGGTTGAAGCACGTTACAGTTCTGCTTATCAGGGTCGTTTTTCTATGAGCTGGGGACCAGGCTCCACTGCATTAGCAAGAAAGGAAGGAGGAGGCAGGTCACCCAGTGGGTCAATTGTCTTTTCTTTTTTAGATGTGGGCGTGTGCCCTGGGCCATATGGATGCAGCTGTCGTGCTGTACAAGTGGGACCGCCGAGCCATCTCTATTCCTGACTCCCTTGGGAGACTGCCACTGGCCATTGCCCGATCTCGGGGCCATGTGAAGTTGGCAGAGTGCTTGGAGCAGCTGCAGCGAGATGAGCAAACTCAGCTTGGACAAAACCCCAGGATTCAGTGCCCCTCGAGCACAGATTCCAGCACAGAGAACTGGGTGTCCCAGTGGCACAGTGAGCTTGTTGCCTCTGAGGAGCCTCTGAAGGGAGTCACTGTGATTTCCAGTACAAACACAGGTAAAACAACCCTGAAGGCATGCACTGCTTTGCTGACATTTGACATGTGAAAACCTGGGGGCAAGGAGCTCACCTGGGCAGCAGATGCCACCTGTAGCCCTGCTGTCCATGCTGAATTCTTTTCTTGTGGGTTCTCTTGTTATGTGCTTCATGCACTTGCATAAGTATTTGGAAGAGGAATGAATGCCTGCTTTAGAAACATGTGTGTCTCTTAAGAGTGGTTGAGGTAGTATCCTCCCTTGGGTATAGTCACTCCCTTTGCACATACTGTTGGGTGTCCTAGAGCATGGCACAAACTTCCACCTGCAGCTCTGCAGCAGAAGCTGTTGTAGTTCCTACAGTGATCGTGGGTTGCGTGTTTTGTTTTGATCATTGATCTGTTTGTTTCCAGAGCTGAGACGACCAAGATCAGAACCTTCCAGTTACTACAGTAGTGAGACTCAGAAAGATTACCCTGCACCCAAAAAACATAAGCTGAGCCCTGAATATTTTCAAGCCCGGCAAGAGAAGCTGCTTTCCACTGCACTGAGCCTGGAACAGCCAAGCATCAGGAAGCAGAACTCCAGCTCCAAGCAATCTGCCACTGAGACAATCAGCCCCAGTGAAGGGATAAGGGACTATGGCCGGGAGCTCTCCCAGCACATCCCAGAAGTTACTGGGTACCGGGGCTCTGGCAGCCAAGCAGGCATCAAATGGAACCCGAAAGACATTTATATTGGTGTGTCTGCAGTGCAGGTGGCAGGGAGCCAGAAAGGGGCTGCACTGGGGAAGGACTCCGTAGCCCATCGGCTGCGCCAGCGAGAGCAGATGAACATGCTGATGATGGCTGACAGGGAGATGGTGGATGCAGAGCTCTTGTCCTATAGGGACAATGCAGGGGATGAGGACTGCTTACACCACATGGATGACTTGCAGGTAAACATAGTACCAAGATCAGCAGTCTCCGAGAACATGGTGGCTGCACAGAGGAGCCTAACTGTGAGAAACTTCTGTGGAGGCCTTTAGAGACTCTGAGTTGTGCTTTGTGAAAGGAGGTGGTCATATGATCAAAGGGTATCCTTTCAATGCAGACGGAAAGGCTAATGGTTAGCATTTAGGGTCGTGCACTGGTGTACACTTCAGGAGTGTACAGAATGTGCAAAACTGTTTGCAATTTTGCAAGGAAAGGGGAAAAAGCACAGCCTCCTGGTCACATCAGTAAATGAGACTAAAGTGGGCCCATAGTCCTTTGGGAACTGGGAAAAGGCTCATATGAAGACAAGGTGGCCCGAGAGAGGCAGTGCTGTGGTTACAGGCCAAGCAACTGTACTTCAAAGGGCGATGGAGAAGGGGAGAGACAGTGGGTTTGGGGAAGGAAAAGTCCCACCAAGTATGGAACAGAGGAAGTAAAAGTGCAACAGAAGCAGGACAGGCGGAGAAGTAGTTACTGGGGGAAAGATACTGTGTTTGGTCTTCTAAGCAAAAAGAGTAATGGAAATGACCTGCATGCTGTGCCTTGGTATCTCTAAATATTTTCATTTTGCTGGCATAACATAGATGAAGCAGATCTTGGCAAAACAATAACTGTTTTCTGTTCTCTGTGAATCTCTGCGGGTGGGGGGATATGGTTCAGAAGGATTTCTGACAAAGCTGTGGTCCCAAGGGTTTTAACTTCTCTTCATGTGCCTTTGTTGTGCTGTCATGCTCTACTGCACATCTTGGTGAAAGAGTGGCAAGATGGCTTTTCCATTGGAAACAAGGTAGCAGTGACAGCTGTCAGCAGCATACAGGAAAGGTCCAATGACATAAATCTCTTAGGCTCTCCATACACTCAATGAAAAAGAGGTCTGGGGAATATGAAGCCCTGCAGTGCTTTGTCAGAAGAGACAGAAAAGCAAATGAGCTTTGGTTAACAAACTTCTCTCCAGTGCTGAGACAAACAGTGGACTCCAGCTCCCACAAGTTTGGGGAAAATGGGGCAGTCCACCTAAAGCTGGGCTGTAACATGCAAGCACAAGGCTCCTGCTACCAGGCAGCAAAAATTTGCTCTCCTCTCCCCCTTCCCAGGTGAACATGATGACACTTGCGGAGCACATTATTGAAGCTACGCCTGACAGGATCAAGCGGGAGAATTTTGTGCCAATGGAGTCACCACTGGTGGAGAGAACGGACAGTGCTGCCATGAGCACCACAATGAGCTGGCTGGCCAGTTACCTTGCTGATGCCGATCATCTGCCGAATGCTGCACAGATAAGGTCAGTAAGAGCTGTGAAGTTGTTCTGGGTTTTTGAGTGGTCTGAATGCTGGGCAGCATGCACTGATCCTTTAGCCTTTGCAGATGCTATTTTTCAGTGGGTCTCAATGCTGGTGTTCCAAGCCCAACCACACTCTTATGGTCAACTGTATTGCCAGCACAGCTACAAATTCATGGAAGAATGGGAGTGCATGCAGCAGGAGGGGAAAGTGGCCACAAGGTCTGACTTGTGACTTCTCTTCCAGTGCCAAGTCTGTGCAATGTGGTACAGGCAGGCTCAGGAATGTGGGATGTTGGCTGGACAGAGGGGAGGGGAGCGTGCGCTTCTACCTTGAACTGAGAAGTGTTGTAGTCCTTATCTGTGATGCCAGCTCAGGTGCTTTGTGAGCCAATAATTCCTACTGTGATTGGTATTTCAGAAATCTGTATAGTGAACCCTTGACCCCTTCTTCGAACACCAGCTTGAGCCCTGCAGGCTCACCAATCACTGAAATAGCTTTTGAGAAACCCAGCCTTCCCTCGGCAGCAGACTGGTCTGAATTTCTGAGTGCATCCACCAGCGAGAAGGTAGAAAATGAGTTTGCACAGTTAACTCTGTCTGATCACGAGCAGAGAGAACTTTATGAAGCTGCCAAACTCGTCCAGACGGTGTTCAGGAAATATAAGGTACGTGATCAAAATATCCAGTGTCTTCCTTGTTAGATGTGAGAGAGTATAAGCAGTCCTGGGACAAAAATACGACTTCTATCATAACCTTTTCAATGCGTCTAGCATTTCACAGAATCACAGAATGTTAGGGATTGGAAGGGTCCTCAAAAGATCATCTAGTCCAATCCCCCTGCAGAAGCAGGAACACCTAGATCAGGTCACACAGGAACACATCCAGGCGGGTTTGAATGTCTCCAGAGAAGGAGACTCCACAACCTCTCTGGGCAGCCTGTTCCAGTGCTCTGTCACCCTCACTGTGAAGATGTTCTTCCTCACATTTATGTGGAACCTCCTATGTTCCAGCTTGCATCCGTTGCCCCTTGTCCTGTCATTGGATGTCACTGAGAAGAGCCTGGCTCCATCCTCATGACACTCACCCTTTACATATTTATAGACATTAATAAGGTCACCCCTCAGTCTCCTCTCCTCCAAGCTAAAGAGACCCAGCTCCCTCAGCCTTTCCTCATAAGGGAGATGTTCCATTCCCTTCATCATCTCTGTGACTCTGCGCTGGACTCTCTCAAGTCCTTCTTGAACTGTGGGGCCCAGAACTGGACACAATACTCCAGATGAGGCCTCACCAAGGAAGAATAGAGGGGGAGGAGAACCTCTCTCGACCTACTAACCACCCCCTTTCTAATGCACCCCAGGAGCCATTGGCCTTCTTGGCCACAAGGGCACATTGCTGGCTCATGGTCACCCTGCTGTCCACCAGGACCCCCAGGTCCCTTTCCCCCTGCACTGCTCTCCAGCAGGTCAGCCCCCAACCTGTACTGGTACATGGTGGTGTTCTTCCCCAGATGCAAAACTCTACACTTGCCCTTGTTGAATTTCATTAAGTTTCTCCCCGCCCAACTCTCCAGCCTATCGAGGTCTTGTTGAATGGCAGCACAACCCTCTGGTGTGTCAGCCACTCCTCCCAGTTTGGTGTCATCAGCAAACTTGCTGAGGATACAGAGAGACCATGCCGTGCCATAACATGCCTTCTGTGCCAGAACAGCACTCACAAAGTATATCCTCAAAATATACCCCAGGGGTTCTGGTTAGTTGCCATCATGGTGTACAGATCAGTTTTCAGGGTTTGTCCCTTACATGCATTGACAGTATAGGTATCTTCAGGAAGTGCGTAGACCTGGGTCAGACGTAGCACTGATAGCAGAGGTTTAGAAGTGCCCTTCAAGCTGCCATGAGCCACTTAACATCATCTGGCCTGTTTTTTTTGTGCACTCTGACTAGTTATTGCTTCTTTCCTTCTCCACATAGGGTCGTCCTCTCCGGGAACAGCAAGAGGTGGCTGCTGCTGTTATTCAGCGTTGCTACCGAAAATACAAACAGGTAATGAAGGAAGTGAAATTTTATGAAACACATGTAAGTGCCATGAACCCAGCACTTTGTAATGGGAATTGTCCCACTGTTCCTCTTGTATACTTTTCAGCATGCAGTAATGAAATACCCTGCTCAGGCAAAATTGAAAAGGGAAGAAAATTTGTGTCCTGAGTCTTAATTTTGGAGGGAATCCTTGAAAGGATTTTGTTTGTGGTGATAACCTGCATTTTTGCTATGAGATAGAGGGCAATGATGTATTCCATATTGGCCTTTATGCATGCTGTAGCCTGGTGATACCATTCTCTGACTAGTTTCTTGCCAAATTTCATTGTGAAATTGAAGTTGGTTTTGCCTTTGATAAAGGCAAAGATGAAAAATAGGTTGTTTTATTTTGCACATACTAAACTTTTAACTGTGGGAAGTCACGTGTTTCAGCTTGATGCAGGTTGTTCCAGGACTGAGACTGTTCTCCAGACTCTAGTTGGAGACTCTAGTTGGAGACATGCTTTTAGGCTGAGTTCTCAACCCCAGAAAAAGAAGATACCTTCTTTTTTTTTTTTTTTTTTTTTTTGGTGGGTGCTAGAGCCCACATCTCTCTTTTCACTATACCCTGGTAGACTCAAGCTGTCTGATGCCTGGCAACATGTTATGTAAAGTGAAAGGCAAGATGCCTGTGCTCTTTTGCAACCTTAAGAAACATTTATCTGGGAAGCCTTTCTAGTGTTAGGTGACAGCATCATTATTCACATTCAACCTGTCACGTGGCTGTCATTCTGGAGTGATGCTTCCTGTAATAGGGAAGTTTAATTCCTGTCAAAAACTGCTTGACAAACTGCTTTGTCTTGGATCCTGGAGTTGCTTCTTTTTGAAAGAAGATGGTTTGAGGGTTTTTTTATTTTTTCATTCTTTATTTGCAGAACTAATATTAACTATGTATTTTTTCTGTTTCTCCCTAAGCTTACTTGGATAGCCTTGAAGGTAATACAAATACAAACGCTGTTTTGGAAACAATTCCCCATGGGTCACTAACTTTCACATTCAATATAAACCAGGAGAACCTGGCATTTAGAGAAGTGTTTTAATGGTATCCACTCGTAAATATCTGTAGTTGAGAAATCAGTGACAAACCAAACCTTATGGGAGATACATAGGGGCTGCCATGCCACAGCATGTCAACATAATAGTACAACTAAAAAAAAAAAAAATCATCTCCTGCTTCTACAGGTGCTTGTATAAGCAGTGATGGGCTGAGGTGTGGGGAAGGTTTCGAAGCCAGTTTGCAGAGGGCGATCTTTCCTTTGTTGCGGCTGATTAGCTGTGAGTCGGTGATATTTTCCTTGGCATTTGGCAAGCACAGGAGAACATTTATCCCACCTGTGCAGCCAACGGCCTCTGCATTCTTCCTGCCTGCTGAAGTATTTTGAATGTTCCTCTTTGAAATACCTGTGTCCTGAATTCCTAAGACCACCATCTTATGCACACTGCTGCTCATACTGGAGGCGCAACTGCTGATGCCAGTCTTAAATTATTCATGGCCAATCATTTTCTACTGTAAAGATGGATTTTCCATCTGTGCAACGTCTTGCTTTCACCAGGTACTAGAATCAGCTGAGCTTCTCTCAGAGGTACCCAGGAGGCAAGGCATGCTTTTCCTGGAGGAAACCTGTTCTCAGGGTAATTTTCCATCCACAACTTCCTCCTGCACCATGGTTTTGTATCAAAGTTCTGTTCTATTGGCACAAGTGAGCTGAGCTTTACAGGGCCACTGTACTAGCTGAGGCTCACCATTTCATGGGGGTTAGGTGACTTTGTCCTCTTCCCAGCTGGAGGGAAAAAGAGGAGGAGAGGGAGCAGCTAATCAGCTAAGTGGGTCTTAGCGTTGAATGCAAATATATTGGGGTCTAGTCTATTATGTTACTGTATGACTAAGATCAGCACAGGCTTATGACTAGATTTGAACAGTCATGGCTCACATCACAATTTCGTATTTGAACCCTTCTGTTCAGGGGTTTGTAACTCAGCCACAGAAGTCCCATCTGGGCTACAAACTGGAAGGAAAACCATGACTAGCCCATGAGTGGACTTATTTAAAATAGCTAATTTAAAACCTCAATCTGATCCAGTTAATTAAAAATGTTTCAAAGAAAAAAATAAAGCTAAACAAAAACCCAAGGGAAATGAATAATGGCAAAATATAACTGCACCTAATGACTGCTTCAATTCCAAAAAGTGAAATTTGGTAAATGGTGGTCTGTGATGATATTGGAGGGCTTTTTGCTTTGGGGTGATGTTGGGGGGGTTGTGTGTTTGCTTTTTGGATTTTTTTTTTTCCCCAATATACAGGAGAACTCCACTGACATATGTTAGGACATTACCCTGTACAGGGCAGTGGCTGCTATTTCTGTGTCTCATCTGTGAGATAAAGTGAGCATAAGTCATAGCTGATAAAACATCCAGGAACAACAGACACATAAGTTTTGAAAGTGTTAAAACTTTCTGAATAAGATCAGTAAACACTGAAAACCTCTGTCATAGCATTAGCTCAGAGGTATGAGTGCAACTTGTATACATTATTCTACATCTCTATCTTATAAAGGACTTGTAAAAATATGCATGAATACGTAATGGTTTCTGTTAAGCGGCCATCTACTTGCATTCTTTAAAAGGAAAAGGATGTAGAATAAAGAAAGATTGTCTTTTAAAAGAGTTTGTGCCTGTTTCATTTGAAGTCTTGGGGATAGAAATAATACAGTGCTGGAGGGGATGTTGGATGTATGTGACTGCTCATGCAAATTTGCAAGTTCAGTGGATGCTTGTTACAGACTTCTAATGAGATAGTTTTGTCTATGACTTAGGCTCAATATTAGACTTGCTTAATTAACTGTTGGTTTTGGTTTTTGTTTCGTTTGGTGTTTTTAAGTTAGAATCATATGTTACTCCATTTGAAATGCTTGGATTTAAATGGATATATGAGTAATAAAAACTTTTGCAGTCTTGTGCTATGGCATAGAAGCAAGAAATGAGGTGTTTAAAAGTTAATTGTCCTAGGAAAGTGGAATACACTTGTGAAAAGCAAATATGGTTCTTGAAAAAGTGATTTGTTTAAACGATATTTTTAAAGGAAGACATGAAATTTTGGCTTTAGTTAATTTATTAGTATTTTGGAATAGTTATCCACACTGCTTTATCCTTATAGTCACTTAGCTGGGCATATTTTGCTGCTGTTCTTACAAACAACAGCTGCATAGAAATGAGCATTCTGTACTTTGTAATGAGATTTCTGTGTGCAAGGGTAATAAACAATTCCTCTAAGTGCAGTCAATTGGTTTATCTATCTCTAATGCAGACCTGCTGCAGTACAAATACGACTTGGGATCAGCTCCGGTTGTTCCAAAGTTATTCATAAGTATAGTACAGCTGGATCTGGTCATTAGCATGTACATGTAGAGCCTCTGCTAGCTAAGGAATAAATAAAACCAATCCCATCAAACTATTCCAGGGGCAGCAAAACAGGTCGTTGCTTTCTTGATGCAGACTAGGTCTGCACCTGTTTAGATTTGTTCCAATTTGCTGTCACCCTTTTCTCGTACAGATCTCAATCAGTGAGTAGATGCTCATTTGCTTCTCATCATGGCTTAGTGGCACAAGTCTTTCACAATAGGAACCTGCTTCTTACTGGTTTTATTGGAATGCCTCAGCTTCTCTTTGTTTCTCTTGTAGTATGCACTTTACAAAAAGATGACACAAGCTGCCATTCTTATCCAGAGCAAATTCCGAAGTTATTATGAGCAGAAAAAATTCCAGCAGAGCCGACGAGCTGCGATGCTGATCCAGCAGTACTATCGCAGCTACAAAGAATGTGGGAAGAGAAGGCAAAACCGTCGGGCAGCCACTATTGTACAACAGAAACTCAGGTGAGCTGTTGGGACGTTAGATGCTACCAGGATCTTTATATATTGTTTTTATACTCATCAGGGCTGTGCTGTAATTTACAGACAAAGGTCAGTGGGAAATGACAGTGGTTCATAGGATAATTATTCTTGCATTTAGTATTATTCTTCCCAGTCTTTCCTACAGTTCAGTGTTGGGTTTTTTTGTGTTTAGAAGCAGTCTGCTTACTAAGAAGCAGGATCAAGCTGCTCGCAAGATTATGCGGTTTTTACGACGCTGCCGCCACAGGTATGACACTATCTTTTGATACCTGCCCTTCATTAGAGCAGTGCAACAATATTCAAGCATGTCAGCAACAACTGCAATGTAAAGGATAATAGAATCAGTTCACTACAGATCCTTTAATCAAATAACGAAGCCGAGCTCCTTCCAAGATACACTGACAAAAATGCAACCTCTAATTTAGGACTGTTGCTGAAAGAGAATTGTGTTCAGCTCCTTTGCTGATATGATAAAGCAGCCCAGGTTGTGTTGAGCAGACACAGAATAAGGAAACTTTGAGCAAAGTAAGGCACATGACTTAAAAAGTTGGATTTGAGGAAGTCTGAAAAAAGCTTACTGAATCACAACTACAGCTTGGAAGTGCTGCACAAAAGCATTCATGGTATGTGAGAAAGTGCAAAAGGCGACAACATCTGGAAATGTCTTTAGTTTGGGCACAGGATCATTTGGTAAACTCTCATCAAATATGAGTTCTTTTTTATGTGGATAGGTGGAATGTGCCAGCAGATCAGCAGACAAGTTAGTTCACATCAACCACATACCTCAGTGCCTCAGTAAGCTGGGAGTACAGACACAGACATGAAGATTAATCATCTCCTGCCAGTGTGGGAACATGCACAGTCTTCCCAAAGTGCTCACATGTGGCAGCTAGTGCTACCATACCAGTACTCTGCTACATGCAGGCTGTTTGTTTTGATTTTTTCAATGAAAAGATCCCATATGTGAACAGGTTGCAAACTGGAACTTTGCCTAGCCAAAAGCGTATTCAGATGTTTCTGACTCTATTCCTCCATTCTCACCATACACGCATTTCATCCACTCAGGAGCTGGTCAGACTTAATGCATTTTGAAGCATGTCTAGTTCATCCCAGTGATGTTTGAACAAGGAGAGCTCTGAGAGGCAGATGGGCATGTGATAAACTTGATTTTAGAAACAGACTCGGTCCTTTTTTTTTGATTTCAGAGCTGTGGTTTGCTGGAGATCAGTGTGGCTCATGTTGTGGAAGGACATTTTACCTACAGGTTCAGTGGGAAGTAACGTGTGGTCAAGAAAAGAGGGCTTTATAGTTTCCAGACCAATTCCAAATGCACTTGAAACAGCCACAGTTGTTCATGAAGAAGCCCAGGTGTCTTCTTGCTCTCAGCAATGTGTATGAAACAGACCAAAAGGTTTTTTTAGTTGTGTTTGGGCAGGATGTCCTGCTGAAGCAGGTGGAGGCTTAGAACTTCTGTATCCTTGCAGATCTGCTTGAGATCCAGGCAGTCCCTGGGGAAGCCACATGCCCATTTCCATCCATGGAGGCTCTGGGGTCAACCCGCCAGAGGCTTTTACAGCTGACTCACACACGAGAGTGTCTCACAACTAGCTGTATCACTGGGTTTCCCAGCAATGTCCAGGATGTGCCATGCACTTCAACCATGTTCAGTTAAGTCTCCAGCTGTCGACTAACCTAGACTCTCCAGGGCTTAAATTGCCTGTGAATCCAGCAGTTTTTCTTGCCTTCAGCTCATTGCCTTCCTCTTCCTCAGCATCTCCTGTTTCCTTTGTAGAGCGAGACCCTACTCACTTGCATCACTGAAGTTTGCAGGCAAGTCCCTTCCCTTTGACTGTAGTCAGTCTCTTCTCTCTTCAGTGGTGTAGTCGCTGCTGATGTGCATCTGTGGGAAATGGGTTTAGGTCTTGGGTATTAGTAGACAGAAAATGAAAAGAAGAAGCCGGGGGGAATCTGTTGTCAGTAGGCTCTCTCTGGCTTGTGTCACACTGCACAGTACTTCAATTTCTGCAGCAGTGCCATTCTGCTGTGTCCGTAAGCACTTTGTTAGCGGTTGTGGTTACTTGAGAATTCATCCATAGTTCTTGGCTAGGATGAAAAAAAGACAAAAGTAACTTATTTCCACTGAAGATGTTAATTGTGTTTCAAAAATGCCTTGCTTTTCCTTCCTTCTGAAATAGAAATGATCGCACATTTGTGGTCATGCACTTTCTCCAAGCAATCATAAGGGTTTAAAATCATGTTAGTGTAATATTAATAATTGACAAAAATTTTAACCAGGAGCATTCTGGCACTGACAAATGCTAAAAATAAAAGCAAGACTTGCCAAAGTGACAAAAACAGTGTTTAAAATCTGCTTGGAAAAGACATAAATTTACCAGCCTACTAGATTTACAGAACTGTTCAGAAATGTGGAAAGTTTGGGCGTATTCCTCCTGCTTGCTAAAAAAACCTCTAGCAAGCAGTTGAGAGGAAAGACGTTTTCCAGAACACTTCATGTTCCATGCACTTAGGCAGCATCTGTGATCCTGGGATCACCCTGCGGGAGTATCTCGCAGAACCTCAGACTCTCTGGATGCCCGTACCTTACAGGGAGGTCCGGTCCCCATGCTTGTTTGCGCTCAGTGAAGAACATCGTGCAAACGGGGTTCTTAGAGCTTTGTTACTACACAGGATTTTTGAGACAAAGAGACTGAAGTATTTTGCTTGTGTAAACAACTGCAAAGGAAAAGTATAATATAGGAAATGATACAGATCTACTTACTAAAACAGAGCTTCTCTTGCATCTCAGCTGACTCATTGACCCGTTGCTTCCTCGCCCTGAGGGGGGGGATCCACGCACTTTCCCCAGCACAGCCGTATCCTGGCGAGACCATCCGCATTTGTTCCTTCGCAAGCTTGGCTCTGCAGCCCCCTCTGAGCTGCCCTGTTTGTGGTGCATGTACACTGGTGTAGTAGGTGGAAGATTGGAGAATTGCTTCCTTCTTGTCTGCTCTTCTTCAAGCTTTCTGAATTTTCTGTGTCTTTTCTTGCTTACCTTTTTCTAAGGCTAGAATAATAAAACTTAGGATAAGTAAGTTTCAAACCACCTCTGTATGTCTCCTAATTACATCCATTCAGTCTACTGTGCATCCTGTATATCCTGTGTAACGCTCACACAGGATACAGCTGATGATGGTGTGACTGGTATTTAGGCTAACAGCTCCACACACTGTTTTAGGAGTACTGCTTGTTGGAATCCCATCACAGACTCCCCTTGAAATGCTCAAAATTAGCACACTGCTGCTATAAATAAGAAATCAAGAAAGCTCGAGGCTCCATAAAGAAATACTTCAGCCATCTAAGCTCCTGAACATCCAGGAGCAAGCCATAACAACTAATAACTAATGTTATTTAATGCTCTGTAGTGTAAAAATGGAACTGTGAAGCCGCTTGTTACACCACACTGCATTGTCAGTACAAGGAATAGAAATAGCAGATGTTTTTGGAAAACCTGAGGGAGTGAGAGAAAAGAGAGCATGCACAGGAACATCCAAGAAACAGGATATTGTAGCAGATTTCTGTCACCTGGTAGAGGTGGGAAAGGAGGCTCTAGAAGCCACTTGCAGTCTGCCCTAAGGATAGTGAGCTAAGTAAAAAGGTAGTAAATTCTTACAGTTCAGCAACTCAACCTTAAAAAAAATTAAAATTGTTCAACCTAGGTTTTTGTCCACAAGCAGATTCTATTGCTGGGCCAGTTAAGCTTATTAAAAGCTTTTTCTGTAGCCTTTATGGAAGATTTACTCAGTCTTTCCCCTGGTTGGTTGGTTGGTTTTTTCCTATTTTAAATTGATCAAAGTCTACTTTAAGCCAATTATGAGAACTCTGCTAGCATTCAGAACAGCTTAAATGGTCGTCTTGTCCTATTTTGCTTATTAGCTTTTTGGTGTAAAGGCTCAGTTGTGGAAATGTGATTCCTATCCACTTGAGGACTCAGGGTGCATAGGCATGTTGGTCTTGTTTTCTGATCTCCTGAACTTAGGCTTGTTGCCTTAACAGACAGTGTTTCAGATGTTTTGAGAGAATTAATGAGAGCGTTTCTGCGGTTGGAACTCTCTCAGTAATGGATGCGCAGATGTTGATAAAAATTAGAAAAGAAAACATAAGTTTTGGTCAAATGTATTCTTAGAGAAGATGTTGAAGCTCTAGTTGCTGAATATTATCAGGTGTCATGCAGACAAAAGTGGTCATTCAGCAGCAGCAGTCATTCTGACGGTCAGACATGTGTCGTTTCCTTTATCTGTTGTCATATTCTCAAAAATCTGGTAAAAAACATGCATCAGCCATAACATGGTATCAACATGACTTGTCACAGAACTGTTGTTTGTTGAGAAAGAGAAACAGAAACTTCCTGGCCTCCCAGGAGAGCTTCGCCCGTCTTCCCGTGGTGCCTGGACCTGTCAGCTGGCACTTGACTAACTTTCAACCTGCAACTTGCCATTACACCTACTGTGAGTTGAGCTGTCCTCTGTGAGGCAGAATCAAGGGTTTACATATTTAATAGTTTTGGAAAGACTCCACCTACTTAGTGATCCCCAAAGACATCTAGAGCTGCAAGGAAATCCAAGAGCTCCAAAGTAGATTTGGGTTTGCTGAGGTGAATCTTTATATATGGTCCATACAGTCAGCTTTCACTTGGAAGGTAACGTCCAATTTCCTATTCTTTCTCCAATTCTTGAGAAAAATTTTGTCGTCTGAGAGGTATCTACACCATTGCTAGGCTGTGATAATGCTCTGAAGTGTTCTTTTATGGTGTAGCATTTGAAGTGAGACAGAAAACGGGCGATGGCTGCAGGAAAAGGCAGGATGCAGTTAGAAATGCCATGGGGATGACAGTATTTGGTTTATTCTTTTACTTGCTTATTACTTCCTGCCCTAAAACACCTAAACATGGGACTGCTCTTCCCTGTTGAAGAGGAGGAGTCCAGTAGTCAGGAGTGGGAAGGGTTCTTTCTCTCCAGGCAATCAGAAGTGTTGTTTCCTCCTCCCTGAAGTGAAGCTTTTGGTAAGGTATGGTTATTGCCATGTGTGTGCTAATAGCTCTTTGGTATTGTTTTGCAATCTGAAGCCCACTGGTGGACCATAGGCTGTACAAAAGGGTGAGTGTAGCTGCCTGCTAGCCAGTTCCTCTCTTCCATTTTAAATATTTTTGCTTTCTGCTTGCTTGCATGGGGCTGCAGCCGAGATATGCCAGTAAGTTTCACCTCCATTAATTATATAAAACAGAATCCTGTATAAACTAACCCTACTGCAATGACTAACACTGCTGCTTTTATAACAGGACAGAGCTCTGCAGTAGATGTTACCAATGCATGAATGCGTGAAAAAGGACGTGTATTCATCATGGGCATGCCTAGGTGGTGGTGTTGGTGGGATATTTTTTTCAGTATCCAAAATGACTGTTGGTAGATTGTGGAACTTGATGGGGTCTGCACTCACACATGCTCAATGAGTTATGATGTCCTTTGTCATGGGACTGTGACAGCGTTCAGGCTAGGTTGTAGGAAGCTGCAGTACAAATGCAGCCTATTTTGGATGGGTATTTGTTTCTGCCTGTGCCAGAGAGAAGCAGAAGAGCTCTTCACAACTGCTTTTTACTCCCTAAGGTGGTTAAAGCACCAATGCTTATTTTCTAGAAGTTGGTCTTTGGTAAGTTACACATCTGGTTACCTTACTAGGGCCAGCATTTTGACAACTGCTTCTCTCAACTGTTAATCTACATAGTGGGAAGGAAAACAAAAAACCTGAAACAAAGATGGAAATGCTGTAACTGTATTATAGTAAGTGCCAAGTGAGCTTCTGCCTGGAGTCTTGTTCTTGATGTGAAGAGTCCACTCGCCTTTGTGCTTGGTCACATTAGCAGACTGGTTTGCTCCCCAGTATCAGGGTGGGAATATACTGAAGCATTTCCACAGCAGGTCACAGTCCCTGTACAAGCAGGGAATGCTGTGGCTTTTGAGGCACGTGCCTGAGTTGTCAGCAGGACTGCTCAGTACTATCTTGCATTTGAGAGGCTGTAGGACAGCAGGGTTTTTGTCAAAAACTACAGTCAGAAGTAACACCATTGATGTGCTTATTACTAGTCCTTTCAACAAGGCAGGAGAGGCAGAGGGAGGGATGACCCGGACTCCTGCATCCACGTAACATTCGGAATAGAAAACAGAATTGTTGATCATGGAGTTTCACTGACTTTGAATTGCAGAAATTATTTTTATGATTTAGAAGTGAGAGCATGAATTGGGCTTAAGCCTGCTGGAGGCCTTGTTATTTGTGTAACTGTTGAGCCTAACAAAGAAGCAACAGCTAATGACTTTTGTTCTACCATATTTTTGTTGCATATTATCAGTTTATACAAGTAACAGTTTGGGTTCTTTACTAATGACAAGTGAAGTAAGAACTGGATTAAATGGGGACAAAGGCCCAGATGTACCTTAACTGTTTAAGTAATGCTTTCATGAATCTTGCTCTGATGGAGGAAGAGAATCATTACTCGTGATTGCAGAGACACCCATACTGTGCAGTTGTTAGCCAGAAAACTATAGCTCCAGTTCTTAGCACATATGGTAATGTTCTTTACAACTAACACAGGTTAATTCAGGAATTGTGTAAAAAATAACTTGTATTCTCATAATGGTGGACTTGCTTCTAATAATCTTCTAATAATCTGATGCTTTGTGTAAAACTAGGGCTGGTAATTTTTGGTCTACAGTTGGGTGTCTGGTTTTAAAAGCCTCTTTAAAAAAAAAACATAAAACAAAATTTTGAAAAATAAAATTCACTGTAACTAACTATTCTGGTTAGATAAATTGACCTTCCTCTGTTGTAAGGACGTAAGCATCTCCTTTTATGCAAAAAAAAAAAAAACAAGTTTAACCACCTTTAATCTTGGGGTGAGTTGCCATATCCATGGGACAGTAATGAATGCTGCAGACAAATGTTGGCATTTTATTTAGAGCAGTACGCTGCAGGGCAGAGCGGGCTGAGGCTGCCTCAACAGCACACCTTCCCTCCTGAGCAAGGAGCTGCAGCTCCTCAGCCCCCTCGACGCAGCGTGTGCCTGTGGTGGCAGAAGCCCTTGACCTCTGTGTGGTGTGCAAGTGTGGAGTCAGCCTTGCAGCCACCCAATGCACTTTGGGTGGTGGGACAGAGAAAGCTGAGCTGCAGGGCACATGCCACCCAGAACAGTGGGTGCACCCGTTCTGTCTTTTCTCTCAGCAAAAGCCAAATGGTATAGTTCTGTCAAGGGTATGAAGTCCTTTCAAAAGCAGCAGAACTGGAAGAAACTGGTGCAGGATGGGAGCTGCAGGAAGAGATGAGACAGTAAATGTTTTTTTCCCTGCAGTGCCTCAGACTCATTCTACAGCAGGGGGACTCCCTGGTGAGAGCTATTCTCTAACACTACCTGGAGACAACTGGGGGTCTCCCAGTCTTTCCAGGTTTTGTCTGTCTAGATGTGGACCACATCCCCACAGTGTGCAAGAAAAGGGACTAGCTGTGCATGTCTGCAGCTAGGTGCTGGTACGCTCAAAATATATTCCTGCCTCCAACTACTCCTATTTTCGCAGTTTTGGTGCTTTCCTCTTCGTGTTCCTTCTCTCCAGAGAATTCCTGCTTAGCTGATTCAGCTGGCTGCATGCAGGCATCCCAGCAGAGTTCCTGCTGTGCTCTGCTCTCAGGCACCTCTGTTTGCCCTGGTATCAGTGCGCTCAGACTGCCCACAGAACGTCCCTGCCCAGTGCATTCTGCAGGCCTGGGAGTGGCACAGACTGGAAGCTGTGCTGCATTCTCTGCTAGCAGCACTGTGTGTAACTTTTGCATGCCAGACAGGAGGGGGATATGTTTTAAGACCTTTGTTCTATGAATAGGAAAAATAATTTAAACTTAAAATGTGCATACCATAGTGGGCTAGTTGGATTCAAAACTGAGAAGAAAGTGCAGTGTATGACTTGAACTTAGACAAATAAAGCAATTGTGCTATTGTTCTGAGATTCCTACTTAAGAGAGCAGATGCATGCTGCAGTCTCAAGATACACTAAAACTGACCTGTGTTGCGTGGTCAGTGTGCTGGTAGCGGGGACTGTAAGGAGCAAGTGCAGCATCCTGGCCCACGTGGCTCCCTGGAATTGAGTGAAGCTGGAGAAGCCACCTGAGGGCACACTGTATATACAGTGTGGTGATTCTGCTCTACGTGCAGCTGACAGGCCAGTCGTCAGTATTGGACAAGAAACAGTTGTTGCACTTTGAGGCTTTGAGTATGTAACAGCATATGAGAAATTATCCGGAAGCAGATTCTGGAAGTTTAGTAGCCCAGCGGAAAAGGACTTGGGGTTGCTGGTCGACAGCCGGGTGAATATGAGCCGGCAGTGTGCCCAGGTGGCCAAAAAGGCCAGCGGCATCCTGGCTTGCATCAGAAATGGTGTGACCAGCAGGACCACGGAGGTGGTTGTCCCTCTATACTCAGCTCTGGTGAGGCCGCACCTCGAATCCTGTGTTCAGTTTTGGGCCCCTCACTACAAGGAGGACACTGGAGCTGCTGGAGCTTGTCCAAAGAAGAGCAACGAAGCTGGTGAAGGGTCTGGAGCACAAGTCTTATGAGGAGCAGCTGAGGGAACTGGGGTTGTTCAGTCTGGAGGAAGCTGAGGGGAGACCTCATTGCTCTCTACAACTACCTGAAAGGAGGATGTAGTGAGCTGAGGGTTGGTCTCTTCTGCCAGTTAACAGTGATTGGACGAGGGGTAATGGCCCCAAATTTGATGTACTCTGTACACGGGCACCGTGCTTATGTAGACTGTGTGTGCAGATAAATGATGACAGCATTTGCCTCCATATTTCAGTTTGAAAACCTCTTCTCAAATTGTTTTAATTAATTTTTCTGGGTTTATTTGGGTTACACTATACCAGGATCAGTAAAGAGTGAGAGGCAGGAGATTTTACTGACTAGCTTATGGAGACAAAACTTGCTTTCTGCGGTAGAAGTTAAATAACTTTCTAGGAAAAAAAATAATACAGCTACTGTTGCCTTTAAGTAATAGTTTTCATCTCAGGGGAACCTATTCCAGTGAACAGACTTCAGCTAATCACAGTGCCTGCTACACAAATGTTTCCCTGCTCATGGGTTAAACCATCTGCTGTAGCCTCCTGTGAAGGAGAGCTTTGCTCCAAGTCCAGATGTAGGACATAAAAATACATAGCTGCTTGGACTGTGACCCTCTCTGCTGTACTCTTGGTAGGCAGGTGATCTGGAGCAGATCACAAGGAGCAAGTCTTTTCACATCATTAGACAAGCTGATCACTTTCTGCCTACGGCGAAACTTTTGTCCTCTCTGGGGCAGAACAAGTACACTTGTTATCTGTGATCATGAGTAAGAAAGAATGTATTGATTCACAGCATCTTTCATTTAAAAGTAGATCCCCTTACTCCCACCCTGTTTCTTAGGGTCTGATTAAATGCTGCTCTCCTGTTCTGGGAGTGTGCATGTAACACCTGAAGTCAGTTCCTCTGGTAAGTACAACTTTATTTCATACCTGGATAAACAACATCCACTATATTTTGTCATTCTTTACATACCCTTCCCTCTCTTGGCATTTCAGCAATAAGCCCTTTTCTACTCCTGTACACCTGGGACTTGCATTTTTTGTGTGTTTTTAGTATGTGCTATGCAGCAGCCATTGCATTTAAGTACCCAGTTTCTTATCTCTCTTAGTAAGACTGAGAATGGGGGAAACTTTTAAGGGATTGAAAAGTCCTGTGCATTCAAGTTCAGGACAATGTGAGAAATGTCATATTGGGATATGCATCACTGTACCTGCAACAAAAGTTTTCAAAGTAATTTCTTTTGTCATTTACCTCTTGCAGGGGCTGAATGTATTTGGAGCTCAAATGTGTGTGTTAAAGCGCAGACCGTGTGCTCTGGGGTATCATTCTTATTGGGCCTCTCTGTCTTTTTTTGTTTTGCTGCCCAAATGAGATATCTGGAAAAAGGCAAGAGCTCCCTTTTCTTAAATGTCCCACAGGCCATTTCAGCTCTCAGAGCAACAGGTAACTTGCCAGACAGCCTTCTCTCGCTCCTGCACCCTGTCCTTTATACTGATCTTCAGCATTCAGACTCATTAAACATTTCCCTGGCTGGGCATTATGGAGTAAATTTGATGAAGCAGCTTTGTGTTACGCTTTACCCATGAAGCCATCTTGTGCTGTAACTTTTTCTAAGTAGGCCTAACTCATTTGCTGACACACTCCCATACAGGACTGGGGAGGGTGCGTGGGGAGAGGAGCTGCTGCTCGCTTCTGGGGCTGTTGCTTTCTACATCGCTTCAGCACGTAATGCTGCAACCTCCTGTATGGTGTCCAAGTAAGTAACACAGATCGAAGGGCAGAAGTTTTGTCTGGCTGGAGCAATCTGGGAATGGGGACGTAGCTCCCAAGTGTCAGGGTTCAAAGCTCATAGTCAAAGTCATCTTCTTTTCCCTTTCTGTGCGTCAGCGCCACGGCTGCGATTCAGATACCTTATCAGTGGTCATCTCTATTGCACGTGCTTTTTCTGTCCATCTGCTCTTCAGCAATTGCTGAGGGAATGACTTTGTACCTTAGAGGCGCTTACTGTCTAGAAGAAATGTTATTTGAGGAGGTTTTTGTTCAAGGCTTCATCAGTCCAAAACCAAATTTACAGTCCTTACAATTCTGTGCATGGTTTCAGTAGCTGCTGAAGGAGGACGGTACCTGTTGTTTAGAGTCTTGCAACAGCCAGAACCTGTTACCCTTTCTGGTGCACTCTGAGTTGCAGCCATGCGTGACTTCAGCAGTCCTCACCTCCAGTCCCCATGCAGCTGGAGGCACTTCCAGAAGTGATCCAAACCAGCATACCAGTGCCTGTAGACCTCTGGAGAGGTTTGTGCACTATCTGTCAGCACGTGGCCTGCTGGTATTACTTGCTTTCAGTGCTCTCATTTTTTCTGTTATTTAAAAAAAAAAAAAAGTCTCACTGTAAGTCTACCAAGCTGGATTGAAACAGCTCCTCTAAGAACATCCTTTCTGCTGTACGATTCTAGAAATTCCAGTAGTGTTCTTTTTCTTAGAGCAGCTTCTTAATGCTTCTAATTGCAAATGCTACACTTTGGCCCTCCTCCCCTGCCTGAATTTAAGAGTGGGAAAATTGACACAAAGCAGATTGTCTCCTAGCGTGAAGGCAATGCTATATTGTTCGCTTAAAAGTTCTCCTGTCAGCACTTACTCAGTGGATTTCTATTGTCAAGGATCCTAATTTGTCCAAAATTCTTCCCTGGTCAAACTGTAGTTTTAACTGCATTTGAAAATTTAGAGTGTTTGTTACACCAAGTGTTAATGAAGAGGAAATACCAGCCCCACACTTCTGTTGACACTTTATAATGTAGTAACAAAATCAATTCAAAGTACCACTGAATAAGGAACTTACTCAAAAAGAAAAGTGTTGAATGAGGACAAAAAGGACTTTCAAAACACAGGAAAGGCCGCAGTACAAACTATCCAATAAAAAATTAATTGGTTGAAAGGAAATAGTTTTAGGTTCTCTTGATAAAGCAATTCAGAGGCTTGTTTAAGAACAGTTATTTTAAATGATAAAATAAACGGATTACCTTGGTCTGGGATCTAGCTTGATGCATACATTGGTTCTGGCACTTCATGTTTAGCCCTGGTTTGGTGAAGAAGCAAGATGTTCACAACACTTCAGTGCTTCCCAAGTGTCGGTCTGGCTGTGATTTGCTCAATTATTGGTAGCAGTTGGAGGTACTTCAGTTCCACTCTGGCTGTGCCACACTGCAGGTCCCACAGCTGAGCAGGGCAACCTTGAGCCTGCTGCCAGGAGAGGGGAGAACTTCTCTGGCCTCTCAGTGCCAGCTCAGCTGAGCGAGGAGGAGAGGCTGTCAGCCAAAGACTGCAGGTCTTCATACCTACCAGGCAGTGTACTATACAATTAAAGGGCTTGTAGTACCTACCTACGCTTCCATTTTTAATGCAACACATGCATAATTATGTGTACTGAACACAGAGATTAGTTTAATAAAAAAAAATGTGGTATCTTAAGAAACTTGGATGGTCGTCATCTTGAAGCTTTTTATAAATGCTGTGGAGTGCAGGATTTGGTTTAAGCCATTACATACTAAACAGTAACTTTCAGTAAAGCACCCATGACAAATTTCAAAGTCTATAACTTTGCTGTAGGGAAATTCTGTACTCATACATGCTTGTGTTTTTAAGTAATAATTATCATTGCACTTGCAACATTTTTATAAACCTGAAAATCTGTAAACCAATGTAAAGTACACTTGACCAAGGAAAAGCGTTACATATTTCTGAATAGGACCTGTACTAGTGCAAATGTTGAGTGCTGTAGTAACTGACTTCCATTGGCATGTGTGTTCCAGTTAAACGGATTCAGTAGGTCTGCACCAGTACAGATATTGCATGCTATAGGTTGAAGTTTGCAGCGAAGCATGTCTTGCATTCTTCCAGCAAAAGTGCTTTATTAGTGTAGTCCTTGCATGTTAAAGTGCTAAACTAAGGTATAGCATGTCTCAGTGAAAGAGCCACCAGCTTATCTAATGTGCATGTTCTCAGTAAGAGATCTATAATAACAGGTTAATTTTACAGTACTGAAGTGCAACAGAAAACATTTGGAAGTTGCACTGCAAATCGTGCATTAATAGATTGTTTCTTGAACATAGTTAATGTAAGCCTTAAAAATTGCTTCATGCACAGAGGCATGCCACATTTTTCTAGCACAGCAGTGACCTTGGCTCACCTTCCACTTCTAAGCAGTGCAGTAATAGAAATATTAGTAATAATTTCAAGGGAGAGGCTACTTTTCTGCTGCAAGAAAGGGAAGAAAACTAAGTCTAATGAAGATGGTCAGTTCGAAAATTGTGAGCATTTTCAGTTCACTGTACCAGCCTTCCTGTGTTTCCAATAATGAGATGATCTGGACTTACCCAGCAGGTAGCACCATAATACCTCATCACCCGCTGGGGGCGAGCAGAGGCTTGCTGCTGCTTCTGTGTGGTGCTAAAGCCCCCACTTCACTGATGTCAGCAGGGTCTTCTGGACACTGGCTTGCGTAGAGCCAAAATTTCCCCATAGAAAATTTGTCTGCAAAGCTGTAGCAGGTGTTCAGGCTCAGTACAGCATTACCTAAGTAGGAATTTAGAAGCAGTGGTGCTGCTTGCTGCCTTGCCCCTTCCTCAGCCTGGGGATCAGAGCACTTCTTGGCATCTGGGAGAGCTGTATTGAGGGACCCCTCTACTGACTCGAATTTCAGGAGTACAGTGGCCCCTTGGATGTAGGTCTTCAGGCTCTGAAAATGGCATGTGCATTTGGACTAGCAGAGCCTTCTGTCTTTCCATACATGATATTCTCAAACAGTTCGGTAGAATTAAGGCAATTAGAAAAGGTCTGACCTGCATATTGGTTAGTGTGATTTATTCATCGACTCCTGTTTCCCTCAGTGCTAGAGCTTTGATTCAGCTAAAACAAAGAGTTAAAAGCAGCCAGCTCCCTTTTGACTGTGATTCTGAGTGCAGAAAAACAAATAAATGAAACAGCAAAATGGAGGTGTATTTACAGAGGTCAGTTTATAGCCTTCATCGTACCCTTATATTAGCAGGCAAGAGCCAAAAGAGGATGTGTGAATGGAAGTCTACATACAGAAGCTACAAACTGCCATTGCTGCTGCTTAGCTCTCCTGACATCTTTTACTATCTGTATGTACTTAGGCTTTGTTAAATTCATTCACTCTTAGTTGGATTCTGTTACACAGACTCGCATCTCTGACACAGTTCTTTGTACCATACCTTGGTTATTTGTTCTTTCAAGTTTTTGCTACTTCAGTTGAGCATGAGCTTTGCTAAATCACCTTAATTTAGGCTGTGCTCTACTCCTTTTGGGGTAGTCTTCCCCTCCAGTAGAGGAGGAAATGACACATGGAGGCAGGTGGCAAAGGGGTCGCACTGCAGAAAGGAGCTCCCAAAAGGAAGCAGAGCCAAGCTGCTGCCAGCTCAGCTGTGCACCTGGCTGGGTTGCAGGGCAGCACAGGAGGTCCCCTTGAATTTGTTTTTCGGCTCCTGTGCAGGGAGCCTTCACTTATTCGCAGCTAGTTTGTCAGCCTGAGCAGAGGATTGCTGCTACTCCAGCACCGATGCAGAATTCTGCTTTATTTGATGGCATTGAAATTATTCCCTTCTCTTCATCCTTTTAATTTAATTTTTAATTATTTCAGCTTTCAGTGATGATTTAGTTCTTATGCTGACAAGTACTAGAGGAGGTAATGTATTGCATGCATTTTAAAGAGTTGAGAACTGAAGAACCAGGCCACATCTAATGAGAGTGACTCTTCCATGTTGTATGTTCATCTCCCTTGGCACGCAGTGTCCTCCACTGCCAGCTGCGAAAAAACATGAATCTACTACCAACAACATGGTAGAAAATACAGCCACTAGCAGCTGGAATAAGTGTGAAGTAAATTATCTTTCTTCACACCTATACAGGTTCCTTCTACTCGCATATAAATGCTTTCTTCTGTGATATTTCAACATCAAGCTTCCCCTGTACATACTGACTGACTGCTTTTCCCCTGCTGTGCTGGCCACAACGTTGCATTGTTGCCATTTCAGCGATGTATGAAGAAAAGAGGTTCACACTGAAATGTCCCTTTGCTGTAACAGCTGCAAAATTAGTTAATGAACAGCAGTCCAAAAAACCCAAAGTGATTAAATAGGCCAATAGCAGAACGAAGTCCAGCTGTAGTGACAAATACCAGGAAATAAACAGTATCTGGAAATAAGTGTATCTTTCCAAATGTGTTTGTGTCTGATTTCTAGTGGCCCATTCTTGCACTTCCAACTGTTTATGGTGTCAGGAACGTCTTACCCTCCTGTCATTTCTCTGCGAGCTGGCTCTTTTGCACGGGAGATTAGAGCAAGGAACTGTTTTGATTATTCTGTCTTGAAAGAGATTTGCAATAGAAGTGTTATATAGCTCCTCTTTGTTTTTTCAGAGTGAAAGAATTGAAAAAGGCCAAGGAACCTGAAGATACGCAGCAGCATCCCGTAGCAATGTGACATTGCTTTTCAGACTGTTTTCATTTTCTGTTTTTAGCAGAGACATGCAACAACAACAAAAATACCCACTGCAGTTCTGGAAATGCCAGCTGCAGGATTTTAACAGTAATGTTTTGGTCATTGCATTTGCACTTTCATGGACAACTTTTAATTTGTTCAGCAAGACATCTTGGAACTCAATCTTCTGTTGGATCATGGGGAAAACAAAAGACACCAGGAGGAAATTGTGAGTTGCTTCATTCTCCAAGAAGGAAGAAGCGATTAATTATCCTTTTCATATAGGGCTGTATTAAACAACATGCGGAACTGTACAAATACTATACCAAAAATATTGTTAAGAAAAGGTGGGAATGCACAAGCAACACTGAATGCTGTTCCTGCACCTGTCAGTCATCTCCAAGAAACTGAAGCTTTGAGAGTCTCAGTGGAGGGGCTTAGATCAGTCCATCTTTATTGGGTCCATGCATCCTCATTTCCTTCGCACTTCTGTCCTTTGTGTTTTATTTAAATCTCTACAGCACACTTAATGCAACTTTTTAAATCTGCAGGTTTTTAATACATCCCGTGGGAAGTTACAAGAGGGGTTGGTGTATGATATAAACGGGTAATGCATGAGGAATGGAGAGAGCAGCTTAAGCAAGTTTTAAAAAGTTTTTTTGGTACTTTTACTAGAACCTGCAAGCATATCAATTGTCATCTACTTTCTCTCATATTCAGCACTTTATTTTCTAGCCTTACTTTCATGTACTATTATTTTAATTAAGTTCTTAAAATAATTTGTAAAACATGTAGCTTTTTATCTTAAGTACCTGTCAAACCTCTTGTCATTTGCAGAGTCACATACATATGTTGCCTGGACATTTTATACCACCTAAAGATCAGAGTGGTGCTGCATTCTGGCCAGTAAATTTCTTATTTTGGCTACTTCATCAAAATCTGGGCAGTTTCTGTATATATAGAAGGTAGAAATGGAAAATGGGAAAAAAATATTTGAAAGGGAATATATTGATTAATTACTAAATATTTTATTCACAAAGGGTCAATAACTTGGCAAGATAAAATTATTATTTGTATAGTTTTGTCTGAATGAACGAGAAGAGTGTGGATGTATTGTTTGTACATATTGTATATATTAAAACAAAGAGATATGTGCATGAACTCAAGAAAAAGAAATGAACAAAGCAAAGCATTAGTGGCTATGGTCTGTAAAATGAAACAAAAACTTTATTTCACTATAAGAAACTTTATTTTAAATGTTCTTTAGAAGAACATTTTTGCTAAAGCATGACTAAATGGCAAAAAAGAGCTACTGTATTTAGACTTAGGAAAAAAGGCAGAGCAACATTACTTTAAAAAAAAAAAAAAAAGAAAAAAAAAAGGATATGTTTACATTTGATTTTGGCTACCAGGAGTTTGGTTCAGTTGGATTTTATTTATTTATTCCTTCCTTGGGTTTTTTTTCCCCGACTTTTTTTTTTTTTTTTTTCTTTGCCAATGGTGCCAAGTAATGTGAATGCTAATATTGCTTAAGAAAATTAAGTTACTTTTGCAAAGCAGATAATCATAAGAATACAAAAAACGTATCTAGCTTAACACCATACACTCACTCCAATAAAGAACACTTAGAATGAACGTACAATGAAAAAAAAAAAAAAAGAAATAGTACAAAAGTAGAAAAATATGTTTCACATTTTCATATCTCCTGCTGGAAGTCAGAAAATGTAATAAAAATTGCACAAAAAATTTTTAAAAAAAAAGTAAAACTTAAAAGATGCAAACTGATCTTGTAGGGGTGTCATGGTATATTGCTATTTCCACATAGTGAGGAGCCAAAGAAATTAGATTTTTTAAAATTGAACTACTAATTTGAAACTGTCACAAATTCTTGACAATGGGAACCGGGTTCTGATCTTTATTACATGGGAACGTAAGGGAAGGTACTCCTGAAGTCTGTGTCGTTACTGTGGGTTACATACATGTGTCTGAGATCAGAAACTGCTCCCGTGTGTGTTTTACTCGTGGCAGTTTAAAATTTCTGAATGGAATGGTGTAAATTTGAGATTGTTAGTTTTGGAATAGTTGTTCTTGCTTGATCCCGGCCACCAACTGCAATGTTTAAACGCAAGGCTTGTTGTGAAGCCTAAAAATATTCACACATAAGAAGCTTTTAAACTGGTGTCTTTAAAAGAAGAGTAAAAACAAAGATTGTGGCAAAAAAAAAAAACTGGGGTCAGTGCTCTTGGTGCCTTTTCTATAATTGTACCTGTTTTTAATTACTTCTTTTCACTGCCAGCATTGAATTACAGTAGATGTGCTATAGCTCATTATCAGAATTCTCTTGTACATTTCTGAACTGCTGCTTTATGACCTGGTTCAATTTTTAAAAAGGGAAAAAAGGAAAATGAATAGCCTGGTGCTCACACTGTGCCTGTGGGCAGCCTCATAGGCTCCATTTACTGTATGGAATTAGGACCTTCACTGTAAAATTTTCCTCTCACGTGAAAACAGAAGAGGAGACACCGAAGAATCTCCTTTGGAATTAATTGGAAATGCTCTGTATTAATACTGGAAGAACTCTTGACATTTTGAAACTGAAATGTTGCTCCCATTAACCAATACGTGACAATATAGAATCTACCTTTTCCTAACAAGAGTAATGACCTCAGTGGAAATGATTTAACTCCCTGTCTTTACAGAAAATGATTCAGTAATATACAGAGCTATTTCAAATTACTCTTCCAGATCCATGGGCCTGGTGGTGTATCTACTAATCTAGATCCTGCTTCAGCCAAACGTTTAAGCATGTACTTGCTGTTAAACATGCAAGCAGTTCCCTGGGCAAAACAGAACTACTTGCATGCTTGAAGCTAAGTACAGCTTCCAAGTGCTTTGTTGTGTCGGGCCGTAACCCTTCAGTGTATCACTGGGGAGCTGGAAAGACTTCTCCCGCAGTGAAGTGATTCTACTCACCCTTTTCTTGGTTGTGGAACTTATGTTTTCATGGAAGATAATTAAGTGCAGCTTTCCGGGAAAATTCAAATTCCCAAGTGCCAGGAGGCAGATCTTCTGTCTTCTGATAATGGAATCGCTCCTTTGTGAAACACATCCGACAGCAGTGATACTGTGTGAAAGAAATACAGAATATAACATGAACCCCCTCTCTGGTTGCACGCTTATGGCAGTTCCACACAATAGCTGGTGCCCAATGGGGGGGTCCCCAAGACTTGCATGTAAAACTAGTATAGATGTCTTCTCTTTTGTAAGTTTTATTTTTGTAACCGTGCATGTAAAGCATCACTGAATCAATGGATCTGTTGAAGAACTCAGCTGCTGGAACCATGCAAAATGTTTTGAATTGCCCTTAAAATATGGAAAATGTTTTCTGAATGCTTTATATTCTTTCTGCTGTAAATTAAAAACAAAGAAAATTTCCCCATACAAAGCGTGCACCTTTTTTTTTAAACACGTCTCTTACATCCTAGTTTAAAAGTGATACCGTCCTTGAGTCACTGTAAGCAACCACAAAAAAATGTGTTTCTTCTACTACATGACTTGCTTGCAAGTTGCATCTAGTTTCTGATGGGTTATAGTATGAACAGTCCACAGCCTACCTGTGAGAAGGTGTGCGGCCCCTGGAGTGTGGTGTGATTCACTAAAGGCAACAACACAGTCCCTGGAGCTGCAGCCATTTCTGCTGCTGTATTCCAGCGCGTAACCTTCATCTGGTGTGGAAAGTAACACACTCGAGAGGAGCGCTCTCTTTCTCGGGCAGCCAGCTCCTCTGGGTGTCCTGCTGCAGAGTGCCACTGCCCAGTGGTGCTCTGCAGCTCCCCTGCACGGCACTGCCAGCCCGGTCCCTCCAGCTCGGAGTCCAGCCCAGAGCTCCGTGACACTGCTCTGCGCTGCTGGCTTGGGCTCGAAGCCCTGCCTGCAGCTTCCACACCGGCAGCTGCTGGACACGGGCTGTACGCACCAGCTGCCTCCCTGCTGCTCCCCGCGACGCCTTCACCCCAAGCAGAAACTTTTCCTTTTTAGCGTTCATGGTCTTACAGCAGAAAGAAAAACTGTTTTAAAAACCACAGATGCTGACTACTCATCTGCCCCAAATATCCAAGCTTCAAAAGGCAGGTTTTGCCAAGATGACTACAACTGCACAAAAGCATTAGCAATCCATTTGTCCTTCAAACACAAGTTCTGCACAGCTGCAGCGAGCAGCCTGCTTTGGTGGAAGTGAGTTCGCAAGGCAATATGCTGTAATTTACCAAATTTGGAAACATTTCTGTGAAATATATTATGTAACGTGACATAATGCTACATAATTTCTAAATATTTCGCTAGCCCTTAGATGGCCTCAAGTCCAACCGGGTTTTCTAACAACGTAACGCACATACATGCCCCGCTCCCCGCACTCCCCGGGACGTGGTCTCCGGACAATGCAGCGCTCTCCTGGGGACGAGACTCACCGTGCCCCGCGCTGTCCAAGGCGTGGTCCCAGGTCCCCGCCCATGCCCCACCAGCCCGCCGCCCAGGCCCCGCCCAAAGCCCACCCAGTCCCACCCCCACCCCCTCCGCTCAGGCCCCGCCCAAAGCCCACCCAGTCCCACCCCCCACCCCCTCCGCTCAGGCCCCGCCCAAAGCCCACCCAGTCCCACCCCCACCCCCACCCCCCTCCGCTCAGGCCCCGCCCAAAGCCCACCCAGTCCTACCCCCACCCTCTCCGCTCAGGCCCCGCCCAAAGCCCACCCAGTCCCACCCCCAACCCGCCCTCCGCCCAGGCCCCGCCCAAAGCCCACCCAGTCCCACCCCCACCCCCTCCGCTCAGGCCCCGCCCAAAGCCCACCCAGTCCCACCCAAAAACTCCGCCCAAAACTCCCCTCAGGCCACGCCCAGAGCCCATCAGGCTCTGCCCAGACCCCGCCCAAAACTCCACTCAGGCCGCGCCCAGAGACCGCCCAATCCCCCGCCCAGTCCCCGCCCAAAACCCCACTCAAGCCCCGCCCAAGCCTCCCAGACCCCGCCCAAAACTCCGCCCAGGCCACGCCCAAAGGCCCACGGGCTCCGCCCAGGCCGCGCCCAAAGCCCGCCCAAAACTCCGCCCAGAGCCCGCCCAATTCCCCGCCCAGTTCCCGCCCAAAACGCCACTCAAGCCCCGCCCAAAGCCTCCAGGCCCCGCCCAAGGCCCGCCCAGACCCCGACCAAAACCTCGCCCAGTCCCTGCTTAATCCCCGCCCAAAGTCCCGCTCAGGCCCCGCCCAAGGCCCCCAGGCCCCGCCCGAAGCTCCGCCCAGGACACGCTCAAGGCCCCCGCCTAGGCTGTCGTCACATCCCGGGCGTCGCCGGATCTGGACGCACTTCCTGTTCGGACCTGCCGGGGCGTTTTTGCTGTGCCGCGGTCCGATCCCACCGGCAGGATGTGAGTGCGGGCCGCGGTGCGCCTCGGGGGGGACACCCGCGGTGGGGGAACCTGGGGAGCGGCGGCGGGCCTGGCTGAGGCGGCCGCGCCCAGGCGAGCGGGGTCGGCGGGCCTACTGCGTAGCGCGGGCAGCCTGGCCCACTGGAGTCTGCTGGGTGCCCCTGGGACGGCGTCGCCCGCGGGCGGGATCTTCCAGGGGCGCGGGCGGCGGTGGGAGGCCGAGCCACGCCGTCGGTCGGGCCGCACGCCCTGAGCCTCTCCCTGCTCGGGCCGGGCGCTAGGGAGTGCGGCTTCTGCTCGGGCGGGCTGTTCTGTCCTGGCGGCCTTGGAGTAGTCGCGGCGGAGTTCTGCCAGCCCCGGGCGTCTCTCTGAAATCACTGCCCGCGCAGGCAGAGCACTGAGAGCGCTTTCTGGTGATTGCTTTGTTGTGGTGTTTGGAACCTCTGCTCTCAGGAAGAGGTTTCATTTCCGAGACTCTTCAGTCCGGGACCAGCAGTGAAACAGCATGAAAGGGTGACTTAAGTGCCAAAGCAGAGGAGCAGGTACATTGTATTATACATGGACTGCTCTTGAACCTTGTTGCAGGCTTCCTGATTTGCTCATTGTGTGTGTATACACTTGTTCTTGTTAAATGTAAATTAGAAGTCAATGTGCAAATGTCTAAATACAGCCAATACTCAGATTCCACTCTGGGGTATTGGGATGCGCTAAACAGTATGTGCTTCTGATGCAGAAGAAATCAAAACATGGAAAAGCAAATTGAATACAGATAGTTCTAGATATATGCAACAAAAACTTGGGAAAGCAGTGAAAAGGGTATGAGAAGTATGTACAGAGGCTCTTGAATCCATTACAAAGATGCATAGTGTGGCAGCTGGTAAAAAGAACTTGACTGCTTGAGGTTATGCATTCAAAGCTGACCAGAGGTAAATTGTTGTATATGCCGAATGCTTTTTCCTTCTTGTACTTTCTCTTGCTCCATGTCAAGTGTTTCAAAAGAACAGAGGCAAGTGTTGAAAGAGCACGTAATTAGAATAACCATTTTCTATTTAATTTTTTGGAAACTACTGTATGTTCAAGCTTACTATTTGTGTTCATATTGGAAAATAAGACCATCCCTGAGCCCAAACTCTTGAATGTTTGAGCTCTATGAACCACTGTAGTTGTCATATGCCTTATTGTAAACTGTAATGTTAACAAGCCACTACTGTCTTTTTGCACATCAAGTAATTCGTTGGCAAGATGTTGGGACACTGCATGACTTAGACCTAATGACAGCTGTTAAAACAACACATCTCCCATAGGAAATGGCTCCGTATTCATTCTAAGGATACAAGTTCCCTGTTTTCAGGAATGTCAGATAACTTGTGTGTGTATGCTAAGCATATCCTCTTATAACCAAAAACGCAGCCTATCAAAAGCTAAACAGAATAACAGTGACGTTCTTTACTGCAGGTCAGCCAGTATCCCTGGAAGCTCAAATGTGGCTGCTGGCAGTAATCGTCGTCTTCAGCAGACTCAGCACCAAGTAGATGAGGTAAAAGTCTAGTCTGATAGCAATGTAATTTTCCTTTGAAAACCCATATAACTAGAAGGGATATTTTGGGCAAATCAGTTTCCCCTTCATTATGTGAGGGGGAAGCCTAGTTTCATTCAGCTTGCTTTGTTATACTTGTGCCATCTGAACTCTTCCAAAGGTTTTAAATAAATAAAAACACTCACAAACATTCATCTGGAGTGGGGAAGTAGAGAGAAGTTGCCAGTGTCCAAACATGAGCTGCAAACTCGGTGCTTGAGGATTTGGTATAACTAAAGATAAAAACCTTTGTTCTTACAGAGAAAAAGCTATTCTCTCATCAGTAGCAATGAAGGCTGACCACCAAATATGACATGTCCAGATTTCTGGGGAGTCCGAAAGCCAGGCTACCAACAGTATTTTTTGACACATGGTTGACTATCATGTTTATATGCCTCAACTCCTGCAGCAAGTCAGGAATTATTTCCCAGGTTTAAGGGAATGCCAGCACAATTTGTGCTACAGATGCTTTCAAGTAGGTGTTAGGGGCTTTCAGCCACATGGTTTTGTTTAAGCTTATGACTGGATGCAATAAAAGGCAATAGCTCCTACTTATGAGAAGAGAACATTAAGAGTACCATGTGTTGCTCTCTGTTGCCTGCAGTTAAGTTCCACAGTGGGTGATAACTGATAACTTACTGTAAGCATTAAACTGATGTAGGTTGTTGACATCATGAGAGTGAATGTGGACAAGGTATTGGAGCGAGATCAGAAGCTGTCAGAGTTGGATGACCGTGCTGATGCACTGCAAGCAGGAGCTTCCCAGTTTGAGACCAGTGCAGCCAAGCTGAAAAGAAAGTACTGGTGGAAGAACTGTAAGGTAACCATGGTTTCAATACTTACACTATGAAATATTGCAATTAACACTATTACAATCAGCACCTCAAAAGGCAGAAGTGAAAGTGACTTTAGCCAATATTATTTAAGTTACAGTATCTATTTTTAAAACATGGCATAGTGGTTAGGTGAAGTAACCAAAAGCTGGATTACCAGCTGTGCTGCTTGATGCAAGACCTTGTCTAAGATGGTAATGGCCAGAGGGCAACACCTCAGTAATCTGAGGCTTCGGGGAACAGGAAGAAAAAAGCCAAAATGCATAGATTGAGTTAATATGCAGGGAGTATTAGAAAGCAGAAGGAGCTTACTCAGACTCTTGTATCTGTTGGCAAAGGTTGGAATCTGCTTGCTTTGGTGAGTAGCAAAGGTGCTGAAAGATGTGGTATAGGGTAAGAGTAGAAATGATGTTTAATAGTTCTCTACTCCTGCTTGTATAGTCACCTGAGACATGCTTTGCATGGAGGCACAAAGGAAAAGATCCTGTTGGTCTGCTTTGCCTGTGTGCACAGTCCTGCGAGTGGTAATGGTGAATCAAGCTTACTTACTGAAGAAGTTTTACTTGCCATGTTAGATGTAGCACACAGTGCAAAAGTACCTTGCAGGGGCTGCTTTTTTGAACCCTAAAGGCCAGTTAATGCTGCTGCATGGTTTGTAGTAAGTGTTGTGTGGCTTTTTTTTACAGATGTGGGCAATATTGATAGCTGTTGTTCTCATTATCATCATCATCATTATTGGTAAGTTTCACCAAAATGAGAATTTCTCATAGAATTGGAATAGATGGTGTTAATTCACTGACTGGTACAGTTTAAATAAAGCCAGGATACTCAAAGTATACACAACATTAATTTGAAATAGCAGTGACTGCTTTAACAACTTTTCCTGCAGTGAGTGGAAAACTGTGACCACTGTGGAAGCTCCAATAGCTGAATCTCAAATACCTATGCAGAGTGAAACAGGTGAAAGTGAAAATAGCAAGGACTTAGAAAAACAAGGTTGTTCCTTGTTTCTACAGCTGCATGTTGCAGAAGTATGAGAAATGCCATGTGCCTCCCTTGTCTGACAGCTGTTTTTCATCTGCCTCAGCTTCTTGCTAGATGAACCCTTTTTAGCATGACAGTGCCAAGTGCACTGCTGTAGTAGGTAGGCTTTTTTCAAGTAGAGACTTTGCGGCTGAGTGAGATGATACTAACATTGGGTCAGGATAGCAAGCCAGCGAACATATAGTTCAGTCTTTGGCTTGAATTCTCATATAATCTCCACCTATTTCATGGGAGGACAAAGTTTAAGTTTGTGCTGTAATACAGTAACAAACACTGCAGTAACCATTGGCAACACATAGTCCTGGGAGAGAAATATTGGTGTGCAAGCACAAAGGAAAACTGAAATTAGGAAAATTAACCTGGGAAACTCTTAAATCCCTCTTTAAGAATTTCAGGCGCTGGAGATAGGTAAAATGCAGGATTGTTATGATGAGGGGCTGAAGGAGACTACCCTTTGTCCAACTTTTTTCTTCTTTTGTAGTCTGGAGTATGTCTTCATGAGTTACAGGAAGAAACTCAGATCAACTGAAGGTGCCCATCTTCAGCCTCTCCACTTCAAACCTGCTGTATTTTCAGCCCATTTACTGCTGTTTAAAGCAAAACTATTTTGATTACTGAAATGTTCACTAACTTTACCTGGTTGCCTTAAGACACTCCTATCATAAATTACTAACGAGCACAGCCTACCACTTGAACAGTGCCTTGATAAACTGGGGCACAGAGCTGATGAGGAGGATTTGGCTCTAGGATTTCCACTGTTAATGCTGTAATGGGTCACAGGCTCTGTAGCTGGTTTTGGGATTTATCCTCCATCCTCCCCACCCGCCTGCCTCTCCTCGGTGCTGTTTTGGGGGGTCGGCTCTGCAAATGCTCTGTACGCTGGCCTGTGCCTTGCTGGGAGGGCCCCTGCCCCGGGCTCTCCCCCTCTGGCCTTAATGGAGCGGTAGTTTCTCGCAGGGGAAGAACCTGCCGCCCCACTGAGCGCTCAGGCCGAACGCGCGGCGGAGCGGCGGGAGCTGCCCCGCAGTGCCCCTCCCGCGGAGCCGGGCTGCGGGCGTCGCTTGACTTCACCGAAGACAAAGGCGCCGCAGCGCGCCGGGTCCGCCCCGCTGGGCCCCGTCTGCGGCCCCAGGGGCGCGGTCCGCTGCCGGCCGCTCCGCCCAGGTGCGGCGGCGGGGGCGGTGCTGCACGTGGCGGCGGGGCAGGCGCGCTCACGGGGGCCGCGTGCGGTGGCGCGTGAGGGGCGGGGCAGCGCCCCCGCGGCCGTTCGCCCCGCCCCGCCGCGCGCCGTTTCCTCCAATAAAGCAGCTCTGACCCTGACTCCGCCTCCTGCTCTGCTCGCGGCGCGGCGCACGTGGCCGAGGTGTGTGGGAGCGGGGCCGCCGCGTGCGGCCGCCGTTACGTAACCACGCGGCGCTGGGGCGGGGGGGCCGCGGCGCTTCTCCGCGGCCCGCTCGGCAACCGGCGCTCTCCGGCGGGGCTAGCGCGTCCCTCCCTGCCCGAAGCAGGTAGGGCCCTGGGTCGGCGGGAAAGGCGGCGGCCGCCCGGAGGCAGCCGTGGTATTTTGGCTGAGCTCCGCGCTGGTGTCCGCTCCTCCGAGCTGGCGGCGCTGCCTGTCCGTGAGAGAAGTGGGCGCGTGCGGGAGAGCAGCGTGGGAGAACGAGACCCGGCGCACGTGACCGGCCGCCTCGGCGGCGAGCGGTGGGCTGGCGCCTCCCGCGTCCCCGTGAGGCGGCGTTTGTTTTTCCGGCAGGAGACTCGTGAGGCCCGTCTCCTGCACCGGAGGTTGAGGGTCTGGACGAGCCGAGGAGCCAGGCCGCGGCAGTCGATGCCTCTGCGGTCAGAGATGGACGTGGGCAGACTCCCAGGCGGCAGCTCGGAACGCGGCGCGAGTTGGTCCCCGGCTGCCGCGGCTGGGGCCGGGGCCGAGCGAGAGGAGGCGTTCAGCCCTGCCGACTCGGGCAGGCGGGAGGCAGAGCGCCGGGGGGATGCAGGCTCACGTTGCACGATGTGTATGGGAAACAGCTCTAGCGGGAAGCGGTTTAACGGGCCAGACTCCAGCAGAACTGATTTCTGCAGCACTGAGTCAAAGGGCTGTTCAGACGGAATCTTCGTGAGGCAAAACAAAGTTAACAGGTAACTCTTGACAGGGTGGAGAACCCGTTGTCCCACTGCTTGAATTGATGTGCTTAAGCAGAGAGCTGAGGTCAGAACTGAGGACCTAGTCTGGTATCACAAGTTCTCGAAGCTCGCTTACTTCAGTACACCAAGGGAGCTTGCCTGAATCGCTAACCGTGATGTTTATGATAGTCTCACACGTAGATTAGATTGCTGCTACATGGTTCCTCCTAAACTGTTTGCCTTATTCTTAGATTGGCTGATCCAGATACGTCATCAACTCTTGTGGCTTAATCTAAAGACTGCATTTAGCAGTAGTAAAGCAGAAATTACTTAAATAATACTTTTTCCAAAAGATCAGAAATTCAGTGAGGTGCTAGTTTTGTTGTGAGGGTTTTTTTCAATTAGAAAGAAAAACCCATTCAACTCACATGAGAAACTAAATCTTTGCATCAGGTGTATTTTGAGGACCTTACATTTCCCTGAAGTGCTTAGAATCAGATGCAGACATCAAGGCTAGAATGACTTCTGCATGTAAAGAATCAGCATCTATTACTGATTTTAATACCAGTAGGTTTAGAAAATCTAGAGTAAACATCAGCTTGGTTTTAGATGCTAAGCATCTCAGCAGGCAGATTGGTTATGACGTGACTTTGCCATCCATGACATGTTGGAGTTGGAAAGGAGGAAGGTACAGGAGAAATGATTAAGTAGCAAAAAAGTGAGAAAGATACAATGGAATATATAGTGAATGAGCATTAGGACATTTCTGGATTTTCTGTGACTATGGCCAAGCCCATGAAATTTTAATTTAGTGAATAATTTTAATTAGTTGACAGAAAAGAAGCTCCTACATGAGAAGTCTCTGGGAAAGTTTAATCTCTGTTTTACAGTGAGCAGCTGAATTGCAGCCAGTCTCACAGAGACCTGATGACGATGATCCAAGAAATGAAAAGGTGCTTGCCTGAAGAGAAAAGGAGTTCCAGCAAGCCCAGTACCATCAGTGCTCTCAACTATGCCTTGCAGTGTGTCCAACAGGTCCAAGGTATGTGTTGAAAAAATCTGGAAGCATAGAAGCTATACAGCAGCTTAGTTTGAATATGTGTGTCTGGCAACAAATATCATCAAAACAAATGAAAGCATTCCAGTTATCAATTGACTTTCTGAAGCACTGTGCGTTTATTGTTTGGTTTTGGGGTTGGTTTTTTTTTTTAAATTAATCATGTTATCTTCTGTTGAAATGCCCATCACCTCCTGTTTCTCTTTTCTTCAGAATCCTGTAGTTATAGGTGCCTACTAATAACCTTCTGTGTATTTTGAAAAAATAGCAATCTCGTCTCATTTTAAAAAAATTATTGGATAGTCTGTGTTTCCCAACAGAACTTAGCTGAAATTGTTCTTCTGCCATCACCTTCTGTCCTTTCAACTTCCTCATGCTGGTTTTTGTAAGATAAACAGGTCACTCCAATAGTATAATGAATATTCCTTTTTTCTTTGTCACTAGACAGACCTTCCTCATCTCACCTTGGACTTCACCAAAAAGATGACAAAAGTACAAGGGCTGTAAGAAATGCTTTCAAAATAGTCTCCTTACTGACTTCCTTGTGGTTTTTTTTTTTTTTTTTTTGCTTTTCCTGTTTTGTTTTTTTTTTTTTCAACTAGCAAACAGTGACTTTTTCCAGGCTCTGAATGACCGAAGAGTGTTTCAGACAGATGTGATGACATACAGCATAGAAGAGTTGGTGGCAGTTGCATCTGAACACACTCCAAAAAACACTGTAAGGAATTCAGGCACAGTCAAGGAGTTCATCACTTGCCATTTCACTTTCTATTTAGTGTCCTTACACTGTTTTGTGGAAATAGAATGTGTAAAATTGAAAAGTCTTTAAGTTTTAGCCAGACAGGCCTTTGTGTTTTTAAAGGTATATCAAGACTACTTATCTGTGCTGACTCACAGTAGCCAACAGCAGTAAGTGAAGAAATACCTATTTTTCTTCTCTTTTTTTGCCAGAAGCAATAAATGTCTCTGAGAATCTTATTTGAGAATTCGTTTGCAGCCTAGTAATCTCTGAGACAAATTTAGCAGGATGTTAGCAGCTGATCACTTTGCTATCTATTTGTACTTCTGGATTTGTTTTTTTCCCCTTGATTTGCAGTATGTGTTATGTTTTCTGGCTTTGCTTCAAGGAAAATAATGTTTCTTAAGATTCAGTACTGTTAGATGCTGAAGTGCTGGGGTCTGAACCCCGAGCCCTGAATTAAGGTTGACATATGGGTGGTTCCCACAGTCCTTCAAAAGGAGGGGATGAGTTTGCCTTTTGGCTTTCCTCCAAGGTGCAGCCGGCCTTGCAGGGAAAGCCCTTGGGTAAACAAGCCCCAGGTGCCCCGCATTTGGGTAAATGAGTGCCAGGTGTCCTGCTTTGGGCATTAAAGCTGGGACCACTTGCAGGAAGGGTGCAGTGTCTGTCTGTGAGGTGGATGTACTTTGCAGAGTTTCCCTGTTGGGGAAGGACCTCCTGACTCTTGCTGCAACTGGGCCCCGGTCAGGTTTGGTGCTGGTGAACACGGGCTTTGTGAGAACATGTGGCTATCTTTCTCCTATATTATCTGTCTATTGGCTTGGCTGTCTCCCATCTCTACCATGGGAGACTTCGTTGCTTTGTTTGTCCCACCAATTGTTGGCCGTGTTGTATCGTTCCTGGGGTCACTGGGGTTGATGTCTGCTTTGTGTAGTCTGATTGACTTGTTTGTACTCCTAGCGTTCACCCATATTGACTTCTTGCGTGCAATAGAATCTGGTTACTAGTTTGTTTTTCTTCTGGCTGCGTCCTTTGTGCTAGGCCTAGTAATTGGCAAAACAGATGCCATATCAGAAATAACTGCAAATACTTTCTACTTGAAAAAATTTGAGAATATTTTTCTATGTGTAATTGTGGTGAATAGTCTGAGATTTGGAGAATGATAACCAGCCATTCTGGACAATGGCAAGCATCGCTGTAATCTGTTTCAGTTTCGATATTGCAATCTTATTAGCGTTTTTAAATCATGAGTAAGCTACTATAGCAATGGAGATTGTAGTAGCTCACGCACAGCTTTAACTTGATGCTAACTTAAGGACACACTTTTGAACCTCCATCTTAGGTTGTGGTGTTTGTTTGTTTTGGGGTTGTTTTGGTTTTTTAGCCTTACAATATTGCTGCCATGTGTTGGGGAGGATTGCCTTTAACAATGTTTGTTTTCCAGGACACATTTGTGGCTGTGTTCTCCTTGCTTTCGGGGCGCATAGTACATATTTCTGAGCAGGCAGCATCCATTCTAAACTGTAAGAAGAAAGTATTGGACTCCTCACGGTTTGTGGAGCTACTTGTCCCTCAGGATGTGAGTGTGTTCTACACACACACTGATCAGTCCCACCTTCCGCTTTGGAACATGGAAAGTCAAACAGGTGGGACTTGGCAATTCTCTTAAATGCTTTTTGTGGCTTTCTGTCCTTGCAGAATGAGGATAGAATAGTTTTTCACTAAAAGTGCTTGTGTTAGCAATGTACATATGTGCTTGTTCCCCTTCTACTTCAGAAACTTGAATAGCTATGCAGTTAGTCCTAGCTAGTCTCCTAGAGGCTGAACTCTTACTTGGGATAAAAGCCAGATACTTTGTTGTTTTGTATACCATCTTACTCATTACTGCTTTTTAAAAAGAAACTAAAGGTCTAATTGTGAGTATAAAGTTGTTTGATCTACATCTTACGGTTGCTTAGGTGCCTTGTCTTTATGGTTCACTTGCAGCCTGCTGTGAACATAGCTCACTGAACCCAAGTTTTAAGCTGACTTGCTGTTTAGTGCTGGATGTGCCTAAATGGTGACTTTTGAGTCCCATGTTATTTGTGAGCAATTCACATGTAGCTTGCATGCCAAGGCCATGACTTTTGCCAGGGACTGTTCTGCCATCAGAGCTGGGAAGTCCAAAATACCTTGCTACCAAAGGGTGAGACATCAGAGGCTGCTAAGGCTAACGTGCCAGGGATTCCACAACTTCGAAGCCAGTCATGTGCCAACCCAGCAGAACAGTGGCACCCATATGGAGTGTTACTTTCTTGCTTTGAACGGTTACTGAATTTTCCTCTCCCCATAACTCTTGGCTGTATATAGTTTTTGATACATGGCTCATAAAGCCAGGAATTTTCACCTTTCATTTCCATAGTGATGCACTGCAGAAAGGAGTTTTTTAGAGGAAATACATGTGATCTGAATTTAATCCCAGGTCAGCCATTTCTCCCAGAGTGAGTGGGCTGGAGAAGAGAGTTAACATCTGAGGTGGCAGCAGACTGTTGAACAGCTAATCCAGTAGCTAATAAAAACCAAGTTGTGAAACTTTGATCTTGCTCGGAAGGTGTGGAGAATGAAGAGTTTAAAATAGTTCTGATAGGTGTGACCTTTTTAAAGGTGTTAACTGACACTTTCAATGTGTTCTTCTACTAGCTTCTCTGTATGAATATGCCCAGGTGAAATCCTTTTTCTGCAGGATCAGGCAAGTACTTTATTACAGTTTTATGTTTGTGGAGGCTGGGCAAAGGGTGCAGTACTGGGCAGAAACAGTGTTCTGTTGTCACAACTGACCAGTATGAGCTTGTGGAACTCCATTACAAATTGGCTTATTGAATTTAAGATTGGCATCCAGCAGGACATTTTGAATATCTTTCCCAGAGTGATGCTTAAGCTTGCAAGGGGATAGAAGTAAAACTGTTCAGGTATGTTTCTTTTGAACTTATCAGTTTCCTTCAGTATTGTTTTGCAGGAGGAGAATGATCTTGTGAAAAATTGCTGCTCCCCCTTTTACAGTTTGAGAGTGCAGGCAAAGGGTGTTTTACTTAAGATTGCTAGAGAGTTTGTGACAGAGGCAGTACAGAAACTCAGTCATCTGAGTCCCAGTATGAAACCTGAATCATGAGATACTACTTGCTGTCACTATGAATGCAGTTTGTTGCTTTATGCCTGGCTAATCTTAGTGCTAAAAGAAGAAAAAAAGTTGAGATTGGACTGTAATCATCAGTGCAGTTCTGGTGATCTCTTGATTTCAGTAAGAACTGTTTGCTTCTGAGCCGATGTAATACTTACTCCATCTTTCAACCGATCACTGATTCATTCATCTGTATGTCAAGAACTGACTTCTAAAATCGCCTTCATCTCTTGAATTGTGTAAGGGCACCTGGAATAAATGTAGCAGGACAGATACCAATTTTAATTTGGGGAAACTTTGTTGGATGCATAAAAATTTTGCAATAGCTTTTCTTCAGGTTTTCATATGACTTTTCTCTTTCCCTTGTGTAACAGATAGTTTTGATTATGTGGGCTTCCTGAGTAAAAATAGGTTTTTCACAAGCACACACTAGGCTTAAGAATGGAATTTTTTTGTTGTTTGTATCTTCTTCTTCTCTCTCTCCCCCCCGCCAAAGAGAAAGCTATCAGTGGTAGTTTTAATAACGCTAACTCTGACTTCTTTCTAGATAGTTTTGTAAAATGTAAGTGTGTAATAAGAATATAACTTTTAGTGTAAGTCATAATGTCCAAAAATTTATCTCAGTTCTTTCTGTCAGAGCTAGGTAAGATACTGCAATTGAAACAGGTGGAAAAGCACTTGCAGTAGAAACAGTCTCTAATGCAGGTGTTAAAAAGTTCTGATTAAGGTCTCATCTAGAATATTGTCTGCTGCTGCTGCTCATGCACGTTCTAGGAAGACACAGTCTCATGGGAGGAGGACAAAGAACAACAATTATTTGTGAACAGAGGCTGAAGGAGTATTACTTATTTAGATCAGTGAAACAAAACTTGAGAGAGATAGATTTTTATGTTTCTCCCTAAAAATAGTACAATAAACTGAAAAATGTTTTACTTGAAGGAGAGCACGAGACCAAATGAGTGTTTCTTGTGAATCCGTTTGGACTGAGAACTAGAAGGTGGTCTTTAACTGTTAGAATAATGGCATTTCTAGAACAGGCTCTGAATGCAAGTATTAGATGCAAAACACCTACTTGGTTTTAAGCAGAGCGAGATCAGTATTGCTGAATGTGTTGGCCTTGGATCACAAAGGAGTGTGCACAGGACCTTGGGAGATTCTGATTATCTGTGTCTGTGTGCTCAGCATAACTTCTCTGTGCAGGGCTCTTGGCCCTGGCATAAAGCATCTGAGTCTTGACACCAGTGTGTTAATCCAATTTACTTTTCCTCAGGGGTGGTAAAGATCAAGAACAAGAAACGAGTTGTTACCCCTTCCGAATCACCCCATATTTGGTCCATGTGTGTACTTCTGTCCATGTGGATGCAGAATCCTGCTGCTTAGCTTTGGCCGAGAAAATTCACTCTGGATATGAAGGCAAGTCAGGAGACTCCAGTGGGGAAAAAAAAGAAGCCAATAGGAAAATGGAGTATATGAAGGTCTTCTTGCTTTGTTTAGAACTTAGGCTTGGGTAGTCTCACCTGTATAACTTCCAGTTTGTGTGTGTGTGTGTGTGTGTGTATGTGTGTGCTCGCACATGTGAATCCAGAGCATCTGTGCCTTCTTTGCAAGACTCTGAAGCATTTGACCTCTTTTCACTATTTTTGTTTTTAAGAGAAGACTGTAGCACCTAAAAGCTTGTAATGTTTCTGTGAGTTACTGGTCAGAAAGCAATGAACAATTAAAAAGTTCAGGAGCCAATAACTCTCTATCATGAGCAAAAGTAACAGTTAGGTTTTCTGTCTTAGTGCATATTTTGTTTCAATAAATATTTCTTTTTCTATTAGCTCCTCGAATTCCTATGGATAAAAGGATCTTCACCACTACTCACACCCCTGGATGTGTTTTTCTTGAGATAGATGACAGGTGAGATTTGAATCTTAAGACCTGTGAAGTGTGTATGGAGACATAGCAAAAAAAATCCTTTGGTGATTGCAGCTGGAGACCCAAGTAAAGTAGCTGAACTGTGCAGCTGGCAATATTTAAAAGTGTTAAAGTAGTTTTGTGTTAGTCTGCTTATGGAAAAACATCTAGAACTCCATGGATGTAATCTCTTTTGTTGACTAAAAGTATGATTTAAACAGAACTGCAGTCAATTGTCATCATCCAGGGCAATGGGGATCTGTGGTTACACAGACAGTGTGAAAACCACATAATGCAAAGATCTGGGCATCACAGTGTGGAGATGCTGCTGTTCTGAGTCAGGTCAAATTTGGCCAGACTAAAGCTGTCTCCTGCTAAGCCACGAGTGTGTTTTTACAACACACTTTGCAGCATCCATGTCAGATTTCTTACTGACGTTTTGCCTGTGACCTGTTTCTTCAAGATCCCTTTTTTTCTTTTCTTTGCATATAGAAAAGCACAAAACTGTCTGCAAATGTGCAAATCTGTTAGATCTCCAGGGACAGAAATGTTTGTCATGGGTATTTACATGTCTGCATTGCACTGGAGGATTACTAGGTGGGCTGGGAAATATTCTGTAGCCTTAGTACGTGCCATTGTAGATCATGCATGGGGATTTCACTGGCAAGCAAAGGGTTAAGGATGTAAATACTCAAAACTGTATTATAATCAGTGATAATGTTTTTGAGTTTCAGAGCAGTGCCTTTATTGGGTTACTTACCTCAAGATTTAATTGGAACATCCATACTGATGTATTTGCACCCAGAAGACCGTCCTTTGATGATTGCTATTCACCGGAAGAGTAAGTACAGTTGCTTTAAGAGGAATTTCTACTGACTTTAACGTGCTTTCATTGTCATACTGCTTGACATGTGACTGATCTGCAGTCTAGACAAATATGAATTGATAAAGCAAATTCAAACCGAGAGTTTTAAAAGACCCCATTCTTTAGTGTTTATGCTTGCACTGCTGTGTCATAATGCAAACTAAACTTTGTTTCTTGATTGCTTTTTTCAGTCCTGAAATTTGCTGGCCAACCACCTTTTGAACATTTACCTATTAGATTTTGTACTCAAAATGGGGATTATGTCATATTGGATACCAGCTGGTCCAGTTTTGTGAATCCTTGGAGCAGGAAAGTGGTGTTCATCATTGGCCGACACAAAGTCCGGACGTAAGTTCATTGTAGAATTGATCTATTAAAGTGCATTTCATTGAAACTGCAAAACAAAAAAGTTCAGTCTTAGTACTGAACTAGAGACATAATGTTGTTCCTGCAGTCTGTGACAGCTACCTAGCATCTGTCTTGCAGCTTATTCCTTCAGAACAGTATTAGCCTTGTTTATTAAGTATGAAATTAAGTTAGTTACTTTGAAGGAAAAGGCAAAGCCAACTCTCTTTTTAGCATATGTTTTTACACATGCTTGATGTCCAAATAATGTGACAATGGAGATGTCTAAATCAAAACATCAGTTTTTAGCTTTTACTCAGCTTGTCTAAAAGCAACATAAAAACTGGATCACTTCAACAAATAATTAATTGACATTCATTCATGGTTGGCTCACCGAAAAAACAATGATTGACAGACATGTAACCAAAATCACCTTCTGGCCTGTTTTCTTCTGGAACATTCGCTTGATACAGAATCTAAATATTTACCAAGATAACTACTTTTAAAAATGTAATTGCAAATGTGCAGGCTAATTTTTCAGATGTTTCTCCTTCGTTTCCAAGAGATTTGGAAATAATGACTGTCTGCCTTCCTTTTACCTGGTTTCTTTTCTAGGACTTGGCTTTTTGGGATGGCCTTTTGACTTAGAAAACTGATCTTTAATTCAAGATGTTATGGGGTGTGAATTTGTCTTCTGAGTGAAGGAGGCAGAGGGTAGATGCTTGTCAACCATAACTCGTGTCGCTGTGCTGGTGTACTGACTTCCCTGGGGCTTCACGTGAAGCACTGCTCTCATACCACTGCCCTACTACCCTAGCAGAGCTGTTAGTGGAACAGATGGCATCTGTTTGTGTTGATTCAGCAAAGCAGTCAAAATAAAATAATGACAATTAAAAATAAAAAAGAATTTTAACTCTGTTATCTTTTCTTCATCAAATTAATAGTGAATTTTTGTTGACTGTCTCCAGAAGCCCTCTGAATGAAGATGTCTTTGCTCCAAGAAGTAAAGAAACGAGCAGTGTTGAGGAGATAAGAGAATTGCAAGGACAAATTTACAAGCTACTTCTGCAGGTAAAGAAGATAAAAGAATTTCAAAACACTGGCTGGCCTTCTGCATGAGAGGCTAAAGAAACTTGGATCTGTTTAGCAGACTACCTTGGAGGTGATCTTTTAAAAGGTCTGAAAGAAAAGTTCTAAATGGCGACAGGCTTGTGTGACAGCATTAAAAATATGGCTCTGGGTAGCCCACTTGATTAGAAAAAAATATTTTGTTTGACATGTTTGCCAAGTCTTTATGTTGAAAGATAAATCTGCATCCTGAAACAGCTCTAAGCATGGTAGAGAGTTTTTCCCAAGCAAGTGGTAGAGCCCAGAGCAATACTGACTTTTCACTTAACTTTCTTTGATTACTTGAAGTGCTATGTCACAAAGTGTGGTGTTCTCTTCTTTTAATTCTCCAAGAGGATGATGGTTTTAATTATTAATTTTTTTCCCTTATACAGCCAGTTCACAGCAATGTTTCCAGTGGTTATGGAAGCCTTGGAAGCAATGGCTCTTACGAGCACTATATCAGCATAGCATCTTCAAGTGACTCCAATGGGAATTGTGCAGAGGAAATACAGGAACCAGTAAGTCTATATATGTGTTGCTGCCTGCAGAATAGTAAAAATACAGTTTTAAAAATGAAAATTTTTACTGTATACATTTGCACTACTCATCATGAGTTTTACTGAAGTGGGAAGATACAGCTGTGTTCAAACTAAATGTACTTAAATTGGTCAATTACAAAATGCTGTCTTTTGTTTTTTGCTCTCAATTTTGCTGACTAAAATGAGCAGACAACTACTGCGGTAGTTCACTAAAGTAAATCAAAAACTTAAGATCAGCCTTGTCAGAGAACCAGTGGACTCGGAGAAAAAAAGTGGAAGAACCATGCAACCAGAAAGAGGATTGATGCATGTGGAGGGATTTCTGTTTGCTTGGCATTTTCAGTTTTGTTTTAAAAACCTCAGTAGAGATACAGTGTAGACCGCTATAGGAGAGAGTAGAAAGAGTGCTGTCATAAAACAAGCATTCCAGTTACCTAATTTCCTTGTGAGGCTCCTGGGTAAGTCATCAGCTTATTCTCACTCTCAAGGCTTGCATCAGTATTAAAACATTCAAATGCTGAAGCTGTTTGAGCTTTATCATAGTTAATTATCATGGTTCATTTAATTAAATTAGATTCATTAAATTTACAGACACCAACAGATACCAGGCTTAGGCTAACAGTCTACTCCCTTTCACTTTGGAGAATACAAGAATCTGAGCCCATCTTAATGTTCTCCTATGGCCTCTTTTTTTTTTTTTTTTTTCCATTTTATTCTGACTTCACATTTTTACGTATCTCAAGATGACATTGCAACAAGTTTGTGCAGATGTCAACCGAATAAAGAATCTGGGACAGCAGCTGTATATTGCGTCAAGGAGCAAGCCACAGAATGGAAACGAACAGGCTTTGAGCTCAGAAATGCTAGGGGGTAAGTTAATGCAATTATGGTCCTTAAGCTATCATGAACTCCTGTAGACCTATAGTCATGAGTTTGGCTAGTTGGTGTTATGATGAAGAATTTACGGTAGCATTTTAGCATGGATTAAATGTGGGAAGCGTTTTGTTTGTTGTTCTTGGAAAAAAAAACAAAACAAAAAACCGAAATCACTCCAAAGAAACTTTGGCAGATGCAATAACTATTTAACTGTTCCCTGAGATGTGGAGGAACATATCTCTCTCTTTCTAGTTTAATAGTATTTTACTTTTTAAAATTATTTTAACATTTTCTAGTGAAAATGCAGACTTGCTTGTAGAAAGTATAAGTCCACTATGGAATTTTTTCTTAGTTACTTTACATGGACTCTCAGAAACAATCCATAGGTTGGAAAACACTGCCTCACTTCCCATTGGTGGTTAGTTATTGAATGCTTAATACTATGCTAATGCACATTATTTACAGTTAGTAACTAGCACAAATATATGGATAAAACTGGATGCTTCCTCAAATATCATAGGAATCTGTATTAAAACATTTTGCACTGTGATACTCTATACAAGTTATAATTAGCTCCTGGTCTTGTTGATGAGAGGACTGCGGAATATTGATTCTATTCTGACTAGTGTATCTATGCAATAAAAAGCTGTACATTTCTATTTGATAACAGATTGGATTCTGTGATGTATAAATGGAGAGAAAAGTAATATTATTTGCAGCTTTGTTTACAATTAAAATACAATTTTTTTTCCTATGCTGTTTTCTTTGTGTTTACAAGTTGTTCTGAGTGGTTGTTAAAGGTGTTGTGTGAGGCTTTTTTTTATTTTTAGACATTCTTTCTCCTCTCTCTCCTGCCTCAAAACATGTGAATTGAGATGAAAACACAGAATAACTTAGTAATGAGAGCTGTGCTGTCATAGGCCATATATCCCTGTATAGTATATATGTATCCCAGACTGTATATGTGTCTGTCTTGGTGGAGGTAGTGTTTAGATGCCTTTGAGAGGAGTCTTTGCGGATTTCTTCTTTTCTAGGGAAGAGGCATGCTACTTCCTGTTTTCTTCAGACATTGAGAAGTGATAGCACAGAAGAACCATGCAACGTATTTTATGGTGATTCAAAGAAGACTCCACATGTTCCCTCCTATCAGCAGATCAATTGTGTTGATAGTATCATCAGGTAATAAACTGTGAAGCGATTTTAGTGATGTAAGTTTAAGATTAATTGGTGGAAGGTAAATATCCAAGCAGTTTGCATTGTTCTAAACTGTCTGTGTTTTGAGTTCCAAGATAAATTTGGAATTGTTTGTAAAGTTTTCTGCCCATCTGGGCAATGCATCCAATGCTCAGTCAATCTGAATTACGCAGTAATGAAGAATTTAGAGCCTAAGACTCTGTTTTTAACTATTGACGTTTATCTAGTGCTAGTTGTACCATTGATGCAATAGGAGTTTAAAGAGAATTTTGATGGGCATACTATGTCAACATCTTCTCAATATACACTTTGAGAACATCTGTATAAAACAGACAGCTGATATAATTTATAAAACGTTGGTATTTTTTAACCCAGTGGCTAACAATCTTTTTTCTTTTTAATTTTTTTTTTTTTAAAAAAAAAAAAAAAAAAAGTAGTAAATTATAGCTTTTATTTAAAATACACCTTGGAAAGCAGATATGTGTCCAGAGCTTCCTGTTCCTGCAGTGAATTTAAAATTCTAGTTAACAACCCTTGGATCTCCAGTTTGGATTGTTCAAATGTTTGTGTCTCCAAATGTAGAAAAAACACAAAGTAGGGAGAGCTTCCTGTGATATGCTTTTATTTCAGATATCTAGAGAGCTGCAGTATTCCAGCATTGAAAAGGAAATGTAAATCTTCTGTAAATACATCATCATCATCTTCAGAAGATGACAAGCAAGTCCAGCAAAGTCAGCAGGAAGTTGAGGCATTGGAAGGTAACACAAAGTATATTGGCAATCAACAGAACCACAGCAACTGATTTATTTTTTTTATATTCTACTGTTGTATGGTCCAAGGTTTATGTCCACTTTTTAAATTGTTGTCACACAATTGTTGGTTATGTGGTAAATATTTGCTTATCTTGTCTAGATCTCACAATAAGCTACAATATTAAGTCTTTGAATGTAGAATGCATCAAAAGAACTATTGTCTGTTGTCGCTAAATTAACCTTCTGTTGCTCACTCATTTTATGCCATGTTTAGTAAGTCCTGACATTGCACTGGCATATGAATGTTATGTTTCTTTGTATATAAGGCTGTCTTATTTAATAGTCTGCATAGTTACTGGTTGTTTCTGAACCAGTCAGACTTGATGAATTGGGAGAGCAGTCCTTGGAATGAAATTCCATGTAGCAACTTCATCAATTACCAATAGATACTGCTATGCTTTCAGCAGTTAATTTGCAAACTCCAGTATCTGCTGATCGGGAAGAGATGCTGAAAGACCAGACAACTGCAGGCATGGTGGGAGCTCCTCTGGCAGACCTGACCCTGTCCAACAAGGCTCCAAGTGTGGTATCTGTCACCAGCCAGTGCAGTTACAGCAGCACTATAGTGCATGTCCCACACCCTGAATCAGGTACTGTTCACACTCACAAAATACTGACTTGACTCGGTGATTTGTAAATTTACAAAATGTTTTCAGACTGAAGGACACAAAGTTTTGTCCATTTGAGATACGTTTTAATGAATATGAACTCTGAAATATAATTAAGGTACTTCTAGGGACACTGTGAAGAAAATGAGCCTGGAAATTTTTGCAGTTTTTTAAGAAAACCTAGTTTTAACAGAGTGCACTATTTCCTTTCCCCTTTAGCTTCATCACATATATCTCAAGCACAACAATGCTTTTGGCCATTGAGGATTAAAATAAAAGTAACTAATGGGCCAGTGTTACTTCATTTTAATGCAAAAAGAAGCAGAAAAATAACAATTTAACTGCTATTGTACTAAAAGTATGAAGAAAGAAGTGCCTCTGTAACTTCAAACTGAATTTGAAATCTTCTAGACCCTGCAAAGTAATTTTGTCAGTTCATGTTAGCGTACATATATTTGAGTGTAAAGGGTGTTTTCTCCCCCGCCTCTGCAGCCTGTATCTGCTGGGTAGCTCAGACGAGATTTGTTTTCTGTGTAACCCTCTGGGTGTTGTGGGAGTTAACATCAGAAGGCCAGAGCAAAGAGTGATTTATTTTCTTCCCTCTTCAAAGAAGTGACTACAATGGAGGATACCACTCTTGGAAGTGAACAAATTGAGCTGCCTCCTGTGAATGCTCAGAGCTTGACTATGGTGCCTGAGGACTCAAAGCCAGTTGGGCTAACAAAAGAGACATTGTCAGCCCACACTCAAAAGGAGGAGCAGAACTACGTTGACAAGTTCTGCCAGAGGATCTTGCTTTCTCCATTTAGGACTTACCTTCAACAGGGAAGCAGAAGTGACAATGGACGTCCCTGTGGCCAAGGTAGGCAGCAGCTTTGAGAAATAAAGACTTATTAGATGACTTACAATGACCAACCTAGCACTGGAGTCTGGTTTTCCTTTGTATAATTTAACAAGTATCTTACTATGGCTGCAAACAGAATACTTCCTTTGAACTACCAAGGCTTGACAACAGCATTGCCCACAGAGAAAGTCTGCTCCATCTTGGATGTTGCTATCTTAGACTTTTCACAAAGCAGATAATTATTGCAGTAAACCATGCAAATCCCAAGTAGTTTATTGCCTCCCCTTAAAGGAATGTAAAAGATCTGATTGTGATAAGCCAAAATGATCAATAAGAAAATTGATGACATGAAGGGAAATATTGTAGATATGTCAGAAAATTCATAACTGTAGTGTGTAGAATTATCCAGAGGAAAGTCACACTCGGTTATCTGGATCTTTTTCTCTTCTTTTTTTTTTTTTTTTTTTTTTTCCTCTCCTCTCCCCTCAAGGTCTGTCATTTCAGTGAATGTGTTTATTTTTCTTCCTCCTTAGGAGATTGCCCTTCAAGGCAGATGAGCCCAGCTAGCTGTAAAAAAGACAAACATGGAAAATTCAAGCGCCAGAAACCTCACAGACAGTCCTCAGATAGCCACTCTTCTAGTAAAAATGCGAAGAGTCTTCCATGTGAGAAGAGAACAATTCAGAGACAGTCATTGTCTCCCTCAGAAGTGTCCTATCTGAGTTCCTCCAGTATGAATGTCCTTCCTCCTATGGGATTTCCTATCTGTTCGGATCCACTACCTAGTTTTCCTGCGTCTTCTGCAGGAGAGGAGCTTGCCCTTCACTCATTAAAACCTGAGTCCATGTCATCGTCACAACTATGCTGTGAAGCACAGTCATGCCCAGCACTTTATCCCCCAAACATAGGCACATTCATGGCTGTATTTTTTCAGAGTTTCCCCATGTATGCTCAGATACCCCAATATATCTTTCTTCCTAGCCCTCAGTATGTTTATCCCTCCTCTTCGTATCTGTGCACTACACTACCTCCAGCCCCTCCTCCTTCTGCTCCATCGCCAGTGACACGACACTCTGTGGATCAGCCCTTTCCAGCCCCTTCTGCCACATCTGTGGAGAACAAGCAAGAGTGTCTGCGTGGCCAGGCCCTGCTGCTGAGTAGCTCACGGAACAGCTCCCCACTTCAGCTCAATTTGCTTCAAGAAGACCTGCCAAAACCTATGGAGCTTTCTATTAGTACTGATGTTAAAGCACATGCAGAAGCTAAATGTGTAAGTAACACGAATTTTTAATGTAGAGGAGAAACTGACTTTCACAGTGTTCAGTCACCAAAACCAGTGATAATGATCTGTGTTTCAGGGTCACCAGATTTTGTTAGCTGCTTTTTCCAGTAGCTGTCGTATGTAGACTTTAGGGCACAAATAGCACAGGAGCTGGAGAAAGCTGTTCATACTTGTGCCCATGGGAACCTGTAACAGGAAAGTGTTGGCACTTAGCAAGTGACAGAAATGTGAGACCTTCTGGTCTAGGCTGCCACAAGCTGCGTTTACTCAGCATTTTGGCAGCAGCCTTTTCAATTAAATTGTCAGCAGGAATTTTGGGTTTGGGGCTTTCATGCATGTGGAACCTGGTTAGTGCTGCGCAATTTGCATCCTTTTTCACCCAGTCCTGCAGTCTCTCTGGAGAACCAAAACAAAGGGAAGATACATTTCTAATTACTCCCTCTGTCTCCCAGGGATGCAGCTAATGAATGAAGAACAGGGATCCATGTGGGTCGGTTTCCATACATGGGCATAGAAAAGGCCTCTCCAACTTTCGTGGTAAACTCGGAGGCAGGAATCTGAGCTCTGCAGGCAAGGGAAAAAAAATGTAGACTCCTGAATCCAGATTGGGCTGGAAGAGTGGGATCAGCTGAAACTGAAGGGTAGGGTCCTGAAAGGGGCGCTTATGTACCTGTAGCTGCTGAGGCGGTGAGCTTCACATAGTGATTCGGGAAGGCTTGCTCATTTCCCCTGTAGTGCACCATTGCTTGATGTGTGTGGCTTCTTCATGCCATCTAACAGGGTATGAAGGGAACAGATTCCTACTCTCTTGCCAGCAGAAAATGTTAACTTAATGCAACAGTACAATATCTTGACCCAGGGGGGAAGGATCTACAGCAGAAACCAGTAGAGTCCAGATGCTTGTTGATTTTACCCATGAAGAGTGTTATTCTGGGTTCTAGACTGCCATTCATTTTCAGAGCTAGAAACTCCAAACCTATTGAATTGATGTGAGAACTTAGTCAACATGTGACAAATTCAGTAAATGCGTGAACTTCCATTTTCAAACTTATATGTAACTGCCATGGATGTATTTGGTTTGATTTTTGTCTCCAGGATAATGATCCAGAAGATAGTGGTAACAGTGCTAGTCATTGTGCTTCTAGTGAATTTACTGACCACTCACTGTACGAGGACTCCCAGTCGGGTACAGGTTCAGCAGCATCAGGCAGTGGATCAGCTTTATCTGGTTCTTTAGGCTCTGGCTGCAATGAGACTTCTGGTTGTGGCACAGGTAGGGAAGTTTGAGATTTGGATGTTTGGTGCTTTGGTGCTAGATGGCTTGCTGACATGTTAGTGATTCATAACAAGATACTGTCATGGGAATGGGAAATCCCAGTAAGAGCATCTGTAGTCTTTACTTTTCACCAGCTTTCAGTGTTTGAAGCCAAGTTTGTTTCAGTCACTGTAGTTGGAAATGGGAATCTAAGAAGCTACTCCTTTAACATCTAAGTCACTCTTTCATTTTGCTCATTATCACTTTTGTCTGCATTGAATACTGGCTTGCATCTAATTTGAGTAAAGGTAAATCTGCTTAGAACAGGATCTCTTGAAACAGAAGCAGAGAAGTTGAGGCAAATAATTTTGAGAAGAGTAAACAGAGCTTTGTAGATCTTGAGTAACATTAGAATGCACTTTATTTTTTTTAATTCTCAATAGGTAGTAATCGCTTGCTAGAGCAATCATCTGGGAGTACCTGTGTTCATATTACAGAACTAGCTTGCAAGAATACACTGGTGTTCTTTTACCTGTTGTGCTGTATTACTAGGATTTCTCAGGCATCTGCATTCATTTTTTTTTTTTTTTTATGGCAATTCTTGGCAGGTAGTGGGAAAAGCAGCAAATATTTTGCTAGTAATGATTCTTCTGAAACTTCCAAAGAAGAGAAGACTCAGGAAGTGGAAGAAAAAGGGACAGCTCATAAATCCAAACATGAGTCAGCCTGGGTGATGATGGATCACACACCTGAGCGAGTTCTAATGACTTACCAAATGCCAAACAGGTTGGAAAACATCAACAATTTCTGACATGTTGATTGGAATTTGTGCATAGAACTGTAGAATTAAAAATGAGACCATGGAAACAGTGCACATACCAATGAAACTCTGAGAAGGTGTATCAATTTACTGTTTCTGCAATTTAAGCCCTGGTTATTTCTTTTTGTCTGTTTTTTTTTTTTTTCCCCCCATTCCCCTCATCAGTTAAAATATGGTAACGTGTAACGTTTCTGCTGAAGTGTTAAAGGGATTGATTATTGTCCTGTCCTTTGAATGCATGAAGGGGTAAAAATACTTACGTGTTACTTGCAAGTTGCTTGCAATTAGCTTATATATAATTTGTAATGAGATTCCACTTTTAAAGGAAAAAAAGAAAAAAGGCAAACAAAACTCACAAAAACTCACCACAACAAACTCCAAAAAAAACCCCAACAGAAACAACAGCCAAAAAAATCCTGACAGACCAGTCTTGAAAGAAGCCTTACAAAGCAAATAAGGTATAACAGAGTATAGTTACTTTTCAGTGGCTGATGCAGTCTAGACTTCAGCCATACGTAGTGGTGAAGAGACTCTCCCAATGTGATTGTAATCAGTGCCTGCCTCGCTTCATTTAGTACAGCTCTGTTCACAGGTGTCTGTTACCTGCAGAATTAAAGAGGAAGTTTTGAAGGAGGATCTGGAGAAGCTGACAATCATGCAAAAGCAGCAGCCTTGGTTTACGGACGGGCAAAAAAAGGAGCTTGCAGAGGTGCATACGTGGATCCGGAGCCAGACTGTCCCACTGCAAATCAGCACCCAAGTAAGGAGTTGTGAAAGGAATTGGCAGCATATTTGTGCCTTGGCTAGCCAGAGGCAGTTCTGATTCTAACTAATGCAATCTTATAGTACTGGGATCACTGGTGGTTATTACTTGTAAATATAAGAAGGAAATGAGCTCGAGTACATTAGCCAGATGAGAAATGCCAAAATACAGGTCTTTCCATTATACATTTTTTGCATGATACACGAATTCTGTGTAGGAACCAACTGTAGCAAAGTTTCTCCAGTCACACTGTTGGATGAATGGGAATAGTGTCACACTCTCACATAAGAGTTTATATCTAGTGATGGTTTTTCTGTTGGTGTTAAGTCTCTTGCTCTTTTTCTTATAAAGTTGATTGTTGCTATGATTGAATAGCATGTTACACTGGAACGTTTGTGAAGATTAGAGAAAGTGTGTTCAGCAAGCTGAAAAATGCTCATAATCACAGAGGAGGTTCAGGCATATCATAAGAAACACAAAAATAGCTGGTTTTTTGTAGGTGGAGTCATTCTTCAAGATTTTTGGTGTCTGATTATCTTGTATAACTCTTGGGCATACTGATAAACTACACTGATTTATATTAGTATATGTTAGATAACATCCTAGTCAGTTTGAAGTGCTCCAAGGTGCTATGGAGAAGAAAACGGCAAGGCAGAACTAGTCCTATGAAGATCTAGAGCTCCAATGAGGAGTTGTACAAAAAATTTCAAGGCAGAGTGGGCTGCATCCATGTGCTCATGCAGCAGGAAAATGTAATGTCTGTTATAGCACTGCATGCTCTATGTGCTAGGATTTTCAAATGTGGCATTCTGACCTGTGGTATTTATTTTTAGAGCAGAAAAATTGAGAAATCTATGTCCTTGGCTCTGGCACAAGACCAGAAAGTTAGTCCTTATTTTCCTAATAACTTGTTGATAAAAAATGTGTATGTCCTATTATGGTTAGGACCACATGTTTGATTTGGATAGCAAAATGATGTCCAGTGGTCTTACAGAAGATTCTGTTCAGTGTTTACATCTCTAATGTTGTGAGATGTATCCACATGCAGATATAAATATTTAATATCTAAGGGGCTAAAACTCTTCCTAAGCAGTAAGTCATGTTTTCAGTATAGATTGTCATTTTCTGAATGCAACCAGGCTTCTGACAGTAGCAAGAAACATAGAATTTCTGTTTTAATACTTTATTTCAATATTGCACTGTTTCTCAAGAACAAGAAGAATCTGGTCCATCAATACACTTGGGCATTTCAGCCTTTTTTTTTTTTTTTTTTTTTGGTTGGTATTGTTGCAGTTCAGTTTGCAGTCCAAATTCTTAATGAGTAGCTTGCATATAAAGCTGAAAGATAAGGCTTTCAAATTGAAGGAAGTCACATGCCTTTTTATCTCAAAGCTAAAACTGTATGTTCCACTAACCGGAGAATTAATTTTTGAGACAAGAGAAGTTGGAGGTGCAAGTACTTGCTTTTGAAAATCAGATATCTGTATAATCACTGCTTTTAGAGAGACTTTGGCGCAGAGGTTTCAAGAGACTGCAACATACTATGCTATCAGGATTTGACTCTTTGAAATACATTCATAAAAAGGAGAATTTAAATTACTATGTTCTTGTTCCTTCTTAAAGGGCTGTGTTACATGTGACATCAGGGAAGCCAGTTGTGAGGCTGCAATGGCTGATGACAGTATGGAGAAAAAGGGAAAATCGCCTCCACTCCTGCAATGCTGAAGACATCAGCGCTTGTGTCAGTTAAACTGATTGGTGTGGTTTCTATTCTCTTTTCCTCTGGCTTTGCCGCACACTAGCAGTGAATCTTCCCAACATGAGCAGTCGCACATGTGAAACTAAATCTTCCTCCATTACCCCTCCACTCCTGGCGTGACTTTAAAGACAATCTTTGACTGGGAGGCTGTTTCCCTTCTTGACCTCACAGACTTGATGCAGAATCAGCTATATTTCTAACTTTTGATTGCTCAATGATGAGCAAAATACAAAGGTGTTTTGGTTTGGGTCTTTGTTTGTTAGTTGGAACTTGGCAAGTAAAAGTCTGAAAAGATGCAGCGGTTAAGAACCTACAGTGATGAACCTGACAGACAGAGCATGTTTACTCTCAGAGTAAGGTAGATGTGTTGAAACCAGCATTGAAACCAAGCTACAACAGAGTGCTCTTCATCTTTCTTTGTTTAATATTTAAAGGTCTAAACTGAAGATCCTAACACTCTGAGACTATAAAAATCACTGTAGCTGGCTTAAGAATCCAGTAGGCTTTTTAATGAGCAGCTGAAAACTGGCCAAGTTATTCTGCATCAAAATGCCTTTCATCAGCTTGTGCCCATCAAAAAAATAAACTGAAGTGAAAAGAAGCAAAGGTATTACCTGTGTTTTTTGTGATGAGAGTTTTGGAGCCAAGTTGGTTTATAGCTTTTGCTTTTAAAGCTGTGTTTCTCAAGATTGGTGTTTAATTGAGGGTAACTGGTTTTCAAATCTGCTAGAGGTTTAATGATAAATAGCAATCAAATAAAAAAATAGAAGTAACAATTTAGGAGTTACCTCCTTATACAGGATCCGCTTTTTAATAAAAGATGTGGGAAAACCTTCTCTATCAAGGCACTGTAGCCTAGTTATCAATTCAAGTAGCTATGTGCAATCTTTTATGTTACCAGGGCTCTGGAAGGCAGATTTTTATCTTAAGTCTTTTGTTGTTGTACTACAGTAGATAGATGAGTTGAATCCAGACATAGCCAATAGGAAAGTCAAAGCCGTTTCCCTGTTTTGTTTTTGTTGTGGTGAAGCCAAAACAAAAAGAGATGGAGCTTCATTTCTTCTGCTTTCTTGAAAAGTCACGTGTTGTGGACCCAAACTTGAACATCAAAGAACATATTCATTATTTCTTGCCACTGTTGGCTTCCTGTATAAGTTTTAACCTCTTTCTTTTTAGTGGAATCTCTGGCTCTTGAAATCAATGGACAAAAAATGAGTTCGCGCATAGTGTGCGTTTGTTCAGAAAGTGGTAATCGCTTTCTCTTTCAGTATGTAAAAGAACTTGTTCTCAAAGTGCTCTTCAAACAGGACACATGTCACTAAAACCTGGCAAATTCTGTCTGATTTCCCCCTTGTTTATAAAAAGCTGGATGTAATCAGATTTTCATTGTGGTTTTATTAATCACCTTAGCCTTTTGAACAAAGAGTTTTGGAATGTAACGCATTATTCACCCTTCTGTTCTGTGCAACTCTTCCTTTTCTGCTGTGTGAAGGATTGCCACTTTTTCAGTTTCATTTGCTGGTAAGCTTCGAGTTGAGTAGGTTAAAAATACCGTGATCTGCAGATCATTGAAGGAAAACTATCTAAAGGCTTTTGTTACTTTTAAATCAGTGACAACTTTTGTCATTAAAGCTTATTTCAAGGGAAGATTTTTACAGAATTTTAAGTTTTCAAGGCTAATTTTACTCACGCAGTGTTCTTTTGTTTTGGGGTTTTGGTTGGTTGGGTTTTTTTAACAGTATGCTTGGCCACTCTGTTTATACATATTGCTTTCTATTTCTTCTTAAACTGCATTTCTTTATCTGTCTTTCAGTTTTTTTCAGCTTGAACTTGGTTTTTCTTGTCTTGTAAATCAGCAGAGGTCCATACAACCTCAGTACTTTTTGTGTTCAAACACTTCTTAAAATAAAAGACTTGAGTAGTTGTTTACATATAGCAAGTTATGTACTCAAGTAGGAAAATGTTTAGGAAAACCTTTCCTAATCCTTTTCCAGCACTTTCCAAATACAGTATTCTGCTTAATAACCACGATGCCTATTTTAGGCAGCCTATTTGCTTGAAAACGTAATAAGATGCTTTGTGTATAGGTTCTTTTCTTAATTGGGAAGCTTCTTAACTAACTTAACTGTCAAGTTAGACTGATGCACTAGAATCCATTCTAGTTAGCTGCGCTTAAATTAAAATTACTGCTTTAATGTATTTTCAGAATTGGCGAAATAGATTAATTTGAATACTCCAGGTAAGGACAACAGTCTCCTTCAAAATAGTTTAAAAGTGTAAGCCAGAAGGAAAGTTTAGATAATCAATTCTTTGCTGTACATTATTTCCCCTGTTTTTCCCCTGTGTCCTGAGTGTGAAACTGAGATGGTTTGCAATGTCTCAGCAGGCATATGTCATCCATTTTACAAAAAGTGGGACTTAGAAGAATGGTAATATGTACCAAACACGTGAATAATATTTTTCATCCACAGGTCTGGAAACATGTCAAAAAGATTATTATCATTATCCCAGTTGTATATAAAGAGGCAGAGACATAAAGGACTTGCACGGATGCATACACCCCAATTCATACCAAATCCAGGAGTATAGTTTGGGGATCTTCACTCGCTGTATCCTGTGCTGTCTTTGCTACAAGTGGTCAAGATTCTGCCCTGTATGTAGAAACTTGATCATATTTAATTAAATGTGTTTCTTGTTTGGAGATGTTAACCCTTCTTGTATCACCTGCTGCTGTGAATTTGTGCCCAGTAGGATTATGTAGCAACAGAAATCCTAGACAGGATTTGTAGTGCTGTGAACACCATACCCTCTGACCATATATAATGAAGGTGCTTGTGCCTAAGAGTTTGAATTCAGTTTGTAATCCTGGCCAAATCTTAGGTGCAAGATTCCTTGTCTGGGGCTACACTAGTCCTGGATTACAGGAAAAATGTGGTATGGGAGAAGAATATGAATGAAGAAGTTAATCAGTGCCCTGTGTGATGATAAAACCAAATTATTTGCCCAAAAATGCAAACAGTCTTGGCTGCAAGACCTAGTTCAGGACAAAAAACAGGTTTAGCCTTACTAGAACCACAACATCTTGCAATCAAATGCCTTATCAAGCCTTTAGGGAAGGACCTAGCTTCCATAAGTTTTCAGGAACTGGTAGTTTTTACTTCTGCTTATATTAATCTTTCAGTCTTTATAGGTTACTGGGGTAGTCAAAGTGAGATCCAGTTCCGATCTAAAAGATCAACGGAGTAAATACTGCAGCCAGATTTGCACGTGCAATTTTATTTCTGTGACTTGTTTTGCCTGACATAATTAAAAAGTTGCACACAGTTGAGAGCTGCTTGGAAGGTCACTTTTTTGGTGAGCAAAGGGAAAACACGCAAGTACAGTAGTGATGCAGTTACTACCCCCTGTGGGGGCGTCAGCAGTTTGGAAACCCTTGGTGGATTTCCCTGGCAATTTTTTTGTTGTATTCATAAATATAGAATTATGTTTTTAAAAGATGAGTTGATGTGCAAATATTTTTATGGCACTGCTATGAACAGGAGGGACCCTAGTGTATTTTTAGTGTGCAATAAATATTCACTGAATGAGTAATATATTGGTAAGTTTATCTTCCAGCTGAATTGAGTTTTAAATCATAATCAAATGAATTTTTACATCAGTTGATAGGAATATTTTATTGAAATAATATTCAGCTGTTGTTGAATTTACAGTTGTGATTTTAACTGTAGACTTTAAAGGAGCTTCTGTTTTTATAAATAAAACTGAAAAATATGCTGCAAAGAACTTTCGAGTGCGTGTTTACTTTTGTTGTTGGTAATTACTAGAAAATAGACTTTTAAGAAAATACTCATTACATTTTTCAGATTGTATGTAGGTGTGGAGGTTGTGGGTACAGTGAAAATGGTGGCGTAGTGGCCATTGATCCTTTTTTGTGGGGGATTTTGTGGTGTTTTTTTTTTTTTCTCACTGAAGTGTCTACTTCAGGACATGCTCTTTCCTTTCTCCTTGCATCCCTCAAAGAAGGGCAAGTACCTTTGGAGGGTCAAGGACTATATTTGGATGTGTAAGCTACTGGGGTCTGGCATGCGGAATTTAAAGCTTCTGTGTGTGTTGATATTGCTTAATAAAGGTAAATATAAACATCCTGGGAGCACTTTGGCCCCACCATGCTAAAATTTGTGTTCTGGAGGAAGTACAAAGAAACAATTCATAAGTTCAATTCACAAGCATGTCTCATAAAGCAATAAAGTTCTTAACTAATTGCAGAGAAACAATTTGCTCATCTTTTTTCTGCTTTAAGGGACTTCTTTAAGCAGTGTTGACCACACTTCTCTATGAAGCTTGCAGGAGAAAGGCAAAGTCACTGCAGGGAGTGAAAAGTACAGAACAAAAGATCTTATTAAAATTGGAAAAGAAAGAATCTTAGAAAAGTAATTTTAGATAAGTATGTAACTGGAGGTGCTTCTAGCAAGGTAAGTGATGCAGTTCCTTGAAATACAGGCATCTCAGAGGTAACACTGGATATATTTTTGCTGATGGTTTATTAATTTTTTTTAATTTGAACATTCTAAACATACTTCTAAATAGTTTGGCTTATATTTGTATATTTTTGGTCCAAAAATTATCAGGAGATGTGAGTAGTCTTGTGAAATGAAAAAGTTCCAGGTGGTGATGTTTTTATTCAGAGATCTAGGCAATGTCAGTCCAGCTATGTTACTGCTTTGTCAATAGCAGTCATCCTCCTGTTGGCTGAAGTTCTTCCTCGCAGGTGAAAACCTGTAGCTTTCACCTCTGCATGAATGTCAAAGGTGAGCTGAATGATGTACTTATTTTTGGCAGATGGTAAGAGGTAAGTATTGGACCTGTGATTCTTAGCCCAATCTCAAAAGTAATGGGACTGCACCTTTTCCGTAGTAGGTTTGCTCCACAGTTGCATTAACTTTCAGGATGTATATTACATACTGCTCCTGTGAGCTCAAACGGGTGTCTGCCAGCCTAGCTCCTTTTTGATGCTCTGGTTTGTTGCCTGAAGCCATTGCAGGCAGGCTGTCTGGCACAGATGGGGTTCTTGCAGCTCACTTCCCCAGCTACAGCTGCACCTTTCTGCCTGCTCCAAGAGCTCTGCCCTGTCTGGTGGAAAGATGACCAGCCTGGCCCCTGGAGCTCTGCCTACAGTATTTTCAGTTTTCTGTGACAGCTCCAGTCTTCCTGTCTCTGGCCTGCAGAGGCAGGAAAAGCTCAGAGCTGAAAGCTGGCAGGAGCTATAGGTTATAGTAGAATGGGGGAGAAGTGGAATTTGCCTTTCTCTGCTGTGGACTGGCTGGCCTCTCTGCTCTTGGGCCCTGGAACTGAGTTTATCTGGCATCTGCCATGAACGTTTCCTTCAGGAAGGAGGCAGTTGGGTGTGCAACGGGTCTTTAATGGTTGTTCTTTTGAGAACTACTGGTCATGTCTGAAGATTCAGTCTCTGAACTCCTTCCTACCAGAGACAAGGAGTGTGAATAGAAGTTTCAGGCTCTGCTGAAATTCTGCTAGATTAGAATTTGCTGAGCCCCCCCAGCCCCCCCACTGCTGTGCTCTGGCCTAGCTTGAACACAGTAAGTTGTTTGAGTATTGCTTCTTTAGATGCCATAACTGCTAGCAACTATTTTTGCAGTATTGAAAGCTGAAACAGTTTGAGGATTTATAGCTTGATTACCTCATCTTGACTCCATCCTCACCACCTGACATCTCTCTTCATTATTATTCATTGTGGTTTTATTTATTTTGTGTTATGTTTGTAATTTTTGAGGTGGGATTAAACAGATTATTTGTTCCCAGTCTTTTTAGGCTCTACACCTTTCTGTGTCTATGAAATCTATCTCAGATAGTTATTCATTTAGATAAATTTGAAGTCTTTTCTTACAAGTTTTTATTGACTGATGAGGTGGCAGGAAAGGAGTAATTTCCAGACAGGCACTGACTTGCCCCATTGTGTAAAAGAAGCATGAATGTTCAAAATATTTCAAATATCTGCACAGTGCATCCAGCTGCTCTGCGTCTGTAAGGACATTTTTCTTACTGTAGCTGGATTCATCTGTCTTACAATTTATGTGAAGTGAACAAGCTGTATCAAGCCTGTAGGCCCTGTTTAAACAGCACAGTCAGAGGTTTATGATGTGTATTATTGAGATAAATGTAGCATGCATATCACTGTTGGGTGAAGTTTACTTCAAGCGTTCTGTGAGCCTTGATTAGCTCAAGGTTTATGCAAAGTATGTATTGAGCAAGGTAGGGCTTCACAGCTCAGACTGTTTGTGCATGTTATCAGGATTGCCGTCCCCCAGAGATAATTCCTGATTCTTCATCTCTATTCATTGCAGATACTATAAGAAATACCTGGGATTGAGAAAGTAGGCTGGTTCTCTGGACACAAAGATGTCAGACTAGAACCCTTTTGCAGCTGCTCTTTTGTCTTCTCCCTCATTTACTTTAGATGCCAAGACACAGCATCATAAAAACTGCATGTTGGCTCAGGAACAAAGCTAACTGCCCCTGAGTGGCCAAGCAGGAGGTGGCTTGCCCTAGTAGCAGTTGTCATCTATGTCCATATATCGCCTTCCCGCATCTTTGTGTGCAATCATGTAAGTACAGGTCACGGTCATAGAATCTTTTAAGTCATGTCATCCCTGTCTGCTTCCACTGTCTGTCCACAATCTGGGTGTAAAGACTTGACACTGACGACCACAATGTTTAGTTTCCATGCTGTGCTTGTTGATATTCGGACACAATTCTTAAAGCCTGTGCTAATGCAGAGGCAACCCTATTGTCATGGGCAGCTGGGGACTAGACAAGGTGCTGGCTGCATCAAAGAAATAGATTTGTGAGTCTTTCTTTACAAGTGACCAAGGGAAATAGTTATCTGCTCCCACTACTGCTAGAGAGAGATACTTGATCCTGACATGCTTATTGTGCTGCCTTGCGGATGGCAGGAGGGGACTGGGCACTATTAAACTGCATCCCTTGCTTCCTGGCACCCCAATCTATGTCAAGTTACCAAGAGACAGGAGAAAGTCCTCTCGCCTCTGGACTTGGATGCAGCTGAGGCATCACTCTTTCGGGAGTTTTCACAAGACCCCATTGTGAGTCTTTCTTTCACTGCCTCAGTTCTCTTCATGTAGCATGTCTCTCTCTTTGTTCCATTACTTTCTTCCTGTTCTAAGGAAATACACTGCTCACAGCATAATTGCAAAACATCAAGAATTTATTAATTTACAAGTAGCATGGAGTCTAAAGTTAGGAGCTGTCTTCATGTTTCCTCATTGTCATTTTAAATCAAGCAAATCTATATACATGTTTTCAGACATCTGAATAAATTATGCAACCAAAGTCAGGGAGAGGTACTCTTCTTGTTTACACACAGTATTTCCAGAAGCACTCAGAAAGATTCCCACGTTTCTTGTACTGTTTCCTGTCCTTGGTCAAGAAGCGGCCCAGCAAAGCAAACCGAGGATGATTCCCATAGAAAGTCTGAAGTCAAGCAGCATTAGAGAGGTTACTGTTGGATATTAAATGTCCCCAGTGGGAAAGTTCACTGCCCCCACTATTTACCCAGCCCTGTGTTCTGACTGGGGCAAAGAGAGGTGGCTGCTCAGTCTGCCCTCTGATTTAGATACACTAAAACTAGTCCCTGTCTTCTGCCTTTCTATTTAATTCAGCAGACAAGTGAACAGGAATTATGTTCTCCATTTGCCTAATGGTTCATAACAAATCTGGTAATGCTGTGTAGCCTACGTTGTAGTAGGGGAAAAAAATTATATGGGGCTAATACTGGTTAACATGCTGTCCTGGCCTGGTGAAGCTGGAAATTGGCCTTTATTCAGAAAGCTGTTTCTCGGGGGGGGGGGGGGGGGAAGGAGAGGGGGGGCAGGGTGGAGTTTAGAACTAAATGCTCTGGATTACTTGCGCACTCCTTGTTTCTTATAAATTTTTTTTTTCTTCCCTGCTTTATCTAACTGCTGTGTGATTCCAGCTTCAAGAACACTGCGGCATACTTGAGTCTATACCATTTATGAAGTCTGTGGATCTTAAATGATCTCTCAGTAATATTTCGGTGTAGTTTACAATGTGGAGTCTTATTTTTCTTGTTTCAGTAGCAGATGGTCATTTACTTACCTCTTTGATATTTCTCCTTGGATTGTAGCTGCTGGGGCTAAGACCTGGTAGAGGGGAGACATAATGAAGTGTTTAACCATTTAGAAATCATGAACCTACATAAGCCATTCTTGTGTAACATAATGCTATAGCCAGCAGAGAAGTCTTGAACTGGCACGATCAGAGGACCAGACAGAAAACCCTTTTGCTGCAGTATGGCCAGTTCTTCTTGTGGCACACAGTTGCAGCAGGATCTGGGACTCTGAAGTTGCAACCTATACTGACTTCTTCAGCAGGCATATGTCAGGTCTGTTGCTCCCCAAACCATCTATTGCTATTGATTCTGCACTTGCCGCAAGCATTGACGTTTTTTTAAAGAGACTGTACTATTTTGTTTTGTCTGCTTGTTCCTTCTAGGCCAATCTTTACCTTGCCCCACTTTTGCTGTATGAGGTTTTGCTAAACTCATTTGGAGACTTTTCCAGCTAGTATTGAGCTGCAAGCATGGCTGCTCAGCAGGTTTCCCCCAAGGCTCCAGTTAACTAAATAACAGCTATCTGTTGCCTGCATATAGTGTTGTATTTCAGTAAATACCGAAGAGTCAGGGCACAAGTGTGGAAGCTGGACATGCAAACCATGGGCACTCTCCCATAATCTGCTGTGGTAAATCCTCACCTGCTGCTTTGTCTTCAGTCAGTGTACCCAAGAGCTCTGGCAGAAATTGAAGCAGGGAAGTGCTTCCTAGGCTGCCTAACTGCTCCAGATTTAAGCTTGAATCTTCATCAACTGCAAATGGAAGACCACAGAAACAGGCATATGGTAAAGAGTCTTTTGCTTTGAATTCCTGTTTTAATCTATCTCAGGTGATTTCTGATCAGGTCTGTTGGCCTCACTTGTTGAAGATTATCATGAACTCACTGATCATCCATCCTCATTTAATTAATATAATAAGGGATAGTTTGGGGTTTTTTTCCTTCCAAAGCTGAGAAAAGATATCTTCCTGATGTTAATCTTGGATCTCATTCTTCTGGCAGATCTTTCTTTAAAAAAGTTTTTTGACCCACAGAAGCCCTTCCATTACTTGGGGAATTCAACCTTAATCCTTCTGGTACCCAGCAGTAGACAACCCAGACTTGTGTATATATATATTTTTATATATTTTTTTAGTCCATTTCTTTATCAGCTAGTTAATATACTGCAGCTTTTCTGTGAAGTTTGGCAGCTATGCTTCCCAGTGCATTTCAGCCGTCTCTCTCATTTGATGTGTGTACCAGTACAGATATTTCTACTTTTTCTGAAGCAGCATGTTGCTGATACCTGATGGAATTCATTTGTATGTGCACTGAGAATTTAGAATTCTGTAAATAGCCTGTGCCCCAAGGCCAACAGGAGTCCTTAGTGGTGTTATACTTGAAGAAAATAGGACTTCTGTAATCTGAGCAGTAAACTTCATCTTTGCTAATGTATAGTAGACCTTTAAAATTCTGGGCAATGAAAGTGTACTATTATCAAACTCTAGTTGTATAGACAGATATCATTTTGTAGTTGCATTTTTAGATGATACTATGGAGTTTTAATTGCTTTTATCTGCAGGGATGGGTGAGACCATATAGCTCCTCAGTACGGAATATAGAAGAAAATAAACTGCTGAAAATAGTCCCTCAACATTTAAAAAACTAGGACCAAGATCAAGAACTTGAAGACCTTGGTCATCCACGTTGTTAGTTTGTTTACTGTATGAAAGGACAATTGCAAAGGACAGTGGGAATTTCAGTGTAAGACTCTGAATAAGAATACTGTGACTTTCCTGTGCTATGTGGAGACAATTCATATCTCTAGCCTTCCATTATTTTTTAATTTAGAGCTGTGTTAGCAGGTAAATTTGCTTTGAGATTTAAAAAAAAAAAAAAAGAAAACAACCACACAACAAAAATAACCCTCTGTAATACTGAGTTCTACTTCTATCTTACCCAGCCTAAAGACTCTTTACATTAGCAAGGAAGATTTAATAAGCCTAATGGATGTCTTCAAACAAATGCATTAAGAGCCAGCTTGTTCACCCTGCAATGTGACAGATGTTATCTATACTGAGTCACGGTTGTCTAAATGCAAGTTACATAGTAGAAGGCTCGAGAAGATGCTGGCTTAGTGAGTCCAAGGTTTTCAAAGCAAACTAGGGACTACTGATAACTATAAACCAGCACAATGGCTGTTGCACCTGCAAAGCAGGTAAGAACATCCACTTTTTAATAGTCAGCTTTATGCAATAACTTTGTGTTTGATTTGCCTGTTCTTTCAGAACTCATTTCAGAAACTTTTCCAGAGCAGGTCACGTCTGATGACTGTAATCTTCCAAACTCTGTGGAGCATTTTTACTAAGCCATTTCAGTCTTGACTTACAGTATAACCTCAAACTTTGAGGACAGCTTTTTCAAGCAACTATTTATTCTTTCATTGGATTGCGTGGAATCTGCGTTAGTGCAAACAAATAGCATGCTCAATACATTACTGGTTTTGTAGTGCAAGACAAACTTGCCTGTTCTTGATCTCAGTAGGACTGTGTTAATCTTTGCAGTAGGTTTTTCCCTTTTTAAATACAACTCAGTTAAACATAGCTCATTTTAAAGTACAGCTGTCGTAGTTTGTTTAAATTACCCAGTGCCTACTCATGCTGCTTCAAAGACAGATGCTGTATATGCTAGCTTGCATTCAGTGCTAGAAGGCTCGGATACCTTTGTCTCCTGCATCTCAAAGCAGCAGGAAAAAATATTTAGGGCACCCAATCTTCCCAGTTTACAAGACTAGCAGCCACTGATGATGTACTTCAGCTGCCAGTGTTCTAAAGACATTCCTGCTTTTTCCACAGCTGATCAGCACAGACAAAGGCCCCTCGGAAAGCATACCTGCTTCTCTTCTGTTTTTACTGCTCCAGCCTCTGCTTTATGACCATTAAAATCAAAAGACTCTTACCTGGGAGTTGATAAGACATCTCACTGGTGTTGATGATGGGGAGAGACGAGAGAGGACAGGAGAAGCTGATAATAATGAGACAGCAGAATACCAGTTTATGCATTGTTGCTGTGTTGAATATATTTTGTCTTTGTCTACCCCTGTAACTCAGAACTCCTGTCTGTTGCCTCTGCTTCCAGTTTCACCCATTATATAGCTGCTCATGACCTCATAAATATCATCATGTTCTCTCCCCCTTAAAAAAAAAAAAAAAAATCCAATGAATTTATTGCCCATTGATTCTAAATGGAAACCACTTTGCATTGATGTAATTTTTCAAGGTAACAGTTCATAGACAATAAATTTACTGTCTTATAGCTTGGTGTACAAAATGGATATTATATCAAACCAAGCACAGTAAAGTTTATAAATCTGGCATTAAAAAAAAGTAACTTCCAGTTATAAATCATGAGATAACAAAAGGGTCAGACGTTGGTTGAAATGACCAGGGCAATAAGACAGCTGATTTATGAGCCCTAGCAGACTTGACGCAAAGCATCTGATGTGAAATGCAGGGTTTTTTTCCTTTCGTGAGATGGATGGATGTGTTGTGTTGTATTTAGGCTTCTTGTGCCAGAAAAAGTAAAAGAGAAGGGGAGTTAAAACATCGAGTTAATTTCCAAAGAGAATGTTAGGGGAGTTGTAGCATTTCACATCTATTTCTTTGAGAAGACCTCATCCAATGTTGCCCTAGAGAACTGTCTTGGCAGAGAAAGTACAGCTTCCATCTGGAGACTTGCTTGGTACATATAAACTACTTTGGCTGATATTAAACACGGGTCCCTCCCTAGACTGGGAGACCCTTTTCCATTTCACTGGTCTTCTCTTTCCCTCAGCTGGAACTAACTACTTAATTCTGTGTGTGCTAGCTGTTCTTTTTTCCTGTTTGCCTTTGCTTTTATTTAATGTGAACGCGGTAGTTGCTGTATATAATCTTTTATTTCCCTCCATCTAGCACACTTTGTCTTCTCTACTTACAATTTCATTTTTCATATCAAAGAGCATGGACTGACTGGACTGGTCCCTCATCTTTGTTCTCTCTGAAGCATCATATCTGACTGTGTAGAGCCTTGAAAATAAAAAAAAGTAAGTTTATGACAACTTTCTTTCCTTTAAGTGGTGAAAGATTATGCCTGTTCAGGTTCTTAATAAGTTGGGGCTCATTAATTTTCTTTCCTGCCTCTCTAATCAAATGTTTGTGCGGTCAAATGCTCTTCAAAATACTATGAAATCCAACTAATGTTACTAAAGTTCTTTCCCTATACTGAATTGTGTGATAATTGTAAGTTGCAAAAAGAGTGAACTTACCTGCTTCTGTTTTCCTTTATTAACATTTCCTGTTGAAAATTAATTTTTGTATTACAAATTCTGAGGCTCCTTGGACTAATTTTAAAGTAGGTACTTTGGTTATATAGGACAGATGTATTTCTGCTGCAGGTCTAATTCAAAGAGAGAATGCCCTACACGTGCATGGTTAACAGGCTGTCCAGAAAAGCTGTGGACTCTGTGAATCATAGAATGGTTGAGGTCAGAAGGCACATCTGGACATCATCTAGTCTAACCCCACCAGCTCAAAGTAGGGTCACCTAGAGCAGTTTGTCCAGGAGTGTGTCCAGTCAGGTCTGAATAGCTTCAAGGATGGAATGGGACAGAACTTCAAAACTAAGCTCTGCAAGGCTCTGAACATCCCCATGTAAGTTCAAATGCTCTGCTTTGAGTACGGAGGTGGAGAGTGGGAGATGGCAGAGAGGACCTTTTAGAGGTCCTTCCAACCGAAACTTTTCTGTCATTCTCTATGTACAGAGAGGACTAGTATTGACTTATAGAACACACGCTGCAGATGCCTGAACTACAAATCCTGTTTCTATGGATTTCTCTTTGCTGAAGTGAGTGGATATGACAAAATTTTCTCTGCAGAATTAACCTAATACATTTTATATGCCTCTTTCCCCGTGCTTCCCTATGAGAGAGATGAGTAGCTAGAGAGGAATTCTCTCTCCTCATCTGAGTCATGCAACTCTTCGTTCAAAAACTGCAGACGGTAATTAGGTCTGATTTGATGCATGATCTCACTGTTGGTGCTGGATGCTCTGTACAAATGCTTCTCCTTCAGTGAACTATCAATGACAATGGCATTATCAATATTCACTCCGAGCATCCTCCAAGGAAAGCTAATGAAGCACTCTTCACACACAACTTATGTCCTTTGCCTTCTCTCAAGGAAGACTCAGCCTCTTAGAACCATCATGAAGTGCGTCATGTGGAAGTTGGGCAACTTGCCTGCAGCTTATTGCCTTTACTCATATTTGAAATTGTCACTTAGACACTCTTTTCTCTACCAAAATGTCAAAGGCATTTTCCTTAGGGGACAATGGACACGTCATCATGAAAAGCAAAGAAGCAACTCATCCTAAACAAAGGTTTAAAACCCTGAATGCACAGGGGAGGGAAGTAAATATGAATTGCATTTTGAAAACTTGGAACTTAATTTGCACAAAACTGTTTTAATTTTTATCAAAACTGCTATTTTGTGGGAAAACTATTAAGTTCTTGTTTATGCTAATAGACTTTTTCAAGTGCTTCAGTTTTTAAAATAACAGGGCAGCAGTAGTCAAGATAAATTACTGAGCAAACTGAATAGTAGGTATGTTACCCATCATAAAAGATTATCTTTATCAGAAGAAACAACTATTCTTGGTTTAAAATGATGGTTTGTGAAGAATAAGTTGCTAATGAAGTCAAGAAAACTTTAAAAAAAAAATAATTAAAAAAAAAGGACAACAAAACCAACCAAAAACACCCCCCAAAATTATCTGCCTTCTGAGTAAAATATTAAGGATCTGCTCTATTATGCAAAAATTCTTCCCCCTGTTTTAAAGTGCTTTATGATAAGTAAGCATGAGTTGTTGTTTTAGTCAAGTATTGTGACATTTGTCAAAAGCAGGAATTTCAGAGGTGATGTGATTTAGCAGTAGCACTTCTGAGGGACTTTTTCCTAGGATATACCTTTTGGTGTAACTTTTTGGCTGAATTTAGTTTTCATGAAGAGAGGCATGCAGTAGAATGTTTTTGTATTGACATTGTAATTGCAGATGAGCTGCTTATTATATAAATGTCCAGCTCTTCCTTGAATTTTACTAGAATTTTTAACTTAACATCTTGTTTCAATGGGTTGTACACATTGGCTGGTGTGAGAGAAAAATATTTGTAGTGTTATTAACTTCCCTGCTAGGGTCTAGTATATCATTTAGGGGTTTGGGGGTTTTTGCTTTGCTGTCACTGCTGGTTTAGCAGATGCCTGCCCTCATTAACACCTAGGAAGTTAACTTTAACTTAAAATTTCTCATTTTAGCTAATTATTCAGCCTTGTAACACAATTATTAGATCTATTTTGTATACTGAAAGAGCTGCCTTGTGAGATCTTATGTGCAATAAGGTTTTTTTTCCTGCCACTAGCTTGCATTGCCTTATGTATACCCTGCATTTTAGAGCATATTGAAAATAGCCTACTGGGGTACTCAGCAGATCAAAGGGAAAAACTGACCATAACTGGGGCATTTGCTGTTAACTTCCTTTTTTGAAGATGCTTTTTCTGCCCGCTGTGTGAGAATTGTAATGTAGTGCATATGGTGTCTGTTCTGTATAACCAAATAGCACTACATGATGTGTTTGGGTGCTCACAGTAGTATTTCTGTCTTCTTAATTTCTCTCAAAAAGATGTAAGATCTCTGAGAGGTTCTGACCCAAGTTTTCTTGTTCTGTGGTGAACTGAAGGTGCATAGGTGATTATGTGCGTTTAACTGAATGCATACCTCTGTGTAAATGAAGATGACAGGTCCATAGGTCTCTCTGAAGGTATTTTATTTTGCTACAGAATTGGCAAGTGGTTTAAAAATTCTCTAGTACAGGATCACAGCTGCCAAAACATTGCTGGTTTGTAGTATAGTTTCCACCAGTTTGAGGGGAAAAAACCCTCTCGATTTTTGGCCCTGCTGGGCTGCCGCACTGTAGTCTGGGTATATTCTCTAAGTGAAGCTTGACAAATGGGTCCTTGATTCCCCTGTCCTCTCAGCTCGACAGAATTAACAAACTGAAGCTTCACAGTTCACACTGTTTGACATGAAGGAAAGTAAGTCTGGCATGACTGGAGCTTGGAAATACAGCACACTGATATCTTATGGGAATTGGATTTTGGATAATGCAGCCTCAAACAGAGGAGCAGAGACCGGATCTTGAAATAAGGTTTCTTCCACAAAAAATGTAGTGGAACTAACTATGCAATTACAGTTTATTTTTAAAACTGAAATTATGAGAGCAGACAGTATAAGGAAAGAGAGGAACGCTTCTGCAGCAAGAATGGAACTTTCTCTTTACCTTTCTCCCACTCTCCCGAGGTATCCCAAATAATCTGTCCAACCCAAATAAATTATGATCTGGACAAAAGCAGAATAAAAACTTCATTTTTCTGGTCAGCACACTGCACAGAAAGGAGTACAAAGCAGCCTTGCTGAAAAGCTGTTAGTCAGTGACTGACCATCCTTACACTCTCATTTCATCAGTCCTAGCTATAGAGCAAGCTGGAGACTTGATCTTATTTTTCTTTGGAGAGTGTATGTCTGCTTCTGCAACACTGCTGCACTTGGAACCAGTAGAAGTTTCCAACTTGAGCTTCTTGCTTGCTGAGAAGTCTGTTGTGAAGTATTTTCAAGGCAGAGTACTGGATTTTTAGAGACCTTCCAATAATCCGAAGCAGTCCAAGTCAGCTCTGATCCTAGACACAGTACACCAATCCTTCCCTGTCTGGTGTGGGAAGCATGAAGGGAGAGAACTATTGAGAAAGAATGGGGATGGGTGAATACATTTTTCTATTTGGTTTTCTCAATAGGGCTGGATTAACTTCGGGTGGCTGTATTTTTTTTACCAGCTAGCCAGCATGCCTCTGCCAGTAACAGGTACCCCGTTTTTTTCAGACTACATTTCAAAGACAAGAAGCCTTCTCGTTCTGCTCCCACTGGATTTTCCCCGAGTGGGTTGAAGGGCGTGATCACAGAATTGCTGTCCCGGAAGGTGGCGCTGAGAAACCTCCTGAAGGAGTCTGGAGCTTCCTGGGATTGGGAACCAGGGCCGCCTCTGCTGTCACAGGTGTGGGGATACACTTCGGACTTAGAAAAAAGAACTAAATTGGGGAGAAGTAACCATGTGGCATTGGGTTGGTTTGGGGTTTCTTTTTTTCCATTTTTCTATTCTGAAAAAGGGTTTATTTTTCTTCCCGTCTTGCATACATGCACCTTTCTCAGCTAAAGAACTCTCTTACCTTATTTTTGGAAGAATTATTGAGATAAGGTCAAGGGACTTTAACTATGGAGGAAGTATCCATACGATGTATTCCTTAGACACTAGATTTTCTCAAGTAGCTTCGCTGATAAGAGTCAGCATCACTGCTGGTATCGAACTGCATCAAAGCTCGGTCTGCTAAAGAGCACCACAATTATGTGGATCAAGGTAAAGCAGATAATTAGATCAGGACAGAGTCTTCACTCCTGAATGGTTCTTGCCTGAAGAGTGGTATGATCTGCTCTGCTTTCTCATTTGCTATGACCATCTTTTTCCTTCTCCTAATGCCTTTGCTGTCTTGGCATTTCTAGAAGCAGTTAAGGCTTCTTCTCATGTTAAGAAGCTTGGAAGGCCTGCCTTTGTCATCTGGCTTACCTCTCTGAAACCACAGCTAAAGCATTTTGTGCAGGATTTTGACCTTCATGAGGCTTTTGTGTAGCAGCCGCTTTGTTAGTCCTTTCTTGCACGTTGTTCCATTCCATGTATAAATTTACCTTTCTTCTCCCTTCCTGCTTGTGTTCCTGTTACTTTTCTGGCACTGTTCCTCTGTCTGCAGTGCTCTGCCGTGTCTGTCTGTTTGCTATAGGTGGAAGTGTAGGGAGAGGAAAGAAAGAAGGAACTTTTAAAGGAGAGGTTCAGGAAGGTGCTTGCAGGACTCGGTCCTTATTTTTGCCTCGGCACAGGACCATGGAGAGGGAACAGAGGGTGACACGGCGTGCTGCTGGCACCCTTGGGGCTGCAGAGACACGAGGTAGTTGCTTGTATTTATGGTGTATGACTATGAAATAATGAATATACCAAATAAAGCTTTTCTTTTTTTTTTTTTTTTTTACACTAATTGTCTTCTGTTTTGTTCAGAAAATGGAGTTCCTCAGCAAAAAGAACTATGGAGTTTAGCTTTGCTTTCTGTTCCCCTCCATCCTTGAGCCTCAAGAGATCCTGACTTCCAGTCAACCTTGATCCTGTCCCTGCTGGTCCATGTTCCCAGGTTGTCCAATAGCATCTGTAGGGACGAACTTAGCAGTGAGAAATAGTTGCCAAACTAAACATCCAGTAGTGTTGCTTTATTTGTTTTCAGGATTATTATCATGGGTGATTCCCATCAGCTATGGTCCTTTGTAACTGAAAATGTAGTGTATCATGTTGATAGGTTTTCGTCTGAAAATGTTTAAATAACTGGTAGGAACCAAATACTACTTTTTGTGTATCTTGTAATAACAGCATTATTTGGAAATCAGTTTTAATTTGGATAGGCATTGAAACAGAACCCTTGCTCATTGTAGAACTGAAGAGCATGAAGGAGTAGTCCGATGCTCTGAGAATAAGATAATAAAAACTACAGGTTGATATATATTGTGACATTGCAGGGGGTTCATATAAAATGGCTAGATCATTTTTTCTTCTACTGCCCATCACTATACTATCTCAGCACAGATCATACTATTTGTGTTGTATTATGATTTAATTAAATCATTTTTTGTCTGCCTGCCAGGGCAAAAGCATAGGCTGGAGGCCTTGAGCGTGGCATGAAGATGTGTATGTGGTCTAGGGGATGTATCAAGGGAGTAGTACTTGCTGAGATAGTTTTGGGGATTTTCTTGGAGAAAAGGAATCAAATTTTGTACCTGTGATATGTGACACATATAAATATGTGTCTATAGCAGTTTTTGCTACAAATTATGGGAACAGCCATGCTGTCAGAGGCAATTGATTTGCTACAAAACAAAGCTCACAAATGCACAAGCATTTCACTGTGGATGATTAGGTAGCGTGATCCTTTAGAAAAACAGCCAAACACAATGTAGGCTTAACAGTACCCTTCTATCTGTACATATTACAGTACAGACACACAGACCTTACTAAACATAACTGAATGATTACATTTGTTTGGTTTTGTCTATAGTACTGTATAATAAGCTGCCTTTTCCTGTAACTGAGGATCGTGTGTACATTGTATTCCTGTATATTCACAGTAGTTTTTCTGTGCTAGGGTATCTTTGGGCTTTTGCATAAGTCCTGTTGTTATGTAGAATATAAGTATATTCATAGTTTTATCAGCAGTAGATATTATATTTTTTTAACAGTAGTGCAGTCTTTCTGAGGCTTAGTTTAGTTTGTAGTAAGACATAATCAAGCTAATTCTGCTGCAGAGCTAGGTGACTGCTGCATACTATGACACTTTCACTCTAGTTCTGTTCTTAAACTTAGACCATTCACTATTTTTTAAGTAGATTATTGAGGGTTTTTCCATACAAATTATTGTCCTGGAGCCTTCCCACACAGACAGCTATACAGCTGAGGATTTAAAGAAATGAACTTCAGTTTTAATATTTCTGTCTCCTAAGGCTTCAGGTGTAACTTTTAAAAAGATGATACTACTAATGGCAAAAAGGGAAGCAGAAGTACCCTGCTTAGTAGTCTGAGTAATGGGGTGGACAGGCCAGGGTGTTGTCTTGCACTTTTTCTGGTTCCAAGTGAAGAGGTGCAGAAATATTAAAGCAGCAAATTGCAAGAGATGGATAAGAATTGTCTACCAGATTTCCCTGCTTGAGACTACTTCATACTCTGTTCATTGTGCAATGCTCTGCCTCACTAGTTTCTTGTTACAAACCGTTTTATTGGGAACTTATTATGATCTTGCTATCTTTGAAGATGGTGCCCTCTTTCATTATCTGAAAGACCAAGAGGATAAGGGCTTGCATCTACAGTGGGGATGGGACAAAGGCAATTTTGTCAGAGGTGTCCTTATGCTTTTTTTTTTCTTTTTCTGTCCAGATATCCCATTTGGTGTACACATGTTCTTCCTGTTTTTTACCACAGAGGCTTAGGGTCACTTATCACTCCAATATCCACAACTGATATTAAGGGACAAATTTCAGGTAGTTCTGTAGAAGTTCAGTATGTGGGCAGGAGTCACTGATTAATTAAAGAGGTATCCTAATAAACATTGGCACTTAAGTGTCCTACTTAGCGTAGGCAGTAAATGAATGTCTCACAAAAGCAGACTTAAATTTTTTACTTTACTTTCCAAGTGTATAATCCCTTTAATCCTTCACTACTCAGAGATGGGGTTTTTTTTGTTAATTAAATGGAATCTCTGCAGGCTCAGTGATTCACATTTCAGGACAAATATGTGTACTTAACAGGGGAAAAGTTGGCATAGGTCTCACTGGGCATCTTGAGGTTTAAAGCAGTTCTTTCAAGGTTATTTTGTAAATGAATCCATGTTTTTTGGCAGTCAGCCATGCAGAATCTTCCCTTCACTGTTTAAGAGATGGATTCCAGTTTATCAAGTAATTCCCACTAGAAGTGTTAACTGATTTTTCTCTGTGTTGACTGACATTCTGACTGATCTTGACTAGAGTGGAAATTTGTCCCTGGGGATGGGAATGATCAACAGGAGTAGAAATTAACAAAAGTGAAGGAAGCAGATACCAGATCTTTGTCTTCTGATTTGGCAAGTTGAATGTTTCTTGCTACACTGGAACGAAATAACAGGAGCAAAATCCTCTTTCCTGCAAGAACTCCCAAGGCACATTTATGATATAAGGGAGTTCTGAAGAGCAGTCACTATTTAGCCTGTTATTTTTATTCCTTTGCTACGTATGCAATTTTTATGAGGAAAGCTTGTAATAGACAAGACCAACTGGTTAGTTCTGAGCAGAGTCTGCAAGAGAGATATGGAAATAAGAAAAATCCACTTGTGCATGGAAGTGTATGGTCTTGATGCTTAGAGTGTGGGATTATGACCTGTATCACAAGGAAAGGACATATATCTGATGTGCTCATTCTAGCACAGTCCTGTCTTTTCTCTTTATGGTCTTGCTACCAGCTTGTACCAGCTCCTTTCTTCTAATGTGCAGAAGAACCCTCTGATTAGAAAGAACCCTCGTATAGTAGGAGGTGATGGATATGTAAGACCAGAAGAGGAAATGCTGGAGATCTTTGCAAAAAGCAACACTCAAACTAGCTTTTAGATGTCCTTTGTGTTCCTGATCTCATTCCATCCATTTCTCCACTAGTCCTTGTGACAATCCTCCTTCTTTAAGCTGGAGAGGGCGATAGGGAGGTATTTCTGGCTGTTTGTAACTGCTCAGCTGTATTTTTGGCCTTTTCAGATGAGGAAATGAGTTGCTTTATAAAGCCTAGAGCATGCATATAGTATCCCATCCCAGCACCTGTGTAACTTTTCTAAAAATCCTCTACAAGACAAGTAGGAATTATGCCTAGAAGTAATCCACTGGCAACCACCATCTGTGGAAATAGAATAGTATGGGAAGCCTCCAAAGTTGCCTTCATTTACTACTCATTTCTGCCACCATACTAATGTTTTATTTACATGATAATCTCTTCCTGTCTCATTAGGAATGACTGGAAGAAGGTGCAGAAACAGTTATGTAAGGTAGGATAATTAGTACTGCCACAGCACAGTAAATCCTTTTCCTGTTCTGTAATTCCCTGAGGCATATTTAATTACTCTTGAAAAGCATGTAAATGTTGTGTATTACAGCCTCACTGTTCCATGTGAGAAGTATTCTGATCATAGCCTACCGTTTTAATGATTGCAGACATAGTGAGATGCAATGACAAGAGAATGTTACTGTCATATCCACTGGCTTCCTGAGTGCCTGTTTCAGATTTCTTTAACTCTCAAGTTAAAGAACAGTTTCTTTCACCTCTCCATCCACTTTCCACTTTTTTCCAGAATTGTGTTTGTTCTAAACCTGCTGAAATGTTTGTGTACAGGAGAAAAGTAAGCTAACATAACCTAAGATTTGGTTTAAAATGGATTTAAATGGGTCACTCAGACATTTTATTTTAGTTTTGAAATGGCTTGTTTCAGTTTGGATTATGTAAACTGAGGGCAGATTTAAGAGGTCTAGGATATACTATGATAAATCATCCTTAAATTGAAGTAGGTGTCTTTGTAGGGGTTTTACACTTGGTAAATCAAATAAAACCTGATTTATTTTGTTAATGCAAACAGGCTAGAGAAATAGGAGAGATTTTTCCTGATTTTAGTGGGGGTTCAGCTGGTGGTTTTTAAATTAAAATACAATCCAGTTTGCTTCAGAGTATTGCAGGAAGATTCTGCTGCTTTAACTGGCAGGCACCCAGGATATAGAAGGTGAAAGGAAACATAGTAGGTCATATCACAATGAACTCTTGCCAAATTGAGGTTAGAGGGAATTTCTATTTTCTTTGTAGGTGGTATTAAAAGTTCTTTACAATGAGGGCAATGACAGTATCCAACAGTCTTTTTTGTGCCAGTTCCAGGGATAGAAGGATGTTCAGCCATCTGTTCCTGATGCACAGCTAACACAAAACCTGTGGGATGGAGAACCTCCTTTGACAGGCTCCGAAGAAAGCACTGTATCGGGGAAGACTTGCTCATAGGTGAGAGAAACTGAGGTAACACTTGGTGATGGAATAAGACTTCTTATAATTTTAGTAGTGAAACTCACCTTGGCTTTTTATCACCTGTTTAAAATGCAAGCAGAGTGGTACAAGTTGTCTGGTTTAATACTATTTCCTATTTGTTAAGTCTCTTCAGAGTGGACTGCCTCCTGTGGAGGTTTTCACATCATTAGAGTTAGTATCAGAATGACCATCAGAGAAGACTATGCTTCTATCCTATGAAGAGTCTAATAGAAAGACTGAAAATAAGAAATCATAGAATCATAGAATGGTTTGGGTTGGAAGGGACCTCAAAGATCATTTAGTTACAACCCCCCTGCCATGGGCAGGGACACCTTACACTAAACCAAGTTGCTCAAAGCCCCATCTAACCTGGCCTTAAACACTTCCAGGGAGGGGACATCCACGACTTCCCTGGGCAAACCTGTTCCAGTGTCTCACTACTCTCACAGTAAGGAATTTCTTCCTAGTATCTAATCTAAATCTACCTTCTTCTAGTTTAAAGCCATTACCCCTCATCCTGTCACTACACGCCCTTTTAAAAAGTCCCTCTCCAGCTTTCTTGTAGGCCCCCTTCAGGTACTGGAAGGCCACTATAAGATCTCCCTGGAGCCTTCTCTTCTCCCGGCTGAACAACCCCAATTCCCTCAGCCTGTCTTCATAGGAGAGGTGTTCCAGCCCTCTGATCATCTTCGTGGCCCTGCTTTGGACCCGCTCCCAACAGCTCGATGTCCTTCTTATGTTGGGGGGCCCAGAACTGGATGTAGTACTCCAGGTGAGGTCTCACAAGAACAGAGTAGAGGGGGAGCATCACTTCCTTTGACCTGCTGGCCATGCTTCTTTTGATGCAGCCCAGGACACGGTTGGCCTTCTGGGCTGCAAGTGCAGATTGCCAGCTCATGTTGAGTTTTTCATCAACCGACACCCCCAAGTCCTCCTCAGAGCTGCTCTCAAGCCATTCTCCTCCCAGCCTGTACTTGTGCTTGGGACTGCCTCGACACCCAGGTGTAGGACCTTGCACTTGGCCTTGTTGAACCTCATGAAGTTGGCCTAGGCCCACCTTTCCAGCCTGTCAAGGTCCCTCTGGATGGCATTGCTTCCCTCCAGCACGTTGACCACGCCACACAGCTTGTTATCATCCACAAACTTGCTGAGGGTGCACTCAATCCCACTGTCTGTGTCACCGATAAAGATGTTAAACAGCACTGGTCCTAGTACTGATCCCTGAGGAACACCACTCATCACCAGTCTCCATGTGGACATTGAGCCGTTGACCTCAACTCTCTAGTGCAACCATCCAGGCAATTCCCTATCCACCGAGTGGTCCATGCATCAAATCCATGCTTTTGCAATTTAGTGACTAGGATGTCATGCGGGACAGTGTCGAATGCTTCGCACAAGTCCAGGCAGATGACATCGGTTGCTCTTCCCTAATCCACTGAAGTTGTAACTCCATCATAAAGGGCCACCAAATTTGTCAGGCACGATTTGCCCTTGGTGAAGCCATGTTAGTTCCCTCCAATCACCTCATCTTCATTTTCTATATGCTTTAGCAGAGCCTTCAGGAGGATCTGCTCCATGATCTTGCCAGGCACAGAGGTGAGACTGACTGGCCTATAGTTTTTCCTGGGTCTTCCTTTTTTTCCTTCTTGAAAATGGGGGTTATGGTTTGCACTTTTCCAGTCCGCAGGAACTTCACCGGACTGCCATGTCCTTATAAATGTAATGGAAAGTGGCTTGGCAACTTCATCCACAAGTTCCCTTAGGACCCTTAGATGGATCTCGTCAGGTCCCACAGACTTGTATACCTTTAGGTTCTTTAGATTGTCTCAAACCTGATCTTCACTTACAGTGGGTGGATCTTCCTTCTCCCAGTTCCTACCTTTGCCTTCTGCAACTTGGGTGGTGTGGCTAGAGCCCTTGCCAGTGAAGACTGAGGCAAAGAAGTCATTGAGTATCTCAGCTTCTCCATATCCCTCGTGACCAGGTCTCCAGTTTCCTTCCGGAGAGGGCCCACATCTTTCCTAGCTTTCCTTTTGTCACTAATGTACCTGTAGAATTTTTTCTTGTTCCCTTTTATGTCCCTGGCCAGATTTAACTCAATCTGGACTTTAGCTTTTCTAACCTGATCCCTGGCTGCTCAGACAACTTGTTTGTAATCCTCCCATATCTGCTTTTAAAACATTATATGTTTGAGTGGAGCTATTACAGTTTCAGAGTCTCTATCATCCAGAAGTATCAGGCACAGAAACACACAAGAGTGCTTGTAGAAGAGATGGAGGTGAGAGACCTTTTGCTATGAACCCTTTGCTTTCCTTAGCCGTACAACTCTCTCAAGAAATTATGAAGCCAAGACATGTGACAAATAATAGTTTTAATTACTGATGCCAGTAACTGTGCCAGGAAATGGTCCTGGTTCTGGAAGCAATAAAAAAGCAGCAGGTTCCCCTGCTTATACTTATCTTTAAAGAAGATTTGTCTCCTTTTTCCGTGCCTTCAGAACTCTGCCTGACATCACCTGGGCCTCCACATACAGTCTGGCTAAGAGGACACTTTCTGACTTCCAAGAAAAACAAATGGAAATGCAAAAAACTTGCATCTGGCCTGTTACCTCATCCTTGGCCACCTGGGCTGCTTGAGCGTCATCATGGCATTCCCAGTTCCTTTTTGCTTGCTACATAATACATTAAAAAGACTGTTGAGAAAAGAGACATTCACAGAAAACAGACACCACTTAGAGCTCAAAGAGTTAGAAGGACTGATCTGCGTTATTTCTACATGAACTCAGAAGTTTCCTCAGGTATTAAACAATCTGTATGTTCGATAAAAGCTCCCTATGAAGTCAAGATGCACGTGATCTATCAACTATTTTTCATCAGCAAAACCCACTTCTTTTCCACAGCCCTGGTTCTGAATTATGGACAGTCAGGCTTTACTCCTTGCTTCTGCCTTAATTACCAATAAAGATACATAGTGAAGTTTCTTCCCCTTCACCCTTGCTGGATGAAGGATTTTACAGTGCTCAGCATGCACACAGGAAGACTGTCTTTCTCTGTGTTAAGAAACAAATTCTGTTCAGGAAAGGTAATAGAAGCTTAATTCTGACAACAACATTTCTTTTAATCTGTTGATGATAATCTGGCTGTGCAACCTTTTTACAAAAGCTTGAGAGAACAAAACATTCAAAAAATTGCATGTGGTATCCTGAATGGTTTAGATCAGATGTGTACACCATTTTTGCTTTGTGAAACATAGTAGCTGCTTGTCAACTACCGAGCTACACATTATCTGGCTTTGACTGAAGTTTTATTAGCTGCCGTGGATTTTTTCAGAAGACAAAAGAATAACTTAAATAGGAAGTTACAGATACGTGTCTTTTTTGCAGATGCAAACATACAAATGAACTTGATAAGTCTACCTATTGCGTTTCCATAGCATGCTGCCAGAAGTGGTTCTACAGCTGTCTCTGCTGCATGCACAATGAAAAGGAGGATTTAAGTAAGTTCTTTAGAATTTCTAAATAAAAATATCTATTTGTTGTGTCCAGAATGGGAACAAACTTCTAATACATTTGTTCTATGTTATTACAGTGAAGGCAAATTACACAGCAAACAACACTGAATTATGTTCAAGGAAGTGGATTCTATGGCTATAATTTGACTTATTTATAGAAAGCCACAATTCACAGAACTTGAATATTGTATTAGTCTGAAAACTGCTAAACACTCCAGCTATCTTAGTATTTACAGCACTGCTTTTGTTATGAACTGTAATGTCCTGTTCTGGTGCTTAGCAGCAAAACAGATTAATTCACCTGTATTTATTTTCAGTTCTATGATGACCACATAAAATACAGCACTGCTGCCAAGGCATTCTGGTAGCGAGCAAGCACTGCAGTCTATAGTGTAAAGTGCCCGTCTTCCCTTTGAATTTGTACCGCAATTTATTTCACTTTTGAAAATAACTTATCTTTCAGTCTTTGGTTTCAAGGCTTCTTGGTTCTCATTTATGAACATGTCTGCTTTGTAGATATAATTGAAGTATTTCACAGAGGTAGTACAAACTTAGCCAATCTCTTCTGCTTCTGTGGCCACATGATGTGTATTGTTGTGAAAAGCAGGCATATCTGCATACGTTTGACAACAGATTCTTGTGCCAACAGTATCTGCTTTATCATCAATTCAGGCTTCTGCACTCTCAAATGACAGAAGTCACAGGTAGAATTACCCACATAATCCTTTGATCGAAAGGAAGATTTTTCTTGACATTTTATTCAGATGTATTTTCTTTCTGTGAATGAGTATTCCTTGAAACAGTCCAGAAAGCCAATTTTGATGTGAACGTGTCCCTTATTCTCGGAACTCAGTTCACACTTATTTAGAATTCTTTTTTTCTTTTTTTTTTTTTTTCCCCTCTACAGGCTTTGTTTTGATTCATGGGAATTTTAAGACAGTCCTGAAGCTTCAGTATAAAACAGCAAAATCAAACTGTCTGAAAAAGTGTTGTAAAGAGCATGTCATTGTTCAGTAAGATGTATTTCTGCTTCTGGTACAGAAAAGGAAAATAAGGGCTTTGCACTGTCTTTGGAGCATTTCAAAACATATGCAGAATACCAAAAAAATGTAGAATTCCAACTGGTATCTCTTTTTTCCAAGGAGAAAACACCAGATGTTTTGAGTTTTTATGGAGTGCGTACACCAATTCTCATACCTTATATGTGGATTAGAAACTAATGACAAGCAGAACTATTTTATCCTGTTCTAAGATATCGTCTACTGGTGCAAAGGTTGCTCTTTGATTTATAAATAGACCAGTGGCTTTTCATGTGTCCTGTTCATGTCTTTAAGTTTGTGAACTTGACATAATAGTCACTTAGTTCTCATGGTTGAAAGTACTAATAGAGAGGAGACTTGGGCTTAGGGACAAAAGAAAGTTTTATTTAAATATACTTAACTTCACACTTCAAGCTTTGGCATGACATTTATCTTCTTACATGCTGTTTTGTATTTACTTGCATACAAGTTTATAAAAATGTTTAAGTGTAGTTTAGTAAAAATAGTTGTAAACTGCAGAATGGAGAGATAGGCTGTCATTCTTTAAACATAAGAATAGTGTTCTCTAAGTTGAAATCACATAGAGGGGAAAATCACCCTTTACATGACATTGGTGCATTTTCATTCTATTTCTTGAATAGCATTTACTGAAGAAGTAAAGTATTTGGGTTTTTAAAGGTTAAAAATGATGTTGTGAATGCCATGACTCAAATATACATTTTCTTTTTTTCTCTTTAAGACCAAAGTAACAGTAATTGATCAAAGAGACAGATACAGTGTCTGATGTTAAAATCTTTCCAACCTCAGAGTTACAAAAATAGTACCAGAAATGTATCACATCTATATATACCACATCTGCAATGTACATAACATGTTTACGTCACCTAAAAGATCAAAGTTGAATGATGTAGGACTGAAGGTGGTGCAGTCCAGCTGCACAGTAACATCTATTTCTAAGATCAAGTCAACCACAGCTTTTCTCAATGTTTCCACTGCCTCTCTTAAGTCAATGAGTGTAATACAACAGCAGATGCAAACTATTATGAAACACTTTGCAGCTCTAGATTTTTATGGCTTCCTCTCATACATCTAAGAAGGTGTGCGGTGGTCAGGCCAGGTGTGTTTCTAGGGCTGACGGGATCTGAAATGAGGTCTATCTGTATTTGCACATGAAACCCAAGACTGTTGGGTTTAAGCCAAACTTTAGGAGAAGTTGCAGCTCTAGACTCAAGAGGATGGCTGGTAATGGTATAGAGACCATGAGTGTCACATGTGACTCTACTGTGTGCTACAGATCTCCTTTTTAGCATCAAATGCTTTCAGACTGCATGTAAATTGTGGCTCAGGCATAATTTATAAGAGGGACCAGAAGGCCATTCTGCCCTTCTACTACTGCTTTTAAGTGCAGTACTTCTTTCCATACATAGATCAAGTACCACTTCTTAGAAATACAACTCCAAGTCCTAGAGGAAGAAAGTCAGCAAACTGCATCTTTTTATTTATTTATTTTTATTTTTTTAAGAGATGGAAAAGATGCACTCTTTCCTCAGAGGATGGGCTATTTAGTGCTCTGAAATTCACAGATTCTGATACCCTCTCTATTTACGTAAACAGGTTCTTATTCTGTGTTCCAAAAGGAAACGTAAATGTGGTTGAACTGGACAGTCCAATTCCTAATTCACCAAAAGATCTCTGAATTCTGTGGATTTGCCACGGTCCCGATATTCACCTTGTTCTTCCTCTGGAAAGCGGCAGCTGCAAGCGTCATCCTCCTGCGTTGACTGTTCAGGTGTGGTATGCACTAAAGAAAAAGATCAAATGTTCACTTTGTTGTATTTATTCAGCCACCTTATTTCACCCTTCCTCAGTCAGAACTGCAGGAAGTTGGCAAGAAAAATTCTTCCAAATAATTCTATAATCTGGAATTATTCCTCTACAGCATGTACCTCTGATAAAACCAATTTATTATACTTTGTTTTCCCTAATGCAACAGGGGCTGCTAGTGCTCTGTTTGCCATAGGCATGAAAGGAAGATCAGCATGGAGTTGTTAGATTTTTGGAGTAATGCTATTGTCTCCTGTATTCAGAATTACACTAGAAGATCAAGCCCTTATCTCTAGGAAAGGGGAGAGGAAAAAACCCTGAAAAACAACCAAACAAAAATCCCAACTAGAAATTATGTTGGATGCAATTCCACCTCATCTTTGTGCTGAACTCTTTGAGCTTCCCCAGAGCTTATTAGCTCTCAGAGGGCAGTGCTGGATTCAGGCAACTATCTTTGAAAGATAAACTGGATTCCTGATTTCTGTCTAGTTTCAAAAAGAAAAATTGAATTGAAGAGTGTATCTATCTTACTTTTCTTGAAGACAGCATGTAGTTTCTTTTTCTGCCAGATACTGAAGCATAAGCATGAAGGTAGCAGAAACACTATGCACAACAGCCCAGCTACCGTAAGAGAAATTCTGATAACATCCATTTGGAGGTCCTTCCCTAGGAAGCAAACAACATTCTCAAAGAAGTGTTACACAGCAGAATTCTACTGCCCTTGAATTAGCTGACAACTTTGTCTCAAGTCTACAACACTGGAAATGGAGACTTGCTTTAAATGTTAAGTGAATAAGCAATATTTGAAAGTATGTCACAATTCTCTAGCCCTATAAGCAATGTTATACAATAACTCACCTGGCACAGTGATAGAAAATGGAATTGCAGGAGACATGGTAGGTAGAGCAGTGACTAAAGTGGGATTATCTGAAGCATGTTTGCAAATGACATCTTTTGCTGCAGTTCCAGGCTCCAGGACCTGGTTTGCAGTGCACCTGAAAGACATTTAAAGCAAAACAATAAAGAAAAAAAAAAAAAACGCCAAGTCCCCCTCCCCCCCTAAAAAAACCCCCCCACAACACAACAGAACCACCAAACACCCAAGCAAACAAAATCCCCTCATAAACAAACAAAAAAAAAACCCAACAAAAAAAAAGGGGGGGGGGGATCTAGTCAGGTGTAGTAACTGTAGCATTTATTTTTAGATTACTTACTTTGTCCAGTTTTTACAGGAGCCATTGAGCTGATCATTAAAAGTTCCATAGCGGCAAGTTTGGCAACCTTCAACAGACCAGGACAGGTAAATTTGTACAAGATACAAGATCAGCATTTAAAATATGTGAAACGTTATTTTTGTCTGCTTGTACAATGACTGTGATCCACATTCACAGAATTACTATTTCATAAGCTGCTCTATGTAAGGCAAGTCTTTCCCTGTGAGCTACAGACCAGTAGAGTACTCAGCTGTAGAGCCAGTTTATTTGGCACAAGCTGCTACAAGTGTCAAATCCCAGAATTCCCAGCTCAGTTTCCCGTGTGCTGGTGACAAAAGAGCTGTCACGCAAAGGGAACTGGTGCATGATTTGAGCTGTAGTAGGGCTCAGAGTTCAGCAATTTTGTTTGCTGCTGTGCTTGTTCTGTGCACTGTATATTTAGCAGCAGTAGCAGCTTTTATCGTGCGAAGACCTTACTGTCATTGTTTCTGCGCTGTGCAAGAGGCAGTGGTGTGTACGGCGCAGTGAGTGCGAGAGGCTTAAGCTGGAGGGGAAAGGCAATCTTACCACTCCTGGTGTTCTCCTGGCCCACGCCACAACTTCGGTCACAGCGGGAGCAGCCGTTGCCACTACAGCGATACCCCTCCTTGCACGTGCATTCAGCATCGCTTTTTGAGGAACACTCTTTTAAGTACCTGAATATTCCTGGAAGGTGGAAACGAGTTGTGGTTACATGTGCACCCAGGCCCACCCAGTTTGGCACAGAAAAGGCTCAAGACCTTTGCTCTTAAAAAATTAGGCTGGTGGCTTCAGCGAGAAGCCCCGTAGTCGCATTGCCTTATTTTGCCCGTGCCGTTTTCACTCGCAAGGACGTGACGAGCTAAGGCACGATCTTTCACCCCAGGGAGGTAAGTGAGCGGCCACGAGGCGCCGCCGCCGCCCGGTACCTTCGCACTTCCGGCAGAGCGTGCAGCCGCTGAGTCCCGCCGCGCTGGAGAAGGTTTCGGGCGGGCACTGCCGGCACGCCGCGCCGCGCCCGCAGTCCGCGCTCACCACGAAGGTACCTGAGGGCCGAGACAGAGAGTGGTTGCCGCGGGGCCGCGTCCGCCGCCCGGCGTCCCGGCCCGCCCCGGCCCCCACCTGCTGGGCAGTCGGCGCCGCACGGGAGGGCGGTCGCGGAACCCCGGCTCAGCGCCAGAGCCAGCACTACTGCCGGCAGGAGCGCCCGGCCCGCCCGCGCTGCCGCTCCCATGGGGTCAGTGCGTGGCGGCGCGGCCCACCGGAGTGCGCGACGGGCGGCGGACGCCGGCCCTTAGGGGCCGCCCCCCGCGGGCCTGGCTGCGTCAGCCCGGGGGCGGCGGGGAAACCCCGGCGCGGCGGGGCTTTCCGACCCCCAGGCGCGACCCCCAGCTCTGCCGGGCAACGCCTGCCGCTCTCTACTGGGGCTTCCCGGTGAGTCCCGCGCGGAATCCCCGCAGTGGCTCGGCGGTCCGGTCCGGCCTGTCCGCTCCGCGGGCAGCGGACTGCTCCCGGGCCGCGCCCCCGAAAGGTGAGGGGAAGAGTCTGGGTGGCGAGATCGGTGCGGCCCGCGGGGGCTGAGATGGGTAGACCACATGTCTGCAAACACCTCCGCCCTGTACGGAGATGCTGTGTCTGAAACCACGCCAGTACAAGGTAGATCTCACAGTGCAGGGTAACCGCGCTGCAGCCTGACGGAGCGTCCCGCGGGCGTGCAGCGCCCCCGCGCGAATCGGGCCGGGGTGACTGAGGTGGGTGGGAGGGAAACGGCGCGATGCACGCGGCCTGGCGGGTGACGCGCGCTGCCCACGAGTGGGGCAGGCGCCTACCTTGCGCTGCCGGCGCTGTCCGGCCGCGCAGCCCCGCCCCTTGCGGCTCCCCGCGGCCAATCCCCGTCGCACTTGCACGGGCGCGAGATCGGCGGCGGGCGTGCCCCGCGTGACTCGGCGGGGGCCGCGTGGGCAGACGAGAGCGGGAGGGACAACGTGGAGCAGGAGAGGAGTTTTGCAGAGCGCATTATACCCGACAGGTGAACGCACCCTTTGGTTTGTGCACGCTCGACACACAGGCAGGCAGTGAGTGCAAAGACCAGCCTGTCAGGGCTTTGGGTGAAGTCCAGTGTGGGTAGCAGACAAAACCTCCCCATGCCAGGAGCGGAATCCCCCAGCGGTCTTTCCCTGTGACTTGTTCTCCTGGTACATGACCTGGGCTTGAGCTGCTCTGCCAGAGTTCTCATGAGACCATCACCGGGGAACCAGACCACGATGCCAGTAGCTGCAAGGAGCAGTTTCACCCAACAGGGCTATCTGCAGTCCTAAAGGGCCCCTTTAACACCTCGCTCTGTCTTTCAAAATATTGAAACTTCTCATTAAAACCTGGGAAAACTTGTGTCCTTGAGCCGTGGGCATTTTTGTGTACCATGAGCCTCGGGAAACAGGGCTAGACGTTTTGGGCAGGACTTGGAGAAGAACGGTGACTTGGTTCAGCACGCTGCAGGTGTGAAGACTCCCGCAGGGAAAGCGGCAGCAGCTGGTTTTGATGTACGTACCTTGCGATTGCGCCGGTGTAGGAGCGTGATGACGTCACGGTGGTGGGCTCCGGAACGCTCTCTGCAGCTGCGTTCTGAGTGAACGTGAGAAAAACGGGGTGTTTTGCAAACGGAAGAGGACAGACGAGTATCGAGAGACGCGGCCGCGGCTGAAGCGTAGGCGATGCGCTGAGCGGGGCGGTGGGGGAGGGCGGGTTGCAGGTCGAGGGTGCTGGGCCGGCGCCGGCGGCAGGAAGGCGGGGCCGGCCCGGGCGGGGGCGGGGCCGCCCAGAGTCGCCCGCTCTTCGGCCGAGGTGAGTCGCCGACTCCGTTCTAGCTGCCCGTGCGGGCTGCGTCGCGTCCTGGCTCGGCGGATCTGGCCGGAGGAGCCCCGCCAGAGGGTGGGGGGCTGGCGGCCGGCCGGGGCGGGCCGCCTCTTGCGGAGGGCGTGGGTTTCGGTGGGCCGCGGTGGACGTGCGTGGGCCTTACAGGCCTGCCGGGATTGCGCCGCCTCAGCAGTCGCCGCGGTGGCTCTGAGGGGCGGGAAGGCCGCTTGCTCGTCTCCCGGGGACCGAGCCTCCCCGCTCCTGTGCAGCGTGCGGTTGCGGACTCTGCAGCCTCGTTCTGTGCCGCTGTTCGTGGTCTTCTGAAATCCTTGGTGCCTCGAATGGCGCTATGTCCTAAAATAAACACACGCCTATGTAGCTGTGTGACCTTTCATCCGGACTGGCTGAGCTCACGGCCCTTAAAACTTCCCTTGCCTCTGGTAGCTAGCTGTTTGGTCGGGGCATTGAAGGGTGGGATTTTTTTTTTAAAGCCAGCGTTCTCAGAATTTCTGTTTCCATGATCTGCCAGAAGTCACCATCTCAAGATATGTGCATGTACTCACGTAGGGGAATATGTTTAGCTTAAACGTTAGGTAGCCTGTGCATATGCTGACACTGAGAAGCATACGGAAGACTTGCGTTTACTATGTGTAGATAGCTTGTTAAATGAAATGCTTGTTCTAGCTGTATAACTTGTTTTTGTCTTCTTGGAAAACAGTCTTGCCCTGGTAGCTTTTACAGTGTGACAGCTATTTACATACACACCCATATATAGATCAGAAATAGTGCTCAAGAATTTGTGTGTTACAATAAATGTTGAAGGACAGTAGGGAGAGACTGCATTTTGCTAGATTAGGAGAAAGAGGAAAAACTTTAAGGATCAGGTGCCTGTTTGCATCTAAAGAAATAATGAAAGCGAGGTATACAAGGTATGATCGAGTATTTTTCTACAATAAGAAGCAAATGCCTTATTTCTGCATTGTGGCTATGCAGGTAGTTCATTGATAGTCAAATTCATACCAAAAATAATTTTGCGGAATCAAGGTGTGCCTTCCAGACAAATTATTAAGAAGCTCCAGGTTATCATGAAGTTATTGATTAGACCTATGATTTGAGTGTACTTGTTCAGTTGGCCTTGCGTTTGACAGTACATAAAGCTGCCCTAAAAGTAGGATTTGACACAGTGAATTAGTCTGCTTGGGCTGGTTCTGCATGCTGCAGGATGTTCTAGAGTATATCACTACATTCTAGAAATAGTGTCGTTCTAAGTGAGGGTAACAGTAGGGAGCAAACCTGAAATTAGATGAAATTGAAGCAGGATGAGGAGATGATTTTCTTTCATGGAGGCAACTAAACATGGATCTCATTTCATGAAGAGCTCCCAGGTGTTACATGCATTTCTGGGTGAAAAGTCACTACACAGGAAAAAAATCCCTGTCTCATAGAGTGGATGACCTGTGAAATGCCTTTTTGCACCACAGATGCTTTCACAGACTTCTGTCAGACCAGTATGAGTTAGTGTGTATTTTACATGATGTAGTTCACGTTACTTTAAGTTAACCTTCAAATGGAAATTTCGCCTTTCACCTCAATGTGAGTTTAGAAGCTGAAAAGAAAATAAGTCTTAAGCCTAGTTTGTTCCATTAGCTAAATTCTGTGGTCTGCTCCCCCATCACACATGTGCACGCACGTTTCTCCCCCACAAAATTGTGAAATACCCAGAAAATCTATTGCTCAGGTTTTGCAGGGGCACAGGTCGAGTCATTATAAGTTACAGGAAACTTCATGAAGCATTCTTTGTGGAAACTTAATACCAGACATGAGGTCAAAGCTCATGCAAGCCCTTTTTATAAATGCTGACCTGGGTAGGAGTCAGTGGTCTGGGTATGAGTGAGGGTGTGCAAATTGAAAACAACTCTGCCACCCACCTTGAACCTCTCTCTCTGGCAGACTAAAGTCATGTAAAGTCTTGATTAGGCCAAGCTGCTTCCTGTTCTGGTGTTGCTGTGCCTCCCGCTGCATAAATGTCTTAATCTCTTAATATCATAATGCATTATTTGTAAAAAGCTCTGTAGTTAAATGGGATTGCTATGAATATTAATTGAAGCTAGTGAACCATTTTGAGGTGGCTTAAATGACAGATAATGCAAAAATGCAAATTACTTACTGTTAAATTTCACTGTTAGGAAGGATTTGTAGTAGGGGATTTGCCTTCTGTCTACATTGTCTCTTTCTACCCCCTCAGCCCCAACCTTCACAACCATCTTACCTAATAGCAGCCCCCCAAGATATGGCCTCGAAGCGAGCACTGGTGATTCTAGCAAAAGGGGCAGAGGAAATGGAAACTGTAATCCCCACTGATGTTATGAGAAGAGCTGGGGTGAGTATGCAGACAATGAAAAATCTTTTTGATAGTGCTTGGTTAATGGAAAATCTTTGCCTCGAGTTGATGTTCGTTGCTAGGAGTTCAAGGTGTAGTCTGTTTTATGAGGTGAAAATTTACCTGTGCCTTCTTACTGGTTAGCAGATATTTGTGCCATGCCCCAAATAAGCATGCATGACAACTGACATTTGTGCACAAGATAAACTTTTAAAATATGAGCCTAATGTAGACTAGAGCAGATGTTTCAAGTAAATCTTACCCTGTCAGAAAACATGGCTACTCCCATGCATAGTAATGGAAGTACTTTTCTTTGTAGGGGTCTGAACAGCTTAGTACATTACAGCTCGTGACATTGTGTAGCTTTTATTGAGCTACTTTTAAAATTCTCTTACTAACTAGAATTCTGTCTGGTGGGATTCTTACGCTGTTTGTTACTTTTGCAACTGTAGAGGTACACAGTGTTATCATCTGATTAGACAGGAAAATAAGATTTAAAATAAATACACCAACTTCACAAGTATTGAAATAAGTAAAATAAAAATTACCTTCTCCCACGACTTTTGTCATTCCGTTAATGTACTCCCTATTTTGGCTGCTATAAGAAGCACAAGCTTGTCTGCTTATGTAGTGCATATGAGCTGTGCCATGCACATCTATGATACTATGACCAGGCATCTGAAAGTCAGGGAGAAAATTGAACAGGCCATAAGTGTGTTTGAGAATGGCTTGAGTCTGCAGAGAGACTTTATTTCATTATGTGATCTACTTCGACTGGCTGTCCTGGGTTATATTGTTTTGTTTAAAACCCATGGGATTAGATATTCTCTAAACATCCTGTTTGAAAAGCTGAACTATTAGAGGTATTCGTTCGTCTCTAGGTGAATATCATTACTTACCTTGTGTGTTTGGGCTTAATCATGGTTTGGGGAAGCTTAAGTGTTGCCCTGTTCTTGACAGCTTTCAGTAGTGCTTTGCTCATTCTGTGTACTGCTTAAGAACTAACATAAGAAAAATGCCCTAAATTCTTGAATTGTAATGATACATGTATTCTTCTGTTAGATCAAGGTGACTGTTGCAGGCCTAACAGGAAAAGAACCAGTGCAGTGCAGTCGAGATGTCTTCATTTGTCCTGATGCCAGTCTTGAAGATGCCAGAAAAGAGGTTGGTCATCACCCTGATCTGATATAATGTCCATCACAGCCTTTCTCGTAGTTTCAGAGGTGATTTTGGAGAGCTTGTGCATTGCCTTTAGAAATATGTTGCCTGTTATGTTAGCTATATGGGGTAGTGAATCACTGCACATCCTGCAGTGCTTGTCTTTAATGTTGTCCTGCTTCATAGCATGCTAGCTAATCAGACAGATTTCTTAATTCTGCACGGGTATTTGTTTTTGCAGAGCATCAAACAGCTTTATTTTGCATATTAGTCAGCCCAACAAAATACTGTTATTTGGAACTACTAAAAAGTTCTGATGGGAAGCTAAACAATGCTATAGTTAGACCTGTACAGTAATGGTGGAGCAAAACCACTGGTCCTTATGATGCAAGAGCTGCCATTTGCTTGCTGAAGCTCTTCAATGCACTAGGCTTAAAAGTTAGTTCTGTGACAGACTTTAGCGATAATAGGCTCTTCATCAAACAGTATTTTGTTCCACAGTTGGAACTGGTTCTCTGATCGTAAAGTGTTGTTCAGTGGAAGAAAAGGTACCTCCCTTTGCATCTCACTTAACTCAGCTGTAATGGCCTTAAAACAATCTAATGTATGTAGCAGCCTCTGTTCAACAGAACAGTTTTATCTTCTGTTTGTTTAGGGGCCTTACGATGTTGTAGTCCTGCCTGGAGGTAACCTTGGAGCTCAAAACTTGTCAGAGGTAAAGTTCTGGTATCTTAATGATAGATGGGCATCCTCATGAGTAAGGGGTGGTCTACACTTGCTTAGTAATCCTGCAAATTCAGTTCAGCATCTGAAAATACTGATTCATTCAGAAGAGAAAACTAATTGTTAATTGTCTTAAGCCTTCTTGTGAATATATAGGTGGGTTAATTGGGTAAATTCTTGGACTTGAGTGCCTAGTTAAGCAGAATAAAAAAATGGAAGGGTGCTCTGTATTGTGGGAAGATCTCTGTTCATCATATGAAGATGAAACAGTTGCAAATGAAGATTTAATTCCATGAAATATAAAACAGGCCGAACCCACAGGAGTTTTTTCCTTTGCTCAAGAATTCTGTCTCTGGTACAAAACTGTTGTAGTGGTGGTATAAATACTTTGGAGAAGGCAAGCGGACAAACAGGTCGATCTATCAGATAGAATTTAGATGGTATCACACAGTTTGTAAGCCCTGGAATATGAGACAAATATCCTGTATAAATCTTCTTAAGAATCATAGAGATTGTCTGGAGGTATCTCATGAGCACTCTTTCCTATTTGTCTTGTGAAGTTTTTGAACAAAAACTTTCTATGGCCACAGAGTAACCAGCTTTTATGTGGGCCAAGTACTTCTTTACAGTTCCTTCTGACTTCCTGGCTCTTTCCTTTGGGGGCATGTATTTATTGGTTTCAGTTTTTCTCCTTAGTGTTTTCATTGGCCTCTGTCCTGAGGCAGGATGGAGAGTTGTCAGTTTTCTTTGTAAAATTTGGTTATGAATTTGCAGTGAAAAATATTTCAACCATGTTTCAAATAATCAACCCCAAACAATGACTTGTGATACGGTTTCTTCCTACAGTCTCCTGCTGTGAAAGACATTTTGAAGGACCAGGAAAGCAGAAAAGGCCTGATTGCTGCTATATGTGCAGGTGGGTTAATGAGACGTCTTGCTTTGTAGAGCATTTGGATGTTCTGAAGGGGCATGCAGACAGTTTCCTCTCTTAGAAATCTGTATACCTGTAATTTATTAGCAGGGATTTGTACTGTACATGCACCCATTAGCATTTGAATCTTTTTGCAAATTTCATAGCAGAGGAATCTAAAATATTGTGAACAGTTACCCTGCAAGGTCTGCTTGGTACCCAGTTCTTTCCAATCAATTGTGTTACTGTCTTTAAAATAAAAAGTGAAAGGTAGTGGGCGAGGATTTTTTACAAAATATTTGCTTATTCTGGTGATCTCTCTGCAAGGACACAGTGCTGACAGAACAACATTGCTATAAATTTATCTCACATCTCCTCTCTTGCCCTTTAGCTTCAGAAGGAAGGCTGTAGATATAGAATTACAGGCTCACCCTTACTCATCTGAGTGGTAGCAAATGATGGAATTACTCTGAGGAGAGGGTTGTCTGCTTACATATTCTGCACAGCTAGGCATCCAGTTCATTCCTTTGTAAGATTCATATGTAAAAATGCAAGATGAACGACTGCCAATACTCCAACAGAACTGAGAGGCTGGCCTAGGTACCCATTGCTGAGACTGAGTGGCAACAAGGGTGTAAAAGACAGTCTAACAGAGTGTGTTTGTGGAGTGTATTTTTACTTTTGTTTTCTCGTACATTGCTGGGATTATTTTGCGTTCATTCTTCAGTTAGGTGATACGCATACAGAGTTGTGAACATTCTTGAACTTGGCAGTGGTGGTCTTCTTTATTTGTATCTCTTGCAGAACAATCGCAAATTCATGGATGCCCAATAAAGGCCTTTGCTTGTAATCATGACGGTTCATTTATTTAAGTATAATGCTTCTTAGAGCTGATTCCAACTGAACGCAAAGAAGGTTATTTCCTGGACTTTATCTGAAATGAATCAAATGTACAGAAATGAAACTCACAGTAGGAAAATCCTGCCTTTATTTTGGAATTCCCATAAGGATTTTCTGTCAGATGACCTAAGACTTCTTGACTCAAACTGCTTCCTCAATTCAGGCCAAGCAGGAAGTATGAAAAGAAAACAAAAAGACTGTTAAAACCAAAAACTTAGCAGTTAGGCCATGATCTGTCCAAAATACTGCTTGGCACACAATTGCAACATGTAAAGGCTTACTCAAATGAAATTTTTTCTGTTAGGTCTCTAAATTCAAGGCTTACCAAGTTGGTAAAGTAATTTTACCTCGTTAACATTTAGATTGAAATGCAGACTTTTGGTTACTTAGTTTCAAGCAGTTTTAAATAAAATGCATCATCTAGAAGTCATTAGCTAGAAAGACAGCTGTGTGAACTGGGTGTTCTCTAAATCTTCCATTTTCTTCATCCGTTTCTCTGCCCAGGGCATTTTGTCTAATAGAATGGGAGAGATTATACAATTGTGTTCTTTCTGAGGCTTTTTGCTTCAGAGATAGGGCTGGCATCAGTTTTATAAGAAGTACTCTGTCCACAGTGAGCTTGTGCTCACTTGAGGGCCTAGTGCCTGAACCTGTATTCTTAAAAGTGTTTGTAGCAGAAAACAGTTATTCAGTGGTGCAACTCTGTGTCGTTACAGGTCCTACTGCCCTTCTGGCACATGGGATAGGGTTTGGAAGCAAAGTCACAACACATCCTTTGGCCAAAGATAAAATGATGAATGGAGGTATGTAATGACTTTTGTAAGTTTCTCTCTAAACCCTTGAATGGAGGTATGTAATGACTTTTGTAAGTTTCTCTCTAAGCCCTTCTCAGAATTATTTTTTTTTTTAGCTGAACCTTTCATTTAGAGAAAGGAAAATAGCTTTTGTATCTTATTTTGTGTCTCTAAATTTCCTTATTGCTTTCCTGAACATAATCAAAATTCAACTGAGTATGTTAAGACTGTATTTCTAAGTCTGTTTAACCTGAAAATACAGGACTGTGTTAACATTCTCGTCCTTGGAGAAAATATGCTGTTGCTGCTGTGATGCTAGGAGCACTTTTTCCTTTACCCTATTGAGGCTGAGCCATCTCTTGCCCTTTTGGTTCTTTGCCTCAGTAGTCCCAACAACAAACCCCAGCAGCACCTTTCCTGCTCTCCCACAAATAGTGCTTTGGTGCTGTGAGCAGCTGATGGGTCCACACTTCTTATACCTAAAGGAAGTGGTGGTGAAGCACTATTAAGAAGTCATTCTGTGAACATTAATGAGTCTGAAGGTGAGCAGGAGATGACAGGGTTCCTCTAGTTTCCTTTGCATGCATTTCAAAAAAAGAAAGTTGTGAACAGCTACATGAAAACAGTCTGACTTCCAAAAGTAACCTCATGGGAACTGACAGGCATGACAAGCACTTCTTGATGAGCTTGTGGAGTCAGAGGTGCATTCCCATTCCATGCGAATAAGCTGCCAGAGCTCTCTGTGGGCCCTTTTTTTCCCCCAAGGACTGCAGGCAGTGATGAGCTGCTTGGTTCTAGAGGGGCAGGGGTACAGAGCCCAAGGCGGGCTGCGTCCACACAGGTGGCTGAGGTGCCTTCTGCAGAGCATGACACTGTTGTCGGGGAGCCTGGTGCTCCTCAGCTGCTGTAGCCTACAGGCAGCGGGCGGCAGTGCCCTGCGACAGACAGATCTGTGTTCTGTGGCAGCTGTTGGCACTGTGCTGGAGACTGACCCTCTGTCTATTGTGTGTCCCCCCCCAAGCACACTACTGCTACTCTGAGAGCCGTGTGGAGAAAGATGGGAACATCCTCACCAGCCGTGGCCCTGGTACCAGCTTTGAATTTGGGTTGGCCATTGTTGAAACACTGATGGGGAAGGAAGTGGCCGAGCAGGTGAAGGCACCCCTAATACTGAAAGAGTGAAATCCTGGCGTGGGACAGGGAGTAGGACAATTTCAGATGGAGAGTCTTGTCCTTTGTAGAATAACTGTAAGATGCACTGTTGTAAATACAATTGCGGGTGAAATTAGCAACTCTACTTACCTAACCTGGGATACCTTAACAAACCAATGGTCTTTATTTCTGGAAAAAGATCCTGTTAGCAAAAAGCTTCATCACGAAAAAGCAGCCAGCATCTGATAATCTTAGTTAGCTCTTGGATGGCATTTAAAAATCACATGTGAAAATGTTTGCTGAGTAAATAAAAATGAAGTGACCCTACTTGTGTGTTGTTTCTTTGTGTGTTTTCTCCCAACCCATACCTATGAAACCTTTTTACCACTATGGCTAGCAATGTACTATTCAAAACAACTTCTGTCTAGAATCTCACACGGTTCTTCTGAAGTATGAGCTGAAATGATAAGGTGGTCAAGCACTGGAATAAGCTCTCTAGGAAGTGGTCATGTCCCCAAGCTATCTGTGTTCAAGAAGTGTTTGGACAACGCTCTTAGGTAGATGGTTTAACTTTCAGGTTGCCCTGAGCGGAGTCAGGAGTTGGACTTGATGGCCCTTGTGGGTCTCTTCCAACTCAGGATGTTCTATGATTCTGTGACATAGATTATGAAGTTGTAACTTAGAATTTGTTAAAACAACAGTTTCCTGTATACAAATACGGCCAATAACTAGTATTAATTCTAAGACAGCATGGAACTAAATTAAAAGTGGGAATATTCTTATCTTGTCAAGCACCCTAGAGTTCCTGTAGCTAGCAGGTTGTCCATGATACCATTAGAATTTTCCTTCTATGTTAAATGACTGCAGTTGAGCTATATAGGCAGATAATAATTAGCATAAAGCAGGAAGTTTGGACTTAGTAGCTTACCACCAGTAGCAGTGCTTGTTTCTGCTTACTATAAATCGGATCTAGCTACAAGCATGGCTTAAGTGAGCATATGTCAGTTTAGAGGAGTTGCTGGACAGGTCTCTGGAGGAAGTAGTGGAGCTGTATCCCCAGAAGGCCAATGGCATCCTGGGGTGTATTAGAAGGGGTGTGGTCACTAGGTTGAGAGAGGTTCTCCTCCCCCTCTACTCTGCCCTGGTGAGGCTGCATCTGGAATATTGTGTCCAGTTCTGGGCCCCTCAGTTCAAGAAGGACAGGGAACTGCTTGAGAGAGTCCAGCGCAGAGCCACAAAGATGATGGAGTGGAACATCTCCCTTATGAGGAAAGGCTGAGGGAGCTGGGTCTCTTTAGCTTGGAGGAGAGGAGACTGAGGGGTGACCTCATTAATGTCTATAAATATGTAAAGGGTGAGTGTCATGAGGATGGAGCCAGGCTCTTCTCAGTGACATCCAAGGACAGGACTAGGGGCAACAGGTACAAGCTGGAACATAGGAGGTTCCACATAGATGTGAGGAAGAACATCTTCACAGTGAGGGTGACAGAGCACTGGAACAGGCTGCCCAGAGAGGTTGTGGAGTCTCCTTCTCTGGAGACATTCAAAACCCGCCTGGATGCGTTCCTGTGTGACCTGATCTAGGTAATCCTGCTTCTGCAGGGGGATTGGACTAGATGATCTTTTGAGGTCCCTTCCAGTCCCTAACATTCTGTGATTCTGTGTGATTCTGTGATCAATTTTTGTCTTTGCTACCTTTCTTTTACCAAATAACTGCTGTTACCTGGTTCTGTCAGCAGTCGCACTTACAAGATGGCGCCTCACTGGACTCTGAAGTTACCATAGCATCTGGAGACCTGGTTCTGCATACATCTGAAGTGTACAGTCTGAACTTCAGAAAATGACTGCATAGGTGCTTTTATAATTGCTTATTTTAATGGGGAAACAAGTTCATTCTCAGTTGCTGCATTTTGGTAATGAAATACGTAGGTACTTTTGCAAATTTAGAATTAAGAAATGTCTCTACATTGTTAGTATCTACTGGAAGAACTGCTTTAGCTGTATGCGCTGCCTCTAATTTGTTTAGGAAATCTTTCTTATGTTTTTCTAGCTTTGAAATATGCTCAAGATATGCAAAAAGTTGTAATCTATGTAAGATTGGACATGTCTGTTTGTTAAACCTGCATGTCTAACTGGTATTGCCATGCAAATGTAAACCAAATGACGGAAAGATTCTTTGTCCTAGAATCTGGAATAATCACTTGGTTTGTAAATTGGTATGATTCAGAATACAGGAAAAGCTGCGTGTTCCTGGGCTGTAGTACTGCTTTATAGTATTAGAAGGAAAATATTTCCATGCTTGTATTATATTTAGGCTTCCAGAAATCTTTTAATATAAGGCATTAATGAAGCGGACAGAAATTTGATTATACATTATTTTTTTATTTTATTCTAAGGCTGAGAGAGTTCAGTTTACAGAAATTAGGTTTTCAAGGTGTGCGTTTGCACTTTCCCACTCCTATTAAAGTAGTAATAAGAAAAGCACTCAGTAAAATGAGCTTAGATCCCATTAATATGTCTGGTTATCTTGCAGATTCTTTTACTGCATTCAGCAAAAAGGACTTGGTTAATGAAATGTGATAATACTGTTTCATCACAGTTTCCTTCATAAAGCTGACCCCATTCTCAACCTTTTACATTGCAGATGTCCAGCAAACCTCAGTTTATGTGGGTTCTCTGTTTCTGTCTGAAGTGCTGGGGTCTGAGCCCTGAATTAAGATTGACATATGGGTGGTTCCCACAGTCCTTCAAAAGGAGGGGATGAGTTTGCCTTTTGGCTTTCCTCCAAGGTGCGGGGGGACCTTGCAGGGAAAGCCATTAGGTAAATGAGCACCAGGTGTCCAGCATTAGATAAACAAGTGCCAGGTGTCTCACTTTGGGGATGAAAGCTGGGACCACTTGGAGGAAGGGTGGAGTGTCTGTCTGTGAGGGGGATGCACTTTGCAGAGTTTCCCTGTTGGGGAAGGACGTCCCGACTCTCCCTGCAACTGGACCCCGGTCAGGTTTGGTGCTTGTAAACGTGGGCTCTGTGGGGACAGCATGAATTTGCCTCTGTCCTATGTTATCAGCCTCTTGGCTTGGTTGTCTCCCTTCTCTTCTATGGGAGACTTTGTTGCTTTGTTTGTTCTACTGGTTGTTGGCTGTGCTGTGTTGGTTTTGGGGTCATTGGGTTTGATGTCTATTACGTATAACCTCATTGAGTTGTTTGTACCCCCAGCGATCACCCATGTACTGACCCTTTTGTGTGCAATAGAATCTGGTTACTGGTTTGTCTACTGCTGACTGCATCCTTTGCACTAGGTCTAGTAATTGGCAAAACACTCTCAAGGCATCATTAACTCAGTCTTTAAGTTAGGGGAGGTGTATGAACTAAAATTAGGCTACTTTTCCTCTTAGGGGAAGTGTCAAGAAGGAATTTGCTGATTTGAGAGGGGGGGTGGGGGCGGGGGGTAAAGCCTTCCAATTTGTGAAATGCTTTTTTTTCCTCTCAACTTGTCCATTTCATACAGAGGTTCCCTAGCTGTTACATATCACTTTTCCTAAAATCCCCTTTATCTGCTGCTGCTGAAAGATGAGATGAGGTACTTTTCTGCTCAGTGTTTAATGAATGCTAGAAACTTTGTGCCCTCCTATTATTGGCAAGGTTTAGTTTTAGAGCCTATGGTCATTGGATATTTGTTGCCAGAGAACTTGACTTAAAATGAAATGTGTATCCACTCTTCTCTAGCTAGCATTTATCATTTTGTTGCCTAACAGGTAGAGGATTTGGGGGTTGGTTTGTTTTCCTGCTAAGAAGGCAGTCGTTTCAATTAGCATCTGCTGTATGCCTCGTATCGTCTCTCAAGAACAGTGCTGTTTTTTTCCTCTTGATTCTGGTTGTTGTGTAGGCTTGAATGTATACATTCTACCGAATGCTCTTCTACCAAATTGAGAAGTATTATATGACTTAGGAACAGGCACGTACACAAGATGGCATGGTGCCAGCAAGTGAATAGAATCATAGAATCACAAAATAGCCTTGGTTGGAAGGGACCTCTAAGATCATAAAGTCCAACCATTAACCTAACACTGCTAATTCCCCACTAAACCATGTCCCTTAGCACTTGTTTCTACATGTTTCTTAAATACCTCCAGGGATGAGGACTCCACCACTTCCCTGGGCAGCCTGTTGCAATGCCTGACAACCCTTTCAGTGAAAAATTTTTTCCTATTATCTAATCTAAACCTCCCCTGGTACAACTTGAGGCCATTACCCCTTGTTCTATCACTGGTTACCTGGGAGAAGAGACCAAATACTGCAATGCTAAAAAAATATCTTCCTTCAGAATGAAGGAGCTTATAAATGAAGAAGCAGCTCTGAACCAAAAGAAAATGAGAGTGGAGAGTGAGCAGTCTGATTTAGCTGCAGTTCTTTGGCAAGTTTCTTTGAAAAAGGGAAAGCAAAGTATACAGCACTGTACTGTAAGCAGGCACAAATCATAATGCAGGAATATGTCCCTCCGAGCAACAGAGAAAAGATGCTTTTCTAGAGAGAGAAAGGCATTACTTTTAAAATAGGTGGATACAAATGCAACCATAATGGATGCAAAACAGTCTTCACACTAGCACTTGCAGCTGAATAAGTACACAAGGGAATATGCTTAATCCAGTAATTACAAGCCTTGGACAGCTTGCTAGCCATTTTGAATATGCGTGCTATTTGGTATGACGTAACTACAAGTCATGAAACCCACAGTGACTGTTGGAGCAAAGAATGGTTACTTAATCAGGTTATTTTGTTTGTTCTTTCAACAAAAAGATACATTGTGATGCAAGATAGAAGCAATGATCCCACAATGATAAAAAGACCGCTGTCTTTTAGCAGCCGGGATGACATGTGACTTGGTTGCGAGAAGTAGGATAGTACCAACTACAGAAATAATCACGAGCACTGCATCATTCAGAATCACATACTATACCTCTGGATAAAAGGATGCATTGCTGTTACATGGAGACTACATTTTAGTAGGACATGGGATGCATTGTTTGAAGTTTGAAAAATAAGCAACAAAACACTGAGTGAATGAATAAATTATTCCCCAAGATTTTAAGTAATAGTTTAGCATGTTTACAATGCGGTGGATAGTCTTGGCTGTTTGTGCATTACTTTGCACAGAGACCATTTGGGGGGAATATTCAGCCTTGCTGAATTCTCCAGGGCTGCAGCTAGTGAGACTGTCTGCATCCTGTCTTCTTGCTTGACAAAGCCAGGGTTCTGTGTTTGTGTTGCGCTGGTCACTCCCTTGTGCCTGACTGAATGTCCCAATGTAAAGCTTGGGCGCTAAATTGTAAACTGGACTGCTTGTAGAACAGCTGCCTTTCTGCTTGTGCTGCTCCAGGGCATGCGATAGCACCCTGTCTTATCGTGGAAACTGCTTTTGATCAAGTTTGATTAAGCTCAGATGACAGGAGAAGCGTGGCCTGGGGGAGGCAGTATGTCCAGAGCACCCTGCAATGGCCTGTTCGGTTATTAGCAGCCTGAGAGGCTGAGCAATCTTGAGCTAACTCTTGTGCGCCGTGTTGTGTTGCCTAAAGCTAGGATTGGAGTGCTGCCTGTGCCTGCTGTCTCTGTCTCAGGGGAGCGATAATCTGTTCCTCCAGCAGAAAGGTTGTCTGGGGAGTGATAGAGTCCTTTGCTGTTCCTGTGGAACAATAGTATTGCATTTTGCATCCAGCACAGGGCATCATATGACTGGTAAAACCAGTAGAGGAAAATGGCCTAATGTGCTCTTTTCAACCTAAAACCATGTGTGTTTAGACTGTCAGTCTTTAACAAAACACTAGCATTAAACTATTTAACTTAAAGCTAGGAGCTGAACAGTTCATCCTTCCTTCAGGCTAGCCCTTCATCTTCAGAGCCCTGTGCCAGTTCTCCATCAGCCTCTGTATAGGGCAGGAGCTCACTGGCACTTGCCTCACTGCCATTCATTTTTAAAAGTGTGTGTCTCAGACAGGGCTGTCTGTCCCTGTGGCTTTTAATGAAACAGCCACTTCAGTTCATTGGGCTTTTTCAGCGTGATGAGAAGATACTCTGTGAAAAGACAGCCCTCCCTCCCACCAGCAAAAGCAGTTCAGGCTGGTTTAATCCCATGAGCCACGGAATGCGTCAGGGTATGCACCGTAATCTCATCTCCGCCCTAAACTGTTTGATGTCTCTGTGTTGCCACGTGCCTATCGTTGTGCTGGAGCGTTGTAGATTCTGCATCTTAAGAGCAGAATCCAAATTGAAATTGCTTAAGCTCTAAGTGCAAGGGTGTGCAACCAGGATGCGGGAAAACTTTTCTTTAATAACTTGTCAAAATGATAGATGACAAACGAAGTCACCAAGTGCAACCTGATATGGTTGGAGTCAGGTTTCCTCTGGGCCTTGATTAACAGCCAGTAAATGACAACACAGGGATTGCAAGGCAATGAGTAACCTTGCAAAGGTCCACTTGCTGTTTGCTTGTCTCCCTTGCACCTTGCTATGCAGCAGATAGACTCAATGTGGCATGAGCTGATATGGTCCTTAGTGTGAATTTCCTGGAAGCTGGTAAATTCCCTGAGAGCTTTATGCCTAAAGACTGATAAGTATATAGGGCTGGTTGTAGGTTCCAGTTGCCTTCCAGAAGGGTGTTCAGTAGTGCTGACCCTGCCCTTGAAGTTGTTGTGAGCATAATAAACACTAACAAAGGTAAAATAAATATTTTAGGTAACAGGAACGTGCCTCTCTGTCAACTGGGTACGTGGTGGGCAGGAGATCATTCTTCTGGATCAGGCCTGATGATCCTATGCTTGATCCAGAGACTGCATTCATGGAGGGCCTCTTAGTATTTTATCGTGATGGGTCAATGTGCAGTGGTAAGCATTCTCGAGCAGATTCAGGGTGGGGATGGTGGGGTAATGCGACGTATTTCCTGGCACTATGTCTTCCTTTGCAGCTTTTACATGCTAACAATTTGTGGGAAACAGTTTTAATCTTCAGCAAGAAGCTGCAGGTTTTAAACATAGAAGCATCTCTTCCTCTGAATCACTTTGTAAGGAAATGAATAGCAGTAATGGTTCCCATGTTTCAGTGGCATGACACTTAAAATTTTGAATACTTAACACCTTTTCCAAAATTAACCACAACTGGGATCAAGGTGCACACCAATATATAAATAATATAGCAACAGTCTATGAGCAATCACAGGTGTGGTTTCCATATATGATTCAGAAAAAATAATGAGCTGTGTGGATGAAAATAGGCATTTGAGCAGGGATTATGCAAGGCCTGAATTACAACGCAGGATGGGTGGGGATAACACCTCTTTCAGCTTACAAATGCTAATCACAAGCTCAGCAGCCAGAAATCTCTGCAGTGCTATTTACCAAATATTAATAAGTATAATTAAACTGTGTGCTAGATTTTCAGTGCCAAGGAGCTACGAGAAACAGAAAATTTGCTTTACCTTTTCAGTTCCAAATGAATATAACCTGCTTTGGAAAGCAAGCTATCAAGAAAAGAAAAGAGTAAGCTATTTTTAAAAAATAAGAGTTTACCCCAGGAACAGTCACACACACAAAATCAATACGTTACCTAACTGCAGAAACTCTCCCAAGCAGATAAAATGATGCATCTTGTTAATTCCACCTCAAATTTCCTTCTTGACAGTAATCTACAGAGTATGTATTTAACATACAGCTTGTAATACTATTAAAAATGTTTATAAGGGCCACAGTCTGTAATCATGAGTCTGAAGGGTGGGAATTCCACCATGACTGATCTGGTCATCATCTTTACCCTGAATTCCTGACAAGATTCAGTTTGAACACCATCAGCAGCTACTCCCTACTGTAATAACTGCCCTTGCAAAACTGGTGTCTTTGTCCTGGACTAGATGGATGCTTTCCTTTATCATGTCAAACCTACCACTTCACTCAGGCTGTTTAAAAACAAAACCAAAGCTGCAAGAGGAGGAAACGCAATCTCAGTAAGAGCTCTTCTGCAGTTTCAGTACAGCAGCAATTGTGCCTGTTTCAGTCTGGGAGTGCATAGAAAACTAATAGTGACAGTAACAACAATGATCAGTAATTTTAAATGATGGCAGAATTTAATTATGTTGTCAATCAGCATGCTTCCAAATCAGATTTATTTTCTGTTTTGATTTATCTCTTATGATGCAAGAGAAACTGATGATTGAGAGGTTTTTAAATGACCTCCCACTACAGCCGTGTGTTATTTCCTGACATTACCTGTTTACGACCAAGTTAACATGGTGAAGAAGTTAAGATAATGGATTTTTCAAGTCACCAGGTACAACACCGCCTCTTCCTTTCAGGAAAAGGTCTGTTGAGGCAAACATCCTATTCTTTAGTTACCAGATAGACTCGGCTCCTCTGAGTTAATTTGCTAGTCTGAAACTCACCAAGTGGGGGCTGCTTCACCAACATCGGAACAGCCAAGCAGCATTAAGCAACACTGACCCTTACACAGGGTAGAAAAGACAGATGTTTCTTGCTGCCACTGGTTACTTAGAGTATGCTTTTGCTTGTGGTATCAACAGTTTTGAGCCTGGGGGAGAGATCACCACCACCCCCCCACATCCCACACCCCCCCCTTCTTACCAACTTTGCTGCCAGCCACATCTCATTGAGGTCTGCTCAGTGATCATGGGTTCATCATAGGGCTGCTCTGGATCCAGCTCTCTGTAGTTTGCTGCATTACAACTCCCTTTGCCCAAGCACAGCTGCCTCCACCCACGGGTCCTCACTAACATGGCTGGGTGATCACAACAGCCCTACTGAGACAAGAAAGAGACTGCTGGGGCATGTGTGAGCAGTTTGCGTAGTGGCTGGGGAAGCACTGCTTTTCCTTAGATGCACATCTTTCCCTGCTTTAACTCAAATTCCCACACTGTTCAGACTTCAGTGAATCAAGTCATAACTGCTTTGAAGTGTGATTATTCCAGTCAAATCTTATCTGGCAAGGGGCTTCCTCCTCAGAGGCAAGCTGTCCGGCCTTGCTCAGGTGAGCCCAAGCTCTAAATAGTCAAACATATGACCAGACTGTTGCAAAAGCATGTTGTGTCCTGACAAGTCTTATCATGTGTCAGGGGATGAGCAGAGAAATGTCTTCTGGCCAGAACCTGCAAAGCTTCCCCCACAGCTCTACAGCCTTGATTACTCACTTGGAAAATGGAATACAATTTTTGGATCATGCAAACTGTCCCTCAAAGCACAGGAATCTGGTGTCTAAGAATATAGAAGTGAGGCTTCCACCTGCGTTTGTCAGTGACCCCATCACTGTCACCTAGAGAGAGCCACTGAACTGTGGACCAAGTCCTCAGTGAAACCTTAAGACTTTGGATTTTTAAAGGGAAAATGACCAAGTTACTCAAGTACTGTAAGACTTGCTTATAAATTACTTTCCTCATACTGAAGGAGGCATGTGAGCTCCATAATCTGCCTGAATGTCTTGCTCATAGCCAAGCACTTCCAGTCACTATTTTGAATTCTGTTTCAGTCTAGTTTCCTTCAGTTAAATTCATCATTTAACTTCTGGAATGAGACTTAACACTGCTGTTATTCAGTAGGAAAGTACTGTGAGATGGTATGTTGTTCTGGGGTTCGAGGGTTCAAGCCCCTCAGATTTAAGGGTAAGGTTGCAAGTACCAATTTGACTTTTCCACCTTAGAAGAATCTAGGGGGTGGAGGGAAAGCAGAACTTTCACTAGGATGAGTATTACAGCCTTAGACAGGATTAGATAACTCGTTGATGCTTTGAAGGCCAGTCTCTGTGGGTTCTTAGCAGTGTTATGGCACAGCAGTAGGTTTTTAACCACCTATATAAATGAAGCTTAGCAATCTCCCCAGCTATGAAAGCCAAGTAATTAGGCATTACTGAAAAACTACATCTGACAATTTTTTCCACTGAGTGCAATTCCAAGGATGGTAACCTGCTTTATTCTGAAGTAAGGTCATTAACAGAAAACATGAAGACTTCAGACTGCCAGATAAAGGCAAGTAATTACCTGCATACACAGCTAAAAGATCAAAGTTGTGTGATGCTTCATATCTTCAGTAACCCTATCTGTGGCTCACATGCTCTCATACTTGCTTTGTGATGAGTATTTGCAATTTCTTTCTTCAGAAGAAAAAAAATTACCATGCTATGCTCAAGCTTTTTTCATCCTCAGAATATGAGCTCTTCTTCAGTCACCCTTAATGTACAGTTCAGTTCTTTAACAGGTGAGAAACTGAAGACACGAACACTACTGCCCTCTTTTCTCAGTACAATGGTGCCCAACATGCCATGGGTGATTCTAGAAATAACAGAAGTTGTTAATAATGATAGGCCAAATAACTTAATCTTATAGGATGTTTTATTGCCAGCACAAAACTATAGACGCCATGCTACCAGGTAGTAAGAAGGAATTAAAATTAATGGTGTGCAATGTGTGTTACTGAACACTTATGCAGAAATCTTAATTTTAATGAAATGAAAGCCAAATTCAACACTTGTTGCACATTTAACATTATTCACTTTGAACTTTCTAGTAAATGCAGAACTCAGATGCACAATTGTATACACTATTCAATAAAGCAAAAACCAAAATATATCATAAATAAGTATTTTATAACTTTATTAAGCTCCAGACATGACAATATTCAAAATACAAAGTGATTTTTTTTTTTTTTAATTCAATACTGTACATGATGCAGAAATATCAGTGCATTTCTATAGCATATATTTCACCTTCATTTAGTTTGTACTAAAACAAATAAGTAAGCTTTAAAATAGCTCAAACATCTCATTCAGCAGTTTAAACTGTAAACAGTTTATTCCTGTTAGGAGGAACACATTCATCTTCTGAACCTCCATTAATGAGCACCCTTTCTCTTGTGCTTATCTCTAAGAGGATAAATGTCATCAAAATGAGCATGAGAAACTGCTAATGCACAAATGTGGCACCTCAATGAACTTTAGTGGGTTGCTGAGGCACAATGAGGAAAAATTAAACAGCAAGAAGCAGCATCTGATGCAGTGAGAGATGGGACTGACACTGTTCATAAATGGAATCAGGTTTTTTCCTCATACCCTCCTACTCCCCTAAAATACTGAATAGAAACCAAAACACAAGACCAGCTTGTGCTGTGTTTCTGTATTTAATACAATCAGAATTTCAGACTCTAGGTGAGCATGTAGTTGTTACTGCCTACCTAATAGCAATTATATAGCTGCTCATATCCTCTGCCACTTTCAGGACACTTTCACACATATCTAGGATCCAGCAGGAAAAAAGCAGCAGCAGCAGAGGCTTAGCAATAGCTGATCCAAGTCTCTCCTAGGAAAAACTGCAAAATTGAACCAAGTGTGTCTAGCAACTGAACGAATCCGCAAAACTTAACTCACTTGCAAAGTCTGTTAGTGTCAAATTAACTTGTAAAATAGATTCATCTTTCAAAACGCACTTCCAGTATACTTGCCGAGTCTTGAAGCAGATATCAGATCTTGCAATTACCTTCTTACCAGGCTGCCATATCCTAGTCAAAGAGGATAGAGTCTGTTCTCAGCAGAGTTACTGTGTGAAAGAAATTTTGGAAATGCCTGATATAAAAACTGTATTGCATTATCTGCTCTGTTGTCAGCTTTATAAGCGACTTGTAAGCAAAGCTATTTTTTTAAATTATTTTTTTTATAATGTGACTACCAAATATGTTCATCTAGGTAGCATATAACTGGCCAACTGCAACTACTATCCCTCCATATGTTTCTGTGGAACCCTTGTAGGTTTTCAGCTATGCATACCAAGACAAAAAACAGCCTTAAGAAACATATCAGAGATATGCAGCATAAGAGGACTTTACCATCCACTTTCCAGTTCTCGGAGGACAAACTGGTCCTACTTCACTATCAGAGAACTTTAAAAACTCCATAATATTATAAAGTTCAGCTCCATCCTGAACAACTGAGCTGAGACTATGCTCCCACAGACTATGGGGAAACCACGTACGACAGGTGTTTTCGTTTCAGATGACCAGCTATGTCCATTCTAGGTTTTGAGTCCAGTTTTGTTGGGGCTGAAGCGGCTGCACAGTCACCAGACCAGGACTGAACCTCTGTGGTAGAGCTACTTTCTTCTGCTTCTCTGAAGAATTTCTCATACTTGTCCAAATATGGAGGCCTCTCAGGCAGCAGATAGTAGTGCGTTGAACTGGCCTTCTTACCATTTTCGATAATCGGAAGAATGCAAGGGATCCTGTTGGAGGATCCTTCACTATTTTGTCTCTGTAGAGCTTTGCTGCTGACATACTTAGGATCAGGTGCAAAACTCTGTGTGGGGGGCATAACCCCATTGAGGTATGATGGCAGGCTTTTGGGACTCGGTGTACGGGAATTGCTGCGTGACAAAGGTTCTCTTGGGGGCACTTTTGGAGGTCTATCTTCATCGCTGTACGCGCTAGAAGCAACTTCTGCTGACCACCTTCTATAATCTGGTTTGAGAGCCCTTGGAGGTATGGGAACCCTTGGTGGAATCTCTGGTTTATCTTCATCTGAGTTTGGAGAAGATCTGTTTAAGTGTCCAGATAGTCTTACTACTGGTTTATTAAGAGATCCAGCTGGCCCAGAATGGGACCTTCGCAAACGTCGATGCAGCTGCTGTGGAGGAGGATAAATACTGGATATATATCCATTTAGGCTTTGTGTAGGGTTGGCATCTTCTGATTTTGGTCCTGTTGGAGTATCAAAGTATGCATAGTTGATTTGTCCACAGCCCCTAAAGCTCCGCTGGCTTGGAGCACGGGATTTAAAAGGAGGAAGTTCATAATCTTCTAACAAAAAGTCAGTATCTGAGCTAGTCAGGAATTCTACCTCTCTGTCAACCTCATCTGGAGTGAGGTCTTCAGAAACAGGCAGGGGGGGTAGTGGTCTGGAGCTACGGTCGTTGGAACATGCAGACAGAAACTGAATTGGCCCATTTTTTATCGGCATGTGAGGAGGTGTTTCTTCAGAAACACAGCCCATGGTTAATGACAGTTTACTAAAGCCAGGAACTAGATGGTCTTCATATCTTGAAACTGGCTGTTCATTCTTGGGACTTACAGGAGGTAGACTGGATTTCTGAGATGGGGCTTGGATGCAACTTTCAGCAAAGCTGTGGTCATTCATGGAAGCATGGTTTGAAGAGTGCCCTAAAAAAGATGAGAAAGTCTTAGAAACACTCTTCTAAGTTACACTCTAGCACGTGACTTTGCCACTGCATATTTAACTATTTAATTCCTTCTATTGCAATAATAAGTAATGGCTGCTTAATGACTCCAGAAACAAAACTTAGCTATTATAGATCTTTTCCAGTTGTGGATTTATACGTTTAATTAAGAGAGCAGCTGACTACCTTATTGGTTTAGGCCAGTGCTCCAGTTAAATGAGGTAGTTCATGAGACCATGCAGTGCTACAGGCTTGGGGCAGAGTGGAAAGCTGCCTGGCGGAAAAGGACCTGGGGGCGCTGGTTGACAGCTGACCGAACATGAGCCAGCAGTGTGCCCAGGTGGCCAAGAAGGCCAATGGCATCCTGGCCTGTATCAGAAATGGTGTGACCAGCAGAAGTAGGGAGGTGATCGTGCCCCTGTACTCGGCACTCGTGAGACCACACCTTGAGTACTCTGTCCAGTTCTGGGCACCACAGTATAAGAAGGACATTGAGGTGCTGGAACAAGTCCAGAGAAGGGCAACGAGGTTGGGGAGAGGTCTGGAAAACATGCCTTATGAAGACTGGCTGAGGGAACTGGGTTTATTTAGTCTAGAGAAGAGGAGACTGAGAGGAAACCTTATTGCTCTCTACAACTACCTAAAAGGAGGTTGTAGTGAGGCTGGTGTTGGTCTCTTCTCCCAAATTACTAATGATAGGATGAGAGGAAATGGCCTCAAGTTGCGTCAGGGGAAGTTTAGATTGGATATTAGGAAGAAGTTCTTTACTGAGAGGGTGGTTAGGCATTGGAACAGGCTGCCCGGGGAGGTGGTGGAGTCGCCGTCCCTGGAGGTGTTTAAAAAACGAGTAGATGAAGCGCTTGATGCTATGGTCTAATGTTTAGGGAGATGTCGGGATGGAGGTTGGACTTGATGATCCTGGAGGTCCTTTCCAACCATAGTGATTCTATGATTCTATAAGCAACAGACCAGAGCTACAGCAACAAAGATTTCCTTAAAGGACTATGAGGGAACAAGTCCTATTTTACTAAATGGCTTTTCTGTCAGAAGTGTAATGGCAACTCGGAGGCCTCTAAGTACAAGGAAAAGGTGGGTTTTTTTGTTTACTTGTTTTAACTTGGTCACTTTATTTAAAATGTTTGTTTTGGTTTTTTTGGTTGGGCTTGAATAGCAGTATTTTCTTGAAATGTTTGCATTCTATCACCAGAGGGCAGCCTTACATCCAGAATGAGAAAGTGTTTAGTGTCTTAGTGAAGACTTGAGGATTTTTTTTTTTTTTTTTTTTGCAAGACAAATCCATTACACTACCTAAATATATGTGTCAGTCTCTATACTTACCAATGGATGGTAAATGTTGCTCTGTTGATGGATTCAAATTATACGCCACTGCTATAGGGTCCACATTAAAGAAAGTACTAAAAAAAAAAAAAGCCTTTGCTGTAAATAAACCATGGGCTGGTACTGGTACAAGTATTCTTAACGCTCATTTCATATACTTGAAGATGCAATCGATCAAATTTTAGCCTCACTCACTTTTCAAATCCACTGTGACTACCCCAGCAGGTTTTCAGACTCCCCATGCCTTGACTAGTGTGAAGAAATCCAGTTTTTAATGGGACTCTCATCTCCTGAGCAGCAACTCCTGCAGTTGACATTGTGCGCTGCTCCCTGGTGATGTCTCACCACCCTAGAAATTCAGAGTCCTTGACAGTTTTCCTGCAGTTTTCATTCCCTTCAAAAGAGAGACGGACATAAATATCAGAAATGTAAACTTGACAAGCTCCTCTCTCATCTGAAATTTCAGTATTTCAAAGAATTAAATAGCTCAGTAGAAAGGCCTTCTGTCCTAATACTTGCCAATAGGAAAACTTTACCAAACTTTTTATTTTATGTCTGACTGCAAAACTAAAGAACTTGCCTATTTTGTACTCTTACAGAATTAAACTGTATAGAAAAAAGACAAATACGTTCAGTAAAGTTATTGATATATGGCAACTGTGCATTAACAACTTCAGTTATTGTACATAACCTGCCAGTTATTCAGGCAAAATAAGTTTTCCATAACAATCTCTCTTATAACTTTCTAGTAGGCATCTATCTTAGTTGTATCCTTTTGCTAACGAACTCATGGTTTCCAGTGTAGCCAACATGTAACAGCCTAATCTGTTTTTAATAGCCTAAACAAATGGCCTTTGCTCCAATAAATAGAATTACTGACTACTTGAATCAGAATTTCAAAACTTCTTTGTTCATAATAGCGACTGCTTTATATAAATCTTAAGCATTAAGATACTTTAAATCAGCCTCAAGTCTTCTAGCTATTTCAAACAAATTGGAAATCTAGTGATTTGAAATCTCAAACTGTTCTGCTGTATTCAGATTTATTTTGAATCTGTGAACAATGCTTTATCTGGCCCATTTCAAGAAATAATATATTGGTAATTACTTTATATTGAATAAGTAATCATAGTCTAAGGAACAAGTTGACTCACATGGTTTTAAGAAATTCAGAATGGATTATTGGGGAGGGGACAGGGGGTAGAGCGGATGACAGTATAAAAGTAGTCAACATTTTGAAAGCAGGAGAAATTAAGTCCAAGACTATGACCAAAGGTGTTCATCGAGGCTGTGCTTCATCTACACAAATATCCTAAACTCAGACAAGTACAATATGGTATATATATAGCTGTTTAAAAAAAAAAAAAAAAACAAAAAAACCACACCAACCCAAAACCTAAAACAAAACAAAAAAACCAACCCACTCCACAAGACAAGCAACTAAAAAAAAAAAAAAATACCCAACCCATCCAAACCACTTTAATTTCTACCTCTTGAGAATCAAGAATATGACCAGTTTCTTAACATGAATTTCCTTCCTCTTCTCCTTCTCCCCCCCACTCCCTCCCCCCAGAAAGGAAAAATTCCACCTAAAGTCAACCAAAAATTGAGAGCAAGCTACATGAGTGCAGTATACACGTCAAGAAAACCCCTTCACAGTATGGTACTGCAAGAAAATGGAGTACAGAAACAAGTAATAGCTTATGTTTACAGTAAATCTTTTCAAAAATTAGCATTTTATGCAGATATATAATCTTCTTCTAAGAGGAAAGATCATTATACTTATCTGCAACATGAGGGATGGGCAGACTCCTAAACAGGACTGTAAATAAGGTGCCCCAAGATTCATTTGCAATCTAACACCATTATTTGCGTTTTATAAACAATTGTTTGAGAAAGAACAACTCTGCTATGCTTTTCCAAATTTGAATTGGGTCCAGTATTGATCATCAAGCAGACAGTATATGCAAAATAGTTTCTGACTGTATGTATGTTTATAATGTGCAAGACCTAATCACATTCTAAGTGTGATGGTTTTCTTGGTCATGGCTACCAGTGATCACCCTTGTGTCAAGCCAAGTGGGATTTTTTTATTCACTACCAGATAGCGAGTGTATTTTAGCCAGGCATTTAAGAAGAACTCTACAGGTGGCTATTTGCTTTAATAGAAGCGAACAAGGGCCAAACCAGTGTTCTGTCTGCTGCAGCAGAGCATTAGAGTCTTAGTCCTACTTACTTCAGCCCTCCTGATTTTAGTAAAGACTATGTTCTTCCTTTTCAGACAATCTCCTGAAAAGCTAGCCTACCCATGGAAACTTCTGCATTACAGTCAAGTTGAACCCATCCCAGTAATGGGAATTGCAGATTTTCATAGTAAAATTGAATATAAACATACAGGCCCAGGAAGCAATAACATAGTTCGTGTTAGCAAATGAATTCAAAATCTCTAGTAGTCCTGTAATAGCAGTTCTTCCTTCCTGTGCTGTAACTGCAAGCAGAACCGTTGTCTATGGGGGAGCAGAAGACCGGAGAAATTCATTTGTCAAAGAGACTTAAGCAGCACAGTACAAGTACAGCACCAATTCTAAAGCTACTTCCTAGCCTGTTACCACAAATCACAAAGAAAACATCCATCACATCAGCTCACACTGTATTGAGAGGTGATTTTTCATGCCTCACAGATCCTATCCTATTAGCAATGAATCTGCAAAAGAAATTAAGGAAAATGCATTAGTGAACTTTAGGGTCATGCCTGTGAAGGAGTTTGCGCTTCCCTTTCAGTATTTTTAGAAGTCAAATGCAAGGCACAAGTTGAAAAATCACTGATACAGAACACTGATTAGTCAGCAAATGATAGTACTCCAGCACGCATACAAGATCCAACAACACCACGAGTGAGACATTGATTATGATATAAAAAATGAGACAGGAAGGGGGAGGGGGTGGCATTGCTGTAGTTTGAAAGCACATGTAATGTACTTGCTATGATAACATACAACCCTTGCAGGGCTTGTTAAGAAGGCCAACCTCCATCAGATCCCACGCCAAAACTACTGCTAGTAATTACTGTGTCAGCTTTCTGAATGCTGTCTAAGTCACTCCAGACTGATAGTTGCACAATCTCCTCTCTGAAAACCCTCTGGGATGCTAAGCTCAACTTCTGAAATGGACTGAAATATTTACATGCTCTAGGAAAAGGTAATTTTCACTTGTTTCAATCAACTCTCTATCATCTAAAAATAATGCACGGATGAATTTCGCAGTCATAAAACTTGCTTGCTTCTAACAATAATCTCTTTGTGAATTCACAGAAGGTGACTTGCCTCAACATTTCAGTGGGGAGTTGTGAATGTACATAGTTATGACTGTCCTCCATGCCTTAAGTCAGAGGTATCAAGAAAGGTAAGGCATGTGCTCTTGCACAAAATCACCTAGTTACTTTTTCAGTGGAGTCTAGAGAGTTGGTGCTTGTATTTTAAAACATGCATGAGCTTGTTTGAAGAAACAGTCTCTTAAGAGGGAGCCATGAGGACATGTAATTGAGGAGTACAAACTGTATTTTATACAGTGTTTATAAAGCTGAGCAGTACATATTTCATGAGGCTGCTATTTTGTAATAATTGTCTTTAGAAAAAAAAAATAATTTACAAGTCAATCACGAAGATATAAGCACCAACAGTTTCCACACTAACTGTTGGCCCAATCTTGCCTCCTTAAGACTTAAAGATCTAAACTTAGCCATAAATAAAATCAAACTGAATTTGCTAAAGAAAGTGGACACTATGCAGTAATGAAGCATTCTGGATGTCATGCTTGTATGCCACTCATTTCCACAGAATGGGTTTCCGGTTACTCTGTTTGTCTGGCCTAATTATGCATAGATTACAGCACTTAGAAAGATCGAAGCACTTTGAGCACTTCTGAAGATGTTAAAGTTTCAGTGTTACTGAAAAGGAACTGAGTTAGTTCAAACTAAAACTATAGCTATTATTTTTATTTTTTTTACAAGGCCAAATATACCTTCAGACTTGAACTGATGAGTGATGAATAATAGGATGGATATATGTAAGCTGAATATGGTCAAATGTATCCATAAACAGTAGGGTATCTACATAGTGAGAAATGTATATGGGAATATATGGGAAAATTTCTGTGAGATGAAGTTGAGTTACATAAAACATCCCAAATATACAGTTTTTGTACTGATACCTATCACTAAGTACTTGTGTTACACCAACAGTAATCCTCTGTTTAGAAACTAAGAAGCATTTGCATATATTTCAGCTCAATACCTATCCCTGATTGCACAGACAATCGTGTTACTCTGTTCCCTGTTCTCCCAGCCCCAATGCAACCAACTATTTGAGGTGAGTCAGGTTCATAACAAAGAAAACCTTTCTGGTATGCACAGTAGACCAAAGCATGCTCTAAAAAGTTTCACTCAATAGTCATGGAATACAGCAATGTGCTGTACGGATTTTCAAATGCCTGCACAAATTTTGGACAGATTTTATAAAGGCAACAGTCTTGACAAGAAGCTTATATACTTCTTGTAAGAAATGGGAAAGAGAAAAACAAAAAGCCCTACTTACCACATTTGGGAGAGGAAGAAATGTGGCTACCTTAAATCCGCAACCTCTTTTCGCTCACCTTGCCACCACATATCTTCAACAAAACTCGGAAGCAATTCACAGGAGGAGGGGCACATTTTTGCACTACAAGTCATCTGCTCCAGCTAGCTGTTCCTTATTTGATAATGTGATGTAATTTCCTCTTTTTCCTTTGACTTTCTTTATAACATATGTACCTGAGATAGAGCCACCCCTTGTAATATTTAAATATTTCAGACTTTTAATTGGATGTTAAAAAGCCTAAGAGCTGTTAGTATACTTTCTCATACTTTCTGGAACTCTATATACTTGCCAAAAAAAAAAAACCCAACAAAACAAACAACCTGCTTCTGTAGTGGTTATGTCATCCTTTAAGTGCTTTTGTCTTTGCAACTAGATGAATCCTCGGTAACCGACACCTAGCAGAAATAGCATCACAAGAACGCTAGTTTAAATCTATTCATTTAATAAATAATTAGACCTTATTTACTATGCACCAAACCTCCACAGTGCAATTCAGTACTCCTCGGAATCAAAAGCCAAATCATGCTCAGATACAGGCCTCAGAAGACTTTTCCATTTTTAGGCGTTATATTCTTTACAGTTGTTATATAAATGAGGCATATTCTTAGCTTTGAGAGATTTTTCTACACATTCTCCTGACCAGAAATGGACCATTCTGTGGTAGAAAATTTTAGACTATGATCACTTTGTAAAGATGGATAAAAATGCTGCTCAAATCATAGGAGGTTGCAAATAAAATTAATTCAACAAGCATACCCTGAATGATAATGGGCATAAATTTAAAGAGACAAATCAACAGAACAGCAGACAAACAATGTATTTAGATAGATAGATAGATAGATATGTAGATATATTTTGTCAGCTATTTTGGAATATATTCACTAAACTGCAGTTCATCCCAGAATTTAAGTTCAGTTAAAATTTGGGCTACCATTTCACCATCCTACACAGCAACTGGGAGGAACCTGTAAATTGCCAGTAGAAAACTAATAATTAAATAGCAAGACAATTGCCTTGCCTCTGCTTGTCAGATTTCAGATGCATGCTTAAGGTATGGTACTTCACCCTCCTGAAAATTTTAATGTGAATAAAGCCAGCTTACATTCAGGAAATAAAAATTCCTTTACAGCTGACTCGGTCATAACCATAGCGTTAGACACACTGTGATAAGTTTTAAATCTGTCTTCCACTACAGAGAAGTGGAACTGTTTTCCTCTGAAATTATTCCTGTATTGCAGAGGGTGGCAGACCAAGAACATACATCCCTTCAAAAGATAGGTTTCCATTTTAAAAAAATTAAAAATTCTATACATGTGAATTGCTAAGGAAAGAAAACTAGGTTTGTGCATAAAGTAACATACGTGAACTGAGCAGTTTGGTTTCCTCTCTTAAAGTTTTACTAGCTTATAAATGCAATTCACAAATGCATTTGTGATGCAGAGGCATTGTTCACCTGTCATTCCAGTATGACAAAGATTCAAGTACCCCCAAACTGACCAAAGAAACCTTGTCCCCGTAGCCTTTCACATCCAGTTTATTGATATATAATTAAGTACTGTTATCTTTAGATCGAGCACAACAAGTTTTTTGCTTATTGCTTCAGCAACATTGCACAGGGTCCTTAGCTTGTGCACTAGTGACACAAGACCACTGAAGTCTCAGAGACACACTGGACTGCTCGCTTTGCATAACCAACATAGTGCATGTCCACAGCAGCCATACATGCTCAAGAGATGGACTGCAAATAGTTGAAGTGGTGTCTCCAGATTTAAACATCACGGACTGTCTATTTTAGAAAATAGAGGGTAAGTGTGTACTAGGGTGTTAAGTCATGAAGAAATGTTTATTCTAAATTAAGCCACACTAAATTAGAGTGTGAAGCACAGAGCCAGAGCCCACAACGCGGTCTCTGTTTACTCCCAGGAGCGAAAGGGAGCACTGATACTCTTTCGGGTCAGGAAGAAAACGCATGGCACGCCACGCTGATTTCCAAGAATGCGGCTATGGGCACCGCTGACCCCCGGCGGGTCCCACCCAGAAGGCCTTCGGCCGCGTGAACGCTTCGATCCCTGTGAAGCCCCGTTCTCCAGTGCGGCGAACGGAGCGGGTATCGCACCCGAGACGCCTCCCCGCCAGATCCCGCAGGTAAGCGGCACAGGGGTAGGTCTGGACCCCCAGCGTTCCCCCTATTAGCACAAGGGCAAAAAACGCTCTCCCGCTCCTCTTCAGCGCGCCTCCTGGGCTGCGGCCCGCCGCCACCCCCCGCGCCCGCTGGCGTGGGCCGCGCCGCGCCGTGACCGCGGCACCGTGCCAGGGGCCTGGCCAGCCCTGGCGCCGCGACCCGGGCCACCCCCAGGTGCCGCCGTCGGCCGTCCTCTCCGCCGGCTCTGGTCCCCGCTCCTCTCCCCGGCGGCGGGGTCCGCCGTGGCCAAGCGCTGCTGGGCGGCTCAGGTGCGCGGCGGGAGGGAGCGGCCTCAGCAGGCCCCGGCACCGGGGGGCGCTCCGCCGCCATGGCAACAAGCGGCGCGAGCGCGGGGCGACGGGAGGTGCCGCCGCGGGGGCCATCACTCACCCCGACAATGTCGCGTAGCTCCGCATGTCCCCGCTGGCACGACACGCATGCGCCGAGCCACGGCAGCGCCCGATTACTGTCGCGCCGCGCGCGGACGGCCGTTCTTATAATGAGGGGCGGAGTCGCCAGGGAGCCACGCCACTCTGAGCCGCGCCCCTCCGCAAGTTGCGCTCTGGTCGGGAAAAAGCTTAAAGGGGCGATGGCGGGGTGTGGGCCCGTAAAGGTGCTGCGGCGGTTTCCAGGCCGGCGCTGTCGGGAAGGTGCGGGCCTCGCTGGGCACGGGTGGGGAGTGGTGGCTGCAGTGGGCCCCGGTAGGGGCGTGGGCGACGGCAGCGTGGTCCGCTTGTCCGCGCCCTCCGTGCAGCGCTGCCAGCGTGGTGCCGCCTCTGCTTGGGCGCCCACCGCCGCCTGGGCCTGCGGGCCCAGCCGGCTCCGGGCTGAGCGAGAGGCGTGTTCGTCGAGCGGGCTCCCGGCGGGGATGACCGGGGCGCAGGGCCGGCCGGGGAGCTGCCACCCGTGGCTTGGCCTGGCGGCACGAGTGCACAGCGGCCAACGCAGAGGAGGCGCCGCACCGGGGGAGCTCGCGCTCGGTTCCCTCAGAGCGCCACGCTCCCGCCAGCGGCGCGGGGAGTCCATCAGAGGCTGTGAGGCAGCGCTGCTGGAACCCTGCTGGTGCCGAGCTTTCCCTGCGACGGCGGACTTCACCGAGCAGACGCCCGGTTTGCCAGAGCTCGGCGTCCTTTCCTGCCCTGGCCATGTGCTTGGCTTTCCCTGGCTGGTGCGCTAAGCCTTCAGGGGAACTGACCGCCGCCCCTCGCTTCAGTGTCCTTCCGTGTGTCACCGGGTCCCTGCTTTCCGGGGGGTGGCGGCCGTTACTCGTTCCGCTGCCCCCCTGGCCTGCTCGGGTCCCGTTTCCGACACTGCCAGGACCGCTCGGCAGGGAGACCTGCGCGCCTCGCCGCACCGGCCGGGCTCGGGAACCGTTCCCTGAGACGCTTCCCCTGCCACCCACCAGGGGGCGCATGCTCTCCCGCCCCGCACCAGCTGCTTGCCGCGGGCGGTCCCGGCAGCGGCGGCCATCCCGCGCTGCGCCTCCGTTTCGGCTGGCCGGGAACGTGGCGGCTGTGGCTGCGCGTTCTTCTCCCTGCTGTGTGCTAGCAGCTTTTTCTGTGGTAACGGCTTTGCCTCAGCAGTGCGGTGGAGCTAGTCCTTAGCCAACGCTTTCGGTGTCCGAGTATTTTGCAGTCACAGGGAACACTTGTTCTTCAGTATCACCAGAAGGAAAAATAACCACCAACGCTTTCACCGTTTCACAAACTTCATGTTGAACTAAATCCATCTTCATGTGTAATGATTTATTGGGCTTCTTGAGTGGGTTATCACGGTTCTGACTGTATTTTGTGCACAGACTTGGTATTTGTGATGGTAAAATGCAGTGGTTAGAGCAATAGGATTCTCAGTGAAAGCTGCTGTGTAAAGACTTTTGTGAGCATTTGCAGGCAACACTTTATTGCAGCATAAACAATGTGAGCCTGTTTTTTTTTATCAAATTTGCTGTACAGTGCAATCATTTCTTTTTTGGACAAAGAAACGTCAGTGTGGAACTCTCTAACTCCCAGCACTGAGAGTTGCTAACAACATGATTAACCAAATGTGTCCGCTATACTCGGAGCTGGAGTTAATATTGCTAAGAAGGAAGAATGCTTGATTTCATTGCATGATGTGGTGCATGTCTACAGTTGACTTCTGCTTTCTCTTGGGGTTTCTGTTGACCTTTCCCATCTGCCCTTGTTGTTAGGGATAGTAAGCTCCCTTGCTGCATTTTTGTATCATAGCGACTGCTGTATTGCTGCATAAATGAAGGCAACGTGGTTTTATTTTCCTTGGATATGAGAAATGATGGAGAGGTCCTCTAAAGTTGGCTGGAAATGTTATCAGATGAGAGAAAGTGAAAATAACATAAGGGGAGCAGAATCCATCAAGAAAAGGGAGGAAAGCAGACAAGTGAAGTTTTGTGGGTTTGATTAATTACAGCGCACTGTGTTAAACGGTGAGACTGCACTATGTTGTGTCCTGGACACATACTTAGAGGAGGTAGCAACTAGTGATGATGGCTTGCAGTGAACTGTATGTGCTCAAAAGACTTCTTCCAAAGTCTTGTTTTACTTCTGTTGCTCTGGACTTGAAGACTGTGACTAATGGTTTCTGTGGATGAACTGCACATGCAACTATAAGTTAATTTAAGTTTAAATAGTCCTGGATGGATATAGGTGTTGAGGAGTAAGCAGGGGGTGCTTTTTTTGTGGGTTTGGTTGGTTTTTTTGGTTAATTCTGGTATGATGTGCACACTCGCTGATGGTGCAAATAGCCCTGAATGTTACTATGGATGGACACAAAGGGCATTTTTTAAAAAAAAAAAAACAACACATTCCAGAGAGTTGACATGACTTCAGTAGGACACAAACTCCTGCAGTGCCTCCATGGTGGAACATGAGGATCATTTGGCTTTTTACCTTGTCTGTTCCTGAGAATCTCCAGTCCAGGAAAAGGTCATTCTGGCTTTCTCTGCAGAAGTTACCCTATGGCCTCTGTACTTTGATAGTACACCTGGTTTTACTCTGTTAGATAACTTCAGAGTTAATTCAAGTGCATATAATGGTATGGAATTTTTGTCTCTTACTGTTAAATGACTTTACCTATGGCCTTTTTTCACTAGAACCCCACTGCCTTAAATTTCCGATTGTTCTACTGAATAGAAATGTTTAGTAATAGTGTTACTTGTAATAGTTTCTGTGCTGACTTGAGCACAGAGGAAATTGAAATCTGTACCAACAGTTATGTTCTTGTTCTCCCTTCTTTGCAATATGAAGTTATTCCAGGACTCTTAAACCACCTCACAGTTCTGTAGGCCTGTATAAACCACTTTGCAATTTGCTAATTGCCCTAAAGACTACCTCCTAAGTAATCTTGGACATCCTGGTTGGTTAATGCTAGTTAATAACAAGTCTGCTAAAAAAACCAGCTCGGGTAGTAGTACAAGATGCTTTAAACCTCTTTTGTACCCTGTTTGGGAGATGGATAGCAGGCTTCTCTGTATTTAATAAATGAAATAGCTGAATTCTGTGAAAAAAAAGAATATCATGGACTTTCATTCATGATATTCCCTTTCATTCAAGGATTCCCTTTGCAGAGGCAATCTCTGTGTTACCGTATGTCCTTTGATCAGGCTTGTCCTATTTCTAGCTTGCTTTGCAGTGTATGCCATGTCAATGATCTCAGTTCCCTTGATATTTCACATTTTTCAACACTTACAATTTTCGGTTGCTATTTCTGTCTGTTTTGAGAGGAGAGAGGCATAAATGTAAGCAGTAGCTGAAGAAGCAAAAGGCAAAATTTCTTCAGGAAGCTAGAAAATGATGAAAGTAAAATTTCATAATGAAAGGTAAACATCGGAAGTAATATATCTGACATTCTATATCAAAAATATATCTAAGTCTTGTATGGTCTATAAATGGTCATTTTTTTTGGTTAGCCAACTTTTGTAAACAGTTTTGTTTTACAGTAGCTGCTGCTGTATTATTGCTTAATCCTACTTATTTCTGGCAGCTGCTCTTGAGCAGGAAGCTTGGGGGTTTTTTCCATGTTTTCTGGTAAGCATGCCTCAGGTCTGGTTACCTGGAAGAGAATGAGCACCTTAGACACTCTTCTGTCTTGTTAATGACTAGAAAAAATAATTGTGGTAAGTCAGCAGGGAAGAAAAGCTTTTCTGAAGAGATGTAAACACAGTGTAAGTTGGATGCTGTGGTGCTAGCTTTTGCACGACTAGTTATGTGAATGAGGGTGGTATAAACACACTTCTACAGCACCTCCAGAGGTGCTTCTGCAAAGCCGAGACCATCTGTCACTTTAGTTATTTCAGATGTACCCTTCATAAACCCTTTAGTAAGGGACTGCTTGGGAAAAGTAAACCTAGCAAAGAGCAATGCAGAAGGTGATCTATAAATAAATCTTTCCATCATGTAAAGTCCTGATTACTCATTATTTGATAGTTTGGAATTCAGCACATTGGCCTTGGCTGGGATACTGACTTCCAAAATGAGTTGTCATGTCCCTCTTACCTATTTCTTAAAAATCACCACCTCTACCTCAAGCAGAATCAAAATGTGCACAGTAGAAGTTAAGCTGTGTGTGATCCTTACATAGTTTAATTTCATAGATCTTATTCAGGTCCTCATCCTCTGTTCTGTTTTGTGGTAGTCTGCAGCTTGGATCTACGAATGAATATTGAGATTGAGGAGTCTGTGTGGTACTCGCTTACTATAGTGATGCATGCATTATGACAATGAATACAAAGTACACATATAATAAAATTCTTAGTTTCCTAAGTTTTGAACATCTATCACCCTGAAGTGAGGGAAATTGACCTAAGCATCTGTTAATTCAGGGGGAAAACCAATACATAACGTGGTGCATTGGAATTGCTGTAGTCTCATTGAACTAATAGCAAATCGGAGACTGCGGTGCAGCAGTGGTAAACTCCGGTGCTGGTACACGAGTGGAGAAATATTGTCCAAATTACCAGCAGTTAAACAACTTCTATTCTTCCTGTTAAGGGGATGTTGTACTGTGTACTGTGGTACTTACTGTGGGATAGATAAAGATTTATAGATGTGCAAGGAAGAGGCAGAGACAATGAGTTTAAGGCAGGCGTACCCATAGATTAGCAATGCAGACTCTGTCATTGCAAGGGTAACAATATGCTACTGTGCAGACCTGATGCTGAAGTTCAGCCTCTTACGGGGGCCATTACTTGGGCTTTGTGTGAATTCGCCCTATACAAGACTGTAAAGCAATTGGATAAGGCTAAAGTACCTCTTAAGTCATCTGTAGAAACGGACACAGATAGCAAATCTTTTATGCTTCAGGCATATGGAAGTGGTTTGTGATGCAAACATACTATCTAAAGTGGAAGTACAGCATGGCTTTTGTGAGCTCTCATCTGTGTACCTTGATTACATCTGTCTGAATGCTGCAAATGCCAGAAGTTTTACATGGCTTCAAAAACTAGGCACAGAGAGCCTGATGAAAGAAAAATCCATTAAGACTGTAGAGAAAAGTGCCTTGAATCAGACTGTTGGGAATTAGGGAAGGATGTTGCCCACTGCCCTGAACATCTCTTGTTTCCTTTTTCCCATGCTAGGGCAGTATTGGGTTAGGTGGACCTTGTATTTGAGGCAGTATGGCTGCTGTTAGGATACATCTGTATTTTGGTCTCCCTTTCATATTTCAATCAGACTCTTCCATTGTTTTCTGCCTACATAACTGGGTGCACGATGATTTAATTCTGCTTACGAGATTCAGCTCAGGTCCTTGTCTCTGCAGACGTGTCGCGAGTCATTCTAGGAAAGGACTGCGCTGTTCTTTGAGTTTGGAGATGGCAAAGAAGGGAACAGGATTAGGAGAGTGCTACAAATCTTTTTTCAGTGTAAGGATTCATTATTGCTGTGAATGAGGAACATTTGCTTACTTCACTGGTCAGATTTGTATGAATGCAGTTACACCAGGCAGGTATAGGGCAGAATGAGTGTGTTGCAGTTCCAGTTTAGCCAGAAGACCCACAGAAGGGAGGAAACTCATGGGTCAGTAAAGGAGGGCTAAATTAGAGGTTAGCATATTCAAGTGTCTAGACAGCAAATACAGACATGCTGTAAAAGTCCGTCTGTCAGGGAGCAGATTCTAGATTAAAAAGCCATTTCAAAGGCATGTTGCCTGGATGGGGTAATCATGTGCTCAGACTTTTCCAGTACATAAGCATAAGCTGAGTGAGGGGAGAGATCAAAAAAGGACACAAAGATTGACACAGATTCTGTAGCAGCTTAGACTGGAATGGAATTTGATAAAATAAAAATAGCTGGTTGTTCATACTTCTGTTTCCCAGAAATGGCCATAGCCACATCTGTGTTTTACCATCCATTCTGTAATATTTGAATGCCTCACAGAAATGTTATGTCCATCCTGCTGCTGTAGGAACATTGTTACATAGTGCTCCTAGGTTGAATTCCGTGTCCTGGTTCTCCAGGAGCAGACCCATGGGCCAGCCATGCAGGCAGGCCATGAGTAGCCCCCATTCAGCTGGGAGATCCAATCAAGGCAGCTGACTCACAGGTATATTCCATACCATTTCATCATGCTCATTATAAAAGGAGGGAGGAGGGAGTTCACTGAGGGTGGAGCTCCTTTTCCTGGGGTTCTTCCCTTGTGGCTGCCTTCTCCTGCCGCTGACGTCAGGGACCAGGCTGAGTAGAACCTTGCATACTTTATGTTGGTGATTGTATCACTTTTGTTATTTCATTCAGTCTGTTTCTACTTCAACTCACTGGCCTTCTCCCTTTTTTCCCGGATTCTGCTTCTCAAGTGGGGAGGGAGCACTGGGTGGTAGAATAACTGCCTCAGGTACTGGCTAAACATAGATGGGCATATAAACTGGTCATCAGGAAGCTGAGCTCTAGTCTGGTGAAATACCTGGAACTCACTTAATGCCTGTTAGATTGGATGCTTTTAGGGCAGTGTTGAGAGACTTTCCACTGCAGGATGATGGGCGGATCAGCAGAAACAGAGGAGCTGACTCAAATGCCAGTCCTAACTGCCCTGTTGCATCCCATCCGGTTCCTTACAGAGCCAGAGGGCTTGCTGTCAGCTGAGTGTCTCAGCTGTGTTTTTATGCCCTTTAGGCACAGTATTTCACACAAGTGTAGTGTTATGCATAATGGCAGTTGGGGGGGGGGGGGTGAGATTCTGGAAACTACCCACATGCAGTGTTAGGGTCTGCAGCACTGAAGTTCCTTTTCATCCTTCCCAAGAACGTGTCATATTCTGTTACTTTTGTCTATTACGCTGTTTCTTTTTCAGTGTGCTTTTTCTGCCGTGGTCATCTCACTACATAGATAGATGTCATCTTTGTGGTGTGGTGCTTGGGTCTGAACCCCAAACCCTGAATTAAGGTTGACATATGGGTGATTCCCACAGCCCTTCAAAAGGAGGGGATGAGTTTGCCTTTTGGCTTTCCTCCAAGGTGTGGCCGGCCTTGCAAGGAGAGCCCTTGGGTAAACAAGCCCCAGGTGCCCTGCATTTTGACAACGAGTGCCAGGTGTCCTGTTTTGGGGATAAAAGCTGGGCCCACTTGCAGGAAGGGTTGGAGAGTCTGTCTGTAGAGTGGACGCACTTCACAGAGTTTTCCTGTTGGGGAAGGACCTCCTGACTCCTCATGCAACTGGATCGCAGTCAGGTCTGGCACGTACAAACGCGGGCTTTGTGGGGAGGCAACATGGGGTTACTTCTATCATATGTAATCACCTTATTGTCCTGGTTGTCTCCCATTTTCTCCGTGGGTTACCTTGTGTCTCGGTTTGTTCTATCTATTGTGGGTCATGCTGTGTTGTTTCTGGGGTCGCTGGGGTTGATGTCTATTATTTGTGATCTGTCTTATTTGTACCCCCAGCGATCCTCTATATACTGACCACTTTACGCGAAATAGAATCCACTTACTGGGTTGTTTTTCTGCTGTTGGCTGTGTCTTTTGTACTGGGCCTACTAATTGGCAAAACGTGGTGAAGCTAAACAGCCTGAGAATGATAGGATGCATTCACATAGCATTTTGCAGGTAGAGGTGTCTGCTATGGCTGTTCTTCAAAACATCTAGAAACTATGTGAATAGTGTCATACTGCTCAGCTTTAGGTGTTATACCCTACTTTGTATGCTGGCTTTGATAAACGGCCAAAGTGAGCTTGCATCTGAAGACTGCAAAACACTGTGTAGCGTTTCTTATCTCTGTCACAGAAGGATTTATGTCTCTTTGCTCCAAGAGAGCAAATACTGGCATTCCATACTGGAGTGTATCTGATGCAGGGGTGTCTGAACTGGTCCTTGCACAAGGTAAAGTTTACTAATTATCAAAGACACCAAGGTAAGGGTAATAAATTAGATCTGTCTGTGGAAGGAGCTAATCCCGAGTGATCTGGTGCTCTGCAGCACATGCTGCTGAGGCCCTATGTCCACTGAGTCGATCTCCAGGCATACTATGTTGAACTGCCCAGTGTGAGATGCATGGATTGCTATGGCAGAACCCTTGTTTGTCAAGACCAAACAGGAACTCTTGAAAAATAACTACATATTGTCAGCACCTATTATTTTGTATTGGCAAGCCTACAAGTCGTCAGTCTTTTACAATTGTAATTGGGCAGTAGGCTTCACTGAGATTGGAAAGAATGGCTGCAGTAGGCTCTTTGCTTTCTTTGCGCCTTTTCCTGTGGCTTGTTCTATCCTTTTTACCTACTAAAGGCAGTGCCATAGTTTGTTATTTTGATAAAATTGTTTATTTATAGAATATCATCAATATGTGTGGCTTACAATCTCTACAAAATAACTAGAAAGCAAAACTGACAGCCTAGAAGTATAGTGTGCCATTAAAAACATAACCCAGGGAAGCCTGGGATGCCTTATGTATCAGGTGGGTACTTGTGAAACCTCTGAAAACAGATGAAGGGGGTTTCATAGGTTTTCGGAAGGTGGAATAGTGTGTGGCTTTGGTGAGCTAGGGAGGTAAGAGCAGATGAGCAGGAAAGACAGTGGGGGTAAAGCTCATCTGGTTCTCATTCTGAACCAGTAATTTCAGTGGAAAAGCTATATATATAGAAACAGTATTTGGAAACAGCTCTAAGTGTGTCATTGTTGAAATAATAGTTCAGTAACTTGATTCCCAAATAGTATAAAGTTAATTTTATTCATATTTGAGATTCTGCCTATATAGGGCATGTAGAAGGGGACACAACAGTCTGCTGAGCATTTGTATTTTGAGATGCGTGCTTGGATTTGATCCCTTGCTACAGACATCCCCAACAAAGCAAGAATGTGCTGCTGAACTCACTTCTGCTTTTTTGTCATGTCAAAATCTGGCATGTGTTTTTAATGTCTTTTTATGAATGACAGCTTTAATTCCAGAGCCTAACACTTACTTACCTGAGCGCATCTTTGTGCCTACTAAATAACACACTAATTTTCTGAGAACCCAAGCCGAGGACCTAATGATTTTGCTGGAAAAAAGATTAATCAGCATCTCTGAATTTCAGGTCTTACTTGTGTCTACACATGGAATTAAATAGCTGATATTTAAAATATTATTTAGAAGTATTTTTAAATGTTGGCATCACTAGTCTTAATTGCTTTTCAGTCTTATGTGTGTATGTCATATGAATGTGTACATATATATGCGTGTGTGTATACAAGACAGGTCTTAACTGTGCTTGTGCACAGCAGCATTGGCCACAAGCAGATAAGAGAGGGGGGGGAAAAAGGTAGTGTGATCACAGTAACTCTCAACAAACTTTTTGTACAAGGTTTCGCAATATTTTTTTAATCTCCCAACCCGTCTTCCCTTTTTATCTTAGTGTTTCATTTACTAACTTCATTCACCATCTTGATGTATTTGGACAGAATATGAGATTCCTCTTGCACTTGCTCCCAGTGCCCACACAGTTCTTGTTTCAAGGCACTGAGAAATACTGCAAGGTGAGCTCCTGTGCTTGGTTCGTAGTTTTGAATCTCGTGGCAGCTGTTTGAAATTTCAGCTGTTGCCAGTGTGTAAGTTGGTGGGAAAAGCAAAGCTGGGGATGTATTGACTGGCAGTTAGTAGAAATCGTGACAGACAGATACCTTTGCACATAACAGCATTAAAATAAGCTACTTGATTACTTACATTCTTATGAGAGCATTTCTACATGATGTGCACTTGATATTTTATGTGTATTGGCTCTACTGTGAAGTCTGGGGCAAAAAAGAAAGGATTCCAAGGTGAACCGGAATGAATTAATGCTGTAGCAATAATCTGTGAGAAACAATGACCTTTTGAGGGTCTTGGTCTGCTGTTCAGTATCTTCACAGCTCACATAAATGGGGATAGAATTATAAAAATACAAATTAAGGGAATAACTTGATTCTGTGTTTCCCTGCTTCCCCCCCCACCCCCCGCAAAAAAAACCCACAACAAACCCAAACACTGAAAGAATACTTTGTCCTCCTTTAGTATACTATATCAAAATAAATCAAGCATTCTGAATTGAAATCTCTCTGTGTTCAAATTTAAGACATTTACAAGGGATGATTTATTTATGCAACTTCTTGTTTTTAAGTACATTCCAGAAAATTCATGGGAAATATTTCAGTTGATTAGAGGGGTGAATCCAAACGATGGTGGAATTTTTTTGGAGCAACTAAACAGCTTGAGTTTTTAGCACATGTTTGATTTTAACTACTTCAGGTATATGGTGTTTGTTCTGTCATAAGTATTACCTTCTAATTGTTAATCAAAGTGGTGTAAGGACCATAGTCAAATATATTACCTTTAGTCAGTTCGGAGGCACGTGGACTTTACATTTTTAGTGTAGATTTATGGTAATGAGATGGAGCTGTTGAAAGTAGATGTGAAGAGTATGATGGACTGAATTTGCTGGTGAGCTTAAAATATGGGGAGGAATAAAGTATTCCTGTGGTGTGGCTGGAAGTAGCTCTGTGGGGAGAGCAGTGGAGCAGGGCCTAGGTGGCGAGGCTGCACCTGCGTGGCCTGCGACATGGTCAAAACCCAGTATCCACAAGTCCAGAAGTCACTGTTGTCTTGAGACTGCACTCTCTTTCTTCTTCCCGCAGGGTCACTGCAGGTTTGGGAGCTAGCATTTCTCTATGTAAACCTCTTCCTCCCTGGTTCTGCTGTGTCTGTATGTACTTGGGGCAGAGCAGCTGGTCCCCGATGAGTCTGTACAGCCCACTGCAGCTTGTGTGACCAATGTGTCCAGCCTGCAGCAGGGGCTGAGGGGTGGAGATGGCGGCTTTTGCATTAAACTCTCATCCTGTTCCTGGATTGCTATGTTCTCCCTCAGTCACCTGCGCTTACTCCTTTGCTGTTCCTACGTGCTCGTAAACACAGGAAGAATAATTTTCTTTGTAATTTAGCAACTGGGAATCCTATCCCAGATAAACTTTAACATTTCCAGGAAGTCACAGGTACTTCTCTTTAAAACATAATGAGTTTGTCTTTGTTTTCTCCTTCTCTAATTGGCACTTTCCATTCTAATAAACCAACACCCATAAACTATGCAGCCACATGATCTTTTCAGTTAATACAAATCGTCATTTCCAGTCCAATAGACTCAGTTAATTGTGCAAACCTGCAACACACCCATTAAGTGGCTGTCTAGTTTGTTATGCAATGATGAATCATGAAGGAAATGTGGAGTGTAATTAAGTACAGTGATGCAAAGATAGTAGTATGAAGCCAAAATCAAAGTATAAGTGATAATCATCTGTATTAAATGTTTGTTTCTGCATGTTGTTTTCAGAAATTACTTAAATGATAAGTTACCTGGCTGCTGCACACATGCCTGGCATATGTTTTGACAAGTTAAAAAATGACCTGCAAACCTGTAAATAAGCTGAACCAAGTCTGCTATCAAAATAGTCTTTTAGAAAAGTATGTGGCTCCATCTCAGACTTGACACACAGGTGCTTTCTAGTTCTGGTGTTATCTCCCAAGTTTTCTAGCTGTGCTGGAAGCAGTAGTTTCAAAGTAAAGCCTTAATGAGGTTTCTGCTGGGAAGTGATTTCTAGTAATACAGGCTTTATCTCCAAGTTACTTTAGTATCCCCTCACTCTAGTAGGGAAAGATGCTGTCGGTATATTGATGGAGAACTTTGGGCTTACACAGAGGACAAGTTTTCTGGTAATGAGTTAATGATTTCTCTTAAATCCTCTGTTTATAACTTCAAAAATAAGCTTTACATACAGAAATGCAGATGTGCAGAGAAGTGGCTGCACAGTACTCTGCAAATATGTTATTTTGCTCTTTCCCAAACTGCTCACTGTATGTGAGACCATTTGTCTGCTTATTTGCTTGTCTTCCACACACAACAAACACTGGTGATAACTGCTGGCACCTTTGCAGTAAAGACCTTAAGAATTTTTTTCGGTGCTTGTCGGGTGGTATTGTATTCCAGTGCAGCAGATAACAGCAGTTCAGTAGAATTGTCTCCTGAAGTCAGCTAGTTGGCTCCCAAAAGACAGCCTGTATTTCAATGGAAAAGAAAGATAATCCAGAAGTATGTGTAATAAAAGTAACATCCATTCAGGATCTTGTGTGTGTGTGTGAATATCGAGACACTACACAAAATGAAGTTCTGAATTTAAATTTTCTCTTCGGCTGTGGATCCAACTGAAGCACAGAGATTTGTGTGTGGGGATAAAAATAACATGAGAAATGCCCTAATGGGTCAGAGCAACAGTCCATCTAGGCCAGTAGTCAGACTCCTGTGGGAGCAATAGGAAAGGCTACTTTGGGGAAAGCTTGCAAGCCTAGTCAGTTTTGTGGTCCAGTCCTGCTACATACCTCCAGAAGCCACAGCTGTTGTAGCTGGGTTACATCCCTGCCTGGTCCTGTGTTTTCTGGTTACAGATCAATTTTCCATGCACTGAGTTGTAATTCTCTGTTCTGGGTTCAGTATTGTGTAGACCTGGCTTACGCTGATTTTCCCAAGATGCATTAGCTTGTTTTATCTGCACTGAAGCTCCTCTGCTTCCTAGAGCAAGTAGAGGCCATAGGAGTTACTTTCTCTGCAATGGACGGGTAATAGCTTTGAGGTGTTACCACAGTTCCTGTCGAGTTGATGTAGTTGGATAGATAGTTTTGATGTGCTTAGAGAGTTTTGCTTTCATGGAAATTTCTCTAAGAAACGGCCACAGCCATTGCTGCGACTCGCTTGACAGATGAGGGGAAGGCTGTGGATGTTGTTTATGTGGAATTTAGTAAAGCCTTCATCACTGTTTCCCATACCATTCTCCTAGAGAAGCTGGTGGCTCATGGCCTGGACAGGTGTCCTCTTGGCTGGGTTAAAAACTGGCTGGCTGGCCAGGCCCAGAAAGTTGTGGTGAATGGTGTTAAATCCAATTGGAGGCCAGTCACAAGAGGTGTTCCCCAGGGCTCTGTTTTGGGGCCGATCTTACGAAATATCTTTATCAATGATTTGGATGAGGGGATTGAGTGCACCCTCAGTAAGTTTGCAGATGACACCAAGTTGGGTGGGAGTGCTGATCTGCCTCAGGCAGGGTAGGAAGGCTCTGCAGAGGGATCTGGACAGGCTGGATTGATGGGCTGAGGACAATTGTATGAGGTGCAATAAGGCGAAGTGCCAGATCCTGCACCCCATGCAATGCTATAGGCTTGGGGAAGAGAGGCTGGAAAGCTGCCTGGCAGAAAAGGACTTGAGGGTGCTGGTCGACAGCCGGGTGAATATGAGCCGGCAGTGTGCCCAGGTGGCCAAAAAGGCCAGCGGCATCCTGGCTTGCATCAGAAATGGTGTGACCAGCAGGACCACGGAGGTGATTGTCCCTCTATACTCAGCTCTGGTGAGGCCGCACCTCGAATCCTGTGTTCAGTTTTGGGCCCCTCACTACAAGGAGGACACTGGAGCTGCTGGAGCTTGTCCAAAGAAGAGCAACGAAGCTGGTGAAGGGTCTGGAGCACAAGTCTTATGAGGAGCAGCTGAGGGAACTGGGGTTGTTCAGTCTGGAGGAAGCTGAGGGGAGACCTCATTGCTCTCTACAACTACCTGAAAGGAGGATGTAGCGAGGTGGGGGTCGGTGTCTTCTCCCAGGTAACAGTGATAGGACGAGGGGTAATGGCCTCAAGTTGTGCCAGGGGAGGTTTAGATTAGGTATAAAGAAAAATTTCTTCACCAAAAGGGTTATCAAACATTAGCACAGGCTGTCCAGGGCAGTGGTGGAGTCCCCATCCCTGGAGGTGTTTAAGAAATGTGTAGATGAAGTGCTGAGGGACATGGTGTAGTGGTGAATTGGCAGTGTTAGGTTAATGGTTGGACTTGATCTTAGAGGTCTCTTCTAACCAAGGCTATTCTATGATTGCTTGTTTGTGATTGCTGTGATACTGGTTTGAGGGATGGAAGATTAATTGGTTTACTTTTTTTATTCAGCTCCTTCAAGCATTTCCAGTGTGAAAAGAAACTGCTGAGGAATAAAAGTGTATGCATGTGTCAGTGGGAGCAGCCAGCTAATTAGTTTGAGGAACAATAGGTTAGGGTGCTGTTCCATCTGCTGCGATGGGGGCATGAAGTGCTGGAGTCTGAACCTGAAGTGCTGGAGTCTGAACCTGAAGTGCTGGTGTCTGAACCCCAAGCCCTGAATTAAGGTTGACATATGGGTGGGCCCCATGGTCCTTTAAGAGGAGGGGATGAGTTTGCCCTTTGGCTTTCCTCCAAGGTGTGGCTGGCCTTGCAAGGAGAGCCCTTGGGTAAACAAGCCCCAGGTGCCCTGCATTTTGACAACGAGTGCCAGGTGTCCTGTTTTGGGGATAAAAGCTGGGCCCACTTGCAGGAAGGGCTGGAGAGTCTGTCTGTAGAGTGGACGCACTTCACAGAGTTTTCCTGTTGGGGAAGGACCTCCTGACTCCTCATGCAACTGGATCGCAGTCAGGTCTGGCACTTACAAACGCGGGCTTTGTGGGGAGGCAACATGGGGCTACTTCTATCGTATGTGATCACCCTATTGACTCGGTTGTCTCCCATTTTTTTCTATGGGATACCTTGTATCTTTGTTTATTCCATCTGTGTCATGCTATGTCATTCTTGGGGTCGCTGGGGTTGATGTCTATTATTTGTGATCTGACTTGTTTGTACCCCCAGCGATCCCCTATATACTGACTCCTCTATGTGCAATAGAATCTACTTACTGGATTGTTTTTCTGCTGGCTGTGTCCTTTGTACTAGGCCTAGTAATTGGCAAAACAGGGCACCACTGCTACTCTAGTGCTAAGTGGCAACACGGCTAACAGATTTCAGCAGTCAGCACAGCAGCTGTTTTTAGGATTTTTAGTTTGCTTTCCAGACATTTTTCTGGGAGTTGTTGTAGTGTATGCTCTACGTTTTAAGGCTTGGTGGTTCTTAAATCAGTCTATAGCGTGAGTTGGTTATGGATTACTTTAAAACAAACACAGGTGTAAGGAACAGGTGGCTTTAAGCAAGCCTGTATTCCAAGTACAGTCACCAGCAAAGGTGCCCCTTCAGGGCAGGGTGAGCTCATAGTGGCTCTGGAGGGCTGGTCCAGCATGCTCTGTGCCCAAGGATGGCTGAGAAGAGCCCAGAGCAGCTACCCAACCATCAGCCTATCATCTGTAGTATGTCACTAGAGCTGACGACTGAATCTCTAATGGATACCGGGCAGAAGGTGAAGGCTCCTCTGTCCCATTTCTAACGTGTTTTACTTCCCTGTTTGCTAGTGCGTTCTGTTGGAAGCAGTACACAGGAATGGACTTGAGTAAGGTGTTATGTATTATGGAAAACAGATCCTGTTAGGTGTAAAACAAAGTTTGCAGTAGAGCATTAGGACACATTGCCAGATGGGAATAAAATGGTTCTTGAGTAGGCAACCACACTGTATGGCACTTGAGGAGAAGGATACTAGCAAATATCCCAGTGGCAGTACCTTCCCTACGTGTTTGCTTGCTGAAGAATTGCTGTGTGGTACCTGACATGCTTCCTAGTGCCCTGCAATGCATGTTTTGAAATTGCCACGGATAGTAGGATAAATTAGACTCAGCCTAGATAAGAGAGATTATTTTAAGCTTTCCCTTTTCCTCTTCGAGGTTGCATGAATAGCCATATCTCCATCTGTATCCGTAAGGCTGATTGGTCTGTAGTTCACTTCAGTGCCAGGTGGCTGGGACAGACTAGGTAGCAGGGCTTTGTATCTCACCTCAAAGCTCCTGGATGCCTGTCATTCTCCAAGGTATTTTTGCTATATGGCATTTCCAGAGACCGCTTCGCTTCTTTTAAAATGGAGATGCCTAAGAATATTCTATGCCATAAAAGCTATTCTAAGTGTATTTAATCACTTGAAGTTATGGTTTCTGGGAAATTACTTAAACTGTATCATTGCTGTCCCTACTTGAGAGAAGCTGGAGCAGCTTCCTTGTACATGAGGTTCTGGTAGCTGGTGTTTAGATATTTTCTAAAGAAGATATCAGCAATGTTATTTGGCAAGCAAGTGAACAGGAAGAAATGTCATGAGAGTTATTATTTCTTGGTGTCAAAGTGAAAGGGTTGGCTTGATAATTTGTCCTGATAGCCGAGTACCCTGAGTCACCTGAAGTAAGACTTGACTGCTGAAGTCAGATTTAAGGTAGCTGGGATATCCCAGTCTGTGATCTTTTTTGTTGTTGTTCTTGTAAAGTTTAAATCCGTTTCCCCTTGGGTGGAGGTGGGGAAGCAGTCTGTCAGCATTTTCCGTACATTACTATGAATTCACCTTGAATTCCTTCAAGGGTAGCTTGCACAGCTGGGCTACTACATCTCTCTTCTGCCTGAAGTTCTGTAGAGTCATAGAATCGTTTTGGTTGGAAAAGACCTTTAAGATCATCAAGTCCAGCCATTAACGTAATACTGCCAAGTCCATCACTAAACCATGTCCATAAGTTAGCACATGGCATGGGAGTCATGATTCATAGTATTGCCTTATGGTAGAAGTTGTGGCTTCATCTGCAGTGCTCTGTCCAGTAGTCTCCAGGAAAGGAGCTGAAAACAAGGTAGTTGCTGTTCATGGTGTCTGCTTATGAGAGATTTTTTGTGACGCCCTAAAGAATGCTGTGGAGGAGAGGACTCCAGTGCTGCTTGTGAATGCAGTTATCTGTGGAGTGGAAAAGTCCTGGGCATCCTTCCTCTTGCACTGAGGAACTGAAGCAGAAAAGGTGACATAGAATCTTTCTTTGGAGGGACCTGCAGGCATCTTTAGAGCTGAGAAGATCTAAGGAATAAACTGAGGAGAGAATGAAAGCAAGAAATCCCAGGGGGTGTTCTAAGCAAAAAGCAGCAAGCTTTTTTTAAGTGTAGGGGATGGTGTGATAAGGGTGAGCAAAAGGAATGAGGAGGCAAGTAGGAGTCAGATGAGAGCAGGCGTTTGAGAAGATGAGTATGCTGCTATGACAGTTAGGAAAATAAAAGAGGAAACTGTCAGAAGAAAAATTTCAGTGGTTGAAAAGACCATTTTGTCACCTGTGATTAGCAGCTGGTTTTAAGGGGGAACTTCCTCACAGTGAAGCAGTCCAGTATTGGAACAGGTTGCTCAGAGAGGTTGTGCAGTCTGTGTCCCTGGAGGGTTTCAAGACCAAACTGAGTCAAACCCTGAGCAACCTGGTCTGACGTAATCGCTGATGATCCTGCCTGGAGAAGGAAGATGGATTAGAGACCTCCTGAGGTGTCTCCCACCGTAAATCGTCATATAATTCAGTTTGTACTAAGCACAGGAAAACACAAAACTTTGAGTGCCTTTGTCTAGCTTGCTTGAATTTCATTTTTCCAGCTGAACCTACCCAGACTGTGTGTGCATTGTTTGCTTTTGCAGTACTTGAAACCAACACAGTGATTAACTTTTGAAAAGTTCCCTTCTAAAATTAGGAATGAGGAATTACATGTATTAATGTAAGGGTGGGGGTTTTTATGGTGATTGAAGCCCTCTAAGATGATTTCAGAAGATGATTTTGGAAGAAATCACTTTCCCCAATAAGGAGCTAAGGACAGAAACTCCAGAAGTGCTGCTGTGTTTAAAGACAATGACCCAGCTGCTGATAATCTGTCCCAGGAATTTGTTTGAACACTTAACTTTTTTTTTTCAAGTCAGCTAGCTGTGGCATGGCTAGAGAAATGTTTATGAACATCTCAAGTTACCATGAAGTTGCAGGATTATCTGCCTGCAAGTAGATCTGTGCAAAGAACATGGATTCTGTGTGTGTGTAAGCCTACAGACTCTTACTTGGACCAGACAGTAAGAGAGAAAAGGACATTGCTCGCGTGGTGGTTGCTGAGGTTGAGTCAGGAGGGGTGGAACAGAGCAAGCACTTGGCCAAAGGTGAGGGTGCTGCTGGGCTCCTCCCTGAGATGGGCTGGAGACACTTGACACAGCAGCCTCTGGCCCCAGGGATGCTGGGGAGACTGAATGCTTGCAAGATGCAGCCTAGCACCTGACTTAAGGTTTGGAAGGGACTGTACTGATTGCCGTTCCTGCAGGGCAGCGCATTAGGCATGCTCAATTGGAAAGAGAAATGAAAAGCTCTATATTAGTCTTTGTTGCTAAGATGTCAAAATACCTGAAATGCATTCTGGCAATGTGGGAGGGAAAAGGTTAAGCAAAGGTACTGCATGTAGTGTCACAGTTACTGCCTCACCTGGGCCTCTGGCCAGCAAAGCCAGTATTTCAGGTTGGATAGGATTCAGAAAAGGCTAGCCCTCCACTTAAGTGTGTTAGATCTGGCTGCTGTCTCTGAAGAAACTAGACTGGAAAACAGAAATGATAGAAAAGCTGAGCCTAAGTGTCACCTTCAGTGCTGCTTTTCTGCAGAAACAGGGAAAATGCACTTGTGCTTCATCTGTGTGTAACCGAGCGAGAAAGATCATGCCATGTTCATTCTTCAAGGCTACTGCAGACTTGTCTTAGATGTGTCTAAGGCTACTGCTAACCCTCTGAGGACCCTCACAGGCTCCTGGGAGCTGCCAGTTGTATCAGAGGAGACAGTCCACAAGTGCTCTGTGTTGGTAGCAAGGCTGAGCACTCTCCCCACAGTCCTTTGCAAAGGATGACTCCGGCCACAGAAAGTCCACCTGTGACTAGCAATTCTTTCTTTTATTTGGCTAGGCTTTTGCAGTACTGTGTGTTTAAAAGGCCATTATTACTAGTCAGCAGAGTTCCTAGAGCAATTCCCTTCAGAACAGGTAAGCTCTCATGGACAGGAGGGCAGCTTGCTGAGCCATATTCAACCCCACTTCTATCTTACCTGCAGTTGTTATCTAAAACCCACATTAGAGAGTTTCTATGGTTGATCCTGTCTCACCAACTGTCCCCTCCTGTAGTCATCTGCCGATCGTCCTTGCTGAAGGATTAATTCACCCCAGTCGTAAAACTACGAGCTCAGACATTTGCCAAGGTTATGAAGTGGAAGCTGGACCTTTAAGAGGCTCTGGCATAAGTCTTGGCAGTGATTTTTCCACATCAGAGAGAGGAATTGGAGCCAGGAGGATCACTCAGAGTGCAGTGGGTGTTGCTGGCCTTTCTGGCTCAAAGTGATGGGGCATTCCACAACGGAAACTCAATGACCAGGTTAGCTCTTTCTCTGTGAGGAAAGCTCTTACCTGTAGGGTCTTTTTTTACGTCCTGCTTTAAGGAAGTTGGTATTGGCAGCTCCCTTAGGCAAGACACAGAATTAGATGGATCCCTTTTTTTTTTGGTCCAGAACATCTGCTCTTTTGTTGCCACTAGCAATGGAAAGACTCCCTCTTTCTGTGCCTATGCAATGGCTGCCATTATGTGTCATGGTGCTGTTAGGAAGTTAGAGCAGTTATTTGTATTGGGCTCAGCATACAGCCTCTGGAGTTGTCACAGCAGGCAGCTCAAGTTTGCCTTGCAGCTTCCCCTTGCTGTGACAAATGTGTTAACTTCAGAAATGTTGTCCTCGCCTCGTGACCTCTTTTGTAGTTAGTCTTTCAGAGAACCCATAAAGTGATTTCATCCAGCCTCTGCTTGCCAAACCCAGATGTTTCTTAAGCAATACCGAAGTATGTGCAGCGCTTGCCATGTGTAAACTTACGTGTGTGTGTGTTAATCAGAGGAAAAGGAAAAAAACGCTTTGTGGCTGATTCTTCTGCTTGGAATGCTGAGCAGGAAAACTGGAATGCTTAGTGAGCCGCCAGTTGTTCTGGGGACAAACTATTTCTGCTTCTTACTGACCAAAGAGACTAAGGAAATGGAGATGTTCTGTAAGGAATATTCAGTGTGCGGTTAATGTGTCATCTGTTGTTCTGTTGAAAGTTGGCAAGGCAAGGTGTACTTTTAATACGTGTCTCCTCCAACCCTTTCTAAAATGCACTTATGCTCATCAAGGACCAGCAGTGAAAGGTCCTGAGCTGATTTTTATGAAGCTGAAACGCTGTCAGGCTAACTATCTGCATTCTTAAGGGTAAGAAAATGGTAGTCCACTAAGCTGCTGGTGAGGAAGAGAAATAATTTACAGAAATACAAAGCAAAAATTGGAGATGATCAGTCTCCAGCGATGGAGAGCCTAGAGTTCTCAGAGGCTCTTTTCTCTGTCTGAGGTGGGAGGTGATGCATGTAGCCTCTTGGGTACTGATCAGAGGGGAATTAATTGCTCAGCTCTTTGCTCTTCTCCCTTGTTAGTCTGCTTACGCAGCCTTGTTGCAAACACTGGATAGGGCCGTGCAGAAGCTGCAGCTTCACTTGTGTGACTTGGAGGATATTGGGAACCACTTATGTTTCAGCCAGATGTCGCTGCCTGTCTGCAAAGAGCACACGCAGTTAGTGAGGGTACTTTAATCAGCAGTGTAAGAAACTGCTTGCTGGGAGTTTGAGATTTTTACCCATTAATACTTGTTCTTTTTTTCATCTAAGCCTATTTACCTCTCTGATTCAATTGTAGAAACCACTCTAGAGGCTAGAGAACCATTAAACCAGGTCTACTGCCCAAATACCCAGCTACAGAAATTACACCGGATTGTTTTTCTTAATGGAACATGCTAATTTATTTTCTTTCCACCTTAGATATAAGAGATCTGGGCCTGTGTTGCCGGGAGGGTAATATTCTGGGCTTACTGGAGCTGGCAGGTAAAAGAGCACAGCTTGCCTGGCATTCTGGCCTTGCCAGCTTTCAAGTATTTAACCTTAAAATAAGTAAATACACGTTTATGTTAGAATTTGGCAAGTACAAAGGTGTTTTCTGCCAGGCATCTTTTATGAAAGCTGTTTGCAATTTTGAGTTAAATTTTTAGTACTTAGAAGTTAAAATATCTTGATGTTTTGTATGGAGAAGAAAAGTGGAGTGTCCTTGGGACCGAAGAAGGCTTTTCTGTTTTTGTCAGACGAACCGTGACCAGGAGCAGCGAAAAGATGATTCTCTATTTCAAAGTGCAAGGGGAAAGTTGCTGGCCATCTGCAACATACCTTGAATTCCTACATTCAGTTTAGAGCTGGGGCTGAATGGGAAGAATAACTGGAAAGAAATAAGCTAGGGATAGAATTAACAGTTATTTTCTAACATTTGTGTTTTTGAAGCAGTGGTAGAGGCAGCTTCAGCTTCTGCTTTCACAGTAAAGGTTCTCTAAATATCCTTTAGGAAATGGCATTTCAGTTCTTTGCTAGATTCCTGCACAGAATAATGCATTTCCCATTTCTGCTTTCATTGTTCTATGCATCTTTGGTGAGTGATTACAAAGCATTGTCTATTAATCCAATTATCATAAGTATGATTAGTATCATTGGTGTATGTTAGCGCAAGATAGTAGCTGTGGTTCCTAGACATAGAGATGGATGTTCCCTCTGCAGTGCATCCAGGTACACTACAGTATCACAAAGTGTAATGGGAAATTCTTACGGAATGCCAGCAACTACCATGGATTTGGGAGGAAACAAGGGAGTTCATTTTGCAAAGAAACAGCTGTTTGAATTGCAGATCATATAGCCAAGGGGTCTGCTTGCCTTGGTTATACACTTCATGTTCCTCTCTGTTGTGCTTTTTTTTCGTAAGAGCTTCTTGTACAGAGTTACCCTGCATAAACTTGCCTGCTGGGACTGCTGTGGGATTGCTGCAGTTTCAGTCTTTGTCTTCGTGATCCCTACAGAGTAATACAGCATCAGAAAACCGGGAAGGATGATAGCTTAAATCTTTGCTTTTGTGTTTTGTGTAGAGAGAGGAAGTTTTGTTGAATGAATTGTCATTTTAATAGCTATAAATTCTTCTGTGTGTCCACTGAGATCTACTACCTGCAGTAACTGAGACAAATAACAATTTGAAGAGTGCTGCACTGGCAGGAAGTAAACATCCATTCAGGCATTCTTTGTTTCTTTTGGAGATGTTTACTCTCTGTCATGCTCAACTCCTGAACCAGTTCTGACTTTGTTTAATAAAAAATAAAAGGCCAAACCAAACAAACTGACCCTGCCGTTTCAGACCTTACCAGTGATACATTCATCTAAACGTTTACTGAATCCATTTTAGTCTTCAATTAAATGCAATGGGTGATCCTGCCTTATGTTTCTTAAAACTATTAATGTGGTGTAACTGTAGCATACATCCTGCATTTCTAGAGGCCCTGCCCTCCTAGACACTGGCAGATGTCTCTAGACTGTGTTTAGTGCTTATTTTAAGTGAATTAGAAGCTTTCAAATGGTTCAGTTGGCAATTCCTGCAGGAAAGGACCTGTGTGAGACAATTTGGTGGATGTTTGGCCTTGACAAATAGTCAGACGTTTTAAGTAGGCCTGGTATTAATCTACAGTGCCTACTGCTTGAAGGAGAAGCTTTCAGAAACATCTCTCAAGACAGTAGTTCCTGAAGCTTGCCTTTTGACAGCAGGACTGGCAAAGCTTTTACAGACAGCAAAAGTGCTGTTTGTAATTTGGTAGATTTAGTGAGGAATTGGAAATGAACTCTGACGATGCAAAACACCTACAGGAAGCATTAGACTGCTTAACTTAGACACTCGAATTGTCTTCAGGTGAAGTTTAGCTGGATAAAGATCCAATACAGAAATGCATCTCTTTTAATGGATAGATGTAAACATGGAGAAGCACAGATCATAGAGTGCTAGTTGATAGGGGCACACTTCGATGAGTCATTGACAGGATACAGTAGGGATGTAGCCTGCTACAGAACATGAGGAGGAGGGTTACACAAAGCTGTAAGAGATGCCAAGTCTCTTTTGTTCATGACTCACCAAGGCAGTGGCAGCTTGTACTTGCTGCTCCCTGACTAATGCAGGGGTTATTCCCGAGCATTCAAAGAATATTAGAGGTTACTAGTTCAGAATTTTTACGCATTACATCATTTTGTTGCAACGACTGACTCATTGGGTCAGTTTATTTAGTAAGTAAGCAGTGGTAAGTAAGGGAACTGTAACAGGGTATACGTGCATTGGCTCAGCTGACAGTACAGTTTACTCCCTGGCCTAATTACTTCTTGATAAGATTTATTTCCTTTCCTGGAGGCAGAGAGAGCACAGCAGTACCTGCAAGCAGTCTATGAGTATTAAACAGAAAACCAGTTGGTGTGTTGTGTGTGTGTGATTTATTTTGTGGATATAAAAATTTCATTATTTCCTGAAATCTCATTTAACATGGCTTTGTGTATAGGAAGCAGTATGTTATCTGTAAAGCAGCATGATGTAGGCTTCATGGAAAGGGAAAAGACCAACCTGGAAGAATCAGTCTTTAGGTGTAACACGCATGCTCTGAGGCACATTAGTCCCTCAGTATCTCAGTTTTTGAGTGCAAAGTAGCCATAGCATCTCACAACAAAGACAAACAGTTAAAGGGAGGTTTACCCCAGTCTTGTTTTCCCCTAGCTACTTAAGTCTTTCATGAGTCTGTCAGTCACTAGCACTAGGAAGAGAATGTTGCCTGTAGTAGTAAGGAACACTTGCATCATCAGGAAAACGATTACCTGGATATATAATTGCTAAGAGAGAGGATTCTTGTATGAGAAGGTATGCCTGAGAAAGTAGGAGACTGATACTACATTGTATTCCTCCAACTTTTTTAATTTATAAGAATATTCACTTTCTTGTGCATTCTAGTTAGCTGCCATACAGAATCTCAGTATGATGAAACTGAATGTTTACAGATTTTCAGTAGGACTTTTAGGAAATGGTATATAATGCAGAGTGCTTTTTTTACCTTGGGCAGAACTCTTATGTAGAATATAGGCCCCAGGTTGTGGTTGTCCAGCATCCCCGCATAGGTGACAGCAGATTCAAGACATAGTTAAAACCTTGTTAAAAGGATTTTTATTTCCTTATTTACTTTAAAGCTTGCCTGTGATGATGATACAAGAGCTTGAGTTTGCTGATGCAAGGCAGCAGATTTCAAAGGGTTCAAGACTCAGGACAGATAGATGTCTTCCATATGCCATAATGTATTAAATCATGAGGATTGCTCCCTATTCGGAAGCAAAAAGAAACTGCCTTACTTTTAGTTTTACCAGAACATGATTGAGTTTGATCTCAGCACATAAAAATATTCCATATTCTCAGCCTAAAAATATTCCAAATGGACGACATTTTTACTGCATTCTTACATAAATTACTTTGTGTGTTCTCTAGGTTTCAATGAAAAAAATCTCTCAGAGAAGCAACTATTGTTTGGAACCTTCTGTAGTGGGGAATGTAATGTAATATAATAAATATAATATTCTCTCTAAAAGGGTTTATGCTAATCAGATGGAATACATTTAACTAGTGTGGTCTTTTCAGTCAGGAGTGGTGGGCTTCATTGTTTGTAAAACCCACCAAAGTTACCCTATTTTTCAGACGTGCCAGACACGTGTTATGAATGTATCTATGTTCAAGACTTGCCTGTAGAACTATGCTGATATCTTCATGATGATCCGGTCCGCTGCCCCGCACAGTAACTGCACTGTGGTGTGCAGAACTGCACTAAATCATATATCATTGATACACTGCTATGGACACATGCTCTGATGTCACTTTCTGTGTCGTCCTGTCATGACGTTATGGATGCTCTCCATGCTTCCATGCTCGTGCAGCAGGAAGTTCCAATCTGAAAGAATTTGCAAGTAAGAGTACTGTGGATCCGTCACCAGGAGGAATGCTGCTGGTGGAGATGCACCTTTGAAAAGAGAGGACAGAGAGAAGATTGACAGTCTGGGGTATGTCTGTGGGTTGCCTGTACTAGCAAAAAATCAGGCAAGATAAACTTCCTTCAGAAGGAAGGTAGTGTTAAAACTATTTTAGTGTGGATTAGAGGAACTGATTTGATTTAAATTGATGCTACCAAGATGCTGTTAAGGAGCTGGAAGACCATGGGCATTTTAGAGGGCTTATCTCCTCTTCTTGCCCCAGGACCCATTGTGCCTTTTGCTGCATGCCCATTAGCTGAAGAAGTCAAATTCACTGAACTACTTGATTTGTAGTCCCTCATCTTAGAAGGTGATTTAGAATGATTTTAGTTCTTGTTAGGCACAGGATCTTTCTCCTGATGTGGAGAAAAACGCTGTTACAACAGGAGCCCAAGGCACTGCTGATTCATGTACATTACCAGTCTCTTGCACTCTGAAATCGCTCGACACAAGCAAGATTCTCCTGCAGTCTGCTCCATCCAGTCTAAGCCTTCTAGAAAATATCCTCTTGTAATAAAAAAGTCTTTGCCTTCTATAGTGAAGTGCTGGGGTCTGAACCCCCAGCCCTGAATTAAGGTTGACATATGGGTGGTTCCCACAGCCCTTTAAGAGGAGGGGATGAGTTTACCTTTTGGCTTTCCTCCAGGGTGCGGCCGGCCTTGCAAGGAGAGCCCTTGGGTAAATAAGCCCCAGGTGCCCTGCATTTTGACAACGAGTGCCAGGTGTCCTGTTTGGGGATAAAAGCTGGGCCCACTTGCAGGAAGGGTTGGAGAGTCTGTCTGTGGAGTGGACGCACTTCACAGAGTTTTCCTGTTGGGGAAGGACCTCCTGACCACTCATGCAACTGGATCGCAGTCAGGTCTGGCACTTACAAACGCGGGCTTTGTGGGGAGGCAACATGGGGCTGCTTCTGTCATATGTAACCGCCTTGTTCTCCTGGTTGTCTCCCATTTTCTCTGTGGGTTACCTTGTGTCTCTGTTTGTTCCATCTATTATGAGCGATACTGTGTCATTCCTGGGGTCGCTGGGGTTATGTCTGTTATTTGTGATCTATCTGACTTGTTTGTACCCCCAGCGATCCTCTATATACTGACCCCTTTACGTGAAATAGAACCTACGTACTGGATTGTTGTTCTGCTGCTGGCTGTGTCCTTTTTACTGGGCCTACTAATTGGCAAAACATATAGTGACACAGATGAGTCAATACCTTATCGATGATGGATTTGAACATAGGTAGGGTTTTCTTAGACTACAGGAAAGCCCTCCAGTAGCAAGACTTATGGCAAAACGGCTAGCATTTTTTGAGGAAGGAATATTGAAGGCTCTGTGGACAGTATTTAACACTAGGAAGCTAGCAGAGACATGCACATGAATCCCATCTGTGTGGTAACAAACATCATGAAATGAGAGACTATTAAGACTCCATGTTTACCTAAAGATAAAAACCCGTGTGCTGGTTTCTTTCCATGAGCTGTCAGAATATCTTGAAGTCTTCACTAAAACTTCTCCCAAACAAATGGAAGTTTTCTCTGAATTCAGGGTGGAGATTTTTTGTGGGTTTTTGTTTGGTTGTTTTTTTCCCTTACCTCTTCATTTGTGAGTCTTGTGAATATGCACGCAATAACTTCTATGGGTAAGAACACCAAATCCTTGCTCTCTATTTTTCTCTTGTTCGAGGTCGTCAGGAAGTGTGTGGAACAGTAGAGAAGTGTGCTGATTACTTAGGATGTAGAGATTTCAGTGAGAGTAGGCAAGCATGAATCATGAGAAAGGCAACAGTGCAGAGAAGTATCCCTGTTTGATGCTCAGCAGAGATCAGATGCTGTGTGTAGATTAAGAAGCAGATACTTCAAGATCCTGCTTCTCCAGTAATCCAGGTCAGGTACCTAAAATAGTGTGGGCTGTCTACTTGCTGGCGTGCATAATCCTTTTCTATGCGTGGAAATGAAGCCGGGATGGAAAATGAATTGCTAGCACATACCCAACTCTTATTTCAGTGTAGGGTCAAATTGTGGCTGGAGCAAATGCACACCGAGACGTAGCCTAACCCTTACCGATTTTGTTCTACGAATTTAAAGTAAGGCCCTTTAGGCTACCTTGTAGAGAGCACAGGAAGGAAAAAAGAGATTAATGCTTGTGAGAATGTGTTTGTGCATATTTTGTATCCTTGCTTTTATTGCCTAGGTGTCTGAGCAAGAAGCGAGAATTCATTGTTAACTGTCATTGTGATCAGGGATATTTCTGAGCTGCAGCAATCGGGAAAGAACTTGTGGCATTTTCAGGTCTTTGTAGCATCTGTTTTTAAAATGGGAATGCGTGATTCATCTGCTTTCTCCTTAAAGGCACGTTGAGTTTTTTCTTCCATCAGCTAAGTGATTATAAGGCTAGTAGAGAGGAGTATAGGCAATTTCCTTTCAGCAAAGGGTGGCTTAGTAGATCAAGTGACTAATAAGCACCCACTTGAAGAGTGGGAGGAGAAATTAAGAGCTTGGCTTTGATTTAGTTCATTCTCTGAGTTTACTCTAAACTGGTTTATCGGAGACATGCTCCCAGCAGCTTTGAGTCTAGTCAGACACAGTGACACAGAGATGGGCATTGTCGCTTTCAGACTGTGATTTTTGATGAAATATTTCTTGCCTAAAAGGAGGAAAAAGCATAACATAAACATGAAGTGTTTTCTTAGCAATTTTGCATTATGCTTTTGTCACTAGTGCAGGAAGTGCCTGAGGGGTAGACAAGGAAGGCTTCTCCTGGACCTGCCTGTTTGCGCTTCCTGTGGTCAACTTAAAATACAGTGCTGAATGAAGTTTAGAAAGATCTTAAGGAGGCAAGGTTAGCAAGAAATGACTTTGAACTTTACATAGATATTTGAGAATCAGCCTCTGTGTTTCCAAGCTATTGCTACCTCAGTGAAACTTCTGGCTTCTTTTTGGGAATGGTGGATTTAATTGTAAAGAGCTAACTGATAACCATTATTAGTGGGCAGAGCCTAAAATCTTTAATACAAGGCTGTAGTTAGATACGCAAGAGCTGTACTCTGTGACCTAGGTTAAACAAGCAGTGCCTCTGCCGCCAACGTCGTGCCAGAATCAGTGTGGCACAGTTGTGAACTGGCAGCTTGGAGAGCTGGCTCAGCTGCTGGACCTGTGTGCAGAGAGGAAAAGCAGTGATACAGTAGAATTTGTGTCATCATGTGCTGCTTGTACATCCTTGCAGTTCTTTTATTTGAATTTCTGCAGGTGGTCTGAGGCTGTTTATCACACTTCTGTACAGGTGAAGAGTTTGTGTGATGGGTAGCGCAGAGTGAAGCATCACATGCTTTCCTCCAATGAAGGTGAGGGCAGCGTGGGTGAATAGGCTCTGTTCTAGTCTTGACTGCAAGTGCTGCAGAGTCATCTGGGAGTGAAGACCAAACCAGTCTCAGTCTCTAGCACCGCACAGTGGTGTGCAGGACTCAGCATGTCAGAACTACCTTAAGCACTCTCTTTCCTGCTCATTCATTGTGAGACTAATGCTTTGGGCTATTGGTTGCTGCAAACCACAAATGCTGAGAGACAGCTTTTCTAGAATCTGTTTAGTGTTCGAGAAGCCGATTGACAAGATGGTTGGTGCTTTCTATATCACAATTCGTACTGCAATTCACATTGCTTGTTTCAGTTCAGTTTGCCTTCAGCTGCAAGCATGCCCACGAGGGTATAAAGTTACATTTCAAAGGCATTGCTATTATATATAGCTGTAACTGTAGCAGCTACTTTTTAAAACAGGCATTCTCTGGTGATTCATACCAAAAAGTATAACCAGACTTGGTTGACACTTTTAAACACCAGGGTTTTATCAAGTTTACTGCCATCACGCTGTGGTTAGTAAAGACAAGTAAAAGCGTGCTAGGTGTGTATTAGTGTTGTAGTATGAACCTAGATCCCACAAACATCAGAATTTGAAGCACTACATTCTTTCTCTGTGGTTCATAAACATCTTTTAACAATCTGAAAAATTCATTCGTGAGTAGTTTTACTCTGATTTTATCCTAACAAGGGCCAGTGGCCCCTTGATGTTTTCTGACAGATGGATAAAGCTTTCCCTCGCTGCTGATAAGAAATAGCCCCCATATGAAAACTACTAGAGAGTCTGTTTTATAGTCATGCCCATGTCCATCTGGTGTCTTCTGGGAGCGCATGAATATTGAAATGAACTTCTCTGCACACAGCATAGACGTGACTGAGGAACAGCCTTTCATTTCCAGATGCCACCTACATATGATCATGAACCACTTACTATAAAGAACAGGCATTAAGACTGAACAGGAGTAAAGCTCTCGGAAGGATGAAGTTTACTTATAGCTTGTTTGGAGCGTGCTTTGCAGAAAAGGACTGTAGCATTTGTCTGTGAATTATATACTGTTTGGATGACGTTTGATCTAGAGCCGTACTTGGCTTCCAGAAGGAAGTTTAACACTGGTACGCCTTTGTTAGTACTCAGCTACGTTCCCGAGCAGAGAAAAAAAAAAAAAAACCACAAAAAAAACCCAAGCCTCAGCTCATAAGGTGCCTGAAAGACCTTTACAGATGTAGGTAGTGTTTTAAAAATATTTTGCCTTATTTGTTCCAAGGTGTTACCAAATGGTAGAAAATATTCATATTTGTAATCAATAATTTTGAGTGTTTATGCTTATAAGCATAAGAATGGGGGTTTTATTTATTCTCATAAATAAGCAAACTGTTATTTGCATTCAGTTGTGGGGTAATAGGCTGTTTATAATGTATGTGTAAAAGTAAATATGGCCAGTGAAACAGCATGTGTGTTTGTCCTAAGTACCCTGAGCCTCACCTCTCTCCTTCTTACAGTGTTTCTTTAATCAGCTGACAACAGAGCTTGTGTCACAAAGCAATCAGTCTTGAAAATAGTTTCGGTTTTGTAGGAATCCTGCTGAAAGACTGTAAGGTCCACATAGATGGTCTGGAATACGAGTCACTTCCTAGTTCTCTGACTCACCCTCATAGATGAACTATCTTATGACTTTTAAATAGTTGCTTGTGAATCATCTGGAGGGCTGTAAGGGAAGATGTGTGGCACTCGTTTTTGTGCCAAGACTTTTCTCCAATTGCAACACGATATTTGTGCATTATAATCAAGGGAGAAGAGCACTTACGTGAATATCTTCAGGAGCACTGGGACCTCACAGAGTAGAAGTGGCACAAAACATGGAATTTCTTTGCTTTATTTTTCTTGTTAGAATTTTTTGGCTTTGTGTTACCTTCTCATGTCAGTATTTCTTTCCTTGAATCACTGGCCTGTTATTCATGTCTCGAGGATTACACTTCTGTCCATGACTTTACTTTTTCTTATCTTGCATAGTTTTAAGCTTTTACACTTACTCACACCCTAACAGCAATCTTTTCAGCACAACAGAGCCAAGGTTGCACACCTATGTTGTATTAAATTAGGCTTTGGATCACAGCCTGAAATGCTGTGCTGAGTGTTACAGAACGCTAGAAGAAGTGTCCCCACTACACTCTTTGTTTTAATGTGGACTGCACCATGAGATCAGCAGAAGATCCCTGTGCTCCACAGAGGTGGGGTTTCTTCAGGCTCTTCACAAAATACGTTTGATGTTTGTTCTGTTCTGCTGCTGCGTGCTCTTGAATTTCCCTTCTGCGAAGGTTCCAAAGATGAGGGGCAGTGTCCCAGTGGAGCACAGCTCATTCTTATCCCTGAGACTCTTCAAACTTTTTCCCACTTGTTTGCATGACAGCATGAGTCATTACCATTTACTTGGTGTCATCAAGCTGTACTCATTCAGCTCTGAAAAGCTGTATTTACAGTCAGCCAAATGAAACATACAAGTACACGTAAGTACCTAAAGCAGAAGACTTGTCCTTCTGATTTTTAGAGTAAAATGTATTGGTACGTTCTAAAAACCACTGTGGATGTTCCTGTTTAAATTCTGTGTTAGACAAGAGTCTGAGATACGTGTAATTCTTGAGTAACAGAGCAGATGTCCATTGTTCCAAGAAATCTTGCTCACTTTTTTTTTTTTATTGTGCCATGGTCTTTTCTGAGTCATTGTGAAGAAAAATATCTTTCATGTTGTACACGATCTTAGGTGACACTATGAGTAAAATGTGAATTATAAATCCACTTGCATTATTTCTGCAGCAGGAGATCAGTACTTTTTTACATAATATGAAATTACAAATGCAGTACAGTAATAGCTCTTAGGCATCTAAGTTCCCCATTTTGTAAAATGGTGTGATTCGGTGGAATTAGAATGGAATACAGTAATATTGTTAAAGCATTCTGTATTGTATTTTGAGGAAGATTTTTGAGTCATGTCCAGGTATTTTCAGTGCATCACTGAGTTATGTGGCTGGCTGATTATAGATTGGACAGTCCTCAAGATATCTGTGCTTTTCCAGTCAGATGCATAATCTTGGTGCTGCCTTAGGTCAACGGTAGATTTTTCAGCCTCTGTAATGAGACCAGGAGTTGGATACATGCTTGGCATCTCAGAATAGCGCACAGCTTGCTCTCCAGTTTGAATAGGGCTACCATGCTTTTAACCAGCTACAGAACAAGTACCGCTTACTTTATATGTAAGCAGCTCAGAATGTGGAAGGTTTGGTTAATACATGTCTGCTCAGCCAGCCATGCTGGGTTTTTTTGGGGGTATTTTTCCCCCCTCTGGATTTGGGATTCCCCTGTGTATGCCAGAAAAGGTCTCACTTTGTGTTTTTGAGGTTATAGTCTTTGAGGAAGATGAAATTTACCATACTCTGCAGGCACCCCAGTCTCTTCACGTCCTATAGTTGTTGATTAATCTGTGAACTGCATGCTGTGCTCAGGAACAAACAGAGCAGGAAGGATTTGTCTGTCCAAATATAGACTTCTGCTTTGGAGCTGGTTGTCTCGGTTTCCTCAGTAGTCAGTGGAGATAAACAGGTGTTGCTGGGGTATGACTCATCCCATCCAAGGTTGTGTTCCAGTAACCGGCTGGCCACTCAGACCATCAGAAACAATGTGGTCAAAGTTTTAATCAGAGCAGGACTAAATATTCCCCATTTTCTTTGTGAGCTCAGAGCATGTTTGCAATTAGCTGAAAATTACATTATGTTTATTTGACCCCTGCATATTCCTCTTGAAAATAACAGCTTGATTACTATCGTGGTAGATTTTCTTTGGCTAAATTCAGTGGGGTTTTTTTCCTCATGTTCATTGAATAGAGGAAGAAAATACGTACAGGTTAAGAAGGTTTTTGGCTGTTTTTAACTAATTAGGTGGCCAACTGGCTCTCCAAGTGAATACTTCATTGACTGAGAGCAAAACTGCAGGCTGCCTATTCATAACAAACCAAGAATAACAGTTTCATTTCTATTAAATGGTTGTTATTATTTTACCTTTGTGCGGGCAAATGCAGCTTCTGAAGACTCTGAATTTGAGTAGGGTCTTCAACCATTTCAAGTGGAGAGAAGTTTTGTGTTGCGGGAAGGTCTGCACACTTATGGCTCTAACTTGGGTATAGCTCTCATTTTTCAAGTGTGCCAAAAAAGCTGGTCTTCAAGTGTAATCTCAAGAGATGAATCTTTCTCTGTTAACCAGTCTTGGTGAGCAAATCCTGGCAATATTCCTCTTTCAGGATCTTGACAGAATACTCTCAGACTTCTAATGTTTCTTCTAGTACGTGAAACCAGACTGGAAGAATTGCTGGAGTGTTAATTTACTACCTGATGTCTGTCTCCTAGAGGAACAGGAAAAAAAATGGAAAGCAGTAGTCTTCCACTGGAATCTTGGCTTGAGGTGAATAGATGAATGACAACATCTGTTCTGCAGTGGGGCCTCTCTGACCTTTTGCTTCGTGTTGAGTTGTGAAACAGCAAAGTAAACATTTAACTGATTGTGGCAGCCTGAGACAATTTCCCCTATTGTAGAAGGAATGCCAGTGCCTTCTCTCTGCATAAATTCTCTTTGCTGGCAATGCTAATAGAGCTGCAGTGGAAGAAAGCCAGGCCTTTCACTGGGCAAGACTCAAGTTGAAGCAGAAATACAAGTAGCGTGTAGCTTGGTCCCTGGAAATGTCCTGGGTGCAGCAGGGCTGCTGAGGATTACCCACAGGCAGAGCCCTTTCAAGAGTATTTTGTTTGTCGCATAGGTAATCGATTTGCAATATAGAAGTCTTCAAAGCTCTGCCGTGGGGGTCGGCGGGGTGAGTTGGATGTGGCATAAGTTTTTTTTAATTGATATAACCATTCCAGAGTGGAATTGCTGAGACGTGTTCCTTGTAGAAAGAGGAGTCATCCTTCAGGCTTGTTTCCTTGATCTCATAGCACTGCCATGGCTCTATTCCTAGCTGAGGCAGGCTTCTCAGCATGAATAAACCCACAATTTCTAAAATGCTATAAACTTACCTGAACTTACTGTTCATTCAACTCAGATGGAAGTAGTCTGTTTTCTTGTTCGAGGCTCACCAGTTCATACCGGCCTTCAACTGTGCTTTGTGATGATCTGTCATAATGTTGGAGCCTGTGTAACATTCTTCTGAAGAAGACCTGGTTAATGCTGATGCACTACTGCCAACCGTATGTATTTCCAAATATAGTCCATGAGAACAATTTGTCCTGCCTTTAAAATACTGTCTACTGTACATGTAAGTAAACGTTACAAGTAGAAAGAGACAGTCTGGAAACACATTTGTTTTAATGGTAGTTCTGCCCATCTGATAAATCTGCTGCCCTACTTTATTTATTGTGGGCTTTTTTGATTTAGAGCAGATTGATAAGTAAATTAATTTTAAACAGGTTACATGTCAGTAAGGTTGGTACACGTTTAATGAGTATTTAACGCACTTACCTATATAAGGAGTTTTACTTTGTCCTCTTGACTCTGCTAGAATGCAGATGCCAGTCTGTTCTGACTTCCCATAATGAATTTGATACTCAGACTGAATCAAATCTGCATTTGGAATACTGCTGTCTTCAAAGAATATTGGTCTTGTGCAAAGAAAAAGAAAAAAAAAGCAGTGTATTGGCTGCTTGAAGATCTACCTTGTATCTATCCCTCGGTCCCCAGAGAGCCTTTTCCTTTCTATGGCACCTGTGTATTCTTAGTCTATTCAGTCAGGGAATTGTCTTGTGGAGTTATTTTAGTTTGCTTTTATTATCGTTTTCATATCAAGTGGAATAAAAAATATCTGAAGTGGTGTTCTTATAGGTGAGGGGCACTTTATTATCTGTGGGCTTTCTGCTTGCTTTAGTTCTCAATTCATTTTATGCACATATCTAAGTAGTATACTGGCAGACTCGCTGCAGATGTTTCTGCCAATGTATCTTTGCAATAACATTTCTGAGTGAAATGGGTCTGTACAGACAATCATTATCTCAAAAAGTTAAGGTATTTAGGGACCAATGATGTATGCATATCGTGCCATCTCTCCCATTGAGCTCTAGCTACAGACAGTCCTTGCTTTGGGTGATCCTTGAAATTCCTTATTTCTGTCATGTACACAGAATTAGGATACTTCAGGGAAAATGTTAAAAAAAATTGACAAAAGAGGTGGTATATACACAGCTGACCACTGAGTCCTGCCATTTTGTGAATGGGAAAGCCTTAGTTGTTTTGGACTCCTTTCATGGATCCACTTTCTTTTTCACAGAATTATAGAATCATTTAGGTTGGAAAAGACCTTTAAGATCATTGACTCCAACTGTTAACCGAACATCGCCATTTTCTCTAAGACTGTGTCCTAGATGGTTTTCACAAGCATGTATTTCCCAAGCTGTTTTCTAGGGGGGGCTTTTAATTGTCATGTACTTTATCTCCCAAGTGCCTAGGCTGGTGAGGCAAGCTCGCCACTTCTGTGTGAGAACAATTAAGGGCTTTAAAACTGACACTTCCTCAGTTTTTCAGATACATTGCTCCTGTGGTTATGATAAATATTACAGTCTATACAAATCATAATAACGATTACTTCTGCTCTGTGGCTTAAAATGGACCACTATTGTTTAAAGAGAAAAGGAGTCTAGCTAAACCGTTCGAGCTGTCTGACTCCTAGCAGTGAATGTTACGGCCAAAGGCTGGCTTTGCTGGAAGCACAAACAGGACGAAGCCACTCGTACGTGTTTTTCTTCTTTGCAGCAAGCTGAATAATTCGTGACATAGAATTTTGATCAAGGCTGGGCATGGAAATCCTGTCTTGCCTTTGCTTGTGTGGATGACGGATTATGGGAGATGTTGGTATTGCCACTGAATGCCAGATGCTGAATGACACTTCTTCCATTCTAGTCACTTAAAAATTTAAGTTTATGCAAATGACCTTCTGTGCCCTCTTGTTTTTACCACACTTGAAATAATGGAGAAGCTAACTGTCCAGCAAAAGCAATGAAACCAGACAGAACAGTATCTTGCTCTTTTATGTATTGTCATGTGACAAATTTAACTGTGTGTGTTTGCCTCACTTTCTACCTCCATTTTATTTTGTCACTGTAGTCGCACTGACTTTTCCCAGAGCTTTCTAAGGCTTGTTCCTAATATTATACCTTACAGGCCAACCTGCCTGTATTGCTCTATCTTTGAGTAACTATCTCTAAACAGAAAATGTTTTCCAAGGTCAGGGGAAAAAAAAAAAAAATAAAGAAAAAGAAAGGAAGAGTGAATTTACTTTAGAGGCTAGAATGTAAGACAGGAATTCTCACATGGAGATAATGAAAAAGGTTTTATCCTTTTGAGCCTTTGGGGAAACAGGCTCTTTGCTGCTGCTCATTGCTAGGTGTCACCTGAATGCTGTGCAGGACTGTCCGTCTGTGTGAGGCCTTTCTGTGTGCATGCAGCACTTCAGGTCACATTCAGTGTTTTTGCTCATGTGTTCTTTCCCTACTTGTTGTAAAGATTAGTCTCTCCGTTTTAGTCTTTCATCTTCAAAAGATTATTTTAACTTCTCAAAATTTAATGGAACACTGTGGGTGGATGGATGGATGAATGGCTTAAAAACTATTGTTCAGCTCCTTTCTTCTTGAGAAGGTTTATTGGTGTCCTATTGGCATGCAAAATACAGCTTATTTTTCTTGAAGCGAAATTTATGATTCTTCCTGCCTCGTTAAATTCACTCAGTCCTGGAGTTCATTCAGCCCTCGGTTTTGAGACTTGAAACAAAACACTGGCATTGGTTTGTTTAGACCTATCACAAGTAGGAGAGTTTTAAAGCTGATATTTTTTGAAAACTTTTGTGCTTCTCTAAATAAAGAGCTTCACAGGACTGGCTCCAGGTATTTTTTTAATACACTGTAGCATTACTGCTGAATTTTGGATTGTCTCCAGCTTTTCCAGGAAAACTACATGTAAACTGTCCGGAACAGAGATTGGGGGGGAAAAAAATCACATTACATATGAAAAAAAACCAAACAAAAACAAAAAACCAACCAGCCGAAAAATTCCATAAGCCTTTTCTTGAAGAAAAGCATTTCATTCACTAGTTCTAAAAAATTATTAAAGGCACAGTATTTGGAGAGTGATTTGTCATTAGTGCTTCTTATTGTGAGGTGATACTCTGTCATTTGAAATTTGTAAACACTGTCCAGGCTTCTTCCTGAGGATTTTATCTGGCTCACGCTCACTCTTTGCCTTCAGAAATGACTATAAAAGTTTAGGTCTCTGTGGTGTCAGATCACAGTGGACTGTCACGTTGGTCTTCTCCAGATTAAAATTTTAAGAATTTTCTGTTTCAACATCCACCTGTCGGACAAGTTTTGTTGCATATAAAAGTTAGCTCTGTAGAAGCCTGAAATGTGTGTTGCTTTTAAAGTGAAGTTGCAGAAACCTGTCGGAATCTAAAAACATTCAGGCAGGACAAGAGACAGACAAAGGTCTTGTGCTGCACAAGAACCTCGCAGAAGTGCAGAGCTGCTGGAGAGAACGGGCAGGTGTTGGGACAGGGGAAGGGGGGTTGGATGACAGAACTGTGGAGAGGAGGGGGGGAAATGAAAGATAGGGACTTGTCCCCTGCTGCATCTCTCCTCCTGGAGAGGAGAGAGGTATGTACAAGCCCAGACGTTTTTAAGCTTGTGAAATCTAATGTTTATTTTTACTTCCACCTTTTCCCCAGTCTTCAGCAATTCAGTCATCTATATGTATATTCTGCTGCTCCCCAGAAACAGCTGCTCTGTGCCACCCCAAGGATCTCCGCTTCGCTTTTTGTGGAAGCGTTAACAAAGCCATTTCCGTAATAGCAATTTAAACAAGCTGCAGGAGGTTTTATGCAAGCTTAAAATATGCCTTATGGACAAGAGTATTTTGCTGTTATTTCTTCAGATAGCTTTACTGTCATGAAATTTTCACAGCAGCTGCAGGCATATAGGCTGAGAATGGATGTTATCTATCATACAGGTTGTAAAAAGGCTTAAAACTGAGAGACAGACTGCTAGATCTTTCCCTGTAACTTAGGCTTTAAGGGAAACCGTGAGGTTTGGGGAGTGGGCTTTTATCACAGAATCACAGAATGTTAGGGACTGGAAGGGACCTCAAAAGATCATCTAGTCCAATCCCCCTGCAGAAGCAGGATTACCTAGATCAGTTCACACAGGAACGCATCCAGGCGGGTTTTGAATGTCTCCAGAGAAGGAGACTCCACAACCTCTCTGGGCAGCCTGTTCCAGTGCTCTGTCACCCTCACTGTGAAGAAGTTCTTCCTCACATTTATGCGGAAGCTCCTGTGTTTCAGCTCCATCCTCATGACACTCACCCTCTACATATTTATAGACATGAATAAGGTCACCCCTCAGTCTCCTCTTCTTCTACCCTCCAAAGGTGTCCAGAGATGTCAATGCTAACTGAATTTTAATTAAATAAAATGAAGGAATACCAAGGGGGGAAGGGAGGGATATTAAATTCCGTTTTCTCTTGTTAACAGAGAGCAGCTTTTTACTAGAAATTGAATACTCAGGCTGTGTGAGGTAAATTTCTTTTTTTCTCAGTAAGTAGTATTCCTTTGAGTAAGAAGTCCTGAATTCTCAGACTACCTATTCAATATTTTCGTCTGTCCCAATACTTGCCTTCAGATAAATTGAAACCTTAGCAATTACTGTGTAATCTTAGTTCTATGTAATTGCTGTGTTACAAGCATTACTTGAGAAATAGGGTTAATGACGAAGCAAGAGCCTTTGAATGTCAGAATTTCATGTTTTCTGTTCCTCACAATTGCTTTATTTGAGCATTTGGTGAGGACGAGTACAATCCCATCAATGACAACGTCTAGCAAATTGAGAAGAAATGTAGCCTTAGATATAAGTATTTTCATATACATTTTGGAAAATAGGGAGCTGTTGTGCAAGTGACATATTAAGTGACATTAAGCTTAGGAGTGCTGCGCTGCCATCAGCAGATCCCTTCTCGTCATTGCCCCAGCATTTGAGCACCAGAATTCTTACTGGAGGTACTGTGTGTACAAATACCATTTAATAGATCTCCAGCAGTAAGTAGCTATGGCAGTTTATGGCTAATGTCCAACTTAAGAGTTAATAGCAAGGACGCTTTTGTACCTGTTTCACACTGAATACTAACCTGAGTATTGCCTGTAAGACAGGAATCAAATGTTTGCTTATATGTGGGGAACATGGCTAAACATTCCAAATGACAGCACTGAGTCTTGAAATGGGTAAATCATTTTGCAGTAATTTTGCTAATTACTGATTAATTTATCTGCTTAGTTTCAGAATAGGTCTCTTCAGACTAATGAAAATGTCCTTGTAAAATGTTTTATTGTAAATTCCTGACTGTCATTCCTGGTTCCTTTATGCTGTAGTATTTGTTTGTTAGAAATAATATGTGCATTTGGTTTGAAATGGCATTTGTCCAATGCATTTATTTAATGATAATAATTTTTTTATTATAAAATGCAACTCTACATTAGTATAGCTTTTCAATTATACAGTTTATTCTTATTGTTTGGACCTGGAAATCTAGAGGGTTTTTTGTTGTTGTGTTTTGGGGTTTTTTTGGTTTGTGCCAACCCCACCCCCCCACCCCCCCCCCAATTGCTGACACAGTTTCAATACTTTATCCCTTGGGTATTAGACAAATGGCAGAGGAAGAAACATTAAGGCGCTCTGTAAACTTTGAACAACATGGTAGAAATCCAAGTGACTGAATAGAAGACTGTTGTCCAATTTGTGAAAGCATGAATCTGCTAGATGGGGCTTGAAAGAGGGTTTGCTGCTGTTGGAATATTCCTTTTTCCAGTAGGCATTGTGCATGCTCTTTGGATTATGCATGGTTCAGGAGGCAGCAGTGGTAGAACCAAGAATTTTTGTGGTTATCCATGAATCTGTGCTGTTAGAAGTTTAGTGGTAAATTTACTTATAATATGTTCTGCTCATAACTGTGTCAATGATTTGGAGCCATATTTGGCCATTTCCTAATACTTGGAAGTAGAAACACAATATGAGTTTTTGAGATAAGTTTAACATGTCCAAAAAAACCAAACCCAGCTGCAGAAAAAAACAGAAAAACCCAGCACTTTAGTATGAAACAGGAATGCTATGAAAATACAGAAAAATAAGAGTTACCACATTTGCTGATGTGTAAGAAACATAGCAGTAGCAATAGATGAATAGCTTCTTATGAGCAGTTAGTCTTAACAAATTTATTGGTGTGCTAGCCTTTTTCCTGTTTGTGGAGAGGTGAAGGGTTTCATCTCAGAGCGGGGGCACAGGGCTACCTATTTGTATGTCTTATAGGCAGGTTCCTTTTCTTCAGGAAAATACAGTAGTACAAACTCTACTGATTGATTTTAAATTGACATAGGGTATCCAGAGCAAAACAAAAATATACATGTGTAGTCTGGATTCAGTCCAAAGCATCTTTACCTCTGAACTGGTTTAGGCCAGAGAGACAGGATGTTCCACAGAGCTAAAAACCATGTGATTAAAGAGCATGAACAAACACAGAGTATATTATTAACAAAACACCAGACTGCATTTCATGTTGGGTTTTCTGGCTGTTGTCCCATGGAGTTGACTCCAAAAGGTAACAGAGACGGAGGTCCAGTCTGTTCTAACGTAACTAATAATCACAAAAGACTCCCTGAAGCCTTCTTCCTGTATGGTAGTCTTGAAAAGCTGTTCACACTGGTCCTGACAGTGGTGCATATACACCACAGTGAGACTGTGCTCGGGAGCACGTGCTGAGAGTGTGTTACGGCATCTGCTGTGGAGGGGTTTCGCCTCGATTCACCATTCTGTACGTGTCTAGCAGTTAGGCGCCTTGTTATCTCCAGGCACCTCATGCTGTCGACAACATCTTTTGCTTCTCCCTTGTATTCTGACTCACAGGTCTGTCAGAGCCATTCTGTCTGTCCTGCCCTGTGGCCCCTTCCATTTTCAGGATGCGGCTGATACCTCCACATATCCTGATCAGCAGCTGTCTAGGCCATGATCTGTACAGGCAGACTATGAGTCACTCTGCTTTATTGCAAGGATGCATGTAGTAGAGACACAAAGTGAAGTGTATATGGTGTTTGGAGACTTGTAGAGCACTTGACTAGCAGCTGACAAGAAATTTGGGTCATAAGCAGGTAGATAAGATGGATAGTCTTGGCTGGTCGCGTGCAAGGAAGAGCATTGAAAAAAAATGAACCTTTTTTGCGGTTGTTGATAACACTGGGAGATTCTGCTCCTGGGAATTTGCATGCTTTTGACCCCAGAAAGCCTGAAGAGATCCACGAATCTTCACCATGTAGAAGTTTCTTCGGGAAATTCAATCAAAAAGTGTTAGAACTGCTGTGTCCCATCCTGCCCACGTGCATGCCTTTTCCAGGGAAGCTGCGCTTCTGTTCTCCTCCTCTGTTAGCAGAGGGCTGAGGTGCCAGTGAGCTTGTGAATGTGCGTGAATCCTGGTGGTGTTTTACAAAAACTGCTTTCTGCTCCCTGGGCAGCATGTGGGGATCTCAGGAAAGGAAGTATCAGGTCCATTTGCACTTATTTTTCACAGGAGGTGACTTTATTACAAATTGATTTCAGTATCCTGGGTTTTCCTTTTCAGGGCTTCACAAATACTATAGTTTTTTCCATTTCTATTTAACACTTTTAGCCAAGCGGAGAGCTCTAGCTGTAGTTTAACTCGTCTTTAGTGTTGCAAGCTCATCATATTTAACGTGCATTTTAGCCAGGAGGGAAAGGAGCGTTAGATGCTGTGGAAGCAGTGGGTGTCAGATCCCTGACAGGCAGCACGCTGCTGTTGAAGGAGATAGCTTTTCCTGTACTGCCCACAGCATTGCTCAGGAGCATGTCTCCTCCCTCACAGAGATGCCAGCTGCCTTCCCTTCCCATCCCCACTCTCAGCAGATGTACTCCACTCCTCCGGGTCCAAAACAGAAGATATTTTTGCTAACGCTTCCTCGCTTTTCTTTGTTAACTAGCTCTTCTTTGTTATTGCTGAAATTGCTGAGCCTTCCTGAGGCACTCTGGGCACGGGGTTGCTTTGAATGCAAGGAGAGGTACTGTGGAGCAGCACGAATCGGAGTTCCAAGGGGAGGCCCTGGGGTGCCTGCCCGGGAGTGGGGGTTGTGAGCATGAGTCACGGGCTGCAGAACCGGGAGGGCAGGGATGTCAGCGCCGTTCCTGCTTGAATCACTCTTAGCCAGCAGCAGGTCAGCAGGCGGGTGGCTGCAGCCTGAAGTGAAAGCTTGTAACTCGCCAGCCAGCAACGCGGTTCCAAAAGTGAATATCTGCATTTCATCCGCGTCTTGTATTGTCTCTCTGAGAAATGGTATTCAACTGCAGGTAATTGGTAGAGCTTCGGTTTCCTGTGGCTTTCCACCTATTCATTTGTGTTGGGTCAGCTCAACTGCTTTATAAACATGAAAATGTGCCTGAAATCTGACGAGCTTGCAACACAAAAGAAAACCTACAATGCTATTACATCTCAAATGCCAGAACTGTGAGGCTTTCTAGCAAGCTCTGTTTCAGGTTTGTATGTAATGGTGAAATTAAAACTTGGCACTTCTTTCAAGCTCAGTCAGAGAAACCGCTCCTAGGTACTGTAACCAAGTAAAGGACCAAATTAGTCTTCAGTGCTTGTGTTCTTGAAAAAAGACAAATACGTGGGAAGCCCGTAGCAGTTGAGAGGAAACTGCGGTACCAGTGAAGTCAGCTGGCCTAGAAATTTTCATGTGCCCTTGGTATGAAAGTGCGCTGAAGTTTCGCCACAAAATGGCAAACATAATATGGTGACCTGTTTTCTAACCCTGGGACAAGATTAAATTTGAACTGGTGACAGGTATCAGAATATTTGCCTAAGCAAATGTGGTAAAAGTTGTGTTAAGCCTTTTGGAATGTTAAGTCACCCACTTCTGCTGTGATTTGCGTGATAAAATCTCAAGGAATGGAACAGAAACACTTTTCATATGTAAAGTAATAATCATGAAGTTCTTCCAGAACATTCTATCTTCATACTGAAATATTCTGCAGATTTTTCTGTAAGTTAGGTGGAGTAGAAAGGCAAATTTACCACCCTAAATGCAGTTTTCTGATTGCACCCCAAACACATTAAGCTACAATTGTGTTTCTTTAATCCAAATGTTTTGAAATTCAAATTGCTTTTACTTGAAGTTCTGTCACTATTGATGTTACAGCATCTTATTTACTAGCAGAGAAGTTCTAGTTGGAAGCCATAAGTCACAGATTTTTGTCTCTTCATCTCTCCTCATGAGACCTCCCAAGTTCTTAATGACTCTTAAAAGTATTTCTGGTTTTAGTAAACAGTTTTCCATGGTGCAGACTTAAGAGGTATTTTATCTATTTCCTGCCTATTGTCTCCAAATACTTGAGAGATTATTTTGTCCCAGTACCTGACTGCACTGGTACTGAACCTTGTTTGACAGCCCAACATCCTTCCAGCTCAGTGTTCATCCATGAACAAAATTCTGCTATCTTAGACGTAGATTCTCTGATTGATCAATGGCAGTGGAGCATCTTTGACCAAATGCAGAATCCCGAGCATTTCTTACAAAGGCCTTCAGTGAAAGTGTTGGTACCTGCGGCTTCCTGAGAAGCTGAGCAGTTTGGCGAGGGTGTGACGGGTGGCCTGCCAGGTAGCGCCTAGGTGGAAGCTGCTTGCTTTTGGAATGCCCTCCCTCCTGCAAAAACAGATTTTCTTCTCTTGGTTTTGGACTGGTGTTGAAGTCTTAGTCCTGGATTGTCCTGTTTATACTTCTAGAGATTAGCTTTCTCTCTGACCTGTGGAGCTGGCTTATTTTTCAATGACTTGCAGAAACTCAGTGTCAGCAATAAGATATTCAGCTGACTTGTAGGGCTCAGGAGTGCTGATTCACTACTATCTCACTTTTGGTACTATTTAAATGTCAGTGAGCTGTTGGTTTTAAGCTATGATATGATATGCATCATCTTGCAGTCCAGAGCAGAAATAACTACAAGAAATAGCTACCTTTTCTGTATTACTGTTGACAGATTTTACCCTATGAATGTAGTAATGGACTGATTATTACAGATATTTTTATAGATTGTTATGTTTGTTTTTATTCTAATGTATTTAAACACTTCTGCTAGTAGTTGTGTTTTGGGTTTTGGTTTTCTGGTTGGGTTTTTTGTTGGTTGGTTGGTTGGTGTTTGTTTTTGTTTCCTTCCCTCCCTCTTCCCTCCCACTGCCTCTTACTTCCGTTGTCTGTTTCCCAAGCTGGTTATGTATAGTTGCCGCTATTTCTAGCTCCTTTCTGGTTTCCATTAATCTTGAATTTCCAAGATTGTCAATATCACATTTGGGATGCGTGTTTTCTAATTAAATTCACGTCTTTTGAACGACCCTGATTTATAGGATCCAACCAAGAAAAGACGAATTTTAAATGTAACTTCTGATTGTTAGAGATGCACCTTTTCCCGCCACAGGTATAGTCAGCAGCCCAAAGTTTGGCTACAAACCTACTTTGTTTCTTGTTTTTCAGGTCAAAGTAACATCCAGTCAGACTTTGCATGAGGCAGAAACAGGATTTTCTAGCATGGTGAGTGCTTGCAGAATTAACAGGGTGATGATTTCTAATGACCAAAAATTCAGACACTGCATCCTAAATAAAAGCAGAAGGGGCTCAGTAATCGCTGAGTAAAATCTGTTTCACCTCTACGTATTTTATAGGTGTCTTCAGGGAGGAATTTTGGAAAGGCGCATTGCAGGATGACTTAGTGTGAGTTCTCTGATGATCCCAAGGAGCACTACCAGGGAGAAGGGCACAAGTGGAGTTTTGAAGGAGCTATTTAAAATGATAATATGGGCAGGGATTTAATGACGGTGTTCATGAGAAGACCTTAAACAAGGATCATGTAGCAGAGGATGTTTTTCCCTTAAGCACTCACAGTCTTTAGCGTCAATTGTAAACTCATCACTTTAGACGCTTTGCTGGACCGTAGACTTCTCAAGCCTCTTTTGGCTTTTTTTGCCTCCACAGCTGAACACAGACCAGAAGTGTCTTTTTTACCAGCTTTTAGTTTGCTTTTCCAGGCTGTTTTCATTGAACAGTTCTAGGAAAAGCTAGAAAAGACCTTGCAAGGTCACCGAGTTCCTCTATTTTACAGCCTTGGTCCAAGGCAGGATCTGATAACCCTAACCTGCTCTCAAGCATCCTGGCAGATGATCCTGAAAGTCTCTACTGATAGAGACTTTCCTATCTCCCTAAGCAATTTAAAATTCTCTTTCACAAAAATTTTTGCCCCCGTCTAGTTTACAAATAATAAATAAAACAACACAATTTCATTAATTGTACAGGAACACTAAGGTTTTGACATGGGCAGCAGAGGGAGAGTGCCATGAGCTTGACTGCTGAAGCCTCATTTTGTGTTCTGGTGTGACCCGCCGTATGAAAGAGAGCCTGATTAGGGTACGTGTAGTTTGCTGCAATAATGACCACCGCCCCCTCTCACCTCTTGGCCCTTTGATTTTCTTTAAGGTTCTGTGCCCTGAAGAATTCTCATTTATTCTAATGTGTTTTTTCTTTGCTCATGCTGGTTTCACGAGTGAAAACTTATTTCCTGTCTCCGTGAGGATTGTTAGTAAAACTGGTGTTACAGAAATACAGATGGAAGAGAGACAGGAAGGGCACTACATTAGACCCAGACAATACACAGATAAATGATGTGCAGATTAGGGTCGTATTTCACAGCAGGACATACACTAATGATTTACCTTGGAAGGAATAATGCCTTAAACACACGGAGAAAGGATATCTCCTCATATTGTTTAAAATTAGGCACCAAAGGCAGCACGGGGAATGCCAGTTATTTTGTCCAAACTCTGAGTATCTGTCCATTTGGTACTTTTTCTTGCAGCATAGCCTGGGATCAGTGTGATCCAGAAAGAGGAGTCTGGAAAAGCTACTATCCAGAAAATGCTTTAACTAGCTTTCAAGTTGAGGGGAAGAATGGAAGTGCCAGTTACCTATCCAGAGGAAGGGATGAGTGAGTCAGGTTTTCTGGTCGTGGATCGGTGGTGGTGAACGGCATCCTGGCCTGTATCAGAAATGGCGTGACCAGCAGGCGTAGGGAGGTGATCGTGCCCCTGTATTCGGCACTCGTGAGACCACACCTTGAGTACTGTGTCCAGTTCTGGGCACCACAGTATAAGAAGGACATTGAGGTGCTGGAACAAGTCCAGAGAAGGGCAACGAGGCTGGGGAGAGGTCTGGAAAACATGCCTTATGAAGACCGGCTGAGGGGAACTGGGGTTGTTTAGTCTGGAGGAGACTGAGAGGAAACCTTATTGCTCTCTACAGCTACCTAAAAGGAGGTTGTAGTGAGGCTGGTGTTGGTCTCTTCTCCCAAATTACTAACGGTAGGACAAGAGGAAATGGCCTCAAGTTGCATCAGGGGAAGTTTAGATTGGATATTAGGAAGAAGTTCTTTACTGAGAGGGTGGTTAGGCACTGGAACAGGCTGCCTGGGGAGGTGGTGGAGTCACTGTCCCTGGAGGTGTTCAAAATACGAGTGGATAAAGCACTTGAGGCCATGGTATCATGGTCTAGTGTTTAGGGAGATGATGGGATAAAGGTTGGACTTGATGATCCTGGAGGTCCTTTCCAACCATGGCGATTCTATGATTCTATGAATTTATGGGTGGGCAGAAGCAGGCACTCTGGTGTAAAGTGCAGGGCAAGAACTGTTTAGAATGGAGTTGTCAAATGTGTTTATTTGGAGCCAGGCCTCTCCTACACAGTAACCAACCTCTTAAAAACACAAATTTCTCTGGTAACTGCATATTCTTTGATTTCTTTGAAGGATGTGATACAATAAGTTTCTTGTGATCTAGGTGCCTGCAGTACACTAAACAGTTGCTTCTGCAGCGGAAGCGATTACTTTCTGATTGAGTCTAAAAAAGTAGTTACAAAGTCCATCAAGTTATACCTACCTACAGGCCATGTGCATGGCAACCAAAACCCTCTATGCTATAGTCCGTTGATGCACGAGAGTCATATCCACAGGCTCACAGTCAATCCCACTCTGCTCCAGGATGATCGGTAAGTGCTACTTTAATGGCATCTTTGCCACTTGCCCCTTGGAAAAAGGAAAGCAAAGTTCAGTGATGCAATAGATGTTTCAGAGTCCTCGTCAATGAAGAGATTACCCTGTTACCTAAATTAGGCATATCATGGAATTTCAGAAATGCCAAAAAAAAAAAAATGTCTGAGCTAGGTTTGAATTGGCTAGAAAAGTTTTGGGATTAAACCATGTAGGAGAGGCCTCCTATGATACTGTCTTTTGACCAGAGTTTTATGGCCTTTTATTTGTCTGGTGCCTGTTCTGTCCCTAAAACACTAGTGCAAGGAGCAGATTTGGGGAGAAGATACAACTGGACGATGCACTTGGTTTGCTCTAGAGGAATCGTTTACCTTTGCATTGCTTACTTGCCTCCTGTCTTCTGATTTATCATGACCTGCAAGGGAACATTCTTTTTCCATAGCCAAGGCATTCAGGCGTAGCTAATTGAGCAATTAAATTATCAGGTGATGGAAGTAAAAATCTCATCCGCACAGTGGATAGATTTAGCAATCTGACTCCTTTTAGTTTATGACTTACTATTATGTAATATGTGCGTTGCTACATAGGTGCACACTCTGTGCAAAACAAAGAGGTAATGAGCTGTTCTGATGTATACCGTAGCTGACATGGGGTTCACGACTTCTGTCAGGTGACCATAGAAGAAGCAACAGTTAGGATTTCTGGGGATAAATTGTGAATGTGGACAGTCCCATTAATAGAACTTCTCTTCCCAACTCCTCCTTTCTTGGAAGTCTCCTGTCAGGTGTTTGTAGCTGCGGTCGAGCAGCACGCAAAAACCCCTTTCTTTCCAGTTGGGTGTATTTCACCTCTGAGTATCCATGAAGGAGTGTCCAAGTGCTGGTGGGTTTTTACAGAATTGGAAAGGGAAGCAAATTACATTTAAGTGAAGAATAACAAAGATGATGATGATCTGGCCGAAGATCCATTTGGTATGGCAAGTAGAGGCACTCTAAGATGCATTTGTGTTCTGAGACCATTGTAGAGATGTAATGTTTGTGTATGCCGGCTGTGTAGTAATTTGAAGACATTAGTTTGAGGTTATAACGTCCTTCTCTCTGACTGTAATACTTCAGGTGGTGATTTTTTTTTTTTTTTTTTTTTTTTTTAAACTTTGTGACAGATGGCCAATCGGTTTAGTGTGGAGTGGATGTGATCTTGCTCTGGCCCTACTGTCTTTGAGAAGAGATTAGTTAGATAGGTGCAAAACTCTCTTCCTTATGGCTGCAAAGGACCATTAGTCTCATGGACTGAGCTCTCATATAGCAAAAACATCTTCCACCCATATTCTGTCTTTCTCCAGTGTTCTCTGTTTGACTAATGCATGTATTCCACGGAAGGTTGCATGTCTGCTGCTTCCCTCGATAGCTTACTGCAACGATTGACCTCTTCTAATTCTGAAAAACATGTATTTTACTTGTAATTTGAATTTGTTTAGCCTTACTTTTCAGCCTTTGCCTGGAGCAGCTGCTTTAGAAGCCCTTGCTCTGTATCTTATTTCAGAATTCAACAGATAGAATTCTTTAATTAGATAATTGCAAGATGGTTTCCAGCTCATAAATCATTTCTGCCATTCTTCACTCCGAGTTTTTCAACGCTGTCTTTTAGTTGTGGATCCCAGAGCCGGACTCAGGCTCCTGTGTCATTCTCTTCTGTACCAGGCCTAGAAGGGAAAATACACCCTGCTGGCTAAGGTATTCTAGGGATGCAATCAGACCCCTTCCTGGGGAGTGCCTCTGCATGGCTCAGCCTCAGAAGAGAGGAACCAGTTACTCATTTACTGGTTCCTACATGTGCGGTCTCCAGACATAAAGCTGACCGAGAAGTTGCACTAAACTTTCATGTAGAGTCAAACCTATGGATTCTTGGCAAGCTCTGCTAATCCTGCACCTAAAGACTTGATAATATGACTGAGAAACTGTGTACCTGCAGAAATCATGTATTCCTCATGCGAGAGGAAAAAATTAAGTGGAGACTTCAAACTAACAGCAAGCCTGTTTTTATTCTACCAGGCAGGAGATTAAATAGATTACTTTGAGGCCTGACCTCCAATTTTGTATCCAAAGGTCACAGATCAGTTAATATATCAGCGTATCAGGCTCTACACAGAAATGCATCCAAAGGGTGTACAGGGAACCTTTGCATACTGTGTATTTGCCCTGGCAGATAGTTAATCTGGGTTACTGTTTGCTACCTGTTCCATTTGTCTTGCTCAAGAGCATTAGCAAATGTTTATTTGACAGAATGTTCTGTTCCTATCCTCTCGTTTTTGGGGTTTTTTTCCTGCTTTTTTTTTTTCTTTTTTTGCATTGAAAGTGTGGAGCACTATACAAGTCCATGTTGTTCCCCTGTGTACATATGATGCAGAGTAAGTGCTAGTTACCAATGCTGGTTAACACCTGAAAGTGACAGAAATCTTAGTTGCTAGTGATGGAAGGGGAGTAGGAGATGATAGGCTAGCAAATGGCTTGTATCATATAAATGTATGTTTCCGACATGGTGAGGTGCTGGAATACCGCTGTCGGAAATGGACGTTTAGGAGGGAAACAAAATAAAGGTAAGATGCTAAAACCCTTATCCCTTCAATCATGCTCCAGGGAAAGGTAAACTGTACTCATCACCCAGGAAATGTTCGCAAATTTCATTCCCATAGGAGAATTTGCTGAGCCACATACACTTGTCAAGTCAGGATGCAAAGCCCCTGCTTGTTTCTGTGCTCTGCGGCAGTCTGCTCATGGCTGTTGTCTCGTGCTTTGAGCGATGCTTTGGTGTTTTACTCGGGCTAAGGCTCCAAAAGAGACTGCCAAGTTCCAACAATGGCATAGGAGTGTCCTTCTTCTGTTACTTCATCTCTGCCCTTTTCTCTGCCTCAGTGGATGTGAGAGGCAAGGAAGGCTGTCAGTGTAGCTTTGGGGCCACCAGGAATATTAAAGCACCTGTCTATATCTGTTTTACACTGAGTTGGCCACACTGCACCCCAACATCTGCCTGTCTTCATAAGGTAACAGATTGTTTAGGATGGCACGTAGACATCCCTATCGTCTCTGCCTTGTTGCTAGATACTTTCAGGCAGAAAGGGGATGACAGCCCCTGCCTCTCCTGTCTGACAGGCACTGTGTATGGATGGAAGAGGCTAAATTAGAAACAGCAGAAGTAGTTTTTCTGGTTTTTCTTGATAACTGGTGTAAAGGAGAGAAGGGACCAGTCTGTGCACTGCAATTAACATCGAGTGCTATTGCAACTCATCCTGTAATGTGATATAGATACAATCTTAGCAGAAAATTGAATGCTGCACTGAGTCAGAAACAGAGCAATGCTGTTTTTTTAAGAAAGTAATTAGCCCCAGGGACCCAGTGGTTTCTCATTTCCCCTGCGGTAAACACAGGGAAGTGAGGCAGTACTTCCCATAGGCTCCCAAAGTCAATTTAGACAAGGTGCAGAGCCAATTTGTAAGTCAGTTTTCATGAATGCTTAGGAAGAGGCAGCCGCACCTCCAGTCTTCCTGCAGTGCCCACCACGTACCACTCAGTGCCATGCTGCTTTTCTTTTGTGAGCTCCGAGTATCCTGTCTCACTCTGGGTGCAGCTGCGCCAGCCCAAGTCCCTGCCGGTGCAGCACCGCTTTGCTAGCTTTCGCCACCTCTCCAGCCAAGGGCGATGCTCTGTGACAGACCTGCTGGGCTCACCATTCGCCATGCTTGCCTGCAGCCGGGTGTTGTGGCCTGCCCTCTTGCATGGTGCTTTACCTGACGTTGTCTTCCCATAACACCTTGGTACATCAGTGGCCTGGCCCGCCCTTGTGCTGCCCTGCACGTGGCCTTCACAAAAGCAGTGATTTGAGGTTTTCCAGAACTCACTGATCATACGAGTTCTGCTTTCCTTCTCTGACAGAAGCTCAGAAGTGTACTAATTCACAGAAATAAGACACCTGGTAGCCAAGAAAACTTTGATTTTTACTATTGACAGGACCTACAGGCTGGAAGCCAAAGCTCACAATTAATATGAGAAGCAAGGAATTGAGCTGTTCTGGTAACATAGCAGGGATGAGAGTAATCTCTATTTATGCTCTGTCCTTAAGTAGAAATTGAGTTTAGTTCTAAAATATGTGTAGCCTGTGCCTGCTCTGGATGACTGCAAGTTCCTGCATCCAGGATTCTCGCTGCTGCTGTCCTGACATACTACTTGTCACCTTTCTGTAGTTTGTCACATCCAGAGAAAAACCTGCAGGATCTTTGAGGCATCATCACATTCTTGTCTCTTGTGAAACGCATAGTCCACTTGAAACGTGGCAGTGAAATGAAATACTGTACTTCAGTGAGTTTGCCACACTGCTTTGTGTGTTCCCGCACCTCTTTCCCCAAAGCTGCACCCAACAGCAACACTTAGCAGCAATATTTTGCATGGTAAGTATCTTGCATGCCTGCAGTTAACCCTTTTGTTCAGTATCTGTCCACAAGCGCACGGTCAATGTAGCATAGTATGCGTGTTGCCTCAGAGGAGAATTTTTCCTCTGCTTTCTTTCATTCAGTTACTGGAAAAACAGAAGATGGTAAAGATCTTCTGAAATGTAATTGTTTTCCGTGGTTCTGTATTTTAAAGTATTGGTCGCAGGAGCTGGTCAGGAAGTAAATGCAAAGCTTGTCATTTGGACTCTAAACGGTTTGTAAGACTGTAACCTTCTGATACCAAGCGTGTTCTCAATCTTCTAGATTCTGTAAGTGCCCTCTAGTGACTAATTCTCTGAATTGTGTTGGGTTTTCATTGTCAGAGAGAGACCAGCCACTGAATGGGTGGTTGTCCAGTGAAGGCAGGAGCCAGGCATATGTCCTCGTATTATTTTGAGGGAGCACTGATTTGTCCTGCAGAAGTGAATAAAAATGCTCATTGAGCAGTCACTGCATACCACTCAGGGAAGCAAGCGACTAAACGCATGCACACTGCTATTGTGGAAATTGCACATCTGAACCAAAATCAAGTGAAAACCAGTGGAAGAAAAACTATTGGGCTGTCACTGCTCAATGCCTGAATGGTTTCAGTGAAGCAAGGCATTAGTGAAATTTTTCTGAATAATTATCCTATAGGGTTTGAGAAGGGGCCACGGCATTCTGTTCTTTTGTTTGATGCAGCAATTGTAGACTACGCCGACAGATTGCTGATGCTTCATTTGTACCATGAGAGCATTCCAGTTTTTCTAAAAATGAATTGGTTCTTTACTAAAGACTTCTCATTTTTAAAAAAAAAAAAAAAAATTTTCACATGTTTTCAAAACAGTTTGAACTATGGTCCAAGACTGTGTCCCACTTTGTGTATTTGTCAATAGTGGGGGAATTTCCATAACTTCCTATTATTAAAGCTTTACGTACAACGTTGTGCATTATAGTTGCCTGGCATGCTTGTCAGGGGTCATCTTGAAGGTACTTCTTAATGGATTGTTTCAGGAGCATGGCCTCAACTTATACCCAAAAATAATAGGGTAGAGTGTCTCTGTTCCCAGAAAGGATGGGAGCAAACACAAAATCCTTTTGTACTTTGTTATATCCACACAAGTGCAGACTAACAAAGTGCAGATAGTTGTCACAACGTGCATACTTGTTTCTTGAAAAATTCACATTCTTACCTTGCATAGTAGTTCACTATGTTGAATTTATTTTCTCGAGGAATTGACAATTCAGTTGTGATGCAAACGAATCAGTGTTGTCACCATTGCTGTTCATTCAGCAGCAAAATACTGGATTTCATTTCTGGTGGTGTTCTGGGTGTGGGGTTTTTGGAGGGTTGTTTCAGTTGTGTTTTTCCTTCATTTAAGTAAAGATTCAAGTGCTCTTTTAAATGTTTAATTGCATTCATCAATATAGCCAGCGTAGGAGTTTGTTGAATCCAGGTTCAGGAACTGATTTATCTGGGCTATTAAAGTCATATGACAATACGCTAAGGGCCAGATATGGAGGTGGTGTGCAAAGTGGCATATATGAGACTTCTTTATGTTCTTACATTGGATTAGGCTCCCACCAACTTCCTTACGCCTACTTAGTTGGTACGTAAGGGATGCTAGGGCGGTGTAATTTACGTGGTAAGCTTCTCTTACCATATAAGCATTACGAACATATAATTGAAATGCACCTCACCTTGTTTGAACTTGCTTCTTTTATTTTCTGTCTTTCTCTATATTTGCACTGTGTTAATACCATAGGCCATAGACCTTTTTGGCATGACTGGTCCTTTACAGAAATGGAAATTTACCTTTTCAAGTGATAACCTAAATGTTGTGGATTTAGCGATGGAGCAAATGCTCTTGTGTGCCTGGAATACGTTTACAGAAAGAGTTCAAGGAAAGAGGGCAAACTGGCATCGGTTCTAGAAATGGTCTGGGAAAGCGGATTGTGGAAGGAGCAAGGACAGTTGGGATTTAGAGAGCGCTTCAGCCTGTATGATGAACACCTGTATTCATCTAGGTAACTCCCAGTGGTAACCAGCGATAGGACACGAGGAAATGGAATGAAGCCAAATAAGGGAAAGTTCAGATTGGACATTAGAGAAGGTTCTTCACTGAGAGGGTGGTTGATCATCGGAACAGGCTCCCCAGGAGACTGGTCACAGCACCAAGCCTGTCAGAAATCAAGGAGTGTCTGGATGACGCTCTTAGTTGTATGGTTTAGTTTTACGTAGTCCTGCAAGGAGCAGGGAGTTGGACTCCATGATTCTTATGGGTCCCTCCCAACCTAAGATATTCTATGATTCTAACTCTTGCACTTTTTGGCAGAACTAATTTTAAATAACCGTAAGACTGTAATGAACTTGTTATTGAAGAAACGTCTCGGTCCCTGGTTTTCAAACTCGTCACCCTTACAAAAAGTCTAGGGTTGCACTGGCACCCGTTTAAATTACTCTAATGCAAAAGAATGATAGCAACTTGAAAACTGCAACATTACCCTAAGAAATTTAATCAGTAATGTGTTGTTTTTTGTTTTTTTTTTTTATTTAACTGCACTGGACAGAAAGAGGAATATACTGCATAAAAGGAAGAGTTGCATTGAGCTTTCTGAGGGATTACAGGAATATTTGGAGCGTTGACCTTGCTTGGAAAAAGATTATTTAAGAGATGAGCCTGATGCCCAGTAGCAAGTGTACAGGACTTTACTCATAGCTTCTTAAGTAATCACACTGCTTTCTAGTTCTCAAGAAAAAAGGCTCAGAGAATAGTTCAGTCTGAAGGAACCTACAACTATCATCTAGTCCAATTGCATGACCGCTTCAGGGCAGACCAAAAGTTAAAGCATGCTGTTAAGGGCATTGTCCAAATGCCTCTTAAACACTGACAGGCTTGGAGCATCAAGCACCTCTTTTTTTTTTTTCTTTCTTTTTTTTTTTTTCTTTCTTTTTTTTTTTTTCTTTCTTTTTTTTTTTTCTTTCTTTTTTTTTTTTCTTTCTTTTTTTTTTTTTCTTTCTTTTTTTTTTTTATTTCTGCATGAGTACTGTGAAAAATCAGTAGCCTCGTTTTGTGCATATGGAAGTATCTTAGAGTCATGCCTTTGTACAAGAGGAGGCGATGCAGATGCTGACACTCTGTTCTCTGGACAGGAGTTCACATTTTTGTGTCTCACTTCTCTGCTGGAAGAGTTCATGATTGTAGCTTCTTGAAGGCATACTTTTGCTAAAATACCAAGACTGCCTAAGTAGAACAGGGAGATGCAACAGACAGGGACACAGTGGTTTCAGAGGCAGTAACCAAACAAAGAAGCTGTTGTACAAAGCACCATAAGCTGAGTGGTTGTTTTTCCCCTAATCCCTTATGAAAACTCAACCACAATTTCCAATTTCTTGGGCAATTTAATTTATGTCAGACCAATGTGTTGAATCCATGGCACTAAATCCTGTACAGCTTGAAAGTACCTTAGAAAGTCACAGTGCCTGTATGCATATATGTCTGTCCATCTCTAAAAAACTACAAAAGCACCAAGTGTTGAAAAGCATATGTGCCACATAGTGTCACTGGCAATGAGTTTGCCAAATCAGCTATGGTACTAAGGCCCAGTGCAGCAGAGCTGACTCAGTCGAATACGCTTTCAATGGAAGCGAAACGTTGGCAACAAATGGGTAAGAGATATCAACATTTTGATAAATTCTGAGTGCTTTCCTTAATCAAACCTTTCCACTTATTAATTAACTAACAAGGAGTGGCACCCCAACCCCACCACTACCCCCCACCCCAGCCCATGCAATCTTGAATCTCATTCTCCCAAACAAGACAAAGGCTTTTGTTGTTTTTTTTTCCATTTGAAAGATTTTAGTGCATGGACAATAATTAACTTGTCGTTTCAGTGTGGAGTGGGAAAAGAAGGATATTTCATTCGTTCTGTATTATTGCCAGGTTGGGGGGGTCAAAAATGGCAGATTAGGCTAGAGCACTTATTCCTCCTAAGGAGCAGGAAATATGCAATGTTTTGTTCTGGGCACAGGGAAGACTTAGTCTTTTCCGTGCTACGGAAAAGAAAGTTGTCTAGCATCACTGACTTGGAAATTGTGCAAACTGACTTGAGAGAGGCTCGGCAATTACTCCTCTATAACCTACGCTGTTCTGTTTTTCTCTCGCCTACTGCCCTGTCACCCTACCTCCTTTGCTGTGGAGCTCAAGAGGGGACAAGTCCTCCAAAATAAGAAGCTTTCTTGAATTGAAATCTGCTAAATTAGGAAAGAAAAAAAAGAGGTCACTTTATTTGAGAGAGAGAGACACACACACACACCCCCCCTTGTGTCTTCAGAGAGGAATACAGTTTGTGAATTTTTCTTAGAATATCGGCAAGGCAAGAAACTCAGCAGTGCAGAATGTGTGCATTCATGGCCCTTCTGAAGGAAGAGGAGTCATGTGTGATCTCTACCAGCATAGTTTTTCCTTGACGTCTTTGCTTGTATAAGAGCAGGTTGGCTGCTGTTCTGTAGGTAGTGGAGGGTAGCTTGTGGAGGGCTTGTGCAAGACCCTCCACAAATGTAAAAACTTGGTAACTCCTCAGGCCTCTCCTCTTTGGGTCATGGAGCATAGATTAATCTTAGCTCCAGGATTCATGTGGCTTTCAGGTGTTCTGAAGCAGCGGCCCTCAAGCACAGAACAACTTTCACAGCCTGTCAGTTTGCTACATACTTTGTATCTTCCCAAAAAAGAATCTAGTCACACTTGGGAAAGAAGCTGTCAGTTGCAGGTGGATCACTTAATGACACTAAGGAGCCAATGTCATTAACCTAACCCAAAGATGTTTTAAAAAGAATTTTAAGCTGAAAAAAACAAAAAGGAACACCCAGCATCGCACAACCAACACCCTGTTCTTCAAGAGAGAGAACGACGTACTCCCTGTTGGTGGCTTGCACAGAATTTCACTTGACTAGAGCTAATGTTTACCCTGGAGAAAATGATTATGAGAATAGTAAGGAAGGTTTCCAAGAAACGGAGGAATGGTCCTGATCCGAGTGAGGCAAAGAATGAGGTCTGCTGGCAGATGAAACAGGGAGCCTGACACGAAGCTGTAAACAAGCAGAGAGATGAATATGCTGTCAGAAGCTGCTTTGTGGAAAGACTTAACAAAAGAGTTTAATGAATGCAAAACGTCTTGCACTCGGAAAAGGTAGGAGGGAGCGGCCCAGATTCGTAGCAGTAGGTATTAATGACCAAAACTCGCTCTTTTGAATGTTGTTGGGTTAAATTAGTAGAAAGTAAATCAGTATCTTTACATTTCAACAACAATTTATATGTAAACTCACAGAGGAGAGGAGATTTGTGGTTTCTGTTTTGTCTAAGGCCAAAGGGTGCTGATAGACGAATGCACAGCAGGAACTGCTTTTGCTCTCTCCATTGTTGTTACCCTGGGAAGAAGCAGTGCCTTGTTCCACTGTCCCGAGTGGGCAAACTGTGCTAAATGGTGTAAGAGTTAATTTTTCTAAGTTCTGAGCAGACATTTGTATTTAACTGAACATGGAATAAACGTAAGTTTAATGTCTCAAGCATGCCCACAGGGAACAAATCATAGTATACGAAGGCCACGACTGCCTGCCGACATTAATAATATAAGCCCCTCCGCATGCCTGGGTGGACAAAAAGTCATCTTTGATGACAAGGAATGGAGCTCTTAAATGCCCTGTTCATCTGCTCAGTGTTTGCAGAGCTCTCTAACACATGGATGGTGGGTGGGACTGAGGCTGACGGGAGCACGGGCTGTTGTGCCATGTTCTCGCTTGTCGTCACCGAAGGGGTGGCTGACTCTGGGGCTTGAGCAAAGAAGGCAGAAAAAAAATTGTGGGTGGTCTGACAGCCATAGTCTCAGCCCATTTAGCTGTTCCCAAGCACTAGAAGGTGGGTGATCAGGAGCTGGTGCTAGTACAACTACTGCTGATGGTAATGGCTCCTCCCAGCACCAGCTGTCTCTTGCCCCACCTGTGTGATCCCTTTGTCAGGCAGCAGACCTGCCTGCTCATGTTCTCTTACCAGCTATGGCACCTGCCTGGACCTTTCCCTGTTCCTGCCCTTTATCCTTAGGGTTGCAAATTTTCATTTTTTTGCCTTTGCTGCTCAGAAGCATGAAGGATCTTTCTAGTAGCTCTGGCATTCAAGGCATGTAAATAAAAGGGATGCAGTCGGCCCATGATTTTGAATGAGAACGTGATTGTTTTCTTCCAGAACCACAGTGATGGTTTTAATTGATTCATTAAGAATGTGGCTTCTCAAACCAGTTTGTTCTCTCAATAGGCAGCAAATGGAGCAGTGGCTGCCGTATGGTGGATGAGACCCTGTGGCAGGAGGAGACAACGCATCCTGCTGTGGCGTCAGCCATCTGGCATCGGCACTAAGTGGCGTGTGGCAAGGCTGGGTTGATGTAGGCTCCGGAAGTCCCATATCTGGGGAGCTGAAAGGAAAAGCTCATCACATACAGGTGAGGAACAACTCAGTAGCAAAATTGCCTCAAATCTCCAAAAGGACTGGGGATAGAATGTATGTCAAATGAGAAACCTGCAGCAGCGTCTGGTGTGACAGCAAAAGGAACACATGTTGTTGGGGGCAAATAGGCGTATTTTGGGATGATTCCATTACTCAAAGATGTCTGAGAGACATCTCAGAGTAATGAGACTGAGAGACATGAGACTGAGTCTCCCATCTGTGTTTAGTTTATCCGCATGAGCATTTTGACATGGGCAAAGGATCAGATAGCTGAGAGCAACAGGGCCAGTGCTCAACAAGTTTCTTGCTTACTTTTTCCCAGTCTGGCAGCATTAGGCATGTATCTTAGGGTTAGTGTGGGAACAAGATGCTTAAACAGAGCCCCGTCTGAGAAAACAGTAAAGGGAAAAGTTTTGCTGTGACTATTGACATCCTGGTTAGGATGCGGTTTTGAGGAAGTACATTTGAGAGAATAGGTGAGGAACGCAGATCCACTTTCATTTAGATAAGTACAAACCCCCTTCTGCTCTAAGAATGTCGTGCTCCGAGCGAATAACACGTAGTGTTGTAAATAGGTCTTTTACACTGCTGTTGGATTACACAAACGCTGACGAATGATACTCGACCAATGTAATGGCCAAATTGACATTAAAAAATCGAGTGACACAGATCAAGTGACAAGCAATCTGTGGTGGTAACAATGGTCAGTGGTCTCTTGCACCTGTCCTTGTGTGCTGCAAGATTACCCTGTTTTGTCAAAATTTCTTGTCAGGCTTTATATGCATTTGTACAGTAGCTGAACCCCACCTGCCTCAAACAGTGCTCTTTAGCATCTTTTTCAGATGTTGTGGCTACACCACCTACTGTATAAATGAGAGCTATTTTTCTGCAGGTAACTGGCACAATACCTTTTATTCCTACTGTTAGTAGCGATTTATGTGCAGGGAAGCCATCATTCTGCTACAATAAAATCTACAAAAGCTAAATATTAATATATATTAAAGATTCATCTAGTGTTACAGTAACCTCTGGAGATAAAATTAAGCATCCTTAATGCCCCGAGTTTGAAGTTTTTTAAAAATACACAGAGCAGACTGCAGTACTTAAGGACGTCTTTCTTTGCAAACCAGGAGGAAATTTGGAAAATAAGGGCACAAATTATGGCACTATGAAACAAAATTGCCAAATCGCCTTACCCAAGGAAGGGGAAAATGGAGCTCTGCTGTTAATTAAAAGAGAGAAAAGTGCATCATCATCAATGGCATCTACGGGTTATAAAAAAATACCTCTGCTCCAGCTAAAAATTTTACTGTCACGAACCACTTCCCCTGCGATTCCTGTGCCAATATGGGATGAGTCTGTGGAAATGACGGTACGGCAACTTGCACCTGTCTGGGGCGAGCATCTCTACGGAAAGCAGGCGCTGCTTTGGGACAGGACAGCGGAGCTGCGGTAGGTTGTTTGCAGTGAGAGCGGTTTGGCTTCTCTCTTAGCTGGCGCGGCGCCTAACTAACCCCTGCCTGAGCCTCGAGGGCTCTTCCTGGACAGCCCTTTCGGCCCTGACACTCTTCGCTGGGAGCGGCGGCTGCTCCGCAGTCGCGTCCGGCGCAGAGGAAGGCGAGCCGCGCACTATAAAGCACGGCTGTGGCGCGGCGCCCGCCGCCCTCCCTGCCGGAGGCCGCTCGTCAGGCTGCAGGCGCCGCCGTGACCGCCTTTTGGGGCGGTGCGGTGGGCGGCCGCTACCGCCGACGAATCGCGAGGGGCCCGGCTCCGGGGCGGACGGCCGCCGCGCGGCACAACGTCACCGGGGCCGGGCCGGCGTCACCGCGCGGCGCAGTGCAGGCCGGGCTGGCGTCACCGCGCGGCGCAGTGCAGGCCGGGCCGGGCGCCGCTGGAGGTAAGGCTGCCGGGCAGGGGAGCGGCGGCGGTGGGTGCCGTTGCGCGCGGGGTTCACTGCGCGCTGGCGGCTGCAGGCGCCTCTTCTGCTCGGGGCGAGCGGTGGACCCGCCCCGGGGCGGCTGCTCAGTGTGGCTCGTTCTCGGCTGACGCGAGCGCTTGGGAGGCGGCGGCCTTCGCGCCGGGTCAGAGCCAGGTCGGCCTTTCTCCGCAACGCTGAGGTCTGTGGCGTGTTTGGAGCAGTCGGTATCTGACGCAGAAAATTCGGAACCAGATTCTAGCAAAGAAGGAAAAAATAATTTTCGGTATAGAGGGGCCCAGGAAGAATAGCGGTGACCCATCCCTGCCTGCCACTCGCCTTGCCTGCGTGCAGGCGTTTTGCCTGTGCAGATAGCGGGGGGGGGCAGAGCCAGCATTGCCAAGGCCCTGCAAACAGACACAGAATAGTTGGTATAACAAATGTCAAGCACCAAGAATTACAAATAACTGTCGACAGTGAAAGCTAATGGCCACATCGTTTTCCACGCTGAGTGGGAGGTTTCCTGTTTTGAAGGTGTTGTGATCGCAAGGTAGAGTGACCTGAGGACAGGCTTAAGTCTGTTGTGAATTTGATTGGGTTTTCGTTATGTCTTTTTTCTGGTATCTCTCTCCCAGTTTTTAGCAAATTCTCATTGTGTGGGAATTACTTTGGCCTGAAGGCTGATAAAGGTACTCCTGCAAAGAAAGTGCTCTGTTTATGAAAGGTGTGGGTCATGAGAACTTTTCAGTAATTTGCGGAAACAGTGTCAAGGGAAACACCGGTGCAAGCATCTGCATGAAGTCTTCATATGCTTCTCCTTCTGTTAGTCTGTTTAGAGAGCTTTGTGTCTAATGAACTTTCCCAACAGAACACAGCTTGCTGTTGATGCCTATGAGATTGAGGTTATCAAGGCGTGTAGTTACAATTCTGAATCACTTCTTCTTCTCCCTTACGTGGTATGCATCTTGGTCTGAAGAGGAGCATTCCTGAGGAAACCTGTGGTACAATTTTGGCAATACTTCAGTAGATGTTTTCTCTCTCCCACCCTTCCTTCTCTCTCTCAGACCCCAAATACAAAGAAGTTACCCCAACCGCACTCTTCTGAATTTTGCATTGTGCAACGTCTCTCTTTGGATGCTTGCGTGGAGCTGGTGATTGTTCTGTGTAGGGCATCATCCTGCCATGCTTAAAGGTGGGTTTACAGAGTTCTGCTTCTGATTATAGTTGGGGATATGCAGCGAAGAACAGCATCACGTAGACTGTGGTCTAGAGGAAGAAAGACTGGCGTGTGAAATGCGCCAGAGGAAGTAGCAGAAAATGGGGAGGTTTGTAGGAGTTCTGTACAGCCAAAGTAGCAGAACAGCTGGAAGTCTTTTCTCCAGGGAAACTGTGAACAATGAAGTAAAAGATTTGGTTTGCTCACTAGCGTGCAGCTGTGAGGCTTTTTCTGAAGAGGTGTGATGTGGAGGCATACTTATGCAGCAGCAGCCTTTGGTCTGTGGACAAGAAGGTATAAAAAAAGGTCAGACTAGACTTGACGTATGAGCTGTTTCCATTTCTGGCAACAAAAGGCAAGAAGTCGCCTGCGGTTCGTTAATTCAACAGATCTGTCGGCATCTCTCCGGAGATGGTATTTTGAAATCCGTTTGGCTGTTTTACCCACCGCAGTATGCGCACCTTGGCTACAGGAGTGATTTTGATGAGACTCGAGGAGGCTGGGCAGCACTTGAATGCCATTAATCTCAGAGAGAGGAGTAGCAGTGCTGAGTGTGGCTCATGGGATATGTATCTTCTTCTCAGGAATTAGTTTGAAACCTCAATTCCCACACTGGAAAATGATATCCACTTCTGGTTCTGAGCATATTTGCTGTCAGCTGACCTCATCCAAGGGTTCAGCGTGCGTAGTCTGAACTTCAAAAACGCATTCTTTGGGCGCTCGGAAAGAAGCGCCAAAGTCTTAGGGAAGTAGAACCAGGGAGAAGCATAGGATCTGACCCTGTCCTTGCAATGGCCTGTCTGCTGAATTCAGGAACTTTAATAGGAAGAAAACCAAACTCGGTGACGATGAAAAAAGTTTTGCATTAAGCCTTGTTGTCAGCACAGGCAGCGGGAATGGTGGGATCGGTACCGAAAGGTGATTTCACATTGCAGCAGAGGTCTGGATCTGCAGCCAAGCCGCAGCTTTGCTTGATTGTTAAACTTACACAGAGGTTGTGATTCATCTTAATTTCGCTTGAGTGAATTGCAGATAAATGGAAACCCGCTGCTGTTATGGGAACTCCTGGGAAGTGTGACATGTCTGACTGCTAATTTTTTTAAATATTTCAATCTTAATCCCCGATGATGGTAGGCAATGCCTAGGTAAGCAAGATAGGATCTCTGGTGTCTCATTTGTGCGAAGGTGGAGGAGAGAAATGGCTTGAACGTCAGGAAATGAAATTAGGTAAAATTCTTCTTTCTCAAACGTTTTATTCTGAGCTGTTTTTCTTCCAGACGCCTACTTGTGATGATTCCACCATCCGCAACAACCCCTGTCAGTGATGCTGCACTCTTGCCAAGCGTGGCTTCTCAGGAGATCTGGAGGTCACAAGTTCCAGGCTACTCTGGGTCGGTCACACGGCACATAAGTCATCGGGCCAACAACTTCAAGAGACATCCAAAAAGGAGAAGACGCATCCGCCCTTCGCCACCACCGCCGCCAAATACTCCATGTCCTGTTGATTTGATTGACTTTGGGGATCTCCAGCCTCAGAGGTCTTTCCTAGAACTGCTGTTTAACGGGTGCATTCTCTTTGGGCTCGAGTTCAGCTATGCCATGGAAACAGCCTATGTTACCCCTGTGCTGCTTCAGATGGGTCTTCCAGACCAACTGTATGGAATGGTGTGGTTCATCAGCCCTATATTAGGTAACTTTTCTTTACACTATTTCTTCTCCTTTGTTTTTTCCACTACACGGCGGGGGTTGTATGTTTTTGTTTCCTCTGGCTCAGCTGATCCAGAGTACATTCTGTGCTCTCGAGGTTAAGAAGCGCTGGCTATAATTGTAGACAACAGAAGGGAGAATAACTCTTGCTGTGTCTTGCCTGAAATGGGCCTGGCGCGATCAAAAGGTCTGTTCTTTTAACGGCATCTCAGCCTCTCACGTCTCGTGCGAGGGTAAGCTTTGGTTACTCCGTTCCTATATTTAAAAACTCGCAAAATGGGATCAGTGTATCAATTTACGTCCCTATGAAAAAAAGCATGCGGAGACAGTTCCCAAGGGTACGTGAAAAAAAGCAGAGTGGGATTACCTTCTCCTGTTTAACTTTCTGAAACCAACGAGGTGTTCCACTGATGAAAGACCGTCAACCACTACTGTTTTGGGCCTTGGATTACTTGCCTTAGCATGGAGGCAGCGCTGGGAGCATATCCATTACTATGGGTAGAACCACAGGATGGGCTATTACCACGCAGAAACTTTGATTTGCCTGTTCTTCTACTCATGGGATGCGCTTCAGGAGAAGAGAGTAGATAGGTCCATACTCGCCGGCTGGCCCAGAGCGATACAGGCACCTTTCCAACTTGCGTGTTTGCTTCCTGCTCTCTTCCAAGCTAAATCTGCAGGGGATCTCCAATCTAAGATGGGGATAAATGACATAGCTCGTAAGGAACGGAGTCCTTTAGAATGTATACTTGTTGTACTCTTACTCTTCACTCGATGTCAAACTCTGCCGCATCGGCGACGCAGAGTGAACCGCCGTGACAATGAGCCGCAGCACGTTACGTTATTCAGTCCCTGACCTGGGAACTGCCAAGAGGTATGCTGTTTATGCACCTGGGTGACTCGTACTGACTGGGGATATCCCTGCGCCGTGGTCTCCTGCCTTTAACTGCCTTTTAAGCTACCTATTTTAACTCCCCTGTGACACAGGCTCGTATTAAAATGCTACTTATTGGTGATTCCTTTTTTCTAGGGTTCTTGCTACAGCCTTTGCTGGGGGCCTGGAGTGACAGATGCACATCGAGATTCGGGAGGAGAAGACCTTTCATTCTGGCCCTAGCAGTAGGTGCGTCTTTTAAAAATGACGGGCGTAACACTCGTAAAGTAGAAACGCTGTGCGTTTCTCTTCTGTGACATCCCCTGTGGCACCAGGTTGAATGAAATGCCTCTGGCATTTGGGGTATTGTGGGTCTGAGGAAGGTGGTGAGTGGCACCAAGGTGATGCTTTGGCAGCCGAAGATCCACACGTAACAGCTTCTCTTGTCAGAGTCTGAAGAGATGATGTTTTGAGGGTGTCGAGATTGTTTTTCTTTGGTCAAAACCAACTCCGGACATTTGTAAGCTTGAACAGCGGAAAAGGATTATGTATTTCTTACAAGCCACGCTCATTCACCAGACTGTGGCGATCTGAACAAGAGAATGGTGCTCGCCACGAGGCTGTGCAGAGGTGGTATAATGCTTTTAAAGCGTGCAGCGATGCAGGTTATTCTTTGCTTACAAGCAGTCGATCGATTGATGTCGATTTGGTTTTATTCCCAGGGGCATTGCTTGGGCTTTCACTTATGCTGAACGGCAAAGACATAGGGAGTGCCTTGTCTGACACTGCGAATAACCACAAATGGGGGATCATTCTTACGGTCTGCGGTGTTGTCCTCATGGACTTCAGTGCAGATTCAGCAGACAATCCCAGTCATGCCTACATGATGGATGTATGCAGCCCAGTGGATCAAGACAGAGGCCTCAACATCCATGCTTTGTTAGCAGGTATGCTTTATTAGTGCGTCTTTGGTGACATGAACCTTAAGTAAACAAGCCCTGCTGTGAGAAAGCAGAGCGTAAATCACTGGTCTTCTCCTGTATAAGCATAATAATGGGATACCTGGAGAGGTAGCACTAAATAACTTTGAAAGCAAACTTACTGCAAAAGGCTTTTGTAGCTGTGAAAAGTCAAACAAGACACAGTTCTGGGTTGTTTGTCTGAAGGTCCCTCACCTCATTTGTAACAGCTATGGAAGCAAAATTATCCCTCGAGGGAGCAGGTTCGGCTTCCTGCAAGCATGGAAAACGCCTTTTTTTAGTCGCTCTGTTGGAGAGGAAAGCGCATACTGAGTGCTACGATGCCTCGTTGCTGTCATCGTCAGTTGCTGTACTGCCCTAGTCTAGTTTTCCTCTTCATCAGGAGCCTGTTTCATGCTCTCAAACGCATTTGTAAGAAAGACAGGATAGCGTTGTAAGGCTTTCACCATGCGAACGGAGTGAGAGAGGTATCCGCTGCCCTCAGAACTTCCGTGTTGGTCGGTAGCAATGCAGTGGCAGGTTTGTACACTGTCAACGTGTTGCCGAGTAACGAGCTTGCTACGCTTCTGAGGCGATTCGGTCTGTCTCGGAAGCAGTTAGATCGGCAGTCCTCTGACCGAGGAAAATGGATTTTCACTTACTTTCAGGAAAACGCTCTTAGCTGACTGATTGCAGAGCCTTGCCACAAGGCTGGTGGACACTTCTGTTTTACGGACTGAAATAGCTGAAGGTAAAGTGGTTTGTTCTTGGCAAAGAAAGAACTACTATTTTTAATTATTCGTATAATCGCTTTTACCGCTCTGACCTTCTCCCTCCTTGTACATCTAGGCTGTCCTTGTGGCATGGCTAGCTATGTTTATTACTGCATTTGATTTGAAAAGGGGCTGAGTAGTAAAACAGAAGTAACACCTCGAATTCTACTGATGAATCGTTAGACAAATGGTGCTGTGCTGTTAATGACTTCCAGGATTGGCTTGGAAAGGTAATCTCGGTTCTGTTTTTCCAACAGGTCTTGGAGGTGGCTTTGGGTATGTTGTTGGAGGAATACACTGGGATAAAACCAGTTTTGGAAAAGCTGTGGGAGGGCAACTTCGCGTCATCTATGTCTTCACCTCAGTTATACTGACTGTCGCTACTGTACTGACTCTAATTAGTATTCCAGAAAAACCCTTAAGGTCCTTCAGCAGGAAGAAAAAGGTGATGAAGAGTCCAAGTCTTCCTCTCCCTCCTTCTCCACCTCTCTTCTTTGAGGAGAGCGTAAATGAAAACTTTGCTTCTCATAACTCAGGTCACTTATATTCGAGTTTTACGAGTCCCGTTTCCCCTCTCAGCCCACTCACGCCCAAATATGGCAGTTTTGTCAGCAGAGACACTTCCTTGACGGGAATTAATGAGTTTGCATCGTCATTTGGGACCTCAAATATTGACAGTGTGCTTATAGACTGTTTTACAGGTGGGCACAATAGTTACTTAGCACTTCCAGCTAGCTTGCCCAGGCAGACTGTCAGCGTCAGCTTTCCTCGGGTGCCTGACGGCCATTACCAAGGAGAAAATGGAGTTCTGGAGCAAGGGGAGAGCAGCATAACGCTGAGGCCTGACGGCGAGACGCTAAGGGTGGGCTCGCTGGATGCGATGAAGCCACGGTCATCGGGGATCCTGAAAAGACCACAGACCTTGGCCATTCCAGATATCGTAACAGGACACTGTCCAGAAAATAGCAGAAGAAGAAACGTAACGTTCAGCCAGCAGGTAAGGGCAGAAAACCAATGTTACGGCCATGTAAACTTGAGCATTCATTTAATCTCTTCATATAGTTTTTTAAAAGCGTGGTGTGCAAATTAGTCCTTAAAGACTGCTCGTGACGGTTTGCTCGTAAAAGTCATTATGAGAACAGCGTACCTGCTATGACTTTATCTGTAGAATAGTGGGTAGGATGTGAAATCTGACCGGCAGTCTGTCAGCTGCCTTTATTAAGATGGCAGGACTGGGAGGATTCCACTCTCAGCGGGCCACGTGTGAAAGGCAGGTTGGTGTTTTTAGGCGTGCTTCACCACCCAGGGAGCTACCACGTGAGAGCAGAAAAAGACACATTTTTATTGAGCCTGTACCTTCCCTTTCCACAGAAATACCTGCAAGATAGGGCCAGGGATAGGATTCTCGCGTGAGCTTTTCCTTATGGCAGTCGTTTTATCTGGTTCCATCAGAGGGGTGAGGTTTCCCTTACCCAAGGATAAGACTCTGACCTCACCTCCCACTGTTGGTGATAACTTGGAGTGTCTGAGACCTCTGTACGCTGGCCCATTTTTTTATGATCCGGGATGAGGTAAACTGTCCTCTGTCACCCAGGGTTTTTTTGGTTTTGTGATTTTTTTATGTGCGTGTGTTTCTTTGTTTTTGTTTTGCTTGTTTGTTACTGTACTTTGACCCAGTTTGTGAGAGGAGACGTCATTAGGGTCAGGATTTTACGTACTGTCTACGTAGAGATGGAGCATCAAGGTTAGCAAGCGGCGAGAATGTGTTTCAATTAAAACCGTGTTCTTCGATGTCTCTTAAACTTCAGGAACCAAATTCACCTGAATGTGGGTACAGTTCCTATTAAATGCAATGGGATTTTTGCCTTCCCTATGCTAGCATCTGGGCGTGGTTCCCAAACACCCTAGAGAAACGAAGAATACGGTTTCAAGTACACTGAAAGCTGCAGCGCGGTGCTGTTACTTAACACTTGTTCCAAGGCTGAATTTACACCTTAGCTAAATACAGTGTTCTTAATCTCCAAGTCAACATACTGCAGCAGCAGTTTAACTTTCACATGATCAGATAGGTGTGTAATACTGCACAGGTTTGCTCAAAGGATGTTTGGGTTTTTCTTACTGTGTTTGTTGACCTGGAAGTTCTTATGGTGCAGGTTGCTAATATCTTGCTGAACGGTGTTAAGTATGAGAGCGAGCTGAATGGATCGGGCGAGACCTCTGAGCAACCGCTCTCCGTGAAACTTCTTTGTTCGACCATCTGCCAGATGCCCAAGGCTCTTCGTAACCTCTGCATCAACCACTTCCTAGGTATTCAGAAAATGCCGTCTTGCTTTCACCGTGAAGTAGTCTACCTCGGGTGAATGTTTTTAAATATTTTATCTATTTCTGCAATGGCTGCTAACTAGAGAGAACATGATTTGTTCCATATACACTCACCAATAAGATGCTTTCTGGTATTTAGTTTCTTAGAACACTGAGAAAGGAAAAAAAACAAACCAACAATCAAACAACAAAATGGTAAAGCTTACATTCCTAGAAAGGGAATCATAGAATGTATTGGGTTGGAAGAGACCCTCGAGGGTCATCTCGTCCAACCCCCCTGCAGTGAGCAGAGACATCTTTACTAGATAGGTCGCTCAGAGCCCCATTAAGCCTGACCTTGAATGTCTCCGGGGATGGGGCCTCCGCTACCTCCCTGGACAACCTGTTCCAGTGATCTACCACCCTCATATTGAAAAACTTTTTCCTTACTTCTAACCTAAATCTACCCTTTTCTAGTTTAAAGCCATTACCCCTCGTCCTATTTCTACATGCCCTTGTGAACAATCCCTCCCCTGCTTTCTTATAGGCACCTTTCAAGTATTGGAAAGTCGCTAGAAGGTTATAAGGTCTCCCCGGAGCCTTCTCTTCTCCAGACTGAATTTTTTCTTTTGTTTTGTTTTTTAGGCTCCGAAACCGGTATTACCGTCTCGGAAAGTCAAGATTAGTTGTATTTCCCTGCTTATACCCGAGACCGGTGTTTGCTTTCCTCGCGCTGAGCGTGCGTATAGGGGTCCCAGAACAGGCCACGAGGGGGTGCGGAACGCAACGCTGCGGGAGTGCCCGTAACCAGTGCACTGCTACATTTACTGTTACCAGCGGGCGACTGATGGTTAGGAAGGGCTTGCAAGCAATCGGGTTTACACAAAATCAGACAGAAGGTAACAGGTAGTTAATACTCATTGGCTGTGTGAGGTATTAGGAAATTGTCAGCATCAGTGGCCCCGATGCCAGTTTGCGAGTAGGAGTTTTTAACTCGGAGGCACTCTGGAGGCTGCAACCGTGACGTAAGAAGCTCTCCTTTCAGTTCTGTGTGGGAGGACCACAGCAACCTGAAACGACTATGCAATGAGCCACTCTGCAAAACCGAGCGTTGCGTCCTGTCAGAACCTGAAGGCAGCTCAGACTGCTGTAATAATTTTTTTTTTCTGACGTGCTAAACCAGTATTCCATGGCCTGCAGTCAGCCTGTAGGATTCCGCTTAGGAACTCAAAGGATAAATCTCGGGCTTTAAAGTCCTGAACGTGTTTGGCAAACGTAGTATAATGCAGCGGGAACAGCAGTCTTGGATACAGGTGGCTGAAAGTTAAGTAACAGTCACCTTTCACAGTCTGTCTTCAGTTGTGATTTGTAATATAGCTAATAGCATCCACGTAAGCTTACAAGGTGAAACGGATACTCTGCAATCCTAATAGGTTGCTTCTGGCTTCTTTCAGGATGGCTTTCGTTTGAGGGGATGTTACTCTTCTATACCGACTTCATGGGAGAAGTAGTGTTTCAAGGGAATCCGAAAGCGCCTCACAACTCAGATGAGTATCAGAAGTACAACGCTGGGGTCACCATGGGCTGCTGGGGAATGTGCATCTATGCATTCAGTGCTGCTTTCTATTCAGGTACTTAGTACAGCCATCTTAGCCCCTGCTTTGAGAAGGATGCACCCGCTCCTTAAGCGGCGTTTCTGGCCTTTACGTTGCACACAGCCTACCACGTGGCACGAGTGCTGAAGCAGAGCGTTCTTTTTCGACATATTATCCCTGTTAGTTAGCTTGGCCCGCACTGGCAGTAGATGAGGTCAGCAGTCCAGTGAAAACATCTCTGCTAGTCTGTAGTTCCTTTCACAGGTGGCATTTTCGATGTACGTTGAATCCAGAAATAGGAGCAGCCACCATAGGCACGGTTCTGGTGCAGCAATGCTCAGTGCCTGCGTGCCCCTGGCTGGCAGAGTGCCCAGGTTTCATGCACCACCCCAGCACCTTTTCCCGTGTGTCGTGTGGCCGCCCCTCCCTGCCCCCATCGACAGTTCCCATTGACCCCTCTGTATCGCTGAGATACGGCTGTCTAACAGCCGGGCTGCGGGGCCTGAAGGCGCACCCCTTGGGTCCGCTGACCGGCTAGCGATAGGGAGGGACGCGGTTCACCCCAAATGCTGTGCCATTGTCTTGCAGCTGCGCTGGAGAAGCTGGAGGAGCGGTTCAGCACACGGACGCTATACTTTGTGGCGTATTTGGCCTTTGCGCTGGGCACGGGGCTGGCCACGCTCTCCAGAAATGTCTATGTGGTGCTGTCGCTCTGTGCTACGTATGGCATCCTCTTTGCCACGCTCTGCACACTGCCCTACTCCCTGCTCTGCGACTACTACCAGAGCCGCGAGGTGAGCCACGGGCCGGGGAGGGGAGAGGGGCTTCCGCAGCACCCCCTTACACTGTGTCGTGTGTGTGTGTGTGTGTGTGTCCCCGCAGTTTGTAGGCTCCCAGGCGGAGGGCACGCGGCGTGGGATGGGCGTTGACATCTCCTTGCTGAGCTGCCAGTACTTCCTGGCACAGATCCTCGTGGCCCTGGCCATGGGGCCGCTGACAGCAGCTGTGGGCAGCGCCAGCGGCGCCATGTACTTTGCCAGCCTGGTATCTTTTCTGGGCTGTCTCTTCTCCTCCCTGTGCATCACCTATGAGTCGCCACCCGCTGAGGAGCTGCCGCCAACCGAGGAGCAGCGCCTGCTTTTGCCCCGCGCGCGGAACGAATAAATGGGAAAAGCTGCCACAGCCTCCGCCACCTTGTTGCGTTGCCCTCAGCCTCCCCGTTGCGGTGCAGTGGGCTCGTGCGCCCCCGAGATGGCAGCAGCAGGCATGGCAAATGGCGAGAAGGTCTGCGCTGGGCTTCGCCAAGCTTTCCTCTGCCCGCGGGAGGGCGAGGGGTGAGTCGGCGGCACCCAGCGCTGCTCGTCCTTTCCCTGAAGCAGCAGAGGCCCATCTGTGCCCCTGGGGCCACAGCCATAGGAAGCGGTGGTGTCAGCGTGGGGCCGTTCCCTCCAGCTGTCCCACAGTGCTGTCGTTCCTGGGGGCACAAGTGGCATTGTCCGGGTCTGAGGCAGGGGACCCGGAAGTCTGGTGCCCAGGCAGCGTGACCACGATCTCTCGGGCAGCGGCGAGCTGCAGGGCTGCACACGCCGCTGCGGGCACCGCCGGCACGAGAGCGCCGGGGCCGTGGCACTCCACCGGCTTCGCGGGCAGAAGGTGCCGTCTCACGGCCAGACGGAGCGGCTCGGTCCTCGGTTGCCAAGGGCAGCACTGACTCCCGTGAGGCCTCGGGGAGCAGCGGGGACAACCTGCGGGTCCCGGCCTCTGCCCATGCTAGGCCCGGCTCTGGAGGGTGCTTTTCAAAACTTTGGAAAGGCTGAGAGTGACTGGTCTTGCTCCGGTGGCCTAAGTACTCTGTCGAGTGCCATGGCCGGCCTCCTGGGTGAGCCGAGCGCCCACCAGCAGAAACGCTCTAAGAAGCCACTGTGGGATGAAATCACAGTGGCCTGTCTCCCAGACCCCGCTCTGTAGGTTCTGACTGTGGTCCACGGTGATGGTTGCCAATACGCGCGTATTTCCTGCCACGTTAGACGTTGAACTAAGACTGCAAGGGCTTGTGATGACTTAGCAGGAGGGCGGGCAGTTGTCTGTAACCCAGCTTTGGGGAGAAGGGTCTCTGAATCAACTTCCCTTGGGTAGAAGCTAACTCCTAAGTTGAGAATTCAAGAAAAATTGTTTGCGTGAAAGCTTGCAGCACGTCGCCCTTGTTTTTCATACAGTTGTACCTTCTCACATGTTAAAATCTGCATGGGGATCAGTGATTAAGTATTTGTGACCTAGAGCTGCATCTTCTGTATCTCATTGAAACCAGTAGAGAGGCTTTGGGTTTCATTATCTGTGAGAAATCTTAATTATTGTGATTTTGGAAGGTGGTAAATGTGTGAGATCTCCTACAAGTTCCAATTAAGCCCAGGAGTCTTTTGAGAGCAAAGATGAAAATGTAAATAAATCTATTTCTAGGATTTCTGTCAGCCTACCTCTGCATTTGGATAGACAGCCAGGGCTTACCAAGGCTGATGGGCATTCCGGTGCTTACGTGTGTTGTGCGTGGCCTTCTTGTAGAGGTTATTTTTGCTTACCTGGTCTTGAAGTCCAGAAGAAGGGTTTACTCTGCAGGGTCACTCTTTTTAAGTGAGTTGTCCTTGACTACACACCTAAGTTTATTCTGGTGCTCGATCTATGGTGCCAGGATAAAATAACTAGTATAATCTTTAGCTGTTGTGGCTTACTGTATTCCAGTATAGTAAGAGCTGAAAGCATAATGCACAACTTCTAACACCCTCTTGTTTTTATCATCTGCCCCTGCATAGTTTTTTTTTTTTTTTTTTTTTAATTTGGGAGGCCACTTTCCTGCTTCTCTGTATTTAGTTAAATGGAGGAACGCTACCGAAGTTACCAAGTCAAGTGCTTGGACGTAAAGGATTGTCAGATTGATGAGTGTGTTCATCTTTCTTTGCTTTGGGCTTAAGGCAGCATCGTATCTGCAGGAATATGCGACGTGCCATTTCCTTGATTATGGACAGCTGCCTCCAAGAACGTTCAGGATGAAGCAGGAACAAAATAGCATGATAAACTGTACATTTGGCATTTCTGATTTCTGAAAGTCTAAAGACATGGTTTTTGAGAATTTTTCTTTTCTTGTTGGTCTGCTGTGTAATCTTAATTTCTCTTTGTTATCAAACTTTTAAACTACAAAATTTGAAATCAAAATTTTTTTTATTTCTATGGTCCCACTAGCTAACGTGGTACTAGTTCTTAAAATGCTTTCTCCTCCTAAGTTTTGTAGCCAGCATTATTGCACTAAATGGATCGTGATAACTTTCCTTTTCTAGGTAGCTGGAGTTGCAGGTGGTTTTGTTGCAAGCAAGGATCTTCAGAGCGATTCATAGAATTGATGAAATCAATGTATTTTATGGTAATGTTTGCCTCTGCTTCCGTCTGTAAATAATGCGAAATGGGTTTATATAGTTAAAAAACTATTGCTATGCCCGTGTGCATTGTCCAATAGAATATATATTACACTTTCTGACTTACGGCACGTGGACTTTGTTTTGCGTATTTATTTATTTGTGTAGCGCTTCCATACGTAGTGCATTTAAGTCAGTATCAATGTATGCTAATTTGGGGCTTTGAGCAATACTGTCGGCGTCTGGAAAAAACCCAGAGCGTGACACGGTCGTGCAGAGTCGGAAGTTGCACCAAATCCGTAGAAATCGCTTAAAATACAGGCATCGATTCCTTGCTTATTCTCTTCGTCACGTATTTTGTGTTTTACAGAAATTACGGTGTGCGGTCACTGCTGAATTGTGAGCTGCGAAGCGATGTTTATTTGGAATCCAAACGCGTCAAATATTCTTTCTAAATGTGCAGGCTGCTGTTTAGAAGTAAGATGCGTGAGTTTGTGCGGGAAAGTGATTTTACGCCGTGCTGTAGTTTAATCTCTTCAGCTGTGCCTGAAGGTCAAGTTTGATTAAGTCCTTATCATTAAGGGTTGTTTGATGGCAAATATTTGTGGATGTTCATAAGTGTATTTATAACACATGTACAGAAGTAGGGAAAATGGGGGAGAGGGACGGAGAAAGGACCTAATCAATTGTCTCATGTTTGTAATTAAGCTAGCTGTAACCATTTCAGTGTGTGTCTGCAGTTCTCTCGACCTCTGCCGTGTCTGTCAAGAGAGACATCCTAACGATTTTGGAACTTCTGCTGTATCTTTCAATGAGGAAAATAAGTCTTTTCAAGAATCAAATGAAATAAAATTGCATGACTGTATACATATCAAAAGAAAATCTGTATCGGGAACTATTCAAAAAGAGTTGTCCAGACAATTGATTTTCTACTAGCGAGTGGTTAGTCCTCTGGTACTCTACAGAAGATGCACTTCATTTTATTAAAGAAAAAGAATTAGTCTTTGGGTAAAAAGTGGCTTTCTCAATATATTTTCTCCCTCCCTCAGACTGGAAGACAGCCTTAGCGAGAGACTTCCAGTTGCCATTACCGTAACAACACCCGATGGATTGCATTAAGTGCAATAAAAGTTTTGAGAATTATATGACTACTCCACCATCTATTTAATCGATCTGTTGGAAAACGGACATTTTCTATGCGTGTGGTTGTTAAGACATAACAATTTGTTTAGCCTAGTTTTTCTGCTGGGAAGGTTTTTGTTGATGTTCGCTATAGGAAATGGTTGCAGCAACTTTCCATCGCTGTATCTCTGCCCCAGGCTGCTGCTTCTGTAGCGAGGTCAGTGGAAGGAAAGGTGCTAGTGAAAGTGGGCCTGCATTTAGGGTGGCACATTTCAGGCTGCAACACCCAAGAAAACAGCAAAAGATGTAGGGCAGTAGCGCCGGGACAGACTACAGGTCTTTTACTAGAGTCCTTAGTTTTCTCGGTATTGCCATCCATGCTGCCTCCTAACAGGTTTGAAGGTACTGGTAAGACAGTGTTCTGCACTGTACACTGCCCAAGTTCTTCACGTTAAAAGCTTTGCCAGCGTACGCTCGCTCTCTCACGTATCTTGTGCAGAAATGGTAAATGCGTGGAATAATGAGAATTTTCGGTGTATGGAGCTTGCTGCCTACTGCCCCCACCCACAGAGGTAGACCGACGGTTTTACTTCAGATCTGAAAGGCAACAGCATAGGCCAATACCCAAATAGCGCTAAGAGTTAACAGTAAATAAAGGGGAGGCCGTTTCATCAGCTTGCCCGGTGTCTGGCACACAAAAGTATTCTGGGAGCAGGAAGAAAGCAGGCAATGTTAATCAGATGAATTCAAACGTGAAATACGCACAGAGTTGCAGTCTGCAGACTGAGGAGCAATCTGCAACGGGGACGATGCAGCGTTTGCCACATATAGACGCCGTACGTAAGCTTTTTTTTGTTTGTGTCGGTTTTGCTTTTCCTAGGATCTAGCAGTAGCTTTCTCAAACAAAGGATAACAAATTTAGTTGCGGTAGCCAATGGAACGGCCAGGAGAGGAAATTGCAGCGTCGGAGCAGCAATGAAGATTTTGATTTGTGTGAGTACGGTGCTAATCAAGTTTACGAGGGCTACTTAAACAATAAGGAACGTAGCAGTATTGCTGTCAAATGCCGTGAAGAATTACTACACTTAGGAATCAAGCTTCATATGTAGCGTTCTTCAGGCCTAGCTTTTGCCGTGTGTCAGCTTGATGATACTCTTAGTACTTCCTTCATTTACCTGGTGTTATTAGTGTCTTGCGACAGTAGCGTCTGATGCTAATAGTCACTCATCCTGGTGCATTACAGAGCACCCCATAGCACTTCAGTATCCAGAAGACATGAAAGCAACTGCTTTACTGCCTTGTGCGTGATTGTGGGATCCTTTATTCAGTAACAAAGTAGTATCTTTTTTAACAGGAAAAATAGCCAGGCCTCCACAAAATTGTCTCAAAAGAAAGAAACCTTGCATACCTACCTTCAGTGTTCAAAGCAGATAGCTCCAGAAAGGGCAAGCTACGTGGTACCCTTTAGATTACGAAAAGAAGACCGGCGCAGATGCAAACCTTTACTTTGGAAGCAAGGGCATCTAGAGTAAGGTAGAGAGGAACTTCCTAGAAACCCCGTACCAGAGTACAGTTAGTGTTTTACGTAAAACGTGACTTTGAACGTATCAAATAGACGGAAGAAGGGGGGGGTATTAGAAAAGCAATACCATCTTTCACAGGCTCATCCACTTGAAATAATAGATTTTTAATCATCTACTCAAATCTTTCCTCTGCAAGCAGAAATAAAACCACCCGTTATCAGTATTGTGATTTTGTTATAAGCAAGCAAGTCCCTTAGAGCGTTTTGTCTGTTCTTCCTCTGTCGGAGCAGTTAGTTATACTACGAGCCTTAGCGGGAAAAAAAACTGAAAACTTGTTGCCTGACCTTTGTAGAGTCGCGACAAAGGAAACCCCAAAAAGCGAGAGGGGTATCTAAGGCAGGAGAGAGACTTCAGTGAGTTTCTTGCTTCTCACTACAGCGTCAAATACGCGACGAAGCAGGAAGACTCGTATCGCACTTCGTGCGAACCCCGCTCCCTCTTTACCCGAGACCAAAATCTTTCCCTTCTGCTTGTAAAGGAACGAATAGGCCCAGAACCTCTCTGGAGAAACTAAACAGAAACGCAGCTGCAGTCCTGTTTGCGTTTGTGTGCAAAAAGGCCTCTGCTGGACTGTCCCGGTACAGTAAATCAGAGCCAGGAGTCAAAATACGTGACGAGCGCAGCAGGCACATGGAAGCTGGCAGTAGTCTTGCCACTGCCATAGAAAGCGATAGGTGAGAGCTAGTACCATCCCTTCAAGAAAACGTGTATCTGCCTCCTGTAACGGTTCTCCGTTACAGCAGGAAACCCCCTTTTATAATCGCTACACCAAATTTGGCAGCAACAGTAAGCTTTTCGCAGCGGAGGCTGGAGCGAGCAGCACGTGCACAGTGTGGAGCATGCAAATGACACTTTAATGCGGTCAGGTGCACGGACGGGACAGGGTGCATCCCCGGACCGGCGCTGTCCTGCACTGCTCGGCAGCCGTTCGGCGGGGCCGTCTATGGGGGGGAGTCACCGGGCTCAGGCGAGCCGTCCGCCGGGGGGGAGACCGCCTCCCGCGCTTGCTGCCGCAGCCTCTCGGCACCGGTCACCGTCATGGGGTGGAGCGGCAGGAACCCCGCCAGACCTACAAGGAGAGACGGTGAGCCGCGGCGAGCCGTAGTAGGCCCTCGCCCCGCCCCCCAGCTCCAGGACGCCCACCCCGAGCCTACCCAGGAGCTTTTCAGCGGGCCGGGACAGCTGCGCGCCGCAGCCCAGCCAGTGGCGCACCCGTTCCAGGTTGAGCCCCGCCACCCTTTCGCCGTGGGCGTTGGGCAGCGGGTCGAGGCACCCGAGCTGCTCCAGGTACTTCCCGTCGCGGGCGCGCCTGCTGTGCGCTGCCACGATGCGGAAGAAGGGCCGGTTGGTGCAGCCTCCGAGGGCGAAGCGGATCACGACGTGCCCGCCGCGGTAGCCTTTCAGGAGGCAGCTACCTGCGAAGAGAGAGCGAGGCGGTTAGGGGCCGGGCCCGACCCGATCTGCCAGGCCGTGCTCGCGGGCACTCACCGAGCCGAACCATGACGGCAGCCTGACCCTCTCTGTGTCGCGGCGCGATGACGTGTACGGGGGGACCGGAAGCGCGCCGGCCAGCGGAGCCCTGGGCTGATTGGCGGAAGGGCAACGGGAAGCGAGCGGCCCAGCCCTCGCGGAGCACTCTTTACCCTCCCGCTGCCCCCCCGGCGCAGAGGCGGGCGCGCGGCGGCGCCTAGTTTCTTCTCGCCGGCGACGGGTTGAGGGCCAGGGCCACCGGGGGCGCCGCGGATGTCGGGAGGTCTTCTGGCCGCTGCGGTGTGTCCAGAGGGAAAGCGGGCGACGAGGGCTGCCGCGAAGGGCTTTTTTTGTCCGTCCCTAAGGCTGAGCCCGGGCGTGCCGGTGGGAGGAGGGCGGAGGCTGTGGGGTGCGCTTGAGGGAGCGGGGAGGATCGGTCTGGGCTGCAGGGCAGGGGGCTGGCGGGATGGGGAAGAGGGTGCCGGGGGACAGGGGCTGGGGGCGCTCCGTAGGCGCAGCTGTTCGGAGCAAGAGGGGAGGGAGCGGCGGAACGGGTAGGGGAGCGACGCAGAGGGATATGCAGCTCCGTCGTTTGGCTGTCTCCGAACCTTTGTGAGCGAGAGCCTGCTGGATTTCTGCCTTTCCCTGAGGCAACAGGATCTTAGGGATGTTTTTTCTTTAACGCTCGCTATCGCGATTTTTAAATTTCTCCCTCTCTGCCCTGTAGCTCGTTGCTATTAATTTCTTTCGCCTTCTTGTTCCCTGCCACTATTTTTCATTTCCTCCCTGTCATCTGTCTCGCAGCCCATCTCTCTCTTCTTTAGTTCTCTGTTTCTGTCCCGTTCCCTGTCTCTGTTAATTCCTCCCTCTCTGCCCCGTGCTTTGTCGCTTTTTTTTGCCTTTCTGTCCCTGCCCCTGTTATTTTTTTCATTTTTCTCTATTGGGCTGCCTGTCCCAGGATTTTTTGTGCGTCTCCATCTTGCCCCGCTCCTTCTTTGTTGTTTGTCCCGCTCCCTCTCCCTCTTTCTGCTGCTTCTCTGCCTTTTTCCCTGCTGCTTCTTTCCCCATCTCTGTGGGGCTCCCTGTCCTCATAGAATCACCAAAGGGAGGGGGTTCGAAGGGACCTCAAAGATCATCTAGTTCCAAGCCCCCTGTCATAGGCAGGGACGCTTTCTACTAGACCAGGTTGCTCAAAACCCCGTCTGACCTGTCCTTGAACACTTCCAGGGATGGGACATCCACAGCTTGGATGGCCAATGGAATCCTGCGCATGTGCGTGCCGGGCTTGGAGCTGCTCAGCCCGGGTGCTTAGAGTCAGGGGTCAGTAGAACAGCATTGAGAGTCTATGGTTAATATGCAGATATGCCTAGAGTGTTTAGGCCAAGGTTGTACAGTCGTCTCAGATCGAGTAGCTATCATCAGGATGTGCGGACAGTCATTTTCACAGTGTTTTATGGAGATGGCTGGAGCCTTCGGGGAGGGGCTGTTCAGCTGTAGCCAAGCAGTTTGAATCTTCAAGGTGTTAAGGCTTGTAGGGGAGGGGCTTACAGTTTGGCCTCTCTTGTTATTTCAGGCCGTAGTTGGACTCTAGATAGTAATTTCTAAATGGAGACAAGACATTTAGAATTGTTAAGCAACTATCAGCATTTGGGTGACTCGCTTAATATTTTTTCTTCAGATGCAGAAGGACAAGATGCACGTAGAGGAGGCGAGCGGATTGCCGTAAGCAGGCGGGTCTGCGTGCGATGTCGGAGTGAAGGTGCGACTGGTGGCTGTATGACTATATTATGGTGTGTTATTTTTTTCTTTTGAAAGGTGTGAAGTGATGAGCAAATAAGGATGTCGGTTCCGGAGATGACTCGGGCGAGGTGAGCAATGATGAGTCAATTGAAGTAGCGGTTATGTTTCAGATGTTTTGTAGGTCAAGTTATAAGCATCCCTCATTGTTTTTGCTTTACAGGTAGTACCTGAGCACATCAGCCCAAAGCGATGGAGCCCAGACATATGAGCAGTCAAGGTAAAGGAGTGGGAGTGCCTCTGTGATGACACATTTAAGAAAGGCTAAAAACTGCTGTACGGAAGCTGTGATAGAGATAAGGCTCTGCATGACTGACTTTGAGCGTGGCTGACTCAGGTCTTGGACTTTCTGAGCACGGCCGTGCGTGACTTGGACTTTGCCTCGGTGTGGCTGACCTGGACTTTGACTTTGTGAGCGTGGGTGTGTGTAACTTTGAGTTGGTGCGAGTGTGGTTATGTCAGACTTTGACTCGGTGAGAGTGACTGTGTCTGTGTGACCTTACCTATGTCTTCTGTTTGTCTGTGTCTTTCCTGTTTGTCTCTGTCTCTTTTGTTCTCTCCTTGTCTCTTTTTTCCTCTTTGCCTGTTTCTTTCCTCTTTAACTCTCCTTCTCTCTCGTTAGCCTCTCATTGCCTGCCTTAGCCTCTCTTCTCTCCGTCTCACTTTTTGTATTTCTTGCTCATTTTTTAACTATTAAATTTTTAATTTATTTTTTTAAAATAAAATTTCATTTTTAAATTTAAACAAATTGCAACCCTAGAAAATCACCTGTTCCCTGGGAGTAAATTAAAAAAAAAAACCCACAAAAAATTTACTTCCAGGGAGCAGGGCATTTTCTAGGGCTGCAGCAGAACATATTATTTAAAGAACTGAATGATGAAACTTACACAACTAAATTTGTAGTTTTAAACTTACAAAACTAAATTTTTAACTGTAAAAAACCCCTAACAAATTAAAAATTTATTAAATAGCAACCCCAGAAAATCAGCTGCTCCCTGGGAGTAAATAAAAAAAAAAATAATAATGCCCTGCTCCCTGGGAGTATATTCTTTTTTCTAGGGCTGCACCAGAACATATTATTTAAAGAACTGAATTATGAAACTTACAAAACTAAATTTTTAAATGTAAAAAACTCCTAACAAATTAAAAATTTATTAAATAGCAACCCCAGAAAATCAGCTGCTCCCTGGGAGTAAATAAAAAAAAAAATAATAATGCCCTGCTCCCTGGGAGTATATTCTTTTTTCTAGGGCTGCACCAGAACATATTATTTAAAGAACTGAATTATGAAACTTACAAAACTAAATTTTTAAATGTAAAAAACTCCTAACAAATTAAAAATTTATTAAATAGCAACCCCAGAAAAATCAGCTGCTCCCTGGGAGTAAATAAAAAAAAAATAATAATGCCCTGCTCCCTGGGAGTATATTCTTTTTTCTAGGGCTGCACCAGAACATATTATTTAAAGAACTGAATGATGAAACTTACACAACTAAATTTTTTAATGTAAAAAAAACCCTAACAAATTAAAAATTTATTAAACTGAAGAAATTAGCAACCCCAGAAAATCAGCTGCCTCCTGGGAGTAAAAAAAAAAAAAAAAAAAAAAAAAAGAATATACTCCCCGGGAGCAGGGCATTTTCTAGGGCTGCAGCAGAACATATTGCTTAAAGAACTGAATGATGAAACTTACACAACTAAATTTGTAGTTTTAAATTTACAAAACTAATTTTTTAAATGTAAAAAACCCCTAACAAATTAAAAATTTATTAAATAGCAACCCCAGAAAATCAGCTGCTCCCTGGGAGTAAATAAAAAAAATAAATAAAAGAATATACTCCCAGGGAGCAGGGCATTTTCTAGGGCTGCACCAGAACATATTATTTAAAGAACTGAATTATGAAACTTACAAAACTAAATTTTTAAATGTAAAAAACCCCTAACAAAATAAAAATTTATTAAAGAACTGAACGATGAAACACTGCTGCGATTGAGGATGGCCACTGAGGATGGATCCACAGCACTGGAAGCTAAGTAGCGGGGCAAAATGCACAGGTGGTGGGGACCCTGCACGTCATCCTTTAGTTCTGTAGCAGGCTTTGCTTCTTTTGCATTTGGAGACAAGTCTTTCTTGGGCTTTTGTTGCGCCCTAGAGCACTCTTACCTTACCCGCCGTTACATGGGATGACTCCGTTTGGTCCCTGGTCCCCTGAGAACACGTGAACTCTGTTAGCGTCCCCTCCTGAGTACCTCACGGCGTCCTGGTTAGATTAAAAAAATGATTTTACCGGTCAGTTAAGTCTCTTTTAAGAAAGACAGCACTTTCTGAAGTTAACGACATATTTTTCAGACAGTTGGGGAGATGATGTGACAAAGGTTGGACCTGATGATCCTAGAGGCCATTTCCAACCGTAGCGATTCTATGAATCTATGATTCTCACAAGCCATAACTAATGCCCCAGAGACCCCTTTCTATCTTGAGAGGGCACTTTACACCCCTCTTTTCCCCTCAGAACTCTTCCTGACTCTGCATCTATACCCTCCCTCGGTCTTTCTGTCCTCTTATGCCTTCAGCGTGTCCCCCTTTGGTTCCCACTCCCGTGAGGATATCCAGACTCTGCTCAATTTCATTTCTGGCTCCTAGTTTTTGTAGCAGTTAGGTAACACGCACAGTCTTGCTAGAAGTGAATCGTAAGCTCATAATTTTGTTTTTTTTTTTATATAGGAAACTAAAGCCCAGCATTTTTGATGCTATTGTTATTGCAATTTATGAGCTCCTTTCCTATGCAGCTTAGCATGTGAAGTGCTGGGGTCTGAACCCCGAGCCCTGAATTAAGATTCACATATGGGTGATTCTCACCATCCTTTAAAAGGAGGTCACGAGTTTGCCTTTTGGCTTTCCTCCAAGGTGCAGCCGACCTTGCAGGGAAAGCCCTGGGGTAAACAAGCCCCAGGTGCCCTGCATTAGGTAAATGAGTGCCAGGTGTCCTGCTTTGGGGATAAAAGCTGGGACCACTCACAGCAAGGGGGGAGCATCTATCTGCGAGGCGGCCACACTTTGCAGAGTTTCCCTGTCGAGAAAGGACCTCCCGACTCTCCCTGCAACCAGGCCCCGGTAAGGTTTAGCGCTTGTGAACGCCGGCTACGTGAGAACGGTACATGGCCACCTCTCTCCTGTATTATCAGCCTATCGGCTTAGCTGTCTCCCATCTCTGCCATCTGGTTACCAGTTTGTTCTATTGCTGGCCACTTCCTTTGTGGTATGCCTAGCAATTAGCAGAACACCATAACAGTTATCCTTATATATGCCACAGAAATATTAGGCTTAATTTCCTACCTGATCACGATGCTGATGTAATAAATGCAGTTGAAGTAAAAGAGCGGGTGTTGTTATTCTCAGCGCAGCTCGCTTTGTTGATGCGGTATTTTAGGTGCCATAGAGTAAAGAAAGTTACGTGAGCAAACCTGCTGCTGCTCCTTCAGGTGCCTTTATATCTTCTGGTGGCTCCCCCCGCCCCTTTCCCAGAGGACTGTGGGAGGGCAGTGGGCGGGGCCCTGGGGTATATGAGCCCCAGTCCCTCCTCAGGGAGCTCATTCCCCTCCTGGGCTTCTGAGGAATCAGTGATCTGCTGATGGCAGCTTTCAGGTTCTCTCAGCTCTTTGGGTAGGTGCCTTTGGGTGTTTAAAGAAACAGAAGCATCTGTTTCAGGTAAGAACTACAGAAACAGGCGAGGGTCAGCTGTAAATAGAGTAGAAAATGCAGTTATATACAGCTTTTGGTTTGGTTTGTTTTTCAGGTCAGCAATTTTGTATGGAGCATTTGGGGGTGGCAAGATAGGGTAGTAGTAGTAGTAGTATGGGTGTGGGGTTTTTTTTGTGGGTTGTTTGTTTTTTTTTTTTGTTTTTTTTTTTTTTTTTTTTTATTCTAGGTGGATTCCTTTTTCCTGGGGTTTTCTTGACTTTATTGCAAACAGAACCTTGTTTTTTTTCCACCAGTTTTACTGTACACTGTGTGAGTTGCTGATGTCCTCTCTCTTAATAGGACCGACGGTGGAATTATCTATCAGGGGTTAGGGTGAACCTCTCTTATGCATCTGTATACGGAGTTTTAGCACTTCTCAAGAAAGCAGCAGGGGCAAAAGGCACAGAGTCTGTTGGGGTACGGGACCGCCCATCGTGGATTTCCGATTGCCCACAGAGTACTGTGCCATCCCACGAAACTTTGCAGCTTGCTACAGGCCCATCGTAGGTTATGAGTCAGGATTTTGCCTCTTTAGAGGGCCCGTAGCAGAGCCCAGAGCCTGGTCCTCAGGAACTCGCTTCGGTCACTCCTCAGGAGGGATTCCGGAGTGCAAATAGAGGGTGGTAGTTGTTGCGGGAAGGAGTGGAACTCATTTCCTGGTAGTTCAGGTGAAGGTAAGGTATTTCTCAAGTTTGGGGTTGTGAAAGGCAGGGAGGTTCGTCAGCCTTTCTCAGGAGCTTTTGCTGTTGGATTTGGGTGTCAACCAGGTCTGTTCTGCTTTAAGTCTCTCCACAGTCAACGGGAGGTACGTCAAAGTCACGAGAGAAGAGGCGTAAAACGTGCGGGCCAAATGTCAGGTGAGGCTCACCTTGGGAACTATAAGGAACATTAAAATATACCCTCTGGAACTGTGGTTTTTGTTTTTCTGTGCCTTTTATTTCATCCCCTGACTTAATTAGTAAAGTGCTGGGGTCTGAACCCCAAGCCCTGAATTAAGGTTGACATATGGGTGGTCCCCATGGCCATTTAGGAGGAGGGGATGAGTTTGCCTTTTGGCTGTCCTCCAAGGTGGGGCCGGCCTTGTAGGGAAAGCCCTTGGGTAAACAAGCCCCAGGTGCCCTGCATTTTGGTCATGAGTGCCAGGTGTCCTGCTTTGGGCATAAAAGCTGGGACCACTTGCAGGAAGAGTTGGAATGTCTGTCTGTGAGGTGGACGCACTTCACAGAGTTTCTTGTTGGGGAAGGACCTCCTGGCTCCTCATGCAACTGGACCCCCGTCAGGTCTGGCACTTACAAACGCGGGCTTTGTGGGGAGGCAACATGGGGTTACCTCTATCGTATGTGATCACCCTATTGTCCCGGTTGTCTCCCATTTTCTCCACGGGTTACCTTGTATCTTTGTTTGTTCCATCTATTGCGGGTCATGCTATGTCATTTTTGGGGTTGCTGGGGTTGATGTCTATTTGTGATCTATCTGACTTGTTCGTACCCCCAGCGATCCCCTATATACTGACTCCTTTATGTGCAATAGAATCTACTTACTGGATTCTTTTTCTGCTGCTGGCTGTGTCCTTTGTACTGGGCCTACTAATTGGCAAAACAATTAGTCATCTGCCCCTCCACCGTCCATCTGGATTTCACAGTCATGGCTACTCAGAGGCATCGTTGAGGTACTCACTTCCACCGCAGGTTTGCGATCGCCTATTTCTCAGAAGCGCAATTTTCGGTCTCTCTATCTCCGGTACGACGAGCGACGACAGCCTCGGCACGCGACTCCAGGACGAGCAGGTGAGCGGCACAACACAGCACATCCAAGGGGTGTATTCCGGGAGAGGTTGATGTTGGCCGATGTGATTCTTACTGCTGACACGGTTGTGGGTTTTTTTTATTGCAGGTGAGAAAGAGGAACCCGGTGACTGCAGGAACAGCTCAGTTAGCTGATGCGTTTGGGATTTCTTTGACAAGGATGGATTCAGCCCCCTGACTCTCTCAAGTTAAGTTGAGGTACTGGGAGGGGACGAGGTCAGGAATCGCAGGGAGGGTTTTACAGTTAGCGTAGGCGAAAGGGCTGTCGGAACAGTCCCCTCCGGGCAGGCAAAGGGAGCGGGTTACTTCTCAGCACGCACCGGGCAGGGCAGTTCCAGCCTGTGCGTGCGTATTGTCTTGCAGTTTGCGTAATCTGTTCTGCGCGTCAGACCCTCCTCGGGTCTCTATGTCCTCCTCACTCTCGGTGCCGAAGGGGCACGGCGTATATCTCGGGCTTCATCCCTAGCGTGTCGAACGCCTTTACTTATCAGCATAGCGCCGATCGGTAGCTTCTGTTCTTTCGTAGCGAGCTTCGAGCGTGGATCCATCTCATAAGTCACAAATTTCCGGACGGTCCTCTTTTGCGGCATCATCTCGGGCCGTGTCCGCAGGTCTGCTCTCTAGCCTTCCATTTTCACAGACCACGACTTCTCCCCCGCATCTTTAGCTTCGTAAGTCCCAAAGCCAGGCTTCTCGCGCATCCATCATCTCAATTTTGCCAGTACCTTCTCGTCACGGGCCGTTACGTCCAAGTCTTTCTGCGAGGCTGCGGTAGAGCCTCGTCACCGCAGCGTCAGGTCCCCGTAGGTCTTCTTGCCCGACAGCATCTCTGGTCCGGGAGTCCTTCTAGGTGAGATTTTTCTATCATTTTTGAGTCGCATCATCCGTAGCGTTCCGCGTAGCGTAGGCTCATGCCCGTGCGTGTCAGAGTTGGAGCTGCTCTGCCCGTGTGTATAGGGTGTGGGGTTTCTGCGATAGCAGTAAGAATCTACGGTGCATACCTTGATGTCTAGAGCGTATAGGCAAACATTGTACAGTCATCTCGCATTGAGTAGCCATCCTGGGGCCGTGCGGTCAGTTACTTCAGTAGTGTTTGATGGGGATGACTGGAGATTTCTGGGAGGGGCTGTTCAGCACTAATGAATCTCCAAAGAGTGAAGGATTTTAAGTGTGGGGCTTAAAGGTCAGTCTATTTTTATAACGGCAGGCTGCCATTGGACTCTAAAAAGCGTTCCTAACGATAAGCGGATGAGGATGAGGATGTCGGTACCGGAGATGACACAGGTGAGGTGACCGGCGATGAGTCGGTCGAAGCAGCAGTTATTTTTCAGATGCGGCGTTGTCGGCGATGTTACGAGCATCCCTCGCCGTTCGTGCCTCGCAGGTGGTACTCGAGCCTCAACGTCGCAGCCCCAAGCAGCGGAGCCGAAACAGGGAAGCGTGTAAGGTAAAGACCCCGGGGCCAGGAATCGCCATAGGCCGGCTGCAGTTTCAGGCAGTATCTCATAACGTGCCTTTTCCTTTGTTTTCCGCAGTTGCCACGCACGGTGTCAGGAGGGCGCAGGCGTAAGCCGACAGGCGGTGCGAGACGGTGAGGCGATCGCGGGCCGGGTCAGTGACTAAGAGCAAAGTATTCCCTGTAAGCTCAATTAAGCATTTACCTTTTTCTTTTACAGGAGCTGTGCTTGCCATCTTTGGAAGTAGACAAGCATCGAGGTGAGCTCGGGGAGTATCAAGGAGGATCAGAGGGCCAGTTACTCCTTAAAACCGCAACGGTAATTTTGTGTTTCTCGGTATCTTAGGTACGACAAGCAATGACAGCTGCAGTGTGTGACTCTCTAACGAGCAGGTGAGGCGAACACCGGAGCACTAGTGAGGAGTGGGGTGTCAGGGAAGAGGTTAGCGTTAGCCAATACGATACTTAGTGCAGGCACTGGTTTGTGGGGTTTTTTTTATTGCAGGAGATGATGATGAGGAGCCCGGTGAGTGCAGGAACATCCCACTTATCTGATGCGATTCCTTTTGTCAAGGATAGATTCAGACCCCCGACTCTCTGAAGTTAAGTTGAGGGACTGGGGCTGGGGAGGGGTTGGAAGGACGAGACAAGGTAGGGAAATGCAGGGAGGGTTTCACAGTTAGAGTAGGGGAGAGGGCTGTCCAGGAACAGTCCCCTCTGGGCACGTGAAGAGAGCGAGTTACTGTTCAGCATGACAGTAGCATGGGCAGGGCAGTTCCAGTCTGTGTGTGTCTTGTTGTGCAATTTGTGTGTCTGTCTTCTGTGTCTTAGACCCTTCTCAGGTCTTGACGTCCTCCTCGCTCTTGGCGCTCAAGGGGCATTATATACATCTGGGGTGTTGTCCCTAGGATCTCAAATGCCTTAGGTCATCGGCCTAGCGCCAGTCGGGACCTTCCGTTCTCACGTAACAAGCTTAAAGCGCGGATCGATCTCGCGTCTCGCGAGTTTCCGGACGGTCCTCTTTTGCGACATCATTTCGGGCTGCGGCAGCAGCTCTGCTCTCCAGCTCTCTGTTTTCAGGTACTCGGACAGCTTCCCCGCATCCTCAAGTTCTTAGGTCTGAAAGCCCGGCTTCTCACACATCCGTCATCTCGGTTTTGGCAGAAACTTCTTGTAATGGGCCGTTTTATTCTCCTCTTTCTCTGGGGCTGCCACAGAGCCTCCTCGCCTCACCGTCGTGGCCCTCTAGGTCTTCTCGCCCGACAGCGTGTCCGGTTCGGGAGTTACTTTCCTCGCCGGGAGTTTTCTCTCATCTTGAAGTTGCATCATTTGTAGGGTTCTGTGTAGCATTTGTCTGTACCTGTGTGTGTGGGTCTTGGAGCTGTTCTGCCCCTGCATATAGAGTCGGGTGGGTGGAATAGCAGTACGTCTGCGGTTTAGATGTCGGTACACCTGCGGTTTTTAGGAAGAGGTTGTACGGGCAGTTCAGACGGAGCAGCCGTCGTAAGGCCGTGCAGATAGTCATTTCCACACGTGTTTTATGGAGATGACCGGAAACTTCTGGGAGGGGCCAGTCAGTGATAACTTGGGGTGAGTCTATAAGGGGTTAAGGCTTGTAAGTGTGGGGTTTACAGTGTGATCTTTATTTTTTTTCTGTCAGGCTGTAGGAGGATTCTAGACAGTATTCGTAAATGCGGGCAAGACCTCTGGAACCGCTGAGCTATATCACGACGTGTTTTTCTTTTGAAGGTGTGAAGCGATGAGCAAATCAGGATATCGGTACCACAGGTGACTTAGGCGAGGTGAGCAATTACGAGTCGGATGAAGTAGCTGTTACTTTTGAGGTGTTGTATTACCGGTGCAGTTAAAAGCACGCCCTGTCGTTTGCGCTCTACAGACGGTATCTGAGCCGCGACGCAGAATGCCGAAGCAAAGGAGGCCAGACACGTGAGCAAAGTAAAGGACGGGGAGAGGGCAATCGTGGCGGGAGGGTGAAGTGCTGGGGTCCGAACCCTGAGCCCTGAATTAAGGTTGACATATGGGTGGTCCCCATGGTCCTTTAAGAGGAGGGGATGAGTTTGCCTTTTGGCTTTCCTCCAAGGTGCGGCCGGCCTTGTAAGGAAAGCCCTTGGGTAAATGAGCCCCCGGTGCCCCGCTTTGGGTAAGTGAGTGCCAGGTGTCCTGTTTTGGGCATAAAAACTGGGACCGCTTGCAGGAAGGGTGGAGTGTCTGTCTGTGAGGTGGACGCACTTTGCAGAGATTCTTATTGGGGAAGGACCTCCTGACTCTCCGTGCAACCGGGCCCCAGTCAGGTTTGGCATTTGCAAACGCAGGCTTTGTGGGGAGGCAGTATGGTATACGGTCAGCCTATTGACTCAGTCGTCTCCCATTTTTTCTATGGGATACTTTGTGTCTTTGTTTATTCCACCTATTATTGGTTGTGCTGTGTTATTCCTGGGGTCGCTGGGGTTGATGTCTGTTACGTGTGATCTGCCCGACTTGTTTGTACCCCCAGCGATCCCCCATATACTGACTTGTCTACGTACAGTAGAATCTGGTTACCGGATTGTTTTTCTGCTGGCTGCGTCCTTTGCGCTAGGCCTAGCGATTGGCAAAACAGAGGGTTGCAGTTTCTGTCGGTATCTCATCACATGCCTTTTTTCTTTGGTTTTTGCAGGTGCCACCAGCCACCTTGGAGGGGCGACAGAGTCAATGATGTATGCATGTTAGAATCGGGGCAATAACTGAAATTGCAAAGGAATACATAAAGCTAAGGGTGCCTCTGTAATGGCAAAATCTAAACAGAGGTGTAACTAAACTGAAACAACTAGAAAAAGAAAATATGCTAAAAAAAGAAAAATGGGAAGATGGGGGTAATAAAGAGCTCTCGTGTCCTTTGTGCCAAATCATTATGTCTGTCTTTCTGTCTTTGAACGTGGCTGTGCGTGAGTGACTTTGAGCGTGGCTGACTTGTGTCTTGGACTTTCTGAGCACGGCCGTGCATGACTTGGACTTTGCCATAGTGTAGCGGACCTGGACTTTGACTCGGTGTGTGTGGGTGTGTGTGGGTGTGTGTGGGTGTGTGTGGGTGTGTGTGGGTGTGTGTGGGTGTGTGTGGGTGTGTGTGGGTGTGTGTGGGTGTGTGTGGGTGTGTGTGGGTGTGTGTGGGTGTGTGTGGGTGTGTGTGGGTGTGTGTGGGTGTGTGTGGGTGTGTGTGGGTGTGTGTGGGTGTGTGTGTGACTTTGACTTGGTGAGAGTGACTGTGTCTGTGTGACCTTATGTATGTCTTCTGTTTGTCTCTGTCTCTTTTGTTCTCTCCTTGTCTCTTTTTTCCTCTTTGCCTCTCAGTGTCTTTTCTCTTTAACTCTCCTTTTCTCTCGTTACCTTCTTTTCTGTCTGTCTCATTTTTTGTATTTCTTGCTCACTTTCTAACTATTAAATTTTTAATTTTTTTAAAAATAAAATTTTATTTTTAAATTAAAGCAATTTGCAACCCTAGAAAATCACCTGTTCCCTCGGAGTAAATAAATAAATTTAAAAAAAACACAAAACCACAAGAAATTTACTTCCAGGGAGCAGGTCATTTTGTAGGGCCGCCCCAGAACATATTAACCAACTGAATTTCTAAATTTATAGAATTCAGTTTATAATTTTAATTTTACAAAGCTAAATTTGTAGCTGTAAAATTACAACCCTAAACAATTGTAATTTAAATCAAATTAAAAAATTGGCAACCTTAGAAAGCCACCTGCTCCCTGGGAGTAAATTAAAAATTTTTTTTTTAAATAAAATTTACTCCCAGGGAGCAGGCCATTTTGTAGGGCCGCCCCAGAACATATTAACCAACTGAATTTCTAAATTTATAGAGTTCAGTTTATAATTTTAAATTTTCAGGTTTAATTTTACAAAGCTAAATTTGTAGCTGTAAAATTACAACCCTAAACAATTGAAATTTAAATCAAATTAAAAAATTTAGCAACCTTAGAAAGCCACCTGCTCCCTGGGAGTAAATTAAAAATTTTTTTTTAAATAAAATTTACTCCCAGGGAGCAGGCCATTTTGTAGGGCCGCCCCAGAACATATATTAACCAACTGAATTTCTAAATTTATAGAGTTCAGTTTATAATTTTAAATTTTCAGGTTTAATTTTACAAAGCTAAATTTGTAGCTGTAAAATTACAACCCTAAACAATTGAAATTTAAATCAAATTAAAAAATTGGCAACCTTAGAAAGCCACCTGCTCCCTGGGAGTAAATTAAAAATTTTTTTTAAATAAAATTTACTCCCAGGGAGCAGGTCATTTTGTAGGGCCGCCCCAGAACATATTAACCAACTGAATTTCTAAATTTATAGAGTTCAGTTTATAATTTTAAATTTTCAGGTTTAATTTTACAAAGCTAAATTTGTAGCTGTAAAATTACAACCCTAAACAATTGAAATTTAAATCAAATTAAAAAATTGGCAACCTTAGAAAGCCACCTGCTCCCTGGGAGTAAATTAAAAATTTTTTTTTTAAATAAAATTTACTCCCAGGGAGCAGGTCATATTGTAGGGCCGCCCCAGAACATATATTAACCAACTGAATTTCTAAATTTATAGAGTTCAGTTTATAATTTTAAATTTTCAGGTTTAATTTTACAAAGCTAAATTTGTAGCTGTAAAATTACAACCCTAAACAATTGAAATTTAAATCAAATTAAAAAATTTAGCAACCTTAAAAAGCCACCTGCTCCCTGGGAGTAAATTTTAAATTTTTTTTTAAATAAAATTTACTCCCAGGGAGCAGGTCATTTTGTAGGGCCGCCCCAGAACATATATTAACCAACTGAATTTCTAAATTTATAGAGTTCAGTTTATAATTTTAAATTTTCAGGTTTAATTTTACAAAGCTAAATTTGTAGCTGTAAAATTACAACCCTAAACAATTGAAATTTAAATCAAATTAAAAAATTGGCAACCTTAGAAAACCACCTGCTCCCTGGGAGTAAATTTTAAATTTTTTTTTTAAATTAAATAAAATTTACTCCCAGGGAGCAGGACTTTCCTTAGGGTTGCTCCACCACACATGAATATAAAAGACTACATTTGAAGTCTAGAAATTTCTAACTTGGCCAAACTTTAAATTCTAACTTGGCCAAACTTTAAATTCTAAATTCTAACTTGGCCAAACTTTAAATTCTAAATTCTAACTTGGCCAAACTTTAAATTCTAAATTCTAAATTCTAACTTGGCCAAACTTTAAATTCTAAATTCTAAATTCTAAATTCTAACTTGGCCAAACTTTTAAAATTAAAATAATATTTAAAAATATAAAAATTAGCAATTTTAGAAAGCTCACCTGCTCCCTGGGAGTAAAAAAAAAAAAAAAAAAATATTAAAAAAAAAATAAAAATTTTACTCCCCGGGAGCAGGTGACCTAGGGTTAATGCAATACTTATTATTTTTCTTTCTTTTTATATATACACATATATTCACTATATGCCCACCCCACATCAAGCCACGCCCCATATGCAAATGAGCTATAAGCATAACCACACCCCCAACCAATCACAAAACACCAATTAACAACAGACCACAAGCACCTCCCACACCATGTGACCGCAAGCACCTCCCACACCATGTGACCGCAAGCACCTCCCACACCATGTGACCACAAGCACCTCCCACACCATGTGACCGCAAGCACCTCCCACACCATGTGACCGCAAGCACCTCCCACACCATGTGACCGCAAGCACCTCCCACACCATGTGACCACACGCCCGCCATTCTGAAACGCCACCCACACAGCCATTAGGGTTAGGGTTAGGGTTAGGGTTAGGGTTAGGGTTAGGGTTAGGGTTAGGGTTAGGGGTTAGGGTTAGGGGTTAGGGTTAGGGGTTAGGGTTAGGGTTAGGGTTAGGGTTAGGGTTAGGGTTAGGGTTAGGGTTAGGGTTAGGGTTAGGGTTAGGGTTAGGGTTAGGGTTAGGGTTAGGGTTAGGGTTAGGGTTAGGGTTAGGGTTAGGGTTAGGGTTAGGGTTAGGGTTAGGGTTAGGGTTAGGGTTAGGGTTAGGGTTAGGGTTAGGGTTAGGGTTAGGGTTAGGGTTAGGGTTAGGGTTAGGGTTAGGGTTAGGGTTAGGGTTAGGGTTAGGGTTAGGGTTAGGGTTAGGGTTAGGGTTAGGGTTAGGGTTAGGGTTAGGGTTAGGGTTAGGGTTAGGGTTAGGGTTAGGGTTAGGGTTAGGGTTAGGGTTAGGGTTAGGGTTAGGGTTAGGGTTAGGGTTAGGGTTAGGGTTAGGGTTAGGGTTAGGGTTAGGGTTAGGGTTAGGGTTAGGGTTAGGGTTAGGGTTAGGGTTAGGGTTAGGGTTAGGGTTAGGGTTAGGGTTAGGGTTAGGGTTAGGGTTAGGGTTAGGGTTAGGGTTAGGGTTAGGGTTAGGGTTAGGGTTAGGGTTAGGGTTAGGGTTAGGGTTAGGGTTAGGGTTAGGGTTAGGGTTAGGGTTAGGGTTAGGGTTAGGGTTAGGGTTAGGGTTAGGGTTAGGGTTAGGGTTAGGGTTAGGGTTAGGGTTAGGGTTAGGGTTAGGGTTAGGGTTAGGGTTAGGGTTAGGGTTAGGGTTAGGGTTAGGGTTAGGGTTAGGGTTAGGGTTAGGGTTAGGGTTAGGGTTAGGGTTAGGGTTAGGGTTAGGGTTAGGGTTAGGGTTAGGGTTAGGGTTAGGGTTAGGGTTAGGGTTAGGGTTAGGGTTAGGGTTAGGGTTAGGGTTAGGGTTAGGGTTAGGGTTAGGGTTAGGGTTAGGGTTAGGGTTAGGGTTAGGGTTAGGGTTAGGGTTAGGGTTAGGGTTAGGGTTAGGGTTAGGGTTAGGGTTAGGGTTAGGGTTAGGGTTAGGGTTAGGGTTAGGGTTAGGGTTAGGGTTAGGGTTAGGGTTAGGGTTAGGGTTAGGGTTAGGGTTAGGGTTAGGGTTAGGGTTAGGGTTAGGGTTAGGGTTAGGGTTAGGGTTAGGGTTAGGGTTAGGGTTAGGGTTAGGGTTAGGGTTAGGGTTAGGGTTAGGGTTAGGGTTAGGGTTAGGGTTAGGGTTAGGGTTAGGGTTAGGGTTAGGGTTAGGGTTAGGGTTAGGGTTAGGGTTAGGGTTAGGGTTAGGGTTAGGGTTAGGGTTAGGGTTAGGGTTAGGGTTAGGGTTAGGGTTAGGGTTAGGGGTTAGGGTTAGGGTTAGGGTTAGGGTTAGGGTTAGGGTTAGGGTTAGGGTTAGGGTTAGGGTTAGGGTTAGGGTTAGGGTTAGGGTTAGGGTTAGGGTTAGGGTTAGGGTTAGGGTTAGGGTTAGGGTTAGGGTTAGGGTTAGGGTTAGGGTTAGGGTTAGGGTTAGGGTTAGGGTTAGGGTTAGGGTTAGGGTTAGGGTTAGGGTTAGGGTTAGGGTTAGGGTTAGGGTTAGGGTTAGGGTTAGGGTTAGGGTTAGGGTTAGGGTTAGGGTTAGGGTTAGGGTTAGGGTTAGGGTTAGGGTTAGGGTTAGGGTTAGGGTTAGGGTTAGGGTTAGGGTTAGGGTTAGGGTTAGGGTTAGGGTTAGGGTTAGGGTTAGGGTTAGGGTTAGGGTTAGGGTTAGGGTTAGGGTTAGGGTTAGGGTTAGGGTTAGGGTTAGGGTTAGGGTTAGGGTTAGGGTTAGGGTTAGGGTTAGGGTTAGGGTTAGGGTTAGGGTTAGGGTTAGGGTTAGGGTTAGGGTTAGGGTTAGGGTTAGGGTTAGGGTTAGGGTTAGGGTTAGGGTTAGGGTTAGGGTTAGGGTTAGGGTTAGGGTTAGGGTTAGGGTTAGGGTTAGGGTTAGGGTTAGGGTTAGGGTTAGGGTTAGGGTTAGGGTTAGGGTTAGGGTTAGGGTTAGGGTTAGGGTTAGGGTTAGGGTTAGGGTTAGGGTTAGGGTTAGGGTTAGGGTTAGGGTTAGGGTTAGGGTTAGGGTTAGGGTTAGGGTTAGGGTTAGGGTTAGGGTTAGGGTTAGGGTTAGGGTTAGGGTTAGGGTTAGGGTTAGGGTTAGGGTTAGGGTTAGGGTTAGGGTTAGGGTTAGGGTTAGGGTTAGGGTTAGGGTTAGGGTTAGGGTTAGGGTTAGGGTTAGGGTTAGGGTTAGGGTTAGGGTTAGGGTTAGGGTTAGGGTTAGGGTTAGGGTTAGGGTTAGGGTTAGGGTTAGGGTTAGGGTTAGGGTTAGGGTTAGGGTTAGGGTTAGGGTTAGGGTTAGGGTTAGGGTTAGGGTTAGGGTTAGGGTTAGGGTTAGGGTTAGGGTTAGGGTTAGGGTTAGGGTTAGGGTTAGGGTTAGGGTTAGGGTTAGGGTTAGGGTTAGGGTTAGGGTTAGGGTTAGGGTTAGGGTTAGGGTTAGGGTTAGGGTTAGGGTTAGGGTTAGGGTTAGGGTTAGGGTTAGGGTTAGGGTTAGGGTTAGGGTTAGGGTTAGGGTTAGGGTTAGGGTTAGGGTTAGGGTTAGGGTTAGGGTTAGGGTTAGGGTTAGGGTTAGGGTTAGGGTTAGGGTTAGGGTTAGGGTTAGGGTTAGGGTTAGGGTTAGGGTTAGGGTTAGGGTTAGGGTTAGGGTTAGGGTTAGGGTTAGGGTTAGGGTTAGGGTTAGGGTTAGGGTTAGGGTTAGGGTTAGGGTTAGGGTTAGGGTTAGGGTTAGGGTTAGGGTTAGGGTTAGGGTTAGGGTTAGGGTTAGGGTTAGGGTTAGGGTTAGGGTTAGGGTTAGGGTTAGGGTTAGGGTTAGGGTTAGGGTTAGGGTTAGGGTTAGGGTTAGGGTTAGGGTTAGGGTTAGGGTTAGGGTTAGGGTTAGGGTTAGGGTTAGGGTTAGGGTTAGGGTTAGGGTTAGGGTTAGGGTTAGGGTTAGGGTTAGGGTTAGGGTTAGGGTTAGGGTTAGGGTTAGGGTTAGGGTTAGGGTTAGGGTTAGGGTTAGGGTTAGGGTTAGGGTTAGGGTTAGGGTTAGGGTTAGGGTTAGGGTTAGGGTTAGGGTTAGGGTTAGGGTTAGGGTTAGGGTTAGGGTTAGGGTTAGGGTTAGGGTTAGGGTTAGGGTTAGGGTTAGGGTTAGGGTTAGGGTTAGGGTTAGGGTTAGGGTTAGGGTTAGGGTTAGGGTTAGGGTTAGGGTTAGGGTTAGGGTTAGGGTTAGGGTTAGGGTTAGGGTTAGGGTTAGGGTTAGGGTTAGGGTTAGGGTTAGGGTTAGGGTTAGGGTTAGGGTTAGGGTTAGGGTTAGGGTTAGGGTTAGGGTTAGGGTTAGGGTTAGGGTTAGGGTTAGGGTTAGGGTTAGGGTTAGGGTTAGGGTTAGGGTTAGGGTTAGGGTTAGGGTTAGGGTTAGGGTTAGGGTTAGGGTTAGGGTTAGGGTTAGGGTTAGGGTTAGGGTTAGGGTTAGGGTTAGGGTTAGGGTTAGGGTTAGGGTTAGGGTTAGGGTTAGGGTTAGGGTTAGGGTTAGGGTTAGGGTTAGGGTTAGGGTTAGGGTTAGGGTTAGGGTTAGGGTTAGGGTTAGGGTTAGGGTTAGGGTTAGGGTTAGGGTTAGGGTTAGGGTTAGGGTTAGGGTTAGGGTTAGGGTTAGGGTTAGGGTTAGGGTTAGGGTTAGGGTTAGGGTTAGGGTTAGGGTTAGGGTTAGGGTTAGGGTTAGGGTTAGGGTTAGGGTTAGGGTTAGGGTTAGGGTTAGGGTTAGGGTTAGGGTTAGGGTTAGGGTTAGGGTTAGGGTTAGGGTTAGGGTTAGGGTTAGGGTTAGGGTTAGGGTTAGGGTTAGGGTTAGGGTTAGGGTTAGGGTTAGGGTTAGGGTTAGGGTTAGGGTTAGGGTTAGGGTTAGGGTTAGGGTTAGGGTTAGGGTTAGGGTTAGGGTTAGGGTTAGGGTTAGGGTTAGGGTTAGGGTTAGGGTTAGGGTTAGGGTTAGGGTTAGGGTTAGGGTTAGGGTTAGGGTTAGGGTTAGGGTTAGGGTTAGGGTTAGGGTTAGGGTTAGGGTTAGGGTTAGGGTTAGGGTTAGGGTTAGGGTTAGGGTTAGGGTTAGGGTTAGGGTTAGGGTTAGGGTTAGGGTTAGGGTTAGGGTTAGGGTTAGGGTTAGGGTTAGGGTTAGGGTTAGGGTTAGGGTTAGGGTTAGGGTTAGGGTTAGGGTTAGGGTTAGGGTTAGGGTTAGGGTTAGGGTTAGGGTTAGGGTTAGGGTTAGGGTTAGGGTTAGGGTTAGGGTTAGGGTTAGGGTTAGGGTTAGGGTTAGGGTTAGGGTTAGGGTTAGGGTTAGGGTTAGGGTTAGGGTTAGGGTTAGGGTTAGGGTTAGGGTTAGGGTTAGGGTTAGGGTTAGGGTTAGGGTTAGGGTTAGGGTTAGGGTTAGGGTTAGGGTTAGGGTTAGGGTTAGGGTTAGGGTTAGGGTTAGGGTTAGGGTTAGGGTTAGGGTTAGGGTTAGGGTTAGGGTTAGGGTTAGGGTTAGGGTTAGGGTTAGGGTTAGGGTTAGGGTTAGGGTTAGGGTTAGGGTTAGGGTTAGGGTTAGGGTTAGGGTTAGGGTTAGGGTTAGGGTTAGGGTTAGGGTTAGGGTTAGGGTTAGGGTTAGGGTTAGGGTTAGGGTTAGGGTTAGGGTTAGGGTTAGGGTTAGGGTTAGGGTTAGGGTTAGGGTTAGGGTTAGGGTTAGGGTTAGGGTTAGGGTTAGGGTTAGGGTTAGGGTTAGGGTTAGGGTTAGGGTTAGGGTTAGGGTTAGGGTTAGGGTTAGGGTTAGGGTTAGGGTTAGGGTTAGGGTTAGGGTTAGGGTTAGGGTTAGGGTTAGGGTTAGGGTTAGGGTTAGGGTTAGGGTTAGGGTTAGGGTTAGGGTTAGGGTTAGGGTTAGGGTTAGGGTTAGGGTTAGGGTTAGGGTTAGGGTTAGGGTTAGGGTTAGGGTTAGGGTTAGGGTTAGGGTTAGGGTTAGGGTTAGGGTTAGGGTTAGGGTTAGGGTTAGGGTTAGGGTTAGGGTTAGGGTTAGGGTTAGGGTTAGGGTTAGGGTTAGGGTTAGGGTTAGGGTTAGGGTTAGGGTTAGGGTTAGGGTTAGGGTTAGGGTTAGGGTTAGGGTTAGGGTTAGGGTTAGGGTTAGGGTTAGGGTTAGGGTTAGGGTTAGGGTTAGGGTTAGGGTTAGGGTTAGGGTTAGGGTTAGGGTTAGGGTTAGGGTTAGGGTTAGGGTTAGGGTTAGGGTTAGGGTTAGGGTTAGGGTTAGGGTTAGGGTTAGGGTTAGGGTTAGGGTTAGGGTTAGGGTTAGGGTTAGGGTTAGGGTTAGGGTTAGGGTTAGGGTTAGGGTTAGGGTTAGGGTTAGGGTTAGGGTTAGGGTTAGGGTTAGGGTTAGGGTTAGGGTTAGGGTTAGGGTTAGGGTTAGGGTTAGGGTTAGGGTTAGGGTTAGGGTTAGGGTTAGGGTTAGGGTTAGGGTTAGGGTTAGGGTTAGGGTTAGGGTTAGGGTTAGGGTTAGGGTTAGGGTTAGGGTTAGGGTTAGGGTTAGGGTTAGGGTTAGGGTTAGGGTTAGGGTTAGGGTTAGGGTTAGGGTTAGGGTTAGGGTTAGGGTTAGGGTTAGGGTTAGGGTTAGGGTTAGGGTTAGGGTTAGGGTTAGGGTTAGGGTTAGGGTTAGGGTTAGGGTTAGGGTTAGGGTTAGGGTTAGGGTTAGGGTTAGGGTTAGGGTTAGGGTTAGGGTTAGGGTTAGGGTTAGGGTTAGGGTTAGGGTTAGGGTTAGGGTTAGGGTTAGGGTTAGGGTTAGGGTTAGGGTTAGGGTTAGGGTTAGGGTTAGGGTTAGGGTTAGGGTTAGGGTTAGGGTTAGGGTTAGGGTTAGGGTTAGGGTTAGGGTTAGGGTTAGGGTTAGGGTTAGGGTTAGGGTTAGGGTTAGGGTTAGGGTTAGGGTTAGGGTTAGGGTTAGGGTTAGGGTTAGGGTTAGGGTTAGGGTTAGGGTTAGGGTTAGGGTTAGGGTTAGGGTTAGGGTTAGGGTTAGGGTTAGGGTTAGGGTTAGGGTTAGGGTTAGGGTTAGGGTTAGGGTTAGGGTTAGGGTTAGGGTTAGGGTTAGGGTTAGGGTTAGGGTTAGGGTTAGGGTTAGGGTTAGGGTTAGGGTTAGGGTTAGGGTTAGGGTTAGGGTTAGGGTTAGGGTTAGGGTTAGGGTTAGGGTTAGGGTTAGGGTTAGGGTTAGGGTTAGGGTTAGGGTTAGGGTTAGGGTTAGGGTTAGGGTTAGGGTTAGGGTTAGGGTTAGGGTTAGGGTTAGGGTTAGGGTTAGGGTTAGGGTTAGGGTTAGGGTTAGGGTTAGGGTTAGGGTTAGGGTTAGGGTTAGGGTTAGGGTTAGGGTTAGGGTTAGGGTTAGGGTTAGGGTTAGGGTTAGGGTTAGGGTTAGGGTTAGGGTTAGGGTTAGGGTTAGGGTTAGGGTTAGGGTTAGGGTTAGGGTTAGGGTTAGGGTTAGGGTTAGGGTTAGGGTTAGGGTTAGGGTTAGGGTTAGGGTTAGGGTTAGGGTTAGGGTTAGGGTTAGGGTTAGGGTTAGGGTTAGGGTTAGGGTTAGGGTTAGGGTTAGGGTTAGGGTTAGGGTTAGGGTTAGGGTTAGGGTTAGGGTTAGGGTTAGGGTTAGGGTTAGGGTTAGGGTTAGGGTTAGGGTTAGGGTTAGGGTTAGGGTTAGGGTTAGGGTTAGGGTTAGGGTTAGGGTTAGGGTTAGGGTTAGGGTTAGGGTTAGGGTTAGGGTTAGGGTTAGGGTTAGGGTTAGGGTTAGGGTTAGGGTTAGGGTTAGGGTTAGGGTTAGGGTTAGGGTTAGGGTTAGGGTTAGGGTTAGGGTTAGGGTTAGGGTTAGGGTTAGGGTTAGGGTTAGGGTTAGGGTTAGGGTTAGGGTTAGGGTTAGGGTTAGGGTTAGGGTTAGGGTTAGGGTTAGGGTTAGGGTTAGGGTTAGGGTTAGGGTTAGGGTTAGGGTTAGGGTTAGGGTTAGGGTTAGGGTTAGGGTTAGGGTTAGGGTTAGGGTTAGGGTTAGGGTTAGGGTTAGGGTTAGGGTTAGGGTTAGGGTTAGGGTTAGGGTTAGGGTTAGGGTTAGGGTTAGGGTTAGGGTTAGGGTTAGGGTTAGGGTTAGGGTTAGGGTTAGGGTTAGGGTTAGGGTTAGGGTTAGGGTTAGGGTTAGGGTTAGGGTTAGGGTTAGGGTTAGGGTTAGGGTTAGGGTTAGGGTTAGGGTTAGGGTTAGGGTTAGGGTTAGGGTTAGGGTTAGGGTTAGGGTTAGGGTTAGGGTTAGGGTTAGGGTTAGGGTTAGGGTTAGGGTTAGGGTTAGGGTTAGGGTTAGGGTTAGGGTTAGGGTTAGGGTTAGGGTTAGGGTTAGGGTTAGGGTTAGGGTTAGGGTTAGGGTTAGGGTTAGGGTTAGGGTTAGGGTTAGGGTTAGGGTTAGGGTTAGGGTTAGGGTTAGGGTTAGGGTTAGGGTTAGGGTTAGGGTTAGGGTTAGGGTTAGGGTTAGGGTTAGGGTTAGGGTTAGGGTTAGGGTTAGGGTTAGGGTTAGGGTTAGGGTTAGGGTTAGGGTTAGGGTTAGGGTTAGGGTTAGGGTTAGGGTTAGGGTTAGGGTTAGGGTTAGGGTTAGGGTTAGGGTTAGGGTTAGGGTTAGGGTTAGGGTTAGGGTTAGGGTTAGGGTTAGGGTTAGGGTTAGGGTTAGGGTTAGGGTTAGGGTTAGGGTTAGGGTTAGGGTTAGGGTTAGGGTTAGGGTTAGGGTTAGGGTTAGGGTTAGGGTTAGGGTTAGGGTTAGGGTTAGGGTTAGGGTTAGGGTTAGGGTTAGGGTTAGGGTTAGGGTTAGGGTTAGGGTTAGGGTTAGGGTTAGGGTTAGGGTTAGGGTTAGGGTTAGGGTTAGGGTTAGGGTTAGGGTTAGGGTTAGGGTTAGGGTTAGGGTTAGGGTTAGGGTTAGGGTTAGGGTTAGGGTTAGGGTTAGGGTTAGGGTTAGGGTTAGGGTTAGGGTTAGGGTTAGGGTTAGGGTTAGGGTTAGGGTTAGGGTTAGGGTTAGGGTTAGGGTTAGGGTTAGGGTTAGGGTTAGGGTTAGGGTTAGGGTTAGGGTTAGGGTTAGGGTTAGGGTTAGGGTTAGGGTTAGGGTTAGGGTTAGGGTTAGGGTTAGGGTTAGGGTTAGGGTTAGGGTTAGGGTTAGGGTTAGGGTTAGGGTTAGGGTTAGGGTTAGGGTTAGGGTTAGGGTTAGGGTTAGGGTTAGGGTTAGGGTTAGGGTTAGGGTTAGGGTTAGGGTTAGGGTTAGGGTTAGGGTTAGGGTTAGGGTTAGGGTTAGGGTTAGGGTTAGGGTTAGGGTTAGGGTTAGGGTTAGGGTTAGGGTTAGGGTTAGGGTTAGGGTTAGGGTTAGGGTTAGGGTTAGGGTTAGGGTTAGGGTTAGGGTTAGGGTTAGGGTTAGGGTTAGGGTTAGGGTTAGGGTTAGGGTTAGGGTTAGGGTTAGGGTTAGGGTTAGGGTTAGGGTTAGGGTTAGGGTTAGGGTTAGGGTTAGGGTTAGGGTTAGGGTTAGGGTTAGGGTTAGGGTTAGGGTTAGGGTTAGGGTTAGGGTTAGGGTTAGGGTTAGGGTTAGGGTTAGGGTTAGGGTTAGGGTTAGGGTTAGGGTTAGGGTTAGGGTTAGGGTTAGGGTTAGGGTTAGGGTTAGGGTTAGGGTTAGGGTTAGGGTTAGGGTTAGGGTTAGGGTTAGGGTTAGGGTTAGGGTTAGGGTTAGGGTTAGGGTTAGGGTTAGGGTTAGGGTTAGGGTTAGGGTTAGGGTTAGGGTTAGGGTTAGGGTTAGGGTTAGGGTTAGGGTTAGGGTTAGGGTTAGGGTTAGGGTTAGGGTTAGGGTTAGGGTTAGGGTTAGGGTTAGGGTTAGGGTTAGGGTTAGGGTTAGGGTTAGGGTTAGGGTTAGGGTTAGGGTTAGGGTTAGGGTTAGGGTTAGGGTTAGGGTTAGGGTTAGGGTTAGGGTTAGGGTTAGGGTTAGGGTTAGGGTTAGGGTTAGGGTTAGGGTTAGGGTTAGGGTTAGGGTTAGGGTTAGGGTTAGGGTTAGGGTTAGGGTTAGGGTTAGGGTTAGGGTTAGGGTTAGGGTTAGGGTTAGGGTTAGGGTTAGGGTTAGGGTTAGGGTTAGGGTTAGGGTTAGGGTTAGG